>OX578239.1:4274070-6674070 GCA_951216915.1 Tetheella fluctuosa
ATTACTTTTATCCTATTACCAAAAGGTTGTCTGCTTTAGCGATAAGACCACCAGTTATGTAATCACTTTTATTTATTATTACCTACATCTATATTATTTTCCCGTATTATTTATGTGCTGTACAAATAAAGTGTATTCTATTCTATATTAATTGTTTGGTCGCGAACCTGGGACGCGCGTACCAAAAAAAGAAATCCAGGTAACGCGAGTCAATTTATTAAATACACCCCTATCAGTGGCACACCAAAGACATAATCATATACTTCTACTCTCGGACTATTGCCAGCCAGGATCAACAGTAGCGACCATACTTTGAAACCGATTAATAAAACTCAAAGCTCTCAGATGAAAGCTAATTTGCCATGTGCAGGAAACACGGTCAAAGTTTTCAGCGTTTTTTTATTCACAAACGGAAAGTTAAGAAATTGCTTAGTACGTGCTTTTTGCTATAGGTATGCCTTTCTACCATCCATTCTTACAGAAAAGCCTACAACCTAGATAATGAGATAATAATTCATAGCTGTATTTTGCAGCGTCACTAATCTTCATTGTCTCTGATAAAATTCTCGACTCATTACGCAATTATTTAATGCGATAACTTAACCTCGTAAAGATTTCATATAACAAAGATTAGCGACTTTTAGAAAAAAAAGTTTCAGACTTTAAATAACGAATAAGTAAAAGTTTAATGAATTGTTGGAGCGTGTTACTGATATTTTAGTTATATACCTAATAGTTTTTTTTTACTAAGCAGAGAAATCTTGTTTGATATTTTTTAATTAACTAATAATTCATCAATTCACTTCACTATTAACATCGTGTATTGCTGCAATGTGAAACAAAACTTGAAACTCTGTCGCCAAGCACCTACTTGTTATGTTCCGGCAGTTGCACATGGGTGCCACCTTCTTCTAGGCTCTGTAAAGATCGGTAATACATTCCCATGGTATTGTTCTTGTGAAAAGCGACGGCCACCACATACTCTGTCTGTCTGCTCGTCAGCCATAATTCCACTCAGCAATTCTATATTCTACATTATGCTTTTTAATAAATGCTGTGTGCATGTTTTTAATATTTAAGCATTCCATTCGCTCGCTTACCGTCGAGTTCACTCGAATTCCCGTTATCACTCCGGGAATTGTCCAGACGAAGTGCCGAGAACTTGTTACGAGTGTTTGTGCTTAATTAGTTAAATTTGCTCCTTCGTCCGCTTGATTTCACTGTCTCTTTTTAACTGCCATTCCAAGTGTTTTAGGTACATAATTTATCACTTAAATCCTTGTCTTGATTCATTACGTTGCTGAGAATGTTACTTACGAGATGGAACTGGTACTGGTTTTATTCTTTTTGTTCGGGTCTTCACAGTGTTTAGTTAATTAAGTAACTCATTCATTTTATAATGCTAAGATTAAAGATTTTCTTTGAATACCTGAAAAATATAATTTTAATGCTATTTGTTTTCGTATTTACCTAGGTATTAAGTATTATTAAGTAGTCACTTTATGAATAATTTAAATTAGTTTTATTCAAAATATGTATTTCAACATTCGCAATGCTTTAATCGCTTATCAAAGAAAGAAACAACATCAGGCGATGATAAATGTCGACCTCATTTTTCTAATAACAAAATTAATTTCGAGTTTCTAAACGTTTTTTTTTTTTACATTTATAACACAGCAGCTAGATTATAATGGTATAAATCATATTTAGATAAGTTCATGCATGTTTTTTTGTGAAGTGAACATAAATCAAATGCCACCATGTCGATTGTCATATATTTTAATCAGAATTTTAATATATATAATGGCAATGTATTTATTTTTGCTCGCAAGCGCTCCCGGCTTATGTTTAGTAAATTTATGATTTCTTCTAAATTTCTTCGTGGTATTTTTTGCTATAAATTTCATACCAGTCTGTTGTTCTAGATTTTGTTTTATTTTACCGCTACTATCTTGTTTGTATATATGTTTAGTTCTTTAAATTGAAAGTCAAAATAAGTATAAGTTTTCCTTTCAATCGCGAAATAAATATAGTCAGAAAAAAATGTAATTTCCTGCAATCGATAAAAACAGTCATTTACAAAACGAACTATGTCAAGTCTGTCAACAGGGAGCTATGCAAACTTTTTGCATAAAAGCAACCGATCGCAGATGTCGACATCCGAACATTAATAATCATCAATACATTATCCCGAACGACAATTAATACAATATGACGGTAGGTTAATGACGTTTTTGCTAGAATATGGTCCAATTAGGACGATATCTTACCGGCTACCGATATAAATATGAATAAAAGATGTCCCCATCTGATGAGAAAATAAATCTTTGACGAGTGACAGTCTACTTTGTTTCGCCGCGGGAGCTTGACGTTTTTTATCGATATCGATGATTTTTTGTAATGACAATCTCTATTTTTGTCTGCTATAATAAAACAATAATTATATAATTTAGTATTAAACACCTATATTAAATGAATATATGAATATATATATGAATATATAACTATATGAATTGCCAGTTCACATAACTTTTCTGAATATTCTTTTTACAGTTTGTCTGGTACTATCGAATTGCATCAGAATCAAGGTTAAAAATATATTGATGAAATTACTTATCGATAAAATAATATGGACAACACTATGCATCAATCTTGTGTCTCTACGTACAACAATAGATATGTACTATATAATAAAGTAATACATAGTCGTGTAGAGATTACACCGTTTATTTATAGTGAAATCATCACATAAGTACCATAATGAGATTTTGTGGTCATACATACATATCCATTATGAAAAAGTACAATGATAAAAAGAAACCTAATTGTAAAAAAAAACGATCAATCTAATACATACCTACATTTTTTTAAATTTATAATTTGGATTGAGATGTCTGCATATGTAATATATAATAAAAAATAATAATACAGCTGGTGTCGATATTACAAAACGTGCTATTATTTAAATAACTAAAAAATGTTTTGATTATTTATTGTATTTTTGAAACATTTATTATGACTCTTCCTCGTTTTTTAGCTAATAGATTGTTTGTTTCAAGAGTACGTTTTTCATTAAAAAGACGAAACGGTTTCACATTTTTGTATAAAAATTAATAACAGTGTGAGACATTTAATTAAGTATCTCAACGAGAACTTTAGGGTTGGGTTGCTAAATAGAAAAACACTTACAAAGCAATTTTTATAATGATAATAAAGAAAATTGCTGTAAATTATACATATAGATAAAATTGGCGGCATCTATCTGGTCGATCCTCAGGATTGACGAAATCTGCATACTGCGAATATATTAATATTTGTACCTAAGTACTTATATTTTTTTGATATTTTGAATACCTAGGCTTGTGTTTGACCATAGGTGTGTACTTTCTTTTATCTGTACTTCAGCTTAAAAATGTAATATAAATACGTAATCATTATTATTCAGCGGCATCAAATATGTTATATAGAAATCACTTCTTATGTTATATATCCGGAACCCAAAACATTTAAAAACCAATTTTCGCTTATCCATAATTCGTCCATTATTTTTCACAAAACTTTTTTATTTAATATGTATTTTTCGCATCAAATACTTGACATAGCTCGCGCTATCTCTCCAGTATTTTCATAAGACCCGTAGGAGGACAAATTTATAGCACTTGGATAAGGATCTCGAACAAAATGCTTGTAATTTTAGTGATTTCTCTTTTTAAGTGGTCCCTGTTTGTTTTGCATGCTTTTTGGGACCTTTAATATTTTGTACGAATACTACGTATATGATTTTTTTATATTTTTGACATACTTTATTTAAAATGATAAATTTACCAATTATTATTATACTATCGCCCAGCAGTAGATAATTGTCCTACTTCTTTAACCGGAACAATAATTTTACCCCCGTTATCTTCGAAGAGGTAGATAGTAGTCTCAGTACTGAATACAGTAACACTCACAATTTAATTAAGATATTTATGTCCCACAAAAACCCTAGTAAGGAAACTATTAAAGTCGCTAATAATAATGTAGGTACAATTCCTCTATGTAATTGATGCAAATAAAATTACCAAGATCCAGTTCAACGCCCACCGCTAAAAGGCTCGTAACTCCTAAAATAAGTATGTAATAATGAACATGGTTGAAAGCAATCTTCCTCCGATAAATAATGACTATTTACGATGAATTTATTCATCCCTTTATAGATAACATCTAAACATTTCGCCAGATCTACTACTTCTGAATATTCCCTGAAATAAAAATGTCTGGAGTGGAAACAAATGTCATCCAATCAGGGTTTCACTGCAGACGCCGTGCCCCGGTCCGGTCAGGGGCAATAATTAAATTATACATTCATGCATAAAATACACGTTACGGTCTGATGATGGCCACTTGTATCCGATTTACCGATTAAAAGTACGAAAATCGAGATAGAGTTGAGATATGTAGCTTTGAAAAGAATGCCGAGATTTCGTTACGTTACGAGTCAAAAGCGTGTATAGTTGAACATTGCAATTAGGAACTAAGTAATTATTTACCTAATATAAAACTGGTTTATGTTTGTTTACTTTGTATAATAGATACATATTTATCAATAAAAGTAATTACAATGCGAGCTTTTGCGTTATCTTGATAATAAATATACAAATATAATTTCAAGATAATCTTATAAGCCAGCAAAAATAGCGGTATATAGCTCGCCATCGGGTGGACGGGTGGGCGGGACGACCTCTTAACAAATTATAATTACAATGATTTACAAACTGCATAAATAACACTTTAAATTATTAAATATGAAGGCCGAAACGTTTCTTATTTCGTTCCATTACACTGTCGCTAAACATTGTAATTTATATTTTAGGTGAGAAAGGGATGAGCTAAGCTGTTCTCATCTTGAATATATTGGCATGTTCGCATCTTTACTAGGGAGGTGTATCGATACTTTATGGAACCAATAATACTGAATTTGCATATTATGTTTTCCCGAAACTTTTCCTGTGCGTCAGACAAATAAAATTCCTATTAAATTTATGTTTTCATTTGACAATAGTACATAATATAGAGTAATTTTTTCACTAACTGGAGTTTTTTCTTTGAAAGATTTTGTTATAGAACCTGAATAAGATTCCAGCGCTGCAAATAACGCTATGTTAATAGTCAGAATATAATTTCTTGTTGTTATAGCCAAAAATATACAATACTCAATCGATATCGATTCCAATGAATCATTAATCGACATCTCTACATTATCGAAGAGTGCGAAAAAGTACATAAATCACACCTCTCGCTTGCTGATTTTTTGTTATTTTTTTAGAAACTCAACGCATTGGAAACGCGTTTTGCCAGCCATGCAGGATCTTTTTTTCCTTTTCGCGCCCTTTTTTACAGTTAATGCAATTTAGCATGTAGATATCGTGTTATTTTTGAGAAACTATTTCGTTTCTCATTGAAACTATCAAATTGATATTCGATATTACTTGCCATCAACCAATTAGTTTTCGTGCGGTGACAGCTGTAGTTAAATGTTTTCAAATTTATCACCTCAAGCTTGCTTTGCGAAATGAGAAAATAGATTGATTTATTTTCGTGATGTAATTGGTAAAATTAAGGCACAAGTTAAATTCGTTCTAATTTATTTATTCTCAAACGAGTTTTTATGCAAAAGTTCAGTACAGTCGGGCGGATTAGGCCGTAATCTCCTGTTTGCATCTTATGACGTTTATCATTAATTGTGGTTCATTATACCTGCGTTCAGGACCCAGGTCAGGTTACAGCAGAGATGATCCTCTTTATGCACATTTGTGGTGTATAGTGACCATATTTTCTATGTAATTTTTGGATTCGAATAGTCCAAATTTTAATTACTTACTAGTTTCCGCCCATCATGGATGTAAAAAAAGACGGATGGAACCACCTCTCATTGCGAGTGAAGCATAAAAATGGCCGTCGTCAATTGATGTGTGCGTGCCATAGGTGTTGTCAGATGAATATCACTTTGCCCACTTTTTCAGATCAATGAGAATAAATCATGTTATCAAAACATAAGTTGAAATTTACCTATCTAGCGACGGTTTCACTTTTATCATACTACTGGGTGAATTAAGGCTTTTATTAAGGAGGTGACACGTCGATTGAGGGACTGTGGTTATGACTCTGTTCTGGGGCATATTATTATTATCATTATCATTAAATTTTGCACAAACAAATTTGTGCAATGGCGAGCTTAATATTAATTAGTAATATTTTTTTGATATTTTTTAATCGCAAAAAGATAAATGATTTTACATTCATTGAAGTTACTTATTATTATTCCTTTCTACGACAAAATAATTGAAATGAACCACATTATTTGCATTACGTTTACATTATTTACACTAAGTAAATTATTTACATTACATTTATATTAAGTTTACATTATTTACAACATAAGTACCTACACTGCCAAAATAATTTATTATTTACATTACATGAATCAAATTACATCAACATTAAGTATTTACATAATGTTGCATTATTTACATGACCTGTAAATTATTTGCACTTAATTATTTACGTAAAATTTACATTAATTAAATGGTACAAAAAAACATTAACAAATTCAACAAATACAGATTTCCCCAATTAACCACTTTTAGGGATTTTTTCCCGAAAAAAACTGGTAGCACTGCTGTCTTTGACATCCCGATTTCATACAAAAGTAAATAAAACCTAATTATGAAAAATAATCACGAATCTCTAACTTAAAGCGTTACTTACGCATGGTAGGTTATTACTTGGAGACTTAATGTATTTTTTCGTGAAGTTTTTACACCACCGCACCACACAAGACGGCATATTTCACAATTTTTACTTGCTCATAACAAGACTTACGGGCGCTGGGGCTCGGAGCGTAATGGCGGCGGATTGTCCGACTTGGTGTATCTGTGTGAGTGTTAACTCGTGTATGCACACAAAAGTGTAGGAGATGCGTGGCTTCACACCGTTTCTATGAAAGAAGGCATCCGTCTTTTTTTACATCCGTGCCGCCCATCCGCTTTTACACGATTTCAGGATAAAAACTATGTTCATCTCTTTGCCATAAGCTAAGTTTATCACGATTGGTTGTGCTTGTCGACAAACAGACTCACTTTCGCATTTACAATATTAGTTAAAATTTTACTTTTTTCACAAATTGCTACACGCAGTGCGTGTGTATAATTTGATGAAAATTAACAAAAGCCTAGAGCGTGTTTTTTCTTTTCTCGGATTTTGCTTTTGTTTACTGCTACCAGAACCCTACTGTTGCTGAATGCTTACTTAAAATTCATGATCTCTTACCTACTTTAACAACTCTTGCTGGCGCATCATTCCCATACATTATTATATGCCCCTGCATAAGTGTGACGTGCATGCATAGTTCCGTTATGTAATTTATTAAGTCACTCTTGCGCTAATATTTTCTCGGCAGTCATGAAAACAAAGTGCAGTCGAGATATTCGGAACCACTCCGGAAACTAGTTTGCATTTTCAATTTTAAGTCGATTTAAGTTTTAAGTTCACCCCGAGTCACTTCATTCGATCGATTTATCGTTAAATGGTTTTTTATGGTTTCCAATGCAGATAACGTTTAAACTGACATTTCAATTGTTCTTGTGGTTTAAATGCAGTTTTTAAAGAGTTGTTTAATATCGTAGGATGTTATTGAACAGACATTCAAAATAACATGAATAAAATAATCAAATATTAAGTATAACCAGTAATAAATATTATCTCTTTTATATAACATGGTCACCCCAAAAAAATATTGTCCAGAAGTCATTTAATATCCCAGCTTAGTGCAATCTCATGGCAAAGCAACATGCATCGTAATTTTCGAAGCAATAAAAATAAATATTCATACAATACTTACTCTCAGATGTATGGGATAAGGCAAAAATGATTAAATAAAATGAGCATTCCTAGGTTTTCATGAAATAATAGGTACTCAGATTAAAATACCTACGTAATATGCATGTGTAGTATTAGGTCCGTGTTTACGGCTCACCTTCCTGATACCTATTAAAGTAGTGGCACGCAATGATAGCCATTTTGACAACTCATATCCGTACATATGCTAAAAAAAGACAAGCTATAGTACCTACCTATGTGATCAACACTGAAAGCGCGAAAAAAAAAAAACACCCTGATCTATGGTTGGATACCTAGTCAACCTCCTACAATCTAGGGACTTTCAAGGTCAGAGTCAATAGGTTTCTTCTGGGTAAGCGTGCTCCATTTTAGGCTTCGTCTTTGAACGGGTCAGAAGCCAAACGCGAGCCCATTCAAAAATCAATTAAAAAAAAAACCAAAATATAAGGAACAGAAGATATTTTTTCATGCTTTCAGAGTTGGTAACATACTAAAAAATATTTGTATTAATGAGTATATTCAACCATGAAAGTGTCGCTACACAATTAAAAATAGGGCTGTATACCATATACAGGTCTGTTTGAGACCCTTCTGCACCGATCCTGCTCATTGCCACTTGTGTACCTGCTATTTGTTTCTTAAGGATGTCCTCATTAAGGTCATGAGAATAATAATAATATGTATTAAAGTTCATTATAGCTTAATATGCAATTTGGTCGACGCATCGCTAACCGTCGCGAAGGTGTTAGGAATGCGGTCTTGCACGAGGCCTGCCAATTAGTCCCGGAACGAATGTTCGACCGGTCCACCGTCCGGGTGTCCGGTGTGGCCGAGGTCGGACTGCCCGATATTTTTACATATCTGCGTAACACATCAGTGGTTTTTAAGAGCATTAAAATATGTAGAGGAACCGGCTGATCGTAAAGAGTATTTAACGTAAAGTCATATTTTGTTAAATCCACCATTATTGTGTGTTGACAACAAGGTAATTGGAATTTTATCTATGAATAGAGTTGCTATTCATAGATATAATTTAAACGTTCATTGTACATTTACATAGTTGGTTTTGAGATTATGTATCGTTTTAATTTGCCCGTGTAATTTTGACAGCTGTCAATCTCGCATTGACATTTGATTATAATCAACCTTATTACGCACATTATAAGCATTCATAATTCTTTAAATGTAAGCTTTAAAATGAAACGTCATAAAATGTAATTGCAAAACTGTGTCGTACCATGGAAATCATCTTGATTAAGCAATCAAACATGGCTGACTGATGTTAACTTTCTATTTAATTTGTATAACATCTTATTACAAATATATTTCATCAGTACATGCTAAGAGTATATCATTCATTTTTTTAATGATTGTACTTTATTTGGTTACGAATAAGGTCTAATATAATAATCAAAATTCCTCGCAGCTCGAAAAAGGTTCTCATGACATGACATTAAGTACACTTCTATCAAAATTGTTACGCTCCATTTTTTACGCAAGTGCTATTGATTTAAAATGATGCAACTATTGTAAGTACATAATAGGGTATTACATCCATTTATGAAAAATGTCTCAATTCGTTCCAAGGTGCTAATAAGCCACCAAAAAAAACACAAAAATTTTATTCAATCGATTAGTGCCATAAAAATGCATTTAAATTTGACATTTTCAAATGTCGGGAGTAGTTTGATGAAAACGCTGGACGCCATGAAACTCTACGGTCATGACGTTATTTGGTCTCGTGTAAGTAAATAAATGCGCTGATATTGGTTTCAATTGGACTTATAAAATTTTATAAATTAAAAATGAGCTATTATCCTCTTTATTAGTGTACTGTTCCTGAATGCATGAATACTAGTATAAAAATAATAATAATAGTACTTCAGTTGACACTTTTTAGTTTACATACAACACCGTATGACGTCATTATAATGGTGGCTACTGTTTCGCTTGTTTAGAAACAGATTAAAAAAACTGAAAACTTGGAAATGAATTTTAAAATAATTAAGTTATTTTATGAACTAAAACTAACATTTTCCGACTGCTTATTGCCTAAGCTATCTAAATTGTACATTTTTAGATTTTTTCTCATATGGAGTAAAATACCCTATTTTGTACTGAAATTTTATGATGTAACAGGCCGTTTTGTTCATACATACTTATTTAATTATTTAGCTATGTATAAAATGTTATGACGGTCATGGAAACAACAACTGTTATTGGAAACCAATGGTATTTTTATGCTTTCCCATAAGCCAAAAAATGTGTTTCTATAAATAACTGAAGTGGCAAAATACTCTTGTTCCAAACACTCGATCAAATTCTTTGGAAGTGATAATAATTTGAAAAATGTATTTGATTTCCGAACGGTATGGAGCATAAATTCGAAATTTCAAATGCAACAACACCGATACAAATTCGATTCGTCGAATGCGGGGCGTCGAATACCAAAATGAATGACCGAGATGACAGCCAATAAAATGTCGCATACGACTCCGCGCTGTTTGTGTAGTCTGCATATTTTGTTGAATACAACATTCCCAATTACCTATCCGAATAACTTAATCGTATATTTTATTTTCAACTTTATTTGCAAGTGTTTAACGTTTTCAATTGAATGTATTATTTTTGTCAGCTTTAATAACTTGCGCTGTAATGCGTCGTAACATGATATTTAAAAGATTTGTTTTCGCGTGGGTGATTATGGTTTTGTTAGTTTATTGTTGTACCATAAAAATAATTATGTATCGGTTGTGAAAGTGAATGTATCGATTTGTACTATTGATTTAGAGCGATGGGTAACGGGTTCTCTTTAATTGTTTGGCTCCCCATGGTCTTTCTGCATGTAATTGTATGTAGGCAGGTTCATTTTATTTTATTGGTACCTACGCAATCACATAAACTAACAAATAAAATTTTTCTCACAACTATTTTTACTCACAAAGCTTTCTATGAAACCGTTTTACGACTGGCGGTGTAAATTTCGTTAAAGAGAATGTTGATGAAACATCGTTTCCTAAAATTGTATGGAAACATGTCAAACGACAAGCAAACGATACGCCATCAATATAAAAAATATCAACTATCGATACATCATTTGTTGTGACTGCGTCAGTCGCTGAAAATAAGTTCGCAGGCATGAAGAAAGAATAGATGCCTTTTAAAATGTTTTTAAACTAGGTTGTCATAAAAAATACTAGGTTGGTAATTTGTTGGTAGAATCAATTGTAACGTTCATAAGTGCCTTATTAGGCTCTAAACTGAATAAATGAGTTTGAGTTTGAGCTACTAGAGTCTAACAATAACTATTTCATCGACTAAATAATTAATGTTGATCAACAGTTAATGTCCTTTAAGGCTACTATAAAGTTGATTGTATTTTTATTTATTTATTTCTGAAAAGTAAGGATTTCTGTTTAAAATAAAGAACTAGGTAATTTTCTGATAATCAATTGTGAGCTACAGAGTTGCAAAATTAGTCGGGGACTTAATAATTTTGAGGTTCGTTTATTAATCGAATTTTTATTTTTTATTTGCCACCGTATTTGTAAAAACATGTTTGATTGTGTAGAAGATATGAATTAGTTTATTTTATAGAAGCGTTATGACATTACCGGTGCTCAGTAATTAATTTATACGATTGGTTTTGTTGGAATAAAAAAATTAAGTATAAGTATTGTATAATACATTCGGGCTAAAAGTACCTAATTGTACTTAATTACTAATCAAATAAGACCGTTTTTCCTTTGGAAAATTTAAGCCTACTTTAATTTTTAACATACTTTTCCTGCATAAAACTTATAATGTATCAATCATGTCAAGGCGCAGACTGTCATAGTATAATACCTTAAAATACACTTTGTTGTACGAATATCAATTACATCTTAATGTATTCCGTTCATTGAGATAGTGTAAATCAATTATAAATCGTTCCTGAATGCAAACGACCGAATGAACGAGTGAACTTATCTCTGCGCTCGTTCGGAAATCTTTATTTTATTCCACACGGGTTATAAGTAGCTTTATTCCGATTCGAATGTATTGCTTGGCTAAGAATATGAGTTTTACTAATCTTGAGCTTGTTAGAATTTTCTACTAGTGATTATTTCGATGTTTTAGTATCTATCGGATGCTATTTTAACGGTTTTTGAGTCATTTCGAAACGGTGTTCGATTTTTTATAGTTACGTTTTTAAATAAATTCTCAATTCTGTAGAATGAAAAAATTGCGCTTCGCGGCGGAGTAATTTCTTCTAGCCTAAACTCTACCTATTTTCAGCGCAATGGGTTCATTTGGAATATGAATTGAACAGGAGTTCTATGTTCAAATCAAAATTATCGGTAAACTCGTTCATTTTTTTTAATATGACCTTTACAGGGCGTGTGCATATAAAAAATAAAGTTTAAAAGTGCCAAGGCTGCGTTGCAATTTTATTTCTCTCCAGCAAATTTAATGCTGCCTGTAGCTAATTTAATGGGCGACTAATGGGCGGACGGGTCGCGCGACGAATCAGTCAACCGGTTCCCATTGCAATATGCCAGGGAACCTGGAGTGCAGTTAGATGCCAGGGCTTTGTTAGGATATAAGTTTCTGGGTAATTGTGATTTGGTAGATTTTTTAGGCTTTATAAAAGGTCGGCAACACATTGGCAATCCCCCTAGTATTAATATTACCAGCGTGGACTGATCTTTGACTAAAATTATTAGTAAAGAAGAAAAATTGATTTTGGTTCGAGTGAAAAGGTTTCGAACTAACCAGGATGCTAGCATTGGTTGTGTGTAGGCCGACCTTTACCTAGGAAAAAAAAATTAAGTCTCGGTTGGTGCGGCACCGATGCTTATTTGTTAATTAGTTCTGGCGCTTATTCCTAATGACTTATGATTATTTAATTGGATTTATAACATACACATTGTATTGTTATACTAATACCAAATCTAAAAGAAAGCATTTATTAATAATGTATAGGGTATATTCGTGTATAGATATTATCTAAATATTATGTAATTAATATCATATTTTTATGATTAAGCGCTAATATCTCTAAATACGTCTATGAACCAGACAAACTCGTATTAGCTACGAGAAAGTCTCACAGATCAAAAAATAAGAGAGGTTTCTATGTCGTTATTTATACCATAAAAAAAATTGTCCTCAGTATCGATTAAAAGTAATGATGAATGAACAAGCTTAGGTTCTTGCACGTCATATGTTCACATAATTCCAAATGCAGCCAAGCCAATTACCTAATCAGTTCAAGTAACTCCGCGTGAATGTGTAAGTCAAAAGTAGCCTTATAAAGTAAAATAAATAATCTAGGAACATATATTTTACTTTGCTATCTGTTGTCGCCTCGGCTGCGCTAGTCTGCGCGCGGCTCCGTGTTATATTTTAAGTTGCTATTTAGATTTTTCGGTTGATATAATTTCTTTTGGCCTACATATTAATGCTAATAATGTTAGACCTTATATAAAACAGTAACTAATAATGAGGCTTGCTTATACCTAATCTAACACAATCATTAGGTATCTATACTAATATTATAAAGCTGAAGAGTTTGTTTGTTTGAACGCGCTAATCTCAGGAACTACTAGTTCGATTGGAAAAATTCTTTCAGTGTTGGATAGCCCATTTATCGAAAAAAACTATAGGTTACTTTTTATCCCAGGAAAACACAAGATCCCTCTGGAACGCGGGTGAAACCGCGCGGAAAAGCTAGTTATTTTATAAAAATAATTTTATGCGTATGGCATCTTATGGTAAATACTAACTCCTTTGTCATTTGGTTATATTTCTCTTTGTTTTCATAATCTGTGGATGTCGTATTACGCCATCAAAGGCGTATATTGAAACATCATGTAGTCCACAACGGTACCTTTTTATTGTATTGTTACCTAATGGGACGTTTAATGTACATTTATGAACATTTAATCCATAATCATAATGTTAAATGTTCTTTGAATGGGTATTACATGGTGAGTATTGGTGAGCTGAGCGTGTCGATGTAGAATTTATGGAAGTGACATGACAGTGGTCTTTATAGAATTTGTGATGTCCAATACAATAGGATTCGTGATGTCCACCCTTAGTTGTAAATAAAACACAAAGCATTTACGGTACAGTGCTTTGTATTTGATAGCAGCTTTGGCACAGTTGCCAAAGCTGCAATGTTAGGTCTATAGTATCGTACGTCCGCACACCTCCGTGTCTCGATATCAAATGAGAGCGTATCTACACGCATCGCAATACGTACGTAATACCACGAGATTTATAAAAAAAAAACAGTATGAATAACATTGTGTTTGACCACAATCTCACCATAGAAATCGATGATTACCATAATCATCATCAATAATCATCATTCTAGTGACTAAAACTGAATTTGAAAAAAAAAACTATTTATTGTAGGTAAGCCAACATTCTATATTTATTTAATTTTCTCTGTAAATTATTACTAAGGAAACAACAAAACAACATTTATGTTATTATGATATTTTTGTGTATTTTTTTATTGACTTTGTGCCGAAATAAAATAAAAATCATTCAAGCATGAAATTTTCTAACCAATAATTACGCTCAGATCTTCTACAAATGTACGTCCATACGACATCTAGACATACTATTATATCCTTGTAGAGGAATTCTTTTAATGTCCGGCCCAAGCCGCTCTGCAGGGGACAGCCTATAATTGGTTAAATCACTTAGCTTAGCCCATAGCCAGTTCTGTTTGCTAGTTCCGAACACACACGGACATACATACACGGTTGTTGTAGTACCTATAGTTAGTAAACATGAAGGAGTCAAGAGATTGGCAGAGGATTATCGATTTTGGATTTTAAACCAGAATATAAACCTATACTGCACTTGAGAGCTTGTTGTCTTTTTGACTTTGTGTGCTCACCATTAGCTAAAGTATAACATGGTTGAGATTGTGGTCAAACACAGAACTTAGATAGTAAAAAACCAGCCAAGTGCGAGTCGGACTCGCGCACGAAGGGTCCGTACCGTTATCTATAAAAACGGCAAAAAGGGCACGTATTCTGTTTTTTAGTAGTCGTTGTTATAGTGGCAACAGAAATACATCATCTGTGAAAATTTCAACTGTCTAACTATCACGGTTCATGAGATACACTGCCTGGTGACAGACGGACAGACAGACAGACGGACGGCCAGCGGAGTCTTAGTAATTTACAACTTGTCTTTAATCTTTGAATTTTAAGTAGCTGTAACATATTATAATATATATTATATATCCACCTAGTTTAGGAGCCAGCGCAAATAAGTTTTGTAAAATGAATTATCGTATAATAAAGATTTATTATTATTGTAATATTTATACAACATTGTTGGCAAACAAGCATACGGCCCGCCTGATGGTAAGCGGTTACCGTAGCCTATGAACGCTTGCAACACCAGGGGTATCACTCACGCGTTGCCGACTTTTCCCCCCTCCCCGATGAGCTCTGGCGACCTTAGTCACGCGCAGGAACACAACTATAAGTTATTTGGCTGCGGTATGGTACTTCCCCAGTCGAGCTGCTCTTTGAGCGACATATCGCTATGCTCTACCACTCTTATATTTCTTTATTTCTTTATAAATCTATCATCATCATCATTAATCTTCATCAGTCCACTGTTTGGACATAGGTCTCTCCCAAAAAACGCGACTGAGCCCGATACAAAGAGGTAAAGTTTGTGAGTTTGTGTGGTTGAAGGAGGTAATCTCAGGAACTACTGGTTTGAATTGAAAAAATATTTTAGTGTTGGATCCATTTATTGAGGAAGGCTATATGCTACTTTTTATCCCGGGAAAATATAAGATCCCTCGGAAACGCGGATGAAACCGAGGGGCGGAAGCTAGTTAATTATAATTCAAATAAGCAAAATATTAAGTTTGAGAATTCTTATTTTGGCTAAAGTAGACCGTTCAAGAGAACATGTTTGGCGACAAAAAAAAGTATCGTGCTAGCTCAACCATTGAATAATGGTTTTAGTTTTTGATATAACTCGTTCGTGGTCAGAACTAGATACGTAAACTTTTTAGATATTTTTTTTAACATAATCCGTTGATATGATAGTGCTTAGCATAATAATTTTAGACAGTTAAGGATGTTGTGGTTGTCAATTTGACCTTTTCCATAAATCTATAAGCTTTGCCAGAGAAACCGTATCATTACCTACTTATTATTCTGTCACAATTTAGCATCAAAAATAGCACATTAGGCTCATCCTTACAGTTACACACCATCAATTGTTTTTATTTTCCAATATTATGAGTTGAATGATTTTTGTTTCTTTTGTACAATTGTAAGTGATGATGTAACCTAAAGTGATAATCATACAAAGTTTAGAAGCTGACTTTCAAGAGCAACTGATGGAATTCACCGTTAGGTGCTTGGTGGAAAAGTTCCTATTAGAGGTTGGTCACCTGGGTACTATTAAAGTACCTTAACACCGTGGCATGAATCCTAACGAACATTTCCTTCAATTAAAAGCTAAAGTTCAATGTTGGATTCGAACCAACGACCTTCGGCATTCAACATCACTATGAACTCCCTATCCAACTACCTACATTCTACAATAAACCAATTTAAAACCAACAAAAATTAATAAATGAAACCATCCAACCACAATACGTCATCCGCAAAACATATCCCGATAAATAATCGAGTTACAATCACAAAATCGAATCGAATCCCAAACCATCGATATAACGTCATTGTAAGAACTCGCCACTCCCGCTCCTCGCTATCCGCCATTCTGCGCCATTTATCGCCATCCCGCCGCCATTTCTCGCCATAATGGCACTTAATGAGCATTTAAGACGCTGCCCGAGAGCTCTGCGATTGTTTTATAGTTGTAATTAAACCACACTGATCTATAGATCTCGTAGATCCAAGTGTAAACAGCTGTGTAAATTGATTTTTACCCGCATAGCCGTATCTGTATCGCTTAATGGGTGTCGTTTATTTATCTTATTAATGTTGTTATTAGTTGAGATATATTGCGTGTTTGAAGGAATTACGAGGTTCATCTTTTACAGTTTAATGAAATTGTTACACTTTTGGTTTGTTTGTACCGATATTATGGGTTATGAAATACATCTGTATCTATTATTACGCCTTTTAGAAAGTGATGTGGTGTTTTTTTTTTGTTATAAATTACGATGTTCCTGCTTTTTTGGGTTATCGATAACTAACCCTAAATTTGTATTCGATAATTTTTTTCGCGCTTCAAATAAATTCGTTTCTAGCCAGACTGCTCATATAATCAATTAAAAGTCCTCATGTTATTTACAATCAAAGTCCAAGTCAAAGTCAAAGCCATTTTTTCAGTTTGGGCCCTAGGAGGGCTATTGCTTAAAATAGGACTTATGAAGGTCGAATTTACTGAAGTTACCACCGGTTCGGAAGTTAGCCTTCAACTGAGAAGAACCGGCAAGAAACTCAGCAAGGTTACATTTATTTTATATTTTTATAATCTGACTATTGGCTATATTTTTTCAAAAGCAGCAAAATGTACAATACAATATGCAAATTAAAACAAAACGAAAATCCAATTATGGATTTGTAAGCATAATGCCACTTCTAACCTAATCAAAGTCGAATGGCAATTTTTTCATGTCACCCAACTAAAACATGTACAAAAGCCTTTATAAAATTAATCCGTGCACACACAGGCGTCTGGCGACTGTATTTCACAGGCGTCTCGTATGAAACAGTAGTAACCTGCACAAAATATCAATTGGGGCCGCGATGTTGTTTTTTATAGCGAGCTCTGTAAAACATCGGAGTCGCGTGTGTACCGGCCTTATGTGAGCCAGGCACGCGAGGGTACAGGCGCAACTAAAAGTGATTTAGTTTAATTTTTCTGGCAGCCAGTATTAGCTCATAATACGCGCCATTTGCAGGAGTAGAATCGTTTTATGTTTTCCTTTACATTTTATATAAGGTGTAGTTTTTACTAAGTTAGGACTGTGGTTTTGTTCCAATTTCAAATATTGCATGAAAGTTTTAAAAACAATTGGGTTAGATTATGCAAGGCATTTTTTTATGATCTTATCATGGAATTCCATTTTTAAAATCAATAAAAACTCTGAAACAGAACTACTAGTTCCTTTAATATTTTTTAAACTCTATCTAACATAAGTACCTGATACTCAGACCTACTAATATTATAATGAATGAGAAAGCTAATGTGTATGTTTGTGATGATATCGGTTACTCAATCACGTCCTAATGGCTGAACGGATTTTGATGAAATTTAACACCTTGATAAATTACTTTGAAATAAAATAAACGATACTTTAATGCCAGAAAACATTATTCCCTCGGAACACGGGTGAAATCGCAGGGCAGAAAATATTTATTAATTCTATACAGTTTTACACGTTTATATATTACTTTTCTAATTAAAGGTACTTATCCTGACTTTCAACTGGACAGATTTCTGTTTGAGTTTGAGGTGACTTCGAGTAAAGTAATGCGTATGGCTTATGTTTGATCTATGAATATAGTTTATTACATACAATTCGTTATGGCCATTTTTCATATATACCTATAGCAGTATAATTATGTATGGGATGTTATAACTTAAGAATAATTAAGTGCTTTACCTTTTTACATAACTTTACTTTTTTTTTTCTATTAAATTAAAATTATAATTATATTAGCGCATCGTCTAGTGCATGCTGTGCTCTTCTTTAATTAATGTGGCACTTAGATAAGTCCTGAATTGTTATCTATATAATTGTAATAGTGTACTCATTGTTGAAGAGCCAAATAAATAAATAAATTACTGCTCTATGTTTTATAAAAATATTATGGGTAAATACATAAGTTATAATGTCAACATTTTACTTATATTACATTTATGTAGAATATAATGTACCTATATTTTCTAAAGAAAGAAAGAAAGTATTTTAGTCAAATACTATTTTGTTTGCATTTGATATTGGCAGAAAAGTTTAGTGTAAATCTAACCTCCTTTAATATTTTTAAGTGATAAGTATTTCAGTTTATCGATACTGATTCTTGTCATTATACCTTGATTGCATATCTATAATTGCATAAACACTTGTCTACATGCTTATACAAAACCCCTTTTATATTATTTTTAAAGGCATCGCCTCAGCCACGAATGATCGAATGTTTCGAATCCATGTTATACATTTAAAGTTATCCAATTGTGTATGCTGTAATTTGTTAACTATTCCGAAAACGCGGCCCGTATTTATTTTGCATTACGTGCTTTTAGGCGCGCGGTTACCGATGTTATGTTACGAAATAAGTTGTTAGAATACACGCCATTACTTTGTAAAGTTTTCAGTATTGATTAAGGCGATGATAGCTCAGTGGTAGTAACGGCGAGGTCGTGGGTTCGAATCCTACAATGAGCTTGAGCTTTCAGTGAAGGAAAACATCGTTAGGAGACCGTAACGCGGTGGTAGGGTACTTTGTTGTACCCGCCTGGCTGGCTACCACCCTCAAGTTGAAAATCTGTTCACTTGAGAGCCAGTTCCTTCTAGTCTTTGGTACTTATCACCTTCGGTTACATTATCACAAATACAAACCTATAAATAATTAGCATCGATTGGTTTTTTTTAAATTCATGTTGGACATTTTGATTGCGAATAATTTCTAGAGTCAGTAAAAAATACAAAGAACAAGTTGGCTTTTATGTTTGTAAGAATGGAAATAGATTTGACGTCGGTGATGAGTGATTACCTGTCGGCTAAGCGTTGTAGTTGATTGCAATATTATTGTGCGTTTAAATTCATCATTTGCTTGCTATTGTGTTACTATAACCTGTGACTTCACTAGTGTTTTTAAAATCGAAGTAAAGATACGTGGAGATAATAAATAATAAAAAAATATCTGTCGCCAAAAACCTATTGTGTGGTCCTGCAGCAGCACTTGAGAGCCAGTTTCTTCTAGGCTTTGTGTGCTTACCACCTTCAGCCACATCATCACTTACCATAGTGAGATTGTGGTCAAACACAAGCAAATACAAAGTAAAAACAAAAATATCTAAGAATTCATTAATGTTAGGATTTTTATGGTTACCATTAAAAAACGGATCACTTTCGTGTCTTGTCTGTCTATCAAAAGAGTTAGATGACCCAATCACGGACAGACGTATAAAGTAAATAAATGAAATCCAAATTTAGGGCGGCAAATTAGAAAAAAAAACAAATGCATCATGTGACGTATGAAAGAGCTCATTATGTGAATTATAAATAATAATATATATTTTTTTATAATTTTAAAGTGCATGGTTTAAAAGATATATAGGATATACGAATTTCTCCTCTTCTTTAAGAAATCACTGAATATTTTGAAGAAAAAAAGGGAATATAGGACCTCACTCAGTTTACAGGAAAATCAGCTCGAACTTGACTAGTTTTTTATTCTGTTTGCTTGTAGGTAATTATAAAAAGTAGCTCACTGTGTCACAGCTCAATAAATATATAAAAAACACTAGTGTTCGCGTGCTGTGTCACTCGCGTACTTGAGTTTATTCGGAATAAAATATAGGCTATTCTTTCTTGGTGATCGGTTGAAAAGATCTATTCCATCTGCCCTATATCTAACTTATGTGTATAACTTATGCATATGTAAATTTATTTTTGACTGCGATCTTTATAAAAACAAGTCTTGACTGATTGATTGACTGACAATTAAACGCAGAGCCTAAGCCACGGGTCATAAAACCATGAAAATTTGAGGGTACTCTTTTGTAACGTAGGATTTACTTACTATTACGTTAAAAACCGCGGGGCGGAGCTAGTTACATCTTTGTATCGCTTTAAATGACACCGGCATACGTGTTAATGACCACAACTAAGTGATATATACCCTATCTTATCAGTCCATAATTAATTAAATACTAAATATAAATCGTCACATGTCCATACGGCATTAAAGTTAAAAAGTGCAATTTAACACCAGCACAACAGAATGTCGTGTTGTGCCAACATAACACGAGGCGAAGGGTTTAAAACTAATTATTTTTATTTATTGAGAGATCCAACACGCAAGAATCGAACCCGCTCTCACGGCGGGAGTCGCCAAACCAGTTACGCATGATAAAGACTAAAATTGTTGCGGTGATACGCAACTTGTGTGTTTTCATGTGAAATATATTCTGCGAATAAAATTGATTTATTTATCATTGCAGTTAATTAATTCAATCGTAATTTTTTTTTTCTTGAGGCTAGGTCGATTATTTTTCTCTAGGTTTTTTGATTAAACAAATCTAGCGTCTAGAATCCTATATTGTGAGTATAGTATTCTGAAGCAATGTCTTTCGTTGTTTAGACCGTAATTGCAGATAAGTTCATGTCTATTAATATTGTTCTCATAAAAATCTGTACAAAAATTGTTTATGAAACCGTAACCAAATTGGATTATTCGCAATTTTCACTCTACAAAACAAAACAGTATCAGGCTTTACGAGTCTAACATTATAAACTCTATATGGATAATTATAAGGTGGTAAATTCCATGTGTGAGTTAACAATAACCAAGCAACTTGGGCGAACGTTATTCTTTTATAACAAGAATCTAAGATTTGTTGCTGCATTAATTAATCATAGGTTTTTATTACAAATATAAACTTCGCTTTTTATTCAAAGCTCCAGTGAAATATGATTCGATGTTATAAATAAGGAGAATTCATTTAAAATTTTAATTATTGGCAATTAATTCTGAATGCCGAACTTTTGGCTTGACGGTTGACATTCTCGACCGCCGACGATCTATAGCTTTATCTGCGTTTAGATATTGCTTTATTTTTTAAATTGAATATAGAGAGCGGTAAACATGGCTCCCAACTTTTTCATATTTTTACATTTTCTCTTTTTTTATGTCACAAGACTGACTAGTAGGCAGGCGGCTCACCTGATGGTAAGTGGCTACCTTCGCCTATGGACATTCGCAATACCAGGGGATTTTTATAAAGTTTAGAAGACAAATGGCTGTATTGCAACTGTCGGAACATACCAGTAAGTGCTTGGCGACAAATCGAGGGTGGTAGCCAGCCAGGTGGGTACTACAAAGTACTTTACCACCGTGCTATAGTTTCCTCCTCCGAGAGCTCAAGCTCATTGTAGAATTCGAACTGATGAGTGAAAAATCTTATCTCTCTTTCTCTATTATTATTAGTATGATAGCTTAAGATCTTTGACCGATTAATATTTCGCTACTGGTTCCGAACTTGAGCATTTTTTGCGATTGTGTATATGATTTAAGGATGGCAAAGATTATCAGATGCGATAGAATAGCCGGAGAGAAGTAAGTCTCTAAGATATTTTAGTATAGATGGACCATGTTTGATTGCGCGGTGTTTAGAAAAAGATCTGCAATTAGATAAATACAAACCTTTAGCAATAAATACACGAATAAGTGGAGAAAACCATCAATGTCCCTTTATAAATTTTATACGCTGGACAGATCTCTTAATTTGCTCCCTGTTATAACGGTACAAATTAAATTCTAGCATATATAGGCAAAAATAAATTACGCGGAGCTAAAATCCAAAAGATTGACATGTATTCAGCTACAGACCCCCATAAAAGACCATGACAATGAAAAATATGAAGCATCACTCTAGCATTGAGAGTTTCTGGGTTGTATATCCGTGGGCTGGACCTACATCTATTTCACTAGCTGTTCCCCGTGGTTTCTCCCGCGTTCCCGGAATAAAAAAAATAGCCTATAACCTTCCTCAATGAACTAAAATCTAACGCATTTTTTTTTATCTGATCAGTAGTTCCGAAAATTACCGCCTACATGCAAACTTATAAACTTTACCTCTTTATAATATTAATTATAACTATTAGTGTAGATAGATCATTAAATTTCATATGTTCAGCAGTTGACATCCTCGGGCTGAATATGATTTTGATGATAATAAATCAACATTATATTTTTGGGGTACTTGGTTCCACACCATTCCCGCTCAGTCCAGTTGTTATATCACCTAAAAAACTTGCTATTTAACACCTAAGTTTCAAGTTAAAGAATTGGCCATTTGTGATAATAAATAGAGACAGTTTAAAAGGTATCTATCTAGATTGTAGATAGGTACCTATTAGGTATTCTAAGTAGTTTAAATGTGCTGGTTGTAGATACGTAACGAATCGAGGCCGGCGGGGCTGCAGTTAAAAAGCTTCCTATAGCTCGTGTGCAAGTTGTTACTTTGACATTGATTGAGAATCTATTGGAGAAGGTACCTTACGAGGAAGTTGTACAGTTGAGAATCTATTGGAGAAGGTATCTTACGAGGAAGTTGTGTGAATAGTTGCTGTAAGTCATTGACATTAGCTATGATGCCAGGGTGTCTTTGTTTCTAGTTATATTTGTATCTTTTTGTCACGTGTATCTATGCGTAAATTGAACGTATTTTTAGGACACATAGTTATTAAATTAGTTCCATTTTAATTATCTTACAAGATATGAAAATGAGGTTATAATGTAAATCACGGACAAGCAATGCATTTTGATATTTTTTAAATGAAAATCTGCGATATGCTACCGTATAAAGATAGGATCTAAGTTTATATAGTCATACGCGTTGCCCGTGCTCAATATTGAAAATATTCATCATCTCAGCCACAAGACGTCCACTGCTGGACATAGGCCTCTCCTAAGGATTTCCAATAGGATCGGTCTTGGGCGGTCTGCATCGGTTTTGGTAATTTTAATACAAGGTAATTGCCCGGCATTCGCTTTATCACGCACTAACCAGTGCCGTAACAAACAAGACGCCGACAACGCTGCTGTCACACTGACAAGGCCAGTGAAATAAAGGAAATTTATATAACGTCGTTAGAGAAAATAACGTTTCATTTCATGCGTATGTAGATACTGTAATTTGCGATTTTTTGTAGTGCATAGATATTGGTCCATGACACTACTTCTAAAGGTGGATATGCACTAGAGCATTTTCTCGAGCATTTCTATGTAATATAAAGTTCTTACGAATGGTACAATACAGGTAAAAGCTCAGTTTCCAAAGCATTTTCATGTAATGTAACGTTCCTGCGAATGCTCGGCGCTCTGTTTGACGTAATGCTCACAGCGAGTGTGCATTTACCCATAACATTTCGTTGTACCTTGCGTTCACTCTGTTGAAATGTCGGATCTACAGGTTGCGTGCGCTGCATTTATCTTGTTGCCCGCGCTCGTACAAAGGCTCGACGAAATGTTACACCAATATACGCTCGTTGGTTTGTACAATAAGGTCGTAACAAAACGTCGAGCACGCTCGCCGTTTGGCTCGTTGTTCTGTTACAAGTAAATGCTCATCTTTAAACGTCTATACTCATCTTTAAACGTAATTATTTTAATCTAATCAGTCGTTCATGCAAACTGCATTGGTCCTAAATTCAGACCCAAACGCAGTCCAAGGAGTGTCTGGTACCTCTGATGTCTCAATACCACATCCATTCACACTAGCATAATATTTTCTACCATCATAAACCTACATTATCAATCGGCTACGCGCGACGCGTACCGACATCCTACCAATAATACCATTATATTAACTGCGACCATGTCTGATGCTGCATAGCAACCCAGCGAAATTCATAAGAAGCTCGTTCATTAGACATTCATTTGCTATCTTTGTAAATGTGTGTGCTATTTAAAGTGTTTAGGTCCAAGGGAAAATCGTGTATAAATGGGTGATAGTTATAACTTCTGTTCGTTTCATCGAAATTGGCTAACGGGAAAAGTTATGGAAAATAAAGTTTGCGCGAGCGAAGCCGCGGGTGAAAAGCTAGTGTATATTAATATAAAAATAAAGCTGAAGAGTTCTCTTGTTTGTTTGAACGCGCTTATCTCTGGAACTACCAGTCGGATTTGAAAAAATATTTTTGTATATTTGATAGCCCAATCCTTGAGACAGACATTTTTTTATATTCCGGCGGGAATGCAGATGAAACCGAGGGAAACAGCTAGTATTCATATAAACGAAGCGTCGTATACTTCAACTTAACTTACATAATTAACAACGTAAGCAAGTAAATAACATACATGCGAGGGATTATAATTTCATAGGATAATAATGATGGAATGTACGAAGCCGGGTTGACGGCTCATTCCATATTTATGAACGTTACAGGTTTTATATCACTGGTTAGTATGGCACTTTACGGAGTCGTGGCACTGCACCTGCTTTTAATTAGACTAGCTTCTGCTTCCTGGCTGCACTTGATTTATAGGTTTTCAAGCAAAAGTTCGGTTGTTGATGACAGTTTGTTTGAATCTCTATCTATAATAAAAATAATCCTACCAAACTTCTAAAAAATCTTACTCATTTTCTAAAGCGAAAGTTTTTATGGATGCGTCTTTTTATGCACGAAGACATACGATCCTTTGGGAAAGTAGGTAAAACCACGGGGCGAAAGCTAGTCTATAATTTGCTTCTTGATAATACGTGTCGGTTTTCCATTTTTATTTAATTTCACTGAGCTGACATTATTTCACTAAGAAATTACCCAGTTTTATCCAATTTATTGATTTAGTTAATTTAAATATTTGAAAAATGAAACAATGCCTAACTATTGCATATATTGGAAAATAAATCGATTGAATTCAAATGGAAATAAATTGAACACCTTATTTATTTAGTGGACGATTCTATAAAATACCTACTCAATAATTATTTTTAACGTTATGTATTCTACATGCGGTTTGTTTGGACTGACCATCAAATTGGAATTTCGAAACTCAAAAACCCTTATCAATATTCATCGCATTCGAAAACCAAATTCAACCCAAATTCTTACTCAAAACTGTCGCAAATATTTTTAAAAGTATCCCATTAAATGCCCATAGAATTTTGTTAGAATTCCCATTACGATACACGCTTCTCGAACCAGAATTTCTTTGTCACTATTGTGTTTATTTTCTGCTGAATAATTAATTAGGTATACCATTTTGACCTGGTGTGTAAACGAGTCAGACTCAGCTATTGTCTTTGTCTCTCTATTGTCATTAGTTGTGCACTGATGCGGTTAATTGTTTGGTTTTGTACCATTAGTTTTTGTTACTTTATATAAACTTGATTCTAATTGTTTACTTTGGAAGACTTGAAAATAAATTCTCGTGGATGATGGCAATGTCTTCCTTCACCACGGCGTACAACACCACTAGCATTGAACTAACGACACCATAATCAAAGTGTATTGAGTATTACGGAGCGAAAATTAGTCTAGTTATCATTTTACTTAATTTCATAAAGTTTGATTTAAAATATGTTAATAATTTATACTCTACAGTACATAAAGTAGTTACTTAATTTCTAGGCTCTAAGGTTGATCAATCACCTAGTTTTCCAATATCGATAATGTCAGCTTTGAAGGATACAATAGAATAGTTATAAGAATAAAAAAACCGTATTACACTGGAAGCGAAGTGATTGCGAAGCTTCTAATTTCAAAATCAATTTATTTTTATTACTACTACAAAAGCACACATATACCGGGTGATTTTTTAGTCATTTCCAATACTTGCAGGGGTGGAAGTACCTACTCATCAAAATGAACAACTTTTATTATGGGACTAACTGTGAAATGATGAAAAAATTACCAGTTGTGCCATACAAAAGTTCAATACCTACTCGACCAAAATGTATGAAGCAACCGTTTTATTTTACGAGATATCAGAGTTAGCCTCATAATAAAGGTTGTTCACATTGATGAGTACTTCGACCCCTGCAAGTATTGCCAGTGAAAAAAAAATCAGCCTGTATAAATTCCATTCCGGATGGTTGCTTTTGCCGAGAACCAATACCAGTACCTACTACTTCAGTACAAAACTTCAGGACCAAATTCAGTAGAAGTGACATCGAATGTCGAGGCAAAGGTTGTGGTTTCGATTTTACAATGAGTGGTAGGGTACATTGTAGTACCAGCATGGCTGGTTACCACCCTCAAGTTGAGAATCTGCTGCCAAGCATCTATTGGTATATTCCTGCAGCCATACTTGAGAGTCAGTTCTTTTAAACTTTGTGTGCTTAAAACCTACCACTTACCATTGTGAGATTGTGGTCAAACAGTAAAAAAAAAAACTTTTTTCAATAATTTCTAGCACTTATAACTTAATTATGTACTTTTTGACACTTAACAGGGCATTAAAACATAGATTGACAAGTGATTGACTGATTGATTGACGAAGTGAAACAATGATTGATTGCGCTAGTCTGTACTAGGGTTTAAAGTAGGATCGTGCTGACGAGTGCCTAAGATGTCTCCATCTGACGACAAAAAGTATTCCATAGTCATGACGGGTTGAGAATGTAAACTTACTAGTATTAGAAGGATAGAAAACTAAATTATATGTTTGAAATTATGATTTATGAATAATAGTAGATTTTATGAATGTTTTTATAATATGTTTTTTCTTAAGACGTATAAATGATTTTGTTTTTTGGCATAAGCTAGTTAGCAGTGGCATAAAAGAGGGATTCATAGTCCACAACGTGGGCCCCATGTAGATTCGTAAATTTTCAATAATCAAAATAAAATATTATTTTGATTATTGAATATTTCAATGTTTTTAAAATCGTACGAATGTAATGTGTAATAAAATGTATACGTACGATAAATTTTAAAACTCAAAATTAATTTAAAGAAACACACACACCTTAACATGTAAAACAGAAAAGTATGAATTAATTATTTTCTTTAAAAAAAAAGGAAAAGTATTATTTGTTTTTTAAAATACCTGACAATGTTTGTTAAATGAGAGCTAATAACGTGATAAAAAAACATGGCAAAACTACACAAAATACTTAATGTAATTGCAAATCTAGTCAGAAATCACTTTAAGCTGTTAACGTAGTTGTGAAAGCTACAGTGAGATTGATTAAGTTGGTACTTTGCCAAGAAAAACGGGTCAACGCTTTTTAGCTATGTAATGGAATATGCACTGAATTGTCTTCGCAGGTCTTTGCACAGCAGGGGATAGTATAACTATTCAAGCAATGAACTTTTTATTATATTACTATAGTTTTTTAATGGCATTCGAATTTTGAAGTCTATTTAAACTTTTCTTTCTTTATTTTTATGGTTTTATGTCCAATAGTTTTTTTTGCTATTAATACGCTTTTCTTTTGACAGTTAAGATGTGGTTAAAGGTAAATAAGCACACAAAGCCATGAAGAGAGCTTTCTCGAGCGGAGCAGTTGGTGTTATTATAAACCAACCGTTCAAGCTCATTGTAGGATTAAAATCCAAGATCTTCCGCGTCACTACCACTGGAGTATCATCACCTTACATAGGTAATTTCATTCTTCTGCCTTTTAGCTTTCCTATTCCTATTTTGCAGTTTATCAGACATTATCTACGGGGAAGTAATATTTTTTCTTTCATTCCAGCTTCATTTGAATTTTTGAACAATTTTGGACATTCTAATGTAGAATAATTTCTACACCTAAAGTAAGTAACTATTAGGACTTGACTATGTACATCTGCGTCATCAACTAAATATTGCATATGCTTACCCTCATCCTAATTTTTTTTTACTATCCCATACAAATACCGGGAGGCTATTTCCATTCTGAAAAACTTGACCAGTCATGGTTAAAAAAAGTATTTGTGATTTCAGAGTTATATAGTTCCATGGTAAAAATTATTCAGCATGATCAGCTCTACATATGTTTAAAAATACTGTGAGATTATGGTCAAAGACAAAAAAAAGGACAAGAAAAAACCTTCGGTGTCATACTTTGTGGTACATACATACATAACATAGCCTGTATTTTACATAGATACCGCTATTTATGTGAAATACAGACTAAGTTAACCTCCTTCGAAGCGATATGTCGCCCTTGATGTTTGTACGTTTTCGTTCCTCGGACAATTAGGTCAAGGCATCTGTTCCCGACGTGATGTAGACCTTCGGGTTTTGTGTCTCCAAGCTTGCTGACCCCTAAATAGTAAGGTACAGCCATTTATTTACTGTACTTTTTGCCTGAGTAGGTAGACGGCCCTAGTTCTTTTTAATTGTAGTTGTCACTTTGTTTCCTAATCCAAAAGTAAATTCTAAACATACATAAATAAATAAATTAAATAGCCTTTATTCCAAACTCTACGATAAAATTATACAAAAATTTATTATATACTAATTTAAATAAACAAATTTATTTAATTAAAAGTAAATCAAAATTTAAATAAAATTAATTAGATATTATACCAAAATTAAATTATAATACATTGTTCATGCGTTCTGTTTGGTGCCTATTGTAGGGCAAAGGCCTCCTCAATTTTTTGCCAAAGATACATAGTTATATGTTAAAGTTATAGAGCTTAGATAGATTATTTTCGTTTTTTTTTTAGTAAAAAATCGCCATTTACGGATTTTCCAATAACTCTCCTACAAAATAAAAATTATGTGTCCATTTTTTTTTACTGAAATAACGTATCAACCTCCACATTATAATTATGATGAATAAGAAACAGAAAAATCAAGATAAAATAATATAAAGTGACGTTAGTGAGATATTTTTTTAATGGAGTTCCTAAAAGTACGCAAACCCTTTTAAAACATTCTAGGTAACCTGTATTAAACTAACAAGGAAAGTTACATTCTCAGTTTGTCAATAGTCGCTCGCGTGTGGTGTTTTTTGCGCGTAACATTGCATTTCACGAATAACTGTGCAGCCGAGACGAGACAACCAGGTCGGTCCGACCTGCATGCCTCCCAATTAGTATAACATAACTTTATGTTGTAAATCAAGAGCATTAAATATTTTCCATATCTCATCCGAGCAGTATGCGTTTTTATTATGTGGCGCATGAGAGCTCAGATTTAATCACTTTTCTTGTTGAAATTTCAATATGATATTTACGACTTTATTTTTTACTATTAATAAGCTCTTGTTTGACTACTAACTCAGTACCTGGCTGGCTACTACCATCTAGTTGAAAATCTGCCACCAAGCACCTAGGCTTTGTTAAGGTCAGCAACACATTGGCAACCCCCCTGGTATCGCTTACTATTAGCTGGACTGCCTAATTGCTTTCTGTCATAAAAAAATATAAAATCTAAATATCTACCAGATTTTGGTTTATTTCCTTTGCTATGTTGGTATATTGGTACTCATCACAATCAGCCTACAGACGTCCATGTCTCCTAAATTAGTACGCCAGACTCATTGCATCTACCAGGTCCTAGCTATGTTCCGCAGGTCATCGGGCCACCTAGTGGAGGCGTCCTACACTTCGCTGAGGTACCTGAGCGTCTCCGTTCGGGAACTCGTTTACCCCAACAGCTATCGGTTCTTCGACAGATGTAGCCTATCCTCCATCACTTCTGTCTGCTAGTCCACTAAGATAAAAATTCCTAAATCAGTAATTTATATTAGCCAGTTGAACTGATTTCGAAGCGAGTACAAATAAATTCTCCATTTTTATTTTAGAATATACGCAATTTAACAATAAAAATGGTACTGAGACGGCAATTTCCTTCGTTCATATTCGTATAATGAACGCTCCTTCGACCTTTCGTCTGATTTGAATCTAATTTAGCTCCCTAGATATACTTGTGTATGTGAATGCTAAAGGTGTTTCATATGAAGCTTATATTGCAGTTGTGAATCGCACTTATAAATATTATAAATGTGTCCAAAACTCGTACACGTAGAAAATGGGATTTAAATCTATCGTTTCTCGATTTCCTTATCGTGTGTAAGTATTTGGCGTCCTCGTGCGAAAGATTAAATTTTTTGATTAATACGACATATTAGAATCAACTGAAACTATATTTCATTCTTAAATCTTGCAAGGTGAATGAGACTAAAAAAAACGTTAGAAAATTTACAAAAACTTAAAGAAAAAAAAAAATATAGCGTCTTTAAACGTATTAGACCAACATCAGGTTCACTGCATTTTCCCAATAATAAAGAAGCGTTTTACAACAGCCGGTATAATAAAAGCCTTTACCATTCACAGATAGGCAAAGCAAAGATCAAATTGCAAGCTGTAACTTGAGGATGTGCGAGTAGCTTAATAGATACAGTACAGTCATCATATCTTAGTCAGCAGTCTGTAGTCAGCTTACTATACAGGATGATTTTTGGCGGCCAGTAATGTCGCTAGTCGCTGTCAGTAGTTTTGGCGCCATAACAAAACAAACTCACTCAGAAAAAAAAGAGAGTTGATGCAAAGTTGGAATTGACATTTATATTTAACACTATTTTCGTTCAATTGAACAATATACCTTTATTGTAATTTTAATAATTCAAATATTTACAATATATTTACTTTTCTAATTTCTATTTTAGATTGTAAAAAATTTAATGATAATGATGATGATACAAGAGCTAAATCTCAATCTCAATCTCTGTCAGCACTCCCGGAGTGCATTTTTTTATTTATTTGACTAATTGCAAGTCGATATAAGCATAAACTCAAAAAAAAAAAAGATTTAGTAACATTACAATTCTACCTAAGTAACAGCTTTAATAGTAGGTGAATGAGGGAAATGAATACTTCATGGGCGTTAAAACCTATTCGGGTACTAACTATACTGTGAGGTTGTCAGGCTTGTTCCATTTTCATTACCAGACTTAAGTCTTCGTTAAAAATCACACACATTTGCAGGCTATTCTGTGGTTCAAATTATCCATTAGAAATAATGTCATATTCTACAAAAAAAGCCCTTAAAACGGCTTTTGTCTGGAGTCTGGACGCATTCGCCCCAAATGGCTTTTTTGTAATCGCAAAAAAGAAGTTTTGTAAAGAGAATTCTATTGGGCACTTTCTCTTCATTGGTTTTCTCGAAGCCAGCGATTTTGTCCGAGAGATAACATTTTGACCCACTGTGCAATTACGCACTGAATAGAGACGCGTAAATCAATGTTAGATATATTAGGTATACTTATACGTTGCGTTCACGCAGTTTTTAACTCCGAAGATGTAATGACCTTTGAATCTATTTTAATCGACTTTTATTAATGAAAAATAAAGAGAGTTTCATTTCTATTCACCTTTTGTTTCATAAATTAATTATCAAATGGGCTCGCCGATTTGCTTGGATTTTATCATCCAAGCTCATCGAGGCTTCGAGAGACAGACGGGCTGGGAGCTTTTTCCGCCAACGCATAAGCTTGGCCATCCTGTTGGGAACCTTGCCTATCGACAGCAGCGAGGGCTTTGAGGATGTTTTCTATAATAGTTTGTATTTTATACATGAATTGTAAATACTTGTTTTAATAAATAATATTATCAAATCATTTTCTTATTTGAATTTAGAATAAGTATCTACTAATTTAATTTCGATTTAAAGAATTGTGGAATGTATACGTAGTTCCTACTTATTTCATTTGTCAAAAATAAGGACATAGACAAGCGGTTTTTTCGTGGTAACCCAGGATACAAGAAGGTGGCATCACAGGCTTATTTACCTTTCATGTTTGACTTTTGCTCTCAATATCAGATGGACTAAGTCTCTAAATAGCTTTTAACTTAATAGCTAACTTTAAGTCTAAGTACCAACCTACATTTAAACCTAGAATTAGGCCTTATAATCCAATGGCCCTCATTGAAAACACAGCCTTATTCACAGAGGGCGCTATCGGCTATCTCCACACGTCCCAGGGCCATTTAACTCGATTGATGACGTCACTATGTCCCTTTCACGGCCACATTTAGTGTACGTGAGGTATCCCTTATGTCGCCAATCGAATGTCTACATAAATTTCCTTAGAACATTTTCTAGTTATTCTACTAGAACATTATTTATGTTTCAAATAGGACCTATTCAGTTTGTTTGTTGATTATATGCAGGTACTATAATGTTTTAGGTAGATATTTCAAGATGGTATATTTTCGAAATCTCTCCTAACTTTCTAACTAATATTATAAATGTGAATTTGAGTTTGTTTGTTTGTTACCTTTTCACGCCTAAACCGCTGAGAAACGATCGCGATGAAATTTGGTACGCAGATAGCCTATGGTATGGAGAAGGACATGGGCTTCTTTTTTTCTCGGGAACGCGGGTGAAACCGCGGGGGATAACTTGTTTGTTAATAAATGCCGTTCAGCATGAAGAACCCAACATACTTAAGGTTTCGAAAATATTCACCCAGTTATTTGTATTATTATATACCTATAGCGTCCATTCTGCATTTTTATTTGTATTCTAGAGGTACTTAGCTAAAAAGGTTAGTATAAAATATAAAAAAAAATATTCAGATATTCGTTTTAGTATGGGTAGATGGGAGTGTCTTTCTATGGATAAGATAAAGCTCTTTATATTTTCCTATCATAGAGTAGGTAGCTCAATAGCTAGGTATAGATATTGCAATATAGGATAAGTTATGATGTTATTACAGTAGATAGGCCGTAGAGATAAATGAGGTAATACGTAGAGATCGTCACGTAAGCCATCTTTATGTTAAATGTAAAAATAGAATTTTTCATGTAATTATAAAAAATATTTATCGCACAAATGTGTACAGTCCCTTATCAGAAAGCTGTCTCTATTGACAGAACTACGTGTGGTGTGACCGCGTTCTATACATACGATATCGTATGACATGCCACACAAAAGACCACTCTATGATATTAGACTAGATTATGTTGGCTATTCTTTGCTGTAAATAGCCTGGCGAAGTAAACAGAATAGCTAATTCCATTTGTAAAGATGGGGTACGTTCTTAATATTAATAGTTACGTAGTATAGCATACTAAATAAAAATGCAAGTTACGGTCTATAGTTGGTAAAATTGTAAACTGTGAAGGACTTATTTAAATAAATAAAAAATTGAATTTGGAATTTTTACTTTGAGTAAAGTGGGAGTTTATTAAAGAGGTTCTATGTTTTTATGGCACAGATGTTTAGTGTGAATTGGTTGTCTAATAACAGAAAACTAGAGTTATGTTTGTGAAACTAGTATATGTATATAACATACAACATCAAATAGCAATGCCATTAATGACTCCATTGTTGTGGCATACAAACATAACAAATAATATAAATTTTATACATCATTATTACATGAGTATAATAAATCTGTAGAATCAGCATCTGTATACCAAAAAATGGGGTGTGGGTGATGTAAGAAGAGTAACAGATTTTTGTTTTTTCTTGTCTATCCGTCTGTTTATTTGAATACGCTAATCTTCAAAACCACTGAACGTAAATCCGTTCTGTGGTCCGGTCATGGGTGAAGAAAAGATATAGATATATTATAAAGTCTGCACGAGCAAAGCTGCGGGCAAAAAGCTGTATACAATATTTTCCTATAAAGAGTATGTATTATATGTAAGCTTAATTCATCGTTTAGTTATAAACTAACAAGTTCATTGCCACTGAAGTGTAAAGTATCATAGATTAACAAAGAAATTTAGATTTGCGCTGATTCAGCTATACGGATCACGCACAGAACTGGCCTCTACGATGGATGACCCCCGTCACGTGCTCGACTACAGCTTTTGACAAGATCATAGGAAAATTGCAATCGCTTGGAGCAGCCATGTCTCTTTTATTATTTACAATAGTTAGCTGTTTTATGATAAGTAATATGTATGTAATACAAGGGGATAATCGCTAAACTAATTGTATTATTCATAGGTGCAATACTTGTCTGATTCTCAAATGGTGCTTACCTATCACCCGAACAGCTAAAACAAAATGGCTGCAATTTTTTCATCGAGTTGTCAAAGAAAAATATATAGAGTTGACTCTCTTTGTTCATAGCAAAGTGTATCGAGTTTCAAGTGTAAATTAAATGTTAAGTACTTTTAAAAAAAAATGCTACAAATATTATATGTGTATATATATGTACATAACAACTTTTCTGTGCGGAATACGAAGTATCGTTCTTTATTAGATGTTTTACTTTGCTCTTCTTATATTTATACTTTGTTATAGCTTAGAATATGCAGCTACTACATTATTATGAGATGAAATTTATATTATAAGATATTTAGAAAAGTAATAGTATTTTTTTAATACCATTAAGTGTGGCAAACAAGCATGCTATTGTAAGTTATATTTTGAGGTATTTTAGCTTCCGCCCCGCGGTTTCACCCTCGTTTCCGAGGGATCTTATGTTTTCCCGGGATAAAAAGTAACCTATAGCCTTCCTCGATAAATGGGCTATCCAACACTAAAATAATTTTTCAATTCGAATCGGTAGTTCCTGAGATGACCCCCTACAACCTCACAAACTTTACCTCTTTGTAAAATTAGTATAGATTTATACGATTTTAATCCTTTTATTTTGCTTTAAACTTTTATTTCAGATCGATAGTTCATATTTTATTAGTAGCTTAATTCTACATAGAGACAAATAATAATAATAATAAATATTCTGGGACATTATTCCTCACACACGGCCACCTGACCCCAAACTAAGCAGAGCTTGTGCTATGGAAGCCAGATAACTGATATACTACATATACTACTTTTCTTTTGTAAATACATACATATATAGATAAGTTACACCCAGACACAGGACAAACATACATGTTCATGCACACAAATAATTGGAATGAAACACAGGAATCGAACCCACGACCTGCGGCGTGATAGATAGGGTATCTTACCAACCACGCCAACCGGCCCGTCAACAGATATAAACAACACGAAACATTAATCCTAACTTCCTAATCCTAATCTTAATTATAACTATCTAATATATAAAATTCTCGTGACACAATGTTAGTTACCATACTCCTCCGAAACGGCTCGACCGATTTTTATGAATTTTTGTGTGTATATCATATTTTTATTCTGGAAAAACATAAGATTCCTGGGGAACGCGGGTGAAACCGCGGGGCGGAAGCTAGTCCTAACTTCCTAATCCTAACTAATATTAGAAATGCGAATGTGAGTTTGTTTGTATGTTACCTTTTTACGCCTCAACCGCTGAACCGATCGCGATGAAATTTAGTACGCAGATAGCCTATAGTATGGAGAAGAACATAGGCTACTTTTTATCCCGGGAAAACATAAGATCCCTGGGGAACGCGGGTGAAACCGCAGGGCGGAATCTAGTAATTCATAAACCTGGGGTGTATAACTGTGACTCTTTGATAGTCTTTTTTTTACACACTGTTTTCTTTTAAAATAATACATTGTGTATTGAGATATCTGTCATAAGCTGTGTTGAAGTTGCAGTTGTAAATTGACGAAGTTAAGGTTTAAAAGCTAGAAAATAAAATTGTTTCGACTAAGTGCAGCTATTTTTCTGTTTGCTTGTTTACTTTGAATATTTATTCACAATACGAACAATGTGGAGTTTTTAGTTTATTGTCTCAAACTTGCTTCATAAAATACTGTATACGTTTCGAGATTTGACCTTGAGAGTAAGATCTCTTCTAGAATTAGCATGCATACCACCTATGACCACATCACCACTTTAAGGTGGATGAATTGAATTTTCAACGGTTTTTTATGCGTTTTAATTTATTACGTCAAAAAATATTATTCATTTAAATTTCAAAATGAGGAAGATGGATGACCTTAATATGATGATAAGCGAAGTTAAAATATATCTGTTGTCGCCATTTTACAGTTACGTTTAAAATTAGTAGAAATAACCTGGGATCTAGATTTAGACAGAGACTATTTTTTACTCCATACAGCATTCTGATAAAAAAGAAAAACGAAATAAAAAGTAGTCACAAATAAAATAACGAAACGAAAGAAATATAATTGAATAGTTACCTATATTATTTACAAATATATCTTTGCCCACTAAACATGAACGCAACAAGCAAGTCTAATTCTCGATACGTATTTACATTTTTAATGGCGCTCGGACAGTAAATGTGAAATTGCTTTAAAAATGTAACAATAGAACGTTGTCTGGTTCTCCGATCAAAAATAAACAAGACTAGCTTTCGCTCCGCGGTTTTTCGTATCCTAATAGCATTTTATGCTATTTTAGGTCATGTTCTATTTATTTTTTTTAATCAGAGGGCTGAATAACTGGCAGGTACCTGATGATATGCGGCTACCGTCGCCAATGGACATTAGCAACATCAGTGGGAAAGTATAAAGTCTACAAAACAACTGGCTCTCAAGTGCAACTGCCGGAACTCCCATTAGGTGCTTGGTGACTGATTTTCAACTTGAGGGTGGTAGCCAGCCAGGTGGGTACTATAAAGTACCATACCACTGGTTTTTGCTATGATTTCTTCACGATGTTTTCCTTCACCTAAAGCTTAAGCTCATTGTAGGATTCGAACACACGACTTTTTCAAACATCAAACCATCAAACCTCATGTGTCAAGTTTTATTCAAATCCGTCCAGCCATTACGGCGTGATTGGGCAAAAAACATACTCACTACTTATAATATTATTTCGGATATATTTAAAAGCTGGCTCTTACTAGACTTGCTAAAGTAGCTCCTTATTACGTGAGATAGTTTAAACCATCTCAAGTAATAACGGGGATTATATACGGTGGTTATTTCAGTGGGTTTGACCTTCAGAAGTGTCCCTCTAGAGCTTAAACTGAATAAATGGCTTACACTTTGACTGAATATAAGACCTCATGTCACATTAGAGGCGTTATTTGCCGAGACGCATTTTAAGCGCTGACCTACATACAATCTAGACATATTTTTAATCGAAGTACAGGCAACATAGGTCGGATGTGGGTAATTTCTTTGGTGAATCGTCAATATTTCTTACGACAATAATAATACCACTAAATTAACTAAACAAATTTTGACTTAATAACAGTCACGGAATACTACGTTTGTTTTGTAATATCCGTTAAAATATTTATTTTTCTTTCGCTGGGTTCTTATTTAAGTACTTTATTTTGATTCATATAACATACTTTAATGCATAAATGTAGTAGTTACCTACTTACTGATTTCATCTGCTACAATCAATTATGTTTTAGGGTTCCATAGCCAAATGAGTGTTGGTAAAACAGAAATCATGTCATGTCCATTTATTTGTCCGTATATAAAAGCGATTTTACTTAAAGATGCTTGAAGCGTGATTGCACTACAATACAGCTCAAATAACATTGAAATTAAACGATTTTTTCTATTACAATTGCAGGATAGTTATATTATTATGCACATCATTAATAAACAGTAAGGATGGACCTCAAAATGTTACCAAGAATAAAGCTTGAAAGAGAGGTAATGTGACTAAGTAAGTGCCGGGCAATTACCTTGTTTAATTAAACGTTGCCAATATAGAGCGCAGGCAACACACATACATTTATAACCTTCTTTTCTTCTTTATTTTCATTGTAAGTCTTTCAACCGTGAAACAAAATTGAAAAAAATCAAGCGTACCTAGATATTATGAATATACCAGCCGACAAAAATAACTTTGTATTTCGAACTACCATTGTTGAAAATTTTGAAATACAAAATTATTACAGCGGTCGGTGAAATTAACAGTGTAAACTATTTCTTGCTACTTTGTATATGCTACGGAACCTTAAACGTGCGTAGTCTGATACGGTCTTGGCCGCTTTTTTAGTTTATATCATAGACAAATAAACTTTGCAGTTAATTTAAATCCGCGGAGGTAACTAATTCTAAGCTGGCACAAAATTTACGCGTAAATCTTTTGTTTTGCTTCACTCACTTGTTCGGTGACAGTCCAAGTTGGGATTTGTTTTAAAATTTATTCCAATGGAAGACGGCCATTTTGTTTCCTCTTACATCCGCTGTTTGAATTCTAAATGGGCTGGAAAGTTTTGGTGCGTTACCTTTTTTGTTGAAAAGTTGGTGGTTTCCAAAATTAAATTTGGAAAAACTGACATAGGTTCTTTTTGTATGTATTGTGTTATTATGTTTTTGTACATTCCATTTGTTCGAAATTATTTTTCACTTTTCGAATTTTAACTTTCATTAGTTAGATGATATTACTACTACTATTATAAATGCGAAAGTTGTGTGTTACCACTCAGCTGCGTAACAGCTGAACAGTTTGGATGAAAGGCACACGGATAAAATATGTTCTGGATTAACACTTATAGGATACTTTGTATCCTAAAAAAACCAATTTCTCGGGACTTCGGGTGAAACCGCGGGGCGGTTAAAACCTAGGTACTTTTTAATAGTATACATAGATATAATTATCCAAGTAATATCCAAAAATAAATTTGCAAATAATAAATATCTTTTGACCACTGTATAATAAATCCACCACATATTTTAAAAATAAACAGCAATTTTTAATATCCGCCCAATCACAACTACTCATCAAAAATGTACAATAGGTAAAACCACACCGAAAAATTGTTGCCACAACATAAAATATGAAAGCTCACACATCACGAACATATTTCTTGGTTTTTCTCCAGTTTATAGGAGTGCTAACTGCTGTAGTTGTCAGTCACTATCGGCCCGTCTGTAGCCGCCATTATTCCTCTGACGTATCATTAACGGTATAAATGTAAAATCCAATACAAAAATACAATTCACTGTGAATTCTAAAAAATATTTTAAGAATTAACTTGATATATATTAGGGCCATCAGTTATTTTTGCGGTTTCGAATGGATACAATTTGTATCTCGGAATTAGTTTGGAATAGGTATTTTAGTCTAGTCAATTAGGAATCCCATTTTGGCTCTGTTATGTTCATAACATATACTACTTTTCTACTCGGATACTTTTACTAGCTTCTATGCTGCGGCTTTACCCGTGTTCCCGAGGGATAATAATGTTTTCTCGTTTCTAAACCTCGCAATGTTAAAATATTCCACAATACAGATAGCTATTTTTAGTCTCGTTTCGACCGTGCGCGTTCGTCGCATCGTATAATTATTTACATAAGTAGAAAATCAAAATGTTATTTGTAATTTAAAAATATTATTAATGTCTCAAGTACCATCTTAAGTTTTTTTTAGCACAAATCGTACGTTGATTCTGACACACTATAATATCGAGAAAAGGTATCAATACTCCTAATTTTTGCTTCGCCATACTTGAGTAAAAAGAATTAAGTACTTATAGATATTATGACGCCACACCATCCCTTAATCCTTATTCTCGTATGTTAGCCACTTGAACATCAGACATTCAGGTCCATCGATCGACGACCTATTTTTACTCGATTGTGGCGAAGAAAGTAGTGTTAGTAATTCAAGACTACGTTCTATTGGCTTGTTACTTTGACAGAATAAAGCTTAGTTGTTATTACTTATTCTTTATTACTGTTTTACTTTTTCTAATAGTTTTGCTGCACGACAAACGTTTCTGTAGATAAGTTATTTTTGTTGTTATTGATTTGTCACTGTGACGTCATCCGTCGTCTCTCCGGCCAGTCACGTAAAGGCATAGTACAAGTTCAGCTTAGTTTGATGGCTGTATGAGGAATAATATGTATACTTTTTAAATTCCTTTTTCAAAAAACAAGTTCGAAATCAAAAACTTTAAATTCGCTTTTATTTTATTTCTATATTTATCTCATTATACAGCCAGTTACAAAGTAGTTGACTAATAAGTATTCAAAAAGTCTATGTTGTAACTACAACAATCAACGTTTAGTTCGTGATGAGAAATTTTAATGCAAACATACAGCTCTGTAAACTGTCGAATTTGGTTTTTTCCAATTTAAAAATAGTATACCTACCTATGCTTACTTTTGTCAGAGGGCTAAAAATGGAGCCTAGAAGGCAACTGACCCTCAAGTGTGAAGTACAACCTTCGTTACGGTATTCGACGCTACTTCGACAATATTACCATTTATTTATGTAAGCCTATTTTATTCCGAGACACACAGATTAGATATTATCTATTTAAGTATTTTTAAAATTTTCTGTCCATACGACTGTAAAAAGTGTTCTTTTATATCTAGTTTTAAGTTCGTGTGTATTTGGAAAAAATAAGATAGTAAAAAATATTAAGTATTCGATTTTGAACTCGAACTTTGGTTTTGAAAATAGAACAATCTTTATTTTTATTAATTAGACTGCTCGGCTCGGCGTACAACCGTTCTGTGTACTCTCAAATACGTTGAAAACCCTCATAATACGTTATTGCCGCAGTCTGAGACGGGACATGTACCTGTACCAGTAGTCGGTGCACTACCGTGGAGTCTGAACGCCCATTGTTCCCGCTGTACCTTTTTTTAAAAGCACAACAAAGCCACAAGGCATGCATCGTGCCTAGCCTGTGATAGACACCGAACATTTACTGTTTGTACAGCGTGAAAGTTTTATTGTAAACCTTTTTAAATATTTTTGAATTGAGAATGATAAAATATTTTTTGTTATGATATTTTCTAACCAGCATTTGTTTGCGGTCCAGACCACGTGAATGGTGACTTGCTTCACCTATTAGAATCACTGCACTACCTACTTTAGTTACAGCATAGGTAACCGAAAACCGCATCAAAATCTGTGCAGAGGTTCTCAAGTATAAGCACACTAATGGATAGATAGACAGATAGGTGACACAAGGGTTAGTTTATACTAAAATTTATGATGCAGTAAAAGTTGTTTGTATCAATAAGTACTTACTTTCACCCTGAAAGTGTATAAGAATAAGGGTGCAACCTATATAATATATTTATATGACAAATACAAACGTGTGGATTAGACTGGTATATTCTCAATAAATAGATCTCTATGAGACATCATACAGAGCTACTAGATCTATTTTGTAATTTGGTTTAGGATTGTCTGATTTAACAATTATCTATACTAATATATATATAAAGCTGAAGATTTTGTTTGTTTGTTTGAACGCGCTAATCTCAAAAACTACTGGTTCGACTTGAAACATTCTTTCAGTATTGGATTGCCCATTTATCCAGGAAGGCTATAGGCTACTTTTTATCCCGGGAAAACACAAGATCCCTCGGGAACGCGGGTGAAACCACGCAGGAAGGCTATAGGCTACTTTTTATCCCGGGAAAACACAAGATCCCTCGGGAACGCGGGTGAAACCACGCGGAAAAGCTAGTTATTCTAATATTTCTTAGTGTAGCCAAAGATAATAAAAACTTCAAATAAAAAAAATATACAATTTTTCACATTTTTTAACAATATTTTGGCACAACCTGTATATAGCAATAAGGCAGAGTGCAGACAGCTTTGTGCCGGTATCATTTCGATATGATAGGGTCCTCTGAAGAGCCCACAGTGATGTTACATCATTTGCCTTTAATTACGAGGGTGGCTGAAGGAATGGATGTATTTCAACACGCTGTGAGTGGAAACGCTGTGTTTGTGGCATTATAGCTACGTGCAATTGAGAGATTCATGTCTGTACGTGGCATTATATTTAACTTGGTTTTCTTTTTAAAGGTTTTATTATTTTCAAATATAAGTAATATGATGACTGTGGTCTTTCCCCTTTTTTGTCTTGTAAACGATTGGTTGGTTTTAAAGGCGATGATAGCTCAGTGGTAGTGACGTCAGATACCGCGGTGAAGGTTGTGGGTTCGAATCTTACAATAAACTTAAGCTCTCGGTGAAGGAAAACATCGTGAGGGAACCATAGCACGGTGGTAGGGTACTTTGTATAACCCGCTTGGCTGACTACCATTCTCAGGTTGCAAATCTGTCGTCAAACATCTACCGGTTCCGGCAGCTGCATTTGAGAGCTAGTTCCATTTAGGATTTGTGTGCTTACTACCTTCGGCTACAAACTAAAAAAAGTGTAATTAATAATGGTATTGAAAAAAGAAAAACAATGAACACAGGTCGGAATGCAGACCAAAATTCGAATAGAAATTCTAAATTTATAAAAACGAACGGTGGTCAATTAAAACCACTGAACGCCCCCGCAAGCCCGCAACGATCAAACATGCAAGCAAATCCTTTCCACGCGCGAAAAGTGCACCCCTCGTTATAGGGGACGCCACTGCCCATTGTAGCCGGTTGTTTGCGGATTTCTCCCGGATAACAATGGCCGGCCGATACCCGGGGCTTTGTTTTCACTTATCCGGGATACGGACTCGTTACTCAAATAGCCCTTGCGTCGCGCTGCGTGTATTGTTCAGTTGTTTTGTTTGAAAGAAATGAAATGGTCGATGTTTTGATTATAATTTATCATATTGGTGTTTGTTTTGGGAGTTTTGAAGATGTAGTAAAAAAATAAAAGAGTTCTGTTTAAAATATTTCAACAGTGGTCTTTACTGCTAGTCGAAAAAAAAATGTTACTCCACACTGCGAGGTTATAGAAATCCACTTCATGTGATATTTTTTGTAAGCAAAGCTATATAGCCTTCCTCATTTGAAAATGTTCCAAAACACTTCAAACATTGGTCTTAAATTCCGTCAACTAAAGAGACAGTGGACATGCTAGAACATTGCAAAGGAATCGAAGATGCATCAATACAACAGCCTAAATAACATCATCGATTGGTCCTCCACGGATGGAAACACTCCTGCAACTATTCCTTCAACGATTTCTTTTTCACCTACCATTTAAGTAGATTAGTATGAAATTCAGCAAAGAGCTTCAAGCCCTGGAAAGCGCAAATCGTGAAACTTGACTTAAAGCGTTAAAGCAAGCAGATAATAAATATTGCGTAACAATTTGGTGAAATGTCAAGTGATGTAAACAAATATTGACGCAGGGCGGGCTGGCGCGAACAATGGCGATGAACAATCGGTACACGTTCCAATCAACGGTGACAGAATACCACTTAATGTCAATGTCATAATTTACAATAGCCTACATTATCCACTTAGCTCAGTCAAGGCTCGAAGAGTTGTAGCTGAAGCAATGGGTAGGTGGGTAAAAGGAAGAGCGATGAGAGCTGGTTTCGCTTAAGGAAAAGAAAACATTGTAAAATAATCGTGACTTTGCGGAAATCCATTACTATACAAAAGAACCTCTCTCGACAGAGAAGGAGATCCAGTGGAATTATTCTTTATACAAAAGACATTGCAAAACCAAAGCAGAATACTTTGCAGTACCCATCTGGCTGGCTACTGCGCTGAAATTTTGTCACCAAGCAATGAGTTCCAGCACTGAATTTGACAGCCAGTTCTAGGTATTGCTTACTTACCACCATCTGCCACATCACTTATCATGGTGGTGAGATTATGATCAAATGGAAGCCTAGCCATAGTAAACAAAAATAAATGACAGTAAATGTTAGCGAGTGGCATTTCCTAAGTAACATCAACAAAGCAGCAATAATGGAATTTCCTCCACTCAACCGAGAAGCTACAATCAATTTATTTCGTTAAGGAAAAATGTAGATGCCTTTTAAACATCTTGCTTTTGTTATTCTTAAAATAGCACAAGTCATTGTCATGTAGTTGTTAACGTATTTTTTAAAATAAATTATTATATATTGTTTATCAATAGTCTTAAATATTATAGTTGTTTTAAGTACCTACCTGCATACTTTAAAATACAGTTAGTCGTTTTTGCTGTTCATTCTATCAATTCCTAAAAGATAAAAGGAGAATCTGACTGACTGACTGATTGACTGACTAACTAACTGACATATCAATGCACAGCTCAAACCACACTGAAACACGTATTTTAGCTAAACTTTCAGAGTTCAAAGTACTCTTCAATACAAACAACGAGTAGATATGGAACAGCAGATTTTTATTAATAAAAGTAGATAATTTTATTATTTTTTTTACTTTATTTTATAATGTATACATACATGTACTAAGGAGGTGTCTTTCAAAATACAGCCCCTAATCGGGTAAAATCAGCTGGGCAAAAAACTCGACGTATTTACCGACCACCTTTTTGTCATACGTATATTTTAGTTTTACGTATATTTTAGTTATTCTTCAGCATTTAGACAGCGAATCAATATCTAGCTCACCGCCTGCTCGAGTTATACATTCACATCACGAAACATGTAACCTATTAAATGATAGTTTCACTTCACTATGGTTGTTTTACTGCACATTCGATGGACTGTTGACTATACTGTGAATATTTAATATTAACATCAAAGAAGGATACTATATGGTTTATTTTATTTTGCCTTTTTACTTAAGACTTCAATAAATGATATTTTTTTTATTACCATGGAGATGGCTTGCGTTTTACCATAATTTTTACATGGTATGAGGTGAGTAAAGGTCAACACAAAGCCTATAACAGGCTCTCAAGTGCAGCTGCCGGAACATAACGTATGTAAGTGCTTGGGGTGATAGCTAATCGGGCGAGTACTAACGTAAAAAAAAGAATCAAAATCGATTCATAATTGGCGGAGTAATCAGGACCAACATAAAAAAAAAAAAAATTCAGTCGAGTTGACAACCTCCTGCTTTTTTTGAAGTCGGTTAAAAAATTGAAAAAGATAATTCATAGAATCTTTGGAAAATCTGTCACCAAGTACCTAGTGGAATGTTCCGGCAGTTGTAGGTACTTGAGAGGCCTTCTAGGCTTTGCAATAGGTCGGCAACATGTTAAGCAATCCCATTGGTATTTCGTATATCCATAAGCGATGGTAGAAGCTACTTATCATGAGATGGACCACCTGCCTGCTTGTCAGCCATATAACATAAAAAAGAAAACATATAATGCTATATTTAGAAATAGAAACAAGGTAATTCATACTCTTTATGCTAAGCTTCAGAGCTGTTTTCTTTTCCTGAACTATGACAACAAAACAGCTATTTATGTGACAAAATAAATAAAATATGCTTTTTATTTAACAATAATTATGGAGAGTGGAAAAATCTAAACCTCAACGTTTAATGAAATTCTTTAGCTGCTTTGAAAGTAAAAAGTAAATACCTAGACGTGTAAAAATGAGAGGAATTAAATTAGTGTCGTTCCGATTTTCATCGTATCACTTATGTAGTGTACCCAACTCTACCCACTGTGCGCAGTTTCCCTACCGGACGGACACCATTTCTTATTAGAGCTCAGAAAGTATGGAATACGATTTTAAATGTCATTTCAAATCAAAGAACATGATAAATGGAATGTAGAGGGGAGGCAAGGAGAAGGGTGCTTTTATAGCGGTTGTAATAGTAACCCAGGTAGGTTATAGATAAAAATGATCGTACAATCATCATACAGTCAGTTGAATCGAGAGTTCAAAGATATGCGATTCCGAGGTGTCCGAGGATGACAATATAAAACTACGTCATTGCTTGGTATATTTCTTTGCTGAGAGAGAGAAATAGAATATATACGGTGTGACGTACGTTTGATTCCCACTCGAGAATTTTTTACTCTTATCTATTCTAATGAGACGTCACAATACACCACTGGGAAGAAGAAGTCTATGAGGAGAAAAAAGATAGAGAAATGTCAATTCAAAACATGTCTCACTGATTTCTAATTAGTGAGGCAGAGCTTTCTATAGTTAATCAAGTGCTTGGTTGATTTCTTTGCTTTAAAGCTTTCCCATAAAGACTTTATTACGTTATGATAAAGTTTGTTTTTGACCTAATCATTTATTTAAGTATGTTTTTTTATATATTATATTATGCTTATTTCTCATAATAACGTTAGATCCAATCGGTCGTAAAAGATAAGATACTAAAATAAAAAATCTCGCGGCTCGTAGCGAGTTCAATCGATTCGGCTTTAAATACCATTATTTAGGTTAACGCCAGCTTTATTTTGAGACATAAATATATCATTTGACTTATTGGAGCAATCCTTCAAAGTTGCGACTGTAACAGTAATATTTAATTTCAGTTTAAGGATTTTCTTATCGTCTATCTTTATCTACTGATTGACTGATATATCAACGCACAGTACAAACCACAGGGTATAGAGACTTAAAAGGTTCCTTAACGTAAGCATCCACAAAAGAAAGGTTTTAAAAATTCAATCCTTAAGGGGGTTAATTGAATAGTAGAAATACCCATAGCTTTAACAAGATTAATGAATCCACGATTTTACTAGCGTTATACTTAACTTGCTTACCGCCCCGCGATTTCAACCGCGAACCCCTATTTTACCCCCTTAGGGGTAGAATAGAAAACCTTTCTTAGCGGATGCCTACATCATAATAGCTGTTTGTATGCCAAATTTTAGCCCGATCCATCCAGTGGCATATTATGTATTCTGTGGTTTGAGCAGAGCGTTGATAGATCAGTCAGTCAGTCACGTTTTCCTTTTATATATACAAAAGATTACTAATAGATTTACCGGAGTAATGATATCCAGCTTAAAAAATTGAGTTTACCTGGAAGAATATCAAACTGCAGCATTCTTAAAACTACACTCGAAGGCTAGTTCCCTGCTAGTATTTCTGCTTACCACCTACAGCCTCATCGTCACAAATCATGGTGAAATAGTGATTAAAACTCAAACCATTCTAAAAAAATACTTACTAGCATTATAAAATATTTTTATAATGTATTTATAAACATCTCTCTCTATACTTAGCTACCGTCACTCAGTGCTGTAATTGAAATCGTCTGGCCGGGTAACGTTAGGTAACTATAGAATATTCGAAAATGGAAATATAAAAGTGGCCACACCACATCTCCACTTTCCATTGTCCTCTCAGAGGCTGTAAGGTGGGAGGCACTAATTCACCGGCTTAATTGGTTTTTAAATAAAACTCCCGCTTTATGGACGTTTCGGATATTACAAAAAGTTATTGTGAAGTTGTTTGCTGTAGTAATTGACTTTGCAGGGAATGGCTTGCGATATGTAAATAGAGGATTGTTCGACGTATATTTACTAACTAGCTGTCATTTGTTGTAATCTGTCTTTGCTTTCCTAAACATAAAAAAACATCTTTATTTAATCATTTATTTCTTAGAATTCGAAGTAGTAGTAGAACGTATATTATTGTTAACATGCAATATAAAGAAATTTCATAATCCTAACCTTCAAACATACCTAAAATTTTTGCTTTGTTTTTCACTCCAAGTGACCTTTAGAAAGATATTCAATAAATTTTCAACAAATTAATTGACAAACAAGACTATATTTATGTGTCGCCAAAACAGACATATTTTCCGCCACCGTCAAGTATTCGGCGTGAAAATGTTAAAAATGCCCATCGCGTCCGCTCGTTATGCAAGTGGGCTGATAGCCGATATTACAGCATTCTTTGGGCACCTGCCTGCCCCAAATGTCGGGTGTCAGTATCACCCTCACTTTGTGACGTCGGTTAATATGAATTTAGAAAAAAAATACGGGGACTCTACTTGTTGTAGACTCTATTTTTCTGTAGGGGATCTGTAGGGGACACCTCGCTGAACTCGGTCCACAGTTTTTTGTGTAGGCCATATAGTTTTTGAATAAAATTCTTCATTTTATGGTGTAATAACCAAACGTGCCAAAGAAACATTTCGTTTCTTAACGATAAAGATTTCTAGAAAGATTCAAGATTTCTTTCAAATGGCTATAAAAAATGTGCAGATAAATTATATTTTTATTTAAAATAATTTTACAAGGAAATTGCTCGTAACAAAGAAGGGAACCTTAGGGTGTTCTACTAATGACTCAATTGAGCACGTAGTGATGGGAATATTTTAAAATATCGATACATACTTGAACTTCTATATAAATACCAACTATCCTCCACGGTTTTTCCGCATTCCCGGTATAAAAAATCTATGTGGTTTAGCTGCTGTTTAGCCGTGTAAATGTAATAAAGTGATGGACAGACTCCCTTTTGCGTTTATAATATTATTAAGGAAATGATATGTATGTTGCAAATACGAATCATTGGTGATGAAAACCAACATTGTGAAGAAACCTGTAGCACCAAGGTGATGGTATGTGGGTAGTTAAACCGGAGTTAGGTATATAAGATATTAATCGACATTTTGGTTGAGTATTGAAACTTTATATAAAAGACATGATTTTTTCTTGCACTTGCAGATATTTTTTGTGATGTATTTGTTTTTTGATATGAAGTTTGAGTTGATTTTTGAACACATTATAGATGTCAGGAAATATTTTCTGCGTCGATTTTTTCAATACACAATATGAATTGAAATATCAATTCATTCTAATAAAAAAAAAAACCATGTGAATCACGATGGTAACACTGGGAAATAATAAATAAAGGGTGGAAACAGTTGGCAATTACCTCTAGCGTGATGAAGTACTTACATCGGTAAGTGATAGTCACGCGCACGCAACGTCAAGTGTGAAAACTGTAATGAATAATTATCTTTTTATTTAAAATTGGAACGAAGACTAGCCTTCGGTTAGCATGCTTTTATATAAGTAGGTTTAGATACACATTCGCTTTTTGAATTTATGGCCGTTTTTTAGCCCATATCCTACATACGCCAAAAAGAGACAAGATTATCGTGACATATCGGTTATCTATCAGAGACGGTCGGATTTCAGTCCAATTTAGGTCATCAAAAAGACTGCAGGAAATAATAGACGCGGGACGATATCATCAAAATCTGGACTGTCCCGGCAGAATCGGGACGGGTGGCAGCCCTGAGTAGTAGTGAGGTAGCCAGCCAGGCGGGTACTACAAAGTACCCTACCACCATGCAAAAAAACAGTATCGAAATACCAAAAAGACAATTTCTAAAATTATTACAAATATATCTTTATTAATAAATGTTAAAACATATCGATAACAAATCATCCCATCCCTACTAAAAATCAAAGTGGCCAGTTTTTAAGGGGGTTATTCTCCAATCGTAAACCCGCGACGCCCAGACCGACCAAAGCCGCAAACACAACACTAGTCGTACGACTAATGAGCCGACGGTCGTACAACACAATGTATCGTAACGAGCATACCTTAAATTACGTTGTTGAGGTGTTGGACGAACGTGGCCTTTATTTTACGGGATATGGCGCCGTCGAGCGTTGAACACGTTTAAAATAAAGAAAGAGCGAATAATTAGTTAATGTTAGAAGAATGAATTAAGACTTTATTCTCCTTGCTTTAAACTGTAAATTATACAATACTTAAATTAGGAACGAGGTTGATTTTACCTACAGACTTAAAATCAAAGTGGAAACCATTTTGTTTTAAAAAATTTATTTTAGTAAAAGTGGTCAAATACCAGTTTAAATAATTTGTGTATGTTTATTTTTCTAAATTAATAAGGATTTATAAATCATCTAAATAGTCTATGTATCAATAAAACACGCATGTCCGTTTTTTACTAACTAATTAGCGTCGGTTCATTCAAACCTGAATCTTCTCACGCCATTTTTTATGTAATCGTAAATACGAGTATCTTATTGAAATAATTTTACTCGGAAAACTAACTGCTATTCATAACATATTATTTTAATAGTAGAATACAATAGATCTAAATAAAAGCCTTTTACAAGTTTTCACCTATGTGTTTGATTGCTATAAAAAATAAATAAATTATGTTAATATTGTAATAAACGGTTATATTAAGAGTGATCAGTGTCAATGCATGGTAAGTATGCGAACTTCAGAATCGCTGTCATAAAATTAAACAGATAATAAAATATCCTTATTTTTTTATTATGATTTCTATTCGCACTAGTATTCCACATGTTAAATAGTTTTCATTATCCCATTTATTTTCGCACTAAGCCATAATCACTACAACATATTATAAGACAAAGTCCCTCCGCCCCGTCTGTCTGTATGTACCTACGCGATAAACTCAAAAACTACTGAACGGATTTTCATACAGTTTTCACCAATGGACGGAGTGATTCATGAGGGGGTCTCTGGATATATAATTCATTAAAATCATTCAATATGTACCTACTTTGTGAGATTCAGAAAAAATGCATTATCGCAGCCGCCTGCGTGCATTGAGTACACCACCGGTGCCGGTGCAGACTTACAGCAGGCACTGAAAGAAATTTTACTTGGCATTTTTTTTATTATTTATGAGTTGTCTGATAGTCCTTGGTTTATTATGAAAAATATCCATTTCCTTTGAGTATAATGTATTAAAATTGTTACTAACTCTCCATATGTAGCTGTTTTGCCTATAATTGGAATGTACTGTGGGTTGGTGTAGTTTTAAATAATTTCGTCTATTTGATTTTAAATATGGGATTTTCAACTGGATCATGGCTAATATGTCCGGAGTGTCTGTCTTACCATTCAGTATCTTTGCTAAAAGCAGGAGATCAGTGGCTTCCCTACGCATAGCTAATGGAAGAAGATGATGATGATGGCAACTATCAATATATTTAGGTATTTTAATGTTGAATCTTAAATTGAGATGGCGTAAAAACTTTTTTTGGACCTTTTCGATTGAATCGAATCGATCAACATACTTTTGGTATCGTAGATTCCAGATGGGAGATGAATAGTCTAAGTGACTTCTAACCAATGAGCAATAAAGAACCTTAAGCGTCTTAGCTCTTTTGAATTTTTTTGAAATTCGCAGTAACAAACCTAATGCCTTCAAAGCTTTATTGGTTATCTTATGAATGTAATCGATGATGAATCGATTATGATTGTGAATCATAAGTTAATTTGGTGTCAACGGTAACACCGAGATCTACAACTTCTGTTGATCTTACTAGTTCACGATCATTGATGAAGTAAGAAGAGACTATAGGGTAGCGTTTCCTTGTAAAGGTAATGTAGCTGCATTTGTCGATGTTGAGGTCCAATCTGTTTTGAGTGCAATAGGTAGCTAATCGATCGAGGTCTTCTTGTAACAGGTGGGTGTCTTTAAATGAATCTATTGATTTTAGAGGTTTCATGTCGTCGGCAAATAGCAGCGCTTCGGAGTGAAGGAAGCAGCTGTTTATATCTAGTATAAATATTGTTAAAAGTAATGGGGTCATCACTGATCCCTGTGGAACCCCAGACGGGATCAGAACAGGTTGGGACGAGTATCCATTCGTTCTCTGTCAACTTTGCATATATACATGATTCCAACAACTACTTAACAGTTGGACCGCGGTCCCCAGGCACCATATATGACCCAGCCTGGCGGAAGATCTTCCATTTTCAATGGAGGAGTCTACCACCTTGCTCCTCCATATTGGTGACCCCGACGTGATTGGAATTTCTATCTCCATTACTTCCAAGCCACTCTGCACCTGGTCTGAGCTCAGTCACACAGCAAGCCAGCTTCGCCTTTATCAGTTCCAACGCAGCCGACGCACCGTGCTACCTGGTCCTGCAAGGCACACTCCCAGCGACAGCACTTATCGCCCGCACAGTCCACCGCAGCCCACGTCCGGATCTTCATCGGCCGGCTCCTCACTCTCCAGCGTGGCAGTATCTGCACACGTGGACTACCATGGCTCAACCCGTCGCAGCAACCTCGCTCAGTCTCGACTCACCGCAGACTTCCGAGCAGCACTGGCACTTGCAAGCTACATCAGCAACGACGCAGCAACAACGAATCGACCTCTGGTCTAGGAAGGGAGTGATGTAGTGACATCTATCAAGACTTCCGCTATCCGTGGATAGATGGCACAACATCTATAACATATTGCCTCTAAATGTCTAGCTCGATCACGCAGAACACAATATGACATATCATCAGAAATATTCCTATAGTTTTTGAATTTTTTAAAGTTATAATGCATTTAGTTTGAACTTTGAACCAACTATGAACTTTTCAATACCTGCTTTCTTTAACTGGCTATTGGCTCAGTAATAAAAATAAGCGCTAAATCACTATAATATTAAACATGCTTCTCTTTATACCGATTGCACAGCGATTTAGAAATCAAATTATAGTTGACAAAGATTACAAGGAAATTAAGTCAAAGAATTCAACTTTTACCGTCAACTTAGCAACTTTAGACTTCCTCGGAAGCCTATAAACACTATTAGCTCTCAAACAAAGTCTAGCTCATAGTTTATTAAGTTAACAGCCGTCGATGGCGCTCGGTATCGCGTGCTGCTACAAAAACAGATGTTTTATTAAGGTGTTACCTACAACTGGGGTATAGAAATATGAATTATGTGTATAGAAGTGGTATATATGTCGCAGGCGAATTGCATAACTCGTCCGTTTACAAAGGGCCGGCAAATTGTAGAATGCCGAAATGAATAAATTGCAATGTTTTTTACAATTGCAGGTTAAATAAGGGTTCCCTGATGTAATGTTTCGATATTTATTAGAGAGAGATCCATTATATATATAAAATAGCCATTTCGTCTTTTTACATAACTGCGAACGTTTTTAAACTGACGACGTCATATGTAAACGGCGGAGTCATACAAATTGCCTGCGACATATATATTTTAAGATGATAATGACGGAAATTAACTTTGATTCAGCAATTCAGAGTGATACTGGACGAAGATTATAAAAGTAGTATATAAATGTTTGAGTGGATCCGTCCGTCCGTCCGTCTTATAGTTTTCCAAAACTATATACTTTTTTTTTTCATCCAACCCATACGTGTGGGGTGTCTATGGATAGGTCTTTAAAAATGATATTGAAATTTCTTACATCATTTTTTTCTAAACTGAATAGTTTGCGCGAGAGACGCATCCAAAGTGGTAAAATGTAACTTCTAAAATAAGAGAATGATAAAACTAAAAAAAATACATGATGTACATTACCATGCAAACTTCCACCGACAATTGGTTTGAACGAGATCTAATTAGTAGTTTTTTTTTAATACGTCATAAATCGTAAACCGCAATTTACCTTTCATTCAATCAACTCAAATATAAAAAAAAAAATTGGCAAAAAGCAAGGTCTTACAGCACAAATAAAGGAAAATTTCTAAAAAATTTAAAAAGTTGAAAATTAAAGGGTGTGCCCCATACATACATAGTTACGCCAATTAATAAAGACCTCTGAGTTGTATGGGCGCTATATACAATTTAGAGGTCTAGCTTAATTGGCACCAACCTCAAATAAAGTAAATAAATAAAATTGTGCATTTCCCTTGATGGACGAACAATGGACGAAGTTTGTACGGAACCCTCGGTGCGCGAGTCCGACTCGCACTTGGAATAAAAAAAATAGGAAATGTGGCCGGGTTTACACTTTATTATAATTCTAGATATTGATTTAAGATTTCTATGACCGGGTGCATTCAGCAGCCTAGTTAGAAATTCGTATTAAAAATGTAATGATTCAATCGGCGTACTAGGAAACGAGTCAATTGGGCCGATGCGATGCGGCTAATAGACATACGATACTGACACCATTACTACTGGTTGTCTTACTTGTTTGTCTGTTTTATTGTGTGATTGTAAACGATGGAAAAATGTATAATGTTCCTGTACTTTATTTGCCAAAGTACCTATTAAGTAAAGTAAAATAATCATTAGAGTTTGAACAAAAACTACACTTTATGGTAGATATTTCGAGATGATATATTTTTGAATACTATTTTAGGTTCAACATGCTAAAGAGGTATTTTCTTTGCACTGAATTCAGTGAATTTGAACTCAGCTAGACTAAAATATTCAAAGTCAAAGTCAATGACTTTCATGAATTTAATGTAGTTAAAGGCAGTCATAGATCCGCGTTTTTCTATAACTTGGTTAAATTACGCGAAACTGCTTACACTCATTACATAATAAATTAAAATATTGAATAAATTTTAGATTTTATTTTATATTATTATTTTAAATAAATATATGAATTATAAAAAATGTGCATTAATTAAAAATGAAAGTGTATTTTTTATTTTTTAACTACATAGGTACATTTTATCAAACCAATTCAATATCAATATCTACGACACGAATATAAGTTTCCTAATTTGAAAATATTGATTAATGAAAATGTAATTTTCGATTAACATAGTTTTACCATAAAATGTTGGGTACTGTGTGGAAATATGGTAGGGGTATGAATGGCGTGACTGTAGAACACTAGATGGCGTGACCCGGCTTAATAGTTTGACACCACCGCGTCCGACTTGCATTCTGATTGCACTTACAAAACATGCGCTTGCGTCATATAAGTGTTCCAAATTATTGTTGAAATCATTTAACGTGTGGATCATATCTAATTGATTTTGTTTGACACGCTCAGAACAGGTACGTTACATTTAAAGAATATTTATTACGTTCGTATTATTGTCTTGTGCGGTTAAGTTTCTTAACTTATACTTATTTACTAAATCACTCATCATTTTTTTTTTTCGCCTTAAGAAACAAATGTTGTCAGTAAGACTAGATTAATAGTTTTTAGTAATAAATCTGAGTTGGTTTTGAAAAGAGTAATTGCTGAGTTTATTGTTGGCCCTTCTTAGCAAAAGCAACCTTCCCAACTGTGCGTAGAGTCAGACTAATCATTAGTACTGGCGACGCCTTCAATATTTTGGTTGCAACAATACAGATTTTTCTCAACAATGACTAAAGCGAACGAAATGAAATTTATTGTAAGAATTCATCATGTAGGTATTTGACTTTATTTTGTCCATTGCATAACACGATTGGTTAACTTTTATAACACAAAATAATTAATCAAAAAGACCTCTTTAAAATAAGAGATTCCAATTTTACCGACATTGAGGATCGATTTGAGGTTCCAAAATTTCTACATATATTAATTGAAACTGATACTATAATTTGTACATAGGTTTTATGATTAGGATTCATAGTTTTTAAATTAATAAATAAAAATCATTTTGTCGCATACGACCATTTCGTTTTCTATAAGAGGTCGCTATAGTAGGGAGCGGGACGCAGCACGTTGAATTTCAGATTTTTAAGCTTAACGCGTCACTTTTCATTTTTCGTCTAGTAGTAATAGGCTTTGCATAGTGTGAAGGTCATAAGCTCATTTTACGAAACCTGCAGCAGTGCTTATGTATGTTCCCGTGTAATTTTGCATTTTTCTAAACACTATTCTTGTGTATTTTACTGAAATAAATTAATTTTGATACAAGGCTTCGGGAGAATTGCGGGGGAGGAACTTTTTCCGACAACGCATTAGCTAAAATGAAACAAACGCTGAATATTTATGAAAAATAAATAAGAATTTAGTAGTCATTGTGTATTACTTAAAAAACAGCGCCTCGTACGAAATTCAAAATCATATATCATATAAGAAAAAAAAAATTACATAAGGGCTTTCAGAAAAGATCATTTTTAAAAGAACAGATAGTTAATTCTCATTCATTTAAAGAAGTTCTATTCGTTTATGAAAATGTGGGTTGTTTAAAAAAATTGTGTTAAGTATACAAAATATGTTCGCACAAATCCCTTCAACGCATACATACCTACCATCGCTATGTAAAAACGATTGTCAGGACATACCATAGATACACCATAGATATACCAATTGATGCACATTTTTATTTACGTACAATCATTGTACGTAGATACATCATTATAGCAAAAATATAATTTCAATAATATTATTATATTTTTATCAATGATTACAGTTATCTTGATACATAAGTTTATCGTGTTACCCGCCGTCAGTCACAACAAGGGGCGATAGTGAATAAAATTGCTTATCACGCAACAAAAGACCCCATACTGATCCAAAGGTATCCCATAGGAGGTCTATAAGAAAAATCAGATCTCTTCAAAATATATCTTGCATTCTTAACTGCTGATTTTAGATTCCCACATGATTATTTTTATTGGCACAACGTCTCATTCTGTCTTTGGTAGTGACTCACTGTCTACCATCCAGCTGTGAGGTCGCCGCGGGTGGTCAGAAACCCATCATAACTTGACCTTCCACCTCCCCTTCCCTCCATTTCCTTTTGGTTACTCACGGGTAATATAACCATTAGTTATGGGTCTCATTATGCTGGGCGTTTCATGTCGTTGTTTCGGATTTGATCAAGCAATGTCAGCAGGGTTTTTGACCATTATACCTGGTTATTGGAAATTAAACTCTACATGATGGGATTAAGGTGGTAAAAGTTTGGTAGTGGAGTTTCAAAAGTTTCTTGGAATCAATTTTGTTGGGATAATTATTGCAGTTTGAACTGCTACTGTCATTTGTTAAGTTAAAGAGTTTTGTTTATGAAATGTTTACTTTGCACGCGAGGTGTATTAAGGGCAAATTGCATCATACAGCAGGTAAGACGAGCTTTCAAATAAGTATTAAATATAGCATTGAACTATGAGAAACATAAGTATTTTTTTATTTTTACTGAGTTGAGAATAGTAGACGAAGGTAAAAAGCGATAGAGCCAGGTGGAGGGCACTTTCTCCGTTATAAGATCATAGGAATCATAATCTTCAGCATGTTGGGAATGACTTACGAACGTTAAAAGTTAAATTTCAACTTTAATAGCTCTCTCATAAGCTATTCTTCCCAACTGTCTGTCAAAAGCCTAAGACGTTCCATAATTCAAAATTCGAACAAGTTCTTAACTTCTTAAAGAATCCTCGCAGCTGCACTTCAACGCTCCATCGTTCACTACTCTACTGTAAATTAATATTCTGGGCCCAAAGACGGCGGTAACTTTACGTAAACGTGGCCCCTTTGTACATTCTATGCAACTAGGTATAGGTATTGCAACAGTGTTTGCTGGCCCCAAATATTGACCGACTGGACCATGTCTTGTGGCAGGTTTACAAGAGGCAGTGTGGATTTTGCTTTAGTAATGATTTTGGGTTTAAATTTAAATTTATATGTTCTGACTTAGGAGAGTCAGCTTATTATTATAAATACATACCAACACTTGATTTGTTGTTTGACAGAGGTGCGGATGCGGTCGTGACTTCGATTACCACCCAGAAGAAACATTTTCGTGCATGAATGAGATCTAAGTCTTAGGTGTAAATGTATTTACAAGTAGTATGATAGGCAAAGACAAATATCTAAGTTATATGCTAGGAAAAGTTTGTGAGGGAGGACACATGCATCACGCAAAAACTAGTGATCGGATTTGGATGAAATTGGGCCCACAGATAGAATATATTTTGGATTAAGATATAATGCTTTTTATTCCGGGAAAACAAAAGCTAATTTGGGGTTAGGTAACCGTGTTTGAAAAACGTCCAGTATATTATTTATTATCAACAAGCTTCCGCCCGCGGTTTTCCCAGGGATAAAAAGTAGCATATGTCACTCTCCGGTCCATAAACTCTTCGTGCAAAAAATCAAGTTAAACCGATGCTGCGTGAAAAAAGGAAATACTTACCAACACTTTCCCATTTATAATAATAGTAGGAATATAAGAGAAAGAGATAATAATATATATACAAGGAATAAGTATGGAAGTAGGGGTTCCTTTAGCTAGTTTATTTATTCGTATTTAAAAAACCATATAAACAAGTAAACTAAACAAGGATGAAATAATCGAATTGTTGTATTATATGCGTTACTCTATTTTAAACCCCTATAGGGATTAATTTCGGAAAAATCTTTCTTAGTACACCCCTACGTTACAAAAGGATTATATTCTCCAAATTTCATGATTCTATTCCGCTCTCGGTCAATCAATCAGTCAGCCAATAACATGTCCTGACTGACTGATTAATTGACTGAATTATATCTCTTTTAATATATACAATTTTCGTGTCACAGTGTTTGTCTGAAAACTCCTCCGAAACGGCTCGATCGATTCTTTTGAAATTTTTTGTGCATATTTGGTAGGTCTGAGAAGAATCGGTCGTAAAGTATATTTCATACCGCTACGCGGGTGAAACCGCGGGGGACGGCTAGTATCTGTATAGTTTTATAAGTACCTATTAGATGTATTTATAGTTATCCCTTATGTTTATTTTTACTATTAATAAATGCTAAGCTGCGTTTGATGTTTTGTCCGTCTTTCACGCAGCCACCGAGCAATGGATCAGTGTAAGTTTTTGCATAGAGATAGGTTATGAATCGGAGAGTGACATGGATTTCTTTTTATCTTGAGAACGTGGATGAAATCAGGGCAAAAGCTAGTCTTTTAAAGTTACGTAAATATTCCTTATCGGAACATGGAAGCAAAACAAAAAATGTAACAAGAATTCTACGAATATTCATAAAAACATCATATAAGTTCCAATGAAAAGCTGATAAATCTCCCGAAGGACGCACGGCCCGAAGCAGGCCGACCTTGAAATGTGGTTAGAGCGAGACGGCGATACTAAACCGATGCGTTGGCCTGTGAATGATTTATATACCCATTTTATTTTTCATATTCAGTCCCGTCTTGCCGGAAAAGAATTCGTGTAGAAACTGCTGTTACATGGAAAATCTCTATTATACTGAATTCTTAATATATTATTAAGGAAATTATATCTCAGTGGTAGTAAAATGCCCTGGCGCAGCGTGGATATCTATAAAATCCTACACTAAGTTTGAGCTACCAGTGAAAAATATCTTGAGGAATACACAACACAGTGTTAGGCGTAGTACTTCGTAGTAACCGCCTAATGGGGCGAAAGCTCAAGTTCTTTCCTATCCAACAAATCTATCACTATGTAAGTATTAAACTGTGACGTTGTTCATTCACAAATGAAATAACTCACTGTATCTAATGAGTTTATTGAAAGAAAAAACCCTACCTTATTTCGGTCGTCAAAAAAATATTTTTCACGTATATTTCAGTAATGTTTTCGCCGGCCGCTCAATACAAGATATAAACTGACCGAGAAAAAAAATCGGGTTCTACAATGGTGCGTGGCAAATAAAAATAATAAATGCGCAATTCTTTAGGCAGGGCTGTAAAACTGTCGGTCGCACACGCGCCCTTCAGTTACCCCGACCTGGGCACGAGTACAGCCCTGCCTTTGTGCCGATGGATGCGATGTCAAAGTAGGAGTTTTTTTTAAAATATCTACTTTATTTTTTTAATGCTCTACCTCCTACTTACAAATGCGAATGTTTGTGTATCTGCTTATCACTCAAACATGCTGAATTATATGAAATTCCGGATTTTAACGTAATTATGCATATAGATATATAACTTTAATAATATACAGGATACATTTTATCCCGGAAAAAACATTAGATACCTCAGAAACCCGGGTAAAACCACGGGGCTGACTTTCGTAGTAAATGTGAACTATTCCTGATAGCTTACACAAATACACACGCACTACCAAAGAGGTGAGTATTTTTTTTTAATCTATGTATATGTTAAAGTACTAAGTGTATAACTACAATTTCATCAATGTAAGTGATGATGTGTCTGGAGGTGGCAAAGCCTAGATGGGAACTGCCTATCAATTGCAGCAGTCTGAAGTAGTCTGAACACAGACAGTTGGTAACAGATTTTCAACACGAGGGTGATAGCCACCATGCAAACTTGGTAGAGTTGAAGATTTCAGGACTTGAAGAAAATAAATCAGAAATTGAAGTTTTCCCATTCGAGTGGGTTCCACATATAGAATTCATGTGGAAACAATCCATCTCCCAATAGTATTCCAAAGTTCAAGTTTGCCGGAACCCCAAGATCCTGTGGTCCCCAAGTTAGACGGTAAGTGTAAATAAACAGACGTAATCTATCAATCACTCTGTATGGAGATTGAACGGTTGATCATTCACTTGAAGCTGTTTGATTTTTAAAGTAGAACATTTTGACTTTTTTTGTTTTTGTGTTGTCAGTTTATGAATTATTAATTTACAGGATACTTCTAGATTGTATCTTTTCGAATCCTAGGTTTAAAAAAAAACACCAAGAAATTCCCCTTGCCTGATCATAAAAGAAGAAAACATTTTTTTGCCTTTTCAAAATTTGTCTTTTTTAATTTTGTTTAATGACCACTATCTCTCTATGGAAAGTGATGATATGGCCAAAAGTGATAAGCACATAAAGTCTAAAAGGAACTGACTCTTAAGTGCAGCTGCGGGAATACATCGGTAGATTTTTGGCTTCAGATTTTCAACTTGAGGGTGGTAGCCAGCCAGATGGGTACTACAAAGTACCCTACCACCGTGCTATGGTTTCATCACGATGTCTTCCTTCACTGAACGTTCAAGCTCATTGTAGGATTCGAACCCATGACCTACGCCGCGGCATCAGACGTCACTACAAACCAACCAAATTCAATGTAAAAACTAAACATTAGACAAATATCTGAACGACTCTTCTATAAAATTTTCCCTTAGTTTATGTTCCGTTTTCGACTGTCGGAACTGTTCGACTGACCACATCGTAAAGACTATGGAACCCTACACTTTATATATTTCAACATGAAACTATGGTAAAAGAATAATTTCAAGTTCAAATATGACGAATCAAGGCTTTTGAACATCAATCAAGCTAGTACAAAACATAATTGTTTGTCAATCAAAACGATTCTAAACTGTGTTTCACGCAACACTGGCTACTGAAACCCTTTCAGGCTGCGACGGGCCGTCAGCGCGCGTGACGTCATGCCTTTGACAGCTGTGTAATTGCTACAAATGTTGCTCTATGTAAAAACATGTATTATTTTCTTTTTCATGCATAAATATGAGTGAAAACATATTTTTAGCTTACTCGATTGAAATAAAATATAATAAAAACTCAGTATGTTACGAAACAGAGGAAGACGTACGGTAAAGCCGCGCTGGTCACCTCCGAGTTAAAAATCTGTCACCAAGCTCTTAGTACTTTGTCAGCTGTACTTGAGAGCTAGTTCCCTTCTATGATTTGTGTGTTTACCACCAAGTAAGCTAGATCGCGTTATGGCATACTCTTTATCCCGTTTAGATATCGACTGTTTTACGGACTGGGCTAAAAGAGGAGGGAGAGACTCATGTCCAAAAATATTCTACGTCTAATAAGTCTCGAAATGTCTACAGTCCACGAAGTAATCAGATAGGGTAATGAATTTAAATATAGTGAATAAAAACAGTAGCTCAACTCTGACCTTTCCATTCCCATTAAGTTTATAAAAACCGCCATAATATCTAGGTGTGGGGTCAGTGGGGCGTGCACCACCATAAATAGTAATAAATCCAACTCTTGACTTTGACAAATGAATGTGAAACACAACGGTATGGCGAGAGTCACAAAGGGAGTCTACAACTTTCTGTTATTTTTATACGTCATAAATAATAGTGGTTTTGCGAAGAATTAAGTATATTCTGTTCATTATAAAAAGTCACATTTGATGTTTAAAGAATGTCAAAATTGATTATGGATTTATCTAATAAATCAATGTATATGATTGTGTGATTGTGAAAATTGTTTAATTGGGCCAAATTATGTAATTTTATTTCGTCATTTATTGGGGTAGGCAAAGCATTATACTGCCTTATCATATTTGTTTTTTTCTTAAAACAATATCGTCCGATACCTTAAAATATAAAGGTCAAAGTAAAATATGATTTACTAGCTGTTCCCCACGGTTTCACCCGCATTCCCGGGATAAAAAATAACCTTCCTCAAGAATTGGAATATCAAATGCAAATATGTATTACAAATCCGACTCCAGTAGTTCCAGAGATTAGCGCCTTTAAACAAACAAAAAAACTATTCTGTTTTATCATATTAGTATAATATACCTAGGCACAATCAAGTCAAGTCCAAATTAAGTCTGTCAGGTTTTATTGAGTAAAGAATGGTTTTAGTAAACGGACTTTTTGAGACAACCTGGAAAATCACGACACATGCATTCAATTTATTTCGCTTCACTAGGTTTGATCTTCATTGAAAATAACCTCATATTAACAGATATTAGTCAATAAATCTCAAAATACACCGAAACAAAAACATATAACGTAATAAAACGTAAAACAGTTTTAAGATATGGAATCAAAAACGAAATGTCCGATTATTTGGGTTCATTACCTTTCGCATTTAGGTACCTTGAGATGAGACTGTACTGGATCAATTCCGGAGTCAATAGTCGCTGCACGCGCACCTATTTTTTTATGTAGATAAGAGACGCCAATTTGTTTTTTTTTTTTTGTCTCTTGGTGTTGGAAGCCAATCCACTTCGTTACGGAGCCAATTAATTGATTAGATATGAAACACTTTATGTTGTAAGGTCTAGTTTTCCAATTAGTCTGATATATGCGACCTCACGAGCTATATAAATAAGTTTTTTCAAGTTTAGTTGGCGGAATGAGGCGGCATCTCATAATTGATTGAAGAGAAATCATTTTTAAAAATGATACGTGCAGTTTAGGTTTTATGACCTTCTAATAACGTAAAATTCCGCCATTTCCCATCACTTACATCCCTTCAGATAACGATCCAACGGAAAAGGCGTTTATCTCAAATCTAAATTTATAAAAAGGCCTCCAATTAAAGTTAATCCCCGTTTATTATACGAGAAGGCGAATACAATCAGAAAAGCGCCCCTAAACCCTTTTGCTAGTCTATTTCGGCACATTGTGCCCGCATGCATTTTTAATATTGTATGGAATGCTTTAATACTGAAGTTGTTTAATTCGGTGTCCGAAAATAAATTTTACATCACTTTTTAAATGGACGCATAATATTTTTAGAATTGCTTTTTTTTAGCTTTATGTTGGAACTGGAATTCTAAAAGTAATCTTACATTTCAAATACGATAATTGAAGCTGATCAAATAAAATAAATATATTGGAATACGGTCACATTATTCTAAACTGTAATGTGCCTGACAATATATTCAAAAAAAATAATACCCCGTTGTAAATGTCGATGAAGAACTACAAAAATACACCAGTCAAGTTAAAATATATTAATTTAAAGAAAACTCACTGTGTACAGTCACAAACCTAAATTTGGCGTGGTTGGTAAGATACCCTATCTATCACGCCACAGGTCGTGGGTTCGATTCCCACTCAGGACAAACATTTGTGTGCATGAACATGTCTGTTTGTCCTGTGTCTGGGTGTAATTATCTATATATGTATGTATTTACAAAAGAAAAGTAGTATATGTAGTATATCAGTTATCTGGCTTCCATAGTACAAGCTCTGCTTAGTTTGGGGTCAGATGGCCGTGTGTGAGGAATGTCCCAGGATATTTATTATTATTTATTTATTATTACTCAAAAACTATTTGGTCATAAAATAACCGTTACAACATATATAATAATAGTCTTTGATCGAAAAAACTATATTGATAACACCATAAAATCTCAATTTAAACTTTGAGAAAATATATATTTTGAAGTAGATAATTATCTTACGCTCGTGCTATTTGGTGACTTTTCTTTCAATTTAACATCTTGTATTTGTCTAACTACTAATATATAAATAAATTATGAGATATCATATAGGTAGTAGATAATTACGTCCGGGTGTAATTATCTATATAAGTATGTATATATTTACAAAAGAAAATGTAGTATATTATGTATTTGAACGGTCGAGTCTTCGTTATATTTTAGAAAAGGCACTAGAACGATCGTGTCCTCGTCTTTTGTTCCTTTTGTTCTGCCCTTATTTCCCATGTCAAAAACCTATTGTCATATATTCAAAAATCTATGTACAGTCAGCGGCAAAAGTATCTTGGCACTTTAGTACCGTGTCACATTACACAATTCATAATTTTCATACAAACTGTCAAGAAAATGTCAATAGATTATTATGAAAGGTTACTAAAATGCCAAGCTACTTTTGCCGCTGACTGTACAAGTCTTGTCGGCCAGTCGGAGTTAAAATAAATAAATAAATATTCTGGGACATTATTCCTCACACACGGCCATCTGACCCCAAACTAAGCAGAGCTTGTACTATGGAAGCCAGATAACTGATATACTACATTTTCTTTTGTAAATACATACATATATAGATAATTACAACCAGACACAGGACAAACAGACATCTTCATGCACACAAATGTTTGTCCTGAGTGGGAATCGAACCCACGACCTGCGGCGTGATAGATAGGGTATCTTACCAACCACGCCAACCGGCCCGTCAGTTGCCGCAACAGTATTAAATATACCAGTTATCTTGCTTCAAAAGCACAAGATTTGCTTAGTTTGGGTTCATATGGCGTATGGGAGGAATTATGTCCTTAATCTATTTTATCCAGGCTTCAATTTTCATTTAAACAATAGATTCGCAAATCCGTTAAGACTGTATAGACTCAACCACGTTTGTTAAAAGTTAAATAAAATTAAATAAGTAACTTATAATTAAACTTACCTTCCACATACAACAAACAAACTAAGTAAATAAAGGTAAAGTAGTCTTTCAAGCATTTTAATTTAAACCTTTGAACCGATTAGTAGAATTAAGTTGGGAAAAAGCGTATGTTGATTTAACTCGGACAAAGCCCGGAACTTGACGCCAAATAAACTGAGTTCCAACGCCAAATTACTAGAAACAAATGTGATTGATAGTTCAAAACGAGTTTTATTTAAATTAGTAGGATTTTGCAAACCTTTGCGAGTTGAACGGTCGAATTAACACAGTACCATTGTATAAATAATCGTAAGGTAAACATTTCGATTGATTTGTAAACAATTTTTGCATGTGTTTGCGTTCAGTTCATTTGATGATTATAGTTCTTGAATAGAATACGAATTAAAATCAGTAAAATAAATATAAACTTTGGTTAAAATAAATATCCGAGATTTTATATAATTACTAGCTGTCCCCCGCGGTTTCACCCGCGTAGCGTTATAAAATATACTTTACGACCTATTCTCAGACCTACCAAATATGCACAAAAATTTCAAAAGAATCAGTGAAGCCGTTTCGGAGGAGTTTGCAGACAAACACTGTGACACGAGAATTTTATATATTTACTCATATTTATATTGTATTTGAATGTTCTTTATTTTATGTGGTAACTATAGCATACTAATATAATAGTTTAGTGCAGGAGGATGTGGATAGTGTTGTTAAGTGGTCACACGATAACGGAATCATAATAAACTCAAATAAAACTAAACTCAAAGTAATTCACTCGCCCTATGCTTTGCCACCAGACAACTCTTGCAATATAATTACACATACATTATGATTGTTTTCACAGTCAACATATTGATTGCAACTGTGAGATTGTAGAAAGGGTATACCAAGTTACATACCTTGGCATGCAAATTGATGAGAAGTTCGGATGGCCCAAGCGTATCGATTATATTTTTTGTAAACTTAGAATTCTACTATGTAAATTTTGTGTAAACTTAGAATTCTACTATGTAAATTTTGTGTAAACTTAGAATTCCACTATGTAAATTTTACCAGCTAAGTTATAAAGTTCCAAAAAACATTTTGAAACACCTTTATTTGTCATTAGTTGATTCCATAGTGGGATATGCTCTTCATTGTTATGGTTTAACATTCAAAACAGATGTAGACAAAATAGTAACACTTCAAACTAATTCTAATTGTAGTAATGACTACAAAAAGCTTTTTCAAATCTGTAACACTCTTCCAGCCAGTCTGTTGCATAAATATCTCCTTTTCATAAATAATCGTAATAGTGATGAGTTTAAGGTTCCACTCCAACACACCATTGGTACAAGGGGGGCAGTGCGGGGGGAGTATCACGTGCCATTTATTAACAATTATTTTGGTAGTAGAACAATGAGTATAAGAATTCCAAAACTTTTCAACGAGTTACCGGTGGAAATTAAGAAAGTTTCTAATAAAACCACTTTTAAAAAACTTATATAAAAACATTCTATATATCATAGTTTGTATTTTTTACTTTAATTGTAAATATGTAAATAAAAATGTATCCCACTAAAGAAAAACATTTGTTACAAACATTATAATTACATTACATTATAATGGGGTGGTGCTTTCATCGCGCTGCTCGCCTTGTATCATATCATGTTGTGTAATAGTTATTCACGCGGTTGTAACATTACATATATGCATTATAATGAATAGTTAAGTAAGTTAAAAATTGTTTGAGCGAACTGGGCTGTCCCACAGACAAACAAGAAATACTGGTTTTGTGAGCTCTTTTTATTTTTTTTTGTATTGTCTTGATATAAATAAATAAAAAAAAAGGGGACAACTTAACTATTATTTACAGTAAAAGAAAAGACAAAAAGGGGGGTTTACAGGGCATCAAAAAAATCATCCGCATCACTGTCAACAGGAAAAGTGCCCAAAAGGCTGGCAGCATTGCCACGTTGGATGGCAATGCTAATTCTTTGTCCAAATTAAAGGCCAGCCCTTTGGTCACTTGAAGAGTCAACTAATCACTTGGCTATTTCTCTATAAAGTGAGCGGGCACTGGGAGCCCATGGCCCTAGTGTTTCAACCCCAAACTATTTTTTACCTCAAAATATATTGTGAACTCTTCTGGTAGATCATTTCAGTACAAGCAAGTAGTAACAGTTAGGATTCCTTGATAACGTAGTATGAAAGAAATACAAAACATAAAAACCTTGCTAATTTTTGCTACATCACTAGCTTAAGAACTACAGCAGTACCTCTTTAATCCGAACACCAAAAATTTACCCCCCGTTCGGACTCACGGAGCGTTGGGATTATAATACAAACTAGTTGGTTTTACCCGCGCGATGATGAAACGGTGATGATGTTGACGATAAAAAGTAACTTATATGTTAATCCAGGGTGTCTGCTACCTCTATGCCCAATTTCATCGAAATCGGTCCAGTTGTTCGAGCGTGAAGAGGTAACAAACAAACACACAACGACATTCGGTAAGCAAGTGGCGAGATGACGAGTGAAGGAGCGGGGTAGGTGCGCGATCGGATTATAGAGGGGTTTGGATTAAAGAGGTCCTGCTGTATTATGAAACACCAGCATATTTAACTTAGAGATGTCCTGTGCTGCACATAGGTGCCTAAGATTTCCAAAAGGACTTAGCATAACTAGTTGAAATAACAATAAATTAAGTAATTGGTTTCATAGTCATTATCCTAACTAAATAACCAGTAAGAAAATAGATGTAAAACCTCAAAATACCATATTTACGCAAACGGTTACCTAAAAAGTGTTATAATATAAGATATCATAAAAATAAAATCATATACGATCTCTAAACTCACGATGGCACTTAAAATTCTCAATTTTATTGTTGTAATAAAAACATCTGTATTGACCTAAAATATACAAATAAACCTGCTTTTTTCTATTCCATAATAATTCATCTTAAAACTTAACTCTTCCAAAGGATCCCTAAGGCTACAAGCATGTTTACAAGGGTCATTTGCTTAAAAAATATAGCATTAAAAAAAGGTTTGCTTATTTCCACAAAGCGGGCGTGCTAACAATCCTTCTTTGTCTCGCGTATCTAGGACATACTTTTAGAAACTAAGGAAATAGTCCCTGCCAGAGTGAAGTTATCTAGAAATACTAGCTTTTCGCGCGCAGATTTATAAAATATTCATATCTTTCACCCAAAGTAAGAAAAAAAGTTGACAAGTTGATTTCTTACTTTGGGGACAAAGAACGGTAAGGTCATTGTTATTGATACGTTTCATGTAAGTTACAGCCTAATGTACCCACAATGAGCTTGAGCTTTTCGTGAAAGAAAACACCGTGAAGAAACCATAGCACTATATAGTACTTACACGCCAGACTGGCTAGCATGCTCAAGTTGAAAAATTCTTTGCCATGCACTTCAGAAAAAAAAAACAGGATTTTCTCTAAAAAATATTACACCTAGAAAACATTGTGGTAATCCAGAAAGGTTCATGACTCCCAGTTGCCTCTGTTATCTAATAGATAGCTGCATTATTTTAGGAAACATGTTACTCGAGTATATTACTGCATCTCCTAAATATTCTAAAATTATCCACGGAGCAGGCGTGTTCCGTTTTACTGCTGCAATAAACTGATGACCTATAAAATCATAGATTAATGTATTCAAAGTGTACCGCAGCAGGTCATGACCTGAGCAGTTAAACTATATTTGTATTGTACCTAGTTTCCATTATCATCTCATATTTTATGTCTTCAAGATATTCAAATTGTTTTTTATGGATTTCAAATCTACTGTTTTGTCTTTAACTAAACGTTGTTTTATCAGGTTCTTTTCTTCCGAATTTATCTATATTAAATAGACCCTCACTATGGCTATTCTCTTTGATGTCAGAAGTCTGATAAGCACGCACACGGTCCACCTGATGGTAATTAGTCAATTGTCAACCGTTCTCAATTCATTAGTGCCTTAGAAGACTAATTCCTAAAGTTTTTTTTTCTGCTGCCTTCTTGATTCCAATTTAATTTCACTTCGCTCCAGGTCACTACTATCAACCTCAAGACATCAGATTTCTTCACCATCTTTAGTTTTGGGAGTACAGAGCACGGGGGTAGGGTGGTACAGTCAGCAACAGAAGTCGCTGAACACAATTATGTTCCAATAATACCTAAGCATTACAACTTACCATACATAACTGGTCAAAGTCAACCATGCCATCATAGAGCTACAAAAGTCGCTGAACTCCGTTATGCCATAAATTACTTAACATTACTAGCGACAAAAATATGTTTACAATATCAAAAACAAAAGTCGCTGAACATAGATTTTTGTTGAACAACAAATGTTGTTTGCCGAGGCTGATTATAAATATACGCCTACCTGCAGATATTTTTATTTGAAAATGAATTACAATTATTTTTACTTCTACCTTCAAATATATGGCCTACCTACACGCCTGGGTTGCAAATCTAATAGCCTTTCTAGGCTTTGTGTGCTTTGGACACATCACTCACTATGGTGTGATTAAGGTAAAATTATTAGGAAAAGGTTTAAGGCATTAATATATTATAGGTCAAAAGAAATCATATGAACTGAGAATCAAGTACGTCTAACAGCAACCTAATAAAAATAAAACGGAGCCGCGCGCATCCTAGCGCCGCCGCCGAGGCGATAACAGATAGCGAAATATAGAAATGACTCTAGATTTTTTATTAATCTATTGTATAGCTTTTATCGCGGGCTATGAGCGCGGCGACCGAATCGAAGAAATTCCGTAACGAAAATAAAACCTAAAACGAGCTGTTCCGAAATCGGACGAATACGTAAGCAGCTGTTTGTGAGAAAGTATATAGGTGTATTAGGTATCTATTAATATCAAAGAAAAAAAATACTGCATAAATAAAAAATAAATAAATAATTATAATTGCATAAGTTGATAAAAAATGCTATGCAATAGCTTTACCGCGGCAGTCCCCGAGTGCCACACGTATTTTTTACTTTATTAGGCTTCTTTTAGGAAGGTAAACAGTTAAAAGTAAGATCCCCTTTCATAATATAGCTCAGCTTCCCATTTCCATGGATCGGTTTTGCAACAAACAAATTAACGTCCAACAATTAATCATAATTATTTTTTCCAAACGATCAGTTCTACGATTATCTCAAATGTGTGCCGACGTGAAAACTTTATTCAAGTTGAAAATTATAATGTTATGCTTGAAAATAAACGATTAAGCGTAATTAAAACCGATAATTGTGCATTCACCAATAAATGTGGGTCGGATTCATTATATTTTATTAATAAGTATTGAGTTTAGTATTAGGTTGGATTGAGTGATTGTTTGAAATAATACATTGTACATTAATTTCCCTTTTTAACCAACTGACTTTAAAAAAAAGGAAGAGGTTCTCAATTCGGCTGTATTTTTGTTTTTAATGGATTCTCCGTCATTTATCATTCAAAGACTTGTGTTTAACACTACTACGTTTCTCACCATTAGGATATGGTATGAGACTCTATTAAAGAATTTCCACGGACCTTCAAAGGGACGTAAAAAGAGCTCTTCATGGTCGGTAACTTATAGCATATCCCCCTGGTATTGCAAATGTCCATAGGCGACGGTAACCACTTACCAACAGGTAAACTGTCTAGTCGTTTGTCTAACCTGTTGATATGAAAAACTAAAATACGGTAGAGAAATAATAACTTAACCCAAATTGGTCATGCCAATAGTTTTTTTTTATACAAACAATAAATAGTATCTAGAGTACCTACTACAAAGTACCCGCCCTAATAAACTTTATCTCAATGTTTGATAGTATTTCACAGGGGCATCGACAGGTTTGTATTAGTATATCGAATGACTGTAATTACCAGTAATTATTCCATTTGTTCCATGCCAATATACATTGGCTTAGTGATAAAGGTACTTTGATGATTTATTTATAGTTATTGTACTGATCCTGATATTTTACGAGTACTAATACACTCGAGAGCAATGAATTAGGGTCACATAAAGATACCTGATGACCATAAAGATACATTTACAAAAGTCCATTTTTTTTTTCATTTTGATATCATAACTTTTCAGTAACTAAGAGATTTTATTACTTTCAGTTAAGGAACATTTAATTGTCTAAACACAATTTAATTCATTAAGCTAGCATTCTTAGTATCCAAAACATTCAGGTATCTTTATGTGACCCTGATTCATTGCTCTCGAGTGTATATGTTTGTGTAAATATGTGTAGCTTAATAACGCCCTAATGGTTGAATGGATTTAAATGAAATGTGGTGATCATATACCCTAGAATAAATAGTGTAACTTTTATCCCGGGAAAGTATTAGATCCTTCTGGAACTCGGGTAAAGCTGAGAGGCAGCAGCTAGTTGCGACATATTTGTAATGAGGGAAAATATGATCATAGTCCACCAACAGAGAATGTCAAACATATCTCCGGTCAAGATTCTTCTTTACATTATGAGAGATAGTCGAAGTGAACATATTCCAATATGCCACAATAATCATACCATACAATACAATCACCCTGTATTTTACAATTTTGATCATGAAAGCAGAAACCGGCAGGTAACTTGTTATGATTCCACTATAAAGTGGTGAAACGTTAGTAGTTGGACACAATACGACCTAAATAAAACACATTTATGGTAGTAAAAAAGGTCTTTGCTACTTTAATTTAATAAGACTTGGACAAAATTAAAACTGCAACGGACGGTCCTCGTCTTAAGTACCAGGAGAGTAGCGGTGCGTAAGAAGTGGCGACGGATTATAAAGCGAACCATGAACCCAGAAGTTATCTCTACCACTCTGCTATAAGTGTAGTTACTGTGTGAAGATGCTTTACAGTTTTACACTATACAGACTGGTAGGTAAAGTAAAGTCTTTATTGTTGTGAAACATATGGAATACATTCAAATTATACTTATTATGTAACATAGATAGATTTGATTACCGACATTCAATGGGTAATGTAGACAATGAACCTCAAACTAGATAAAGGTCTTTATTTTGTATTTTATCTTCCTCAAACTTAATAAATAAATAAATTACTGCCTAACTTAATTGTCTCATGATAAAATGAGGCGGATTAAAAAAAAAAAAAATTGTAATAATGCTGGGTGTGGATAGGCGACAGGCGCGCGGTGTGAAGCGCTCGTGGCGTAGCTTGATTAGCCGTTCTTAACCGATCAGCAAAGTTAAACAATGTCCAGTCAGGCTGGTACCTGGATGGGTGACCACCTAGTGGTATTGTCATCTTGAGCGTTTCCGTGCTTCGGAAGGTACATAAAGCCGTTGGTCCCGATTATAACCTAATAGTGATAGTCGTTAAGCTAGTTGAAGACCTCCTAGGTGGCTTGAAAACTCCAACAGTAGGTTGACCACTAGCCTACCTCCACCAATCCGCAGTGGGCATGCGTGGTGGAGTATTTGCCCTTTCCCTTTCACCCTTGTGAAAGGAGGCCTGTGCTCAGCAGTGGGCATATATAGGCTGTAAAGGAAGGATGGTGGGTAGCCGGAACTTAGAAGTTGTTGCAAATATTGAGGAAAGATATAACCAGCAGTAGGAGTTGGAATTTGTTTATTTCTTAAATAATGGGGTTAAATGGTACTCACTAAATAAATGAACCATTAAAACTCATTAATTAGACGATAGAAAAAAGGCCGTGAGTAACCCGACCAAAAAAATATAACGCAATTTATGAACCCCGTGCGATAATCCGTTTAATTTGGAATAATTGTTTAAATAATCCAGCCCTTTAGTCTGCGACACAATCGCGCCCTGTAATTAACGGGATTGAGATAAAAACTGGGCCCAAATTGCGGGCCCTTTGGCCCAGGGAATTACTTTTACCACCAACTTCATTATACGGAAAAAATTACAACATAAAAATGCGTATCTCTTTTTGATAATCGCGGGGCTTAAGTAGGATTTTCAGGTACTCAACGTACTCATTACGATAAGTGAAAGATATTTCAGCGAAATTTTCAATACATACACTGAGTAAGGAATATCATTTAATATTTTATGTGGAGTGAATTCTTCTGGGTAACCTCTATCTTCGGCTGTTTCAGGGACCAAATTCAAATATTTAAGAAAATGTCAAAGATATTTCAAGGATGAATTGGTCGAAGAATATTGCTGATGTCAGGTGGTCGCTGGTAGCTGCTGGATGAACAATTCGGTTGAAAGGCATGCTTAGTAATAGACGTTTATAGTTTAATTATTTTTCTTATTGTACCTTGTGCCTGATCTACATATTCCACAATCTTAAATTGGAAGATCAATATTTTTTTTACCTTTACCACTAACACAAGCTTCATGTTAAGTGATGAAGCGGTCGAAGGTGGTAAGCACATACAGCCTACAAAGAAACTGTGCCTCTCAAATGTGAAACACTTGTAATACGTAGATGCTTGGCGACAAATTTTCAACTTAAGGATGGGAATCCAGTCATGCGAGCACTACAAAGTAGCAAAAGTTAAGGGCTTTCGACGTCACTACCATAGAGTCATCAGCACCTAAATTGAACCATTTACTAACACCTATAGCCTAGATGTCTTCAAGGCCAGAGTAAATAGACTTTTTCTGGGCAAGCGTGCTAAATCCTCGGCCTCATCTTAGCTCCTCCTGGGGTCAGTCGATGGCCAAACGCTAGGCCATTTTATATAAAAAATATTAGAAAAAATATATAAAAATAGTAGTCATGCTCACTTTGGGGTCTTTGCTTGCGGCGGCGTCGTGTGGCGGGTCGCTCACTTCCCTATAATGTGTGCGAGGAGGGCGATGGCTGCCACATGCGTCATACTTGTGAACAGGTGCTGCTTGTGGGGGCTGGTCTGCTTAAGTTTGCAATCCATTTGTTTACTAGGTTACTCATAATTTTGATATATATTTTTTTTTTCTCCTTACTGTCATATAACACACACATATTGTCAGTGAGACTAGATAAATAATTTGATGTAATGAATCTGAGTTGGTTTTGAAAAGAGTAATTGCTGAGTTTCTTGCCGGCTCTTCTCTGTAAAAGCAACCTTCCGAACCGTGCGTTAGAGTCAGACTATTCATAAGTGCTTGTGAAGGCCTATTTGAATAAAAAATATTTTCATTTTCATTTTCATTTTAGAACTGTCCAATATATATGAAGATATTGACAACTACGATGGAAGGTGACGATTTGTTGAATAACTCTTTCCATCCAACATTAAAAATGTAGTAGTAAAATCAAGGAGTAACAAAAATAGTAAAAGCTGTTATAAAAAATATAGTATTCATAAAAAATATGTGATAAAAAGGTCAACGACGTTGGTCTCCTAAAGTACAGTGTCCCTAATTAGTTTACCTAATGATAGTTAATTAATTAGGCTAACAATCACCGCGCCCATTTGCTTAGGCCATCGGATTACTTTCTCTCTTACGTTTTATTTTAGAGGGGATGAAAAATGTATATTCATTACACAATAATAAATTTCTCTTTGTACGATGTCATTACTATTCCATTTTAACCGTATACTAGTACTAGGGATTGAATTTCCAAAAATCCATCCTTAGTGGTTGCAAAATTTAGGTCCTGCGGTTGGGCTGTTTGTTGATATATCAACAGTCAGTCAGGTTACCATTTTATATATATATACTCTGATATCGCGTAAAATAATATGGTTGCTTCATACATTTTGGTCGAGTAGGTATTGAACTTTTGTATGGAACGGCTGATAATTTTTTCATGATTTCACAGTTAGTCCCATAATAAAAGTTGTTCATTTTGATGAGTACTTCCACCCTTGCAAGTATTGCCAGTGATAACAAAATCACCCAGTATATATATTTACTTTGAATAGGCTTGTGCTTGACCACAATGTCACTATGGTAGGTGATGATGTGGCTGAAGGTGGTAAGCACACAAAGCCTAGAAGGATCTGGCTCTCAAGTGCAGCTGCCGGAACACACCAATAGGTGTTTTGGTGACAGATTTTCAACTTGAGGGTGGTAGCCAGCCAGGCGGGTACTACAAAGTACCCTACCACCGTGCTATGGTTTCCTCACGATGTTTTGAAAGCTCAAGCTCATTGTAGGATTCGAACCCACGACCTTCGCCGCGGCGTCCAACGTCACTACCACTGAGCTATCATCGCCTTAAAAAAAGTATACACATATTTAATATTATACCGTAAGTTCTTGCGATTGATTTTCAATGGAGTGGTAGCCAGCTAGGCGGGTTCCAAAGTACCCTATCACCATGCTTCCTCATGATTTTTACCTATTTCTGAAAGCTCAAGTTTTGTAGGATTTAAACCCACGACCTTCGCCACGGCATTCAACGACAATACCATTGAGCTATCATAACCCTAAATAGTTAGATTAATTGAAAATGTTATCGTTGAGAATCGATCGTAACATTAAATTGGGTTTATTGTTCACCATATAATAAGGCACATGTTTGTTACTAATCGAGACATAATTTAAAAAAGATATTGTTTTCTCTAAAAAATCCACGACAAGATTTAAAAAAAATATCTCAAATTTTACAATGACAATCTAATGTCCTAATTTACAAATTCAGTGATAAGGTTTAAAATAATAGAACTAATTTAATGGTCTAGTACCTCCAATTGTTTACTGCGACTACTATAATCATAATTAGAGCCATTATCAATAAAACCTGTTCACTTCACTAAGTCATAACATAAAAATTACCCATCCTCTATAAGTATACAGAGTGTTACAGTTTCGGTTCATTTCACTTTTTTCCACGAGGCCGTTTTATTACAATGGCCCTCGAGGCAAAGGAGGGATTTTAAGATGACCCTCCGTAATAACGCTAGGTAAGAGATATTATCTTATAAGTGCTTTACTAGCAATAAAAAAAGGCTTTTTGGTGTCATTTTAATACATCTAAGAGAAGATTAGGCAGGATACTGCAAAAAAAAATGGAAAGTGACATGCAGATTTCATGAAACTTATCTAAAGTATATCTACTGCAAAATAATATGATTTAATTACAAAAATTACAATAAAATCCATTGCACTAATTGTGGATAAATATCTTATTTCGTTCACCGATGTCAGGTGTAGATATCCTACACTTATTTAAAAAAATAAGTTTCATTTTTACTGGGTACAGGTACCTACTTTTCTTTATCGAAGTTGGCTGTTATACAATGTTTATTAAATGGAAATGGCACCTAATATTTATTATACGATACCGTAGTAAGTCATGTTGTGGCGGAAAGTGGTGAGTCCAAAAATTCTAAAAGGGTAACTTCAAGTACTGCTGCCATAACATACCGGTTAGTCCGTGGTAGCCAGCGGAATATCAATTAACCCTACATTTTTATTATAACTTACATAAATTTTCTTATAACAACAATTCAAACTTCTTGTTCAGAGTGTATATATAAATATACATGTAGGTAAATGTAAATGTTATTGAAAAACATCTGAAATGTCAGCGTACAAATTGAATTGTTTCAGAATTCAGCAGTAACGGATGTGACGCGCCGTAGGGTGAAAACTGTCGAATCACTTTATACCAATATCTTTGTAGGATTTGTTTAAAATTTATTTTTAATCCCTCTCGCAATGTAAGGGGTCTGTCAGGATCCATTTATTTCAGTTTAGGTGGGGTTTAATTTTAATTCAGCTTTGCATGGAAAGTAACGTTTTCCTTGCCGTAGAAATCATGAGCTATAGTTTTTGAATTTATAAATATTTAAGTAGATATTAAAGTATCAATTGAGCATAGACTTCTTCGTATTTTTTTTTACAAAAAAGGGTTTAAGAGACCTAAATTCAAGCTTTATGGTCTCGAGTTTCTTCTCTATCTTAAATTAAATCTTATCACGAATATCGTCACCAATAGATGTTTAAGTAAATAAATATATAATTCACACCTATCCACGAATGTATAATACATGAAACACCCATCTTTTACGCAATACCCCAACCGGTAACACAATGAGTCAACCGACGAAAATTTAATTCGTAACAAAGTTGCCAGCCTAATTCGTTTACCCATTCGGGAAATTAAATAGATGGGTAATTTGGCAACCCCATTAGTGCGGCCCTACGGTTTAAATCGAGAACCTAGGGCGAAAACTAGGGGTCAGATTTATGTGCCGGGGACAGGAAATTTATATCAACTGATTCTTGTTGAATATTACATCTGATTATAGGCTGTGTCATCTATATTCCAGGATTTAATCTAAGGTATTATTTTGGAGAATAAATTTCTTAGATAAAGGTAGTACCGATGAAAAGACAACTCGTCGTGACGGTCGTAAGTTCAAATCCTAACGAGCTTGAGTATCGATCGCCAATCACCTGCCAATGTGTCCCGGAAGTTGCAAGAGAGTGCTAGTTGCTAAGCGTTGAAAAGATCAGCAATATATTGCCCTTGGTGCTGTACACGTCCATTGGTGTCGGTGGCTACTGATCTGACCTATTTTTTATCGAGATAAGTTACCAGGTTTCCTTTACAAATATTAAAGGCATCTTTAAGATGTCCTAACCCTTCGAGTCTTCTATGGTCTGTCGGGTTCGACGAAAAATTTCTAAGCAGGTATATGTAGTACTAACGAGAAAAACTAGATGTACCTACTTAAAGATTTTTCTTTAGGTACGTCGGCATTTGAATGTCAAAATTTCGCCAAGCTTTTTTAGGTTCATAATTTGATCACCCAAATTTATATCGGTGCGGACATTTAATACCGGATCTAAGCCTATATATTGGATTTTTTTAAATCCTGATTTTATTCAAATAAAGATAATGGCCATTTAAATTCCATTGCCTGTAATACATCAAAGTGCAATATAACTGAGTAGAGCGAAATTAGTTTAACGCACACCCCTGCGCCGCCCGCCGCCACCGTGCGTAATGCGATTTATCTGTGTTTTAAATACATTGCCGGCAAATAAAGTTTTTTGCGTTACTCGCATTCATTGAAAGCGTTAATGGAGATGAATAGTATCTGGCGAGACGCCAGTGTGACTGTTTGGTTTGAACCACTACTAACGGATTTTAAAATTTACTCTTTTTAAGTATAATCAAAATTTGTCTAACCAACGTGTTGCTTTATAAGCAGTTTTCTCGAAACCTAAAATTATGTCAAATTTAAAGCCATGTCGAAATAGATTGAAATAACTTTTTTTTATTTATTCTGGATATTGGCTACATGATTATGTGGCTGAATATAATAAGCTCATAAACCCTGAAAGATGAAGAAAATGGATGAATATACCTTTTCGGAATATTTAAATATATTATCTGAATTACTTATCTATTGTTCTACATCATGTGTAAAAGTTCAGTGAGTTCAAATAGTACTAGATAACTTCTTTTACGTTTTTCCAAGGGGAGAAAGCTTGTAAAATAATTTTTATGTGCAGCAACTCACATGCTGGAATGGACTTCTGTGAAAAGGACGATTAAATCAAATTGTGTCTAGACGGAAAAAAATAGTCTATTTTAAATGAGTTAATCATAATAAGCGCGATTTGTTTCGCTGTTAAATTTTATGGGTGGATATAACTTATTGGTCTGTTCTGTTTTACAAGGATAAAGGATAAGTAGATTATACAAAATGGATTAAGTAGTTGTTGGTTGGATGCTTTTTATAAAATCAACTTATGAAATCAGTTTGCATTTCGCAATAAGAATAGGTAAATAATAATATCCTGGGACATGTTTTCCAATATGTGAACCAACTCTCATCCCCTTATCATATTGACCTTAGGGTGCAAGAATCCAACACTCACCTTCAACCAGCTACTCTTAATAATTTATCCTAATGGTAATAGTTTATATTTTAAGACCTTGTAATGCCAAGATGAGATAGATGTCATTTATAATATAATTATAATTGCTCAAACATTTTTAATAATATTTAATTATTTTAACAAAATTAACATGGAAATTTTCCTTAAAATAAATTATCTATTTTCCTGGTACAATTATCAATTTTTGATTGAGAATGGTTTTCACGTTGGCGCCCAACGAGGGGCTGTTCATATAATTGACTTATTATTTGTTTTCCCTTAGAGCAGTAACCATAAGCTTATCTAAGGTTAAATAAGAACCACATGTTAGTTTTTTGATGAATTTGATGATTATTACGTTGGCACCCAACGTGGGGCTATTTAAATGTTGATTTATTTAGAGATTTTGGTCAAACACAAGCATATAAAAAGAAAAATATATCTAAAAAAAAAACTTAACAATAAATTAACTATGTTGAAGTAATAAATAAATAAAACGATGCATTTTTAACAATTTACGTGGGCAAATGACATTTTATACAATCTGATAACTCTTACTTATAAAGGTTTAAAAGTGTATATTTTGCGAATGGATGTAATTAGTATTTAAAAAGTGTACCAAATGAGAAAGCACATAAAATGCTAATAAATCAAAAAGTATTGCCGTATAATATAATGTTCATAATCTTACACTTAAAGTTTAGATAATATTTAATTAATTACATAATGTGTGTTACAAATGAAAAAAAAGGAAGAAAAAAAGCAAACATGCCACATCTGTCCAATTACAAACGAAATAGCTAAACTTTTTTGCTTCCCAACTCAATAGTTAGTTCTCGGGTTAACTGTAATAACAATGTTGGTAAAACTAAACTGTAACTTTGACATAGAACTCCGCTAGTATAAATTACTGACCTACCGCTATGCGGAAACGACGTGCTTGTTTTGTTTTAAATGAAAACTTAACCCCTACCTAAACCTATACTTGTGTGCGCTGAAATTTAAGATGTAATTTATGTCTGCGTTGGATGTTTTGAAATCTAAAACCAAATATCAAATTGTTTTACTTGTTTACGTCTACAATGGATTCTAGATCAGACTTCAGAATGCTTGATAATAAATAAAAACTCGATCTTCTAAATGAAAGATGTAAGAAATATTTTTAAAATAAATAATCGAGAACGTCCCTGAAAAATTTGATGTAAACACGAGTTGAATTCAAAAAAAGCTTATAAAATAATAAAAAAGTGGCAAAAAATATTTTTTAAATTCCATTATTATATAAATAAAACTGTTGAAAAATTCACAATAGGTAACGAAACGACAAATCGACACTACACTCACAAATATTATCATGGCGTAAAATTAATAATTCATTTCTACATTCAAAATGCAGTCGTCCATGACTGTTGAAACAGAAGCCAACGGCGATTCATCAGAATTAGCGCTGATTGGCGGCGAGAGTGATGACGTCATCAATATGCAACTAACCAGACGTGGCGGTTGTATTATTGACCTACGCTAAGCGATTCCAAATTCAAAATGTAATCGTGAGAAATTTGACTAACAATAGATAGCTTAGATTAAAGCAAAAAAGATGCGATATTCTGGGACAAATAAAAATAAATAAATATTCTAGGACATTATTCCTCACACACGACCATCTGACCCCAAACTAAGCAGAGCTTGTACTATGGAAGCCAGGTAACTGATATACTACATATACTACTTTTCTTTTGTAAATACATACATATATAGATAATTACAACCAGACACAGGACAAACAGACATGTTCATGCACACAAATGTTTGTCCTGAGTGGGAATCGAACCCACGACCTGTGGCGTGATAGATAGGGTGTCTTACCAACATCGCATAATTGACAACTAGAACCAAATTTAATGGGCATAATTGACACAAATATTAATTTTATTCAATGTTCAGTTCATTATTTAAGTGATTCAAGTGCGCCTACATGAGGATGTAAAATTCATCTGTAGCTAACACCTATAAGTCGATGAAAAAAATAATATCTGAACCGTATTTTCCTAATCTGATTTATCTAGTAGAAAAAAATCATAAACATATTTTCCAACTAAAAACCTCATGCTTAGAGGACAAACAGTTGCAGTTATAAAACTTTAATGGGTTATTTGAAGGTAAGATGATTAGTAATACATTTATTATTGTTGCAAATGCAAAATATACTTTTAATTTCAATCATAACAGTCAACCATAGCATTATTATAAACGGGGAGGTGGGTAGTAGGTACATACATACACAACGTGGGTCTGATTTAGTTGGGAGGTAACAAATGCTTCCGGAAATCCTCTCAGGCATACACATTTCCTCACGATTACCATCGCTGACAATAAATCAATGCTTACTACTCTACCAAACTACCGTGTTAAACAATAGACTAACTGGCACATTACAAATTTGAATTTGGAACTAAACCCAAACTGAAATCAGTTTAACGGGCGCGAGCGCGGATTGGCGCACTGAGTGATGACGTCATCAATACATGTCGCTCGACCAACCACCGCCCGCCGCAGTCTCCCTTGAACTCCACCGTATGACGTGGAAAATGGTCATCAATCAATGCATCATGGGGTATTTAGAAATAAACGGTTGTACTATAGTTAATGAAGTGCATTTATGGCGTAGTTTCTGACAAGTTTCACAGGGTTTTTATATTCATAACAACATCCTTTTAGAACTGTCTCATCTGTTTTTTAGAGGTTCTTTTTTCTTAGAGAAAAAAAGTCGACATCATTCTAGTATACATCATGTCACATTCAACCATATTCTTTATAGGAACGACACCGATATATCATATTTTTCACAATTCTTTTCTAATCATGCAAAATAAATTCAAGAGATATATCAAATTTTGACGCGTCGAAAATTTATGTTTGGGGGGTTTTTTGTGTCTGCCAATTACATTTATCTTTTTGAAGCTTTTGTTTCGCGACTTGGAACACTTTTATTTACATGTTTTGTTTATAAACTAAATAATTCTCTTTGTAAACTGGCTTATTCTAAGTTGCAAGTCCTAACTTTTCTTAATCTTTTAGAATTTGAGGTCAAATTGAAACTGATTTGGTTTTTCGCTGGTATTCAACCATCTCTACTACTTATTATACTAAGATTAAGAATATTCCAATGATTTTTTAATCAACCTGTTTATTTGAAAACAGTGGCTACATAGTATATCTTTAATAGATTCAACAGAACAACAAATGCTTGTGCTCTATATGAAACCAATTTGCTTTAAGAAACCAAATTTGTGGTGGTTTCCACAAGAGCTAGTCTTGTGCCTAATATATTATCGCATCAAAAAGCCTTTCTGTGTAATACGTAGATCAAAATAAATGATTTCATTTGTCGCTAAATATATTCCTCTCATTTTCACGAGGGTACTGACTAACGGCATGGAAAAACTTTTACCAGACCATTGAAGAAGACGGAACTATACGATTTAGTGCATAACAGAAAGGGATAGATACAGATTTGGTGTTTCATTTAAAATAAAGGGCAAATGTTGTACTGACTGGCTTATTGATGTCATACATTGTTCTTAAACGTGTAGCAGATGTTTTGTGTGGGGTCTTTTAAAGTTAGCAAGAGATATTTTGCCTTTAAATTGCTCTGTGCTAGATAATTTTGTAATGATGGCTTAAAACAAAGACGAAACTTGAATGTGGTAGGGCTAAGGCACTTTCTATAAATTCTTAAAAATATAAATTCTTCATTTTCTGCCACAGAGTAAGTAAGTTTTATTGGGTTTTTATACAAACTAATGAATATGATAGTAAGGGTAAGTGATATAGCATGTGCAGCCGGAACATACCGTTATACGTTTGCCGACAGATAAAGAAAGATATTGGTATTTTCTTTCGACCTTTTAAGGCTAAAGGTGAATAATTTATTAGTAAAATCTAAAACTCCAATGCGCATACCTTCACTTGTGTCCCTTCAGATACAAAATAACTACAGTATACATTAAAATTCACATTACAAATAAAATCAGTTAGTAGCGGTATAACTTGAAAGTTCTAAATTAAGTTAAACAGGATAAAACCATCTTTACAAGCGACGTCGCGGCGTCGACCAAAGTAATGTACGCCTACTTTAACACAACTTATTCCATCATAATAATTTTCGATATTTCTCGTCAATATCTAAGAATAATACGTGAGTACGTGAGGGTAGGAATATATTTTTTATCTGTAGCGCGGGTATACAGCACTCTGGCGCAGCTGTGCCATTGTTAAAGGCTCACAACATCAATAAGCCATTCTGGAAACGTCCGTAAAGGAACATTTACACTTTATGGCAAATTATAATTGCTTTGCTGATGGAGGCTTCAGGTTTCAGTGGTTTTTTTTTTCAAGATCATGAATGTTTAATAAGTAATAATATACGTTTACTTTATGAAATATTCATTATGTTAAAAAACTAGCATGTAAAAACTAGACAAACAATAAATTTTCCGAAAAATGAACACATTTGAAAACATTATTTGTTCTTTTTGAAATATTTGACTTAAATTTATTTCAACTGAAATAATAATCTTCATTTCCAGTTTCACAAAGATTTCAGCGAATAACAACAAAAATAATCTTATCTTAATATATATATTTCTTGTGTGCGTGTGTATGTGACTGAACTCCTCCTAAACGACTGGACCAATTTTGATGAAATTTTTTGTGTATATTTGAGAAGGTCCCTGGATGGTTTGAAAATACAACTGGACCCGGTAGATGGCGTCGTAATCGAGTTTGGACAGGACAACGTCTGTTGGGACAGCTAGTAATATATAAAATTCTCGTGTCACAGTGTTTGTCTGCAAACTCCTCTGAAACAGCTTGACCGATTCTTATAAAATTTTAAATGTATATTCGGTAGGTCTAAAAATAGGTCGTAGGCTATGTTTTTTAATACCACTACGCGTGTGAAACCGCGGGGGATAGCTAGTAATTATATAATATTATACACAATTGTTAATCATGAACATTATTTAACATTTTTCTGGATGGTAGTAAAACTCTTAGTGCAGAGTTCGCCCGTGGTAGTACCACCATATTTAATTCCGCCGGTAAATAGTAATGCACTTGTATTACTGTGTTTCGGTTAGGAGGGTATGGGAGCCGGAGAAATTACAGGCACAGGCGACTTAACACCTTCATGTCTCAAGGTTGGCAACGCGTGAGTGATACCCCTGGCAGGGAAAATATAAAATTGTATTTTCTTTGCCCGTGGTGTTATGAGCGTCTATAGGCTACGGTAACCGCTTACCATCAGGTGGGCCGTAAGCTAGTTTGCCACCTAAGTAGAAAAAAAAATACTATTTCAATATTTCCCGGAAAAGAAATGCATTTATCCTTTTTGCTGTCCATTAATAAATAAATTATGTAATATATATCGCAGACCTGTAATACATAATAATTTAACATAAAGAGTTACAATTGCAAATTATAACCTATGATTATGATAAGGTTATTTGTTTTCAAAACATGGCATCTATAATATAAAAATGAATCGCAAAATGTGTTGGTAAGCGCATAACTCAACAACGCCTGGACCAATTTGGCCATTTTTTTTTTTAAATGTTCGTTATTGTCAGGAGAAGGTTTGTATGAAAAAAAATTACACCGGGAACGTGGGTGAAACCGCGGGGAACAGCTAGTAGATCATAAAAAAATGAGTAATTATAATTCGACTTACCATACATACCGTTTTTACAATTAGGTACTTATTTAATTGAAGGCTTCTTATAGACATAATTATTTTGATAAAACCAACACAGTCAGATTGAGAAAAAAATATTTTGAAAATGTTGAGATTCTTGCCGGTTCTTCTCACTGACTTCCGAACCGGTGGTAAAACTTCAGTAGCTTCGACGTTCATAAGTGCCCTCCTAGGATCTAAACTGAATAAATGGCTTTGACTTTGATCATTTTATATGTGCAAACCCCCCCCCCCCCTTTCAAGAATGGTTCATACCAATAAGAGATCTTGTGGGCCAACCCAAGTGTATTTATTAGTTCAAATATATTTTTGATTATGCTGACTTAGACATTGACGAAATATTATGTACATGCTCCCTAGCCGGTGAACTGTATGTTTATTTATAGGGCATTAGAAAAGACGAATTCGCGTTTTCTTCATGATCCCCTTTGTGGGGCAGTTAACTACAAGAAAATGTTCGACTTACACGCGAAAAATATTACTTTCCATTAAAATTTTAAGTGTAACATTTTATTTGATTTGATGTTTTACTTTGTTTCGTTTTATATTTTCATAGATATATTATATAGTTGAATTCGGTTCCATATTAATTTAGAAGGGTACAGTTACGTGCAAATAAATACACTTAGTAAATTGAATAATGATTTTCTCGTGAAATTGCGATTGCAACTATGAGATAACTACTATATCATACTAATAATGATTTAATCAATACATATTCTTTGCTATGTGTGTATGTATTAATGCTCGTGACTGTAGTGAGTGACTTAACTCTTAGCAAGGTGCTATTGACTGGTACTGACGTATAATTATTCATCTATAGTTCATGATAGTAATGATGCAGTCATTGCGATGTTGGAGGCAGCAGCGAATTGTGGGTTCGAGTCTGACAATGAAATTGCAAATTTTAGTGGACGACAGCGAACCCTTGGTGGGTAAAATCTATCACCAACCAACACCTGTACTATAAAGACCCAGGTTCTTTCTAGACTTTGTGTACATCACCACATGATAACTTTTCAGGGTAAGATTGTGGTAACAATATAATTCTATACACCATGTCAAGTTACAGTGAATTATACTAAAGCCTCTTTTCTTTGAGGAAAATAGGCGAAATCATTTATATTGGTCGTCCTAATATATTCAATAACTCTAAATTATTTCACAAAGTCCCCGTCATTTACCTTTTTAGTCCTCGATTATACTCGGTAATTAGTTTTTGTAGACTCATTAATTGTGAGCTCTGATGCGTTTAATTTTTTTTTATTGTGTGATTTGTGCTAATAGCTTGTTTTTCAGTTCTATTATATGTACATATGTATTTTAAAATTGTATCCAGGAACAATAAAAATAATATAGCTGAAGGTAGAAAGTACATGAAGTCCAGAAATAGTCTAGACTTTCAAATACAGCTGGAATACACTGGTGAGTGAGACACAGGTCTTCAACTTGATGTGGTAGCCAGCCAGGTGGATACTACAAAGTGCTACTTATAATTGCGCTTTGATTTCCTCACGACGTTATCCTTCACCAAATCCTCAAGCTCATTGTACAATTCGAACCCATGCCTTCGCCACGGCGACGACGCGACGTGACAACAACTGAGCCTATTACTTCCTCAATAAACGGGCTTTCTAACTCAAAAATATTTTCGGAATCGGATCAGTAGATTCGGTGACATCCAATCTTAACATATTTATATATATAATAAATAATATTAGGTAAGTATTGTAAAATTATTTGTATTAATTTAAACTAAACTATTTGAAATAAATATAGGCGCATAGCTATCATCATGTCATTCATGGTACTTATAGCTAAAATACGGTCACTTTGTGGTCGGCCGTTATGCTGTGGTCACATACCGACCGTGGTCAGGGCCGGACCACACCTGATCACAAGCTTATGTAGAGATAATGCGTTTAGGCATATCACTGAAGTGGAAGTTAAGATACTACTTATTCTTTTTTTTTGCAATACCTAAGAAGGTTTTTAGTCCAACCTCCTAATCATTTATTGATCACTAGCTTCCGCCCCGCAGTTTCACCCGCATTTCCGAGGGATCTTATATTTTCCCGGGATAAAAAGTAGCCTATGTGCTATTCCAGATTATAATCTATCTCTGTGCCAAATTTCATCCAAATCCGTTCAGTAGTTTTTGCGTGAACGAGTAACAAACAACCATCCATCCATCCAAATTTTCACATTTAAGTATAATATTACGTAGGATGAATAAATAGTGAAATGCAAAAAGTAAAGGACCTTAAATAAATGAAAGTGATGTGATGATTAATTAAATGGTATAAACAAACGAACAAATATACTCCTCTGCATAAAAGGTCATCATTATTTTATTTATTTATTTGTTATATAATACATTCACAGATAAAAATAAAATATAAAAATAAGCAAAATGCCTCATCATAGTAATATAGACAAGAAAATAAAATGATCGTGCCTAATTTAAAAAAATGTAGTTCGCTAAAATTACATGAATTATTTATTACTTTTGTTATTTCTCAATCAATTATTATGGTTTCTAACATCAAAAATAGATACTGATTGCATATTCATGGATTTCAACTAAATCAGAAGCGACCTAGCGATGGGCGATACGAATCATTTAACTCGAATAACTCGAACCAGTCTTTGAACTCGCTTATTTGAATGGCGTTTCTTCAAATCCGAGTTGATTCGTTTTATGCATTCGTCACCTCGCGCGTCTAACTCGGTCGGCAGCTCGACTCGAATAGGATAGGATTGGTGACAGCAAATAGCTACGAATCTACGAGTTCAAGGAGTTCAAGGGTGAGGGATTTTGGAAGGAAGTTCGAAAACTCAACAGAATTAAGTCAACTTGACTCTTCAATTGTAGTGTGACGGAGCTTATCGTGCCCAACTCGGTGGCTCGAATCGGCTCGATAATATATTCGAACAAACGTATGTCTGTCGTTTTCGCATTACGCAATTGCTGCTTGAGCGAATCGAATCAACTCGAATCGTGATTCGAATTAACAACCACTTAAACTCGAGTTATTCGAATTGAAAAAAAAACGACTCGTCAATAAGCCTTTGAAAGATCACAGTAAACCTCTAAACAAGTAAGCAACTAAATTAATTGTTAATCTACTTAATATGTGCATGTTTTATTAATTCAAAAAGCATTTATGCAGTGATCTCGAATGAAACTCGTTACACAAAGCACTGTGTCTTGAGATGCCGTCCGAAGTTCATTGAATAACTGATGACCCTAGACTTGCTAACTCGATACAGTGCCACAGAGTAGTGTGATGCAGAGAGTGGCAATCGCCATCTTTTTTCTAACAAAGGGCTAAGTATTTATAAGATCATTAAGTATTATTGTTAAAAATTGAAAGTGTTCAGGTTATTATTTTTTTATTTATTTTTCTTGTTATTTTTTTTGTGTTTAAGCTTAGTATATTGTATTAAAAATTGTTAAGTGAAGGAAAAAGAACCAACATAGTCAGACATTCCAGTCTGTCCGTTCGTTCGTTCAGAACGTTCTTTAAAGTAAAAATAAAATAATAATTGTAATCTTGCTGAGTTTCTTACCATATTCTTAGTTAAAGGTTGACTTCCGAATCGATAACTTCAATAACTTTATCTAACTTTATTAGTTGACGTTCATGAGCCCTCCTAAATCCTAAACTGAATAAATGGATTTGACTTTGACTTTGATCAAAAATACTTGTAAAACTTTTGGATTTGAATTGAATTTGAATCTTGTTAAAATCCTTAAAAACCCAGTAAAACATCTAACTATGTTAAATCTTTGAATTGGTTAGTGAAATCTATACAATAAGCACCATTAATCATGAACGAACGAACAACTTTATTATTTTGATGTCATTAATACAAACTATTTATTTACAATCAATGTATAAAATACAAACTATGATATTATATAGAAAACATCCTCAAAACAGTTATTTTGTTTTGACACCTAAACATTTCTGTCTGAAAAACCTATTGTTTTATTATATTTTGTTCAAAGTCAAAGTCAAAGCCATTTATTCAGTTTAGGCCCTAAGAGGGCACTTGTGAACGTCGAAACTACTGAAGTTACCACCGATTCGGAAGTCGCCTTCAACTGAGAAGAACCGGCAAGAAACTCAGCAAGGTTACATTTTTTATATATTTTGTTTTTTTTTTTGGACAATCTGACAATGTTGGCTTTTTTTCCATTAAATTTTTAACAATTTTTAAAGAAATATAATACACATAAACACAAAAGATGAAAAAAAAACAACAAGAAAAATAAATAAAAAATAATAACCTGAACAAGTTCAAATTTATAAAAAAAAATATAGTATCTCTAAAATACTAAGTACTGGCTTCTTTATAAGTATGAACAAGGTGCACTTGTGCAGAGTGCAGCTATTTCCAGACATCTTTATCTTCAATGTAATGAGCTACCTTGTAATAGGCTTTTTCTTTCAAAACTTTCTTAATGTGAGATTTGAATTTGAAATCAGTCATCTTGGTAACTGAGAGAGGTAATTTATTATAAAAGCGTACACTACTTCCAAGAAATGACTTTTTAACTTTGGCTAATCTAAAATACGGAACAACTAATTTATCTTTTTGTCTTGTATTGATATTATGTACCTCCATTTTTGATTTAAACAATTCTATATTTTTACGTATGAACATTATATTTTCATATATGTATAGTGAAGGTAAAGTCATAACGTTTATATCTTTAAATAATTCCCTTAACGATTCACGAGGACCCATATTATAAATGGCACGAATTGCTCTTTTTTGTAGTATAAATATAGATTCTATATCTGCTGCAGCTCCCCACAGTAAAACGCCATACGATAAAAAACTATGAAAATATGCAAAATAAACTAATTTGGCCGTCTCGACATTCGTCAACTGTCTGATTTTTCTAACAGCAAATGCAGCAGAACTTAATTTACCAGTCAAAGATTCTACATGAGGACCCCATTGTAGTTTATTATCTAATGTGATGCCCAGAAATACAGTTTTATCGATTAATTCCAAACTGCTGCCATCTATTAATATCTGGCTGTCTACTTGCGCTACATTTGGAAGAGAGAATCTTAAACATTTAGTTTTCTTAGAATTTAGTAAAAGATTGTTAACAGCAAACCATTTGGAGACTAGTGACAAAGTATCATTCACTTTAATAAGTTCTTTGTCTTTTCTATCTACTTTGAAAATTAATGAAGTATCGTCAGCAAACAGGACGATATCTGAGAGACCAATTACAACAGAGGGTAAATCATTAATATAAACTAGAAACAGAAAAGGCCCTAGTATCGAACCCTGGGGTACCCCCATTTTGACTAGGGAGCCCTTGGATGTCGTACCACTAATTTCTACTTTTTGTTGGCGATTACTTAAATAAGACAAAACAAGATCATGAGCAGTTCCACGAATACCATAATAGTTAAGCTTCAGGAGCAGAGTACTGTGGTCAACGCAGTCAAAGGCCTTGGATAGATCACAAAAAATACCAATGGCATCCTGCGAATTTTCCCAGGCTTCATAGATGTTTTTCAATAATTTTGCTGCCGCATCTGATGTGGATCTCCCCTTCGTGAAACCGAACTGATGACTATGTAATATCTCATGTTTATTGAAATGACCTAACATTTGATTAAGCAACAGTTTTTCAAAGATTTTGCTAAGTGCTGGGAGTACGGATACTGGTCTATAATCAGAAGGATTATCTTTACAGCCAGATTTAAACATTGGGACTATTTTACTATACTTCATTAGATCAGGAAAAGTACCCTGATCAATGCATTCATTAAAAATATTCGACAAAATAGGTGCAATTACTGTTATTATCGATTTTAAAATCGTTACCGACAATCCCCATAAGTCTTCGGTGCTTTTTAAATTGAGAGTATTAAATAACTTTATAATATCATTAGCAGTAACGTAATTAAATTTAAAACTGGGAAATGATTTACGAATATGTTTCTTAAGTAACGCTCCAGCCTCATCAGGGCACGAGTTGAGACTTTCAGTTGTTTTCCCTGGTATATTACTAAAGAAATTCTCAAAAGCGCTAGCTACTTCTAATTTATCCGATACAATTTCATCATTAATTTTTAACGTTAACTGTTCGTTTTTACATTTTATTTTTCCTGATTCCGTATTTATAACATTCCATACTGCCTTAATTTTATTAGATGCTTTTCCTATTTTGTTACTTAAGTATATAGATTTTGCATGAATACACACTAATTTAAATAATTTGGAAAAATTTCTAACATAGTTATGGAATTTCTCGTCGCAAGTGGATGATCTTAATTGGTAAAGTTCATACATTTTATCCCTACTTTTTCGGATTCCCTTAGTAGCCCAGTCACTAAATTCCAGTTTACTATTTACCTTCACTTTTTTGATAGGACAGGCTTTATTAAAGTCATCGCAAATAGTAGATAATAATTCATCATACAAGACATTGGGCTCATTACTATTATTATATATCTTACTATTGAGTTTATATTCCAAATTTGTGCTAAAATTGTCTAATCTTGCCTTTGTAATAGGTCTAATTTCTTTAAATACCTTAGAAACTTGAAATTTATACGGCAATTCGACAATCTGAGCCATATGATCAGAGCGAACACCACTTATGATTGATTTACCTAATATACTGCTATTACTTATTATATTATCTATGCAAGTAGACGAAGTGGCCGTTGACCGTGTTGGCTCATTAAACAACAAATGTAGGTTAAATGATTGAAACAAAGCAACAAAATTACTTTTTTCAGATGAGTTAGTAAGAATATCAATATTAAAATCGCCGCATAAAACTATTGACTTATTAGAATTAAATAATTTGCGGAGAATATCTTCCAATGTAGAAGAGAACAAAGAAAAATTAGATGCTGGTGGCCTATACACACAAACAATTATATAGCTTTCTAACTCTGCACAAGACACCTCACAAACGCGTTCCACTGAGAGGCTACAAATATCCTTACGTTCTTTGAATTTAATATTATTATTCAAAAGAATAATTGAGCCACCGCCTACTGCGGACACCCTATTGAATACAGTGGCAACTACAAAATTTTTGATATTAAAAAGCATGGTTTCTGGTTTAAGCCATGTCTCAGTGAAACATAAAACATCTAATTTGATTTTATCTAATAATAAATCAATATCAAGAATCTTGCCAAAGAAGCGATTAATATTCTGATGCAATAATATAATAGAATTCCTGTGCTTCTCTGTTGTCGAAACTAAATGTTTAAAAAACTATTCACAGTATTAATAGTAGTATTACTATTTAAGACGGTTTCATCCCTTAACCTATTAATATTATATGCTACAAGAGTAGCAATCAATTTCTTGCATTTTTTAGGAATAAAAAATGTATCCTGTGTCAGATGTAAATTACTAACACACTTGTTAGAATCAAAATAAATAAATTCGTCACTATGACGACATGTCACATTGTACATGAGATTATTCAAACGCCAAATATAATTATTCTCTGTATCAGAGTAGTTAGATGAGTATGGAAAAGCACATAACATAATTTTCATTACTTCTAAATTTATCAAAGAATTAAAACTATTTATTAACTCTTTTTTACTAATATGTAAAGCATGGCCAATTAGAATAATAATTATAGTTTGATCATCAAACTTTGAATGTATAATTTTATCTATTATTTGTTTGTAAGATGCTCCTGGCATACAATAATTTATTACTGAATGATTTAAGTGTTTATTTAATATTGAGCCAAAGTCAGTCCCTATTTTATCTGAGAAAATAACTGTCTTTTTTACTAGAGGACAAATGTGATTTAATTGATTACTAACACCCTGAACAGCACTCTGACCGTTTGGAGATACTGGAAGCAACTCACCAGCTGGCAAATGGTCACAATCACATGTTAGCACAATACACCTAAAACATAAAGATATATTTTACTTAAACGTCTCTACATAATGATCCTACTCTATATAGTCTCTAAGCTTGTTGTTTCCCAAAGTTTTGTTGAGAGAGTAATGAGAATCGCTTATAAAAGTTTCTCAAGTCGTAAAATAAACACAACAATTACATGATCTGAATAAAAAGTAATTTAGACCTGCTTAAGGGTTTGGAATACTTTCTTTGTCTTGCTATCGTTTTAAACATGCGATATGCTTTTGTTTATGTTCATGCTGTTTAATTTAATAGTACCTACCAAAATCTTATTAGTACGTTCATCATCATAATAATTATCGCAGTCCACTGAAATAAAAAATAAAGAAAAGTTTATTTAGCACTAGCATCTGCTCCGAGGTTTGACCCGCGTTCCTAAGGGATCTTATATTTTCCCGGGATAAAAAGTAGCCTATAGCCTTCCTCGATAAATGGGCTATCTAACACTGAAATAATTTTTAAAATCGAACCAGTAGTTCCTGAGATTATCGCGTTCAAACAAACAAACTCTTCAGCTTTATAATATTAGTATAGACTAGCATGTGCCCCACGGTTTGACCTGCGTTCCCGAGGAACCTTACGTTTTCCCGGGGTAAAAAGTAGTCTATATGCTATTCCAGACTACAATCTATGTTTGTGTTAACAAATATGATATAATTGGGATGATGACAGAATATCAAATCAGCAACTTTTTATGAAATGTCAAAACGATAGGTTTTTATGGAGTTTTGTATGTAATACTTAGTTGTGACGTCATAATTATATAACATCAAAAGTTCCACTCTTTAAGATTCTACGATACATTTAATAAAATAATCTAGGTTTCCACCTATTTTTAAGATTTTTATACATTAATTAGTGTTTGATAATTTATTTTGAATACAGGCATCATCCCTATTCCACTTTGGATGGAGGAAAATTCTATGTCTTCCCTTTCTAGAACTTTGCTAGTTAAAAAAATAGTCACAAAATTAATTGAGTTTAAGCTCTATCCACTTCTAATAAAGACTTTTCCGAGTGTAGTATGTATGTTATGGTAGTTGTCTTTTGCAACAACCCTCTGTTTTATATCCTGTGTAATCTCAAGCGGTTGTGTCTGGTGTTGGTCTTCCGACGAAGAGTAGGGCTTGAGAGCTTAATGGAATCATTTATTAAATTATAACAAGCATTAGACAATTTAATTAAGACACTTCATGAGGAATAAAGCTGAAACCACTGGACGGATCGGGCTAAAGTTTCGCATACAAATAGCTATTATGACGTAGGCATCCGCTAAGAACGGAGTTTTGAAAATTCTATACCTGAGGGGGTAAAATAGGTGTTCGTGGGCGAAACCGCGGGGCGGTAAGCTAGTAGTTTATATATAAGAAAAGTGTCGTGTCGTTTTTCTTCGTCATTATTTTTAGTTCTAATTAAAAAAAAAACAAATCAAGACCAACTTACTAAACTAAGAAACTTAAATAAAATAGTCTAAATTAAAAAAGTCGCTATCAGAAAAACAAATAGCTCTTCACAAATACATGTAATAGCACTGTTCATTACATGAATGGGATAGTAAGAGTTTTCACAGTTATTGATATAGCATTAGTGCGGCCATCAAGAGATAACATTTTATACCTCTTCCTGAAAACAATCAATTTATGTCCAAATACCAAATGAAAGCCCAAGAATGTTATGATGTGGTGAATCTTCATGACAGTTACTCAGGGCATTACCAGAGATACATTACATACGACTATGGAATGTGAATCAGTTGGTTTTATTGTCATTTTGCTATGCATGGTCGCGCGCGTCCATTTAGAATTTAATGAAATCGTAAAAAGGGATTACTTCGCTATTTATGGTGAGTGGGAAAAAATCTGTATAGCTTGGAATGTTGATTGACAAATGGTTCATACTTGATATCAGAAGGTACTCCAACTAATATGAGCGATATGATCCTGTAGCTGTTCCTTTTCTGGCTCTGTGTGTTTACCACCTACGACCACACGTAAGTGATACCATGGTAGAATTATATTATACTTTATATCTATATCTATACTAATATTATAAAGAGGAAAGATTTGTATGTAAGTATGTTTGTAACGAATCGGCTCAAAAAGTACTGGACCGATTTTAAAAATTCTTTCACCATTTGAATGCTACATTATCACTGATTAACATGGGCTATATTTTATCCCGGGTACGCGGGTGAAACCGCGCGGAAAAGCTAGTTACCTTATATTATAAATTATAAAATATAAGATATTTATTACTAGCTGTCCCCCGCGGTTTCCAGTATAAAAAATAGCCTATAACTAATAAACTAGCCTAAATTACTCCTTATAACATAGCTATATGCCAGTAAAAGTCCCGTCACAATTAGTCCAGCCGTTTCGGAGATTAGCCGAAACAAACAGAGACAGACAATTTTTGTTTTTGTTTTTTATTATAAGTAGATAGTAATATACTATACTTTCATATGCATTTAGTAAAAAGCTGTTATTTTGAAATTACAAATTTTATTTATTTGTATAGATTACTATTATCTACTAATGCGAAAGTGTGTTTGTGATGTGTTGGTTTGTTCATCTTTCGTGTACCTTTATATAGGAAACCTTCCCCTAATAGTAACCACAGACAAAGCCCCAGCAGAAACCTAGCCGAACCATAAACACATCTAAACTTGTCGGCACTGTATCAACCCCGCGGGAACACGAGATATTGATTGGAGTTTTCCCGCTGTTTTCAATACTTTATTATCCCATCCCTATAGGCCGGAGCCATTGTCTCTGGCAAGATTGAGCTGCGATGATTATCTTTTTGTTTCTCCATTTTCTTCGGCAGGTATCTAATCATACTTTGAAATTGAAACGTGGGGAAATGTTCAGGGAACCTTGGGGGCGGGAGGGGGGGGGGGTGTGTATCTGCAAATTGCGGTTAGGTTTGTTTGTGTGGGTACTTGTTGTTAGATTTTATCATATCATGAAGTAAACTTGTCACTAATTAATCGTCACGATGCGATTTTTTGTCGCAATACTTGCAGAGGTGGAAGTATTCATCAATATGAACAACTTTTTCTATGGGACCAACTTTGAAATCACGAAAATATATCAGCTGTTCCATACGAAAGTTCAATACGTAGAGGAAAGTGACTAAATATGGAATACGACTTTGTTTTTTATGCATAATTTGCAAAACCTTAAAAAATTTTAGGTTATATTGATAAGTTCGAGGTAACAAAAATTTTCAAAAACTAAATAATGATAAAGGTGCCTATATATGGAAAAGGTACCCCAAATACGGAATACTACAATCACTATCAAAAATTAACCTTAACTTATAAGATATTATTTAAAAACTTTAGTGTAACATAGATAGGAACACAAATTATTAACAAAAATCGCAAATCCAGGTATCAAACTCTGGCCCGGCGCAATCAGTATGTACCCAGAGCCCACACATGAGGCACTTGATCCATAGTTTATATTTGGATTTCCAAAGATTTCAAACTGTCAATAAAAAAATTATAATTATGAAAGTAATACCATCTAATACCGCGAAAACATACAAAAGAACATCTAAACGGTCTCTAAAAGCTATAAAAATAATACTGTGGGCACTTTCTGTACGAAAAATACGTATTTTTTACATACCTTAGAAAGTTCTGCGGAAGCGGTAAAACAAAACACTGTCACAACGACGAAAGGGCTCGCTCGACTGACATGCTACCACTTGTACGTGTGAAATGGAGTAGAAAGAGACAGAATATCGCTGATTGATAAGCATCAATCAGCGATATTCTGTGATATTCACACAAGCGTGTGAGTTTGCATTTGAGAGAAATGGGGGTATTCCATATTAGGGATACTATTCCATATTTGGTCACTTTCCTCTACTCGACCAAAATGTATGAAGCAACTGTTTTATTTTACGCGATATCAGAGCTGGTCAAATACTGAAAGTTGTTCAAATTGATGTGTACTACCACCCCTGCAAGTAATGCCAGCGACAAAAAAATCATCTTGTATTTAACATAATATAGCAGCTTTCGGTCTCGTTCCCACAATTGTATAATATCTACTGGCAATTACATGTTTTTACTCCGGGATCCTTAAAATATTTGAAGCCTGAAATAGTTTCCTAGCCAATGAATAAATCAAATTATATTATACGTGGGGCACTCAGAAAGTTTTGAGAAACTTAAAAAAAAAAATTATGAGTTAAGTTTTTTTTATTTAATCTTTTCAAAGAACTCTTCACCAGTATCTATACAAAGTTTCATGCATCTAAACCAATTTTCGAAACACTTTTTCCAATCCGCCGCGAGACACCTTTTCTATGGCCTTTTCGAACGCTGTTAGCGCATGCGGCACCCAGCGTGAAACTATCCTCCTCACGCGAAGATGCTCATGTAGAATTTCGTGAACGCTTCCCGATCCAATTTGCAGTATGTGCTGAAGCTCTTCATACGTAATTCGCCTATTCTCTTGAATTATTTTTTTCACTGCTAGCACGTTTTCTTCCGTAACAGCTGTCGAAGGGCGACCACTTCGTTTTTCATCCCTCAAAGTTAGTCGACCGCGCTGAATTTCGTAATACCAGTGGTATATGGTTGCTTTAGAAGGGCCTTCATCAATAAATTACATTTGAAGTCTATCATACGATTCGTCCAGTTTAAGACGACATTTGAAATCATAAAAAATCATCGCGCGAAAATGTTCCCGACGCAGATCTATTTTTCAATGAGACACGATAGTTCAAATTAGCTCGTAAAAAAAGTGGAGGGATGTTTTGTAATTGGAATGTTTGTATTTTTAGTTAAAAATAATCGTGTTTTCTAAATAAATTATAGCTGGCCAGTGTCACATACATAAAAACTTTTTTTCTCAAAACTTTCTTAGTGACTTGGTACCTACATCAATGAAATTATAGCATTCCATTTTCTAAAAAGAAGGAAATTAATAAATGTCCACTTATTCTAATAAATTTTCTGACGCAGATTGCCTCGGGAACACGGGTAAAACCGCGGGGGACAGCTAGTAATATTATAAACGCGAAAGTGAATGATTTGGATGAAATTTGGCACACAGATTGGATTAACATATATGATACTTTTTATAAAAAACATAAAATCCCTCGGGAACGCGGGTGAAGCCGCAGGTCGGAATCTGGTATATAACTTACCCTTGGAAGCAGCATAACTTTTTTCTAACCTAGAAGAAGACTAGATTATATTCAGAACCCATAGAAGCAGCATCTACTTCTGTATTTTTCTTAATGTAAAGCCATATTTATATGTACTCTAACAACATTTTCACTAAGTTAACTACCTAACAAACGCAAAAATAAAACCGTGACGTAACGCAAACGACAAATCAAGTTACATAACTCGTTGTGACAAAGCATGTGTCACGTTTAAACAATTATATTTGTTGTAACAATGAAAAGGCCCAATTTAAACATCTCCAATTTGTAATCGCGTAAATAGTTGACATTTCCACGGCGGCATAACTTTTGTTAAGGTAGGAGTACACTGCCGTTGTTACGGATAGAGTTGTTGAAACAGAATAAAAAAGTTTATTAAAACAGCTATTTGACTGGAAATCTATAGACATTCAATGTTGTTTAATTAATTTGAAAAAATATTATTATAAAATGGGCACTAAAATTTAGGTAAAATAATGTTTACACTACTAACTTACATAACGTTTATAGAACTAGCTAAATACTGTTTTGAGCTTTAGGAGTAGGTGTGTTGAAGTATAAGCCCATTGCAGAGAGTGGAGGCCTGGTGACCTGAAATGCAGGTATTCGCCTAGTTTAGGCACCAGTCTCCCACTATATTGTATAGTTTGCCAATAGTTTTATTTAAGATGTTAAGTATAATTGTGGTGAGATAAATAAAAAAAAAATATTATTAACTTAAGTGGAAGCAAATAATATGGAAACATCTTAACGCAAATTATCCCCGAATAGATATAAAGGCACCATACCTACTGAGACACATTTCAAATATTTAAGTTCGCTTAAAAATGTAGCAGCTCAATTTTTAAACTAAGAAACGTCGACTGTACCTTGCACGACATAAAATTTTACAGTTTTCTCTTTAATTAACAAAAAAAAATTACCTAGTCAAATTTGTTACATTGATAGTCTTCCATTAAAAGTAACTCCAAAACCAGAAATGTACACCACCCTTAACTATAACATTGCGAATAAGCAATAAGCGTGTCGGTATCACATACGTGGCATTCCAACGCCGCCAGGTACCCAAACAATAATTACAATTAACATTATACAGCGCTACTATAGCGCTCTATAGCACTGTATGGCGATATAGCCGTGTGCGAGGTTGCGTGGGCTAATTTCGCGGTCTAATGGTCGACATACCGTAGTCAGCACCTTACAGGTACGGGCTTGGTATGTATAGCTCAATATATACAATGACAGCATTTACGTACCTGTATTAATTGCATCCTATAGATATGTTCATTACATTGTTTTTGCCCTATCAAGGCTTGAAAACTTGCAAGAAGCACTATTCAACCCTTTGTATTGAGATATAGGTCAATGCTAAAATGGCAACTAAATGATTTCCCGCCTTTTCTTGTTCTTGTAATAAATAACAAAATAATGCGTATATGAATATGATATGACAAAAGCTAAGGAAGTTTATCTTATTGAAAGTTAAAAAATTGTTGATAAAAACATGCTCTAATCTTTTCCAAGTGCGCCCCTGTTAATCATCGTTGAGCAGGGTTGCCACCTACGAGAGCCACGTTTAATTAATTTTAAATTTACATGTTCAGGGTGTAAAAAGATATATAAATAGAAGTTTCGAAGTTACGTACGAACGGACGGGTAATTGAATTAGCTATATTTGAAGGAAACTCGTAGGGACAAAATTCAAAATTTAATCAAACACGCCAAATTATTCATCCCTTTCTGAATATATGTATTAGAAATTTAGAATATTGTATGTCGCTTAAGGAAAATTAAATTTTAAATTTATGAACTTCATGATGTTTTTGGTAATTATGAATCTCCTCTTTGTGTAATAAATTAATAATTATTGTGCGACACCAAACAATAGAATAGGGATGTCACTCATTATAAAAATAAACTGCTCTTGATTTGTTTTGTCAACGTTATAAATTGAAAATACATTTATTTAATTTTATTTCATATATCCAGTTAATTTATAAAATCCATACTAATATTATGTAATCCAATTTTAATATTATAAATTCGAAAGTAAATCTGTCTGTTACCTTTTCACACCTAAACCACTGAACCGATCGCGATGAAATCTATGCACAGATAGCCTATGGTATGGGGAGCAATATTTACACTATTTTATTTTCCGTGAACGCGGGTAAAGCTGCGGGGTACAGTAGTATTTAATAAGTTTCTAATAAAATCAGACCAACTCCATTCAATTTATCTAATGTATTCCTATCAAAACTTTGATACTGACACTCTACTCTGAGCTTTAAACCAATAGAAATAAGGCTTAGTACTCATTATTAATGCTATAAGAGCATTTAGCATTACCACAGCATACTTGATTATTTTACTTAAACAAAGTTAGATGAAAAACTAATCCTATTTTCTAAGCCACAGACAAAACAATCTGCTTGCATATAGTGTACCAATTAAGTATTGTAAGAGGGGTAACTAAGACGTATGGTTTCGGTACCCAAATTCATCTTAGTCCTTATACTTAGTCTTATTTAATTAAAACCTGAAATCTTAATTTAAATTTTAGTTATTTTGTTCTAATTTGCTTAATTTATGAATACTGCGCGAAACTGGGTAACTTTGTACTTACGGCAGACTTTAATTTTATGTTTCAGTTAGAATAAAATAATAATAAATATCATGGGACATTCTTCACTCACAGCTAGCATCAGATCTCTTAAATAAGCGGAGCTTGTACAATAGGAAACCAGCTAACTGATATACTACTTATAAATATGTACTTAAACTACAAGTATTTATATTTATTAGGCACCTATAATATTTTTGAAAAATATGAAAATAATAAATTAGATTTCTAGTTTCTATTTTATACTATTATTATTGCAGTGGACGTGCTGAGATGATGATGATTGTAATGGGTATCAAAAAATTCAGCCGCATCACTGTCAACAGGAAGAGGAGATGGCTGGCAGCATTGCCATGTTGGTAATTCTTTGCCCAAAATAAAGGCGGCTGGCCTTTGGTCATTTGAAGAGTCGACTAAACGCTTAGCGATTTCTCTATAAAGTGAGCGAGCACTGGGACCCCATGATCCTAGTGTTTCAACCCCAAACCGCTCAAAGATATAATTTCCAATTAGATTACTATATTTGCGCCGTTTGAGGTTCTCTGCGGCTGCAGCAGCCGCTCCAGCACAGCCTGCCGTGCTAGGAAGATGGGCTGGAGCAAGGGTGTCGACACAGGTTGCGTCCCACACCAAAGGCCCATCCAAACTCCACGGCACCAAGGAAGGACATGCCTTCTGGTCTCTTACGTAGGTATTTTAGAAGATAGTCAAAAAAAAACTTTTAGTCTATGACTACACACAGTCACAAAGGCCATCCAATAAGCGCCGTAGACACGGACAAGCTGTAAATTAATGTAAACAAGTAATAAAATTTGATCACTTTTATTGTTAGAGGGGTGTCAAGTGCGTTGACCTCACGCCAACTGTCAAAATTGGTGTGAAAATAAACGGATAGACTGACGGTCAGATAACAACTATATTATAAAAGAATAACTGACTGACTGACATATCAACGTACAGCCCAAACTACTGAAGCTAGGACCGTGAAATTTTGCATGTGGGTTTCCTTGACACTGTAGGCGAACCCCAAGGTAGGTTTTTCGAAAATTCAACCTCAAATAGGGGTTTGCAAGGCTAGTCTTAATGTTTGTTTGTAATGAATAAACTCAAAACTACTAAACCAATTTTAAAAATTCTTTCACCTATAGAATGTTATATATTATCAGCAAGTAACATATGGGCTATATATTTTAATCCCGGGAACTAGCAAGCTAGTTTTAAATAAAGCGATTGCCGCTACAATTATCGCTTTTTCGCTATAAAACCGCCCATTGTACCTACAATATTAACTAAGTAAGTAATATTTATCTAACTATAAAATAATATAACTGAGCAATCTTTTTTTTATGTATTTATTTACTGTAACATTAGAACTTTGTGTCAAAGTGACTGTTAGTGTCAAATATATATATATATAAATGCGGATGTTCGTGTGAAACAAATAATCATGCTGTAATGCCTGATAAGAACGAAATTTGGCACGAAGGTAAACAAAGGACGGATCACGGGTAAACCTGTGGGGAAGGACCTAGTATTGTAATAAAAAAAACATTTCGGTTCCCTTTGCTTTGCCAAATTAAAAGAACAATGGCGAGACTGTAAACTTATTGGCACGTTTAAAACCAAAAAATACTTTATTTATCCCATATGGTTTGAAATAATCTAAATTCTAAGCATAATGCAAGTCTAAACTGAATTATTATAACACTGCAATTTCGCTTAATATCTAGATAATACATCCAAAGGTCACTAAAGACTTATAAGACAGGTCAAAGGTAAAAGCTATTCATTAGATAAAATTAATGGAAAATTACACATTTATCAGGCAGCACACAATGATGGCTTACCCGTGGGATAAGGCTGGTGTACACGAGCGGCCGATGAAGTCTATTTAAAGCTAACAGAAACAGTTTAACGTAATGAGATGGAACCGTGTGCGCGTGACGCGCCGGCTTTATTATTTAGTTAGCCATGTGGAGTAGTGGGTGCTACGCTTTAAAAGAATATTTTATTTTTATATGGATAAAACAGAACTTAGAAGAGAACTGGCTTTCAAGCGCAGCTGGAACTACCACAGTTCTGGCTGATCTGACGATATTAACTGTAGCACCGCGAGCAGCTACATTGGCGTACGTTGATAACTTAGCAATAAGTATTATAATATAAGAGATAAAGATGTAAGACGATGGTGGCTCAGTGGTAGTGACGTCGGATGCGGCGAAGGTCGTGGGTACTACAAAGAGCTTGAACTTACGATGCTACCTTTAAGTTGAAAATCTGTCCCCAAGCACTGGTGTGTTTCGGCAGTTGCACTTGAGAGCCAGTTGCCTACTAAGCTTTATAGAGTTCGGCAACAGTTGACGGTAGCCACATACTATAAGGTGGACCGCCTGAATGCATGAAGCCTTCTGACATAAAAAAAAATATAGCTTCACATTGCATGCCGCGTTAGGCCACTGACCCACCCATAAAAGGATGATGACGAAGCTTAAGATGAACCACACTGCCCAGAAGAAACCTTTTCACTCTGCACCATACCTTAGAACACACTGGTCACATTATTGGCGTCAGATTCTCAACTTGCGGTCTATTAATCAGCTCAAGGTCATTGAACTCAAGAGCATCGTCACGGCACGGCATTCGACGTCACTACCACTGAGCTATCACCGCTTTAAAGCTTCCACGAGGTGACAATCCTTACGCAAGCGGCACGTGAACACACGTGGTCACAATATTTACTTGTAGGACGCACTCTGCATATTCTGCGCTTTATTATACAGCGTAACGTTGCTTGAAGCGGCTATAGGATTTTTTGATATAATGCTTTTCGTGTTGCTGTTTAATGTGACAACAAATTTATGTTGAATAACGATCGCTAAATGTATTTAACTCTTGTTATTTACAAGATAAATGTGCTCAGATAATGTTTAGGTAATTTACTAACATATAAATAAATAAATAAATATTCTTGGACAGACTTACTCTTACATTAAATTGGCATTTTTTATCTTTTGTCGCGAAACATAATTTGTGTTTAATATAACTAATTGTGTAGCTTTAAGGCAATAATATCTCTGTGGTTGTGGCTTTGAATGCTGCGGCGAAGACCGTGGGTTCGACTTCGTATCAAACATAATGCTTGAGCTTTCATGAATGAAAAATTTTAAGAAAATACAGCACGGTACATTGTAGTAGTATAATATAACAGTATATACCTAGCTGGCTACCACCCTCGAGATGAAAATCTACCGCCAAGTACCCAACCAGGGCTATTTGGTAGCTGTACTTGAGGATTAGTTACTTTTTAAGTTATGTGTGCTTGCCACCTCCATCCAAATCTTTACTCACCATGAGGTATGATACAGTCAGCAACATAAATAGATCAACAGATCCAAATTTACAAAACACCTGTACGTACACCGCAACTGTCAATAATATGGAAAGATAATGTAAACACTATATATACTATAATTTTTTTAAAAGACGCCCACGGAGCTTCTCTTTAGATTTTTATGTAATTTCCGCAGTACTTGCGAGTGTGACAACCAACTTTGAATTTTTAAGCGATTTCATAGTAGGTTCCATACTGACGCCCGTATTACAGGTTAAGAATCAAAACTCACGTCGTCTCGATTGTTTTATTAGAAAGTACCAACCCAGTTCCAAGTTTCAAAATCAATTGTTTCAATCTCGACACATAAATGTACATAAATTGTTCATATAGACTACTTCCACCTGTACAATTAGGTACTGCAGGTGAATTAAAAATATAACTCTGTATCCTATAAATAACCTCGTATAAAATACGTAACTACCGTTCTGACGTCACTGTGTGTTATGTAAAGTTAACAAAACTCGTGTATTTATTTACTTTTCCTCGTACAGTTTTGGTCAGGTATTTTAGAGACTGCTTTTTGTGCAACATTTTTTCATTGGCTGATATTTAAATTAAAAAAAAATAATAATAATAATAATTTAAGGCTATGATAGCTCAGTGGTAGTGACGTCGGACGCCGCGGCGATGGTCGTGGGTTCGAATCCTACAATGAGCTTGAGCTTTCGGTGAAGGAAAAACATCGTGAGGAAACCATAGCACGGTGGTAGGGTACTTTGTAGTACCCGCCTGGCTGGCTACCACCCTCAGGTTGAAAATCTGTCGCCAAACACCTATTGGTGTGTTCCGTCAGCTGCACTTGAGAGCCAGATCCTTCTAGGCTTTGTGTGCTTACCACCTTCGGCCACATCATCACCTACCATAGTGAGATTGTGGTCAAACACAAGCCTATACAAAGTAAAAAAAAAAAAAAACGCATAAACCTTTATCTTTTTGTACAAAGCAGTGACAGTGAAATTGGAAACCTTTGTTTACAACCTAAGTACAGTCAGCAACATAAATAACTGAACAGATCCAAAACAAAACACCAACAAAAAATATGTCTCTTATTTATAGTAATGTGGAAAACTATGATTGTGCTAGGAAAAACATTGGGTTCCTTTCTTTCCTACGGTGCGCGGTTTTACGGACGTACACGCCGATTTACGACATATTGCTTATTACATAAAAATCTAAAGAGACCTATGTCCTACAACCATAACGTAGATAGCAATTCGGCTTAAATTCGCTTGTGAAACATACGTGGCGTGGCGTATACGTCGAGAGTGAAAGTCCCGTCAAAATCGGTTCAGCTGTATAGGAGATTAGCCGGAATAAACATACAGTCAGACAGACAGTCAGTCAGACAAAAATTACCATATATAATATACTTTTATACGCCATTGGTAAAAAGTTTATTTATTTGGTAATTGTATCTATAGGCTTTTAAATTACCTAAGTTGTATATTGACACCAGTTTTATGTTTATGTAGTATTTTAGAACACATAAAAGTGTTAATCTACAGTTTTATTGCTCGTCGAGTCGGATTAGAATGCGGAGTTACGTTACTTGTGTCTACATGTAAGTACCTACCTACTTACTAATAGATTACATCACCACTGTGTTTATTTTTAATTAATGTTAAGTCTGTAGAACCTTTTAACTATTACGAGCTGTCCCCCAAGGTTTCACCCGCGTTCCCGAGAAAAAAAAGTGGCCCATGTCCTTCTCCATACCATAGGGTATCTGCGTACCAAAATGCATCGCGATCGGTTCAAAAGGTGAAAAGGTAACAAATAAACATTTATTATATTAGTTAGGATTAGGATAAGGCGTGAAATATTTTGTATTTTTAGCGAAACAGCCTGGAATACTAGCTTTTGCCTCGGTGTTACCCGTATACCTTTCCCTCAAATTGCATGGATCTATGCCTCTGCCTCGATATCAATAATTCAGGGCATTTTCTTTTATAATGTACTAGCTTGCACCTCCAACTCACGGTTTCACCCGAATTCCCAAGAGATCTTATGTTTTCCCGGGATAAAAAGTAGCCTATAGCCTCTCTCGATAAATGGGCTATCCAACACTGAAAAAAAATTCAATTCGAACCAGTAGTTCCTGAGATTAGCGCGTTCAAACAAACAAACAAAATCTTCAGCTTTATAATATTTGTATAGATTTTCACACACTACACCATTTATTTCCAACCAATACTATTCATATATATATACTATACTATACATATAGTATTGGTTGGAAATAAAAACATTGATAAATTAAAATAATTATGAAGGAAACATGAATCATTGCATTCGTCTCCTAGATAATAAAATAAATGATCTTAAGTTATAATTAAAAATAACATAATCTTTGATTAAGAAAAGAGATAAAGATTTTCCTTAACAACCAATTCACGTGCAAATAATGCGTGGTTAGAAAAAACAAAGTGTTTTTCTATCGGTCATTGAACCTAATTGGACGTACTATATTACAAACTGACAGACAAGTTTCAGTTTACATAGGGGACGTCGGTCACCTGTGCGCTAGTTCATCTGCTATGTACAGTAGCTCAAGTCTTTGTATTTGATCTTTTTCTGATCATTTGGTAAAGTAGTTAAATATCTAACCTTACTAATATTATAAACAAGCTATCCCCGCAGTTTCACCTGCGTTCCCGAGAAAAAAGTAGCCCATGTCCTTCTCCGTACCATAGGCTATCTGCGTACCAAATTGCATTGCGATCGGTTCAGTAGTTTAGGCGGGTAAAAGTAAATAAACAAACAAAAAAAACTCATATTCGCAATTATAATATTAAGTTAGGATGCGAAGGATTGTGTGTGGGTGTGTGACGTGTGTGTATATTTGTTACCATTCAGCTCCGTAACAGCTGAACGAATTTTCATGAAATTTGATGTACTATAGTTACTTTAGGTCCTGAAATAGGACAATGGCTACTTTCCTCCAGAGAACTGGTGAGAGAAGTAGAGCATAGCGATATGTCGCTCAAAGAGCAGCTCGACTGGGGAAGTGCCTCCACCTTACAGAATACCGCAGCCAAATAACTTATAGTTGTGTTCCTGCGCGTGAGTATGGTCGCCAGAGCTCTTTAGGGAGGGGGAAAGGGTCGGTAACGCGCGAGTGATACGCCTGGTGTTGCAAGCGTTTATAGGCTACGGTAACCGCTTATTATCAGGCGGGCAGTATGCTTGTTTGCCGACAATGTGGTATAAAAAAAGCGCGACGAACAGCTAGTATTGTATCTAAACGCAAAGAGTGCATCAACTTATTGCAAAACCACCATCCGCGCAATGATAAAATTAGCTTACACGACGCATTTCGAGACTTTTTTAACTTAATCTATTTCCAAACAATATTTGTCATTAAATTTACAGTGTTCAGTTACTGTCCTATACCCTTCACTTACAACCATTTCGATATGAAATCTACACTTATGATACTGTCTATGTTTATTAACTATGTCACTCTATTGTTATAGGATAGTGTTACGTTATCATTATCTGCCTTATCATTGTGATGGCTTTTGTAATTAGTGACCCGAGTCTATATATGCCCCCGGGACTACTTTGGGATTCAGCAAGAGGTTTTAGGGTTGATTTTCTATATTGGTTCTCTTTATTTCCTACCACTACTTATACTTGATACTAGGTATCAAATTTATATCATGTCAGAAATTGGAAAAAAAACGTTATTTTGAAAGGTTGTATTGACGTTACAATTAAATTGGTCCTTATGTTAGCTTAGAGCATTTTAAATATTTTTAAAACACCGGATTATAAATATGAAGGGCGAAACGATACCAAAAGCAGCAATTTTTACTGTAAAATATTATAATTATGCTTGCATTGGATTTATTGAATATTTCATTAATATTAATGTTAATTCATGTTAATTAACATGTTGCTGGTAATGTAATCTCAACATTGAAACATGAAGAATTGTGGTTTGAATGAACACAAATAATTTCAATTCATTGTTCCCATGGATCTTGTCTTCTCATCGTTTCAGAGCCTTTAACTGCCATAGAGTTGATAAACAGGATCCTTAACTTTTGCCTGGCTGGCTATTTAGAGGTAAGTTGTAAATCTATCACCAATCACTTTCGGGTGTCTTTTGCACCTGCACTTGAGAGCCAGTTCCTTCTAAGCTATCTGTGTGCTATCAGCTTTCGACCAAATCATCACTTACCATGGTGAAATTGTGGTCAAACAAAGTAAAAAATTATTAATAGAAACGTGGAAAGAAAAATATTTATTTCAATAAGCAAGCAACAATTACAGAATTGTACAAACTTAGCAATACAAAATATATAGCAAAAATAGCTCTATCAAAACAAGTTTAGTACCTAGTTAGTATTGTCTATGGGAGATAAATTTTTGCTTTTGTTATCTACGTCATAGTCTGTAATTATTTTTTAACCTCACGCTTACCTATTGCCATATTCAATTGTATAGACTGAAATAAAACACAGCAAGTAATTTGGTCGCATATATTCTACGGACCAACAGAGATGTATGACACGCTGAAGTATCGTTAAGTCTAACATTATGTCTTATGTTGGTTGTATATAACCAACAACGTCAAAGAACAAACTTTAGAGAGGATAGGAATATAAAAACATCAAAATACAATAAAATAAAAAGTACAACGATTGATTGCCTAACAGGAAACGCACAGTATGACACACACCCTAGACCCTAGAGATTTGAAATTTGGAGGAAAGATTCCTTGACAAAAAGCACAAAAAAAAGTGGATCACGGGTGAAACCGCGGGGCACTAAACTAGAACCTCAAAACGCAGAAAATATATTTTTAAATATCGTTAACCAAACAAATGAAGCTTCAAAATACGAGTAAGTCTCTATTATACACGCTCCGAGTATGTTGAAAGTTTGCTTTCTTTAACGATATTACCCCTCTTTACTTATAACTTAATCTAAGCCGGTTTTAGGACAAAAGGTTGCTTGGAAGGTGAAGGGCGGTATATTTGCATACATCACGATTATGCAAAGATCTTGAAAACTAAAAGTCTTATAATTTAATTTTGCCTAGAGTCTCGATTATAGAGCCTAATTTATGTGTTCATATTTGTATAATTGCTGCTTATACAATTAAATCCTTTGTTATTAACGTGTTGTTTTCTAATGGATTTAAAAGTAAAAAAATTATGATAAAATTAAATTTTTGTAAATATTTGGTTTTTAAGCGCTGTGTGGGTGGTAGTTTAATCCAAACAATTATTTTTGATATTTAAATATTAGAATTTGAAATAAATTGAATAGTTCCTATAAGTAATTTGTATATAATATACCTATTTATACTTTTGATGGAGTAAAATATTTTTAACAGAAAATATGAAAAATTTTGTTAATAAAAAGAGTGTGTGTACCTACTTATGTACACGCGTTAGAAGTTATACTTCTTTGGCGTATGAAAAAAATTACAATAACTAAAATGCAGTAGATAAATATTAAAATGAATCAAAAAGATTTTGTTTAAATAAAAGAGGTTTTATTAACGTAAAAATATGATAATATACAGTAAAAATTTAGCAGCTAACTTCATACTGTCGCTTTTTTCTGTCAGTGTGCGCGTGCATCGTAAAAATTCACTCTCATCATTTTTTCCAATCACGCCAAAAGAAGTATAACTTCAAAAAAAGTTGTTTTGATTGACTGGATGTTAACCTGGGTTCCGAGGTTGGTAGGAGGGTAAGAACTCCGACTGGAACTTTAAGACGCTTACGTCATTTTCTTCCCTTTAACACCAAGGTTGCGTTTGTGTCTCCTTTTCCCTATCATTGAAAGCTGATGCCAGCTACCTTGATCTCACCGAAGAGCAAATTAATAACTTGAGCACCTACAAAACATCTGTAGGTAAATCATCCATATTTGCCTTACGCAAATTATGACTATAATTCTTTTCGCAATCAACTCCAGTAGGTACCAGGCTATCTACCTATCCTACCTACCTTCGCTTTTATTAAATCCTAAAGCTCTTTTCAAGGAATGCTTCGAGTACCACACCTCTCAACATCATTTTATCACCTCATCTCCCTCTCACTCTTCTCTATCTTTCTCTGCCCAAGCTGTCCATCTCTGGAATGTGACCCCACAAACTATGGGATAGGTCGAGACGTAAGACTGTTTTAAATCTGTTGTTATTTTAAATTATCTCACTTTTTAAACTTCCTCTTGTTTTATTTTCTTATTTCCTTTCATGACTACATATTTCTTCAACTAGATATAAAGACCTATGTATAAATTTATTATTATATGTATAAGAATTAATTATTTTATTTGTTTAAGTGTATTTACAACGTGCTGTAGGTACCTGCCATTTCTATTTTAACCTGTTACTCAATGGTTATCCTCAACAAATCGCTGTAAAAAAAAAAAATAATATCCTTTTTTTTTCATTGATTAACTTATTTTATAGCTTTTCTTTATAATTGCCTATTATTACTCTAATTTATAATTATTAAGTGCCTACATACAGAAATCTCCTTAGGTTTCATTAATAAAAGGTTGGATCAAACGATTGTACAGGCGGTCGTGATCCAAACTCGATTATTAATTACAAAAAAGTAAATCGAATAGAAAAATCGATAGAAATGAATCGGTTACGTCTCCCACGTGGATTGAAAGCGTGACCGGCCGATGATCGGCGGTGTCTCGATGTATCGATTAATCATCAATATACCCGGGGACTGACCGGAACTTAGTACATGGACTATGCAACTATTGGAAAGGGAAGTGAATTACTTTTTTATTTAAGATTTGTTACTGCACAGATTTATAATAATGACTATGACGACCTAGTATAGTTGAAGCAATGATAGCTCAGTGGTAGTTGCGTCGTCAGTGACGAAGTTCGTAGGTTCTAATCCTACAATGATACCCACGGTGGCAAAGTAGCAGGCTAATCTGCTGTCAAGCAACTACCGGTGATTACAGGCAGTTGCATTTGAGAGACAGTCACCTTCTTGAATTAGTGATATTCGGCAACATATTGGAAATCCCCTTGGTATTGCTTATATCCATAGACAACGGGTAGGTATCCCCAAAGTGGTAGGTACATGAAGGTTTCAGTTACTGAGTACACTCACAATTTATTGACCAACATAACTGTGAAAGTTTACTACAACACTAATAAATAACCAATCCATCCAACGCAAATGGTTCATGAATAACCTCATTTAAAAACTGAAATATATGAAACGTGTTAGCATAATTAAGTAATAATCCCACAGAAATATACACACACATACCTGATGAACTAATCCAAACGCAATCGAATCCCCGTCTGATATAACAGCAATGACATCACCACTACAAAGGTGGCTTATAATAAATGACCTGCAGGAATTAGCCTCGCTCCATACTACGGTAAACTCCGAACGAATTGATATTTATCCACAATTAAGCGAACATTCATTTGCTATGTAATGTAGGTACCATTCGTAGCACATTTTTTAAGCCAGCTTTTGTTACTGAGTCTCTTTGTAAGTTGAATTGCTTTAAGAAGACTGGCGAAATTACAGTTATTACTTGATACTTTTTATCCTGTCTGTTTCTTAAATTCCACTTTATCAATCAATCTTCTGGCTTGTTCCCTGTTTGGCTTTGGCTGACCCACGATTCTTTTGTCATTCTTGTCATTTCTGGCGTTAAGTCCATTGTCAGCATAGCATATGGATGTTTCGATTCCAGGTGGTCGATGCTCTTTTGCCTTCCTTTATGGCTAAAATCTGTCGGGTCAATTATGATCTTCATGCTTTACGTGTCCAGTGAAGACGGTTTCACCGCAATTTTGTTATATTTATTATTAAAAACTAATCACTACTATTAACTACTAATCATAATTATTATCGTCAGCTCCTTCCTCCAGGCGTGGTCGTTCATTAAATTACCCATTGCATCCTTTTTAGTCTGTGATAGTACTGTAGTCATGATCTAGCTACCTTTACGGTCATTGAGCCAATAGGCTAAGCTGGCCAAAATTCGGACCCCACTCTACCCCGGCTTTACTACTCGGCAAGACATCCTGAGGCACTATCCACATTTGTCCTTATTTCGTTCATCTGATTGTATTATGCTATTCAACAACAACCTTATTTATCTTGTAACATCAAATAACATAACCACATGAAGCTCTTAGGCTATCTTAGCGATTGTGATATGGCATAATACTCGTCCACTCGGCTCGACTGTCCATCCTTTGAATGATCCATTCATCATTTGGATCCATATAATCTCGTGACTGCAATAATTCCTATAGTCTCAAGATCCGAATCATATAAGGTAAGTTTTACTTTAAGGAAAACAAATCAGTTTTCATCCTAAGCTATGAACTTAATCATCAGGCTCGTCTGAGTCAGCTCTTTTACTGGAAAGCCTTTATATTAGCCTATATTTTATGGGTTTAAGGGGTATAAAACCTATCGTCCTTTATCTATATCGGTTCCATTGTCTTAATAACCCTGAAGAAAGTTCAGTTACCAGCTAACGTCATTTACATTTTTTCCACTTAAAAGATAAAACTGTGTGCGTAAGTGCAATGCATTATAGTTGAATTCATTACAGGGCCGCTAAAAGCTTTAACAAACATAAATGAGTAACTAGACTTGTGTTACTTACTGATCCCTGTACACTCTCTATTTATTAAATCTGTTTGTGTTTGTATGACCGACCTTTTAGAGAACACGCAAATATGAAATCTATTGCTAAAGGCTTACGTACGTATTTAAGTACGTAAATATATTTTACGTTAAGAAAAATATGAAACTTTTTTGTAAATTGCATAAGCAGCTATTATGTCAATTGAATCCATTCATTGTTATGTATTGAAAGGTAAAGTTTATATCACAAGTGCTTCGAAATACATGAAACTGTCGCCCAAAAGTACTCTTCACCACAAATCCCATCAAAAATTCGTACTACTAGCTACATCAGTTAGGAACTCCTTCAAGAATCGAACTTTCATCCCAAAAGTAAAACATCAAAGTTAAGACGTGTCGCACACAACAATAAAATTTTCAAGATTTTTGCTATTTCCTTGTAAGCTGGCTACGGCTTTAAAACAAACACTAGACTATCTAGGTATCTAGGTCGGAGGGACATTGTCTGTGAGCTCCATACTGTGTACAAAGTACATAGAACGGTACCTATATACCTAATGCTAAGCAAATTGAAACTTACGACTTTGTGAACATAGCGGAGGAAAGAAATACTTGCTTAAGTTGTTTAGGTTTAAGTAAAAGTTGGTTTAAAGTAGGTATATGATATGTTCGAGATTAATAAATTTAGTTGAGAAGATGGGTTAAAGCGCTTTATTTAAATTAAACTTAAAATTAATGAGAGTACATAACGTAGAATTATTAAAAAAATTGTAAAGAAGCAACCATTTTTATTATAGTAGTTTTTTTTGTTGAAAGTAAACATCAACAGTATATCTTCAAGGCTCAGTTGGAAACCATGGCCCTTATACCTAAATTGTAATATTAGACTCATCCATGCATTTATCATGCAAATCATCAAAGCCTGAAGACAAAAAACAAACACTTAAAAATAACAATAAATATGTCTAGAAATATTCAATATATGAACATAAATATAAACTCAACAAAATTAAATACCCAACGGAAATTCGATCTCTCGTCTCCAACAAAAGACATTAAAATCTTAACGAACTACTGTATCATACCTACCAGTTATTAGATTACCAACTGATGACCAAATTACTTCATTCTGACCTTCACGCGGTGATTTTATTATACCTATCAATGTGTAAAAACAGCACTAAAGCTGTAATAAATCGAAATCAAAGTATAAGTGAACAATGTTAGAATAGCGAGATATACATCGGAATACAACAATTAATGTAAGCACAAAGCCTAATGACGTAAGGAAAAAATTGCCCGAATAGTATTTATTCGATACAGCAAAAACTATTGCATAGATTAAGAATGAAGAATACGTTACCGCCTGCTTTACTATTCTACCTACGATGAAACATTGACATTACTGTGCGCATTTTTTACCAGGCACTAATTAATTGCTTGTGCCTGAAAAAACATTATGACTTGTATGTGTATAAATGTCAACCGGGTTAGTGAAGATAATAATATTGCCGAAGGTGATAAGCAAGCCAAAAATACACAAGTTACACTAAGCATGTACGTAAGTAATATACAAGCAGCTACTGGACGGAATGCACTAGTGCTTGATAGGCTTTTTACTTAATATAAAATATTATTATTTTATTCATTTAATAATGCAAAAACATACGTTTGCTAAATTATTGAGCAGATTCTTTAAACTGAAAAAAAAACACACAATTGAATCGAGAACCTCCTTTATTGAAGTCAGTTAAAAATAGACCTTCTGTAATACTGTTTCAGAAATGGAAACAAATAAAAAAAAAAGCGAAGCCTTAATTAAACTATTATCGTTTCTGTAACATTAATCTTTGACGAGTGATATCAATAAAAACTTTGATATTAAGTAGAAACGATGTGTTACGAATGAGATGATACCACTTTTTACAACATTCCTTGGTTAAACACTTCAGTTCAGGTTATATTCTAACTATTCAAAATTTTTAATTGAGTGTAATTGACTAATTGGCGATTCTTTCTGAATTAGAGGATAATGATGTGACTAAAAGTGGCAAGCACAAAAAACCGGGCAAGGATTTGACTCTGAAGTGCAGCTGTTGGAGCTTGGAACGTATCGATAGGTAGTCAACTAATTTCAACTTGAGGCTAGCTAGTAGCTAGCCAGGTGGGTACTACAAATTACTCTACCACCGCGTTATGGTCCCTTCACGATCATTTCTTCTGAATGCTCAAGCTTATTGTAGGATTCAACCACGACCTTCAAAATGGTATGCGACATCACTACCACTGAACTATCATCGTCTTCTCAGCTCTTTATACAGGTTTTTCTTCCCACTGCGCTTCGTACTTCTTTCGCCAATCATTTATTTTTACACTGATCACGCCCATCTGGCTGCTGATGTGCCGCTCTTAGCCCTGGCATAATTCAAGGTTGTTTAAATACGCTGGAGTTTTACCTATTAACTCTTTCTCTCCAACCAGATGGGCTGACAATTTCATTGGCATTGCTAAGATCTGATAAATGTGGGCTGCTCAGGCCTGTTCGCTGTTCAACAACGTAGAATATTAACCGAGTGATAAGTTTCGCAATTTTTACTATCAGTCTGTTCGTGAGCATAGCGTAAATCTACATAACCGATTTAGATGCGTGCTGTTTTCAATAGGGTTTTGTTTTCATTCTTCATAAACGTATAGTACTTTTATCCCGGAACAAAATATGAACTGGAACGCAAATGTAACTTGGGTAAAAAATAACGTAGGAACAAGAGCAATTTCACAAGCCCTATTAACCTACTATGAAGCTGGTATCTGGACTCATGCAGTGCCAAGTTAACCTGTTCTACCCATTAAATAACTAGATTAAGTTAGGTATTTGTATGTAAATGGTCAGTTTATCTACAGTAGCTTTTGCCAAAGACTGCATCTATTCAATTGGTCTATAAACTTAAATAAACATAATATAAATACACAGAATACACTGAGCTCAAATAGGTCTTTAGTGTAGACCTCTGTAATGGTAAATTTACAAAAAAGATAGAATCAAGTCGTTATCATAATTAATTGTCTAATTCTATCCCGATTTTTTTGGGCAATCGTCCATGTGATCCCATAGGATCCCACATACGCGTGTATAATCTGTAGTTCGTTTCTTGCCAATTTACACAGGTATTTTTTTTGTTATCTGAAGTCCACAAACATTGTTTGAAGCTGTTGATCACGATGAACGACTGTTATTATACCACTGTCACCTTGGTCAAAGAAAACACTCACCCCACCTTTCAATTTATCGTCACCATTAACGTCGTACCCCTAGCAGTTCACACACACACACAACGTGTGCGCACAGGCCAGTGCTAAAATTGTTGTAGTAGGCAGTAGCGGAAAGTGACCCCTGACAAATCTCAAATTATGCTTGAGATTATCCTACTACCCTACCCTCAGCCGGGTCAAGTCCCCCAAAAACCAAAATCTTGGATCCGCCAATGGTAGTAGGCAATAGATATATATTATATATATATTTTTTTTATACCACATTGTCGGCAAACCAGCATACGGCTCACCTGATGGTAAGCGGTTACCGTAGCCTAAGAACGCTTGCAACACCAGGTGTATCACTCGCGACCGACGCCGACCCTTCCCCCCTCCGCGATGAGTTCTGGCGACCTTACTTACGCGCAGGAATACAACTATAAGTTATTTGACTGCGGTATTCTGTAAGGTGGAGGTACTTCCCCAGTCGATAGATGTATATTTATTATTTGTTAAGTTATATCGAGAAATAGTTCACTTGCATGAAGTGTCGAAGATTTGCTTGGTTAAGGATGCTGGGAACTACTGATTATAAGCTCAGTTGTGGAAAAAATAGAGCAGACTCTCAAGTGCGGTAAAATAGCTACCGGAACTCACAGGAATTAAATGCCTAACCTAATAGCTTAACAGGAATGACTCTTCAATTTTATTTTACACCTATTATAAGATATCGTGTTAATGACCTTTATATCTTGATAGTTACCCACATAAATAGTTCTTTTATCCATTAGTTTCTTTCAGTTCTTAAGGTCGATGACCTGAACTGATGAAGATAGCTCGGTCGTAGGTAATCTATAGAATGGTCTAGAAGATTTGCCTTAAAGAGTTTTCTGTTATCAGTGATTCCCACGTTCTAATTTAATATTTGTGTCTCTTATTGTGATAAGAATTAGGGTTATATTTATTTTTGATAATAAGAATAGTATAATTCAAATGATATCAGGAAACATGAAATTAGGACAATATAATATTTTATTATCAAAAATAAAAGCCAAGTTGCGCATATACCTAACAACATTTTTAGATTTTCTTGCCAGAACGATATACTTTAGTATGCACCATTATGCAAAATTTAAATAATAACCATAAAATTCATAGAGCAATAAAAAATGTCCGTATATTTATTAATTCGTGACCTCAGATTTAATTGGTAATGTCCACGATTATTTACATAATCATTAATAGGTATGCGGTATATTAATAATTAATATGGCGTGGTTCACTATCGTGGAGTGAGCACTTGCAATAAGACAACAAATTTACAATGTAACTACGTTTCTGCACTGCGTTCTTGATGGGTATATTCGGACGAACGATAGTATTCAATTTAATTTCATCTATATCTCCTTGTAGATGGTATATTATGCAAGGTGTGCGATACCTTAGTCTCATCTTCCATAGACAATACATAAAGGGGTCGAAACTACTTGGTGGGTACGGACATGTCCATGACGGTCCATGGTACTCGAAGATTTATGTATACGTTTTTACAAATTACTTACAAGTAATATTTTTTTTTACTTAATTGAAATAAAAGGTCTTTAAATAGAAATACCACTTAAAATGTCTGTTGAAGCTATGACTGAGTGTGAGATTGAAAAATAAATTAATTAGCTATAAAATCGAAGGCGTGCAGGGAAGAAGGCAATTAGGAAGGTTTTTTATCGCAACAGCTGTTTAGATAGTTAAAATATTCCACGTTAAATACACCTGATTTGGATATACTTACATAAACAAGATATGACTAGTTTCCACCAGCCAAATTATAACATAAGGCAAGCATTACCAACATAAAAAAAATGAAATACTTTTTTTTAAATAGGTACAGCAAATGTAACTCAAATTAAAATTACAACAATATCCCGGTCGACCAAACGACTACCGTAATCCGAACATTCTACCGACACAATCGTTTCAATATCGCATGTCTTAATAGAATCAACTTCATACGCTACCCCTACATCAACATATAATATATGCGTATGCGTTCACACACACCTACCTGTCTTATTGCTATCCGGTGTGTTATCAAAAGCTATTTAGCTATAAAGTTCCCCGTGGTTTCACCCGCGTTCCCGGTATAAAAATATAACCAATAAAGTAACCTAAGCCATCTGCCAGTAAAAGTCCCATCAAAATCGGCCCATCCGTTTCGGAGATAAGCCGGAACAAACAGACAGACAGACAAACAAAAATTCTAAAAATTGTTTTTTTTTGTTATATAGACCGTAAATACTTTCATATTCATTTAACGAAAACCTGTAATTTTGATATTACAAACAGACACTTCAATTTTATTTATTTGTATAGAAGATTTGTATAGATGTATAGGCAAGACAGAAATATTGTCAAATGGTCCTTCATTATTAAACTACCACTGATATAGGTACTTACCTTAAGGCTCCAGTCTCCCTAAAATCAGTTTTCTTGCGGAATTTATCAGAAAAGAAATATTGTTTTTTAGTCATTAGAAAAGTAATAAATGAAATATATTTTACGTTATTTTAAAGTGTGAGATTTGAAGTTTCCAATACATATTTTATTTTTTAATTTGATGCCACTTTTATTAGCTTTGTGAGGCTTTAAACATACCTCTATTTACGTTCCACGCGTAGAGGGTCTCATTCATGCACACGCTACGAAAATAATATAACAAAAACAAGAAATGTATTCAGATTACATTTGTCGGCAAATCCTCTACAATAATCTTATCTAGTTACTTTTTTTCAAAATCGTCTCAATTTCTTATTTAAACTGCTTTAAAAAGTTATCAATTTCTGAATTTGACCCTTGCAACATATATTTTTTTCTATTACAAAGTAATGGTTTAGAGAAATCACACTTTAACCACTCCGAAAACAACTACTTATCTGTCGAATAAAAAATATATGCATTCAAAAAATCATTTGAACTAAATTTACCGAGACTAAAGATATAACACAACGAACGCTGTCAATTCCCAGCGAAATTGAATGGAATTTTGATGCATTTTATGTCTTATTTGTTTAGTTTCGGTAAATTTAGTTCAAATGATTTTTTTAATGCATTTATTTTTTATTCGACAGATAAGTAGTTGTTTTCGGAGTGGTTAAAGTGTGATTTCTATAAACCATTACTTTGTAATAGAAAAAAATATATGTTGCAAGGGTCAAATTCAGAAATTGATAACTTTTTAAAACAGTTTAAATAAGAAATTGAGACGATTTTGAAAAAAAGTAACTAGATAAGATTATTGTAGAGGATTTGCCGACAAATGTAATCTGAATACATTTCTTGTTTTTGTTATATTTTTTTCGTAGCGTGTGCATGAATGAGACCCTCTACGCGTAGAACGTAAATTGAGGTATATTTAAAGCCTCACAAAGCTAATAAAAGTGGCGTCAAATTAAAAAATAATATATGTATTGGAAACTTCAAATCTCACACTTTAAAATAACGTAAAATATATTTCATTTATTGCTTTTTTGATGACTAAAAAACAATATTTCTTTTCTGATAAATTCCGCAAGAACACAGATTTTAGGGAGACTGGAGCCTTAAGAATAGACTTATTACAGGATCTAGCTAGACGGAGATTGTTATGCAAGGAAGGTTTTACTGATTCCTGTCACGAGCGTGCTTTAAATTTGGAATATTTTTTTTATAGATCCAACCTCCAGCCTCTCTGACTAGGTTCTAAATTTCAAGTGTCTTAGAGCAAAATCATTGAAGTGATCGGCTTAAGTGGTGAAGATTAAGTCAGACGAAAAGTAGACCTTATTGCAATAACTGCTGTTGAAGAAAAAGAATATACCTACTAAAGCTAAAAATAATAATATACTTAAGGATTATCTCGTCGTGGGTAATAAATCCATTCAAGTAGAAAAAGAAGCATGTAGTAAGGAAGTGAGAATTATAAAGCCTATCGCCTTATATTTTAGTTAGTTGGTTATTTTATTTGAAAATCTGTCGCCAAATACCTACCCGTGTGTTCGGCGGCAGCACTTGAGAGCCAGCCAAGCCTAGGTTTAGGCTTTATGTGCTTACCACCTTCGGTCACATCATCAATTACCATGGAGAGATTCTGGCCAAACACACAATAAAAATATGCAACTCTTTCTGTAAGATTTCATTAATAAAGCAGGTAAAGTTTCTCTGCGAAGTGACTATTGACACACCCAAGCCACGACCTTCCATTAGACGGTTATTATGTCCAGGTACCTATTTTGAAATCTCTCGTAGTTTAATAACTAAAACTAATTTTACTCAATTACAAATATATTCAATCAGTATCTGAAAGGTACACAGGGACAAAGGGCCAACTAGGGCTTTCCTAATACTATTTATTTCCAGCAAATCCCTATAAATAAACTATAGATGCCAACCATCGTTAAAAGGCCTCAATTTACCTCCTACTTCACTGTATTGAAGGTCTTTTAAATCTGGATTAGGTTTATTTAAACTGCCTAAAGAGATAAGGAGTATAGACGTATTTATGCTAAATCAGAACAATATTTAATAAATGTTTAAACAATAGATTATGTATGACAATATACCTTTCAATTCCTTAAGGTAAGGAATGCGTTAGATCAAAGAATGTCTAAATAAAATGTTCCTTACTGGTACGGACTAACGAGCCTTTTAGAATGCAATTTATGTCAAATAAACTAACACGTGCTCCGACAATAAATAGATCTTGTCGACGTTTCTGGTGTTACCTTATTGGATGAGAGGTAGCGGAAGCGATTGATAATTGTAAGTAGTAGTAGGTAGACTAAGAACTGTATGCGCCTGTCCAAATAATATTGTATTGTAAAAAGAAATTATGAACCGATTACCCGAATGGATAGTATTATATACACGTTCTAGAGAAAAAAAGTTGCCCATATCCTTCTCCATACCATAGGCTATCTGTGTACCAAATTTCATCGCAATCGGTTCAGCAGTATAGGCGTGAAAAGGTAACAAACGAACAAACTAACTCACATTCGCATTTATAATACTACTAGCTTCCGCCCCGCGGTTTCATCCGCGTTCCCTAGGGATCTTGTATTTTCCCGGGATAAAAAGTACCCTATATTCTTCTCCATACCATAGGCTATATGCATACCAAATTTCATCGCGATCGGTTCAGCGGTTTAAGCGTGAAAGCGTAACAGACAGACAGACAGAGTTACTTTCGCATTTATAATATTAATAATATATAGTAGGGATAAATAAAAGTTAGGATTTATTTTTCCGGCATAACCGTTAAAAAAATATTGTCATAAAGGCATTTTTTTTTTTATTAAATCGTAGTTGGTTTTGATAATAGTAATTGCTGACTGTGGTGTTTGCGTGGGTATGGCGGAGCGTCGGTGCGAGCTCACTTATCGCTGAGTCGTTGAGGCGTGCAGACGTGCCGGGGTGCAGACGTAGAACCACAGCTTTCAATATAAAACATGTTGTTTTATTTATCACTTAGTAGTGGACATCACATTGGCGACGAGGATGAAATCAAGGTCAGAGAGTCAGTGCAATTTATTTGAAAAAAATGAGCGTATAAAATATACGATCGAGGACATTTTAGTAGAATAATATTAACAGCAGATACTTAACAAGAAAAAGGCAAATGACCGGGGTTATGGAATGTAGAAGGGATGTAGAAATAAATATATTGTTCAGTAAAATAAGAAATACTTATTTTAAGTGTGAGCAGGTGTCAATAAAATTGATATCTTCGGTCAAATAGCCGTTAAGTGCCTGCTAATACTTACCAATAAAATGTTGTTGTGTAGCTGGTGTGCACATTCCATTATAACAATAAATCCACATTGTATAAATACCGCAGAACTATCACTACCAAAAACGAAGTGAGGTATTCTCTGTGTCATTCTCGACTTACCCACATTACATTTAATTATAACTATTTACATTTCGTATGCAACCGACTACACAGCAACAACCAATCGTGCCTGTAAGTATTAGCCAAGCCAAGTAGAAAGAGAATGGCAAAATACATACTGTACACTATTCCAATGGGTAAATACCCATCAAGTTCCACATATACTGGTGTAAAACTGTGTGCACTAGTGTGTATATGCAATTCCACAAAATTATATTTATTCTAATGGGTAAATACCCATCAAGTTCCACATATACTGGTATAAAACAGTGGGTATAATAGATATGCAATTCCACAATAGGAAATGATTCATGTTCCAGTCCAAACGTTCAGTCTTGAATTATAAAAACTCAAATGCTATTACTATTGGGAATTAGAGTAGATACCTACCTACTTCATGCCGATGTCATTGTGTGGTCTCTAACTTCTGGCGAATGGTGTGAATCGGTTTTTGAATATGGCCGAGCACTGGTAAACAGTTATTTTAAATGAAATAGTGAGATTTCAAACGATACCTTGCTCAGTCAAGTCTGCTGACTGCAGGGCAAATATATATAATAGCTTGGGCGAGTCAAAGTCAAAGCCATTTATTCAGTTAGGCCCTAGGAGGGCACTTATGAAGGTCGAATTTACTGAAGCTACCGCCGAGGTTAGAGATATGCATAGTGATGATTGGTTTGAGACGATATTAGCCATATTTAGTGTATGGTTTCCCTATCCGTGTCCGTTAAAGAGTGTAGGTGCACATATTTAACCTACCCACATTTATTCTTTTACATTCCAAAGTAGGTATTAATGCTTTAAATCGAGAGCTAAAAATTATTATAATCTATCTATATTGGGTCCAGCATGCAAAGTTTACACAATAGTTTTGAGGCCATGTAATGGGTCTTTAATATCGATAGATGTTTATAAAACATCGAAGTACCTACAATTGACTATAGAAAACATTTTAATGTTTCTATACTTAAACAAGAACAGACATACGCGGGTGGGAATAGAATTCCAGGAAAGTCAAGTTATTAAACGACGGACTCAGTCAAACAAATAATATTCCATAGACCAAGGTGCGTTCAGAAATGAACGTCTACCTATTTTCCTATTGAACTAGATACCTAACAATGGTCGAAATTATAATTTATTTAATGATTGACTTTTCGATGGTCATAAATATTACCTACACTCATAAAACGTGATAAATTATTAACTACATTGTATAATTGTCATACGTGTGGTAGGTGCATATAACTGTTCTATGGCCATTCTGCCACAGAGACAGGACTTCAAATTATGATCGTTGGAGGATCGCTCCTGTAAAACAACGCTCACGGTGCAGTGAAAGTGCGCGTGTATAATATGTATAATACACAATTATATAGATATAGATATCAAGGGTTGGAGATTGCCCTGCCGCGTTTCTGGGTTTTGTGCAAGACATGTGCCTATTAGGTACATAATAAACAAATAAATACTTATGCAATACAACAAAATAAAATATTTTGGGTGACACAAAAATACCAAGCATTCAATTTGGTTTTTGTCTGTGACCACATAAAATCTTGAAAATAATGTTTGATCACTTTGGGTAGCAAAAAATGTGGCCGTGACAAATCGACAATATAAGATCATTGAAGTGATTTTTGATCACTTGAAGGACATAAAAACAAAAATAGTGTCGGGTTGTGACACTTGTTACCACGAGTCATTAAAATGATGTTTGATCTCTGGCAGAGTTGTCGGTGGCACGATGGAGTCATAAACAATAAATTGGAATTGAATGTTTAATCTAATATGAAAAATAAAACACTAGAAATCATTATTTTCCCATTGGTTTGAAATAATTCGAAACCAATAAATAAAAATTTGAAATAAATCAGTTATAACTGTGATATTTCTGATTAAGTAATTCTGAAAACCAGTAATTCGTCAGTAACTTTTACCTTAATTTTATAGATGCTGCGAGACTTAACGATTCTGTCATTGCTGTGTTGGAATTGACAATGATAAACAACCTATATAATTAGATAATGGTTTATAAATCTTTATTACTCAAAAGGAAACTTAACAATATTCCTTAAACTAAGTGAAATGAAATGAGCATACTCAGAAATACAAGAAAATAACTTACTTATAGAATAGAGCAAGAGTATTAAAATATCGAACATATTGTGGGTAGTATTTTGATGCACATCTAATACCTTTAAACGAGCAATTTCTGAATCTCGGAAACAACTCCAACGATTTTCATGAAATTTTGTATGCAGAGGGTTTTGGGGGCGATAAATGGATCTAGCTAGGTTTCATTTTTAGAAAGCGTCGTTAAAGAAAAATAAAAAATACCGATTCATCCAGGTAACAAGAAAAGGACAAAAATATATATATCATAAAATGGTAAATTTCCATTTGGAAAAACTATTTAAATTATAACTTTATATCGTAGAGTAGACAATAGCATTCAAACTTGAGTCTAAGAACATTGATAAGGCATTTCAACAAGGCTCAGTAAGTATTGTCACAATATCAAGTTACATTAGACTAAACCGATGTCACTAATTGTTGCCCACACAACAAAAAATGATTGTGGTACACTTACGAATACAGTAGAATATTGTTCCTATGTTTTAGTAAAGCTAAACATTTTACGAACAACCTATCATTGGGTAGTGTTTCAAAGGACGACCTGCTCTCACATAATACTTATACAAATAATATACTAAATGAAATTAAAAACAATCAAATAATATAACTTAATAACTTTGAGTATACTTATCTAATTATTTAAGCACCTGATTATTAATCTGTGTATAATATCAATCTATATATGTATAATAAAATATGCCTAAATATATATTTGTTTGGCTATGAAGTCCCGTTAGCCATTAAACATTTATAAACTAATTGTTTAATGTAATTTTAAAATCAAAATGTAAAATTAGCGTTTCGAAATCGAACACTTCACACATTGGTACGTACTTATACTATTTTGCGATAATTAAGATATTATCGACAATTAAAAAATTATTGTGCCAAAATATAAATTTTTAAAGATTATTGAAATGCAGATTCTGTAGTGGGGCAGATGTAACACCAATACACATGTGTGACCATATAATATACTGTATTGAACTATAAATAAAAACATTTACTTATATAGATGCCACGTAAAATATCAAATGCAACGAAAGGTGTCTGAATCTTATTGGAAAAATAAAAGTACCCGACATCGAAACAAAAGTATCCGTGGCAGCTATGTATCGATTCTGTTATCGTGTCCCTATATAATTAAATTTTCTATTATCATGAAATTTCCGGAATATAAATCTAATGGTTATTTGAGACACAGAGCTCTAAAACAAAACAACGCACTTACTTATTGACGCATAAACGAGCTAAAGCGATTTTTCTGGAAACACACACTAATGTTCATGCTTAGTTTCAGCTTTTCAAACAGGTTCATATTTACATCGCAATCTATGAATGGATTTAAATGTAATTGCCACTCAAAGCACAACAAACGTTATTTAAATAAAATACAAACAAAAATGAGGAAAGAAGAGATGAAGGAAAGATAAGTGACTAGATAATGGAATACAACTGGGTATTGTATGAAGTGTTGGAATACTAACAAGTACTATAACTATAGGTACTAAATAACATCAAATGAGAATTAGCAGATAAATTGTATGTATAGATTTATTAGTTAGTCAAATTTATCAATTTAAACAGTTGTGTGTGGAGTTACCTAACGTCAATTTATTTATTTTATATAAAATGTTGTAAGTTGTATCTTGCTATCATATTTACAGTCAACAGTAGCTTATGTTTTATAAGACAAACATTGTATACTAAATAATATGTTTAAGATTGTTTCAAACGAGTAATTGTTGAGTTTCTTGCCGGTTCTTCTCAGCAAAAGCAACTTTCCGAATCGGTGTTAGATTCAAACTGTATGTGGCGCCTGCAAAGGCCTATTGAAATATAATTCCGTATGTGGAAGTACAATTAAAATGAAATTATTAATAAAGGAGGGATGTGGTGTTTGCGTGGGTATGGCGGAGCGTCGGTGCGAGCTCACTTATCGCTGAGTCGTTGAGGCGTGCAGACGTGCCGGGGTGCAGACGTAGAACCACAGCTTTCAATATAAAACATGTTGTTTTATTTATCACTTAGTAGTGGACATCACACTGACTATAACCCCCAAAAGCGAAGGTACAAAGGTACAAGTACATCGTACCATCCAAACCGTGCGTTAATGTCATATTATTCATAAGTGCTAGTGAAGGCTTAAATATGATTAAAATATTTGTATTTTTATTTTTACCGTGTCTAAACGAATATTAGCATTTTACAGGATAATTTTAATTCCATAAGTTGAAGCGATTTCTCTTCCCGCTCTCCCATCAATCGTGTCCTCAACAGATAAGTTAGCAAGCGGTCAACAGCTGCCTTCACGAGTGGATTAAAACAATTGATTAATTCAAGTGCAACTAGCTGAATGGAGTTTCTGGACGCCTTCCAGATGCCCTCAGACATGCCGGCCATGTTTATACTGTGTTCTGAATTATATCTAATGTTATAATTGTACTGTTTAACTTGGTTTATTCTTAAGTTCTTCAAATATCTATATTTACATTAAAAATGTAGGACCATCGCGTACATCAAATGTATTTACCAAAACTGATTGGGGGCGATGTAGGAAGAGAATCAAAATACGTACGGCCCGTATTTCACTAGGACACCATAGCGGCACTCGAATAGCCTTTGTTTCACCGGATCGGTTGATGGGAAGAAAATATTATAAATTTTATACTACGCGAGCAAAGCCGCGGGCGAAATGCTAGCGTCTAATATTTCTCCTCAACTTGGTCTTTCTTTGATAATTGATTCTAATGTCAAAGTCAAAGCCATTTATTCAGTTTAGGCCCTAGGAGCGCAATTATGAACGTTGAAGCTACTTAATAGTTACCACCAACTGTACAATACAACTTTGACTATCTAAGTACTACGTCAGAATATAATTTAGTTCCACAAAATATAACAACAATACTGTTACACGTTCAAGGTTGCCAAAATGACAAAAATATCGTATTTCGTGCCAAGTACCATGTAGCAGTATGAACTATTTCACTTAGTCCTGACAAGAAATGTGCCTATTTCATCATCTTAGTTTACTGTCTGTTTCATAAAATGTAGAAAAACATCATCTTTTCTGATTATTTGGAGTTAGTTTGATACAAAACTACCCACCTCATAAAAATATTGAAACAATATTTTTGTTAACTAGCTTCCGCCTCGCGGTTTCCCCCGCGTTCCCGAGGGATCTTATGTTTCCCGGGATAAAAAGCCTATAGCCTTCCTCGATAAATGGGCTATCCAACACTGAAAGAATTTTCCAAATCGAAGCAGTAGTTCCTGAGATTAGCGCGTTCAAACAAACACACAAACTCTTCAGTTTAATACTGTACAATCTACTTCAGTTTTATAATATTATTAGGTATATTTAGTATGCTCGCATACCTACTATCAATAGTTTTAGAACCTAGTTATTTTTTTAACTTCTCATATAAGTTAATGTAAATTCTTTTTTGAGAATAAAGTTTCTTTAACCGTAGTTTTTTTCATAAATACGAACGTCAAATTATAGTTATTGTTGAGTAAAATGTTTGTAAATTGATGATAGCACAGTGGTAGTGACTTGCTTGAGTTTTTGGTGAGGAAACCAGAGCATAGTATAGAGCATAGAACTGTATAGTACCCGCGCTGGCTAGCTGTTGAAAATCAGTCGTCAACACAGACCTACAGGTGTGTTCCGGCAGCTGCTCTTGAGAGCCAGTTTCTTCTAGGCTTTGTGTGCTTACTACCTTCGGACACATTATCACGTATCATGGTGAGATTGTAGTCAAACACAAGCACAAGGAATTTGTTTTTAGTTTTTATTTTATTTAAGATTTTTTTGTTAATAAATTACAAATATCTTCCCGGCCACTAGGCTACTATAAGAGGCCTCTTCGAAGATATTTTAAGTCCAAACGTGACATGTGGTAGGCTTTTCACCGTTTCACGCCCACATTAACAATCCCACTACCAGCTAGTTTCTCAACTGAAAAATGTTAATTGTACCTTACTCGATCTTGAAATCGAAACTAGGACTAGCCGTGTTCTATACAGCTCAACCACCGACGCGATATAGTTTAAGATTTTTTTATAAGATAGATTGGAAAAATTGATTTAGAGTTTGTTAAGAATTTAAACTACTATATGTACATTGTAGTGTAGGTTTAATCATCATCTTCACTATTGTTATTTGTGTTAATACAATCGAGGAAATCATGGATTCACACAGAAACACTATCCCTTGAAGTCGTGAGTTTTTAAAAGAAGCGGTGTTAAAGAAATTTTCTTGAACAGGGGGGCTAAAAAGGAAGCTCGAGCAATATTGCTAATGAAATTAATTTTTCCGAATTTACGATAGAAAATTATTTAATGAATTAAATAGTATATATTATGTGACTATTTCTAGTGACTATTTTACATAAAACATATTAAAATAAGTAGGATCTGCCGAGAATTCGAAAAGTGAATTGCATTAGCAATATTGCTTGAGCGGCCTTTTTAGAGGGCCAGAACGGTGCGGTTATGGACTTATGCTACACAGATCTTGATGGCTAGAGAAATAGTCATAATTAGGCTATATTCCAATGCATTTCAGAAGAACAAAGCCATAACACTTGTAAGCATTTTAATTGTAAGCCGAGGCGCGACATCGTATCTTGATCAAAGGGAATTAATACAGTGTAAACAATATACAAAGGTAAAGGGACTTTATGAAGGCGCCCTGAGTGACCTACTCACCGCAGCGACGATTAACGATTAACTTGTGTCAGTAAGGTTAACAAAATTAGCGTTCAAAGGTTGTCTATAGGACACATTAACATAATTTTGATTGTGTTATTATATTTCTACGTATGGCCTGTTTTACAGTCAATCGGGCAGGGCTGGACAGGGCAGACTGGGCAGTCACTGGACAGGAACTGGCTCCTTGTTCGTTAGAATCCGGCGTTTCTTGGAATTTTGATAATCGAATGCGCCTCAAAGGTTTTCAATGTATATAATTTTGTTTTAAAATTTTTAGACGTTTAATTTTAATTTACTATTTTTATCATATTTATATACATTAATTATATAATTTAAAACAAATTAAGGTCTTACTTAAAGTGCCCACTTACCAATAATTTTGCACACTGGTTACCGGTAAAACATTTCTGTACTAACCAAACCCATGTACCTATGATCTAATCTGCGTATTATGACAAATGTTTTTGCAAATAAAATAAAAATACTATATTCTATTCTATTCCAATATTGTTATAATGGCGGTAACCGCTACCGCAGTGGGTAGAAAACGATTGGTATTATACACTTCGCCGCGAAACTTCATACAAAATCTGAGTAGGTCTTGAGTGATTTTCCGTTTCTTTGCTCTAAATAGTGTGATTAAAAAAAAAAGTTATAGTACCCAACATAAAAAATGCAACATTCAAAAAGGGAACGCTGCCAGCCTGTTGGGAACCTTGCCTATCGACAGCAGCGAGGGCTTTGAGGATGTTTTCTATATAATAGTTTGTATTTTATACAATGATTGTATATACTTGTTGTAAATAGAATAAATATATAAAGACACTATATATAAAGGCGCCACTATTATAATTTTTTATCAAAATATGAACTAAATTTATGATATTCTTTTGTACTTTTTATGCATTTTTGTCTATAGAGGCTAAACGAAATCGACTTTACAAAGTATTTGGTATAATGATTAATTCCAATGTTATGCTTTCTGGATAATCCTTTTTCCATGCTATCTAATATCAAAGAGTAGGTAGGGGCAAATATATACAACATTAAATTGAATAAATTTAAATTATTTATTTCAATATTTTAATTAGAACTTAACATTTACACGATCAAGATTTTAAATAATGAAAGAAAAACATTCAGCTAAGCAGCTATACTCCTCACTCTTAAAAATACAGTCAGACCAGACAGTTAATGTATTATGAACAATATAAGTACACGGTGGTAACATGAATGCACCACATCCGCGTTCCTATATGGAACGAAAAACGAATTAACTAATTCAATTTTCGAGTTTTTGACAATCCACTTGACGTCGCCGCGACGTAACGGTGTCACTTGAACCGCGTCGGGTGTAATTACACGCACGTCCGATTGGTGGCGCTACTGGCGAAACTCTAACCAGTTACATCTGACCCCACGCTCCCCCACGCACACTTCAATACCGCACCACTTCGAAAGCTCAATACAATTTAGATGCAGTACATGCTCCAATTGATAAAGGTAAACACTGAACATTTACATGAAAACTGAACAGGAATATCTCCCAACGGTAAGCCCAAATCCAGGGATTAACTTCAAAGGGCCACATCGCAATTCGGAAAATGCGTTTTTATAGAAATACCGCCTTTGATGACAAAGATTTCGTCGGTGAATTGCGGATGGCAGAAATTCGGCGGCTCAGCCGATTTCCTATCTTGTTTCACGAGGTGGGTAGGTCATTTCGCGGAATTCGGGGATAAGCCGTATAAAAGATGTCAAAGTATCTTGAAAATATGTTATTTTAATATCTCGGAGATTTTCGAGAAATTATATTTCATGTCAATTTTCTTTCTGATACATATTAAGGATGTTTACCTCCTTACTGATGGTAATTGATCATAAATATTAAAACTAATAAGTATAGAATTATTTAAACTGTATTAATTGTACACTGTAATTTGTTTTTGTTATTGTAACATAAATAAATACACAAACAAATATCTTATTCAGTATAATGTATAATCCAATAACATTACAAATTCAAATTCATCCCAGACTTAAATACTCTCTATTAATAATTATGTACGTTATTTAATGTATTATTTCACGAACGCGTTTCAATTATAAGCCCCCAGATTAACAACATTGGATATTTCACCAAAATAATATTTTACCCATTTTGTATCAATGTAATTTTGAGATCTATTATTGTTAAAAAAGATATGGAATCATATGTGACAATAGTCCGAGTGGTGATAGAAATAAAGCTTAAATTAAGTTTAATCTTAATGAAGTTTGTAATTAACAACCTGAAAAGGTTCTAGCACTAGTTATACATGTAGGACATAGGATTATTGCAGCTGTATAAAAGCTTTTATCTCACCGTATATGCTACAGCTCACTTTGTCATTGTCTTGTGGCTCTTATTGTGTATCCTATTAATTAAGTCAGAATGACTTCATGGGAATTTTTAACTCTGCGTTTTGTTTGTTCACCTCAAGAGTCTCTTCCATTTCTGTTCATTTTCATGTATTATTATTTTTTACTTTAGTTTGTAGATCTCCCTTCAGATTGTTATTAACAGATTACGGAGGAGCAAAATATCTTACTCATTCCTCAAGCGTGCAGGTGCAATTCTGGTTAATATTAATAATACAGCAGAATGTAATTTAAAATGATCAGTTTTTCGTTTTATTCATCATAATGAGCAAAAATTTCAAATAAATATCTCAAGTAAAATTACCATGCTGTTATATCAGTAGTTATTACTAATAAGGGTGGGAACGCCACTTTAATCCAACGTCATTGGCAAATAGACACAGAGAAAGAGTTTGATCACTTGAGAAAGGTAGATTCGATGCAATATCCTCCAATAAAGACCCAATAATTAAGTTACCAGCAATATAAAACGTAATATCAAACGGGTAGCAATCCGTTATAAATTCGATTGTAGATACCTAGGTAGAAATGCAACGGCGAAGCTCAGGTAAGATATGCCTTTATCAAATAGAAAGCGTAAGAGACAAAGACCCCACATCTCGCGTGGCGGGTACTGCGTCCAATGCGACATTATTCTATTTCATTATCTTTATCTATCACACCGTGCAGTGCACCTCAATCAGAGATCCGAGGCCGCTGTAGGCCGACGCACTCGCCGACATAACACGTGCATTACTCACGAAATATTTTCATAAAAGCAAGCCGAAGTAACCAAACGCACCCGTCCACCCCTCCCCGCGCCCTCGCACCCAGTAAAACCAGTTCAGTTCGTGCCCGGCTGCCGTGCGCGTCGGCTGTTCTGCGGAGGAAGTGTCCACGTCGCGTTGTGTTACGAAAAAACATCTTTTGTACCAAAACCAAACCAGTGCTGTGGATTCGTATAATATTAGTGAACGTGTGAGATTGTGCCGTTTCATATTGTGATGTTGCCCGTACGGGATGTTTTAGTGGATTTCTCTTGAAAAGAGTGGGACGGGTTCCGCCTGCCGTCGCCGGACGCCTTTTCTCCGATCTCGGGATATCATTAAGGTATTTATTGTTACACCGGCTCATTGTTGTAAGGAATTCTTTCTACGACCCTCGTGTAGAGTTAAATCGATAGTCTTGATTCGATTTAGTACAATTGTACGGAAGCTCAGCGCGTTGTAATGCATCGATATTGAATCGCAGATTGTGGATGGTGTTTGTGGATTTGCATTGTAGATGCGCGCGGCTTGCAGTGTGCAGTAAACACTGCATGCCTCTGGAATGGAACGGGTTCGACTCCGAGTCCAAGTCTGAGGTGCGAGTGGGCGAGTATATTAATTAGACGACTCACTATAACGGTACGTCTAGTCAGTGCCCGCCACTTAACGATCTTTTGATAACTTTTGTTGTTGGGCTTTCGACGATTCGATTATAATTTGAGTTTAATAACAGCTTTTTTCTATATTATAACTTGTTGAATCACACTAGGTGATTACACAAGGCTTATTGCTTTTTGATACAAACAAGTCATATATATAATGCATATACTGTGTCATTTAAGCCCAGTCGACCCTAAAAAATAAAGCACGTCTATTTAATGGTCTAATTATCAATTTTATGCTAATCTATAACATGGAAGTTAATTTAAATATTTTTAAAATAATTAAGTACCTACAATATATTTGTCATGTATTTTTTCATGATAATTTGATAAAATCACACATTTTTCAACTACCGCTCGCTAGATGGCGCAAGGAGTGGGAACACAATGAGTTTCCACGACTGTAGGCACAGAGCAACGGTTTTGGAAGCGAATCTTTACTGGTAATTATTCGAAACAACATAAAATATAGCTTTGTTAACCCGATTTCACCAAAACAGCAATCACGAGCATTTCGTTTACTAATTTAACGTTTCACCAGTGTAACAACATACAATTTACATTTTAAACAACTCTTCGATATTAATGTTTGCATTTTCTGTTTTGTATCACCTGAATAATTACGTACTGTGCTATAATAACCAACGTAATCTGGATAAAAAAAATCTATTTCAACTTAATTTACACAATTCACTTACACGACTTTACGCGTCTACGAAAACAATCCTTCTCTCTTCTGTCAATTTTATTATGGAACGTTCGTTCCTATTTAAAAAATGTACCGACGTTCGGAAAGTCTGAATAATTTAAGGTACCTAGGTGATTTTATAAAATTCTTATTTTTTTTATTTTTCTACACTATTCATGTGAATACGGTTAAACAACCTTATTGTATCAAGTTAGGATTGTGAAGTTAAGCTCTGAAGTTATTGCATATTCGAGATTAATTAATAATCATATTTTTTTCCCTGTGCCAATAATTTGACAAGCAGACACAGTTAGTTTGTGTAACGTCGCGTCGTAGGTAAGGCACAAGTCATAAGCCCCTTCTACCTCTATCACACTTCAGTTTTGCCAAAGATCCTATCTTGTAACTAGGTAGTAATAGTTGTAATATTTGTTATATGGTTTGGATTACAATATTTGTCTCAGATTACCTACTGTTTATTATTATTAAATTTTCAATACTTACTTACATCTTAGCCTACATCGAGTCACATAATTTTATTGTCAATATAAATTGGTTACATTTATAAGATGTAACCGTTGATTTAGTCGTAAACTGAGTTAATTTATATTGATAGCGGTCTCGTGTTAGCAAGATAAAGTTGTGGATTTTGAATAAGTTTAATTTATAAACCAACTTCAATTTTGTTAAGAAAAGAAATGGTAGAAATTTCTACCTATACTAATTTCAATTTAAGCATTGTTCATTTCGGATTTTCGACTGCACGTGTCGCATCGGTTTTTTGAGTTGCCCTCAAGCGTTCATTTACCGCGTAAAAAATCTCGAATAAGTCCGGAAACGTGCGTGACACATCGGTAGTTGTCGAACAGATGTTGACATGTGTCGAGCCTGGATGTATAGAGTGCCGCCGTGGGCTAATTGACTAGGAAAAAACGTGAGTTGTGTTCCGTTTCCACTTCCATAGCATCAAGCATGGGGATCGGCACTGTACGATTGATGCGTTCTGTTACATTCTTTGGTTGGGGTGGGTTCGAAATTCCAATTTTGAGTTATTTCACTTTTTTCTTCTGGATTTGAATTTCGATACAGTCAAACGAATAGCTAGAGAATATTCTCGGAACAATCTAATTGTGTATGTAGCACGTTTACTTCTGATGCTAAGTTCTGATGTTAATTTATGTTTACCATTCAAAATTTGAATCCTTTATATTTTAGATGGCTTTAGCTGTTTATCGATATTGGTAAAAAAGAAAATAAGAAAAAGAAAGAAAAAACATTTAGGTATTTATCATAAAAGGGATGTAGGTATACAAAAGAAATATAGTTCAAATACTCTAATTTGTCTCAACTCTAAAATATAGTCAACTTAAATACAAAAATAATATTTACTATAATATAAGATACACAGTCCTACGAAGCAACATAGAAAAAAAGAAAAGAATATTAAAAATAATAAAAGAGTTGTGGAAACTCTAGGCCGCATTTTTAACAAGGATGTACTTAGGTGGGTACTAGATACTGCAAACAAAATTACCAGTTAGACCTGGCACTGAGCCTACTGTTTTTCTGTGTTAGGGCTAATAACCGACGGTAATCCTATTCTTGGCAAATGAAAATAATGTAAAAATTCCTTTAAAATTCCTAGATAAGAAAAAAAGATGTTTAATGATGATTTTTTTTCGCAACGTTTTTATTATTATACCATATCGTGCGTTTAAAAATACCGCGCAACAAAGTATCAATGCTAATCTGGTGACCCGTCTGATCTCTCGATGAAAGCCACACAGGCGCACGCGCAATCTAAATGAACCATCGACTTATCGACATTTAACAGTTAAAAATACTGGACCAGTCAGTTACCGTTAGCTCAAGTACTACTGTGGATAATAAGAGTTAAGTCTCTATATTTGATCTCGGATTAATTAAGTTTGACAACGCATTGTGACATTGGCTTGACGAAAAATGTTGGTATGCGTGTCATGTCACAGATAAGGTAATGATTTGTAGATGTGACAATTGTTTCATTCCATATGCTGGAGACATGTCACAGTACCTAATGTGTCTCTTAAATTTTTTTTAAATGATTTTTATCTGATGTATAGAAGAAAATACTGAATTATTATTACATAGTCTCACTTTCATTCTTTTGGTTTTTTTAACACCATTTGGTGGTATGCTTTCCAGATACCTATCGATTTTTTATGACTAAAACAATTTCAAATTCGTATTAATTAATATAAGTACAGCCAAAGTTTTGAATAAAGTGTTATGAGCTGAATCCGTAAATCCTAAATCGTACATAATACAAATTAAACACTTTGTCATAAAAAAAGTGTCATAGTACCTAATGAAGCACAAAAACATTCAACCTGCCTATATTTCAGATAATGGTAAAAACCAATATTTCTATGACAAATGGAACTGAGTCAGACTCGTAACAATAATGATATTTTTTTAAAAGCTTACTATCTGTTTACCACTGTTCACTCACCAGTTGTTATAATAATTGCTCATCCAATTTAAAACTTATGTACATCGCAATACGGTATGATGTATCTGTGGTTAACCAGTAAAAATATCATTGTTGAAAATCTTAAGATGGACGTCATTCAAACGAAGTAAAGTGGCTTTCTACCTATTTATTAAGTCGTGGAGATATCTCAAGAATCTTGTAGGTTGTCTTACTCAAATATTTAAATAATTTAAATCATATATTTTTCCGAGTAACCTGCATAACTTCTACTGTAGGTACAGCTATGGAATATTATTTGTAGAAATTTGCGAAAAGCTCGCTGATAAAATTTGGACAGGAATAGAAAAGGAACTTATTCATCACACATATATTCAGAAAAAAAATCTTGTGAAACTGACGTATAATTATTATTTCAAATTATATGTTGCATTTCTGATCAATACAATATTTCTACTTGTTCATGAACCCAAATTTACGATTTGTTTGATAAAACCCTAACTGCGGCCAAAGTTCATGCGTAATATAATATGTTACAGATAAAAGTGTGTCAAAACAACCATAAACAAGACAGTTGTCTTCAATAATTAAGTAAACTACTTCGACCAATATGAAAGCTTTTAGTATTTAGTACCCATCGTTTTTGATGTTCATTCGACTCATTCGTTTGAAATGCTCTTATTTACACCGAATGTTCGAAGAAAGCTATAAAGTGTATAAACACCGTTTTTTTTTTATCTAATCTTATTAAAAAGCTTCTTTAGAATTAGGCGATTAACTATCTAATTTTAGCTAAGTTCTTCAAGTATTGTCTTTTCGTTTTCGAAATTAATTTATCTAAGTGTTATTGAAATTGCATGTTGTTATTCTAGTATGAAATTGAGTTTGAAACTATTATCTTTATTAATTTCAAAAGCTTTTACTTTTCGAACAGTTTTCTCTATCTAATAATTTGTGCTATCTATCTCATTATGTTTTAACGACCATTGATTTCCAACAGCAAAGTATCTTATTTCTACTCACGCTTTACTAAATTGTTTAGAACATTACCGTCGATTATTCTAACAATCAACATTATAATAATACCTCGGTCATTAAATCACTCTAGCTTACCTGAGGGCGACGTGTAAACTTGCTTGGAGCACATTGGAACTACATTTAACTGCATTATCCAGACTTGGGAGCCAAGTTATCGTCACCGGGCTGACTGGTTTTGTACCTTTTTTCACCCACCTTGAGCTGTTGTTAAGAACGGTAATCTTGCAAGTTTTGCAACATTTTATTGTTTTATTACACTCGGGCGCTGTAGCTGTGCGTAAGGAAGTAACATTACGGGATAGCTTCGGGCCGGAATGGTTATAAGAAAGCTATTTTATTGTCTTGGAGGCTCGCCTTGGAAATAATTTCGGTCGCCGTTAGGTTCTCAAGTTGAAACTTTATTGTGAATTGAAATTGTTTCTAAATTATAAACTTCGAGTCGCTCCAGTCTGTGTCAATCAATGTTCAACACCGTATTTCAGAAGGAGAATCAAGTCATGAAAACTTCCGGAAAATTGACGGGGTTATTTTAGATGTTTGTATAGACTATAAGCCGGCGAGATTACAAAGCGAAAATCGAGCTTTTCAATCTAGCAATCAGCTGAACAAACGATCGATTCACGTAACACCGTGTTACGAGTTGCCTTCACCAAAAGTTCTAATGTAACAACCCGACAATTTTCCTTTGCCAAAAATTTGCAACGTACTGACTTTTTCTTTTATAAATTTGGCTGGATTTGCCCGTCGAAGGAGAAATGTAGCGATAACAGCGACACGATCGTTAAATTATGTAAGAGTAAGATTAAGGAATGGTGGTGAGTCAAGACTAGAGCTGCCAGGGTTTTACGAGCTTCGTATGACTCCTAAATCGACTTGAACATTATTTTCGGGAACTCATTTAGGAAGTTTGTCGTCATCAAAAGTTACTGTGCGATTCAACACTACTACATTCAGACTTAGCTTCAAGTTTCAGAAATGACGAAAGTCTCATCAAATAGTCTCAAGTTTTCTCATAGAAAGTACTCAAGAACTTGGATGTTATTCATAAAATGCTATTAAATGTCATCATCGCACAATAACATAAGATTTCAAATGTGTCGATCTTTTGCGAACCTTGTAATACCACTGTCAACGCTAGGAATAACATCAGGTAAAAATTGGGGTACTAACTTGTCCCTTCGCCTCGGGAAAGGTATATCGGTCCTCTCTTTCATGAATTGGCTCGAAACCGAACAACTTCTACTACGATCGAGAAAGCCGAAACAGATGGACCGAGGGATCATTTGTCATTTAAAAACATTCAACTGGCATCCGACCCGGACCGATGATAAAAATTAGGCACGTTTGAAATAATTGTACTCTTTTATTTGGGTCGTATCTCCGAGCATTCGAGATACTTTAAACGCAATCAAGCTCGCCTGTTCTGCCTCCGAGTTAAATTGAGACACTGAATGTTTGCCATTTTCTTTTCACTCCAATTTTGCGCCAATAGCAAGTGTAAAAGGCTCGCCGATACCACCAACATGGAAAGCAATATACGACCTCGCCGAAGAAGACTATTTCCTTTAATGTTTTCATGAGTCCCGAGAACTAAAGAGCGTGTAACAACGTATCTGTTCGTTGTCTTTTAATAGCCCAAGAGCGAACAAACTGCCAAGTATTAAGTTTTATCAACCATCTGCACGAATGTCACGTCTTTATTACTACTTATTCTTTGTCCTCATGAATGCAGCGGCCGAGTGGGACGGTGATATATTCGGGTCCCGCTTACAGCTTGTGGTTGTTGCCGCGGCGCTTGAAAAGGTAGGGAAGCCCGCCGGTCGTCCCTTTCGGGCATAGGTGTTCGATTCAATAAAAAATGGCGTACCTGAACCAGTCCCCTGACATGTTTATACATTTTTCTTACTGTTGTGTAGAGAGTTTTTTTTTGTTACGGATTTTTCGATTGAGATTGAATCGGTGAGCGTTATTAAAAAAGTTTTGCTGGCGTAATTCTCCCGGTGATTTTTCCAGGGTTCAGGCGAATTTTTGCCAATTTTTGCGTTTTGCTTTTTGCGCTTTATCGGAGCATTTTTTGTGCCGCCAGCGACGTTTATTTATTATCTATATTTTAGAACGCACGTGTGGCTTGTTATGAAAGTAGAATATCAACAAACAATGTTTTACTTCAAAACCGTAAGTAACGCTTAAATAAATAAATTAATGATAGACAACTTTTTTTTGGTACCTTACCTACACTACATGAAAGAAGCTAAACGGATGCAGTTTTCTCTTGAAAAAGGATAAATTTGTTTATTATTCGCTGATCACTGATCAAAGGCCTTCGTTTTAATCAAGAGAAAATACCAAATTACCAATACAGTCTATGTAAAACTACGAAATAATTAGATTTAAATTCGTTGTGCGGTTTAAATAAACAATGGAATTACGCTTTAATCTGCCTAATTCAAATAAACGGAGACTGACATTAAACTTCGTTTTTCGAATGTTAGTTTTCTTACTGGCTATAAAAAAACAAATCGAAATTCGAACTCGATCGAGCACTTCGTCTATGTTTGCAATTTAAAAAATAAAAAATCCAATATGGCTGGTGCTCGCAGTCACAGCTGACTCAGCGTCACCTTACGGTGGCGTCCAGTCGAGTCGCTATTGTCCCGCACCTTTCGCTAAACAATTGTTACCAGAATTTTATCTTTGGTAAGCTTTCTGGCGCCAAAACACTGCTCTGTTGAATAACTAGGTAAGTAGGTACTAACTGATTATAATAAAAAAAAATACTACTTACTACGGCATAGGTCAATGGCTTCAAATAATTATTTATTTATTAAATGATTTGATTAATGTATTAAGTACTATTTGTTTGGTCATGTACCTTTTTATTCATTTATAAATTAAAAGTGTATCCATTTTTCTACAAAGAGAAACAAATTAAATTATATTTTTGATTGCTCAAAATACTGTATTCTTTCTGATTATGACAGGTATTAACTGTAATCATCAGCCCAGATGTATATATTACCCATAGATAGGTACAGTTTCATGCCCAGATTACACAATACATAATTAAGTAAGTACTTAATACATTCAGAAGTTAGTGTAAACGCATGGTCTACAAATGGCAGAATTGTGTGGTTCACACGAAAGAATAGTTTGATTTTAAGATAACATACATAGGAAGCTACATGCCGCTTTATTGCACATATCTGAGCCATTTCATGTGTTTTTGCACTGAGTTGTGGAAAGTCACAGTGCATTCCTTGTTCAAAAGGGTCACAATTTCATGAAACTGGTAAAATATATTTAAGATTTAACACTTTGGTACCTAATTCAAAGAAAGGTGATTAACTTTTCTTATCTTATCTTTTATTACAAAACATGAATTTGATATTTCTTTTTCGGTGTCATATTATTGAATTGATTGCCTTAATCTGTTACCTTGCTTCGCGGAAGGACGGGGCCTACTAACACAGGTATTATTTTACTTGAAAATAGTGCTCTAGCCGATGTATTCTTTAAATTAAGATTACTTAAGTCAATGAAATATATTTTTTATACAGAAAGAAACTAGTTTGACGCATACAAATTTAAAGAAATATTATTAGGTATAATTTAAAAAAATATTGTCTGGACACATTTATTGTTTCAACTCTAAGTATATATGATATACAAAATTATGTTTTTACCTACTTCATTTTATACAGTTATGTATAGGCCTTATAATATTAAAAATATATAATATATGCAGACAGATGCAAAGTTCAACTTTAATCATATCAGATAATATTAAAAGATAACCCTGTGTAGCTCGTACCTAACTCTTAACCTTAGCGATGTAGGTATTTATGTATATTGTTGCTTGGTATAATTTAAAAATATGTAGGTACCTATTAAAAAGATTGGTGTTGCATTAAAAGTAGTTGCGGTATTAATTAAGTAGGTACCATTTGGTGTGGAATTTCTATTGTTACTTGTAGGAACATGCCATCGAATGCGTTTCATTTGTAACAATAATAAACTGAAAAGTAGAACATAACCTATAAAACTATGTTAAAATAGTTAAGGCACCTAATAATTATTTGTTTGATCTTTTTCTGTTTATGTTTTACCGAACCTCTAACTTACATTGAGACATTACATTACATTTTTTTTTCACTTTTATATGGATGCAAGCAATGATGATCTGTTATATTAAAAACTTATTTTTTGTTCGATTTTTGAATAAATTCCTTTTGTGAATTTAAATACGATTGGTACCAACTGAAAACATGTCGTTGGTCTAATTTGCACGAGTATCGTTGCTACACGAATTAGTATTCATTAGGTCATATCTACATAGGTAGTTCTTTTGTAGTATTGCGTGATATTGATGACTCAAGTGTTGTGACTAATTGTAGCACTTATGTGACGGACGGACAACATACTTCTTATCATCATAAATGCTAAAGTTTATATTTATGTTCTTTAATAATACTACAATAGCTAAACGGATTGGAATGAAAGGCATATATTTTATCTAGCTCATTAGTGAAACGTCGGGGCGCAAACTAGTCTTCAATTAATTAATATCTATAATATGACCTATTTACCATGTACCTAATTGGTTGGTTTATATATTTTATATATATTCGGTTACATGGTTTTCCGCTTAAGCCTCCATCTGCCATCTGTGGGCAATTTATGACATCACTCAAAAAAAATAATTACATATTCTTATGCATATTTATTTTACGTTTGGTACCTACCTAATCTTCCTCCTGTTACATAATACCACAGCGTAGTGTACAGAGACTGTGATAATACTACGTACATAATGTGCTTTTCCTGAATTTTTAATGCCATTAATGTACTTCCTATTTATTAGAACACGACTAAAGCTTACCCGCCGCATGGAATTCGTCGAACTTTCCCAAAGTTCACATTCATGCCAAAGTAGCATTAAACGGCACAATCTGAAAGCAAGATAGCATCGTCTCACTCTTTCCTGCACACCTCCTAACGTAAGAGCAAGTGAGATAGACTACAAAGGGATAATTTACGCAGCTTTTAGTGGAGAGGTCGTAAATCTTTTGTAGTCAATTCGCATCGATCGTTGCGCATACGCAGCACAAAGGTTCGCCGACGAATGGTTTGAGATAAGGTAGAAATGTGTACATATTCGATGCGACTATTATGTATTACTTTGTTATTTTATTTCTAACCCTCGAATGCGTCATGCTAAAGTTGTAAGATGAGGATGGGTCTCCTAGACTGGCAATTCAATTAAAATTTTATTATTTTTCATAAAAAGGACGTTATTTCTAAACAGGCCAGTTAGTACCTAACCGTATATTTTACGATGTGCTGGGGAACAACAATAATTTGCTATTTCACATTGTTCAAACTTAACTGCATGCGGCAATATTCCAGCTTGATACATGTCACTGATAATTTTACAACTAATAAAATAAAATTATAACTCTGTTATATGACTTACACATTACATACTTAGGAACAAGCTTATTTCACATACAAACAATGCCGTTCAAAAATCCCCTTGTTAATTTACGCATCCACTTGGACGTCATCGGAGCGAAAAAATCGGATTCCCTAGTAAAACTGCCGATCACGTCGGCCATCGGCAAGTAGACGCGCAGCTTAAACAAACAAAATCTGACGCATAAAACCTAACCCTTACAATGTCGCGGGGTATTTACACATAAGATTGGTAGGCACGAACTGACCGACAGAAATACATGTACAATATTGATAGATGTTTCTAATTGAAATGTGACGTAATCGCTCAGGCCGGCTGGCGGTGGCTAGGTGATTTAGAATCTGGGTCGAACGTGCTATGTCCCAGTAATCTATCTTGTAATAATGTAACGGATACATCAAAATAGACCACCTGTTCCTTAAATTTCTTTTCGCAATTATGTGGTTTGTGACTACAAGGGGTATTAAAGATAAATTTTGGCCATTTATTTTTACATACATTTCAATTCGAATATGCATTAACTTTTGAAATGTCATTCGTGCACTGGATAGAACTTAGATATTTATGCCGACGCGCTACGTCTTTCTTATTTTTTTTCTATTTCAAAAGCTTTTGCTTTTTGCCCTTAAGGCGCTATGAGAAAAAACATGCGTTTCCTTGATTCAGTTGTATGTAAAATGAAATAGTTTTAGTTCGGAAAAAAAATACAACAGTTGACAATATATCCAAAGTTCCAGCGGGCTTCAAAACACGATTGAAATAATTTCGCTCGAAGAAAAAAGTTATCCATTACACCTTATAAGTACATTACAATTTTTTATTTGCATACAATGTGGTGAGATTTTTCCTTTAATTATACATTCCATAAGTTAACGCTGTAGAATCGTTCACTCATTGGCGCAGTGACATGACTTTTCTGTTTTCTTATCTGTCAATGTCATACAATCTTGCGTTGACGCAAAATGATCGTGTCTTTAAGGGCAAGTATTAATGCTTCACAAATTCTTGTTCATTCTAAATCATTGCATAACCTTAGGCCATTATTCATATTTAAAGCAATGGTCCAACAAAAGAGAAAACAAGTGAAACCCATCGCTTGAACTGCTCCAACAACGAAGATCTCGTAACTCTTCGTGTAAAAGTTCAAGATATGTATTGTAACGATTAGATTATCTACATACCATCTATTGTACAATACTACAACGTGTACTGGAGTCTGAAACAAGTTGTGAGTGATGAGCGGGATAAGAAACGAAGTTTAGCATTGCGCAAGAGTTGTGCAGTGTAGCAATGATTTTGAAGATACGAAAAGTGTTGAGTGTATTTTTTATTATTGTGCAGTATTGATCCAAAAATGTAAAAAAAAAAATACAATGCTAATGAATACAAATATGTAAAACGAGAACATCGTTTTAAAATGTAGGTATGAAGGCGCAGTTTGTTTTGTAATATCAAATGCTTTATTAATTTTACAATAAATGAAAGCGATCTAGAAAATTTTATGGTTTAACAAGCTTATAAAAAACAAATACCTACATAATTAGAGATGCTAATGACTTGCACCAATCTTAAAAACATCGAGGAGGTAACAAAACGAGGTCGCAACTAGCGCCTCACTGTTTCAGATCATTAATTTGACACTTGAAATAGCTCAGAAGTGCTACAATGGCAGAGGCACGCCCACAAAAAGTCCACGGGTTAAAGGTTACCTATATCTTTTTAAATGCGGCACAGAACTGTTGAGTAACCCTGCTTTTTGTTAATGGAAATGTAATGAGTAACAGAGGTGGGTCGAATGGACCCGACGGTAATTGGTGTGTTGGATCGTTTGGAGTACGCTTTGGAAATATTTTGCGCTTTAGCTTGACGCGAGGCTTAAAATTTAATTAACGGGAAGTGCTGATATTGGATAGGATTCAGGTGTGATTGCAATTCTATTTAATGGGGTTAGACTTTGCTAAACGTCATTTAATTTGGCTTTGATCTTAAAAGCACATTATTGGGAGACGGGATAAACTGTGATGAAGGTATATTTTATCTCATTAAAATACACTAGTTTTTCCGCTTCACCAGCGTGTTCCCGGGATAAAATATATCCCATGTTACTCAGGGATAATGTAGCATTCTAATATATGAAATATTTTTTAGAAATCGGTCCAGTAGTTTTTTATTTCTTCGTTACAAAAATACAAATCTTTCATCTTAATAATATTATATTAACGTAGATTATAATATTAGTGTAGAAGATCTAGGTTATCTATAAAAATGTGCTGAGATTTAATTTCAAAATTGCTTTTATATGTCAGACGTCTAGCTAGAGGTAAAAAAAGCTCACATCAAATTAATATTTAGACTAAAAATACTTTTTTTTTAATAAACGTTATTAAGTTTATTACAGTATTAAAAGAGATTGACATGTGAAATTATATAATGTTAATACTTAGCTTATAATTAAGGTTCATCCTAAGGCTGTAGATTAATAGAACTGTAACATTGAATCTTTATTGATCCATCCAACGTTAGTTGCTGTCTCTACAATTATGAATTCTATTAGCTTTATTATTAAGTCGAACTTTAAATATACCGAGAAATACTTAAAATGCAGTTCTGCAGTAGTAAAATGTTCTGCCCAAGCATTCACTAATTGTACAGTTAACACTTCAGATAGCTCTCAAATCTTTAATTTTATAAGTCGCCATTTTACGAGATACTCCTTGATACCTCCGATATCCAATACGGTTGGATTTTATGTCGCTACGCAAGCATCGCTATACTTTTATGAGTCGTTAGAGTCTGTCGATGGTGCAGTTATCGTTATGTACCTCGTATTAAGTTTAACAACCAATGTCCTGATTTCTACCGCTCTGGTTTCGTAATGTCTTGATTTATCTACGCCTAGCTGTTCCCCACGGTTTCAATATACCGGCTATGTAACGCAAAAAGATTTTTTTGTCGAATCGGTTCCATAGTTACGAAGATTATCTCCTACATCTAAACTACGTATTTATAATATTAGTGTAGAGGAATGTCGGGTTTTTTTTTACTAAACTGAATATAGGGTTAATACGCTCATTGGTTTCCAGGGTGCGATCTGAACACTCAAGGAAAACTATTAGTTATATGGTAATTTAAGGTCGGCTGGTAATGCGGCCAGAATACCTAACGCAACGAAACTAAGGGATCCAGTTGGAGGTAGGTACTTGAGAAGTCGATCAAAGTGGGATTTGCGACTGAGACCCGAACGGACCAAGGGCAGCAAGAGGAGGGTTGGTTACGGAACAAATTGAAATTTAGCTTTTCTGTTTATTTATTCAATTCTTAAGGTGAGATTTTCAGTCTGGAATTGTAAGCAGATATTTTAGGCTTCGAGGAGATTTAATTTTAACATTGTAAAGGGCTTTGGTATACTGGAATACTGCCGCAGTTTTGCCTGTGAAAATGTAATCTGAAGAATGAAGAATGTTTCTTCATACATGGCCATCTGAAAATAACCAGAGTTTTATGTATGATAACTACATAACTAATATACTACGACAAAGTTCCCATATATACTTGTCAAAAAATGACATACACATAATACCTACATATATTTACAGTTTACACCCAGACCCAGAATAAACGAACATGTTCATGCCCACAGATGCTTGTGGGGTGGGAATCGAACCCGCAACCTGTGTATTGGTAGTCTGGGTATAATCCACACTAGCCGGGACGGTCAACATTAAAAGTTTCGTCATTGTAACTAATGTAATAGATCATTCATTTACTGGAAAACAGGAACATTAATACGTACTATAGCTTTGCTCCCGCGGTTTCATCCACCTTCCCATGATAAAAAGTAGCCTTTGTCACTCTTCGGAACATAAACTATCTCTATGCAAAAAATCACGTCGATCTGTTGTTCCGTTACTGTGTGAAAGAAGTACAAACAAACAAACACACTTTCGTATTTATAAATAACTAGCTTCCGCCCCGCGGTTTCACCCGCGTTCTCCGGGGATCTTATGTTTTCCCGGGATAAAAGTAGCCTATGTCCTTCTCCATACCATAGGCTATCTGCATACCAAATCTCATCGCGATCGATTGAGCGGTTTAAGCGTGAAAAATAAACAAACAAACAAACAAACTCACTTTCGCATTTATAATATTATAGTTAGGATAGGATAGTAGGAATTTAATGCAATTAAGAGTTGGCATCTAAAATAACAAAGAAAGATAAAAACTTAACTTATTATACTTAAGTATTACTTAAAAATCGGTACTTAAAACTTAACCATTTGCCATAAAATCCATGATTTTCTTGCACCAGCCCTGAATCTCTGTAAGTTAAATCCTACATCGGCAACCCTAATCCACGAAGTCTTCGAAGCAACTTAGTATTTTGTACAGTAACATTATTAGCATAAGTATTTTGTCTAGAATTCTAGATCTTGATTTTGAAAGCCAGACCTGTTAATTTGGAGCTGTAATTACGTTAGTTTATGTTTGTAACATGATATTTCCAAATGGTTTGCTATAATTTTGTACGTACCAATTATTCTTAAGTGATGTTATTTGGATGGCATTTATCACTTGCGGTTATTTAATTTTATACTTTACAATAATTTTATTCGGTTCGGATATTTATTTTACTAAAAAAAATCTTATATTTATACCACAAATAACTGTGACTAACTGTGAAATCATGAAAAAATTATCAGCTGTTCCATACAAAAGTTCAATACCTAATCGACCAAAATGTATGAAGCAACCGTATTATTTTACTCGATATCAGAGTTAGCCCTATAATAAAAGTTGTTCACATTGATGAGTACTTCCACCCCTGCAAGTATTGCCAGTGATAACAAAATCACCCTGTATAAAAAACCTGGCAGCTGCGGTCGCTGCCGATGGGCAACGTTATCTCTTTCGGATAAATTATAACCGTTGGATATCTCATGAAAAGTTATAAACTATGACGATCCATATAGTATTATGTGAAATCGAGATTTTAAATACTATTCGATATAATTATGTTATGATATTTTATATTTTAAATAATTAAATTTATAAGAATTTATAACATGTTCCATTTTTAAAATTACATAGCTTTACTCATTTTATTTTATCTCAATAAATTGTTTTTTTTTTTCATAGTATTGTTCACAGTCATGATATAATATGTTATGTTTTGTTTATTTTCAGGTAATTACTAAAATATACGCAGAAATAGTAAATTATCTGCAAATTAATAAGGGACAGAAGGTAAAGGTAATTTTAAGCAGGTAATGCATGCATGTAGCGGAGCAAAACCCTTCTGTAGTATTTCACAAGATTTTATTTAAAACGCGGATATTCAAACCGCAAGTTTTAGTAACTAGCGTGTAGTACATCACTATCGATTAGGTAATTTGAAAATATATTTTAAATATGAATTTATTAATCTACAATGTCAATTTTAGGGGAATATTATAGACTAGCTGTCCCCCGCGGTTTCACCCGCGTTTCTGTGAAAAAAGTTGCCCATGTCCTTCTCCATAACATAGGCTATTTGCGTACCAAATTTCATCGCGATCGGTTTAGCGGTTTAGGCGTGAAAGGTAACAAACAAACAAACTCAGTTTCGCATTTAAAATACTAGCTTCCGCCCCACGGTTTCACCCGAATAAAATAAAATTGAGGCTTATCCCAAATATCCTACTAATATTATAAATGTAAAAGTTCGGATGGATGGATAGATGTATGTTTGTTACTCAATCACACCAGAACGGCTGCACGGTTCTGGATGAAATTTGGCACAGATTATATTCTGGAATAGCATGTAGGCTACTTTTTATTCCGGGAAAACTTCAGATCACTCGGGACCGCGGGTGCGAAACCACAGGGCGGAAGCTAGTTTAAGTATGTTTTTACAACAACAAAATACAAACTATTATATAGAAAATTTCCTCGAAGACCACAGCTGACGATGGGCGAAGTTCCCAATAGGCTGGTATTTCTTTGTATTTGTATTTAAATATAATAATTAATTTAAGTCTATACTAATATTATAAGAGGAAAGATTTGTATGTATGTAAGTATGTTTGTAACGAATTGGCTCAAAAAGTACTGGACCGATTTTAAAAATTCTTTCACCGTTATAAAGCTACATCTTCACCAAGTAACAAAGGCTATATTTTATCCCGGAAATGCGGGTGAAACCGTGCGGAAAAGCTAGTATATTATATTTCACACGCTTTTGTTTCTTTAGCAACTTGCATTACAGATAACAAGTGTTACTTTTTTCACGATTCAAAGATAAGCCATAAGTTTTGACGTTTGGAGCAATGTGCCGACAGTAGAAACATATTTTACCAAGCTCCAAGATAATAACCACACTTAACATCCATCAACAGGATGTCCTATAAACAAATCCTCTTAATATATTTTGTTAACTTAACTACCATGTGGTCGCAGCCACTGTTTATTTAACCACAATCAATATTAACATTTGTAACCTTGGCATAAAGTTGGAAATAGTTTGATTACTCGCCTGAAATTGGGTTGCTGGCTCGACAAAGTTTCATTTGCCGTTGAAACGTGTGGCGGTATTGTGATTTGATTGGTTGAACGATGTCTTTAAGGGTTTTGTGCTGCTTGATGGACTGTAAAGTTAAGATTGTATTTGTGAGAATAGACTATGTTTGCACAATGACAGACAAGAAGCAACTGAACAACAGTCTGGTGCTAACAGTTTCTTTTTTATCTTTCCCGTTCGTTAATCAATCAACAAACCCTGTAACAAGGTTCGTGAACAAACATTTTAGGTTTTGTTCTTTTATTTAATCGGTGCAAGTGCAACACTGAAAGTGAAAAGTGCTTCGCATGGTGTTTCGTCGCACAAAAGTTAATCCTTGGCTAAACCTGCGCGATGGGCGTCCTTTACCTACACATACAAAAAAAATACTGCGAGTCCAGTCATGTTGATTCTTTATTCTCATCATCAGTATCGTGAGCTCATATGCGTCATCGCTACAAGGCCACACGATTGAGAAGGCCATAATTAATCCACAGACCAGTGCGGATAGCCGGCCTTTTTAATTTGTCTTCTGGGACGTGATTCTATATTCAAAACTTAGATGAAACAAAAAGAGAATTCCAAACTATTTAAATATCTCGAGATTTTTTTAAATTTATTAGTGACATTCGGAGCATAGGTCCATAATTCAAATGATGATATTATTCCCAGTAAATATAAATTATTGAATAACCTATAACAACAACAAGTAACCTGTTTATTTAGTTATTGAATATATTATTTGGTAATATTAAGGCGCTGACAACAGCTAAAGTCTCTCTATTGCAACCCAACCTATATTAATCCTACTAAATGTACGGTATTGAAATTTAAATACACGATACTCAAGGATATAAATGACAAATTTATTAATCTCAAAACACGATTTCATTTCATTGCCTCGATAAAAAAAATTGCCAAACACAACTCTGAAAATCAAGGAATTCCCAAATTTATCCTATACATGAATGTATTTTTCGATGTGATATTTTACATTAATATTGTTCGAATAATTAGAAAATGATTTATTTCGTTAGTTTTTGGAATAAGGAATTTATTTGTACATAATTAATTATTTTTATAAATGTCGCTTACGTTATTAATTTGGAGCAGTTAGGGGGAGGAGTCAACATTATGCCACACTCTTCTGTCACGTTACTTGCGTATTTTGCTTTGCCCTCACTCGCATTCCGCGGCGATCCGCGTTGCTAGACGGACCTATACCACTTTTTTTCCGAGCGCGCGGTTTCAACATTATCATCCATAAATGGGTAAAATATCTTTTAAAAAAAATGTGCAATGCCTGATGAATAAAGTAAGGTAGTAAGCAATTTATTTCACAGTGATTGACAATGATAAAAGTAAACAAATACTTGTGTTTGTCAAAGCGTCATATCACTGCCGCTAGATTGCAGTGTAATTTATGAATGTATTCAGCCTATTCACATTATAACTTTTTATCAAATTAAATGACAATATTTGGAGGGAAAATGAATTGCATTACATAACTTTTACAATATGATCTCGTCGTATTATTTCGCATAAAAAAGTATTCAAACTAAAGATTTACTTACCACAAAAAGGGCATAATAACTGATTAATTTTATAATCTTTCATGCATTAGGAATAAAATTTGTCGTGCCGCATCACTGACCGAGAAAGATTCTTATTTTCATCACACAAGTCATGTCATTGTTAGCTCAGCGGTCCTGGTTATAGGTCAAGAACCTATAACTACTTGGATGTGTGTGTTCAAATCCATGTGATGACACCATATTTTATAATCAATGTAAAGTACCTGGATGATTGAGTTGTGCGCTGGTATATAATACTTTTTATTTTGGTAAACAAAAGAAGGAACTTGAAAAAGAGGAAAATTAATGAATGAAACTGGAGATTTCATCTGGATACGAACCATGGACATCTGGTATAAGGATCGTACGATCTCCCGCCTGAGCTATTTATTACTTATGGATTATGGCGAAATTTACTTTCGTATTCTAATGAAAATGTAGCAGTTTCTCATTGATTGAAAACACGGTAAAACGACTAAATGAAACCTAGCTATATATTTTGAATTTTGTACAATTATGAGGCGAATTATTAAGTAAAATCTATATGGGTATCGTTTCCATGGTTTTCGGGGGTGCTTATTACGAATATATAACATATTTCGAGATCCAAGATGGTGGACGCGAATTAAAAAAAAAAAACAATATGGGTATCGTTTCCATGGTTTTCGGAGGTGCCGATTACGAATATATAACATATTTCGAGATTCAAGATGGCGGACGCGAATCATTAAATAAAATCTATATGGGAATCGTTTCTATGGTTTTCGGGGGTGCCGATTACGAATATATAATATATTTCGTGATTCAAGATGGCGGACGCGAATTATTAAATAACATCATGTATAAGGGTATCGTTTCCATGGTTTTCGGGGGTGCTGATTACGAATATATAACATATTTCGTGATTCAAGATGGTGGACGCGAATTATTAAATAACATCTATGTACATGGGTATCGTTTCCATGGTTTTCGGGGGTGTTGATTACGAATATATAACATATTTCGTGATTCAAGATGGCGGACGCGAATTATTAAATAACATCTATGTATATGGGTATCGTTTCCATGGTTTTCAGGGGTGCCAATTACGAATATATAACATATTTCGAGATTCAAGATGGCGGACGTGAATTTTTAAATAAAATCAATATGGATATCGTTTTCATGGTTTTCAGGGGTGCCGATTACGAATATGGAGTAGTGATATCTCTGCGCGACCTAATTTAACTACTAGCAAACTATTATGTATTAGTATTTTAACGTACTGCCAAAAATTAGAAGACACTTTAAAGTATCTCAGTATTTCTCTCTCTCATTTTTTTTTATTTTGGTATCCTATTATATTATTAAAAGGTCATAAACAATAAAAAATATGTTAGGTATTAGTTCTACATACACATACTACGAATAATGACGAATGGGTACACAAAAGCGGCATTTCGCGTGACTTCAAACGCGATAAACCACTGTATGACTTGTTACGCTGTGGTACTATTGTAAATAATGGTGTGAAAGATGAAAAAGTTACAAAAGTAGGATGAATCATATCGAAAAAAGTAATCAAACATAAGTCGCCTACAGGACTCGATCCGTGGACATCTAGTTCAAGGATCGCACGATCTCCCACCTGAGCTATTAATTACTTAATGATAGCGGCGAAATTTACTTTCGTATTCTAATGAAATTGTAGCAGTTTCTCATTGATTGAAAACACGGTAAAACGACGTTTTCTAAAAATGAAACCTAGCTATATATTTTGAATTTTGTACATTATTTTCTTCATTCATATTTCTTATTAAAAAACATTTATACATCCACACGGGCGACGCGAATATAAAATGATAAGAGAAGCGGCTTCATTAAAATTAGTAGGTACATACTATTGTAAATAATGGTGTGAAAGATGGAAATAAAATAGAAAAGTTACAAAACTAGGTTAAAATATATTGAGAACTCGGTTATTACTATTTCTTTATAGCTAGTTGTAATTACATATTTATACTATCAATAATAGCGCCATCTAGTTGTGTTAGTTTCATAGATATATTTGTACTTGTTTATTGTTTGGATGATGGCCGAAAAAGTGCACCGTTTTACCGCGTCTTCGTGTGTGGCGCTATGCTGTGCTATACGTACTATATATATTGGGGATGTAGAGGGGCGTGGCTAAAATTTCAATTTCTCAAGGCCATTTAGCTGTTGTCAGCGCCTTAAGTACAAAATAAATTGAATGATCGGTATTAGATAATCGAAATGTTTGTTTACATAATTTTAGCAGAGAGTATTACAAACAAATATTTGTATTAAAATCTAACCAATGTCAACTATTGAATGATTACTGATTTTGCAGGAAATAACGCTTTCGACAATTATTATCGCATCTATAAATTTGTGGTTAATCGCTATTTGTTTCCATTAATTACTCTGGCAACTTTAAAATGCCCTTAAAAGCATCAATTTGCAATTTTTCCTCAAATAAACTCCACAAATAAGCCTAGCTATTAAATAATTTAAATAACCCTACAGGCCCTACAGCTACATTTTTTACATGGCTGTTCATCATATTTTCGGTCCCGAAAAACTTTATTTCACGACAAAAAGGCACTCGGTCACGAGCACTTGAAAAAAGTACGAAATAACGCGCGGTATCCTACCGGAAGTCGGGTAACGGAAGTCGCTAGGCTTCCCGGAAGCGCTAGAGGGCACTCCGGACCGACCAAATTGTATTTAATCACAGTATATTGCGACCTCAGAGAGGGCAAAAATCTCGAGCACTAGGGTGTAGGCATACAATTATAATTAAGCGGTTTTTGTTATGTATGAGCCTTGGTAAATGGTCTGAAAATAGAATTATTAATGGTTTAGTGACAGGGTACTGGCTACTAATGCTTTTAAGCCATAAATGAGTCATATACTTTGAATAATACATCATAACATTAATTTTGAAACTTTTAATGACATCAAAAAAAAGTAATCCAATAAATTATTTATCTACTAAGGGCGGGTTGTTTGATTTGTAGTTAAGATGACTATTAGATAGACTTAGCTTTAGATTAGCACTTTTCCTATACGTAGTTAAAATTGAATATCTATTGTTAGCAAGTTGTCTGTTAATTAAAACAAACAAACACTCAAACACATTTACCATTATCTTTAAAAAAAATTATGTAACTAGGTATTGAAATTTAACTGGTTGTCGTCTTAACCAATCAAACAACCGGCGATTATAGCTCAGTGGAGACGTGGTATTTCGTAGTTTTTACCAGCCTGACTGGCTACCACCCTCAAGTTGAAAATCTGTCCCCAAACACTTACCGGTATGTTCTGGGAGTCGGTTCCTTTTAGACTTACTGTGTTTACCACGTTTGTGCACATCATCACTTACTATAGTGGCATTGTGGTCAAACACATGCCTTAACATAGCTATAAGGTTTTGTTAAAAAAAAACATTTTTAATACAAGCTTTTTTTGGTGACTGTACTTTTTGTTGACTGCACCACTTGCATTGTCTTCCAATATACTAATGTATACCAAATATCAAGTCAATCCGACCACCTGGAAGTGGATGAAATTCGACTTGCAAGATTCCACCCGGAAAAACATACATACATTGCAAGTTAAATAAAATCTTGTAAAAAAACATGCAATTATTGTCAGCAGGCCATATTATATGGGCTAAAAGTATTAAATTAATTCATCGAATAACTGGTCCATATTCGACCAACCGAGATTGTGCAGAAGCATTACTCAGTGCAGAGATAAGTTTGTCCGAATCCTAGCATAAAACTTTTTCCAGAATGATTCTGTCACATTATTGTCATTGTATAATATATTTGTTATCCATTAAATGACGTAATTTCATTGACAATTAACAATATACGATAGTGTTGGATATATGACCGATAAGATGTGGTTCAAAGATACTTTAGACTTTGTTTTATAACTAACTGTTTTTCGCGGTTTTCGTGATAAAAAACAACTTATAAGTAACCATTCTCAATAAACGGGTTTTCTAACGCAAAACATATAATACTAATCGGATTATTGATTTCAGAGATTACCTCCTTTATCCAGACATAAAAACTTTACCTCTTTATAAAATAAGTAGTAGGTAATATGATGGCTCTATTATGAAGGTTCTACGTACGTACAATTTAAGTAAAGTAATGATAACAATTTAAGAGTAGGTCTTTGCACTATAGGACTAGTTACTTTCTAAGTGTCTTACGGCTTTGGTAAGATCGGTAAATTGGCAATTCCCATGGTATTGCTATAGTCCATAGCCGAGAGTGGCCATTTACTGTCAGGTGGAACGCTGCTTGCTAGTCAGCTTTCTGACATCAAAAAGGAAGTTTGTGTGTATGTTTGTCATTAAATCACGCGTAATTCCTAAAGGGATTTGTATATACTGGATATATAAATGTAATAGGTACTTGATATTCCAGGAAAACACTCTTATCCCTTGATAATGCAGGTAAAAACGCGGGGCTAAAGCTACTTAGTTGTATAAAAAAAAGCTCAACAAAGTAACCCTAAACGGTACTTTATAAAAGTGACATTTAATGGACAGTTATAACCAAAGTTGTCTCAAAAAGCCCCATTTTTTCTCTGACTACGTAATTACCGCTTCCAAACGTCTAGTACAGACCTTCCCGCTTCAAAAGTACTGACCCACTAAGTACTAAAGTACCCGAAGTAAAGTTAAACTTCTTTCCCCCAGGGGGCTCTCTGAGAAAATACTAGATATGATTTGGTTACATAAAGCTTAGTACATAATGATGCATGACATGATGAACGTAAATTATAAATTTTGACTGTGGGTACGCAAGTAATTGCCTTGCTAGGGGTTCGTCTTAATTGAGGTCTTGTGGAAAAAGCATAACAAGCATATTTTTTTGTTAAAGCTGGTACATAATTCGTTTGAATGATTGATAATAACTTTTTTTTTTTTTAAGTTTAATCTCTACTACTTTGAGAATTTGCGAATAAATTCTGTAAGACAGTATAATTAATTTAGTTCATAATTATTACTACATATTACAGATAATAATAAAAATCGTTTATTACAAAGATTCAATAATAAAGCACCTGTAACCGTAATTATCCACCAGCCGTTATCTCTCCCACGAGAGCACTGAAAACACAATCAGAATTGACAATCAACATAAACGTCCAATACTGTCACCCATAAAACGCACGACACGTCATTTCTAATCTTACGTAAAAACCAATAAAACTCCGTCTGAAAGCTATAAACCAAAATGAAATACACATATATCAAAACATGCTTGCCGGTCCGGTCTGCGCCGGTTTTTTTATTTATTATTTTTGTTTACAACCACGTCAAATACAAGGAGCCGCGATCTATCACAAGCGTACACAGCGCTCCTGGCGGCGCGCCAGCAAAACTATTTCAAACTATTCTGTGTGCCCCGTTAATAGTTTTACAGTTGTTGGCCCGCGCGTATGCGCTAAGCTTTGTAATTAATACCCGACTGAGAAAGGGCGTACGATATAGATGTTGAAATGACAGCAGGGCCGTATACTTTTGAAATACATCACGTTTTAAATAGATCAGTCGTAATACGTACATAATGTTTATTTCTTTTTTTTCTGTGAGGATCGTCTAATTTTCAGAGCTCATATTTTGTTACGGATGACATGTTTTCTGGGCATTTGACAGTTTATGTTTTTTTATATGATTTAGTGATTCTAAAACGCTTTTATGTTAAAGACTGGAGTGTGAAATGGATTCTTATATTATTTCATCATGAAATTATTATAATTTTAGTATAATGTCTTTTTAAAGACGTCACTGAACTTTTGATTTGACTCATCAATATCAATTTTAGCTTTAAGATAATTAATCGGATTTGGTGTAAGTTTACTTGAAATATCTATCGAACAAACAGATTAGATGCGTTTAACTTCTATGAGCTACATTAATTTTATACAAGGCGATATAAATCAGGCAGGTTCTAAATTCAAATAGGTAACATTGATTGAAAAAATAAATCACAATATGAATTCTAAATTCGAATGACCGATAAAGGTAGGTACATATTCGCGCGAAAAATTACATAAGTCAGGGTGTCAGTCATGTAATGTCACATAAATGTAGTTATCGCTTAATGAGTAGGGTGAATGAACTCTGTAGAGTGAATTTTGCAACCGCAGTTGGAGCACGGCTTGTGATCTCTTCTTTGCCTCTCGTCGTTTTTATAGGGGTGTCAAACAATGGTTCGTAGATTTTGTTACTTAATTAAGAGGTGTGAATGTTTCACAAATGAAATTATTTTTATTTGTACATATTTTATTATAAATAATTACCAATATGGAATTATTTGAAACATACAAAATACCATCAAATTATTATTTATTAACGGTATAAAACAGTTTTAATATATACAAAGTGCTCGATACAGTACTCAATAATTACCTACTTTAAATTGTGGTGAATTATAGAAAGCCTAAAATTACGAATAGGACACTTCGATAGGTCGTGTATGCTGCCCTTAACAAAGTCATTTCTAAATACAGTAATTCATTTTAAGCAATTGAATTGGTTTTAAACAGTAGGTAATTAAATACAATACAATTATTGTTATCAATTTCCCACGTAGATAAGTGTACATTTTTAATTTATACAATTTCTAGGTAAATAATATACCTAGCAAATTGACTTTTGATGTACAGTCATAAGTATAAATAAACTTAGCAAAATTCCAATGGAATTTTATCTTAACGTATTAAGTAATCGAATTTGTATGGTGTTAGGAACATTTACAATCATTATTTCCCGAGAAAATTGCATTTGAATTTTACTAAGTGCTTATATATCTTGTACATACAACCAAAACATAGATTATTGTACAATTCAAAGTCAATATTTACTCAGAATTAATATCAGTTAAAGCTTGAACGGTTTCGTTTGCCTTGACCCAGATATTTGACCCCTAGTTCACACAAAACTCATTGGCTTGATACCCCAATATGACAGTTACTATCACGCTATGCGCTATGCGATTTTATCGGTGAATAGAACCGGGTGATGTATTTAAGGAAATATATGAAAGGAAATGGATAACGCGACTAGGTTATTAAGTAAGGGAAAAGATGTGGGAATTTTGTACAATTTATTGGTACTGTTTCTAGGATATGGACAACTGGGTGTCGACTGAATCAATATAAAAGATATATTCTAAAATATTTGGTATCGTGCCAAAGTTTTTATTAAAACAAAACCCGTATATATATCATAAAAAATAGAAGCTTTTAAAATCAAATAGTGTAGTTGTTGTAAATTATTTTCATGAGTGAGTTTTATTAATCCTATATGAAAATAAAATATCACGATGATAATAAATAAAAATGGTGGTGAAATATTTAATAGCAATATTATATCAAATGGTCTCTTCAGGAATGCGTCAAAGTCACGATCTAGGAAGCACGGTGACATACAGATCAACAGTTCAATCTTTAGGCAATGAAATATGTATACCTAATAATAAAGATAATCCTAAACTAAATCTAGATTTTAATTTTACAATTTCATAAACCTTTATCATTTAAGTACCTTAAATAATTATTATTGACGTTTATATGTTCTAAAAACCTCATAAATAGGGTAGGTTCATTGCACAACCTTTTTCACCGATCACATAACACCTATTGTAGATTAAAAACGTGTCAACAAACTCGTCCTTTATTAAACAAGATCGCAAAACAATCAACAACGCACCGAATCAATTATCCGTTGATCCATAACAAACGAGAATAACCACGGAGCACAATATAGCGAAAAAACATCTAATCCATGCCACTTATAAACTAAGCCCACCATATTAACCGTCTTAGTAAAAATACGGCGCATTTCCATTAGGCGTTGACAACCCTAGCGGTCGATATTTGGAGGGCTTTCATCGGCTCTTACAAATCGCTTACGCCCCCCCTGGCCCTACCTCTGTTCACCCTTAGCTGCTCGGTCCTCAGAGAGCGCGTGCTCAAAAAGGTTGAGAAACTCTGCCTACGCGTGCACGTCTGTTGTTCTTTGAGAAAAGTTATGTTTAGGTGTCGTGCCCCTAGTTTTATGCGATAACCGATATCTTGCGCTTTGGCTCAATTCACAGATTTTACGTTAGGTTTTGTTTATATTTTGGTAAATTTAAGCGACTTCATTGAGTTCTCAGATAGGAAGCAACACTTAATAAAGATTTAACTGTAAGTCAACCAACATACCATTTGAAGAATGCGTCATTAATGACGTCATCAGTCTCTATCAGCCTATGGTATGGAGAAGGACATGTAGAAGGGCTACTTTTTTTTTCTCCGGCACGCGTATGAAGCCGCGGGGAACAGCTACTTAGTACTAAATATTGGGTGAGCAATCATTGCAATAGTAACTTGAATTATGCATATGTATGTAGAGATAACCTGAAATGTCACATTGGCAACTTATCTTACAGGAACCAAATTACATAAAACGCCCCCCGTCCTCCAGTAGGTTTTTATTTTTTATAAGTCAAAAGATCGTAGATAGTTATTGTTCGTTGAAAAAATCGAATCTTTCAACAAACCCCGGCATTGTGTAGGGACAAAGTAATTTGCTAAAGTGGTAACACCCCCCTTCACCCCCCCACCCCGAGATAGGCGCATGCTTTATCTACCTTATGCGGTCAGTTGCTTTTACATCAATTTTCCGTATTTGTATAAGTACTTGCTTGTTTATAAACTGTAATATATTGTTAAAACTATATAATTTTTGCTTGGCGTGGTAAGTAAGATGCCATACCTATCACGCTTCAGGTCTTGGGTTCGATTCCTGTTCAGGACAAGCATTTGTGTGCAAACATGTCTGTTTGTCCAGAGTCTAGGTGTCTAAAACAAGTTTGGGATTCAATGGTCTTGTGTGAGGAATGTCCTAGGATATTTATTAATTTATCCCAATATATTTAATTTAATCAGTCAACTATTTTTGTCACACAAAATTAAAAACTAAAGTGTAAATAAAAAGGATGCAAATTTTAGTTGTAAAAACGACTCAATTGACGCAAAGCGTCGTCGACATGGCCGCCATTAACGCAGTGCCTTATCTAATTCTATCACAATATTAGTGTCGAAATGTGTCATACCTTATTTTACGGCTTTTATTTAGCTAACTCTTCAGTTCTTGTGAGCACTTAGAATCTTGAAGGTATTTCTATGTAGTAGCATCATCGATTTTTTATAACATTATATTAATTGAATTATAAAATTATTTATGTTATGATGGATTGGAGCTATTCGTTTGGCGCATGTTAAGTTTTAACTTACATAAAAATATTCAAAATATATTCATTAATTATAGATTTTAACGCAAATTGTATCTATATAAAATTAACTCATTACAATATGATTATAATAAAAAAAAATACTCTAAAATAAATTTTAAATCCTTACTTAACATAAATCATTGGTACATTCGTATCTTCGTTGTCAGAAATAATATTTGAATCGTCCGATTCATGGATCGAGACGAAAATTTTCATAATTTCATATTGATATACTACAACTTTTTATTCCAAGTCACTATTGAAAGATGAAAACAAATATGATTTGACTGTCGTATTTTATAGAGCACCGCTTCACAGCGGCGTCAGATGCTAGAAACTGGACTACTTATACATAAAATGCTCTCTCTTAACCATTCAATTAACATTCTTGTCAACAAAACCGCCACTAATTTAACCAAACACCTGTACACAAATCATCAAAACATCTTGTTTGAGGTGCGTTACCAACCAATTTTTCAGTAAAACACCGTTTGCGCCACGCACACGGCGCGGCGACGCGGCGTGGAACAGGCTTATGATCCCCAATCTAGTAAGTAAACAGAGTTGTTTGCCTGCCACTCAAGCGCCTGTACCTGACCCGGGGAATCTGCCCATAATACCTCCACCGGCTTTATTTTTCCTACGAATAACTTCATAAAACTCGATCTCGCTTTATACTTTTGATTTGATTGCCTTCGTTTTTTTTGGTGAGATCCATTTGGATTTTTGTTTGTGCATGGATTTTGCAATTTCAGTTACTTTGATTGCCGATTTGGGTCAAAATGTGTAAAATGTCATAGAAAAAAACTTCAGTTTTCTATCTATAAAAAATGAATGTTGTTTTTTTTTTCATAAAACTGAATACTATAAACGAATAACAACATTATATTTTATAGAATTCAGAGTGACGGCCCAAGAATAATTTCTAGGTAATGGGAGATCTCTTCATATAATTATATTCTATTTTTGAATCGGAACGATTTTTTTTTTATCAAATCGCTTTACCTACGGAATAACATCGAACTATAAAAACGAAAAGCCTTATATAACTACGATAAGTTAGTTTAGCAACGTTGAACGGTTTCCAGTAATAGGATTTTCGTTCCTAAAGGTGGCCTAAATTGCGCTTTCCGGTAACCTAATCTACCCTGTAGCCGTGTTACTAATGTATTGATATCTTCATGCCCATTATGACGCAGAAATAAGCAGAAGTCTCAGTCCATAAATTTACTTAGACCTAATTTACCACCTAAGGTTACCTTATGGAATGCAAATTAATAAATAAATAAATACTTATTGATTACAATACACCCATATTTTACCAAAGATATTTATTTTTTAGGCACTGGCAATACTTGCAGGGGTGGAAGTACTCATCAATATGAACACCTTTTACTATGGGACTAACTCTGATATCACATAAAAATTATCAGCTGTTCCATAGAAAAGTTAAATACCTACTCGACCCAAATGTATGAAGCAACCATTTTATTTTATGTGATATCACAGTTGGTCCCATAGTGAAAGTTGTTCATATTTATGAGTACTTCAACCCCTGCAAGTATTGTCAGTGACTAAAAAATCACCATGTATATTGACGGTGGTAACTTCAGTAGTTTCGACATTCATATGTGCCCTTCTAGGGCCTAAACTGAATAAATGGCTTTGACTTTGATTACTAATCTCATTTTTTTTTAAATGAATCACTCCATGAGTTTTAATTTAGCTTATAAAATATTTATTCTAATTGTAAATACTGTACTAACAAACTTTCATAAATAAATAAAAATAAATTCAACAGGACATATTAAAAGTATTGTCATGGCCCACGACACTTGGTGTGTGGTCTTCAACACATCTATTTATGTGCTTATCTTATCTGTGGGCCACAAGACACATCCTTAGGGATCTGTGTCTTTAATAGTAACACTGTTATCAAAGACAACGGTTTATTGTCGACCATAGACATTCAGTTCTTTGGATGTACTCTAGGCTTAAGGTGACGCCGCATTAAGCTTAAAAATCTCAAATTCAATGTGCTGCGTCTTGCTCCCTACTGTAGTGACCTCTCATAGAAAACCCGCGTAAACGGAAAGGGTGTATGCGACAAAATGGTTTTTATTTATTATTTAAAAACTACAAATATATTTCATAAAACCTATGTACTAATTATAGTATCAGTTTCAATTAATATATGTAGAAATTTTGAAACCTCAAATCGATCCTCAATGTCGGTAAAATTGGAATCTCTTATTTTGAAGAGGTCTTTTTGATTAATTATTTTGTGTTATAAAAGTTAAGTTCTTCAAGGCGTCGCCTAGGGCTAGGGAGCCCTGGTGTCCCTGAGATACTTTTTAACCATTTTATTCATTAATGCGATGGTAGCTCTGTGTCACGTCTAATACCGTGACGAAGATCGTGGTTCCAATCCTACTATTGAGCTTTCAGTGAAAGAAAACATCGTGAGGAATGAATGCACGGTGGTATGGTACTTTGTAGCGTACCCGCTTGGCTGGCTGGCTACTCTCTCAGATCTATACTAATATTATAAAGAGGAAAGATTTGTATGTAAGTATGTTTGTTACGAATTGGCTCAAAAAGTAATGCTACATTATCACTGATTAACATGGGCTACATTTTATCCCGGGTACGCGGGTGAAACCGCGCGGAAAAGCTAGTTATAAATACATTTGCATTTGAGAGCCTGATCCTTCTAAGTTTTGTGCTTACCACCTTCGGCCACATAAAAAAATATAATCAATATGTGAGTGCTTACGCAAAAAGGGACCTGAAGGCATTGAAAACTGTTTTTTGTCATGAGTTTTGATTCTGTGGTCTTTCAGCTATGTTTTGGTCTAATGAGGATGTTTTAAGGTGCCGTAGTTTTTTTATTATGTTTTTTTTGTGAGCCGACGCAGTTTTGGAAAAATTACACCTTACACACAGCGCACAAGTTTCACACTCGAGGCGAAACTCATTTCGACTCAAAACTAATAAATAATATAATGCGATTTATTCGAAATCAATTATTTTCCCTTGAGGCCCCTTTTGGCGTAACCACTCACATATGGTTAAGTATCCAAAAAAATATAATAAAAGTAAACCTAAAGATCTACAAGGCTAGTGTGAATAGTAATATCATGTAATATCGTTGACCTTGTCATTTCTTCTAATAGAGGCATGGTGCTTTATTTTTTAAATAAAATAAAGTCCGAGCTCTTTTAAAATTAATATACCTAGAACAACATAGTTTGTTTGGTAGAATGTGATCCTGTCGCGTATTTTGCGTAACATTGAATCTTTGCAAATGTAGATAAGAATGGTTATCTATACTCTTATCTCTGTTTATTTACTGAATGGATAACACACGTGGTTTTAATCGGTAAAGGTTGTAACACTGGACTTAGAGCTTGCGACCCTTTGCCTCAATATAATGATAAAAAGAATGAGTTTATCCTATTACTATTAAATGAGCAATATTTGTAAGTAAGTAATATATATTTGTAATCACGTTCTCGAAAACGGCTCTAACGATTTCGATGAAAGTTGCAATAAGTATAGGAGTTTACGGGGCGAAAAATCTAGCTAGATCTCATATCTGGGAAGATTAGTTTACTCTATTTTCACCCGAGCTCGCCCAGGTACTAATTGTTAGTACTATAATAATCTCTATTTCTAATAGCATTTCCATTTACCTACCAATCACGAATCATCTCAATAGAAGGCATGTGGAGACCATTAGGTACCTACTGTTTATTGACTGAAGCTTACTTTGTGAACTTACCGACTCGATGGACTTAATATGTCATGGACATAAAACTTATTAATTTTGGATCAGGGAGATTTTATTATTGATTTTATGACAAAAGTCATGAAATAATAATTTTACTACCGCATGCGTTTTAGTAAAATATCCTAGGATTTGTAGTTTGTTTAGGATCATCATTCCTACTAAACTAAACTTCATCTTGTTTTAGCAGAGAATTTAGTCCACCGACAGTAGGACAAGCCAATCCAATATTATTTCAGCTCCAAATAGCCAAGTAAACTTCGTCAGTCAGTATACTATTACAGCGGCCTACATATTTGACACGGCAAAGCAACTGTTTTGACACTGACAGACAACTGCTAGACTTGAAGATGTCATCATCTAATCACCTATCAATGCAGACGAATTAAACCGTTTATCGAGCAGACTTCACCCGTCAGCTGATTGTCAAACGCAAGTGACATAACCGCAACATGGCGGGGCGTTGTCCATGGTTGGTTGAATTGACATAGTACTTAGGTAAGGATACATGAACAAAATGTTAAAATTATTATGGTATTCACTCCATATTACATAATTGGTTTAAATCATAAATCAAGAATGATAATCTAATAAAAAATATAAAATAATAATAGGTTACTTTAAATAAAGCAATTGACGGCCGAATGATTTTAAAAGTGCCTCATTAAGTTAAAAAGTGATCATTTTTAACTATATGTCATGCGTACCGAAAGGGGCCGATTGACGTATTGATTTTTTTTTAAATTATGAAGCAGTTTTCGAGCAAGTGGGAGAAAAAAATATTTTAAAGTTACCTATACGTTTTTGGTTTCAAATTGAAATTGAAATCAAAAAACAAATTGAACTCTCTGTTTTTGGGGAAAGCCTTACTCTTAACATGATAATAATATTGAATCAGTATTACTTATTGATAATTTAATATCACTTTCATATGAATAAATCAATTTGGCATAATAAGGAACGCTTCAATAGAGGCAAATCTAATTTAAAGTTTAAATACTAAATTATTACTTGAAGAAAACCATTTCGTAACTTAATGATCACTTATTTAACTTAACTTTTTGGATTATCTATAATATTTATGACTTATCTAACAATATTTTTTGTTATTTTCAGGTATTTACACTGATAACACGAGTGACGAGGAACTTAGTGAGTTTAACTGTATGGATTTTATACTAAGTGAGGTTAAGTAATTATTTTTAAGTTATGTTTTGTCGCCCATTTTATAGTCAGTGATTTTTTAAATTTAAAACTAGCTTCCGCCCCGCGGTTTCACCCGCGTTCCCGAGGGATCTTGTGTTTTCCCGGGATAAAAAGTAGCCTATAGCCTTCCTCGATAAATGGGCTGTCCAACGCTGAAAGAATTTTTCAAATCGAACCAGTAAGTTCCTGAGTTTAGCGCGTTCAAACAAACGCACTCTTCAGCTTTATAATATTAGTATAGATTTGTCTTTAACCTACCTAAAGTCGGTATCTAATTTTATTTTAGTGTGTAAGTATAAAAAATTAAATTATTTTCAAGTTAACGAATAAGTAGGTACTAATTAAAATTACAATTTAGGAACTTAGTGAGTTAACATGTGTAAAATTGTTACAAAACGCGTAATGAGGTAATGTATTTATGAACCACAGAACTCTTTCAACAATGATTATAATGTGTCTATTACTGCGCAGGAGTTTCACACGAGGCTGAATTAAAAACCCATCAGAAACGTATTACACTAACACCTTACCACCCGCGCTCTTTGTACAAAAATACAAAGAGTTTTCATCCTAAACTCAATTTAAATAAGGTCGTATATTAAATTTGAATGAATAAAGAATTCCAGTATTTTCATCCAACTTTACTCCTAATTCCGTTATGAATAGAGTCCGGAATCGGATGCATGTAATTCCGGAAATGTACGTCGAATCGGGAAGGCTCGAAACAGGTTTTGAAATAGTATTTTTGTATAGGTATAAGGTGTGCTAGAGAACTGTTATTTTAAAAGGGTTTTTTGATAGAGCGTGATGGTAGTTTGGCATTCGTTTCAGATGACACGCTGTATTTACTGTATTTAATGTGTCTTAATTTTCCTAACATCCTGTAAGTTAGTGTTAATTATCATAACGAATTGTTAATTATGGGGAATTGGATAAAGTTATTAAAATTGTTATAATTACCGTAGTTAGTAATATAAGAGGTCACAATAGGAATAACTATAATGTATTATCAAATGATGGTTTTTTACTAAGCTTATCGTTATTTCAATATTTAATGCAAGTTTCATTTTTATATAAAAGTGTGATTGAACCAACTAGAAAACTATGTTTACGTACTTATAACAGAAATCGTAATTGTTAGTATAACAGAGAATATACCCCAACAAGAATTTAAAGTGATAATGGTGTCTTGAAATTTTATAGAAGATTAATAATCATTTTAAAATTACTTTTTTTCATACAAAATAAAATAGCTGTTTTTTGATCAGTTTTGTCACAAAATAAAATAGCTAAAAACTCATGTAGGTAAGTATACATCGATTCTACTGCCTACTAAGCAAACAAATTTCTTGATTTCTTTTTCTTAGTTTTCTGTATTTAATGAATAAACCCTGTCTTATAAACAGATACAAACAATTGAAGGCAATCTATTTTTCTTAAAGATTCCCCAAGCTTTACTTCTCAATCGCTATGTGGTCGCTTGTGGTGAAGGTAGTTGGGCGAGGACCGTTAATGTACAAAGATAAAGTAGAAGAGGCATTACATGTACAGCGATCTATATTATTATGACAGTATTGATCACTAGATTTCCTTGTGTATTGTTCTATTTAAAAATGTGAATCATATTATTGTATTGCAGTTGTTCAAAATCTATCTTACTAATATTATAAAGCTGAAGAGTTTGTTTATTTGAACACGCTAATCTCAGGAACTACGGGTTCGATTTGAAATTTTTTTTCGGCTGTGGATAGTCCATTTATCGAGTAAGGCTATAGGCTACTTTTTATCCCGGGAAACATAAGATCCCTCGGGAACGCGGCTGAAACCGCGATGCGGAAGCTAGTTTGACATACAGGTATTAAAAAAAGATCCGTGTTTGTTTTATTCTAAGTGCAGTAATAGGGTACCTTACGTACCTTACTTAGGTTCCAAGAAAGACTTGTTGAAAACTATGACTTAATATTAGATAGTTTGTATGTTTATAAAAATGGTATAATACAATTTTTGTTGTTCAAAAGTCTTCTAAAATGCGGGTAAAAACCACGGAACATATCATAGTACCGAATTTATAACCTCAAAGTAAACTCAAGTCAAAATATACATTCCCGAAAGTGTTTCGACCATCAATTTGTTCTTATAGCCGTGTCGAAGTTCCAAGGGCTGGTTTACACGCATATTTCTCTACGATGTAAAGTGTCAGAACAAAGTTGTGAAAGATGAAGTGCTCAACACAAATATTTGTTTTTCGTTCGAACGAGCAACTTTGCTGATGGGACGTTGACACAGTGGGAACTTTGCTCATCACGTCGCGTCTGTCGGTATCTAAGTTACTGTGACCCTGAATTTGAGATAGCTAAGGATTTTATTATCACAATAATATCGTTAATATTTTTATTAAGTAAGTAGGGATTTTAATTATGCTGTACATATTAGGCTTTTTGTAAAGTTTTTGCAAATTGGCTTTCTGTACAAAGTCGGTCAGTACGTAAGTGCCCTTTAATAAAAAGTTGATTCAGCGTGTGTATTGAAAAGTTTCGGTTAAATGTAGCTCAGATTTATTAGAACTTTTACACATAAGCTGTTTGTTGAGGTTTACGACCTCTGCTTTATTTGGACAGTTGTAAAAACTTTTTCGTACAAAGTTAGTTCTTTACTAAAAGTTCAGAGGTCAATTAAAAATGCTTTAATACTAGACTTTTGATTTGTCACATAATGGAATACTTTTTATTTATTTATGGACACACACAAAATAAATGGAGATGTAACAATTTACTTGTGTCTGAAATTTCGGAATCCAAAATTCCTTATTACGCTTTCCGTAATTCCGTAGTCTCATTCTCGTTGGAGTTTATGGCCACCTTACAATGATAGCCCAGTGTCCAAGAGTCCGCAGCTGAGTTTACGTGCCATTCGACCGAGTCCAACGAGCGAAGCTCTGAATTTATACGACCTGCTTGAGATGGGTAGGTACGAAGACTTACTATGTATTGTTAGGATATTTGTAGGATTTTATTTTTTGTCTTTTCATTTAAATTTAATTTTGCATCATTAGATTAAGTTCTTATTATGTATTTTTTTTATTTTATTATTAACCGTTCCCGTTCTACAACCCGTAGAACGGGAACGGTTAGTTTCAAGTGCTTCACTGTCTATATGCTCAGGAATAAATGTAAAGAAAAAAAATATTTTATTTAACTTTAATTTATTTATTCCCAGCAAAGTACTGTCACATTAAGAAGAAACAAAATCATTTTAATCTCTATCCATCGATCTATCCATCTAGTTTCCCCATTCTAAAGACGTCGCCTGTCCATTGAAACCTCAATACGATGGTCTTCCTAATGGTCACCATCCTATTTACTGACTAGGTGTTTACCGTAATTCTACCTCAACTAGAGTTTATCTACAATTAACTGAGTATTACTATGTATAAGTAATTCGAAGAAAAAAAATTGATAGCTCTCCGAAAACTCTATTAGATAGCTCCCGTTGGCTCGCGAATGGGACGCGCGTCCCAAAACTACCTACAAAGACACGCGGGTGAAACCGTGGGGCGAAAGCTAGTTATAGAAAACATAAATTTGTAGTAATTTCAAAAATAGAACACGTGTTCTCTCAACCAAGCAAAAGATAATGGAGAGTGGGCAAATATGTAGATGTATATTTTTATTTACGGAATTTACAACAATATCCACCGTCTCATAAAATAGATACGACTAAATGGATCCGAATGATATTACGTTTTTAATGCACATCGAAATAATCCAGTTCCATATTCACCACTCAACTGTTATCTTGAACCGGAGAAATCTTTATTACATTTCAGTCCATAAAACGTTCGTTTTGCACTGTATATACACTTTATACCTGCTTCTTAAAGCTTATCAAGTCTCAAGTAACAAAACTGACATCCATTATTGTATCCGAATAATTTATATGACTTTATCTGTTCAAATTAGCATAAAATTATTATTAAGAAAACTTGTAAAGTGTGAGTCGCGTTTTTATATTAAAAAAACTATTTTATTTTATTTGCAGCTCTATTGATTAGCGTTCTATATTTTTACATTATATTATTTTACGTTTATTAGTTTCTTTTTCTTTAGATAAGTGTCATTTTCGTTTCTTCACGCCCTAAAACCAGTCCCGGCTTAACTGGGAGATGTTTTATTGAAACATAAATTATACTTAAGCTACATGTTCCAGGAGTTGGACTTGAAAGCACTTTGCTTTGTTGAATTCTAGGTCTTGTAGTGATTGGTAATACATTCACGGCCTGGTATTATGTCCATTGGCGACGGTGGTTACTTACCATCAGATGGAACGTCAGTCTACCTGTTACCCTTCTGACAGATAAAAAACAAGCTCATATATTACTTAAAATGTCTGTTTAGGGTACATTTTTCTTATAATAAAATATGTTATTATATGTAGTTATATATTTATTTTGAATTCAGGCATCTTTCCTATTATATTATGTATAGTGACTAATTTCCTTATCTAGCTAATATTTGTGAACATAAATAGATATGACCTTGTTTAAGGGTTCTCCCAAAATACGGAATCCTAAAGCACACCAGCATATGTATGTATGTCTAAGTGGCCTCGGGGTCTCGTAAAAGCGTAGTCACATTAGTATACAGCCAAATATGTTATTAAGAGATATGGGGCCCACTAATTGTATTTTTAATGTTAAGGTGGAGCACATACTCTGTTTTTTTGTTACTTTGTATAGGCTTGTGTTTGACCATATTATCTCACTTGGTAAATGATGATGTGACCGAAGGCCATATATTTTCAACTAAAGGGTGGTAGCCAGCCAGACGGGTACTACAACGTACCCTACCACCGTTCTATGGTTTTCTCACGGTGGTTTCCTTCACTGAAAGCTCAAGCTCATTGTAAGATTCAAACCAGTTTCGTTTGTTTGTTACGTTTTTACGCCTAAACTGAACTGATCGTGATGAAATTTGTTATGCAGATAGTCAATAGTATGGAGAGAGACATAGGAAAAAAAATCTAGGGAACGTGGGTCAAACCAGATAATACGACTTTTTTATTTAATAGTGAGGATGGCGTGTTTTATTTGTTAACGGATTTGTTTCTTATACTCAAATCAATTAGAAACTTCGCCTTAAATTAAGCATCAATTTTCGAATTATGGACGTTGACTTACACTACGATTGATAAGCGATTAACAAATAAATGGTAATGGAATTTCAATTTTGTTTAAAAATGGTATTTTTTTGTGATATCCACTTTGTCGATAACGGCTGCGTTTTTATTTATTTACAATCCAAATTAACGAATCTAAGCTTATGTATAAGTGGTAGATAGTTGTATATTGTAGGGGAGACCGGGTACAAAAGTAACGGCGGGTCGAAAGTAACAAATGCTCTCTAGATTTATCCAATGGGCGAACACCGCTTTGCTGCTGTCAGGCGATAGCCGGGAGCGCCCCCCTCAATTGCATTTAGTCGCCGCGTACGCCACGCGCTGTTTGGTTGTGTGACAGAACGCTACGTGAATTTACAAACCAAAAGTAAGTTTTTTTACGTTTTCTTATTCAATGTTTTGATAGTCTTAAAAGCATGATAGTAATCTGAATGTTTGCATCTCTATACTGTATTAAAGTGATTGTACATTGCGTAAATTCATTTTTGTGTAGTACGTTCCCATTTAAGGTTATGTTGCACGTTTTGACAAAAATGTGGATGGGTACAAAAGTAACATAACCCTATGGGTACAAAAGTAACATGTTACTTTTGTCCTCGTGGTGATTTAATTATTTATCATATATTTCATATTTTTTTTAACAGAATGCCTCGACAACGCATAAGAACAACTGAACGAGGACCTACCGACACGGAAGTGTACAAAAAAGCGGCTGAAGAGCATTTTAAAGATGCTGCAACAATTAGAGGCCTGGCAAAAAAATATAATGTTTGCCATGTAACATTATGCAGATTTATAAAAAAATTAAAAGCAGGAAATACTACCGATTCTGATTAAGATTAATGACTGAATTAAAAAAGTCTGATTATAATACTAAATTGATCTCATTAGTTAAACTAAGAATTTTATTGATTTGTTATTATCTTAACATTTATAGTTTTTGAACATTTAAAATACGAAAGTTAATTTGTGTTATTAGCATAAAGAATTTAAATAAATAATTTGTTGATTTACCATGTATAATATTGTATTAATTATCAACCCCTTTGTCTTGTTACTTTCGACCCACAACGTGTTACTTTCGACCTGCCTACGTGGTCGAAAGTAACAAGGAACGATTTTTTTTAAAATTTCTGTAATTCATACAAAACACATTTTAATGTGATAAATCGAGTTGCTACAGTAAAAAACATAAACTGAACTTTTATATAATTATATTATTTTAATGGCAACAGTAACACCCATCCAGAAATCAAAGTAAAAGTACAAAATGTTACTTTTGTACCCGGTCTCCCCTACTCATTAAAAATTACCACATTTCTTATCACAAATTAAGAATGTTAGTTATAATTATTTTTGATCTCTCTACTAATCCTAGTAGTTTTCTTCAGATCCATAACAATGCATATATGCGTTCACTCGCCTTCCCGAGGGATCTTATGTTTTTCTGGGATAAAAAGTATCCTATATGTTAATCCAGTGTATGATCTATCTATGTGCTAAGTTTCATCCAAATCCATGCGTAAGATATCATTATGCTAATAGAACACCATTCGCGGTAGAATCCTTGGGTCCGTGTGGGTTCGAAGCTCGCCGATTTGCTCGGATTTTATCATCCAAGCTCATCGAGGCTTCGAGAGACCGACGGGCTGGGAGCTTTTTCTGCCAACGCATAAGCGTGTCCATCTAAAAAGGGAACGCTGCCAGCCTGTTGGGAGCCTTGCCTATCGACAGCAGCGAGGGCTTTGAGGATGTTTTCTATATATAGTTTGTATTTTATACATAGAATACCTAATTTTATCAAATAGAATATAGCGCTAAAAATGAGTTTACTATTGTCAAATTTTCACCAGACTTTCATTAAAATAACAGTCTGTAACTTTACTAACCACAAAGCCAGTTTAGATTCAAATCGTCCTACAGTTCCTACATCTAGCCTCAGTATAAAAACAGCGTTGAGTCTAAGAAAGGACTAAAAGGTAATCTTAGATTTCAGACATAAAAAGAACAATGGCATTGTGAAACGAAGTCACCTTGCTCTTTCAAGAGATTTAAATTAATTAAGCACCTAAGCGCTTTTTCCGACTTGAATTTTAGCCAGAGTTTATTTTAGAGCGTTCGTTATAAATCTAGCGATCGCTGTAGTGTTGCTAAAATGCTATTAGATACATATTTTATGGTAATAAATATTCTGGGACATTATTGATTCGAAAATAGTGCACAAACAGATTTTAAGCAATTTAGGCAGCCCCTGCCAAACATTGCAGTATGATAACTTCATTGTCATTAAAAAAAGTTTAGTCAAAAGTTTTTTCCTGGCACGTGACTTAGAATGGAAGAACGGGACAGACGGAAACTATTACAATATATACAGAGTAGTAAATATATCATGCGTTATTTTATACAAATGCTGAAACTTAAACCTCAAGCCTAATCCTCCGACCATCAACCAGCGATAAGCTTTCTTTTTAACATCAGCTTCACCTAAGCCACGCCACTATACCCAATCAATCACATTCCCGCTCCCACTACTTCACCATTTAAAGAATCACCATAAATTCACCGCTACCACTGGCACCACACATTAGCCAACATTTTTAAGTGTTAGTAATTACCAGTGGAGTAAGTGTGGCTATAAATTTCGTACAAAAACATAGCTGGCTTGTAACGGGTTTAATTTGATGCGGTGTTTGGCAAACAGTTATAGTGCAGTTATGCTGTGTAGTTGCTGTATAGGGCAAGGTACTTTAGAGGTGTTATTTATTGACTTGTTTATGTGAATCGATGCTGTGAGAATTTTTACTCGCTGCTATTTCGCTATGATTTTTTTATGGGCTATTAATTAGCTTATTTTTTGAGGATATACAGGGTGATTTTTTCATCACTGGCAATACTTGCAGGGGTGGAAATACTCATCAATGTGAACAATTTTTACTATGGGGCTAACTCTGATATCGCGTAAAATAAAACGGTTGCTTCATACATTTTGGTCGAGTAGGTATTGAACTTTTGTATGGAACAGCTGATAATTTTTTCATGATTTCACAGTTAGTCCCATAATAAAAGATGTTCATTTTGATGAGAACTTCCACCCCTGCAAGTATTGCCAGTGACAAAAAAATCATCCAGTATAGGTATCTATCTATTAGTATTATACATATATATTATGATGATGTGTTATCAAGGGTTCGATGTTTTATATATAATATAGGTTTGCGTACGCAATAGCAGTGTTCCTACAGTTTCCTTTAGAACTGGACTGTGTTGGCAACACATCAGCAATCCCGGTCCATAGGTTGAGGAGACCATAACTACCAGGTAAAGCGTCAGCTTGCGTATAACATAAAAAAAAAAAAATAGGTATAGATACCTGGTTAAGTTCCAGTAAAAGCTAAATGTCATATAGGTATTTTCTTCGGCAAACGCACGTTTCATTCATAAAAAAAAAGTCTTATTTGTTTTATGAAATCATATTAAGAAGGCATTGCCTCTGAGCCTTGAGGTAATTGAAATTCAATTTACAACGGACCTTATCGTCTCACATACATTTAAAATAATGATAATGAAATACATTCGGCATTTTCAACTTTATTACCTTACGATAAGGTGTTTTAAGTGAATAATTGAATAGGCAAAAAATGTGAATAATAAAATTTTATTGTGTGCCTACGTACTTTTGTAAGTGGAATTATATAAAAATGGTACAGAAGTGCTTCAAATAGGATTTTTTATATCCATTTATTCAGTTTAGGCCCTAGTATTATGAAGGTCGAAGCTACTGAAGTTAGCACCGGTTCGGATGTCAGTCGTCAACTGGGAATAACCGGCCAGAAAAAGAGAAAAAAGGAGGAAACCATAGCACGGTGGTAGGGTACTTTGTAGTACCCGCCTGGCTGGCTACCACCCTCAAGTTGAAAATCTGTCGCCAAACACCTATTGGTGTGTTCCGGCAGCTGCACTTGAGAGCCAGATCCTACTAGGCTTCGTGTGCTTACCACCTTCGGCCACATCATCACCTACCATAGTGAGATTGTGGTCAAACACAAGCCTATACAAAGTAAAAATAATAATAATTTACCACGAAATTAAAATTAATATTCATTCCAAACCAATTCGTAATACAATAAGTAATAAACCATTTTATTCGATTAATTTGACAATGCGACGCAAATTATAAATCCGATTTGTGACATATCGATTAAATTGGTATTTAATATCGATGCGTGCCCATGGGAAATCATTGGTTACAACGATATAGGGTATGTTGTACGTCGAAATTAATTTTCTGTTTTTTGGGACATATTATCAATATCTATACGTTAAGTAATTATAAATCGATTTAAACGTATTTAAAAAAAAATACACTTAAGTTATATCTATCGTTTGATTGCATTAAAACTTACACTGAAATTGTGAAAGGAGATTGCTCTATTCGTGTCTTTGTAAAAATAGTATCTACAAAGGAATAATATGGAGTGCTTAAGTTATGTAACTCAGGAACATCTACACCATAAATAATAGTTTGTCAATACTTGAAATGACTTCCCAGTAAACTATAAATAGGAGATTCCACAAAAAACTCCCTTATTGGAAAACTTTGGTACAGTTCGCAACACTAGTGAAAAAACATTTGGGAAGGTCAATAGTGTTGCGCCTAGTTTGGAAACTATACCCCGAACGATTCCATTGGGAATCCCTAACACTGCTCGATCATTTTACAGTCTTTTTAATCTCTAATTACACAATTACAGTTTAGTACCGTTTTTTAGTGCAAATCCATCAAAAACCGGTATTTCCTTAAACTTAAACTTAACTGAACGAAATTTAATCAATAATTTTAGATCAGCTTACCAGCCCCTAGTAACATGATCCAAAAATGTTTTGAAGCCTATCTTTAGTAAAAGACTAACACGCGTCACTCAGTGAGAGGCAACGTTCGCCACATTAGTTCGAAAGCTGTTTACCGTCTGTCTACCATCCAACTCGGTCGGAATCCGACAACTAATCGTGAGGAAGTTTCCGAAACACTGTCCAACTCGGAATTAACGAAACTCGGTTATCGACTGTCGATTCGTTAGAGCTGTAATTAGGTGTAGCTAGTTTGGTCTCGATAAAAAAAGGTAGATTTAAATAGATAATGAAAATAACAATGAGATATTCAATGGAAAAAACGTCAAATTTCTTTTTTATGACATCTATATGATACCTTCAACATCGATTTCAGCAGGAGTATATAATATACTTACCGTTTTCATAGTCTCTCATTATATTTAACAGCTAGTGAAAAAAAATATCGAATCTACAATATATATATGATATGAAAATAATATTTATGCTTATTTAATACAATATAATATACACGAGTATCATCCATCGAATATTCTTTTTTATCAATACTGGCATTTTTTAGCTCGCAAATACATTCTTGATTCAAATTTTTTTATTCTAAAATTAAACGCGCAATACCATTAATTTAGCCAAGCAACTGTATCAGAGCTTAAGAACGAAAATCAAGTGGGAAACTTACGAAAGCTGTCAAATGTTTAGCACTTAAGGGTAAGGTGAAACTGGGAAGAGAAAACGAAATGTTTAAGCTCGGTTTAACGAGAGTTTAATGTTGTGCTTAACTGCTTGCTATACCTAGTTAACTCGAAGTTTGTGACGTGGAATAGATTAGTCTTTAAAGTTTCTCTTTTAAAATTGGAGATCGGACGTCAAACGTCAGTACCTATTCAAGTGTCTTTTATAACTGCTGGTTAATGGCTTTTGTCTATGGATTTTTATTGTTTAATGTGTAAAGAACAAAAACATGTAGTACATACATAATAGAATATTTAGTATCTTCCATTGAGAAGATTTTTATTTTTAAATAAATTATGCATTAAGGCTCGTATTACGCAAATTAAATATAAATACTAAATTAAGTTTTTCTCTGTATACTTTAATGCAAGAGATTTGTAAAAAATATATGTTAAACTAGAGGATTTATGCCAGGGAACAATTTTTTTAATAATTAAAAAAAAACATTAAGAACGTCAGAAAAAAAACGAGAATATGTGCCTTTTTAAAGTTGAAAATTATTTTTTCTCATATTTTACCCATCCACACAATTTGAAAATATTAACAGACATTCTAAGATCTAATACAGTGGGAACTATTTTGTTCCTTTTCCAAAAGACAATCCAATTTTAAACGTGTTTTTTTACAATAGCCTTTGTTCCTTCTCTCTTTCACCCGTTAGTTTAGTGCGGGACGGGTTATTCGCTTATATCGTTACCTTAATAAGAAAACTATGTGAATAAATAAATGAATTAGTATACTATGGTAAGGCCATAAATGCACGCAGCGACAACCTTATTTGCGTTTGAGCAAAAAGAATCCTGTGTAAGCGGAGTCTAAGGTAATAGGATTTTGTATAAGCTTATTATTTACAGACGATTCGCATTTCCAGTCTTCTTTGGAAATGGTAAGAACGAATTATATAGATGTTGAATGTTAGATGATAATAATATATTGTTATGAAATAAGTTTTATTTGAATTTTATTCTTTAGGCCTTGAAGACGTAAGATTTTAGAATTAAAAAATCTGATGTACATTCCCGGCCTTAATGTCACTATTTCTGTCCTAGTTATAATATTATACAATTAACTTTAAATTTTATTGTGATGCTATAAGGTTAATTTCTCTTTGATATTTATAAACGTCAAAAGTATTTCTTAAAATAGCCATTGACTATAAATTACATTTGATTAAATTCCTACTTTTTTAAGATGAAAACTTTTTACAATTGAAATTAGATCTAGTCTTTATAAATCGAATGTCAGAATCGTTTTACTTTATCGAATAACAATTGGCTATTATTAGTATTTCATTGAATTAGGATCCCAGTTCAATACCTATTAGAGTCTACTGTCTATTATCATTATCTAGCCGTTTTGAATGGTCAATGGACTGTGGCACGGAATAGCCGATTCAATGGAAACATACATTGGTTTGGACATTAAGCTGCTGAAAGGCATTGGCTACAGGATTAATAGTAATGGGGTCAAACGTCACTGGATACATGGATAGTATCGTCTCTTTCTTTTCCTTGCTTTGAACTATCAGAAAAAAAAATCACAACTATTTATTGGGAGCACTATGTTCTAAAAAATTGGAGGCGTATTTCCGTCTATCACTTAGACCACAATTAACTTAAACGTAAGTAGAGGACGCACATTTTCGAACTCGCCTACGTTCAAGGGCCTCTCTTCAAATTTCGAGTGTTGTAATTTAATTATGCACTCTTCGTATTCGAAGTAATTACACAAGTGATTTACCACCATAGTTCCGGGCTGTACCAAGGTATTCTGACAGTAATACCTATTACTTTATATATGCTGTTGTGACTCTGTGACTGGTTTGAGTGTCAGCGAACCGCTATAATGATCAGCCAAGCTGTCGTGATCTTGTACATAATTTACCAATTAAGAGGTTAGTCATAGTTACAAACTATGAAATAGAATAGAGGTGCTTTACCATAATAAAGGAAATCTTCTCAAACTTAAGTATGACGGTACCTAATAATTATGTATGTGCATATTTTGTCACCGCGGCGTCCTAGCCAAAACTTACTCAATTTTAAACTTCGAATTTGGAACAAAGTTCTCGTCAGTATGTCTCTTTTATTTTTACGTATACATACATCTAGAACAAATATCGTAAACGTATCTCATACGAGTCTTGGAAACCTTCCAAATATGAAATACGCCCTTTTAATACGCGATGAGTTAACAAGATTACAATGATATATACGCGCGTATCATCGTCTGTTTCTTATGTTTCTTTAGTTTCCTATCCGTGGCAATTTCCTTAAGCCATGTTGGTAGGGCCCAAGGTTAGTGCTACATAATAAATGTTATTAATCCTCGCTGAAAGATAGAAGTGTTTTTGCTTTATTAAATCTATTTTGTTTCTCAGTTTTCTTGTTTTCGGAATTACGTGGGTTAGTAAACTTTTTATTTAGGTCTGAGTAATAGGATATTTTGTTTTGAGAATATGTAAAAGCATACTTTTAATATATGGTTTGTGTTGTAAATAAAAGCCTCATACATAAATGTTATATTTCTATAAGAACGTACAATAATTTCAATACCAAAAATAATATGACAGCACTTTATAAGTTACCTGGGTATGCTTTGTTTTAAGTTCTCAAAAGGCTAAGAGGATTCTCAAGATGCAGTCTAGACTGTCCTGAATGGGCAGTAATAATGAGCGTTCACTAACTTTTAATTAATAGTTTTTCAACAAAATCTAGACGGTTACCATCGGCCATTGTGAAAATTCATCTTTTTGCATCCCCTTTGTGATGGCGTCCGATGCCTTTCTATTGATAGTAAGTCTTCATTTTTTTATTTTATTAATTGAATTTCTAGCCTCTTTATATCCCTGATTTTACTATAGGTAATATTGAAAACTGTGTAATTCTAGAATGAAAATAAAATACTTATGGAATTTGATTTTAAATTATATTTCAGTTCAGAGTACTACAATCTTCATCCAGACTATTCTAGACAAATAAATGCCTATCTATGGTAGCTAACATTACGTAATCGGCCGACGAACTATAATCGTAACAATACAAAATGAAGCAATCATTACTAGCTATAGGGATCACGCTGTTGAAACGGAATGCATCAAACCGTCTATAGAACACATTTGCGGTTAACCAAACGATTTTCTCTAATTCGGTTTTAATTTCAATAAAAACATGGACTCGTATTTTTTTGCAGAACAAAATAGCCTCCACCTGCTACCATCAAATTATGTGCATGGGTTTAAATTACTGTTGAACAAAAAAAAAAAACGCTTTGTGTGGTGGCCAGTGACATTTTTAATGGATTACATTCTTGAATTCGATACTGGTAGATTTTCTTCAACTTTTCGTTTATTACGTTGGTGAAGCAAAAACATTAGAAAAAACTTGACTTGGACATTATTTAAATTAAAATTTCAAACAAAGTTATGTTGTCAGATACCTACGAGAAAATAAAGCACTGTTTATTTAAACTTAAGTTTTCCATTCCGACATTTTATTCTCGCTACTTAATAAAGCCATCTGTCGACAATGTTGAAACTAGTTCAGGGTTTGTTCATTCGTGTTGTTTTGTAGGGAAGAATTTTTGTTTATGGCTGTGTTTTTTTTTTATTTTCCCACTCGCCCCGCAGGAAGCGCAGTCGGTGCGGTCGTTGCGAAGTGTTTACATGTTTGTGCATCGCCTGTTTGGTTTGGGTCTTTGACTGCATTTTCGGCTGCACGCGGTTTTGGCGCGAACCTGCCGGATGTTCGTTTTTTTTCTCTCATGTTAAATGCAACTCAAATATTGCCAGAGAGTGTTTGCGCAGTCCCATAGTTTTTTTCACTTCAATTTTATTCTTAATTTTTTTAGCATTTATTAACATTTCACGCCATCTGGTTTCGCTTAACATTGTGATTTGAATATTTTGAAACAATTCTCATTTGAAAAACATGACGTAAAATTTTACTACAAAAAATCGGTACCACTGTTATTTGTCCCCAGTCAACCAAACAGCTATTTTGCGGGGCAAAAACTTCTAATAGTTTTTACACACAGTTGTAATAGATGAAATCGTGCAGTCACTTTACTCGAGTTAAATCGACACACTTTGTCACGAAATTGAGGTTTTCCTAAGGCGACCTTGTGACATTTATAAAAAAAAAAAAAACTTTAAGACTAAAGTAGATTACTTTCCCTTTGAAGTCTTAAGTGTCTATTTCGTAACATAGAATAATTTAGATTTGCAATTAAAAGTAGAAATGTTTTTATACATTAACCTTTTTTATTCTTTTTTAGATGGCGTTTGGTAAATTGAAGTAACTTTTTAAGCCACTAATTACTTTCGTTATAAAGCTCTGAATAGTTATTTCATGTATACTATTTATTTATTTACATATTTACAATTAAAGTAAAAAATACAAACTATGATATATAGAAAACATCCTCAAAGCCCTCGCTGCTGTCGATAGGCAAGGTTCCCAACAGGCTGGCAGCGTTCCCTTTTTGGATGGCCAAGCTTATGCGTTGGCGGAAAAAGCTCCCAGCCCGTCGGTCTCCCGAAGCCTCGATGAGCTTGGATGATAAAATCCGAGCAAATCGGCGAGCCTCGAACCCCCATGGACCCATGGTTTCAACTGCGAATGGCATGAACGAAAAATTAGAACCAAGACAAGCGTATTTTTTAAATTTGGATTTTTCAGCACCGGTCGCAGCCGCCCCAGCGACTTTACAAGTCGCCAGTAAGTGGGAAGGCGCAAGTGTATCTACACACGTGGCATCCCACACCAGCGGCTTGCCAACACTCCACGGGATCAAAGTCATACCATCCGGCCTCTTGCCATCGTCACGCGCAATTCCGACTGGTTCTAGTACAGAAGGTACGTTGGCAACAACAAGAGCCCTACGGATAATATCATTAAGAGCCGCGTGGCGTGAAAAACGGCCGGCGCTTAAAGAGCACGAAAGCCCATGGTGGCCGAGCTCGTTGACAAAGTCTCCGCAGCGGCAGCGATGAGGATGATTGGTCCTGGTACCAAGACGGAGACAAATGCATAAACTTAAAGTGATTCGGTCTAACAAAGTACCGATGTTTGTAGATGGAATGGCTTGCAACCAGAGACCCGATTCCTTCTCAGAGACAGCTAACAAGCGTGCGCGGTCCGAATTTGAAGAAAAATTGGAAAATAGATTTTGCCAAGTTTTTTCGCATAGAGGCTTGTCCCACTCTCTCTGAGAGTGACTTAAGGTTAGCGACGGAATATTTGTGCCTGGACAAGCTGCCTGCCAGGCATTTCTGGCATCGGATAGGTGAGAAACCTCAACGGATCCAATAGATGGGTCCAAAACAGATCCAACGAGGTCGCCCACACTATATACCGACGACAGAAATGCCGGCAGTGAAATGTCTGAAATTTTCCGCACTCCTAGACCACCATAACACACGGGAAGGGTGGCCTGAGACCACACTTTGTTTTCATCAAAACAACAATTTAGGATTTTAGCCAGAGAAATCTTAATCATGTTATCTAACGTATTTAATAATTGATCAAATTTAAACAAATGGGTACATCGGAGTAAATAAGTAAACTTAGGCACAAATAGACATAATCTTATAATAAAAAATGCATAATGCGCATTGATTTCAAATAGCCGACTAGATGAGTCGTTAAAATTTTGAATCCTTTGCTCAAAGAAACCAGGAATAGATTCGTCTAAGACAGGGGCACCAAGAAGTAGAAGTGACTCCTTTGATAGTAATTTAATGTTAGGTGCCAAATCATTAAAATTTTGAATAATTTTTAGTTTTTCAGATTCAGTAACAGAATCTGAAATAAGTAGCTCGCATTTGGAGCAGTTAAATTCAAGGCCAATTTTTTTAAATTTTTCGATCAGTGATTTAAAATCATTGAGAACAGAACTAACATCGCCTCCCAAGGTGCCATCGTCTAAATACCAAACATTAAATTTAGACTGTAAACCGGAAATGATTGGATGAATTGCCAAACTAAAAATGGCTGGACCGAGAGGGTCGCCCTGTTGACAACCCACAGCAGAAATAAGTGGGTGTTCCTTAAAAAAAAGTTTTGAAGGGTGCCCATAACATTGCCAAAGGTATGGATATAAGTCAGGACAGATATCCTTAATTTGCGTTAACAGAGCGGCCCTATCGACAGAGTTAAATGCATTTTTTATGTCAACCTTAAGCAAAACTTCACCTCCATTATTTAACAGAAAGGTCCGAGCCGCATGAACAGCTGCCTCACAACCTCCCTTTGAGCCAAAACCAAGTTGAATGGGCTGAAATAATTCCGAAACTTGAGGGAGAATGTGACGGCAACAAATTTTGGAGGCCATACGACGGATAGTATTACCCACAGCGATGGGTCTTATACCACCGTCTTTTTTGGATAGAGCGCAAAGGTTGGCCCCATAAATGATTTCGGTAATGGCGCTCGGCACCTTTCCTTCCAACATTAAATTTATAAGGGAGGTTAACTTTGATAATAATTTGGTACCAGCATCTCCAGCGGCACCACAGACAAGATCTTTGAAATGCTGTGGTGTGAAACCGTCAAGGCCGCCAGCAGAGCCAGGTTTAAAAGATAAAATCACGCTCAAAAGATCTTTGGCGGTACAATTTAGACAAGATTGGTCAAAAGATGGCGGATCCGGGAGATTTAAATTTAGGAGCGGAGGTGGATGTTTCGACTCTAAAGCAGACAAGGTTTCGGGTGTATCTGTAGCGACGACATCGCTAGAAAACAACAAATGTGCTGCTCCCTTGAAATCGCCGTCGTTTGCTTTACTTTCGATTTTCCTAATAGTATTTGCCAAGATATGAGTTTTATGTTTGGAAATATTTGGAATAACAATTAAGTTTGGATTTGAACAATTATTTTTAATTTTCTGAGTGAGAGAGATCTCATTTTGGTGCCGACTAGGGACGTACAGCACTCTGTAAGGAAATGTGAGCAGTTCTTCCCAAGCAGTTTGCGAATTTTGAGAAAGAATTTTGTCAATACATAGACATAAAGCTGAAGCCACACAGAAACGTGCTCCACGTGGGATCCGCTTTAATACCGGAACATTATTCTTAAGAGAACAAATATGTTGCCAAAATGAATGGTTGGAATGATTAGAATTTGAAGCCGAAATAAAAACGCCAGGATTAGAGGAGCCGGTATCATTGATTACACTTGGATTAGGTTTGTGTACCTTTCCAACATGAATCTTCAAACCACGGATTCCACGGAAATACCGAGGTTGAGAGCACTGCTCACATCTCAACAAATTTTCCTGCGATGCGTCACTAACCTGGTTGCAAGGTTCCGAACTGGTGCCAGGAACAATATTTAAGCCCAAAGGGAGCATATATTTACAACACTACTACAATCTTGATAAGGCTGGGTTGGAAGACGAAGGCCGCACATACAGATCGAGCAGAAAGGGATGTGGCGCTCGAGGCGGCAGATCACCTCCCGGCAGGATATGGGTAGCTCACTCACACCAACCGCATTTTAAGTGAAGTTAAACATTAAAAACTAGCTCAAAAGATTCATTCTCCCATATTTACTCACCGACCAAAATCGTTTCAAAGCTGTCACCTTTTACAAGAACCCTAAATACTTCACCACCATTACTTCAAGTGCAGAATACCATAAGAATAACGGAAAATAATGTTGGTCACGTTTTTATCTCATTAATGGCTGTAGACTATTTATCTCTTCATGTCGTCTGTGCGTCCACCATTAATACATGTCAAAACGGTTTTCTCTATGTCGTCGGCTCTCGACGGACTTTTGTCTTGTTTTGTCCCGTGACGTTTCGATTTCGAACCACTGGGTTTTGTGTTCTTTTTATAAACGTTGCATGGAATTAACTGGGTTTAAATGTGTTTCTATAGTTTTGAATTGTCATTAGGTACTCTTTTCTTTCAGGTGGTAAATTAATATAATTTCTTTTATTAACCTGTTGGAACCGAGTACGTTCTCATCATAGAGCATTCCATATTTGTTTCTAATGAATTATATTTTAAATAATTGTGCCATTTATCTTTTTTTAAGAAAGTCATATCAAGATACGACCTTTTCTCTCATAAAAAAAGTAAATAAATACGAAGCAACGTCCCTTATCAATGGCCTGTGACCATTTTAATCGACTTATCTACGTGTGTTTACTTAAATATAGATGTCATACATCAAGTTTATAACTCGACTCGCATTTCTTGTTTTGTTTTGTAGGTAGTGTTGTGACGCGCGTCCCATTCGCGAGCCAAGGGATTAAATGTCATAAACTTCAATCTAGAAACTATTTTATAACATAAGCTTAATGATACGTGAACTGTGAACTTATCAATTTAATATCTATCAAACTTAAGAAGTAATCCCCAAGACGACGCTTCGGCGACGCCATAATTAAAGTAATGAAGTCTCCATTTCAAATACCTGGGGGCGCCACTGGCAGTCTTAACGGTCTCCACATATTATCTTGACTTATGATCTATTTCTACTAGCTGTGGGATATATCGATACATATTATCGATAGTTTTTACATAATCGATAATTATAAATAAGTTTATTAGATGAGTTGGTAGTGGTATGGAGTAAGATACCCAGACTGAAGGCTTTGTTGGTATACTAGGTGAGGTCCCCAGGACTATATTTAAAAGTATAGTATAGAAGAAGTATAGAAGCGGGAATTCCAATGGTATATAGCTTATTGTGATTTAAACATTATTATATTATTACAAATAGAAAAACAGATAAACTGTATCGATATTTTAGACGTACATCCCTAATTCGTTGTCAAGCTTGTGTGCGTGAGCAATGTGGTCATTTATTAAGGCATATCTAGATTACAGCGGTATTGATAAAAAAATATCGTTGCTTATAATTTAAATAATATACGCAATAATTCGATAAAGTAAATCATTAGACATATTAACATCTCAATTAGTAACTCGTCAAACATGAGCAAGGAAGGTATACCAAATAGGCCATATTAGGCCAAAAGAACATAAAAATAAACAAGGCTTAATTTATTTTACCACACCTAAGTATAGTATTTCGCATCAACCATATTTATTTGAATACCAATTTATTATATAAATGCTAAAATATTCATTGCCATAAAAGAAACGCATTAAATATATTGTAAAACAATAGAAAAAAACATCTTAATTTTTTTCCCATTTATAAAAATGGTAATAAAACATTCCGAAGCTACAAGAAAATTTACGATTAACACAAGCAAATGAGTTATTTCGTAGGCTTGTACACGGACAGACGTGTCGTTGAATTATAATACATATTATAATCTGCATAATGCTTTGCACGTTATTTTGGTATAAAGTTGCCGACTGTTCTAGTGTGGTGAACACCTTTATTATGCGACAGGGTATGTATGTGCTTGTAATTTGAATTGTTCTTAATTTGAAACAAACGCTTCCATTTTCAAAGAAACTCAGATATCGTATGGTGTTGATAGTGGCTGACAGGTAATGCTTATTTTTAACAAATTATTAAAATAATTTAGGTACCTAAAATAATATAAGATATCGATAAATACCATCATAAGCCACCATCTATATCAATCCAGAAATTAGCCCCTGCATTGGCTTCCCCTATAAATTTCCAAACAAATAATCCTGAGACACTCCCAGAACCCTTTACCATGGTCTAAAGAGAGGCTCTTTAGAAATGTTTTAAGTCTATGTTCATAGCTTAGCAACAATATTGCGATTTTCAAACTCTTATCTTATATTTCGTCACCTTGTCTTGCTAAATATGCAGAGTGGATAAAATATGACAATATTAAACGGGGAACGGTTGATCTATGCACAAAGTAGCGCCAGGTGACAGTGGCGCCCCTGAATCTATCGCCACAGCTATCGAGGTGCTGCCAATGGTGGAAAAAATGCGGCCAAGAGTGTTATTGGTGAATTTTGCTTGAGGTTCCGTTGCTTTTTGCAAGTAAAACGATTTTTTATTTAGTAGTTTGACAAGTAGGCAGACGGTTCACCTGATGGTAAGTGGTCACCGCCACCTATAAACAATTGCAATACCAAGGCGATGTAACTAGGTTAAAAACGCTGACTATTTTAATGTCTTAAAAAAACATAGTTTGTTTTTTCAATTATTGTATCGATTGTAGTTACGTTACGAAAGTACAAAGGTACCTAATACCATTTGCATATAATGACCATTGTTTTAACATAGTTATTAGTCACTTATTTTGGATCTTAGCCATGAATTTTTGCATACGTAATATAATTAGGTGGAATAATTTTCTTCATAATGAAACTTATCTAAATTCTCTCATACTGCGTAAAGCATCTAATAATCCTACGCTGGCGCATTGTCTTTACATCCCGATAAAGCCATAAAACAAAATTACACCACAGCTTGCGGTACCCTAAAAAAAATGCGACCCTCCTGCGTTATTACAGATAAGAAGATGTAAATTACATTGGAGGGTGTTTAAACGAATTTAGCGGGGCTGCTCTTGAGCGGAATTAATGTTTCAGCACTTATCAGCAGCTGATGATGTTCGATCAACTTTGAAACTACCACTCGAAAAGCAAGCTCTATTGTTTTGCTACACTTTTTGTTTTAGTCGCGTTATTATGCTAGTTGATTTTGCAAGCGTATTTGTTACTAAGCCTTTTTTTACCCGCCTGCGCGACAGCAAACACTGGGTTATGTTTTTTAACTATGTTTTGTTTATGGCACTGACTATATGAATATCCTTGTCTTTGTAATTAAGTTCTGAAGCATTTTAAACTGTTCTAAATAAAACAAATATTATGTATTTGAAAATTAATTCAACATAGTAAAACGTGTCTCTATTAAAAAAAAAGTGGATGTCGTTATCTTCCCGATTATGCACTCCAGTAGTAATGTGTACTGGTCGATATAATCCTTCTCGATATAGTTATATCATTCGATATAACAATAGTGTCTTTGTTCGCTTATCGATACAGCCCAGTGGGACACAATGCCTTGAGTGCTGGACAAAATAGACATTTTGCGTTAATCTTCAATGAGGTTATATTATTCTGGAACGCTAAGATAATGTTTGTGTTATGGTAGAAAATTTTGTTTTACATTAATTACCTACTAACATTAGTCGTTTTTTTTTGTTGGTAATTTCTCTCTATTTGAATTTATATTAAATTGAAAACCAATGAAAAGTTTAACTAGAACTCTCTGTTGGTCTTTACCGCCCCTAATTTTGTTGAATTTAATATTTAAGTTCAGGTCATTGCACTAGACCTATGGCTATATTACAGAACTAATACATTCTATTTGTCTGCTTGTGTACACTCCAATTTTCCCCGAACCACCGTCCACTTTTATTGACTCGGATTTCTATAATTCAATCGCACAGTGGTTGATTCACGTATTATTTTCGGACAAAATAGTTATATTCGACTGAGGTACAGTTAATTTTGGGGTCGAATCCATTTTGTGAAGCAGACTGCAGGCTAGAGGTTACCTTAAGGCACTCTAACTAATTTACTTTGGCTACTTCTTAGTAAATTTATTTAGAAACTTCTACACGTTACACGCTGAATGATTAAACAAGCGAACAAGTTGCGTTAATAAAACTGCTTGTTCTGGATTGTTCAAGTTCGCTCAGGGGAACTTTCTTAAGAATTTTCAGCTTAGTAGATAAAATAAATGGTACACGCAAACGCTTATCGTTGATCGAAGTGGATGTGCCCAAACTCTTTTAATTATTTTACGTTTAAAAGTTTAATGAGATAGAAAATTGGAAATTCTTTTCGTTTCCAAATATATTGTTGTTTGACTATACCTTGTCTTTGATGAATAGTTACTTTAATCGATTTTGTTATGAAAATTATATAACTTTTTCTATCAAAAAGTTGAATTTCAATGTATTGTAGTTTACAAAGGCTATCACAAAATAAAATGTGCAATAAAAATAAAAATATATCCAAAGTTTTCAAAGGTATAAGATTACAATGTGTGATAAACCCTTTCCGATCTATTCAGAACTATTATCGCGTCAGTAACACCCACAATTTGAAATTCTCCGTCGAAAATTCAACAAAAGTTGTCAATAAACGACAAGTGGAACTGGCAACACCAAAATATATGTTTCCTTACTCGTAGCCCTACAGTGGGTGCAAACAGCCGATAGCGCGGACAAAAAGATTCCTCCCCATTGTGAGGCAGGCACAATGCCACACGCCGCTAGAAAGGAGAACTTGTAATTACTATTTTCCTACGGGCGCCTTTTCAGGAGGTATATTTTTCAGAAAAATGGAATATACGTGAGGCTCGCGCTTGGCTCATTGTTGGGCCATCTCTCATATCTTTGGCATACACTGAAGGCACTTAGTGAATAAATCGCTGCCACATTTACCGCCAGACCTCCGAATAACGATGCGTGAACATTTAGATTGCTTAATGTGACTTTTACTACCAAATTAACTATATTATAACGATCTACTTGACTAATATGTAGACATAACGCTTTGTTAAACAAATATTTCTCACAATTCATGGATAATTCTAATTTATTACAGTATCAGAACCTATTCGTGTGCGATAAAGTTATTATATAACCCAAGACGGTACAATAATAATATGAGCAATCGAAATCTCCGAGTCGACGCCGTATTATTACGTGAATTGCTAGGTATAACCTATTAGCATAGAGTGTAATGGTCATCGGTTACTGCTTAATCTTGTAAAAGGATCTACCGCAAATGTTGCCAGCGATCCCCTCAATATTTACGGGAATAAAGTGTTCTTCAAAGAGCGAATGACAGACCGAGCCGATGTTGGGAGCGAGTGAGAGAGCCCAGGCTATTTACCTCGATGGCACATCTGTAATTACTGTATAGCGTATACGAGTTAAAATATCCCGACGGTTTACTTGGAATTTTGTCCGGGCAACTTTAGCGTAAATGCCAGCGAGCGACGAGCGATAATAGACTGTATGCCTTCTAATTAACTGTATAGAGAATTAAGTGATTTTAGATAATATTTTTGATTAAAATACTACCAAAATGTATATTTTTAATGAGAATTTATAACACTTGTGACGAAAGATTTGTAATACAATTAGTTGATGCTAAGGTTAGAAGTCACTGCGCCTACGAGCGTGAACGCACAAAAAACATAAACAGGCTACTTATTACTAATAAAATTTTGAGAGAACAACGCCTAAGTGGCATTTAAGTGTCAGTCAACTGGTCGTTGTGCTGTTTTGCGTTCGGTGATGGCAACCTGGCCCGAGGCGGACTGGTTTGAAGCGAAGCCGGTTGGACAAAGTGTAGCGACTTAGTAACTCAGTATGGATACCCCTTTGTGGGCGCATTCCGATAGATACGGCCCGGCAGAGTGAAATGCGGATAATGAAGAGCGCTTATTGTGATTTGTGAGGCATCCGAGTTCGGAACTAGATACACTAAACGAGTATCATGACTATAACACGATTTATACTCGAATACGACTCGGATGCTAATAACGAACTCGTATTCTTAAAACGTTATAAAAAAAAAGCAGTTCGTTTTTCTCAGGAGTGCAGCGTGTCGTGCATCCCAACGTTTCTGTTTTTGGACTTAAAAAATCACTGGACACGCAAACGGTTGGCCAAAATCGGAAGTTTTACGAGCGACAGATGGGTTTATTTATATAGGGAATTTTATTTAATAACGTTATCTGAATCGGTGTGTCGTTAAATCCATTAATGCGTGTCTTCGGTGGATTTTTTTGGTGCTTTTAAAGCGAGTTGTGAGTCTTTTACATTTGTCAGATACGTGTTTGGGATGTTTCCTTTACTTTTTTTGGCGTCACGTTCTTTCGGATTTAGCTCATGCTGTAATGCAGAGTTTTATTTTAAATAGGGTCATTACTTTTTTCTTTGAAAAACAAGTTAACATGAAAAGGATGACATGGGCTTTTTTCATGTAATTTTGCGTTACAATTTAAATAACATGCTATTATATTAGTTTATCCCGTAAATATTATAAAATGTCTGACCGTCAGTGTGCTCCTAACTACAGAACCACTGCAAGACGGATCTTGATGCAATTTTTATAGTTACCTATTATGATGAAGATTTCAGACTATGTATCATTGTGTTATGATTTATAGGAGCTGCGCAGTGACCCATTTAGTATAACAAGTCAGAAAGTGTAATATTTGTCATTAGCTATCACCCAAAATCATAATATTTTGTTTCAGGTAAAATTACATCTTTGTTTATCCAGACTCCGACTTCAAAAGTAAGTATTTTCTTTGTACAGTAGTGGAGTATCTAAAATGCGTCGTAAATGTATTGAAATAATGTAATTTATATCTTTATGTATTAAGTAAGACCCACATAGCTCGTCATAATAGCTCATATCCTGTTATTCCGACTTCCTCGTGTGTCGTAATACAATTTACTGTAATCACATTAACAGGAGGAATGACATCAGTGCGTCTAATCCTTTTTGCTATTTATTATGCTATTACAAATATTTTAAAAAAATATTTATTTTTTCTAAATCAATATGATCCAATATCAACTAAAATTAATCCTTCAAATGCTCGGTCTACTTAAAATGGGATCAACTTCAATAAGAATAAAAAAAATCTATGTAATTTTGAAAATAACATTTAAAACGTCATTCGAACGCTCCAATATCGATATAGGTATCGCGTAATGATTCGTATAATTCGATTTCGCCAATTTGAATCAGTGATTCGACACCGTTACAAATTGAAATCATTACGCTCAACGATAAACTAAAATTAATTATGTTATAAAAAAAAATGGAATAGTATTTAATGGTATCAAATATCAATTATTTGAAGATTTTAATCGAATAGGCGGGTCATTATTTATGTAGAATACTAGAACAACCATTGGTATGCCGAATCGAGTGAACGGAAAAACATATTTTTTGCTGATTTACGATTGCTATATTCTCAATTTAAAAAATATTTTTTCAATGATAGGCACGTGAACCTCTAAGAGTTCCTGTCACATGTTAATTCTTCACAGCAATATTTTTGTTCACCCACACTAAATTGTCTATTTTAAACGTAATCTCCATAGTACGTTGATTTAAATGCAACACACGTTGAGACACGGAAACCATTGTTTTGTTATTTAAAATTCATAAGAAGCAATATAATTTCGTATGTACATATACCTTCTTACACAGTGCGTGTCCTTTGATGAAATATTTGCAGATTTTTTTTGAATTACAATAACTGCTTTTTTTTTTTTCTTATTTCAGTAAAAATATCTAATAAACAAATTTTATACAAAGTTTTCATAAATAAAAACCACGAACATTTTTTTTACAACAACTAAAAAGTATAAGACATTTTGCTAAAGTAAATTCATATGTGCACAAGCTATTCTTTCCTTAGAACAAAGTAAAATTATTTATGTCCGCGAGCAACATTTTGTGGCCCAGTGTGCGCGGTACATTTATTAATACCATATTTCTCTGAATATTTTACAACAGGACGTAAACGTTTCTTACTAATATTACTAGGTATGTTTATTATCCATTGTTATTTCTAACCGTAGTACGGAATCACCTTGCGTATGAAATGCAGCATTGTAATAAGTTATATATAGTCTTCAAGTTTTATTTAGGGGTTAGCTGACGAAGATGTTGGGTTCTTTTTTTTGTGTTTTTTATTTACAAAATCATTTGAGTGTCGCTTACCCTGTTGATCCATTAACTCAACTTTACACGAGGACTTCCTTTAAGCTATCTTTTGTCTCCTCATTTTTTTTATAAAACAAAAAATTATCAAATTCATTGTTTCGTAGAATAATTAATGTGTAAAAGTATATTAATCATTTTTTTAGTTTTATGTTTGAACACAATCTTACAATGGTAAGCACACAAAGCCTAGTAGGGAACTGGCTCTCAAGTACAGCTGCCGGTACACACTGTTAAGTGCTACTTGTACCTTTACCAAAATACAGCATTTTCCCATTTTCCCACGCTCGAAATTCGGTCAATAATCAAGACCAGACTATCCATACGAATAATATCAACCTATATGCGGTACAAAACCGCGAAAACATTTACAGCGATACATAGTACGATCATATTCGGTATTTTATTACTCACTCCTTTTATTGAACACGCTGTAACACAAATCGACATGGGTATTAAAAATATGAGAAACAATCACAAATCTGTAGCATTCCATCTCGCTCACACACGCATGTGTTTATCGCGAGAAAAAAGACGGCACGCTCGCAATACTTTATAGCCCAGTGGGTCGAGACAAGATCGGTGCAGCCAAAAACATTTATTACGCGCCATCAATTTTTAAAAAACCCGTGTAACTTGACACCTGAGAACACAAACGAATGTATTCGAGACGACCGTTGTATGTCCGAGCGCACAGTGGGCCGAATCGTGATGTTACATGAGCATTACAACTTTTTCTGGCATATGTTTTTTTTTAACATTCAGTTTACGGCTAATTACTATTTTATATCACAAATTAACGTTTAAAAGCCATGAAAAGTGCAGAAATAAACGCGGCAGCTGGTTGTAGAAAAGAAAGAGTATTTTTCGAATTGCCTCTAGCAGTTATCAACACAAAGGTTTTTAATGAGAGACCATACGATAATAAACTGATATTAAAATAACCGCTAAGAGAAAATGAACATAAAAGTATAAAATGGAGGCATTAAAGGGCTGAGGTGCTCGGCAGGCTCTGCAGATACGAGTATGTACGCCGAGAATGGTAATTCTTGTTTGTTAGTATATGGAATTGATTTAAGATTCTTTCGTCTGAATTTTTGCTGAGATACTAAAATTCTAATATTCCATGCATAAATTGTAGGTGGCAATTTTAATCTTAAAAAAAATACATGTATATATGTACAGGTAAGTATTACAAACACATTATTGTTTACTGTTTCATTCATTATAAAATTGTGCTCTTATTTTTAATATGTCATAAAAACTCATTAAAACATTTCTTATTATAAACAATGCGCTTTATAAATTACACACTTTTTGCATGACAGTACGAAGAACAGTGGGCCGACTCCGCAACTCGGTCAGTCATAAAATTTGAACGTAAAAGCATAATAGCGCAATTACAGGCTTAATTAGCAAAGCTGAGCGTTTGTCAGAGCAAGTTTTACGACATACGTGACAGAATGCGATCGGTAAAACGATGGAACCCCGTACCCCTGCCGATGTGGTCACTAGGGCTATTTATTTTTAGGCTGAGGTCAACTGTAGTTGGAATACATTTTTTATCGAAATAAAATGTTTTTAATTTTAAATAAATAATGTTTGATTATAAATGGCCTTTATAAGTTATAAAATACTTTTTTGTTTAAAAAAAGAATTGAAATCAATATTTTTTTTTATTAAACCTACTGTGAACCTATATTTTTTGTTGTGTTTATATCGCTAGATTACATTTAAATAATGGGTTTTATAAATCAATAAAACGGTTCTGTGAAATAGCCCTTATGATCCTATCTCTATCATAAGTAGACAGTTACTTACTAAGTTTAAATAAGCTCAAAGTTAATATCTAGATATAGGTCAGTCAAACACTAAAATGAAACTACAAATCTTCGTAACAGCACTTTCACGTCCATTGCAAAGTCTTAGCATTTAATTATTCCTTAAAAACTCCGAGTCTCGTACATGTTTAATTAACTTGAGTAGGTAGAGAAAGAAGAGGAAAGTCATTTCCTCACGTTATGTACAGACAGACGTGAGGGCATGTGGAGGACTAGCTATTTTTTTCTTACAGTTTTTATTCAAGTAAAAATGTCGCTGTGTCTTACTTACACTATTTTATAATTACTCGACTGCATTGCAGACGAGTTTTGCGATGAGGGTGCATATTTTTAAATAAAGAAAAAATGCTGTTTTGCTAGATCTTGATCAATACTGGGAATGATAATAAAATTGTATTTCGATCAGATATAGTTCACATTCTGTGTAAACATAATTAAATACTTTTTGTTTCTAATTAACATAATCCCGTTGATTCGCTCTCTTCATAAACTTGGCTAATAACATTCTTGATAATAATACAGTAAGGTTGATTATTTTACACAGAAAAAATGAACTGCATGCGAGATACTAAGCTTGTACAAAGCCTAATTAATAATGCATTGTTATTATACCTACATAATATGAACACACGAACATATTCCGCCCACTTTGACAGAGGGGGATAATTTTAATTTTTACCTTGACATTTAGATTTCATAATTATTATTTCTATGACATATTAATAAATAATAAATATTTGGGACACTATTCCTCACACGGCCATCTGACCCCAAACTAAGCAGAGCTTGTACTATGGAAACCAGATAACTGATATACTACATATACTACTTTTCTTTTGTAAATACATACATATATAGATAATTACACCCAGACACAGGACAAACAGACATGTTCATGCACACAAATGTTTGTCCTTAGTGGGAATCGAACCCACGACCTGCGGCGTGATAGATAAGGTATCTTACCAACCACACCAACCGGCCCGTCATATTATTGCAAACGTACATTAAAAGCGTAAACTGTTATTATTGTGGATTTAGAAAACATATTCGAAAATGTTGCCAAAACTATTCTGAATTTCTAATGCAGAATTTATTTCTAAATTTTCTTCTAACATCGGTGACCATCCTTTCATATTTTTAAATATTAAGTTATTATAAAATATAACATTAAATGCAAACAATTACCCATAAAAACTTGTACCCAGTTCAGTGCATGATTTGCGCGAAACGCCTGTTGGTCACAGTAATAAAAAGTTCGTACATTTACCACAATCGATTATTCGCACGTTAGAAACGGTACAACATTTCTATAACTTTAAATGACATCATTGGCCATTTCAATTTATTTGGTTAATACACTGACTCACCAATGTAGTAAGGCTTTTTTAATTATTTAAAAATCGAACGGAATAAAGGTATTGGCAGGTCTTATCGACAGCGTGTTAATTATTTAAATTATACTTTTATTTGTTTTTAATGTTGGTATTTCTTTGCAACTTCGCACTGGGTAATTTCGTCTACTATCAGTTTTTTATGGCCGACTATTAAATAGTTACTTCTTCGGTCATCAAGTTTTAATAGTCACTTAAAATAGGTATTCTTGAACATATTTTTTTATTAAAACATTTAGCCAGAATATATCCCGAGTAGGAAAAAAAATTGATAAGTAAATAAGGATATCAGAATGTGTACTTAAATGAGTATTTGACAAGAAAAGAAAAATATGGAGAGAGAACCAACCCTGAGGAAGAAAAGAGAAATAAATTGTCTGAAGAGACGCCAAAAACATTGAATTTAAACTCATCGTTAAGGAGAGGTAAAATATTCTAGTCACAAGCATTAAACAAGAGTCTAGACAGACAATAATCTAAGAGCACAATGCAGACCGTCAAACTACATCATCAAAATAAAGTGGCATGGAGGGAGCAGCATAACCTCAAAACATTAAACTGAAGCTAATACACATAAATACGTTATTATTACTTATTGTGTGGCCAAAGTTCGTTTGAGTTAAGAGTAACAATGTAATACGGGATCTCAATTACCAGATATCTCCTTTTCTTGAAATAAAAGATTCAAAACAATGAAGAATTTTAAAAAAGCAAGATTATCAAGCATTTTTTTATACTACATAGGTGGCAAACAAGCTTACGGTAACCGCTTAGCCTATAGACACTCATAGCACCACGGGTAAAGAAAATACAATATTATTTTTCCTGTCAGGGTATCACTCACGCGTTGCCAACCTTGTGATATGAATTATAAATTGCTCGCACCGCTCTTTTTTGCAAAATGAAAATAGCTTCTATATTAGCGGCCTTACCCCAACGCAAAATGCCATAGGACATAACACTATGAAAATAGCTAAAATAAACTAATCGAGCTGTATCTTCATCTGTTAGCTGTCTAATTTTTCTAACTGCTTAAGCAGCCGAACTAAGCTTCCCCGCGAGACATGATATTTATAATAATAATATTTGGGTGCCCCATTGAAGTTTTGAGTCTAAAGTAATCCCTAAAAATACTGTTGACTCAACAAGATTGAGAGATTCATTATTTAGCACCAAGTTACATCCTACTTTTTTACACTGGGTAGTGCAAATTTAATACCTTTAGTTTTCTTTGCATTTAAAACTAAATTATTAACAGTAAACCAATTTAATACCTGAGCTAATGCACCATTTACATCGTCATAATTGGATTTCAGTCTATCAACACTAAAAGCAGTGAGGTATCGTCAGCAAATAGTACAATTCCACAGGTATTTTTGACATAAAGTTGTTAAGTCTCCTGTGCATGTAATTTTACCGGCTCCCATACCCTCCTAACCGAAACACAGTAATACATGTGCACTACTATTTCACGGCAGAATAAAAGCTAAGTGAGTTTAATATACAAAGAAAACTAGTTTTATTCATATTACATCATACATCATACTCTAATAAAACTAGTTTTCTTCTTATTAGCAGACTATGAGACAAAATGGCGTGTGCGGAAAGTGTCAATACTACAAATTGCTGACTAGATAGATAGATAGATAGATAGCTCTGCATCAAGACAAGGGTTGCATGATGAAGTTGCAACGTATTAATTACCTTCATCTCGACCGCCTTCAACCAATTGTAGCCAATTATACGTTGAACATTTGTAGTGCTCCTTGGTAGAAATCTTGGCATTCATGCTAGATAGTGATTCAGTTTGGTTGTGTGAAATAGTTTCATGTAATACTGAAAATAAAATAAAAGAGAGCAAATATGATTCAAAACAGAGTTCAAAAATGTTTTTAATATAAATGTTAATAAAACGTCTAGTAAAGAAGATTAATATAATTCTTGAATACGTCTACGTTATTTTTTTAGTATCTATAAAGCTTACGGTTAGCGATGAAATATGTAAGTATATAAAGCCCAGATGCCTAGAGATCCTTAGCAAAATGTTTTTTTTTTTTTTACTTTGTATAGCCTTGTGTTTGACCACAATCTCATTATGGTATATGATGATGTGGCCGAAGGTGGTAAGCACACAAACCCTAGAAGGAACTGGCTCTCAAGTGCAGCTGCCGGAACACACCAATAGGTGTTAAGCGATAGATTACGATAGATACCCTACCACCTTGCATTTAAAAGGAGGTTCAGGAGTTATTTTAGTTGATATCTTGGTAATTAATAAATAATAAATTCTTGAATCTGGGTGCAGTATTATATAGTATATCTATCAGTTATCTAGCTTCCATTACAAGCTCTGCTTAGTTTGGGGTCAGATGGCCGTGTGTGAGGAATGTCCCAGGCACGGTCCTAGGATAGGTAATTATTTATTTTATTTAAAAATATTTTTTATTATGTGAAAATAAAACTAATTACAATATAAATTATTCCTCGTTCTCAATAAACATTTTTTTATTAAATAAATATGATAGACACCGTAAACAAGTGCAAAGGATTGAAGGATAAATACAGCAAAGTAATATGTAGCTAGATAAAAACATTAATTCTCATTATTTTGTGTCCCCGCCTGAACCAAAGACTAAGCTTATACTCAGAATTACTGAGACAGTTTTTACCTCATTCCCCAGTGAAGTTACGATGACATCTCACTAACGTGTTGGCTGTCACACTCGTAGTCTATGGCTTGTTTATGGTCTAGCTTGAACAATAGGACGATTTACGATGGTCTTGTGATAGTGAACATCGGGGACAGTGCTCATGTCACGAGATATTTTGGAAAAAAAACTTACGCGTGAAGTGTTGACAGTTGACAGAAGTAGGTAAGTAATAAATTATTAAAATATACTATACTTTTAGTTACGGCAATGAATACGAACTATTATTAAGTAGTTACTGTATGATTTTAAATTGGTTTATATTAATACTTATGTGTTTTTTTTCGTTTCTTGAAATATAAAATTGAGTTTGCCACCATCGCCTATTAATAAATAGACGAATATTAATAAATAGGTACCTTACTATGTTAACTGACATATGAAATCAGCTACATTTAATGAAATTTCAAAACGATAAGTTTATTTATATGGAGTTTTGGATTAAATACTAGCATGTGACGTCATAATTTAACAATAATACACTCTTTGTGGTTAGATTGGTAATTAAAAACCATAGAAATGATAAATTTATACAAATTATTCCTTGTTACCATATATTTTTAGATGCTTTATATTTTTAATACAGGCAACATCCTTATTCTGAGAGTATTACCAATGCCTAACTTTAAAAAGCCTAGAAGGCAACTGGCTCACAAATACAACTGCCGGAACACACCACCTAACGACATTATTTTCCTGCCTTATTTACACGTTCGAGCATATGTAGATTTCGAGAATGCTTTGGCAATTTAATAAATTAGTTTTATAGCTTTTATCTCATAAGTCCACGTAAGGCGTAGGTCGATAAATTGACACGCATCGATTTCTCCACGGTATACCGGACATCCTAAATGTTAAAACCTAAATCACTCCAACAATGGCCAATAACAAATTGATTCTATTAAACCCCCTCACTCCAATATAACAATTTAATTTATATTCAAAACCTTACCCGGAAACGTTTAGTGTTTCTGTTGAGGCAATTTTTCATTATAATTACTTGTAAAATATTTATAGTCTATTGTGAACTGCTTTTTTATGGGCTCCCGCGGTTCGGAACGGCGAGTTTGGAAAATAATTGTTTAATTTATATCTTATAATTTTGTCCAGCGCCCATCATGTTTTGTACCACGGTGCGGTGAGTTTGATTTGTTGTCTTGTATTTTGGGCTAATTATACCCGACTATGGCTTGAAATTTTTGTTTCGATGTCAGAAGATATTTATGGTCGTGTACTATTTTGAAGATTTCTTTCCCATATTAAGGTGAAGTTTTATGTTTTGATGTAATGGTGAGCATATTGGTAATCCAGTATTGGTTGTTAATTCATTTGTGAAAACATGAATCTGTTCAAGTTATATCAGGTTTTTAGTTATTGCCATTCAAAAAGCATCTACCTATTTATTAAATAAACTATTCAGTTACCTACTAATTATCTGCCAACCACATGGATTTCTACCATATTGAATCTATATACCCGGCTACGCCAAAGTATGTGCGGGTTATTACACAAATCGCAATTTGAAACTTATATAAATTAACCTTATTTTGTTCATAAACTTAAACGATTTAGCACTATAAATAAACTTTGTAATCATAATTTAGATTTCCAAATTATTATGAAAATATCAATCACGAGACTCCAGTTTACTAATTACTCGTTTGCTGCTAAAGTGTAAGTTCATTTGTCAAAGAATGCTATTAGGCATATTTATAAACAACGTTTCCTGAACATTTGTACATACACGCGATGGGATATCACGCTACTGTTTGTATGTTTAATAAATAGCACTTTTAGGTACCTACTATCCGTTTGTTTCTTATTTTTAAATTATTTGAATTGCGAATACCGATTCAAATAAGTAAAGCTTTTTTTCTTTTTAGAATGTGTGTGAATTTGAATGACATGTTCTAAGATCAAAATAGTTTTTAATTTCTACTGGTTATATTTTTAGTATTTTTTTTAATAATAATAATAATATATTTATTTCCTCACAAAACATAAAACAACCATTACAGAAAATACACAAAATAAGACAAAACTTTTGAGTTGTGAAGGACTGGTGGCTGAGCTAGGAGAAACCTGTGTTACAGACCAGGCCCCCAAACCTCACGTTAGTGCAAATACTTTCTTATAATGTGAAAATGTTATATAAGCATTCCTATTGTGTGTGTGTGTGTGTTAGAAAAAAATGAAAATACCTATACTTGTAAAACTTAAAAACTATATTTAAATTTCGCCATTGTCATATTATATTTTTGGCAGCTAATTTCTTTAGGAAACCACCAGATCTTTTGCCAAAATACTATATTTAGATATTACATTATTTACGGCATCACCCGTGTGATTTCATCGCATGATTTAATCGAGGTAAAATTAGATTTTTTTTCCTCTCCTAGTCCGCTGCTGCACGATAATTATTTCTTGGAAAGAGTGCTAAACAACAATTTATTACGTAGTTTTTTTATTATTATGAATCATGTTTCTACTTTTGCATTTTTCCTTCATGTAGAAAACATGAAGGAAAAATGTCGTTCTTTCAATTATGTTATCAATTTTATTATCTGTTTATTGAAAAATAGTAGGTACGAGGCCTTATTTAAAAGGACCATAGACAAAAAGAGGTGATGAATTGATGATGACTGGATGTAGGTAGTTATGAAGATGTGATGTGTTGTGGTCTATATTTTGTATGGTAATAGAACTCTTAGTGCAGAGTTCGCCCGGGGAAGTATATACTACCACCATATCTAATTCCGCCGTGAAATAGTAATGCACAGGAGACTTAACAACTTCATTTCTCAAGGTTGGCAACGCGTGAATATAATATTGTATTTTCTTTGCCCGTGGTGTTATGAGCGTCTATAGGCTACGGTAACCGCTTACCATCAGGTGGGCCGTAAGCTTGTTTGCCACCAAAATTAAAAATATATAATATATATCTGCTTTGATGTTGAACAGGCTTTCATATGACCTCATTGTCTACTTTTTATTTTTAGAAAAAAATAAAGATAAGTAATTTAATAATATTATTATGCTTATAACAATGTGCATTGGGCGGAAAGTGCGTGCAGAGCAGCGCCACGACATCAAAGTGAATGAATGAACGAATGGGTGAGCTGTGAACGTGTGGCCGGGTGAATGATTCCGCACGGCTCGATGGAACTGACCGGGATAAGTGCGGTCATTTGGACTTACCTAGTTAAATATGGCGTTAGGATTGGATTAGACATACGTGGGCGAATATTGGTAATATAGTAAATATCGTTTCTAAAGAAGTGTAATAATGATAGTAAAATCGCTTGGGAAGTGACGATTAGAGTAGGTAACTATTTTTGTTAAATGATTGATTTGGGAATGTTTCATTTTGCATGATATAAATAAGTAGCTCAAAAACGTACCTAATTAGATAGTACCGTTAGGCTTTTTTGTTACTTTGATAACTTTGAATTTAGGTATGGTAGGTACTTTACGGTACACGGTAACTTTACCTGTTTTTAATTTTTTCAATATAATTTTTTTTTAATTATCCTTAGGTCTCTAACCTCAACTATTAATACTCCGTGACAAACAAAATACAACATGGAAACGACGGCACTTAACATAATAATATTTAGCTAATTTATAAATAAACTACCCTTTGTAAAAGGGTATGTAACTTAATAGGTCACTGTCCATAGCGCGGTCGAACGAGCCAAGTAACCCGTGAACGAGTGAGTGAATGAATGAACTGCTGATTTATTTGTTCAAGCCGATCCCTGCGGAATGGTTTCGCAAGCCAATTGTTACAACAAAGCTTTGGCCGAGTACTTTGGAATGCTTAAATGGACGTAAAGGATCGCTTAGCTTGAACGTGGAAGCATACCTCTAGTTTAAAGTTTGCTTGTAAATTGTTAGTTATTTTATTTTATTGGAGATTTAATTAATTCGTTCCCTTTATTGGCTATTTTTATTAACTTAGGTCTTGTTGCATGGTCATTTTTTTTTCTCTAATGATACTTCCCATGTAGTAAATTTCTCCAATACGTAAACTGAAACAGTTTGATCCATTTTAAAAACTACTTAGTACACCATAATTTGAAATTGTATCAAATCGTATAAACCGTACAATAGAAAAAAAGTATAAAATCATCGGCACCTAACCGAGGTTCAATAATACAAGTACGGTGTACAAAAAAGGTAAATACACTAAGGGACTGTGCCTCTCAATAGGTTTTACTCTTGAAATGCGTCTTACAAAAGAATCTTTTTCTGTTCCATGTTAAACAGGCGGGTTTTAGCTGTGTACCGTAGGCAGAAAAAGTACAGAAAACGTGTGAATAAAATATTTCATAAAAAATAAACTTTTAATTGGTAAATAACTTTGATTGTTATATTAATTGTAATCCATTATTTTTCCTTTTTGCAGGTAAGATTGAAATACTAAGGAAGATAAGTACCTACTTTCTAACAAGAAGTTATATCAAATACGGCAAAGTACCTGGAAAAACCTAGTATACAAAGTAATATTAAAGTTTAACGTTTGAAGAGCCCTCCTTACGTTATAATTAACGCATATTCATAATAATACAGATTAAATTTAGAAGTCCCATCAAACACACCTGTAGGCAAAGTTGCCCGCATAAAAGCCCGTCAAAATACTCGAAAACTTAAACATGCGCCGCTTCAAAGTTAATTCTCACATAAAAACCTGTATCTCGGTGTTATAACAATATCTAGAATGTTTGCAAAATCTAATTTAAGTTTCTGATTAACAAATTTAACACTAATTGCAATGTAACAAATTTCTGACAACTTATTAGGTACGCTGTTTTGAAATAATTTTAAATTATCTTTTATTTTATTTTTCAATTAATTTTAGACAAAATATTAAGTTAATGAAATTAAAATATTATTTTTAACTTTTTTGCTGAACCCAATTGTTAAAAACAAATATGCAAATAATGCAATTTACATACTTCTTCTATCGGTACATCGTCATTCGTCTCACCAAGGGCCTGGGACGACGCCGAACAAAGGTAGCAGAAACCAATTTGTTACGTGATAATATGCCCCCCCACGCCCCTCACCCCTTATAATACCCGCGCCCCGCGCCCCTTGCCCCTTCGATACGACTTATTTCAATAAGAATTATTTCAGCTCCAGATCGACCTTTGACAGTAAATACACGAGCAGGAAGAGTTTTTTTCAGCTTAATTTACAATGGCATTTAAATGGGCCCTTTGTTGGATCAAACCTATAAGACTCTCGTTTTATTTAATAAAAAAAAACATACATTTATTACTCTATTGTTAATTATGGGTATTTATGCATAAAAATTACCAGTTTGGGCAAATAAAAATGCTTAGAGTGGTCACTCTGCCAGTCCAATACTGTGGTATGGTAATTGCCTTCTCCATTTCTTACCATTCTTTATAGTCCTACTATCTCATCTATTGTTTACTTGCCTTTTGAACTTGGGTAGGTACTTGTACTTATTTGGACTAAACCATTTGACTATTAAAACGTTTATATCTACTCCTACCATTGTCCCCATCATTCAATAATTCACGCTTAAAACTTAACAGGCTAATTCCGATTTTATATCTATTCGATTATGATTCCAAATTAGTTTATAGGTTGACTATCTATGCTTTATCTTTTAGGTAATAAATTAGGTGTTAAGTTTGATATTTATACACATCATGGAATGGCTAATGGGTTTGGTAAACCTTGAGTGGACTGTATTCTTGCGATTTCGAATTTGGACTCAACTCGTAGCGGTACCAGATGTAGTCAAAGGTTTGGACGTACCTGCAAATCCCAAGGGCGAATGCTGCTCACGCTCATGTATTTCTATTTTAATTTGTATAATAATTTTGCGTATGTGACGTACGTATACTTAGTGACACAATGACATTAACCTCTGAAAAAAACAGGTAGCCAAACCAAAGACATTTTACTGGATAGCTACGAGTATTTAATACAAAATAAATTTAACCTGAAATATTCCAACTCACTGGCCTAACCATTTCCCCCAGCTTTGAAAGAGAATCTTTCAAAACATATATTACATTGAACCTTATCGCTGCACATTAATATCGACTACCTAAATATTATATGTAATTTACTATTGTGTTGGAAGTGGACACAGTTTAACAACTGGTCTCTGATAAGTACCATACTTAGTCTTTACCGTTGCAACTCGTATAACATTATCTCTGCCTTTAAAAGTTTCTACTATGACGCCTAAGGGCCAATGCAAGGGCGCGATGTTATCCTGTATTATGACTACAATCATCCCTTCTTTGACCGGACATGAAGTAGTGTTCCACTTTTGCCGAACCTGCAAGTTATGCAGATATTCCCTTCGCCATCGCATCCAGAATGACTGTACTAATTTATCTAAGAGCTCATAACGTGTCAGAATATGCGAAATAGAATCAGCTACGTCAGAGGCTGGCAGAAATGTAAGCGGAACAGTATGTAAGAAATGGGCTGGTGTTAAAGCTATTGGATCTGAAGGATCAGAACTAAGAACCGTAAGAGGCCGCGAATTTAATAATGACTCAATCTGCGATAAAACAGTTTGAAGCTCTTCGAATGTTAAGATTTGGTGGCCAATGACCTTATACAAATGAGTTTTTATACACTTTACGTTACTCTCCCAACAACCACCAAAGTGAGGAGCGTTTGGAGGGATTAATTTCCATTTAATACGATTTACGGCTAACTCCCTTTCCCACATTGGCCTGTATTCATTTTCCAGAAAAGTATACAAATCACGAAGATAAGAACGGGCACCGATAAAATTAGTTCCATTGTCTGTATAAAAACATTGAACAGACCCACGTCGAGCCAAGAAACGTTTCATGGCTGCTAGGAAACAAGCAGTACTTAGATCGCTTGCAAGCTCAACGTGTACTGCCCGTGTTGTGAGACACGTGAATAGACATATATAAGCTTTACGACTTCGTATACCTTTGCCACGATAGAGTGTTACTTGGATAGGGCCGGCGTAATCGCAACCGGTGTGAACGAAAGCTTTGCTAACTGCTCTAACTCGAGGCTCAGGTAGATCTGCCATCATGGGCAATTTAGGACTAGGCCTGTATCGAAAACATACATTGCATTTAGAGATAATAGATCTTATTGCTCGTCTAGCAGATAATATCCAGTACTTAGCTCGGAGAATAGAAGTTAACAACCCTGTTCCTGTGTGTAAATATTTCCAATGGTAGAACCGTATAAGCATGTCTACTAAATGATCCTTACCGGGAAGTAACATAGGATGTTTTAAATCGTAACTCTCATCCGAGTTAATCAAACGTCCACCGACACGCAAAATTCCTTCCTCTAAAAATGGATTCAGTTTAATTAAACGGGAAGAGCAGTTTTTTTTATTGTTTATGTTTTTAATGTCATCACTAAAATTAACTAATTGGATTTCTTTAATTATTTGTCGTTCTGTAAATTCCAAATCAGATTCAATGATAGATCCAATGGGCAATTTCTTTGTAAATTTGAAAATATAGCTCGCGATGTTTAGAAACTTTTGCCACGAAGAGTAATTACGTCCTAATTTATACAGGAAAGGTTCTCCAGGTGAAATTTCCACTGTCACCAGTGAAACTGGTTTAAGCTCCGGCATGTCTGGAGATTCATTTGGAACAAACACTTTAATAGGCCACTCACTCTTAGGTAAGCTGACCCAGGGGGGTCCGTGTAACCATAGTGGATGATTCACAAGTTGTACTGGAGTTAAACCACGGGACAAACAGTCACTTGGATTTTCGCTACCTCTAACGTGGTAAAAGTGATCTGATGACAAGTTGTCTTGTATTTTTGAGACTCGATTAGCAATAAATGTGTGCCATCTATGTGGTGAAGAATGAATCCAATTTAAGGCTACGGTCGAGTCCGAAAATGCAAAGACAGAATTAATTGGATATCTGGTTGAATAAGTTTCAAATACCTTTTTCGTAAGTTTAGAAAGTAATAAAGCTGCACATAATTCTAGCCTTGCCAAAGATACAACTTTCAAAGGTGCAACCTTTGATTTTGCACATGATAATATAACAGTTACTTGTTGACCCTGTTGGTTTTCCACTCGAACATAAACGGCAGCACCATAGGCCTTTTCGCTTGCGTCAGCGAAACCAAGAATGGTCACTGAAGAACCGTTTACTACTCCAATATGTCGAGGAAATCTCATTTTGGTAATTACGGGAAGTTCCGTTTGAAATTGATTCCACAAGCGTATAATTCGTGGGGGGGGAACATCGTCCCAGTCAATTTTTGCAATCCAAAGTTCTTTGATTAAAAGCTTGGCATACAAAATTATAGGTGCGACTAGGCCAAGAACATCGAATAAGCGTGCAACAGAGGACAAGATGTTCCTTTTAGTACAAGGACGATTATCTGATGTCACTTTGAAGGCAAATTCGTCATCACAAGGATGCCAGCAAAGGCCTAATATTTTTAGAGAGTCATCTTTGTTAAATTCCACATTCTGGGAAAGACGGTAATCTTCAGGAATCTGTTCAAGTACCGTTTTACAACTGCTACTCCATTTGACCAGGTGGAAGTCTCCAGCCTTAAACAGCTCAATGAGCTCCTGGAAAGCTGCTATAGCTTGATCTGAATTCATCAGAGAGCTGACGACATCATCCATGTATAGGTCTCTCTGAACTATTTCTCTCCCGACAGGGAAACGATGACCTTCGTCTTGCACTAATTGTGAAACAGTACGTAGCGCTAAATATGGACTACATTTTAATCCAAAAGCTACTCGATTGAATTCAAAAGTCTCTACCGAATATTGACTATCCGCCAAATGGCATAAATCGTCATGTCCTGTATTAAAACGGTATAAAATTCGCTGAAAACAACGATCTTGCTCACGGATGCCTATTCTGAGATACATTTGTCTTATATCAGCTGAGATAGCAACAGGCAATAATCTCATGTTCAAAAGGATAGTAAACAAGTCACGTTGAAGATTCGGACCAGTATGTAGCAGATCATTTAAAGAAAAGCCGCTACTAGACTTAGCACTTGCATCTAGGACAGGTCTGACCTTTGTAGATGCCTTGTCATCCCGTAAAACAGCGTGGTGTGGTATGTAAAAATGGGGAAAACCCGTATCGACTGTTTTTACGGCAGATAAATAACCTTGATCTAAATAATCTTTTATGACACTATCGTATGCTTCTCGAGGCATAGATTGGTTACTGAATCTTCGCTCTAAATATAAAAATCTACGCTTAGCAATTTCAAAAGAATTACCAAGCAAGTCTGGCCTGAATTTAAAAGGCAAAGCTACTTCATAGCGCCCAAAATGATCACGTGTTACAGTCTCTTTATAAATGTCTTCACACAGTATATCGTCAGCACTTAAAAATTGTTTAGGATCTATCTCATCAAGCTCCCACATTTTTTGAACCAAAGATTCGACCTCAGAAGTTATGATAGCATGACATGCCACCGAGGTTACAGTCTGAGTTTGGAAAGTCACTGGAGCATCACCTAAGACTATGTACCCTAAAACAGTTTCGAGAGCATCTGGATACCCGGGCTCTCCGATTATTTTACCAGGTCACAACATCTCAACAAAAAGGTTTACACCTATCAGTAAATCTATTTTTCCAGGCGTACCCCAAGTATCATCTGCCATAGGAATGCTATGCAAGCTATCCAGGAACATTGTATTTACGGGACACGTCGGTAAGTCACTAGTAATTTGATTGAGTACTAAAGCTTGTATGTTAAATTTTGAGTCATTAAAGCGAGATCTAAAACATACCTTCACTGACCCTTTTACTATTTGTGATGAACCACCTATACCCTTCACAGTGACAGGTGAATTAGATTCAATTTTTAATCCTAGTTTAGAACAGCATTTTGTTGTTATATAGTGTTTTTGAGAACCAGGATCTAGTAAACATCTAACCATAACATCTTGACTATTGCGGCCGGTGGCATAAACTGTTGCGGTAGCGAGAATTTGTGTTGTTGATTTTAAATCACACTTGGTTGACGATAAAGTACAAAAAGATACATCTGGACTTTGTTCATCGATCAAAGAGTTCTCAAAGACTGGATTTGAAATAGGTTGCTCCTCAATTTCAAGTGAGTTCAAACCTGTGACCTCACTTATCTCGGTATCCTCGTTAACAGCTAAAGTAGCGGTACTCGACTGCACGGGCGATGTTTCTTTACCGAAATGAAGTAACGTATGATGTTTTGCGTTACACTTATGGCAAGAAGTGGTCGAGTTACAATAAAACGCTGTATGTTGATTACTCAAACAGTTAATGCAATAACGATTTTCTTTAACAAATTTAAATTTATCAAGTGCAGAAAGATTTGTAAATGGTTTACATGCATATAGATGCGTATGTGCGGGATTTTTGCAAAGCTTACACAGCCTACCGGAGCCGGAAGTTTGGGCCTGCTCAGTAGTGATTAGTGCGCGTGGAGGCGCGAGAAAACGCGAGGTCACTACGCGGCCACTTGAAACGGGCTGTGGTACTATAGGGCTGCCACGAGCTTGTTGTGATGACAATGAGCTTGTACGATACATAATCTTTACTTGTTCTCGTAAAAATTTTACAAAATCGTCATATTTAGGCATATCTGTTTTACTGCGAATTGACGATTCGAAACTTTTTACTGTATCGGAGTCTACAAGTTTTAACCCCATATAAACAAGGATAAAATCACTCAATTCATCAATATTAAGCTGTTTGAGAGCTGCTATTGTAGCTGCGTATTTATCAACAATTTTTTCTAAATTAATTGCCGACGGACCGTTAATACATTTTAAAGAAAACAACTGATTTAAATATGTAGTGGCTAAAGCTCTGTCATCCTTATATTTATCTAATAATGCCAACCAAATAATCTTATAATTTTCCGCAGCCGGGGCTATACCGGCACAAATGTTCTTTGCTTTTCCAGATAGGTGACTGATAAGGTAATGGACACGCTCCGAATCAGACAATCTTTTATTTTCATCAATTAAACGTTTAAACGTTTCGTAAAAATACGGAAAGTTTTGAATTTCACCATCGAATATAGGCAATTCGATACGAGGAATCTTTATAGTATGTTCGCGAATGCAAGTATTTGGCGCAGCTTGGAGAGGGAGGTTTGACTTTTCTAAGTCATTGAGAACCTCCTTTATAAAATAATACAAATCGTCAAAAGCCAATAGCGGTTGATAGTTAATAATATAATCAGGATTTACTTCCAAGTTTAATAAATTTATCTCATCAACCACACACACAAATTCTTTACGTAATTGATCAACGAGGCGAGTTTGCGACTTGAAAGTATACCGAGACTTTTCATCTGTTTTCGACGATAAGTTAAATGTTTTTGTTATTTGAGCAAAATACAGCTGGCGTTTAGCTTCCAATAATTGAATTTGCCTTGTTATATCCTTTTGTTTCACACTTTTTTCAGCCATTATTTAAAACTAACTGATGCAAGTACCTAATATATATATATATATATATATATAAGGTGCGCGATGCGATGCGAGCGAAACGACTATAGTTGTGAAACTGTGAACCAATAACAACTTAAGGATATTTTGAAATACTATGTCGGTAACCTAAGACTTTAACAATAGACTTCAAACCAATGCGCGCATTAAGGTTCAATGTCAAAATATATGCATAAAGCCAACTCGAGTCGAATCACCATCGAATTTTAGTTATTCAACAATTTATCAAATTCGATTGTCATCCGGCTCGAAGGACCAAAATATGGAATGGCTAATGGGTTTGGTAAACCTTGAGTGGACTGTATTCTTGCGATTTCGAATTTGGACTCAACTCGTAGCGGTACCAGATCCGGCTCGAAGGACCAAAATATGGAATGGCTAATGGGTTTGGTAAACCTTGAGTGGACTGTATTCTTGCGATTTCGAATTTGGACTCAACTCGTAGCGGTACCAGATGTAGTCAAAGGTTTGGACGTACCTGCAAATCCCAAGGGCGAATGCTGCTCACGCTCATGTATTTCTATTTTAATTTGTATAATAATTTTGCGTATGTGACGTACGTATACTTAGTGACACAATGACATTAACCTCTGAAAAAAACAGGTAGCCAAACCAAAGACATTTTACTGGATAGCTACGAGTATTTAATACAAAATAAATTTAACCTGAAATATTCCAACTCACTGGCCTAACCACATCATTTAATTATGTAGAGGACGTACCTCCCTTTGCGTACTAACAGGCTGTAAATATAAATTCTAAGGCTCGATTGTTAAATGTGGGTGGGGCAATTACTGTATATCTGTAATAACAAAATAGCCTGTTAAATAATTTCATGAATGGTTTCCAAGAACCTGTTTCCTATCAAAAATGCTCCCACGGTCCCATTTTATGCAATAAACAATAAAATTACAATGTTTTGCATGTCAGTTTGTTATTTGAAAGTATTCCTAATATAAGGGGACAAGTATTACAGAGGTATAATTTTAAAATAAGTATAAATTGCAAAGGTTAGATAAACAACATGAGTTATATTCATATCTAATAATAAAATATTATTTTTTAGCACCCAAAAGCCTACATGTGAACTGGCTCTCAAGTGCCTGAGGTCACTGGGTAAATAACAGTAAGCAAAGTCATAGTCAATCACTAGATTCACTCATAAAGTCAAACTGTACGAATCATAATCTAAAACCTAGATTATCTAAGTTATTAGAATTTAAGCCTTAAATTAGTTTAACGTTACGAACAGCAATATAAACTTTATGTACGTAAATATAAAAGCCACAATAGAATGTAACGTGGTTTCCCAAGTACCTATACCCATTTCCTTTCAATTCGGCTTTGCCCCGCCCTACATGCCTTGTAGAGGTGATTGGACCTTTGACAAATATTGGTTGAATGTAATATTGGTAGGGAAGTAATATAGCCTTGGAGGTGGTTTTCTTCAGATTTTATTGGAATACGGATACGACGTATCTACATAATTTAAGGTGTTTTACGACGGAAGTTCGTGTTGTTTTTTAGAGATGATCTAGATTAAAAAAGGTATTGTGATTGTATACCTAAGTAAGTATATATAATATTTTTTCTACTTGGATAGACTTATGTTTGACCTCAATCTTATCATTGTAGGTGATTATGTGATCGAAGATGGTAAATACGCAAATCTTAGAAGTAAAGTTAGTAGTAAGGGTAAAATTAATAATAATTTCAGTTCAAATGAAAATCGTTGGTACTAGAAATACGAGTATATCTACCAAATAAGGTTCCAAATTTAAAACACCTAAATTCTAAATATAAAATACAAATAATTGATAGACTTTTTAAACAAATAGTGTTTTAATAAATACCTACGTTTCGATCAATTTATTACAAATAGCTTTTATCTAAAATTCATTTTAACCCAGACGTGAAGGGTTTAGAGCAAAAAATAAGCTAAATTAATGCGCAGAAGGGTCTGTCAATAAGTGCCAGTTCTGTACGGAATTTATTTTGAAATTTCTCACTCGGCTTCCTCCATAATCTCTATTAACGTAGTTACAAAGTTACTGGAAGAGATACAGGTAGGTTGAACGTAGTTTGGTTGTGCTTTATATCATTGTCTACTAATGTCTACTAGCGGTGACCTGGGATGTCACCTACGTTCCGTGTAGGTATGAAATCTATGTTTACCTACAGGATCCAAGCTCTGCCAATATTCATAAAACTCAATTCAGTTCTCTCTTAAATAAGTAAGTGGGCACTGAGTAAGCAAGTCTTTACTTTATATACAACGCTTTATAAGCTTTTTTGATATTTCACTAATATTATAAATGTGAAAGTTTGGATGGATGGATGAATGTTAGTCACTCTTTCACGCCAGAATGGGTGAACGGATTTGGATGAAATTTGGCACAGAGATAGATTATTGTCTGGAATAGCACATAGTCTACTTTTTATCCCGGGAAAACATAAGATCCCTCGGAAACGTGGATGAAACCGCGGGGCGGAAGCTAGTTTTATATAAATCAGAGTTAGATATCATTTATTTTTACTCAGAAAAAATTCTTCAACTTTTTTGATCAATGATCATTTCAATAATGACCAAAAGTACTTACCAAATCCTAGGTGACATACTTGAATAAAACAAATTTCCTCTTACGATACTAGCACAAAACCACCATGAACATTCCTGTCACTTCCAGCATAAATTGTTTAATTTCTTTTGCAGTATCGGAAAATATATTAAATTCGCTTGAAGCACCCTTTCCGGGCCGTAACGATGCGCCTGTCCTGTCCTGTCCTGTCCCGCGCCCTGTCCCGACATGTCACGCTCTGTCCTCCACTTTTACCTAAACTTGTTAGGATTACGCATCCCATTCAAGCGTTATTTTATTTTATTTTTTTCGACCAATATGTCATAATTTGGCAAATCATTTGTGGATGGATCTAAAGAGATGTGTGTCCATAAAATCCAAAAATCCCTTAGTGATTTTGAGTTGTCATTTAAGTACATGACAACTAAACCGTATCGTAAACAGTTTTAAAAATAAACCCGAACCGAAAACACCTATAATTCCACTAAAATACAAACTAACACGAACAGCCGAACCTGTCGTTATTAAATTGTGACAACAGCCAAGTTCCTTCACAACGATACCTATCACTTTTGGACGACAATTTTCACTTAATTATTACTTTGCCTTCACCTTTTATACCTTTATTTTTTCCGGAAAGATTAAAGTGCTACGAAACTTTACCGGATAATTAAGTTGTTTTAAACCTTAAGTGGAAAAAAAAACATTTTAAATTGACTTTGTAAGTTGAATAGAATATTCCAAGCGCGGGACTGAGGTAAGTATTATTATACGACACTACTACTACTTTCATTTAATAATTTTACTGTCATCATTTAATGTATTGACTCACTGACTTACTGACCTGACATCTGGGTGTGTATATACCCGAGTTTATGTGGTGCGTGATGATGAAGACTTAATTCTCTAGTATATAGTCTTAGTATCTTATCAAAACCTGTAAGTTAGCTATTTGTAATATCAGAAGTAAAATTATTGTCTGATCACCGTTTCGTGTATTGTATACTAAAACTATCAAGAAATTCCCACACAACCGATTCCTATTCCAAACTTAAACAGTTACACGTAAGTAAGTAACCGTCACCGGCCACTTTACGACACTAGCGCCCTCTGTGCTAATGAAAATGAAAGTCCGAACGAGTTTATACACCACTCAACCCACGCTCCGCATTAACCGCGAGCACAGAGCAACGGGGGTTCGTTGGAAAACAAATAATACCGCTCTGTGCAAACAGTGTGCCCTTTTCGTGGGTCCCATGTGTTTGTTACTGTCATTGTTTGTGTAAAGGACTTGGCCGTTTTCACGTTTGCTCGTGTTACGTGCGAAAACACTTCATGAAACTTAAAAATTTTGGTGTTCTGAAATTTTTATGGAAATTTCATGCTTAGTTTTGTAGGTACTAGACAAATAGGTATACTTATACATGCGAAGACTATAAATCAATTAATCTTTTTTTTTTTGCAGAAATACGTTCTATACAAAAGAGCTTTACAATGTTAAAAACACCAACATTTATTATAGCCGTCGTTATGTAACTAGAAGCACCATAGTTCCCTTTTAAATCCCTTATAATAAGTACTTTTGACATTTTATAATTAGATTCATATCCTTAGATAACATAATTATGAAAACAATTGAATTGTTCTGAGAAACAAACACGGTATCACAATACAAAATTAAACGCAAATATGAATGTAAAACAAGAAAATTATGAAGTTTATTAAAATTTCGGCACCTTACTCCGTTTTGTGATTTCGAGTTACTTACATTTCAATTAAATATGAAAGGAATGGATAATTGAAAGGACGAAGTGCAAAGAAAATTAATATCGCCTACGTTTTGACGTTGAGAACCATGAAAATATTACTCAGCAAAGGAGTTCCATACAAAAGAGATTTAAAAATAAAAGAACAAAACATATTTCAACACGATCCATAAATGTTCTTGCCGATATAGAATTTAGTTGACAAAAAATGGTAGCTTTCTCAGAAACTGTTACTGGGTATGGGAACATGTGCACAGTTTGTTAGATTTCGCGGAATTAAATTAATATCATATTGTAATATCGACCTTAAGTACTGTTAATTAGATACATGGATTGACACAAAACATCTCAGAAATAACGTTGATGTATATGTTGTAAATTTGTGACATGAAAGGTGCATATCAAAAATATTTAAATCAATATTATATCCTACTTTTTACTAATATATAATATACTTCAGTAGATTGACGACGTAACTGAATATAACGAGTAGTTTTATTTATTCACAATAATTCACAAACAACTAATAAAACCTCAAGTTCACGCTTAATTTTTGTGACAGATACTTACCGTCGCCAGACCAACACCCAAACTATTTATCCTCATGCTTTACACGTGCCATGCACGTGCTTACCACATAGCTACTATTGTTGTCCAAGTAATTATGATCTCTTGTCTCTAATCCCATGCTCAGATATGGCACCATTCAATAAGCTAGTAATGGGGAGAGTGGGTCAAGTTATACTGGTACTACCACCCTAAGTGTCATGTGTATGACAAACATGGTATTGTATTTTTTTTGCAAATCTGATGGTCATGGCAATTTTGGGGTCTTTGGTTTTGAAAGTACGAATATAACAAGAATAAAAAATATGAAAAGAATAGCGAACTATGCAGATTTTTCTAAATTTTTTAACTTTTACAGCAATGATTTTTCAAGATCATAAAGAATATCAAGTCAGTAAAATAGACTTCTTAGCTGGCCACTCGTTAGAATCAAATTGCAATAACTGACTCAAAAACATATAAACCTCAGTTGCCTGACTTCCCGACACCGAACTGTTGGTAACTTATAAGTCTTAACCACTCCGACACAAATTAAGTGGCAAGTTTGGAAATGACGTCAAGATGCAACCAGAAATCCAAAACTGTTCATTGCCAAGTGAATTAAGCTTAAATAGACTTACCCACAGTTTCTAAAAGGTTAATGTTAGAGGTTAGGTTACTTTAATTAAAAGTATATCTGTCGCAATCATTGACGCATAAAATGAGAAAGTTGGCAAAATAGTTTTGAGCATTACTTGGTGGGAGATTTATAGTAATTATATTGAATTGTTTTAAATACAAATAAAACAATTTCGCCTCCTTCGAAATAGTAAAGCTTTGACCTAAAAATGTAAAAGCCCATTGACAACTCAGTTTCAGAGTAGAGCAAACGTCGGGACTCTACAGTGGGTGTGGTGTGCTGAAATTGCGTTCCGATACCCTTTGTTGCTCAGTACAGCACATGGGATCTGAAACTGTTTTTGCCAAAGAGGTTGTGAACGATGACGGATTTTTTGATCTACTTATAACTAGGAATATGGGAGATGAAGGTTTTGTTGTTGATCAGATCAGATGTTAACTGCGGAGAAGTTTTCCAAAATTTGCAAGTATTGAGAGGTCAAAAGCGTAAAAGATTTTTTTATTTATTAAACTGAATAAAATACTATCTTGAATGAAAAGGACCCACATGATAAAGTCTTAAACAAATAAATTACATAAAACAGCAATTCATAAAACCAATTACTTACTGTACAGAACACCTAAATCAAACTGCAAAAGCGCACATTGAAAATCAAATAAAAAAATTCGAACCCTCAGGTACAAATCTATTCCCAGTGTCTCAGTTTCATTCATTGCCTGCTAGTTAAAGAAGCAAAAGGAAAAAGGTTCACCTATTCGCTCCAGCATGCAATGAAGCGCGGACGCTGCATGCCAATTATTGGTCGCTTGGATTTGCACCGTCACTTTAGCGAGCTGTGATTGACTGACAGCTGCTGCTTTTTTTCTTTTTTGTCAAACAAACTAGCACTAAACTCTTTCTGTAGAGCCTACTTGTTGAGAGGGATTGTGAGGGTTATTTATTTGTGCATATTTATTCTAAGTTTAAATTTCTTGGGTTCAGGTATTAAGCTATTTTAAAACAGTTTCTCAGCTTTTAGTAAATGAAATATCTTGTAAGTTTCAGGTAATTTTCGCTGTTATATTTAAATTTTCAACAGATCCTCCAAAATACTGAAATCGAAATTGTAAATCCGATTCAATATAAAGGCAAGATAAATACACGATACATTTTCAAAGCGAAAAAATTAAAGCTTAAATTTTTACCCTTCCAATATTTTTTGATGTAAAGTATTATAAATAAATTTTGCCGTTCTATTTCAGTCGACATATCTCAATCTTCTTTCGATCTAGCCGGAAATCATTTACGCCAATAATCCCCTCTCTCCCCTTTCTCCCCTGAAGGGTGATTTAATAGGAAAGAGGGGAGGACTCTTGTAAATATCGCTTTAGTAGGTAAATATTGACTTTGCCATATTATATTTTTTATAGTTGTCATCATTATGATTTTTTCAAGGGGCTGGTTCATTGGTTCGGACTTCGGTCTTAACTATCTCATCTCGTTGAATATTTATGTCATTAAACTTGTGAGTCTTGTAACCATAAATTGATTCTAGCATCAAAGATTTTTTTTTTTTTGCAGAATCTAAAGTAACATAATATTATTGATAATACTTTAATTAGTCAAATGTTACTTCAAAACGTTGTATTTTTGAGTAGCCTTAGTGTTTATAGTTCATGATATTTTAACACAAAAGACAATGTAGTATTTGCTGAACTTCCAAAAAATTGCGCTCACTCAAGATTACTTACAATTTCTCTTTGCTGCTATTTACACTTGGATATTTTTTGGCAGGAAAAAGTTTTCAAAGGCCCTGAAAACGGAAACAGACGCACAAAGAGGCCGTGTAACGAGTGGGCAAGCTCTCATTACTGATAGGGACACAGATGTCATAGAATCCTGGAAGGGCCTTGTAAAATTTTATTGCTAATTCAAAATGGTTGACTTCAAGGCTTCAAGTTCAATGAAGGTTTCTTTTATCAGGGATAATGTCCTTGAATTATTCCAGGCTACGATAAGGTAAGTCTTTTCAGCTGCCGAACGTAGCCATTTTTGCTACAACTTAGCTTTATTGTTCCTAAAATCTTATTTATCTAATTTGTATAATAACATTTGTCGTTATTGATATGACGGTTAAATTTTATGCATTTCCTTTTCAAAACAGTTATATGAATCTTTTGTTTTTTAATGTAATTTATCCAATTCATAATTATAAATAATCACCAAATTTTACCGCTAACGCACTTATGAACATTACAGTTGATTACTACCAGTTCCGAATATACTTGGACTGATAAGTATCCAGCAAGAAACTCAGCTAGGCTGTTTTTGGTTAAGGTGCATCCATTGACTTTATCCAAATAAACTCTAAATACTGCAAGTCAAGGTATTTTCCCATCAGCCTCATGTGTCACTAGTAGTAAAACTGATCAAACTCATCGTTTATCTTTCAACCTTTCAACTATGCATTCATGGCCTATCTATTATGTGCTACATCTGCGTACCCTTCTATTGAGGCGTTCTGTGTCCCTACATTGTTTCCGAGGGATATTTTTCGTACAAATTGGTGAACACTTTCAACTATCGACCCACTTCCTCGTACATTCTATTTAAGTGTTCCATTTCTAACGAGTCACATATGAGGCGGGTATAAATTGAGATCGTGCATCGCGTGCAATGCTGTTTTTTTTATATTTGTTTGTTTATGATCTGTGGGCAGTCTTTTTGGGGAGAAATTTCCTTAAGATTTCTCTCTAACCGTATTTAACCCAGTCCTGATTCGTTTTAAGGTTATAAAACTTATTTTAGGTTAGAACTAGCTGATTCAAAGCAGTTTCAATCGTGTTTCTAGAATAAAAGTATTTTAATGTTCATCTTGCTTCTCTTCTGTAAATTTTCCGTAAAAATGTAGCAACCACATAGACTCACAAACTTACTTTCGCTACTATAATATTAGTAATAAGGATACATAACTAATAACTTCAAATTACAGGGATCGTCAGATACATAACAATTCGTTATAGGCAATCAGAAAACATCTAATACAGAATATTTCTCCAATGTAGAAACATATAAACTCCGCTAATGGAAACCGGGAATCGAACCCAAAACTTTGCAATGAACGAAAAAACCGAACGTATCATAAAATAACTGTTTATATTATACATCATACAATACAATGCTTGATAGGTTTTTCATGTTCAAACTTTTGTTCGTAACTTATTAACTATTGAGTAAATATAGAGAGGTTTTCGATGTGTCTATTATTGTTTGGTGCTAACACTGTATTGTGCTTAAATTTTTTCATTCAGAGGATTTCAACAATTAGCTTGTAGCTACACTTTCGACACTGGGATGTAGAAATTAATAAAGTGAAGTTAAAAAAATAATGGAAATCAATAACAAAAGTTTTTCTCGTGCGATGATAGTGACGTCGAAAGCCGTAGCGAAGGTTGTGGGTTCGAATCCTACAATGAGCTTAAACCTTCTACGAGAAATCAAAGCATGTCAGGGTACTTTGTCTGATTAGTTGTCTATGACCCTTAAGTTAAAAACTGATGCTAAGCATCTATAGCATTTGAGAGTCGGTTTCTTAATAGGCTTTGTGTATATCATATTTGTCTATATCATCACTACCATGATTATGGTAAATAAACAAAAGCAAATGTGTGCGTGAACTTCATCGCAAAGTTTTCGTGTATGTACTAGTCTAATAGTTGGTAATAAGTTATAGGTTACTTAGAGGTGATTTGTAAATACGTTATGACTTCCTTACAACTTTCCTCTCCATTATAACTTACGTATACATTACAGAAACGGAAAGTACATAACTTCATGTTGTTTTCTTTACTAATTATATTTAGAGCGTGTCTTCCTTTTTAACGTTTCCCGAATTCCAAACATGAATGATTTCAATGAACTTTCATATAACAAAGTTGTGTACTTAAATAACTTAATGTTGAGTTTGTTTGTTTGGTATTTTACGGGGCAATAATAGAATTAGACATGGAAATAATTTTCTAACAAACTAGTTGTCTCCTGAGGTTTTACCTGCGTTAAAGGAAATCTTAATTTCTCTTGCTTGCTGAAATTTATAATGATTGGTTATGCCGTTGAGGCGTCAAAAGGTAACAAACAAACTTACATTCGCATATAATAGTAAGTGTAGGGGAAAGTTGATAATTTTGCGTCTCTAAATGTCACTGTTTGTATGATTAATTCCTTCGGCTTTATCACGAGATATTGTCGACGGAGCGGCCTTCTATTTCGAGGCTCTTGTTTAGTTGTGTATACATGTTACTGATCTTAGGTCATCCCTTCAGTTTCCATCTATGATGAATGTTATTATGATTTTGTTGTCTATACTCTATACTAATAATACTAATAGTTACTAATATACAAATAATATTATAAAAAGGAAAGATTTGTATGTAAGTATGTTTGTAACGAATTGGCTCAAAAAATACTGGACCGATTTTAACAATTCTTTCACCATTAGAAAGCTACATCTTCACCGAGTAACATAGGCTTTATTATCCCGGGAACGCGGGTGAAACCGCACGGAAAAGCTAGTGTCATATAAGATTACAAAAAATTTTATACCTAAAGATCCATTTCATCTTCATTTTATTGCTTAGCATCCAAATCTCAATCCAAGCTTTCAAATAGGGGATAGAAGTGAGCTCAGGCATACGTTCCTACATGGTTGTGTGACGTCACCATAGCCTGGTATATACGAAATATGACGTTATGTACCATGCTTATAGAGCGCGTCTCGCAGATCCAGTTCGGTCGCCTAGATTGCTACTTAGGGTTGTCACGTTGGTTGTAACTTATATTTGTATCATAAAAAATAACTGTATTATTATTTTTAAATTAAATGAATTATTAAAAAACAATTGACTATTCAGTAGCTTCAGGAAGAAGGTTGAGTCAATTCGATAGTCACTGGAGAGGATCAGACGAATTACTTAGATTTTTTTATAGTTAAAACATTTGTCAATAAAAAATATGAACGTACTTATATTCATTATAATAAACATAGCAAATATAACTACAAAAATCAATTGTGTGCCCAGACAGATTTTCTTTCGCGTCACAATTTTATTTTGCGATGTTCGAATAAAATATCTAAAATTTGCGTAGTTTGCACATCGTATGCATATGCAAACGTATTTCACGTTTTGAATATCAATTTGCTGCGTTATTCGTGTGTCTGAAACAGTCACTATATTTACTTCTATTTTTGACACGCCGTTTTAAGCGAGGTTTTAACAATACTTTATTGTGCTTTTATGTTAATAAATTTCGTATTTTTTTTTATTTGTACAATGTGGAATTGATCTATAATTTTTGACAAACAAGATTAAATTTATTGTAATTGCCAATGCAATGCAATGCAAGTAGCATTTCACTTACTTAGTATTAGAGATACTAATTTTTTGTTAATTTTTTTTTTATTTTTTTTTCTTATTTTTTTTTCATTTTTGTGTTTATGCGTATTATGTTTCTTTATTAATTGTAAAATATTTAATGGAAAAGAAGCCAACATTGTCAGATTGTTCAAAAAAAAAAAACAAAAAACTAAATATATGAAAAGTGTAATCTTGCTGAGTTTCTTGCCGATTCATCTCAGTTGAAGGCGACTTCCGAATCGGTGGTAACTTCAGTAGTTTCGACATTCATAAGTGCCCTCTTAGGGCCTAAACTGAATAAATGGCTTTGACTTTTGACTTTGATCATTCAGCAGATTTACAAAATTGTTATTTGATGTACCTGCCAAAATTTTGGATTTTAGGCATAAAAATGCTATATATATTTTGTTTTAATACCTCATTGTCGGCAAACAAGCATACGGCTCGCCTTATGGTAAACGGTTGTCATAGCCTATGAACGCTTGCAACACCAGGGGCTGCAGCCTCGACATAGAAATCTATCGTCAAGTCATAACGATGAGATTATAACGATATTCGGTAGTGTCTTATGTCAATTCTGTCGGTATCTTATCGATTTTTGTCGCAAACTTAACGATTTCTCGTAATGTTTGCGAAAACTGCGAACATTTTTGACAGCCCGGTATCTAGGCTTGCATTTGTCGTAAACATCGTCATGGCAACCAATGTTTTTCGTTATTATTTAGCGATCGGTAGTTTGCGATGACATTTCATGTATGTCGAGACTGCTGGCCCAGGGGTATTTGGCTGCGGTTTTCTGTAAGGTGGAGGTACTTCCCCAGTCGAGCTGCTCTTTGAGCGACATATCGCTATACTCTACCTCTCATAACATACATTTACAACAAGTATTTACAATAATAGTATAAAATTCAAATTATAATATATAGATATAGAAAATTTCTTCAAATCTACCACCGTTGCCGAAGGTTCCCAAAAGGCTGGTATTGTTCCCTCTTTACTAAATTGGTAGTTTAAAGAATCTTGAAAAAAATCACGCGTTGTCAACCCTATATGCTTCTTATCTCGACGACAGGTACGCTTGACGGGACTGCGTCAATAGACTCGAATCTATAGCCCTACAGGCGTTTCGTTCGTGTATCTTAGTGAGCTCGGTTTGTCTATACAACACATATACGACCGATTTGCAACGATAACTCTTGTTACACTGAGCTTAAAGATCAAAATATAACGTCGACAGCGTTGTGTTGCCAGGATTGCATACCTTATAGACGTATGTCTAATTTTATTTCAAATTGTACCCGCCTATGTCATTGAATTTGGAGCATGAATGGTAATGCAAATATTGCTATGTCGCTGTCACATTCATGAATTGATTATTTCGTAACAAAACTAGACACTATTTCCATTAACATCTGACAATAGACAAGTTTGTAGCTTAGATTTTTAATTTTTATTGAAGTAATCTATGAATTTTCAATTCACTGATTACTTTAGTGCATATACCACAGATAAATAATGGTGCTAACGTACCTGTACGGTGGACGATACCCCAAATAAGGATAATAAAGAAGCTAATCACATATTTTTCTACTAAATACCACAAAAATACAGTTCAATCGTAAACAAAATACTTTGCTAGCAAGTATACCAGGCACCATATAAACAATTGCAAAGCATACCTTTCTAAAGTTGATAAAACAATTAGTAATTAATAAAGATTGTTATTGTTATTCTGGGACATTATTCCTCACACACGGCCATCTGACCCCAAACCAAGCAGAGCTTGTACTATGGAAGCCAGGTAACTGATATACTACATATACTACTTTTCTTTTGTAAATACATACACATATAGATAATTACAACCAGACACAAGACAAACAGACATGTTCATGCACACAAATGTTTGTCCTGAGTGGGAATCGAACCCACGACCTGTGGCGTGATAGCTAGGGTATCTTACCAACCACGCCAATCGGCCCGTAAAGATATATAAAGCGTTGCTTTTGTAGTCATTTTCATAGCAAATATATCATGATTTGCTTTGAGATTAGTTTCTGATTGAGTTTGGTGTTTGAAGCTTTAAGCTATTTGACAGAATCTCGTATATCTATAGATCTAATTGTCTCTGTAATGTAGAGCTAAGTCAATCAATACACGTGTGAGGCTTAAATATTTATAAGCTTAAAAGATTTTCGTAGCTTGATGGATTAAAATATTATGTTTCTAAGGAATTTCATTGAGTATTTTGATTTGTGGGTGATGAAAAAGATTAGAAATCATATCTTTTAATTTTTTGCTAGACTTTGATGTTTATAGCTTTGAATTCGAAAGTGGTTATAAGTTTTTGGTCCGGGGCCGCTGACCGCGGGTTCGATTCCTACACCATGACAAATATTTGTACCTATTCATGAACAAGAACATTTCTATGAGTCTGGCTATAGGCACTCGTAGGTATATCAATATGTGATGTTATCTGTTTATACCTATATCAATTTAAAAACTGACTGACTAATATATCAACGCACAACAGCTCAAACGCAGGGTCTTGAAACTTGAAATTTTTCACACACCTTAAATTAGTTAATTAGTGTCCATGTTACTATGGAAAGGATTTTCAAAATTCAACCCCAAAGGGGATAAAATAGAATTTTGAATTTTCGCTCATACTCCCTGAAAATGTAGCTACATATTTCTCTAATATATAACATATCTTGAGCATATAATCATGACAGCATATACAATACATATCACCCGACATCTCCCGACATAGCAGTGATTAAGGTGACTGCTCCAATGAGATACGGCTGCTGACAGATCATAAAACTATAGACGTATGCCACGACAACATGTTTATTGTGATGTATGGATGTGGACAAAAAAAAACATGCACTTTTTTGGAATTGATTATAGTTATTTATAAATTTTGTAGTTTTGTAGTTAATTAACCTAAGATAGTTTATACCGTCATTTTTAAGTTCGCGTTGGTGATTTTGGTTTGCACTGCTTTGGAAGAAGCGACCGTGGTAGTCTTCTTGGTCCGTATTATATAAACTAAAGTTTTAAGTCAGAATCATAACTCATTTATTCAGTTTAAGCCCTGATAACGCTCTTGTCAATTAAATCCTTGATCTATGATATATAAGGTTTATTTTTAATTAACACAAGATTGTGAACAGATGTTCTGGAGACTTAAACTTTTATTCTCGTTCTATAATATAGGCTTAAGGGTTCGTCTTTATTTAACAGATTTTCATAGAGAGTACCACATACCAATTAAAGAAACAACATAACATGCCATTTCGTTGTCATGTCAGTGACAATACATCACTAACTAAACAAATGACGCATACCTCCATGGTTCATGCTCTGAGGTATCGTGAGATAAATCGTACAAATTAATACGTGTTATCATTGCGACTATGTCGCGGAATCTCATGGGAATGTAATTTCACATGGGAATTGATGGTGCCAGTTATGGCTTTAGTTCCAGCCGGCGTTGTGTGCTTGCTACCTTCGGCCATATTATCACTTACTATGGTGTCTATCCATAATAAAAAAAAAATAAAAATGATGAGTTAATTAAAATATTTTTTCCAAATAATTTCCCGTTTTTGCAACGTACCTATTAGGGAAAACTGCTCGAGCAATTGATTAATAATAGTTACCTAATAAAACAGTTCTTATATACCAAACACATTATAATTTATTTCTTCACCAGAAAAGGTATGTACCAACATAAAAATAATTTATTCAAAAATAGAACTCACATAAAGCTAGGTGCGCATTACCCCTCAGCAGTTATCATCTCATTAAGCTTTGTATTCACGAGCGAATTGCAACAGAACACCGTTTCGGTACAGACGTACATTGAGATCGCCGACGAAATTGCTCCCAGATTATCTCGAATAAAAATAAAAAAAAAACCTCCTTACAAAAAAGCTACCGGAGCGTTCCTCTCGTTCCAGATTAAACGCACATTCTGCAATATTTTCCACAAAAGGATACCTTAATCCCTAACAAGTGGGGGGTAAGCCTTAAGGGGGCGATTTTCAGGATTGCTCTCTGTGAAAAGAATGTCGAGTGATGTGCGAAGGATGTGGAGTGTCATTGTAGTGTATTCTTAATTTCTTCCAAATTTAAATCTTATGTTATGAATTCTGTGGTTAGACCCACGTTTTAGTTTATTTTGTGCGGTTTGTTCCTTAGTTGGTAAAAGAATTCCAAACTAATCGAAAGGAGAATTTAATAAACACGAAACAAAATAAAAGAATAAAGAATTTTGATATTTGCTCATAATTGACTACAAGGGCGACGTATTGTTGGTATAATATATTTGTTACAACAAAACCAATATAAATATATAACTAACAGTTTAACGTTACCCATAACTTCTCAAATAAACAAAACTCCACGAAAAAAAAATGAAACTTTTCGCACGCGATAACCTATCGAGCGTTCCCACAATACCTCCTCAGCTCTCATTCCAATATTAATATTCCCGGAATCTACATGCCGATGAGTTTTACCCCGATATCAGTTACCTTTTTTTTAATGAAACTTTTTTTTATCAATTTGAACTGAAAAACTTCTAAGCGGCCAGTGAACCGTCCTCTGTAAAAATTTAATTCTTTCGTTCGGTGTTTCAATGGTCACTGTTCGTAGAATTGTTGTAAAACGAAGCATTGTCTGATAAGATACGTTTTATTAAAGTGAATAATTGTTTTTGTACAAAGAGTAATTGGTTATGATGAAAATTAAATAAATTGTTTTTAAATCATGATTTTGGTGTCACTTTTGTAGACTGAAGCCCAATTTATCCTCATTCTAACGGGAGCTCGTGTCAAAACAGTCTTTATTACCTATATTTTTCTTTGATAATGATGAATCTCAAGCTAGCTTAATATAAAAAAAAAAATCGATTTCATGAATTTATAATGATGTCATAAACTTTTAAAAAATAATATTACGGTTAATACTATAAATACGTTCTGAAATTACACTTCATTGCACTAATAACAACCTTATTAACAAATCTATTCTGGTGAAAAACCCGAGCGGATTGTAAGTAGATTACAGCGATGAAATTCACACGTACAATTTTATTTTAATTCAATATTTCAAATACGAAAAAAGAGGTTCCATTTCCAAAGCGTTGAGAATAAGAATAGAACGAATGTCCCATTTCCAGATCTATGATTAAAATCACAATGTCCGGGCCTTATCTAGCTCGGGCTATTTTAAAAAACGCTTTTAATAATTTATTACATCGCTTTTTTTCTCGACAAATAACCCTTACGTGCCCTTATTACCCTTTTTAAAGTGTTACTAACAATGTACATGTTATAAAAAAAAAAACAAATAATTTGCCCATTCAGTAGAAGTGTCAGGGGTCGAAAGTAATTACGTTTAAACACCATAATTCAAGCGAAAGTTAGAAAAGATTCCGCCCAAAGAATTAGGGACAAAAGACCTTTTCGGGTGGTTTACATAATAAAACAATGGCTGGGTAGGTACTTGGCGTAGGTCGGTAGGTATAACGTAGGTACGTTAGCGCGATAATACGTTATTTGACGTGAATTATGTGAATTATTCGCGTAAAAGCGACTCCGACCGCGAAATTTTAATAATGAATTAAAACATCCTTTCAAAATGTAAATTTTTAATTAGGATAGCGGTGTGGCCTTCCCTTCGGCGTGCGCCCGCGTCCCGAAGCCGCCAAACGATATTTACTGGTGTTTTATTGTGCCATGTCGTGAATATTTTGCTGTGTAGGTATTTGTCAAAAGCTTTTCAAGTCAATTCGTTCGTATGTACGTAAATAATGATCGTTTAAAAACGTAAATTGTTATACTTAAATCTTTTTAACCCATTTTTGATTCTATATAACTACACTACAAACCACAATACCCCAAATTCGATTTTAAACCTCATACAATTCTGCGCAATTCTTTCATTATTAAAATTTGTGTAAAAATACAAAAACAATATTCAATTTCCATTGAAAATAATAAGCATTAAATTTAATAATGTCGAAATGTGACAACAAACAAAACGGCACAAACAACTTATAAAAGCAAATTGAAAATCCCCCAATCGACCCTTTGTCTGGTTGAGCTGCAGAAAATCGATGGCCTGTCATTTAATAATATTTCTATAAGGAAATCACCCTTTCCTCTCCATTTAAGCCTTTTGTCCTCTTAAAGAGACACTGGGCACAAAGTTTTGGTGATTACATTTTTATTTAAGCTCCTAAACGAATCCGAGTTACTTTTTTTCTGTAAATAAATTAGATTCAACGTTTATGTTAATTAAATTAGGCAATTTATGCGTAAATCTGTAAGTAAATTTCTGCTAATGGTCTTTTAAAACGATAATAATAATACTATAACATATTTAGTTGTAATTTATATGTATTAGTGGAACGATATAATGTTACTAATATGTTAATACGTGGTGATGGTCTATTTGTACAAACATGTCTATTTTGTGTTTCAAACGCATAACTCTTCTTTTTTAATGTAGGTATCTGAATAAAATATGCTTTAGAAAATTTGTTATATTTTATCTTTTAAAGATATGAAAATATTTATAGCTTACTTTGTTATTAATTATATAGTTAATTTTAATATTACGTCCTGGGTGGTCTAGGGCCAGTTCATCGTAAATCAAGTTATTTGTTACTTAGACAATTATCATCATAGAATTATGAGTATCAAGGTTTACCAAGTTCCCTGCACTTGAATTATAAAGACCCTTATACAACAATGAAACCACATAGCCAAAAAGTTTTCGTGATAAGAGGGTCTATACACCAGGCATAAATATATTATTTGAACACTTAAAACTGTCCTCCCAGTAGGAAAGTTCCTTAAATATTGCAGATTTATGCTAAGCGCCAGCGTGGACTCCGGATTTTTATTGCCGCATAAAAAGTTAATTCAAATTAACTCCCGGTGTTTCTCGACTTTTAGTTTCACCCTTCTCTGGTGATTTTATCCTTTGGGAAGGACATCTTCGGGTTTTATGATGACTTTAATGTCTTAACAAATCATTATTTAGCTTTTAACTAATCTTGGAGGACAAAAAAAAATACTTTTTACTTTAATTTTTTTGATACACCAGTGAAGTCGTTTATCTATCTGAAAGTCTATTTAAAGTCTATTTAGCATGACCAAATTTCAACTTGTGATATATATCCTTAAGCTGTTCAATGTTAGTAACAATAAACATTATAATGAAATGCAATTTTCTCCAGAACTTGGTACTGAATCCACAAAGTTAATATATACCACCTACTTTTCTCACAAAACGTCAATAGTAAACATAGTTAAAACCTTCAATTTTAACTCCTTTGATTTGAAATCTCCGAAGAAAGGCTCGAATGAAAGTTACCGTCGCAAATTGGACTTATCTCTTCTAGTGATAGAGTTAAAAATTTGTTGTAACCATTCGGCAAGGAGTTACAAAGTTATTTCGATCTGCCCCCATGTTATGAATAATTCAGGTGACGTTTAATAACAAGGAGCGTAGTCTTCGATGCCTCGGGCGGGAGCGGTCGTGTGCCACGGTTATTGTCTCTCTCTCTTTATTTCATTGACGTATGGCGAGACAGAGATGATTGATGTGACAAGACGAGGTGTCTATTCCTTTGTTGATTACCATACATTACATTCTACCGGCCTCATGTTTGGCAAATGTGAACTTGTTTCAAATTCTGGGGTTTGAAGTTTCTTGCTCTTTGGTTTAAATTACTTAAGTATTTTATCAATCATTTCATCAATTCGATTTATTTTTAGACAAAGCATCCATTAATAGGTCACCATATGAATTTAAGGTTATTGTAGCATTTTTTTAAATCAATATTATACCGAACAATGCATATTTAAAACTACATTCAGCAATGAAACAAAAATTCTCTTTATTTCAGGTATGTGAACCATCGTTTGATCTCTGCCGCATCTCAAGAGATGTAATCAAAACGCCCTAACAAGTTTTTACTGAAAACTTTACTGCAGTAAATTTCGCAATTGCAACAAAGAAGTTCACTGCGACGCAGCGCCATCTCGCGGCGGATCCCGGAAGTTCTCAACTTGGTCCTTCGAGCCGGATTGTGGACATAATTTCAGGGTATTCTAGCAACTTTGAGGTTAGTTTTTGGATTTGATTGTTGGATGAATGAAGCGGTTTTAAACCATGAGAGAGTTATCATTTGTTATGAGAATTTAAGTCTTTCGACAAATCCAAGTTCATCTTCAATTAAAATTTCGTCGTAATATTATGAAGTAGTAAATCAATATACGAATGGGGCTCAGCTAGTGCATTAATAGTTACTTCTACGTAATAAAGTGTTTCGCACTTGTTTAATATTATGTTTTTCGCAAGTTTGTTTTATAAATCTACTAACCGTGTCAATATTCTGAAAATATTTAGGCATGCAAATAAATTCTTGCAAACAGCAATAGTAATAATTCAATGCAATAGCTGTAACCCGAGTATTGTTTTATAAACATGAACCAATAAGTTACGGAGGTGTAGTACACAAACGTGCATACGTGACCAATGTATTAGTTTCAGTCCTGCATATTGTAAGAGGCAATCTTGGAGGATATTGTGTGTTATGCAAGACGAAGCCAGTTTACTTTGTTATATTGATGAAACTGCGAATTTATTCAATTGTTCGTCTTTCTAATTCTTTTTATGAAATTATTTGTAATTTTTAAAATCTACTTTTATAAAATATTACAATGATAAGTATATTCTTGGAGATAGCTAATAGTCTTTTGACATCTTTGAGAATAAACTTGCTTAGCGATACCACGCTTTGATAATTAAAAATATATCGTCTTAAGCCTTTGACCGTACAAAGAAACTATTTGGATAATACATGAGGTTAATTGACACTTAATTTATTAACACTTAACCTACCTGAACCACTAAGTTAATATAAAACTGCATAAACATAATTATAAAAATCCCACGCAAAAACAAGAAAATTACAACATAGTATTATTTATTATTCTATGGCAACATTCGCGCTGACTTTTATGGAACTTGCGTCATAATAAAAACGTTACACACCTAGTTTGGAAAACCTCCTACTCCGTATAAAGGTGAATTTGAACAACAAATAGCCAGCACTAATAAAGACAAACCGCGCAGGTTAATGGGATTGTATTGTTTGGTTCCCTCTCGCATGAACGGTCCTGCAACTGCTGAACTGGGTCACAGTGCATGGATACCCGAAAACTAGGTTTTGTTATACCGAAATTAATGTTTGTAATTGACTTTAGAAATAGTTAACCGTTAGATAAATTGAGTTATATAACTAACACACACCGGATAATCCAGTTTTTGTACTTAATCCAAATTTTGTGTTAAATTAAACTACGTTGTAGTAGATGTGTAATTGGCTTTTTTATGTACAATATATTTTATATACTGGCAATACTTGCAGGGTTGAAAGTACTCATCAATATGAACAACTTTTACTATGAAACCATCTCTGATATTGCTTAAAATAAAATGGTTGCTTCATACATTTTGGTCGAGTAGGTATTGAACTTTTGTATGGAACAGCTGATAATATTTGCGTGATTTCACAGTTAGTCCCATAGTAAAAGTTGTTCATATTGATGAGTACTTCCACCCCTGCAAGTATTGCCAGTGACTTAAAAAAACAGTCAGTATTTATGATCCTTTTTATGCGAAGTATGATTTCTAATCATCATCATTATCAAAAACCTAAGAAAAATCCAATAACTAATTCGTATTGAAACGAAAATCAAAACTTATGTCAAATCTCAAGAATAGACCAAGAAAATAAACCATATAGCAGAGATCCAAGATCCAAATTCAATTGTTAAAATCTCAACCTAAACCAAGACATAGCTTTAATTAATGGTCTACCATAACTGCTCCTACTGGTAGACCGCCTGCCTGCTTGCCAGACTTCTGACATAGAAAAAAAAACAACCTTAAACATACAGGGTGTGTATAACTCACGCAACAGTGCAATAGAACGCAGAAGCAACAAGGCGCATACGGCAGCTGACCCAGTTAGCTAGTTCCATTGTGGGGTAGCGAGAAAAGTCATATTTTTCTCAAGTGGTGCTGTCATTGCTTGGTGTTGTACAACTTTACCGCTCTGAATACAATACAATGTGGAAAAATGGTAAAAATAACTTTTATATGGAGATTTTTGTTTGTAATTTGGGACAATGGTATATAGCTGTTTTTTTTTACTATGTTCAGACCCATGATAAGTGATGATGTAACCGAAGGTGGTAGACGGAACTACCTTACTCTCGAAGTACCCTACCACCGGTGTTATGGTTTCCTCACGATGTTTTCTTTTACCGATAGCTCTAGCTCATTGTAGTAATCGAACTCACGACCTTTGCGGCATCCTACGTTACGACCACTGAGCTATCATCACTTTAATTTCACTCCCAAAAAATATATATTAAAATAATAATCCTGAGGCAATGCGATGAATTCGCAGTCAATTAGATACATAAGAATTACCTTAATATAAAAATGGTATTATTAATAATATATCTGTCCCTTTCTACTCGATGACAATACGAAGTCGTATCTATAAATATATTATGATAAATACAATGTGTCCATCATAAATCTCCTATAATAAAGATTTCTGAGCAGTCACCCGTACGGTTTCAATATCGTCAAATCTGATAATCTATTGATGGGTAGGGATGGGCCATTAACCACGTTACACTTACTACATAGGGTCATGTTTAATGTTTTTAAGATAGTTCTATCATTATTATTCTATTAGATATTTTTTATTGCGTTGTGTATAAAATACAAAAGTTAGTTTTTGTGTGGTAATTTATATATGATTTTAATTTAATTTTGAGGCGCAGCTGTCTTTGTAAGATTGTCTGTGGGTGTAATCTTTAAATAATTATTTTGAGAGAAAGTTTCATTATTTAAATAACTTTTTGTGACTACTAACTTAGTTTTTCTTGTCATCCAACATAGTTTGGAATGTCTCGTGACAATTTTTTTTTAAGATATAAAAAATATCTTTATTTAAGCTTGTCTTTACACATATTGACAACATATTTTGTGACTAACTCCTTATTTATCAAGCCATATAATATTATTTCGTTAATATATTTTTTACAACCACCCCCTTTTATTTCCCGCCACCCCACAGTTCGCTATTACACTGTATATTAATCCTATTAATCTCCTAAGTGGATGATGTTATGCACTATGAGATAGCTTTATTTTATTTATAAAAAAGGTTTATCTCAGTGTTTTTTTTAATTAAATTGCTGAAGCGAATATGGATCGCTTTTACATTTCATAATTGGATGCAGCATAGCAGCTTTATAGCGATGATTTGAAATAACTTTTATATAATAAATACTCATTGCTTTTTTGCGTTATTTAATCTAAGACAACACTTAGAGTGCAAAAAAAGGGTTGTTAAATGAATATAGTATTAGAGTCATCTATCTGTTTTTTAGACTACGATCCATCCATCTATGTTTAGGGGGCGAACGATAAAGCCAGACTTTTTTATTCCACTCAATCGCTCTAACGGTTAAAAGCTACTAGTTTTTTTAATTCAACACTGAACTTTCACACGGTAATTCCTCGCCAAACACCTTTAATGGCTCTACTATGCAGCTATAAGTCGCATAAAAGCGAGCACGCGACACCACTCGTCCTCCCCCACAGATTTATAATGGAGAGAATAAAATGCTTTATCGATCGTGGGGTGCTATGCGAGCACCGCAATATGTTTGCAACAATATCTTTTTATATTTAGGTTTCTAGGTTGTACTCCTGATTTAGTTGGAATAGATAGTTTTAGATGGATGAATGAAGCCTAGTTTGATTCATTACTATGTTAGAAAACATATTCTGGCCTTAGTTATAGGAAATATACTAATCTATACTAATATTGTAAAGCTGAAAAGTTTGTTTGTTTGATCGCGCTTATCTCAGGAACTACTGGTTCGATTTGAAATATTCTTTCAGTGTTGGATAGCCCATTTATCGAGGAAGGCTTTTTATCCCGGTAAAACACAAGATCCTCGGGAAAGCGGATGAAACCGCGGGGTGGAAGCTAGTGTTTCTATATCAACCAAACGGCTTATCGAGTCGGATTTAAAACATGGCGGAAATCTGAATTCCCCACAAATTCTGACATAAGCCTACTCTTTCAAGGATATAACAATGTGTGTCAATAATATTTTATATAAAGTCACTAGCTAATCCCAAATGATTACCTTAATCCAATCTGACAATAGTGGAAATAATCAAAGATAACCAAGCAAGCAAACCAAACCAAAAACAAAAAGCCAACACTATTGAATCCTAAACGAATCTTCAGCACACATCCCACACAATCGGAGACAAAAACCCCGTCTATAGGGTGTTCCCTTAATAAAGAGCCTATTGTACTCCCCCCTGTATTTATTTCAGAGATAGATAATCTTTTATTATTCGTAGTCACAATTTATGGTCCGCCGTCGAATTTCATTTGTCATTTGATGGTCTTTGTATTCGGCCTTTTGTATGCCGCGACTCGATTCGATTCGATTTGCTGCAATCGATATCAGTGATGCGCGTACCTTTCATATTGATATGTTTTAGTTCGGGAATTGAGACATTTTAAAATAAGATTAATGTCGTGGTTAACTTTTTTTTTTTCTTTAAATATGATATTTTATATCAAGCCAGGTTTTTCTCAATTAAGCATTCTGTAGTGATTATTTTATTAATTGGAGCGACTGACGTATTTATGAGCAATATTCCGAGTTTTTTTTTTCCAATAATTCTAACCCCCTATGGTCTCAAATAACTACAATAAAAGGTAGCTGTAAAAAGTGGTAATTTCGCTTCGTTACGCATCCAACAGTTAATTTCTGCATATCGATTTAATTTCAATTTTACGACTTAAAACACTTTATCGATAACCCCTTATTTGCGATAAATCGATGCACAGGCGGCGAGAGAAGTGATTCCACAATAGAAATAATAAATTATAAGTAAGAATTCATGTTGCGCGATTGTACAAATGTAAAAAAATTGTATCTATGTGTAGTTGAACTCACAAAATATTTACTTTTATTTTTATTTCTGTAAAAACTACATGTATTAAAAAAGCTATATTTCAAGCAACATAAAAATCTGTTGTTTGTTTTCAAAAATCGAATGTTTTCAAAAACAATGATTGCATACATTTTTGAAGCTAACTGTACGAGTTAATGATTTTAAAAACCATAAATGATTTTGCAATCTCCATTTTACATCGATATTATGACGTGTGCTGGTTCAATTTGCTCTCTTTCGATTTTATGACACGATAGCGATTGGCATGATTATTAAACTGCTGTAAATATTGTAGGTATGTTTTGATTAAAATATCTGCAAGGTAATATGAAACTAATTACAAAAAAAAAAACAAACTAATGTAATAAAGCAGAAGAGTTTTTGGTCTGTTTAATGGCGCTAATATCTGGAACTACCAGTTGGATTTGAAAAAATCCTTTTGTATTTGATAGCTCAATTCTTGAGAAAGGTTAAGTTAGGCTATTTTTCGCAGGGAAAAGCAATTTGTATTTAAAATTGCTTACAATTTCAATATTTGTTATATACTAGCTTCCGTCCCGCGGTTTCACTCGCGTTCCCGATTATGTATTCCCGGGATAAAAAGCCTTGCATGATAAATGGGCTATCCAACACTTAACTAATTTTCAATTCGAACCAGTAGTTTCTGAGAAACAAACTCGCTTTAAATTTGAATATCGTTTCTGACGGGGGTCCCCCCACCCCACATTACTTTTTTTTTAATGTTAAACTATGTTTTTTTTACTTGTCTGATCGATCATATTATGGTATAACAACAAAAAGTTATATATATCTATTTAATTATGATCTCTGTTAATCCTTTATCTATCTACTTATATATACCGCTGAACCGATCGCGATGAAATTTATTTATATATCAAGAAGGTCGGACGATGAACTCACTTAAAAGATTCTTAACGTCAGACTTAAGGTAGCACGAACAGAAACTTAAAGGTGAGAATAAATCAACCATATTTTATTTTACATAATGTATAAAGTCCTTTAATAAGAAAAGAACATAGACCATGGTAATTGTTAAAAACCAATTAACTATAATGGGTACCTTTAAAAACTCATAAACTTTAATCACATATACTTTTCCATAGTAACCTCACAAGACCATTGTTAATAGAAAATTTATTGTTCATTAAAACAATTTATGATGTTCGAAATGATTTGCAGAAACTCTCGTAAAACTAGTCAATAGAATTTGTGGCTTAGGAGTGATATCATTGTGGCTAATATAGCTTTTGTGCATCTAAAACTACGTAAATTAATTTAAATCTATGGATATGCTTATGGTTTACCACAATCTTCATGATGTGTGATGCCGAAGGTGGTATAGAAGGTTACTTTGCAATTCCACCTGAAAATCTGTCGCCATGCACCCACCGGTGTGTTGCCTTCTAGACCGTGCTATTGCTCATTTTCTAAGTCTTGCCACTATCCATTAGATGGGCTGTCTGCCTGCTTGTCAGTCTTCGGACGTAAAAGCAATGACATTCTTAAAATATATAAGACTGATCAACTCCTGCAGAGTATCTGTAGATCGTACGTTTATATTTCCAGTTGCCCTAAGTTTGCCTGAAAGGTAAGGCCGCCTAGATTGTATTATTTTCCTTTATTTTACTCTTCTTCTCCTGTATTTATATGGTGTATACAGGATGTTTTTTTAGTCACCGGCAATACTTGCAGGAGTGGAAGTACTTACTCATAAATGAACAACATTTATTATGGGACTAACTGTGTGTAAAATATCAGCTGTTCCATACAAAAGTTCAGTACCTACTCGACCAACATGTATGAAGCAACCATTTTATTTTACGCAATATCAGAGTTGGTCCCATAATAAAAGTTGTTCATATTGATGAGTACTTCCACCCCTCCAAGTATTGCCAGTGACTAAAAAATCATCCTGTATAATAAAGGATATTATCTAATACAGCAGATTATAGATTTATATTTCATTCATCCATTTCTGTAGATATCTGTAGATCATTTTCCAAACAAATTGAGTCTGCTATATCAACAGGATTGCATTCAAGTAATGCATAAATAAAAATCATTACCAACAATAATCTCAGAGATGTTAGGTGGGTGTATTTAGCTAAAGATTTCTAGCTCTTTACAGCGTACGATGATTACAATGTACCTACGTAAGCGGCTTTCGCAAACACAAAGCAATTGTGAACCTAAATCCATACATAAACCAAATAACGGCTGCATTACCCGAATGCAGTTTATATTGACATTTCAATGCAATATGCCGTTTGAATTTTGTCCAAATGTCGGTTGGAAGCTTGACATAACCAATGAAATTACTTGCAATATGAATATCAAAGGTTAAAATACGCTATAGGGTATTTGATATCTTATTTCGGTGTTAGCTTCTACTTAGTAGCACTGGTAAATAAGATCTCGAAGTAGCTATTGTTATTTATCAATAACTTTATTGCCTAGTAACATTTATTTTATAAATCAAATAAGAAAAGTGTCTTAAGTAAAGCTGTTTAAACTCCTGGAGCTCTGCAGAATAAGAAAGTCACAAATCGAGTACTTTGGTGTGCTTTAAAAGTACCCTGCGTTCTGTATGTATTGCACATAGTGCTAAAATTACATTTGAAACTATTCATGCTACAGCATTGGAAGTTATTTAAGCGACAGTCATATATTGTAATTTGCTGAAACTCTACATAGCGATGTTTTAAGCTGGGGGAATAAGCACATAACTTTAAATCCGACAAAACTGAAGTAATAAGATCCCTCTGGACTTTGCGAATCCAAAGCAGTGGTCAACAATATTGGACAGTGAATTAATGAAACACTGTATTAAATCCTAGGTAGGTACTTACTAGCTTTCCTCCCTGTATTTTTAATTGCGAACCCTTAATTTACCCCCTCAGAAGTTGAATTTTGAATCATGTACTCAAGGAGATTTCCTCTGAATTCCAAATCTTTAGATCCACATGTTTAGTCACGGTACTGTTTTAGATATAGAAAACCGTGTAAAACGATAGACCTTCCCAAACAACAGTAAATAGACTACATAAGTTTGCGAATTTTATTTCGAGCAATCTTCCTCTCGGAAGTTTAAACAGTAATGAAGCCATCAAAGCTACGGAAGAGGTACTGGTCGATAAATGGAACCCACACCCTCACAATCGTAAGCGGTTGGGCCACAACAGCTCAGCCTTAATACCACGTGACCTTTAACCAACGTCAGAGTAAATGCAATCCCTACATTAAAAAGTAAACAACACAGAAAACACCTTTAAGTGGGCGAAAACAAAAGCTAATTATGTTAATGAAACGCAAAACAAATATAAAATACGTGTATTTCGCCACCCACACGGTAACCCCGTCTTTTGAGGTATTTTCATATGATTACGTTACGTAAACGAGACGGATCCGGACTGTTAACTGCAGTGCAGTTTAATAAATTAACCGCGACTTGTACTTTATTTTGAAAAAAATAATATTATCATTATCAATCGCATTTTATTTTATTCGACTGATCATTATTCATTATTTAGGCATTCACATCCCATCTCGTATATGCACTGTCTAGCTTCTATAAGCTTAAACGAATTTTTGTTTATGAATTGATACTCGTAATGTCCAATGATGTTTATCGTATCATTAAATGAATATTATCTCCTAAACTTTGTATACTTATATCTTTCGGTCTCATCAGCACATATCATAAAATCAAACGCAAGTCGGTAACAAAAGACAGTTTTCATACCTCCATGTAGGACAACTTTTCCCATCTCGTCCCGATCGCAACCCAGCTAAATACGAAGAGACCTTAAGTTACAAACGCTCCACATGATTCACGGGTGTTTCTCTCTAGCAACAGAACACCGACCGCGTCCATATTTCATAATTTTATCGCTAATGTAAGCTGAGCCAGGTATGTCTGTATGTTTTGTTCGTGCCCTCTTTGCTTCCGTATTCGCATTGTGAGGACCATAGAGTTTTAATGCTATAGACTACTCGGAGTTGATATTATGTTCCATGTTTAAAAGGGTCAAGTTGAGAATCGTGGCTGTATCATCCTTTAAGCTGACAAGGCCACCTAGGACAGGACAATATAAGACTTGAAATGTAAAGGTATACATTTACAATTCTGAAGCGTGAACTTTATAAATATTTTATTTACTTTATACCTTGACCAATCAAAAAGGGAACGCTGCCAGCCTGTTGGGAATCTTGCCTATCGACAGCAGCGAGGGCTTTGAGGATGTTTTCTGTATAATTATAGTTTGTATTTTATACAATGATTGTATATACTTGTTGTAAATAAATAAAATAATACTTTATGGTTTGGTATTTATATTCCAATTTCACCTTGAAACATACTAACATTTAGCGTACCTAAAAAAATCAAACAGTGAATAGATATTTCCTGAGTACCTAAGTTTGCTATTTTCCCAGTGTCTTCACTGCTCCTTTAGTGAATAAGTATACAGCTAGCTAGGTTTTAAAGTATTGTCTCAATATGTAAACTATTGTCAACGCGAGTTCACAAAACGTGTATCTATAGTTCTCATGGTCTATGATGTAGACTTTCCACTCGACTGCTCAGCGACTATAAGCTTCCACAGTAGGGTCGGCACAGCAGGTTGAATGTTGCTTCTCACATAAATTCTACCTTTCCGCACACGTACACTTTTGATTTATTGTACTACAAGAACAAAATCATATTTCCTTTGTTTTGTAAAGTACTTACAGTGAATATTGTTTTTTTTTTTTGTTTTCTTCGATTTACTATTGGATGTTAGATATGTCATTTTCTTTTTAAATACTTTGTATTCGGCTGCAACATAACTTTTCCCTGAAATTGTGGTCTTAAATATTGATTTTTTTTTCTAAAAGAGCCAAGAAGTCTTCTGTAGTCTATGGTGTATCTTACATAAGGCACAGAAACCAGCCAGTAATCTCAACACCTACGTTACAATAATATAATTGTTGAAGAATTATAAAATTACGAAAGTCATTAGCAGTAATTCTAATACAATGGGTGGTCCATACATCATCACATAACATATTGTTACTCATTGCGAAATGTAACTCCACAATGGAATGTATGGATTGAGTCAGCTTGGAGTACTGTGGGATACATTCGAGAATGTGGAGCTCTTCAGTTTTGCAATCTGGCAAAAGAAACGTAGTTTTTGGGCTTTAATTTATACGTGTTGCATAGTTCGATTATTCCAATTTAAAATTATGACGTGCGTCTCCAATACATTGGATAGTCATCTTAAAGTAGATGATTGGTAAGCCCATTTTTGTATGAAACTGGGTAGGTCTCTTATCTATTTTCAAATATCCGTTGGCCACCATTTTCATATCGATTCAATAATTTACATAGCAAAATGTAATCTGAATTTATTAATAATTCTATATTAAACTTATTCAATGCAACATAATCCTTTTTATAGACAAGCGGGATTTTCCGATGGCGGGAAATTCGTTCAATAATGCAAACTGTGAATTACAATTCATTATTTTCAGTTTGGTACACTTGCGATTAGGGTTAGTTTACACTACAACGAATAATATTCTATCGATTTCAATATCGAATGGTACCTAGATGGATATTTTGTAGGTATATTTATTTAATATTGAAATGTTTTCAAATTATTGTGTAGTTTTAAGTGATATTCTCTCCAAATAGAAATTACACTATAAATTATTTCAATATTACCAGCATCAAATGATAATATTTCGATACATCATTATAATATCTCAAGAATCTTATTAAAGCCGTGAAGCAATTGTGGTCGCATCTTTGCTTTACCTACTGAAATTCTCAAAATTCCTTTGACAAAAAACTATAATCTTATCGATATCGATAAAATAGTAATACGATGTGGTTTCGTGTATTCTACTAAAATATTACAAACACAGCGAGCTACATTCTGTGATTATTAATTAAATTTCGTGCATTGTTGTGGGGTATTTCCAATGTGTGGCGTTTTACTTGCAAATTAATTTGGTATCAGCTTCGATGTTACACGTCATGTACAACCCTAGTCTATCTTTCTTATAGGGTTGTCAATGACAGCGGTATTAGAATTTCTGCAGTCTCTATCAAAATATTCGTGGGTAGTTTATTCAATGTCAATTATGCATTAACCCCAATGTTAATTTTACTATATGTACTATTTCTGATGTAAGTGCAAATAGGTTTTTTATTTTATTTTTAAAAGCAGCTTATTATAGCTAATTTTACATAAAAAATCGATATTATTTAATAAATCACTTATCAGCGTTCTAGATCAAACTTTAAAAATACGGTAGTAGCCCTAACGTTAAGCGGACGCGTCCCAAGGGCTGCCAACTTCGACAATTTAGCTGAACAACTTCGACCAGTGTCCATCGCCGTCGTATAACGTATTTACTGCGACGAAATATTAATCAACTCCGTAACGAACCGGGGATAGTTTGCCGGACATCTGTCATAGAGTAAAATGAGAAATTTCAGACGGGACAGCTCACTGATGGCTATGTTAACAGGCTTCGCTGTTATTAGTTTGTTAAGAATTCATTAATCACATGCGACACTTTCGTAGTTTTACTTATAATTTATTTTCAGTTAACCAATATTCTGTTAGAAGTTTATTGTCAAGAATGTAAGACTGAAGTTAAATAACAATGAAACACTTAAAAAGTAATCTAATACTAAAATGTAAATGTAAAATATTCCTCAATAGTCCATCCTACTTGTTTTTTTTTTAAGTCCGGTTTAGAGCCCTCAGCGCTCGCCAAACGTCCGCTTAAGGGTGGAGAAGTTGAGGGACCTTCTTGTCCCATCAAAAAAAAAATGATCTAAATGATATTTGTACAGATTTTGCTATAAAAAGCACAAGCACAAATTGGGACTAACAATTACCTACTACGTTGGTTCTCTAGACATGAATTTTTGTTTACATTTTATGAATAAATTTAGATTTTCTGACAAATATTCCAAAATATTTGCAAATTTAACTTTCTAAAGAAACATTTGTATGGCTCAAATGGCGGTCACAAATAGCTCTTATGCATTCTATTTGCGAAATATAAAACTCTTTATATTTACTATTAAATATCTAAATACTAAACGGAATATTTTATTTACATATTTACAATCAATGTGTAAAATACAAACTATGATATATAGAAAAACTCTTTTAATATAAGGGGAATTCATAATACATTACTGTAAAAGTGATAACAGTTGTATAACTATTTAGTATTTTTTTTACTTTGTATTTGCTTGTGTTTGAACAATATTTAAGAGAGGTAGAGCATACTTTTAAGAGAGGTAGAGCATAGCGATATGTCGCTCAAAGAGCAGCTCGACTGCGGAAGTACCTCCACCTTACAGAATACCGCAGCCATATAGCTTATGGTTGTGTTCCTGCGCGTGAGTAGGTATTGTCGCCAGAGCTCATCGGGGAGGGGGGAAGGGTCGGCAACGCGCGAGTGATACTCCTGGTGTTGCAAGCGTTCATAGGCTACGGTAACTACTTTCCATCAGGCGGGCCGTATGGTTGTTTGCCGACAACATGATATAAAAAAAAACATACTATGGAAGGTGATGATGTGGCTGAAGGTGGTAAGCACAAAGCCTAGAAGGAACTGTCTCTCAAGTGCAGCTGCCGGAACATTTATATTGTTTCATAATATAACCTCAAATTATTAAATTCTTTGTTTTTTTAAATAATCTTTGCTGCACGTGCGTTACATCCATGGACATAGTTGGTAGTATTCATTTGGTTAATTCCTGGTAGCTTAATAACTCCATCGCTCATATGCACTGTGTGAGTTATGTAACTATTTACATTCTACGGTTTTATGGTAAACTTGTTAACCAGAAATATTATCTTTTTTAATAAATTTTATCCACGGATTTAAAACATCTTAAAAGCTGTATAAAGTGTTTTGAAATTATATTATTATAAGTTATTCAGTTTAGGGAAATTTCAATGCCAATGATGGACAGGGCCAGGTAGTATTTTTTACCAATATCGAATACAGAAGATATCTTATGACAACATTGACGTCACAAAGTTCCATCCGCGTCTTCCCCAAAATACAATAATAATGCTTTTAGGTCAAACAAGCAAAATGTCGGGAAGCAGCTATAACCTAATAGTCGTAATTCACCAAGTTACTGTCACACTGCCACTGTAATAATTTCTAAGTAAGCGCCTATTCAGATGGAACAAGGATTATACTATTCTAATAATGCTGGATGTGTCAATTAATATCACATTTTATGTATCGAAATAGTACATAATACGTCATATAATCTTCATCACAGTACACTCTGCAATTTTCAATAAATCAACAATCCTATAACCTGTCAATTTAAAAATGTTCATAAATTAAAAATATTGTTAAAATAAATTTTCAATTCATCACTTTGTTCTCTATTCAAATTAAAGGAAAATAAAATTCTTTATTCAAAAATGTCCTAGAAGTTCCATCGCACTTAGCTCCTTGTGGAAAGTTATCACAAGTTATTGTTCTAGTTGTTTTGCTTCGTCAAGCCAATCTAAGTTGCGTTGACAACAATTATAAGTTCTACAGCCCTCTGCCGTTGTATTTTAATGCCTGTACACTTGTTTGTAAGACTTAAAATAAGATGTTGTTCTACAAGTCTAATCCTAGTATTTGTGTGCGGATTTATGTCGTATTTAAAGTCGTCGTGTTATATTTGCCAGTTTTGGTTTTGTTTAATTGTAACAGGGTTGTGTCTGATTTGTTTGTCAGTTTTAGATGATTTGAGCACAAGACTAGCTAATTGTAGTGTAGTATTGCATAGTTAAATATTTACTCGTGTCAAATTAGGATATTTTTATAGAATTTCATTAATTTAATATTATATTTAGTTGAGGAGTTTTTTTGAGTTTAAAATTAAATATATTGATTGTGAAAAATCAATCCACAAAAGCATTTTAAAGCGTGTTCAAAAGTCCTACATTAACATTGTATTACAAATAACAAACGCCAAACAAACTGCCAAGTGGGACGAAACAACAAACGATCTGGACTAAAGTTGAAACTAAAGAAATCACGTTCCTGCGCCATTGTCACCTGCGACCGTGGCCAAAAGTGCATTCCACCATTTCCACCCAAACTGCCCGACCAGAGTAATTCCTACGAGAGGTTTTATTCCATTTGTAACCTCCGTTCACAAGTTTCCTTCTCGGACACAAACAAATAGACGTTCAGCTGTAAAAAGTAAATGAAATTGCGTCTTCGTGTAAAAATTTTACGATGTAATTCCGTTAACAACAGTTTTAACTTGGATTTGTGTAAAAAAGTTATATTTAGGACCACAATGTTAATTGAACATTTTACTTTCATTCAACTATTTTATTTTTATGGATACTCGACTGAAAAGTTATGAATTATAAATAAAATGTAATTTTTCTATAAGCTGTGACTAAAAATACATTTTCCTTTATTTAAATATTAATATTTCTCCGCAAACAATTTAATTAATTAAACGGAGAAATCACGTAAATTCCACACTGAGTAAAATTTCTCGAAAACTGCAAGATGAATACTAGAATTTTCTTTGCCTTCATCGTATTTGCAGAGAAACTTTAACTAGAGACGGATATATAATTCCGACGAGTCAGACAAAGACAACAGATGTCTGGAATAGAACGTTGAAGTTGAATAGAAGTTGGCAAAATTTACGGGCAAACGGTCAGTTTTTTGGCCAACTAATGTTATACTTCGCCACACTGGGTGTGTAAAATTCATGTAATTTAAAACTTTGCTTGAAATTAGTGGCAGTTTTTGCCACCGTGTGATTAATGCTACCTTTATACCGGGAGGATGGGTGAAACTTTTCCTATTACTTGGAATGGTTGTTTAAATTTCTCAATAAAAGTACCAGAAGGTCGGCTCAGTCGAATATTGTGTGCTTTGTATTTTGACAGTACCTTTGAATTTCAACTTCGACATTGGAAAATTGTGCTTAAAGCTTCTGAGAATACCTTAGTTATTTTTAATGTTGGATTTAAACTTGCAACCGTACCTACCTGCGTAAAGAAATTTTAGTTTCTATTCATCTAAATCTGAAAGAGCAAAAATAATTCCATTATAGTTATTTAATTTTAATTCTAACTGAAGTGTCAAACAAATCATCATTGGGCGACAAAACACTTTTAAAATTGCTTTATTTTTCTTAACAATTTCATGTTATAATTTCAACGATAACTAACGAGGCTCTCAAGAGGGCTAGACTAAGATAAAACTGTCTTGTCCAGTTTTATCTCTAAGCAAAGAAACTAGAACCATTTAGGGCTATTTATCAAGCTGGCAGACAGACCAAAAATAAAAGCTGTGAAGAATTATTAATGCCTTGGACGTACAATTTCTTTTTGTTAAGATTTTTATAAGTATTTTAGTGAAAATTTTGATGGTTTAAGATTTTCTATCAATCTAATAGTTATTGCATTATGTCGGCCATTTTGAAAAAGCTTTTTGTAAATTTGCTGTAATAATGTAATTTTAATGGGACGGTTGACGTGGTTGGTAAGATACTCACGCCGTAGGTCGTGGGTTCGATTCCCGCCCAGGGCGATACGTTTGCAGGAACATCTGTTTGTTCTGAGTCTGGGTGTAATCTATATTATGGAATAAAGTAGTATTTAAGTAGTATATCAGTTATCTGGTTACCATAGTACAAGCTCTGCTTAGTTTGGAATCAGATGGCCGTGTATGATATTTATTTTGGAGTTATTTCTATATATAGTATCTGAATATTAGTATTAGTACTTTAATACAAAATAAGATTTAATACTGTTTAATGTTATTCCTGTTTCACAGGAAAGATCCTAATCTTTTTCCAGTTTCACAGGAATTATATAAAGTCTATACTAATATTATAAAGCTGAAGAGTTTGTTTGTTTGTTTGTTTGTTTGTTTGAACACGCTAATCTCAGGAACTACTGGTTTGATTTGAAAAATTATTTCAGTGTTGGATAGCCCATTTATCGAGGAAGGCTATAGGCTTCTTTTTATCCTGGGAAAACACAGATCCCTCGGGAACCGCGGGGCGGAAGCTAGTCTCAAATATCCTTATATTTTAGTCAATAAACTTATAGTATGTTTAATAATATCAACAATTTCCCTAGAAAGGCCATCGTCCTAATTAGATACTAACTTAATTTGTTGACTAAACTAACGTCGGATCACTTAGGAAATTAGTTTAGTTTGAAAGTGTCATAAAATTTGTTTATAAATGCAATGTGACCAATACTGTGTGGGTTTTATTGAGTTATTTCATTTTAGGTTTAGGTTTCCGTACTGGATTTTACGCATTAGCGTATTTGTATAATATTATGAACAGGAGAGACAGCTTTTCTAGATTTTAATTACAACTAGCTTCCGCCCCGTGGCTTCACCCGCGTTCCCTAGGGATCTTGTGTTTTCCCTAGATAAAAAGTGGCCTATGTCTTTCTCCATACCATAGGCTATCTGCATACCAAATTTCATCACGATCGGTTCAGCGGTTTTAAGCGTGAAAAGGTAAGAAACAAATAAACAAACAAATAAACTCACTTTCGCATTTATAATATTAAAGTTAGGATTAGGATTACCACCTTCGGTCACATCACTTACCACTTATTTTGTATCAAAAACAAATTCTCCGTTAACTTTTAAAATACAAGGGTCATTACTAATGACGGACAATAGTACATATTTTTTATAAAAATCTAATCCATATTGTGAAAATTTCAGCACAATTCCATTTGTTGCTATTACCTATAACTTTATCAGTGGATGAGTTTATTTAGAAACTAACCAAGAATCATAAAGATATACCTACCTAAGTACCATAAGTACAAACATTCACTAAATTAGTTCCCAATCACCCTTTTTTAACGCTCTATAAACTTATTCTATACAGCTATTTTTCCGTAAATCGTTTTATGGTCATATAACGGCACACATATTGTGTTATAAGCTTATAAGTATGTGTCCTAGTGTGTGTGCTAAGTGCGGTCGGTGGGAACACCTGGTACAAGGTCTTTAGATGACATTGCTATGTTGGGAAACTAGGATATATCCCATCTAAAGTTCCTGGACGTGTTTATTCGGAATTTGAAAATTGAATTGTGATTGGTTGATTTATATCAGATTTGATAAAAAATGCTTATTTTTTGTACCTAGTAGATACATAAAATAATTATTTTATTTGGATCTAAGGAGTCAACTGATGTTCCGGGTGGTTTAATCAACGTTCCTCTTACGTCACTCACAGATATATCTTTGATTCTTCTATGACTCTGCCATTCGCTGTTTTACTATCCGCTTCCAATAACTATTTATAAAATAGATACTACATAGTTCAAAACTAACAACGCTCCAATATCATTTTAAATACGTGGACGTAAAACCTAAATTCTTTATCGTATAAATAACTCTGTCAAAAACAAATTGGACATAATGACGTCACGGCCGTTGACGGTCCCACTGAAATTTCAGTTGAAATTTTCACACCTGCGCTCTATGAAACACGAGCGAAATTGGCGTCGTATAAAGACCGCATAAGAGGGTTGATTGCTAATTAAATATTCTTATTTCTGTCCCGGAGTCCCGGCTAAGTGAGGACGAGTCCCGATATAAACATGACGTCATATAGACGTGCTATAATTTACATAATTATGACCGCCTTGCCGCCATTAGAGCTAAGTGCAGGTTACGGCACGAGATAATAAAATATGGCGGCATTTTTAAAATTAAGCGAGTCATGTGTAGGTACATATATTAAATTAGAAAATGTTCTTTACATTCTTAGTTAATTTGATAGTAAGTTGAATAGAACGAGGTAGCTCTTATACCACAATTGAGAAAATAAGGTATTTTTATAACACAACTTTAAGATCTATTTCATACTAGTTTCACCCGCGTTCCCGAGAAAAAAAGTAATCCATGTCCTTCACCATACCATAGGCTATCTACGTACCGAATTTCATCACAATCGGTTCAGTGGTTTAGGCGTGAAAAGGTAACAAACCAACAAACAAATGTGGTATGCAGATAGCCTATGGTATGGAGAAGAACATAGGCTTCTTTCTATCCCGGGAAAACATAAGATCCCTGGGGAACGGGGGTGAAACTGTGGGGCGAAAACTAGTTTATAATATTCTGCAGAGATCCTAAATCTCATTCGCATATTGCTCTACAAATTTTATATTGAGGACGCTAAAGCTATTTACTATAGAATATAATTACTAAAACGGCTTAGTCACTTAACTAAAGAAGATATGTCTGAATGTCAATTTACATGCCTTTAGAAGTCATTGATAAAAATTAATAATGACACGTAATTATTATTAAATAAATCCCTTTCTAATTGCAACGAATCATATGGTGTTGTTAAGGAGAAGTTTTTCTCTTTTACAATTGGATTTATTTTGTGCGCTACATTACAAAATATGTTGTGCTGTTCCCCGTAGTTTCACCCGCGTTCTCGGTATAAACAATAAAGGATATAATTGGGATAAAAGCGTTAAACGTTTAAATTGGAAAAAACACACATTTTGAAGAAAAAAACGTTAAGATCGGATAAGTAGTTTCGGAGTTCATCGCGGACCAACATCGTGACACGGGAATTTTAATAGTTAACGTATTTATTTACAACAAGTATATACAATCAATGTATAAAATACAAACTATGATACTTATATAGAAAACATCCTCAAAGCCCTCGCTGCTATAAGAAATTTTATATATTAAGATTTAAAACTTAAAGAAATAAAAAAAATTAAGAATAAGATTTAAGAATTAAAATAACATGTTTTCGTACTGGTTATGTCTTGTATAATACCTACTCAAATACTATTACTCTTCAAAGTGTTCTCGGTAATTGATTGATTTGTTTCTTTATGTTTATTTTCAATAAAAAAAAATATAAAAGGAGCGTAGGAATTATGAATATTTGCAAAAACAAGAATTATTTGAAACCCGACACCTAGCTGTCTGAAATATAAAATATTTTCTTTAGACATTTCTATTCAAATTCATCTATGATATTGTAAACTAAGTATACGACGTATTGTATGACTGAACTGGAATTATTTATTTGTATTCGAAAATAAATTCTTCTTTAAATTTATGTAAGGTATGAATCATTTTTATTTTAACTATATCTAATTTATAAAATATTCAGGTTCTCTATTTGAATTTTCCCCGTGAAAATTATTTATAGCATTATTAATAAATTATTCCCATAAATCATTTTGACATTAATATAGTCTTCAAAAAGCATACAATTCATCTTGAATTTTGAAAAAGTTGAAGAGTTGTTGCGTCAATCATCAAATAACGTATAGGCTCTATAATGAGTCTTGGTATTCCTTTTCCTTCACCTAAAGCTTCTCCGTAGGTCCAAATTCGAACGGCTTTGATCGAAGTACGGATTTGATTAAATCACAAGTGATATAAATACGAGTAACTCTAGAGTTTACAATATACGACAAATTGAACACAATCCCGATTATGTGTCTCTGTGTGTCCGGTATAACTCGAGAACCACAGAGTCTCAGAGTTCAGAGTTAGCTAGGGGATTTCTAGACGAAGGTTTTAGGCTATGTACCTTTGTGCTGTGACTAAGGGGAGCCGAGCGGCGTGACCGTATTATGAGAAACAAGTAGACACTATTAAATTTTCGTTGCTCTATAACAGCTTTTGGCTTCCCCTTAAACAGCTATCAATAACAAATATGCAACGTAACGGTGCATTGTGCTATGAATTAGACATCTATACGATACTGACACTTTATTATTTTTAGTTTGATTCTCTCAGTACAAAGGCTCTGTCAATAGGCAAATTACTTTTTAAGTTTTACTTTAACAAGTTCTGTTTGTTAGTTGATTATGAAGTTGATTTGTTGGAAATTACTTGTGATACTTATATTTGCTAGGATAGCGGTTGATAAGTGACGTGACCGAACGTGATATATACGGAAAGAGATGATGAGAAGATAAATATAAAATAAAATGTACATATTTCATTTATATTCCAATTTTTCGAAAAATTGACCATCGAACACTTAATTCCCGATGCTCTGATTTCGCTGCATGATTAAATAATAAGTGATCAGGTTAACAAATAATAATTAAATTATTCTATAGCCCTCCGGGGCACATCATCCATCATGGATGATGTCAGCGCTACAGTCAACCGAATCATCTTCCGTCCGATTATTGCCGAACATACCCGAACAAGGTTTCGCATCGCATGCTAATTGAATGCTTGGCTCGCGGATGTAAAATCACATAAATCTTATAGGAATTACCTTTTGATGCGTATTTGCGAAGTGTTGTAAATTTTAATGAACTACCTTATAACGGAAATAAAAACTCATCGTTATATTTTGTTACGTCCGCCCCGCGATTTCCTACTTTTTCGAGTTCAAAAGTGTCCTATGTGTTAATCTAGAATGTATTCTATCTGTGAGCCAAACTTCATTTAAAACTGTTCAGCCTTTATGGAGCTATGGTAACAAACACACACACAAACTTTTGCAATATATTAGTAAGATTTAACATAGAATATTCCATGAAATAAGTCGAAAAAATTTACTGATAGACAGACTTACTCACGTGACAACAAGTAAGTGTTTACTTAAACCATACTTAACAACTGTTTGTAAAAAGTAAAATTTCATCCAACACAATAAAAGAACAGTCACTTTAATACATGATTTATTTAAATCACATAGCATACAAACCCTACTCCACGTCAGCGTATATTCCGGTATAATATTACCCCCCTTTCCCCCCATTACCGATTACGTTCAGGAACTGTGTACCGATGATGGATAGCCGGAACTTACCGGTACTCCAACATTACTGTCTATTGCCACCGCCTACAGGGTGTTCTCTTTGTTTGAACGGGTTTAAAATATCACGATGTATTGGGGAAAATGTATTTTAGTTATCTATGACGTTTAGTTAATGTGCTTAGCAAGTTTATTGATCACTCCGATCCTCTTTACTTTTAAGGTGTGCTTTGCAGCATTTGACGAAGGTATCTAATATGATTCTTGTCGCTTCGATTTTTAAGTCTTCCATGAAGTAAGGTAATGATAGCTCAGTGGTAGTGACGTCGGATGTTGTGAAGGTCGTGGGTTCGAATCCTACAATGAGCTTGAAGTTTCCGTGATGGAAAACATCAGTGTGTTCCGGCAGCTGCGTTTGAGAGCCAATTCCTTCTAGGCTTTGTGTGCTTACCACCACTTTCGATCACACCATCAATTATCAAGCCTGTACAAACTAAAAAACCCAATCAAAACCAGTAAACCCCTCAACAAACTTCACTCCACCATAGTGTAATCCATGCCACAGCCCAATACTTTGGTATCCAAACCGCAAAGTTTCACTAATGTTATGATCCTCTTACCTCCCACTGAGTTACACCACACGGCGTTTACTTAAACTTTAGTTTGAGTTTGATTCTGTTAAGTTAACGTTTTGCAAACCCTGTGGCTTTATGCAAGGATGGACCACGTAGGTGAAGAGATAGGAGCGACAGGTGGGCTGCATTATACGATAAAGCTTCGATTTTACAGTCTAAAACCTTGCTTTGTTGAACTTCATTATGGAATTGGTTCTCGTAATTTCAAAAGCAATATCAATAAATAAAGCATTTAAATGAAAATCTTCAAGGTCTTTGAATTTTATTCACATTTGACATCGTTTTTCAGAACAATTATAATGTTTATTCTTAATTCAAAACCTAAGAATTTTAAAACCAATAATATCTTGTAGAACATATTACCTAAGGCGTCGAATTTCCAATAATTCATACTAAGTGGAAACGCTTCAAAAGAGAATCATCTATGTTATTCTGTACTAAAACTCGACGGTGACTATTCTCTGTCTCACTCGTGAATTCCTGATTACCAAGTTTCACGAGCGAGACAGACAATAGTCACTTCGAGAATTCACTGTCGAGTTTTAGTACAGAATAGCATGGCAGAAAATACGTGTTTAATAAGCTACTATGTAGATTTAAATTAGTCAGTGAGACAGAACATTATTTATTTATATAAATAGAGACATGTCATTAATCTCGTCGTTCTCTTTTAACTTTCCTAAAAAAATAACACATGTACCAAGCATAGTTATCGATTGATAGATCTAACAGCTAACGCCATTATTATGCGGTTGAGCGTAATTACATAATCTAGTATTGCATTTCATTAACTCCCGGCCTTTGGTGGAGTATAAAAGGTGCAACATTTATATCTCAATAACTTGATTGTGTAATTTGCATTCTGAATTGACTGTACTACTACGTTTGTATTTAAGTAAAGTAGGTACGAATGTAAAAAACATATCTGTATTAATTTCTTTACTTTTGTGTTAAAGTCTAAAAAATGTTTTTTTTTTCTTTTTCAGGTATGGCATTGGAATATAATATTTAGTACGTGATGAGAGAAACTACCTATTTGTTAAGTATTTTTGTTTATTTCTATTCCTTAGTGTCAATACGATTTTATTTTATAAATAAATTTCCATTCGTATATTGTCTCAATGCCAGTGTGCTGAAAAATTCCATTTCCTTTAACATAATAACGAAAGGCATAACGGGCGAATACACATGAAAGAAAATACAATTTTAAAATGACATTTTGCAAAAACGACAACCCATCTTCAATAGGGAAACATAAATAAAATGTTTTTCGGAAATGGAAACATTCCGCGGCGTTGTCAAAGAGCGGGACAGACTGACAGGTGCGAAATTAAACTTTATTATGATATTAATTTAATATTAAACTGCGGGGGACAAAGATTGGGCGCCTCTGCCTGTGATTGTTCGGTGAAATTAATGTTTATTAATTTTTAGTTGAATGGCAGAGGTTGGTAACAATGGGGGCTGCCAGCTTCAATTTATGATGTAGAAATAATTAAAGATGATTGTTTTACCACTTGCAATATCTAGTAAATCTCTCTTTGCCTTCATTTCACTTCATTTGATTTATCATTACTTTATTAAAGTCACAAAATTCTTCCAGTAAAGCTTATAGATTCTTAAGTCTTTTTTTTTATTATCATACTAGCTTCCGCCCCGCGGTTTCACCCGCGTTCCCGAGAGATCTTATGTTTTCCCGGGATAAAAAGTAGCCTATAGCCTTCCTCGATAAATGGGCTATCCGACACAGAAATAATTTTTCAATTCGAACCAATGTTTCTGAGTTTAGCGCGTGCTTTAAAATATTAGTATAATAAAAATGTAGGTAACTAAATAAAATGATCAAGTAGAGAATATTGGGACGACCATAACAGTTATATCAGTTATCTTGATTCGCCCCGCCGGCAATATTTCTCAATCGGGGCCCCTATACAACAAATTTGATGTCCTCTTTAAGGCCATTTTTACAATGAATCGTTAATATCGTGTAATTTGAATAAAATTGTATGAGAAAATTTATTTATCATGATAAAAATATTATAATTTGAATAAAGAAGCAATCTTATTAAGAACTCATTTCTTTTCACTCGCAATTTTGAAATATTAGTTTCGACGGGATAAAAATCTCATATATTATATTTTTACCTATGACCTATGATTTATCTATGTGCTAAGATCCATCCAAATATATGCAGAAATTACGGTGCGATTCTGATGGCCAGATCATTGACCCGATTGCTAATTACTTGTTTACCTACTGCCTGAAAGTAGGCTGTATGTGAAGCTCGCTACAGAATCCTGCAGCTTGCTCATACTGCCTCTCTTCACCTTCTTGAGACGACCTTAGACGACTGACTTACTATACTGCACTTGAATATGCTTTCATATCTTATCTACAAACTAGCTTCCTCCCCGCGGTTTCACCCGCATTCCCAAGGGATCTTATGTTTTCTCGGGATAAATAGTCTTCCCCAATAAATGGGCTATCCAAAACTCAAAGAATTTTTCAATTCGAACCAGTAGTTCCTGAGATTAGCGCGTTCAAACAAACAAACACTCTTCAGCTTTATAATATTAGTATAGATTTATTCGTAATCGTTTTGTTTCTAAGAAATCGCGTAAATACAAACTCTACGATATAAAGAGAAATGATTTTAAAGATTCAGAGAATTAATTCAAAGTTTGAGATTACTGCGTAACAGATTTGAAGCAGACAACTGACACTTCCTTTTACATTATTATTTCTGTTACGAAATCATCTTTTCAATTAGTTCTACTTGCGGAGTATTTTCACGGCGGCATAACAAAGATTCCGCCTGCTCTGGAATTACGAGCGACTTTATTACTAGTTTAAATCGTGGTTTTGCTTCTGAAAGTCGTTTAATTTTAAACAATATGTTTGTACATTATGCACATAATGACCTGTATATATGCATAAACTTTTTTACTATCATCATAAGTTAGGAGAAAACTTAAATAAGTTAAAGTAAATCATAAAAAGTAATAAAGTTACAAACAAGTTTTTGCAACTTGACTATTTGATGACCAAAGTTAAGTTATTATACTTACAGAGACGCTCGCGTCATCCCATCACAACCGAAGACAATAAAATTTCTCGTCGTTTTAAAAAGATCATTGAGTCCTAGTAGTATTTACACTGAAAAATATTGGATGAATTTGATGATGATGCAGTTACAAAAATGGTGTTACACGTGATGTCGGACGCCGCGGCGAAGGTCGTGTTTTCGAATCCTGCAATGAACATGAGCTTTCGGTGAAGGAAAACATCGTGAGGAAACCATAGCACGGTGGTAGGGTACTTTGTAGTACCTGCCTGGCTGGCTACCACCCTTATGTTGAAAATCTATCGCCAAAAACCTATTGGTGTGTTCCGGCAGCTGCACTTGAGAGCCAGTTCCTCCTAGGCTCTGTGTGCTTACCGTCGGCTACATTATCACTTACCATAGTGAGATTGTGGTCAAACATAAGGCTATACAAAGTATAAATAATTAAAAACCGGCCAAGTGCGAGTCGGACTCGCGCACCGAAGGTTCCGTACAAACTTCGTCCATCGTTCGTCCATCACGGGAAATGCACAATTTTATTTATTTACCTTATTTGAGGTTGGTGCCAATTAAGCTAGACCTCTAAATTGTATGAGTGCCCATACAACTCAGAGGTCTTTATTATTTGGCGTAACTATGTATGTATGGGGGACACCCTTTAATTTTCAACTTTTTTTTTTTGAATTTTTCCTTTATTTGTGCTGTAATACCTTGCTTTTTGCCATTTTTTGTTTTTTTTTTATATTTAAGTTGATTGAATGAAAGGTAAATTGCGGTTTACGATTAATGTTGTATTAAAAAAAACTACTTGCTAGATCTCGTTCAAACCAATTTTCGGTGGAAGTTTGCATGGTAATGTACATCATATATTTTTTTTAGTTTTATCATTGTCTTTTTTTAGAAGTTACAGGGGGGACGACTCACATTTTACCTCTTTGGAAGTGTCTCTCGCGCAAACTATTTATTTAGTTTAGAAAAAAATGATATTAGAAACCTCAATATCATTTTTGAAGAACTATCCATAGTTTGATGAAAAAAATATTTTTGAGTTTCAGTTCTAAGTATGGGGAACCCCTCAAATTTATTGTTTTTTTTCTATTTTTGTGTGAAAATCTTAATGCGGTTCACAGAATACATCTACTTAACAAGTTTCAATAGTATAATAGTTCTTATAGTTTCGGAAAACAGGCAGACATACATGACGAATCTATAAGGGTTCCGTTTTTTGCCATTTGGCTACGGAACCCTAAAAAGCTACGTGACTAGAGAGCATAGTAACATTTGTCAATACTTTGACAACTCTATTATTATGATGAAATACCCTACCCACACAACTAAATATTAATAACTATTATGCATACAAATAAATAAAATTGAAGTGTCTGTTTGTAATGTCAAAATAACAGTTTATTTTACTAAATGCATATGAAAGTTATACAAATGGTACTTATAACAAAAGAACAATTTTTAAACATTTTGTCTGTCTGTCTGACTGTTTGTTTGTTTGCGGCTAATCTCCGAAACGGCTGGACCGATTATGACAGGATTTTCTCTGGCAGATAGCTGATATTATAAGGAGTAAAGGCTATTTTTTATATCGGGAATGTGGGTGAAACCACATGGAACAGGTAGTCTTAGTTCCAATATTTAAATCCCTCATTACCTCAGACAAAATATACTACAGTACCTACAGAGACTGCAAAAAGTCTATACGTCAATCTTTTTGTCCTACAACAGAACATAATTGATTTTATCACTACAATAATGTACTTGGTGCTTCTATGACTATAGGATTAAGGTTGCAATTCGAATGAGTGTTGTAATAGTAGCGGAAAAAATATGTTTGTATGTCACATGTCCCATGTCCCGCAAGCGACGTCGCGGCTAATTTAAACGGGACAGAACAGGGTTGCCATTTCATTGTAAAAATAACAGATATTGTGTTGCAGGGCTTGGTTGAACGAAAAATAAAATTAGATTTAAAAAAAAAGAATATTTCTGTTTTGGTTTTTTTATGGAATTCTTCTAGTTTCTTTTAAATGCTTATAAAATAATTATCTAATATCAAGCATAGTGGAAACTATGGTTTATGAAAAAATATTGGTATGTTAATTCTTGAATACGTTTCTATCCTAACTAATAACATTAAAGCAAAACCGTATTTTTTATAAAGTTTCACCATGTAATTTTAAAGTTACGAAACCCTAGCTGTTTTGTTATAAAACTTTTATAAATTATCCGGGATAATATCTCACATCTGGCAACCCTGATGCAGTCAGAAAGATCGATGTACCTACGATTAAAATAAACGACAGCAGCTTTTTAATAGCTAGAACAGTCGTCCCTTAAACTTGGTTATTTTTAAACAAAACAGTTGTAAAAAACAGAAGTAATTGTTCTACTGAACCTTGATTACAAACCTCATAAGGAAAAACAAAACGTATCTCTTTGGAATAAAGAATAGAATTCAACGACGAAAGTTTCAACAGTTTTACGTGTTGTTTGGATTCCTGTATGAAATAAGATTGTTTATAAATAGTTTTGTTTTTATTATAAACAGTACGGTATAGTAGGCTATGAAAATGGTTTATATTCATATCAAAAAATCTGCATCTAAAACGATTATTTTAGTCAACAAAATTCAGTAGCTACTTATTGAGAGATTCACCCTCCAATCAACTGTAAACGACTATATAAACATGTTTGAATAAATAAGTGCGTAGGGTCAGCCCTAGATACCAATTTGGCGTTAAATTCAGTTGGTACTCGATGGAACATCAAAGTGCGCCGCCCTGTCGCCGTCCGACTAGGGTTGGTGCGCTATTGATTTGCTTTGATGATTGCACGTCACAAAGAGCTGGGCGGGAGTTCAAAATTAACTGAGCTTAACCTATTTTAATCCAGTCAAACTTATGTTTTTTTTTAAATCCGCTATTTCACCATATCAAACTATCCATGAATTACACAATTATGATGTTTACACAAACCAAGAAGATGGAGAAAAATACCATGAGCATTTTTCTACCTTTAAGAAATAATATACTTTAACTTATACAAATAAAGTTGAAACGAGGAGCACGTCGTTCTTTTGGTTCTTTGGAAAAATGCTCGTTTATGCTCATGTTCAATTATGTACCTACTTTAGAACAGACAGACAAAACAACAGCAAGATCATAAATCCGCCTCCGACAGGAATGGCAATAACGTAATTCAGAAATTAATATAGTAAATCCAAACAACGTATCTACAATACCATAAAGATCAAAATATTGAAATAGCCATTGGCTTTACACTAATGATATATATCGGTAGTAGCCAGTTCGATGCCCAGCGGGTGCAATTACGTATATCAGAGGCAAATTTCCTCTAACACCGACCTTTGACCGTAGAGGTTAGATAGGAGTTTGAAGGTGGTATTCTTGCACGAAATCTATTAATAATTTATGTAACTAGATTCAGTGTTACAATGGGAGGCGTTATCACTAAAAGTGATCTTTAAAATACAACCCTTGGATGAAGAGGAGTTAAAAAACTATACAGTACCTACCAATAAAAAAATAAACAAATAATATTACTAAATATATAAATAATGGTTTCAGAAATTACCCAAAAAACCAGCCTGATAATATCCAACGCTAATAAAAATCAGCCTCCCCATAGATCGCCACAGCTCAGGATCTTTCGCTATTTGCAATTTTATGTTTACTATGGATTGACTTTTATTGGACCAATCTAATTTTATGTCAGAAAGCTGACAAGCGGCCTGGTGGACCACCTGATGGTAACAGTCATCATGTCGAGTGATATGGCCGAAGGAGTAAGAACAGGAAGCCCGGAGACATCCAGTAGCTCGCGACTCGTGCACATAGCGATAGACCGGCCATTAATATCTACAAAGTAGACCGCATATATCTTCAAATCTAACTACTAGAATTAGGTCGACCACAGATCCATTCTGATAACTGAACATGTAAGGAAGTATAGAACAAGATTGGTACAAAACCGCAATATGTATCTGAAGACGGCATTTATGATTTGTTCTCGTCCTTATTTGCAATCTATTTTGAACAACGTATTGTAGATGTGCCATTTTTTTGAATTTAGAAGAACTATGAAAAATAATAAAGTTAATATCTATTCAGTCAGATATCTTTTTGTCTTTGCTTGAATAATGTTCCGTTATTAAAACTGTGTACCTATAATAATATTATCATTGCCATATTGACACTCAAATATCCAACCAATAAATTCACTATATCTTCGTCAGATAATCTGGTAGAATTAGTGATTCTTGAGAAACTCCGACAGAATACTTCAAAATAATCCTAATTAATTAAATTGAAAGCCTCATCCAAACCTTCGTTGGTCTGTGTAGACACCAGCATTCAATTGAGCATCGAATGTAACGCGGCGCGCGATATCTACAGGCGGCAATATATCGGAATTTGACCAAATATTTTGTCACTACACGACCGAGACGCAGGAATGTCCAATACCAATTCACGTAGCTCATAATATTGTATTTGATGTCGATTTCTAATTAGTTGCTCGGCTTTTGTAGTAACATTTATTAGTTAGATTAATTTGGTAAATATTTACACGTGCTAACTAGGTTTTCGTGAAGTATTTTAAGCTTGGAATTTTAAGTAATTTATTTGTTCCATTTCGCAAAAAACATGGTAAATTTTTGTTTGTGATAAATCATTTACTTACTTAGGGTTCCGTACATCCTATGAAAAAGCGGATGTTAAACGGACGGCGTCAATCTGTCTGTTTGTCACAGCTTTTTTCTCCGTAACTACTTTCATCTAAAATTCTCATTTACCTATATCATCGCTCAAACAGTTCTTGTGATCAGTGATGATCAAAATTGATTGCAATCATTGAAATACAGCTAATGTAGATTACTAGGCAGTCGGCCATCTATGTAATCCTGGGTCTGTAATCATAACTAACTTAACTGCTTAATCAATGTCGCTCATTGGTTAGGGATGTGACTCAGATTTGATTTTAGACGGTTATTAATTGACGATATTCTTAAGGAATTATATTATTTATTTGCATTCTATAATGTGGTAAATTCTTTGAGTGGTAAATTAGTGGTCTTTGTATGGAACCTATCTCAGCAAGATTTGAAAGAAGTAGTAGAGAATAAAATATTAGTAGTAGCTATATTTGTAGTTTTTTTTATCAATAAAATACGACGGGCCGGTTGGCGTGGTTGGTGAAATACCCTATCTATCACGCCACAGGTCGTGGGTTCGATTCCCACTCAGGACAGACAATTGTGTGCATGAACATGTCTGTTTGTCTTGAGTCTGGGTGTAATTATCTATATAAGTATATATTTACAAAAGAAAAGTAGTAAATTTTATGTAGTATATCAGTTATCTGGCTTCCATAGCACATGCTTTGCTTAGTTTGGGGTCATATGGCCGTGTGTGAGGAATGTCCCAGAATATTTATTTATTGTTAAAATGTATTTGTTTATAGACAGCAATGTGTTAAACTGGTATGTCTATAATATGATACAATGTTGAATTATTTGAATTTTAATTGAATTTATTATTTTACTTATTCTTATAATAAAATTGTTATGCTAATTAAAATAACCAAAACCAAAACAATTTATCATAATGAAAACTATAACTGACTGACATATCAACGCCCAGACCAAACTCCTGGAGCTAGGACTGCGAAAATTTGCATGTGGGTATCGTTGACACTGTAGGTGAGTAGGAAGGGTTTTTGAAAATTCAACACCTAAGGCGGTAAAATAGGGGTTCGCAAGCGAAACCGCGGGGTGGAAGGCTAGTTATAAATAAATTGACAATCATTTAGTATTAGCTATTCAATTCTAATTTTCTATTTGATATCACAAATTCGACTAACAAATTATAAAAAAAATTAAACCTACGTAGTTAAATAAGTAAAACGTGTATGTTAAACGTAGGTATTTAAATAAATATTTAGGTAATTTAATTTAATAGAATTTGTACAACATTTTCCTAATTTATATTAGTAAAATATTGAGATTATTTAATTATGTTTTTCTATATTATTAATTAATAATTCCTAATATATTCAGGCTTATAAATACTTAGAAATATAAAATTAAAACAGTAACAATAATTTTTAATTATCATTCAAATTAAATCAAAGCATTCGTTATATTTGATAACAATGTAATAATTATAACTTAAATATAGTTTACTATTATTTTCACCGCCAATATCATCAAATACTCGAAACAATAGATTCACACCCCTATTGTAGGGTGAAGAGTTCATTGAACCTTTATTACTACATAGCTCATACAGTTTTCACCTTTACACATACCTTAATAAAGTTGAATTCAGATTGTACAATTTTAATCGTGATTATAATTTTAAATAGCAACATTTTCGAGGTGTAACTAATATTTCAAATTTATAACTTAACTAATGGTTTGGGGCGGGTTTGCTCGATTTTATAGACTGATGGGAGATAACCTCCTTCCCCAGGGATAGGCCTACAAACATGTCATGTATTTTAACGATTATTTTGTACTAAAATGTGTTTCTATTTTATGGCCTACGTTCAAATCTGGGACTGTATTTTTCCCACACATGTTTAAAATAATTATGGATATCTTTAATAAAATATTGTAATATTTTAAAAACCTTTCTTCTAAAATCAGGTCACAAAGCTATGTATCTACCCACATTTTTTCTCCAATAGTCACAAAGGTATAAAAGAAAAAGTTAAATCTATGATATCTCACTCACTAGATTGGTATAAATTTCTCACTTCTAGTTCAATTTGTTGAAGTCAGATTGTCTGGGGCCACACATCTAGTCTAGACGTGTTCTAGGAGTCTGGGAGATTGATCCTGGTATTATCATAGCGCTGGGAAAGCGCTGGTATAGTCACCGACAAAAATATTGCACTTAGTAAAAAGATAGGACTTTCGGACTTATCAGCAAAGAGTTTTTATTCTTTAAACTAGCTGTCCCCTCGGTTTCATCCCATTCCCAAGAAAAAAGTAGCCTAAGTCCCTCTCCATACCATAGACTAACTGCATACCAAATTTCATCGCTATCAGTTCAGTGGTTTAGGCGTAAAAAGGGTATCAATAACACAGGCTTAGCTTTACAAACTATAAAATATCCCCTTATTATATCATTTTGATGCTTTGTACCAAAAATGTAATAAGTACCTAATTTGTATGGAAAAGGAGAAAAAAAATATATATTTACTACGAAGAAAAACATCAGCTAACTTATAATAAAATTATGTGGTTGATTGTACTCGCTAAGTTACAGTAGAAATTTCTAGATTTCAAGTTGCTCACTTCATTCAAATTACATTTGCAAAAAAATAAGGAAGATAGAACTTGTTTTTTTTTTTTACTTTTTACAGTAACAAAGTTATTTTACATGGCAAAAAAAAGATCTCGTTTTTCTCGTGTTTTAAGTTACTTGAGAAAAACTTTTTTCGTTTTTTTAATTTTTTAAAGAAAATTACAGATTTGAAAAAATTTAGGTCAAACATAAAACTGCCATATTCAAATATACTTAAAATTCAATTTGCAAGTGTGCAGGCAAATGATAGGCACTTTAAGATATGGAGTACAAATACAAATCCCTTATGAACATCTCGGACCCAATTCAAAAGGTATCTCATAATATTTGCGTAGTAAGCGTAGTGTGAAGGCAAACTGGCCAACTTTGAGTCAATAAAAATATAACAATTTTTTTTATATAGCCCCCTTGTATAACATTGCCACTTTGAATAGAGCGTTTGGAATTGGACGTACTTGGTTGGACAGATTTGATTATGTAAGTGTAATTGTTGGTATGTTACGATTGAAGAGTCTAGCGTGTAAATATAGGTTTTACACAAAATATTCACTTTAGAACTATCTTATCATGCTTCTGAATAAATATTTCATAATTAACTTTTATTATTATAATCAGTCTGAAATATAATTTAAACAAACATTAATTTTATAAACAGGAAAAGTTTGCAAGTTTTAATGAAGGATGCCTGCTAAACTACTGATCCGATTTGAAAAAATCTTTACTAGTTAGAAAGTCCATTTACTGAGGTAGATAATAGACTATGTTTTTGTCCCGGGAACGCGAGTGAATCCGCGGGAACAGTCACAATGAACCAAAACATCGTGCTTACATACAGTTACAGTTTCCGAAATGTTAATTAATATTAACTCCGACACAACAATAAATACCTATGTATTATCATCCAAATGTAACTACAAACCTATATCTACATTAAGACTTTACATAGACAAACATTTATCACACCCTGCTATTCTGTCAACCAAGAGGCGACGGCGTTCAACCGAACAATTTATACGATAACGTAACGGAAACGGAACTGTGCGAATTCACGTGCGTTGTTAACGACTGAAACATGGCCCCGGAAAGGATCGTTACGACCCTGGATGTTAACCCTCATTTTGTGAGCTTTAAGGTACATTATATGCAAAATTCAAAAATGTCCCTTTGTTGCTTGCGGATGTGGTCTCCCACAATGTAGTTGAAAGTTTAATTCTTCAACTAATTTCTTAATTAAGGCTTCTTAGTGACACATAAGTAATATTATTATACAATACTATGCAAAACGGTTAAAAACCGTAGATGTCAAAGGAAATAGGAGCGACTCCACCCAAATTTTCCAAGCAAAACATTGAAACTACATTGAGTAGGTACAAGTTTTCAGGTAGGCCTTTACTATTATTTCAGGTTTAAAATGGTCCTTTGTGATGTCGATATTGAATTTATAAAATTCGAACGTAGTTTGGTGACAGAGTTCTTTTGTTTCCTTTTATACTTTTGCTTTTTTATTGTAATTTTTATTTAAGCTATGTTCCAATTTCAAATAAAAAATACCATGACTATTACAATTAATTGTTTTTTTTTTGTTCGTTTGTACGCAATAGTGACACAAAATAAAGCCCCATCCATTAGAAATTAAAGGACGCGCCATTATTACAGTAACAAAGCACACATGTTCTGCAATAACAGTAAGTAATTTCCATTGGTTTTCTATGGCACATTAGAAACGTAAGCACGCAACAATTGCTAGACATGTCCCCTCCTAGTAAACCTTGAGGGAATTTCATGTCAAAGATTTATATTGTAGAAGGGACACTTGATTTTATGAGCAAAAATCAAGGAATGTCAGGTACAATTTCGAGATTTTTTTAGAAATGGTACAGGTAATCTTATTTGATTTGCAGAGCCCTATTTGAGGATATTCAATATATTTGCGATTGGTAATTAGAAATTATATTCAGAGTAGCTGAGCATTAGGTACACAATTCTTTGATATTTTAATAATAAACATCGAGATTAATGTCTAGTCACAGAATTATAGGTATGTACCTATATAGATGATTAAATAAAACCTGCTAAATAAATATTTATGATATTCCATAAAAATAGCATATTTATATCACAGCAATACCTACAATTAATAAATAAAACATTTAAACACACTTCACATAACAGTTGCCACTTAATCTATGCCAGACACAAAGTCAAACTCACCTGTGCCAAGCAAATCTAACTCCTTATCCCAACACATAAGGCACAAACAAACTGCTAATACAATTTGCAATAATCAGTATGCGAACCGTGTACTATGTGTCTGATTGGCTCAACGTTAAGGGGAAGGGATGTCGGGTAAGCTAAAGATTTGCGCTTTATCGTTTCGCTTCAATGGTTCAAACTTAATTTTAAACGTTCCAAATTTAAATAAATTAAATTGGGGCGATTACGGTCGATTGAAAGCGATGTTTTGTTAATGTAATATTACATATTTTATACTTACAATCGTTTAGAACGTTTATTTTACTTAGCTTTTTGTATTTTAAAAATGGAACAGTGGCTCAAAATATAATAACATTTTTAAATTTTTTATAGATTTCGTTTTTTATGATTTTTTTTTAAATTATTACAGCTTAACAGTACACTTAGGTAACATTATATTCATCCTTGTGACATTCCCTGCCATCTAATAATCAATCATACCATCCCTAAATGAAGATCTTAGATATTATCTAGACTTAGGATGTATTGAAACACGTAAGTCTAGCACAAAGTAATCATAGTCTAAGCTTGTAAAGGCAAATCGATTAGTTTTAGACTCCACCCGACAGAGTTATTGAATTATGTTAGTTAATTGGTTTACAAGACCCTCGTTTCCATTGAGAGGTCCTACAATTGTTTGATATATCTAGTGCTTGGATATTTTAGAGTCAATGCTCTGATAATGTGAAAGTTTCCAAATAAATTGAAGGTAGGTACAAGAAGCAATTTTTTTTAAGCGATTTTTCTATTTGCCGAAGGTTGTAAGCACATAACGCCTAGACGCTCAAGGAGTGGCTTCGCTTCTTCTGGGTAACCGTTCATCATAGGTCTCTTCATCATTCTCTATGAATGTACGTAAATTGTAGCTATAATAAAGAAAATGGGTGGATGGCCAAGGGTAAGCTAAGTGTGTAATACATAATATAAATAAATAAGCATTTATCAATGGTATAGGCGAAGTTCCCAAACTTCTTCACACTATCGTCCCCAATTTTATGAGTCCAACAAATAAAACCGCACGTACATACATTAACTAACTAAAAGTGTACTCGGAACCTATTCATTGGCCCAGTTTCCCCCTTTTGGGGCTATTTCTATTAATCACCGGCGACTAATTTGAATGGGACTATGGGACACTACTTGTTTTGATTTAAAATGAATTGAATGGGGGTCATTATGTAGTTTAGATTTAACAAACTTTGTGGGAATAAGTAAGAGTACTTTGAGCAACCTCTGTTTGTTCTATCACTTTTAATTCTCTACAGAAACATGAGCTTAATGGACATAATAAAGGGAGAGAAGAATTTCACGGACAATGTTACACAAACGTCTCTAAAGAACAGGGCTTTAATAAAAATAAACTGAGATTGTTGATTTATGAAAGATACAGATCTCTACACGGCATCACTAGTGTTGTATTCCCGTTTCCAATATCCACGATCACAATGAACGATTATTTAAAGAAACGTCTACAAAAGAGCAAGATCACTACAATAAGAAAACAAATCTGCAGGTTTGCGAAATCATCAAAACACAAGAAACTCAGGAAAACAATATTGGTTCTTTATCCCACCTACTATCTATTTGAATTCGAACAAAGGGAAGCAAATTCCCCCTTTTGTACACATTCAGTCAATGCAAATACTTACTTGCAAAAGAAACGTACTCTCGAAGAATCAATGGAAGAGATTGCTTCTAGCCAAATCAATTGAGCTGCCGTAATGTGACGTTTCGATCAAGCGAAAACAAACTTTATTGGAAAGGTGTACGGATCAAATGGCGCGTGAATTAAATTTTGTTTGCCACTATCATTTCCAAATGAACGCACGGCGATGTCATTACCTTCGTACTGACATTAATTAAATTGACAGCTAGTTTGACAGTTGCAGATATGTTTGTTCCTGTGGGCATTAATGTTTACGTTGTCATTATTTATTTGTCATTCGTTAGGGGCTGTTTTGAGATACGAAGTAAGAAAAATTAATATGATAAACTTAACAAATAATATAGAAACCTAATCAATAAATAAGTACCTGTACTGTTTTTTTTGGCGGGATAATATTTTATCCACTATTCGTTTACATACAGTGTACAAATAGTCAAATATTATGAGCACGAATCTCTTGTTGTTGTATTTCAAATCTAAACGTAAAGCAACAAGGCCTGTATTTCATTAGTGCCTAAAATCGTTTTTAGTTGGCGTTAGATTACTTTCTGCGTATGTAGCTTATAAAAGTGTTTTTTTTTCTTACCGACGTGTTACGGCGGCTGCACTTGAGTGCTTTTCTTTGAGGCTACATCAACGTGATGAGATGGCATTATGGTCAAATACAATCCTATCCGTAGTTTAAAAATAAACTCTAAACTCTACTACTTTTAAAATAAGGTCTTATTTTGACACGCTCTATCATGCACTGTGCTGTGACACTCAATAATCGATAATTGTTACAAAATTAGTAAATAAATCGATTTAACGCTACCGGCATAAAATGATTTTTATCGGAACTGTGAAATTAATAGTGCCGGTATGAAGAGAGCCTAATTGACTTAATAAATGGTTAATGGGGGTGACGGGTGACGTTTAATGCATCTTAATATCTTGCTGTCAGTGTCATTATTTATTATTTACATGAGTTGAAAAAGTTGAGGTTTTACGTGCTAATACCATCATTTCGGCATTTGACGGGCCGGTTGGCGTGGTTGGTAAGATACCCTATCTATCACGCCGCAGGTCGTGGGTTCGATTCCCACTCAGGACAAACATTTGTGTGCATGAACATGTCTGTTTGTCCTATGTCTGGTTGTAATTATCTATATATGTATGTAATTACAAAAGAAAAGTAGTATATTTAGTATATCAGTTATCTGGCTTCCATAGTACAAGCTCTGCTTAGTTTGGGGTCAGATGGCCGTGTGTGAGGAATAATGTCCCAGAATATTTATTTATTTATTTCATTGATTAGTAACTATCGTAATTAAGTACCAATTGAAATTGAGCGACCATTGCTTAACATGGATTTTGTGCACAAAAATTTTAATTTTTTATTTTAAAGAATGAACAGTTTATGTATTTCTCTTGATTTGTATGTCATATATGTACATAATAATACTTATGCTTATTCAGTGTTCATGTCTTATGTGAATTATCGATTTTGTCTACAACAAAAGTAGGTCATCACGATATTTTTTCACTCAACGTCAAAAAACAAAAGAACTTCCACAAACTTTACCATAACTCCATCCATCATAAATAGATTGAATTTTATAACCAGGGTTGAGACAATAAAAATAAATTGCCTTTCGACTCCATTTTATTATCCGTCAATACGTAACAAATAAAACGGATCCCCAAACATACAAACAGATACCGAATCGCAAACAATTGTATCGTAATCTGTAATACAAAGCGGGGTAGTTTTGAGAGAGCAATTTTCAACTGTCAGCCCCAAGCTCTCACATCGTGGCATTTGGCAACCAGACTGTAATGGCACAATAAATAGTTTCCAGCCCTAACCCATCTGTCACTTAACTAGTAAAATATACAGACGTCATTCAGCGGGCCGCGGTGAAAAATCGCGCGTTGAGCACCCCTGACGGATTTTTGTCCTCACGGAGGCACTCGCGACAATACGTGCCTACATGCGCGAGACTTAGAGTACATTTTCAAATGTGCATACCAATGAATAAATTTAAATATTTGTTAACTTAAAATGTAACTCATGTTGCCGGAAATACAGTCTAAATTGCACGGCTGAACATTTGTTTCTTGAATTATTGGTAAAGCAAATTCTAAAATAGGTTCTGTTGTTTGGGTTGTATAAGGTGCATTTTTGCTGCGCTTGCGAATTTGCGTGTCGACCTTACAGAGGGGTTATTTAACTTTGAAGTTGTTCAAAAGACCCCTGATTTAGGATTCTGGTGGATTTCTTTTTGGATTAAAGACCCCTATGAATATAATGATAATGTATTTGAGGGTTATTACCAGTGCGATTTTGTCACGCGTCAGCTTTTTAATAATCTATAAAAAATGCAATGCTACAGTTGAAAAACTGTTTAGCTTAGGCCTTCCGAGTATCACAGATCATAATAAAATAATAAGTATAATTAAGGCTCCAGTCTCCCTAAAATCAGTGTTCTTGCGGAATTTATCAGAAAAGAAATATTGTTTTTTAGTCATCAGAAAAGCAAACATAAACTAAACAAATAAAACATAAAACGCATCAAAATTCCATTCAATTCCGCTGGGAATTGACAGCGTTTGTTGTGTTATATGTTTAGTTTCGGTAAATTTATTTCAAATGATTTTTTGAATGCTTATATTTTTTATTCGACAGATAAGTAGTTGCTTTCGAAGTGGTTAAAGTATGATTTCTCTAAACCATTACTTTGTAATAGAAAAAAATATATGTTGCAAGGGTCAAATTCAGAAATTTATAACTTTTTAAAGCAGTTTAAATAAGAAATTGAGACGATTTTGAAAAAAAGTAACTAGATAAGATTATTTTAGAGGATTTGCCGACAAATTTAATCTGAATACATTTCTTGCTTTTGTTATATTTTTTTCGTGGCGTGTGCATGAATGCGACCCTCTACGCGTGGAACATAAATAGAGGTATGTTTAAAGCTTCACAAAGCTAATAAATGTGGCGTCAAATTAAAAAATAAAATATGTATTGGAAACTTCAAATCTTACACTTTAAAATAACGTAAAATATATTTCATTTATTGCTTTTCTGATGACAAAAAAAAAGTTTATTTTCTGATAAATTCCACAAGAACACTGATTTTAGGGAGACTGGAGCCTTAAGAGTCAAAATAATCATTTTAGAGATTATTTCTGTAATGCCATCATGTTCATCTTGACCTTTGTATATCTACCGAAATAGTTGCCTATAACCTAGCTGTTGTGTCAAAAGCTGCAGGTGAGATAGTGGTCGTGAGTTCCAATTCTACAATGAGCTTGAGCTTTCGGTGAAGGAAAACATCGTGAGGAAACCATAGCACGGTGGTCGGGTACTTTGTAGGTAGTACCCGCCTGGCTAGGTATCTTCTAGGCTTTGTGTTCTTATTACTTTCGGCTGCATCAGTAAAAAAAAATAAGCCTACACATATGCCAGGTTTTTGTATTTAATAGGTTGTAATTAAATACTCACAAAGGTCAGTTTATAAAACCTTTGAAGTACCGACAGTTAATAGTGTTTGCGAAAGGCGAGGGTTTTAAACAGTTAGAAATATGTACAGTAGAAAATGTTTGTCAGTTAGTTCATCAAATATTTGTAATGACAAGTGTATTTATTATAAGCACTTTTTATTTTTTGTTACAGGTAACTGCGAATTGAAATAATGTATGGAATTTTCTGGACATCTTGTTGAGAAGTTTTAATGGTTTGTACCTACTTTGTTTGAATTTATAATATTACCAGAGTCCAGGGTACTTAGGCAGGATTTCTCTGGCATCAAGGATCTAATTGTAATCTTTATTTGATTATACAAATAAATGTAGGTATATAAGTATAAAAGGTATATAATAGATTTCGGCATGATACTTCAGGTTAAAATATATATGTTTCATGAGGAAATGATTTATTTACTTTTACATTTAATTACTTACATACTTAATTTTTTTACATTCGAATTTCAATTTATATATATTTTTTTTTATTTAAGACCTCAATACAGTCGAGCGAAATACCAATTTCTACTAGTTCATATAGAGAGCAAGTATTTCCCTGACTAATTTAAATATTAAATTTATGTTAAACGTATTCACACCTTGAGTGTTTCGTGTGAATCAAGGTGTATCTATACCTCATAATATATCTATGTAATACCCTCCCTGGAAGGTAAACCCTGACATATTTTATCTGTGGTCAGTTGCGTGTTGTCAACCCTTTTATTCCATAGCCATATTTTTGTTTTCTTTTGTAAATTGTAGGCTATTGAAACTTGTACAGAGTTTTTGATGCTAATTTGCTTTCAATACTGTTTCCTCACCTGTTTTGGTGATGTTATTTTCTGTGAATTTAATATTTCTACCCCGCAGTTTCACCCGTCTAATAGGTTTACTATTTTGGTAAATTCTTTCTTCGTGGATGCCTGCGTTAGGTATATAAGGAACATGAGTGACAGTTTATTTTAAATCGAGCGGGATTGGGTTGCACGTTGTAAGATCAGTCAGTCAGTCAGGACTTTATATTATATGAATGGATTACCTAACAGTGCAGTGCTGGAAGTAGGTACTTATGGGTACCTATGACTGGCTATCTAATCATAGAATGTGATGATTTGGCCGAAGGTGATAAGCACATGAAGCCTAGAAGGGAACTTGTTCTCTAGTGGTGGTCTCTAGGCTTGAAAAAGTGAACTACGACCGTGCTATGGTTTCCTAAAAATGATTTTCACCATCACCTAGTTTTACCATTAGTTTTACCAACAACAATCTTTGAATCGCAAAAATACAGATCTCCCATGCAAGTGAATTAAAAATAACAATGAATTAATTAAGTAAGCTTCCAATTACTCAAATCTTCGCTTTTAGTCATTAGCAATAAAATGTAGTCAAAACAATCATTGTAACATAAACCTAGTTAATTTATTTTGAATATAAACCATTTTAAACGATATATTTTCATGAAATATTTATAAACTAAAGTCTAGACCTAAATAGCCTTAGTTCTAGGTTACCTAGATTTTCGAGAGAGGTTTTCGTTGTCAACCTCCTACGTGTAGAAGTTATTGGTCCCAATGGTGTGGTTCTAAGTGGATATGAATATAAATAATATTAATACTTTATGGTATTTGCTTGGAGACGAAACTTTTCTATTTGTTATTTATTTATTTTATAAAAAGCCTTATATTTAATATTATCCTAATTGAATCCTAGATATTGTACATTAACTTGAACTTTCGTTGAAGTAAAAAATCGTGAGTAAACCATAGCACGGTGGTAGGGTACTTAATAGTGCCCTCCTGGCTGGCTACCACCCTCAATTTGAGAACCAGTAGTATTCTAGGCATTATAAAGGTCGGCATAGGCGACGACAGCCACATACCGTCAGGTGGATCGCCTGCCAACTTGTCAGCCCTCTGAAAAAAAAAACAACCCGGCTCTAGACTCTAGCTATGGTAAAAAGGGTGCTATATCAAAACGTATGTATTTCACTGTTTTATTTTTCGCAGTTTTAATTATTATTTTTGACCCCATCGTGATAAAGGAAATGTTTTTCAGTAGCTTGTTCATAACATGACATAGACTTAATATAATTTCAAGCTATTTTCGTTGAACCTTAATATGCTGTGATAGAGTCGTGATTTTCTGATAATACTTAATTTTGAACTGATATTTCGTATTTGTAGCGATATTATCGTGTTGCTCGTGGATTGCTCAAGACCTTATCGTGATTGGAGCCTAGCCTGGTCGGATTACGACATTATACAAATAGAACTATGGGAATCAAAATAATTCATCTAGTGAATGGCGGCAATTGGCGGAATTTCGTCCACTTCCAAATCCGCGAGTAAATCTAATATCTTTATTTTATTCAGGGAATTCACAACCGAATTAGATTTATATAAATAATATCGCGAACAGTAAGACAGACAGACGCAGCGGATGACTTTGTTTTATAATATGTATAGATGATCTTAAGACAATATATAAGTATAAAAACAAAGACAAAAATCCTCGCGACTCTTCTGTCCACGAAGCCAAAACGAGCAAAGTTATACCATAACGGTACCAACAGCAGTACTGTATGTACTGAACCAAGTAAAGTAAGTTCACGTTAAGTCAAATAGACTGTAATATCCCAGATATAAACTTAAACTCACTATCAACGCGAGGGGATAAGTAAATCTCGTATGTAAATTTGGGAATTGTTTGTTTTGGTATACGGGACAGGTGATTAGCTAATTATGAGACTTAAGAAATTGATTAATAGCGTGAATACTGGAATTCTTTTTTTATGTAAGTAGTTGACGGCATGTCTCATTTACGAGATTTAAAAAAAAAAGAACTTTAAGAATCATATTATCAGAAAACCATTTAAGTGAAAAATTGAAAATAATACTACGATATTACAGCTTAGTTTGCTTAGATTTACTAGGTCTCCGATGATCAAACTATTTTTTTTATATGACCGAAATTAGTACTTATAATAAATTAGTACTATTAATAATTTGACTGTCACTTTTAACATACCTACTTCCACTTAATGTATATTTATTTATTTATTCCACAACTTTCAAATTTTGACATGACGACCATGCTTTTATCGCACTTTATTTGTCTCTAACTAGCTTTCCTACAGGCAATTTCATCCTCGATCGTTTATTTTACGCCCTTAGGGATTGAATTTTGAAAAGCCTTTCCTTAGTGGATGCCTATATTATAATAAAGAACCCGTGTGCAAGCAAAATTTCAAGTATCTAGAACCTAGATTTTGAGCTATGCGATTTTACAAAATTGTTGATTAAAAAGAATTGTCTGATTAATAAAAAGGAGATTAGTAATGAAGAAAATGAGTACTTACATTCTTATCACTATCACACCACTATTAGTGATGATGTAACCGAACTACTTATGACTATTTTGTTATCCTCGCGTTGGTTGGTTGGAAAATTTACCTACGTCATATTAATTAACAATAACGAGTTTTAATTCAGTAACAGTGTCCCAAATAAAAGCTTTCAATTACACCAACCAAAACATTGAAAGTGAAATCAATCAAAATTAAAAACAAATCAACTTCCAAAATGCCACTTTTATCAATAAAAACCCCACCCCATAATTAACTCCCGAGTCAAAATTTGAACTTCCCACTTTAACCAAGTTTAGATACTTATTATATTATAGAAATGGCGGCTCGTTTGATGACTTATGGCTGAAGTCAAAATTTGATTAAGGAAGGTTTAATTTCTAAGTTTAAATTTCAAATCTTACTTCGAAGACTCAAAGCTCAGAGGCACGAGGCGTCAAGTTGGTTGAATCTCTTTTGTTTCAATATACTTAATCAATCAAATATATTTGTTGGTGGGTTTCGTAGTTCAATTAATTTTAAAACACTATTTCTGATAACTATAATACAATATAATTCTAATAAAATAGAATACATTCATGAAGGATTTATTCGTGAGTGTAAAGAAGAAGTGCGCCTAATGTCATACTAAAGCGGAAAGTTAGGAGTTTTACCATTTTTACCAAGACCTAAATTATAAATGGTAATCGTAAGGTCAATATAACAAATCATAAGGCAGAAATCTACAACCGTTAGAAGGTATACCACATTTATTACACAGTCCTAATTTTCTTTGATTCCTTCCACATTCACCCTTGACCCATCATTTGTTATTATTACCTATTCATTTCTAACTAATCATAAAAACAGCAAAACTCCTAACACAAGTCATACAAATGTTACTCCTATCGGTATTTGCGTAAGGATGGTTTCAGTTTGCAAGGATCGTTATGTAGGATGTTTCAGTATGACTCAATATATTTTCAGCCTTATATAAATGCTAACAAAATGTCGGTATCGCGTGATATACACTAGTTATCGTAGTTTTACTATTTTGCATACATTAACTCGGTATGCATATTCTATAGTCAGTGAATTTAACCAATTTTATGTTTGGCTCTAGCGCAATAATGTAAGGAACCTACGTTATGTTATATGGAGATAGAAAATGGTGGAATATGTTTATCTTTATTGAACCTAAAGTTACTGAATGTCTTTGTAGAAGCTTGTCCTTGTTTTTTTATGAAACACAATGAAGAAACGGGTGTAACATTTTTCGAATAAACTTTTATAAAACTGTGTTCCCGATTGGGAAGATAAACAATTTTTTGTATCGAATTTCGTAATTATTAACCAGTATTTAATCGTAATGCGTAAAAATGTTAAGTTATCTTAAAAAGTGAGTATACATGCTAATGCAACTGTAAAGTAGGTACGTCATGGTAGATATTTTCTACGTTATATTTGTGTCGTCACCCAAAACAACCCTCGGAGTTTAGCATCCGAAGCCTTCGAAAACTCCACGATACCTGGGATCTGGTAAATCCGAAATCACGTTTAGAACGGCGCAATAACGTCCGCGAAGGGCCAACATTATCATAAGTTTGAGTCATTTGAGCCGTTTGAGCCGCTAATCCCGGTTTAATCCTGGCTCAACGGATCACTTGGCCGTAGCTTGAAAGTCCCTTACTTTGGAAATGGCCCACCGGGGTGCTGTTTTACTGACGATCAATCTTAGTCAAAATAAAATGCACTTTATCCTATTTGTTTATAATTTTGAAAATGTTGACGGTGTCTGGACTCGTTAGATCGAACAAATGAAGGCCGTGTTTTCAATATCCGCAGGATCGGACATTTTCCGATTGGAAATGGGTGTATGAATTTTCGAAACATGTATTTCGTAGTTATAAAATGTTATGACAATTATCATTATGTTTTTAATTTAATTTTTTCAAAAAATATAGTCTCTGTAAACACCTCATGTAAACAAAATAGAGGTTTGGAGAAATGCTTTTTTTTTTATAAAACCAACTTATAAATGAAGTCGTAAAACAAAGTAATTTCATCTCACGTCACTAGCTACTATGTATGAAGTCACGTAATTTAAACTTTTCCAGGAAATTTTCCCGGGAATTTCCAGTAAAGTCTTGAAGAAAAAGGCTCTATTGTTCAAGAATTCAGCATCCGAATCTACTTATGGGTGCCTCAGGACGGGCTAAAGGCATCGAATGCAATCATCCCCGCTCCCTCTCTTGACTTACCTGTAGGGATGGGGCATTAGCATTTTTATCGACAAAGAAAATTGTAAGGTGGCGGTGGGAAATTGACGGGTACTTTTATGATTATGTTTTTTCAATTATTTTTCATTGTTATTGTGAGGTGAGATATTATGTGTTTATTATGTACGATGGTAAATTTGGTAAATAAACCTTTGTTATTTTTGTAAATTTTGTTTAATTAGGCTGTTTTTTAACAATATGATAAATATACAAGTCAACATATTTGACTATTTTTCATTAAATATATATAATTTCTGAAAGGTACTCCAGTAATGTCCTTATAGTGAAAAGACACACAATATATTACACCATTTTACTATCGACTCTCAATACCTAATAGTGACGACCCCGAAACTATCGATGACCATCCAATCCCAAAGGAATTGGTCCAACGCACCCGGTGCGCCAAATTTCCATACGTACACAGATCCAAATCCAACCAGAGTTTATTGGCCATCCCTTGGGCTTTCAATATATTCAACTATTTTTATTTACACGTAGAGAAAAGTTTGCGCGTCGACTGCCGTCATCACTCTTCCGAATGCAAAGCTACCGTTGAATATGTTTTTCTATGTCACATCACTATTATATACTCAAAATTCTCTCAACTTTTTAATGCATGTAAAAGAAATAATGAACGCAATGAGCATGAACGTTTAGAATCGCACACAGCTGATGTAAGTAAGTAGGTGAATTTGTTCAGTCGATGTACGTGAGGCTTTTTTGTAAAAGGCACCTCTCAAGAGTCAGTTTTATAACTAAAGATGTATGGTTCGTATTGCTACGTGCTACCTCTTGCTAGCAAAAATTAGTAAACGTCAAAGTGAAAAAAATAAGTTATAAGATATTTATAAATTGGCAATTCATTATTCAGCGTTCGATAAAATATTTATGGCACTGAAGATTTAGTTTATTTTTTGACATTTATTTTCCTGATTTTGCATCTACAATAACGTAGGTTGGTTTGACGATAATATTTTCATATTACTCGTTTACGACTAACCATAAAACGTTAATCACTGCATGAAAATTCAAGCTAGTTAAAAAAGCATGACGTCATTAAATTTGTTATTTACAACAACCAGCAGATCTAACAACAGATTCATATCACAATATTGTCAGCCTGTAAAATCCGCTTGGCGAACATTAAGATAACTTTCAAAACAATTGCGTTGTGAGAGAGGAAAAAAGCGCGGAGTTTTTTAATTAATAAAAATGGCGGCAGAAAATGTCTGCAATTCAAACATGGCGCGCGGCCTCGGCCAATGAGCGACTCTCTTTATGTACATATGCTAATGAGTGACAGCCCTATGCCAATGGAATTGTCGTGTAAGGGTTGTCATTACAGTACTTCGCTACTCCGCTGTGAGGTAACAGAGATGATACTGTTGTTTTTGCATATAAATGTTCATAGACTATGTCATATTTTAATTTTAATTAAGTATGAATTTCTGTATCCATATTTACAAAATTCTTCCTTTTCCTTCCTGGTTTTTAATTCCTTTAGGGTTGAGATCAAATGCATAATCACAGAATAATTTAAATAGTAACTAAAAAACGTCGTTTGAAGACGAAAGATTTTTAATATCCAACAAAACCTCAAAATAATCGTAATACCTAAATTGTATTTGCATTTCAAGAAGCCATTTACAATACAAATGTTCTTGCATAAATAAAAATACGGAGTGAACTTTTATATTGGTATAAAAATTCTGAAGATGCTCGCGGGTGTAACAAATCGTTTATTTTACCTCCTCTTTTCCTATAAAACGACGGTTGCTTAGTCGTACGTCTAGTCGAGGCGTTAAAGGTAAATTTATGGGATGACGTAAGTGCTTAGAGGTAAGCTTTGGAACTGAAACGATTTTTATTGTAGGTATTTACTATATTTTTTAAAATGTTCATTTTATTAATTACTTAGTAATATAGAGACGATGTTGGGAGTGATTTATTTAAACTAGTTACCAAATACTTATCGAATTAGAGACAAAAATAATGATACAGAAATTTAGAAATTTTTCACTTACAATTTGAGCCAATTTATGGCTGCACAGTTACATAAATAATAATAGTAATTCTTTTATAATAAGATAAATAAAATAAATAAATAAATATTTTGGATCCATTTATAAATCTTCGTAGACGGATATCCAAATCTTCGATCTAAAACAAAAACCCAAAAGGAGTTTAAATGTAAATCTGATCTTACGAAATCTTAGTCAACGAGCTTGTCGTTGGAATATCAGAATAGTATAGAGTAAATGTCAACCGATAGACTTTAAGTTACTGCGTCATCGTTGAAAACTATGATACCACAAACTAAAGAGTAACTACTATAAAGAGTACCAACGCATGACATTTCAATCGCTAACTATAAAATCTGTCAAAATTTACGGTGCGTTCGTAATTCAAAATAATATTTACAACACTACCAAACTATGACGCACACATAATAATTCATCTTTAAAGATATTATAAAATACCATGATTTTTTGTCCAAGTATTATACTCGAAAACGTTTTGACACATGTCACACGTTTGACATAAGCCCACAAAGGTCAAACCAATAGATACAAAAACGGCATTTTGACGATATTCACTTTTCAACAAACTCATTTATTAACATCGTCAGTTTCTAAATGCCACGCTTTAAATTTACCAAAGTGAATATCTACAATTCTATTCTATTCCTGCTTTATTCAAGTACTAGTTTGAGTCAGCGTTATCACAGGGTAATGTATTCGAATCCCGAGCGAGAAATGTATTCTAGTTGCGTTTATTTATTGGTCATTTATACGAGTACCTTTGCTGCTTGAATATTTGAATTTTAAGAAGTTTTCAATGTTGACTTTTGAGTAATGCCATCATTAACTGTAGTGATATTGCTAATGCTCTCTCAATCTTTGAGTTAAATATGTAAATTAAAGTTTAAAATGTAGCTTGACATGTATCTTTTTATTTTTATTTATATTGCATACCCCTATTTTACCTTACCCTTAGGGGTTGAATTTCCAAAAATCTTTCCATAGTGGATGCCTACACTGTATAAGGTATCTATGTGCAAAATTTCAAGTCTCTAGATCCAGCCGTTTGGGCTGTGCGTTGATATATCAATAGTCAGTTAGTTTACCATTTTATACATAATATATATGGATTCTGTTTAGATTAAGAAAAATATCCAAGATCATCATAAGCGATTGATAAATATATAACAAGTTATTACTCCAAAACTTGCTTTGATATTTATCGCAAATATGAAAATTTGCATTACAAACGATAAATTAGCGTCCATAATGTTTAATTTGAGATTAGATAGCTAACTAAAGTTCTACAGATATCAATATTTATTCGCTTTTCAAGGTACAGTTTTAAATAATTTACTCATTGCACGTTTTATTATAACGAGTCCTAATTATCTGATAAGTGATAAGAACTAAGTAGAGACTGAACAATAAAGCTTAGAGCATTAAAATTAAAAAAAAATAGTTAAATATAATCAACATTTTGGTTTTTCATTTCAAACCTACTAATAATATAAAAGTGAAAGTTTATATGTTGAGATGTTCGTGACTCAATCACGCATAAACGGCTGAATGAATTTGGATGAAACACGGCACAAAGATCATACCCTGGAATAACATTTTTATCCCGGGAAAATAAAATTTCCTATAGGAACGCGGGTGAAACCACGAGACAGAAGGTAATTTACAATAAAGAAAGAAAACGCTATTGATTTGAATTATCTAATTTAAGTGGCCATCATTGACACAATTACTGTCTTGGTTGGTTCCATTAACGCCTAAGTACAAACAATGGAATAGGCATTTGACCATACAGTTCAAATATTGGCTGTGTAAACCGAACAAATAGAAAAGCTCATCGTAATATTCAACGGTTCCGCCTGAAGGCGCATTCAATTTTGCTTGTTTGTCACCAACATGACAAACAAAGGTATGTTTTTTTCAATATTTGAACACACAGACGGCATAGGCCGTACCTATTCGTTGTATGTTGATATAGAACGTTTGCGTAATCATTTTCTCATTTGAGCATATTTAATGCCACTTTGTGAACTAATTACGTTGTTGTACTCACATGTTTTTGATTTAAAATGTGTTATACTTAATTACGGTTTTAGTAAAACTGAATAATTTGTCCATTTGTATTTTATACTATTTTGGCTATTGTTATCATTATTATTTAGAATTTAATTCTTTATTTATAATACCTAGGGATATTTCATATATTAAAGACTAGCTTTTCCGCGGTTTCACCCTCGATCCTGGGATAAAAAGTAGCCGGTATCACTCTTCGCTCCATAAACTAACTCTATGCAATAAAATAAGTAGTAGGGATTTAAGAGATAGGAATAATAATCAACCACCAAGTGTATAAAAATACATCAAATACCTACGTTATAATTTTGTTTTCATCAACTGATGTACAATTAATAACTTCACACTAGTGTTGAGTAGGACATACAAGAGGTAGTACATTTGTCCCGTACATGACGAAAAAATGTAAGAGCGGTACGAGATTTTGACACGTACTTCTTCAAATTTAATGTCGCGTTACTCTTTACTCTCATATGACGTGAACTCTAGGGTGAGTGAGTGAGAGACAGAGAAGCATGTCATGCAACATTTCAATAGCACGTCTTTTTATTCAACGACGGACATTGACGCGACCGATACATACCTACTCTTTCTTTACTTCAAATGTACTACAGAGCTTCACGACACCTCGCCTCATTTGAAGTGGGACATTGTACTGGCTCAGTACAAAAAGAGGCTACTCTTACAAACTCATTTTAAAACCGTGTCCTAGCCGACACTACTTCATACTACTATTGCATTAATAAACTACAGTCTCAAGTTAAGTAGCTGATTAGACATGTCAGCATCCCTATTTGTTTTATAAAATCTCCTAACGCTTCTATTTCTGTGAAATCCACTCAAAGAAGTAAAATGTTTTTAAAATTATTTCTCAACATAATATCGGTGGCGAAAAAAAATCATAACACGGCGTATTGTAGGTAACAAGAGAAATAATGTATCTAAATGATTTCTTTTATCTCATGCAAATAGAATGGAATTGTTCGCAAATTTCGTCGTTTTCAGACAAAATCCCTTTTGATGGCGAGGGTTGGTTCCCTTCTAAAGATTCTCATAAATGTTGGTTTTGCTCTGAATATTGATGGTTCTGATGTACTAAACATAACACGTGACTCCACGCGTTTTTGTAATTAGTTTTATGTCTTCTCTCTCTTGTCTCTTAAAGACTGAGTTCTTCGATGAACGAAGAGATCTGGAGAACTAAACTAACCAAGGTAGGCTATATCTATCGTAGAACCGATAACTGATGTGGTAGACGTGTTCTTGACTGGAGACCACGACATCACGACCGATAATCTATGACTCCTGGCAGGCGGAGGGTGAATGAGGAAAGAAGAGGACCTGAAGATATGGATAAATTGGACGTCCATAGATCGATGATGATGATTACCTTGTAAACTTTAATGTTGACAGTAGTAACAGTGTTCAATAATCTGACTTCATTAACAATAATATTCTATCTTCTACTATTTGCTTCTACGTTATTTATAAAGGAACCCTAGGCGTAGATAATTTTAATGTAATTTCCAGTCAAAACTTATAAATGAACTTGACAATTTGCGTTACAATTATGTCGATTCTTTCAATCAACCTTTCATTGTCCTTTGTATAAAATTACTAATGTGGCTTAATTTAGTAACTTCGGTTTTTCACCTTGAGACTGCTTTCAAATAACTTTTTTGTATTTTATCAAATTAGAATAGGCTTACATTTGAGTATCACCTTAAGTCAAAGTTATTTATACTGTTTAGGCGTTTGTAGGGCACTTATGAAGGTTAATAGTAGGTAATGAAGTTCTGAAGCAAGAGGCAATGTTGATTATAGTAAATTAGTCCAAGGTTTTTGTAATAAGTTAATTATGCTGTAACATATTATGTAAATGTACTTTGGTAGATATGCCTTATAAAGGTATTTCGGAAAAAAACAACAAATTGTCAATTTTATAAAATACAGACAAAACCTTATAACTTTTTTTTTATCATAAAAATAAATGGAAATCATTGGCATAAAGGTATCGAAATCAAAATCAGTTGCGAGATGTCATTCTTCCATCATACCCACTTTATCTACATAATGTCGTTTATAAAGTAAAGGAATAGAGCTGTGCTGATGTCAGCGGATATTTTCAGATTTTAAATTGATTCGAATATATTTGTCGCAACTTGCCAGTGATATCTGAAGTAATAGCAATTATAAGCGAAGTGATAAGGCTTAAGTAGTAGCATGGCTATTTTAAGTAAAGAATATGTTTTAAATAAGATTTGTACGTACATACATATTTAAAATAGCGAAGTAAGTCACAATTTAAAGTGTAGATACAAGTAAATCACACCCTGAAACAAAATTATGTACAAAACTCGAATAAAAGGTAAAGTATTTTTACTTATGTGTATATGTAACAGAACAACTTTTAAATAAAAGATCCTAAAATTGCGGATACTATTAATAGAATCAGAAACGTCTCTAGTAAAGACCTTCGATCCCCAAAAGAAAATGATATACCGTTTGATGTGGTGGCTTTATACATATTTAAATGAGTCAAACGTTTCCCTGTCCATCCGAAACATTTCACCAAATATATATTTTTTTTGTTTATTCCCTTTTTCCTCCCGTAGACATTTCTATGTCAATAAGAAGATTATTTTTGCGTCTTGTAATGATATTACATCAATGTAATAGTTTTTGAATAGATATTTCACGAGATCAATTATCTTTATTATTATTTCATATCGGTTTTCAAATCATTTTATTGAAGCTACGTTTTGTACGTGAATCGTTTTAGTAATTTAGATTTTTTTGGGTGGTATTCTGTATCGTCAAAGATAAAATACCTAACCTAACATCATTTCTAAACAGATTAATTAAATAGGTACTGCTTTATTTAAAGGGATAACATAATAGGTCACAAATATTCGTGGAATGCACACAAACGACCAGGAAAGTGAGGTATTCTCGCCAATTGCCGCGCCTTTCTGCATTGTTTGACTATTTTCACAAATATTTCAGCTATCCCCACAAATTAAGGCAAACGTCGTAATTGTTGACCATCTTGCATATTTAATAAATAAATTAGTCCCTATTCTACATTCCACAAATAGTTATTCTAGCTTATAAATTACTGAGAATTATACACCAGCGCCCCTAATGTTTCCCATTTTGTTTCGTACTTAAATATTTTCACAAATTATTTAACTTTGTCAAATGACTCGACACGTTAGGGTAAACGGTACAAATGTTGATACGCTGGTCACCTAACGTCTTTGATTAATATTTTCGTAAACAATTCCATTTAAACGGGAGCATCCGCAAATGACCAAGAGCGCTAGGGTAAATGCCACAGTTGTTGTTATAGTGGATGGCTCCCAGGTGTTTCGGCGGGCAAGCCGCATTTCTCCGCGTCAGCCTGCAATCTAGTTTTTACTATGGATACAACATGTTTGTTATGTATTTGTTATGTTTGTTACGTGAGGCATAAAGTTTTAGTGCAACTGCGGTTTAGTGCGATGCTTCTGTGTGAAAATTTTAGTTTTTTTATTATCCATGATAATAATAACATTGCCATGCGTGCTTTGACGTTGCGCTTGTTACGTATTCATTTCTTTTCTTTAGCCGAGATAAAATTGCTGTTTAATATGGTTATAGTTTTTCTTGTGTTTGTAATTATTAATTATTGCCACGGCTTTTGCTTTTGCTTATTCATTATTATTTTCTGTATATAAATTGTATTTTGTATTATTCAATGGCCAAGATTTTTTTAATTGATCATTACTAGGTGAACACGGTATCTCAATCGGGTTCAGTTTAAAATTAATAAAATTCTGTCATGTAATAACTTTGACTACAAAAAAATACATTACTTATGTTTTCTCAACACCTTAAAGTTAAAAAGTAGGTAGGTATTAAAAAATAAATCAATAACTCCACAAAGTAAATTCAGTTATAATTAATAGTGATTATCTACAACTAGGTGGTTTCATTTGCTAGTGTCACAGTACAATTCACTTTCCGTTGCACCGCCAGAGGGAGCCACTATAAATCATGCTTAACCGTGCCCCGGGGAATTGTTCGCGTTTTTGCCCGCATTTCCATCAAATCCCATTAGTTTTCTACTGTTAATGAGTTGGGTCTTTTTTACTTTTCAGGTAATTAATGTGGTTTGAAATGTGTTAAGTAATGGAATTGTAAAAATGTATGTTTACATTATTGCTTGTTATTAAATGTTAAGATTGTTTACGAAATGTTATAAGAAGCTATAAATTATCCTTTCCTGAGATATTTTTTCTTTAATTGTAAAAACCTGGGTCATACATATAAAAAGATCGTTACACCACAAAATTCCGCCAAAATAATGGCCGATCGCAAAACCCGATTCGGAAATTGAGAACTCTATCAATCAAACAAATTGTTAAAAAGTATCAGATTCACGTGTCAATACACAAACCATATTTAAAATTCTGGTTATAATATATCAAACTGCAGAGGGCTATTAAGTGTTAAGGTTATGGTTATCGGGTTATCGTAACCTCGTCTCGGCTTACACTTCGGTTGTCATTAATCGTGTCGTGCGACGGCGGTTGAATTAATTTACTTTTTTAATCTTGATAACGAAATACCTAAATTAGTTTTTTGTGTGGAAAAAATACTTTGTAAGTCTTAATTACTTTTGGATTGATTTTTAAAATTTTAATAAAGTTTGTAAGTTTTTTTTATTTCTGGGTGAAGTCATCGCTAAGCACAAAGTAGAATTAACAAATATCTTGGAACAAATGTTTTTCTTTCGTTTCTTTACCTAAACTACATACAAGGACTTATCTAACGGAACGGAGAACAATCAATAACTTAAATGTAAGAGATAGAAACTTTATAAACTACACCTATCGTAACTTATTGCCTTTTATAAGCTATAAGAGGGTTTTCAGGGCAACACGAAGCAAAGTATAACACCTTAACGAGACACCACGCGAATAGGCACTTAGGGTATGAAAATTTCATGGCGCACTCAATAGTTGAACGGCGATTTAGTGGGAAAATGCATTCGCCAAATTGTGCCCGACGTGGAGTTACGACGGGGCTGACAATTGGCGCGTTTATCTTATATTTGAGAAGAAGTAAATTTACTTTCTAGTGTACAAAATATTATATCACTGTACTATTTTTGTATAAAATATAAAAGAAACATATGCTTAAAACCAACTTAGAACTTTAGTTAATTAATATTGTACTGTGTCAACTGTATCTTCTGGACTGAAAGAGACTAGACCTCACGACAATTCCCTGTGTCGTGAGGTCTAGGGCTTCAACAAAAATTTGTTTGTTTTGGCACAATAAAGATATTTTTATTTTATTTTTATTTTTTATCAGTAATAAAGTCGTTTTCTGCCTCTGTCTGTTTCTCCGCTTACTTCTTCTACACCACGAACCAAGTAACGGATTATGATACGCTTTTCACTAATAGAAAGAGCGATAAATTGCAACCGTGTGAAGCCGGGGTGGGTCGCTAGTATATGATTAATGCGAGAGTTGGTATATTATATGTTTGTAAGTTGTTCACACTGATGAGTACTTCCACCCCTGCAAGTATTGCCAGTGATAACAAAATCACCCAGTATATCTCTAAATAAAATCATGGGACAAAAATAAAATTAAATAGGCATTATAACAAATTGCATCAACAATTTGTTTCATAGATTTGGATAACTTCGAAAAAAATATTATAATATTATATTTATTTCCAAAATGCCCAGTCCACATATTTCGTAACAAAACTGCGCTGCAGTGTAGTCTAGATCCAACGGGAAATGGTTTAGAATTTAGATCTTTATCGGACTTAGAATCAGGAACGGTGCCCTACCGCGTAATGTTCCAGTCCAAATGGACCAGTGTCACGTATAAAATACACATTTGAATGTACAATTGTCTGGACTTCACTTACTTTGGAATTAATGCTCATATTTTTGGGCAAGTATTCATTTAAATGTTGTAATGAGATCAATAAAGCTTTATCCCCAGCACACGTTGTTTTTATTTTATTTATTAGGCACACAAAACAGAATACAATCAAAAGTAGTAAAACCAATGATAAAAAGAAGAGGCTTTGTTCGGGACTCGAGGTTCGGGATTTCATAAGCACAGATACAGCTAATGGATTGAATAAGAATAACTTAAAAATACTAACAAACAATATTACAATTGTAAAGCTGACGTATACAATTATGACTGTAACACAACATCCAACAATTACACCATTTATAATGTCTTGATTAAAAAAAATAACAAATAAAATAAATAAAAGTAATAGAGTAAATAGCTATATAACTCAAACAAATTTTGAATCATCAGTTCCTAAAAACTAACCAATTTATATTAGGCACTAACCAATCCAATAAATAACATAACACACAACTTTTTCCTTGTTATCACGATTACTGATCACTATAAAAATGTAAACGACTTCCTATAGGACTATTACAAAAACTGTTAAGTACACTACATGTTTTCTATAAAGAGAATAAGACCTGTGACAGTACACAACCGTTTAAGGCCATGAAATTCTACCCCTGCCTCCGAACATAAGCAAACGACTACTGTTGTTGTTTGGTGCAAGAATAATTATTATATGTATTATTTAGAAAAGAATAAACAACAATTTTCGATAATGGAACGTAAAACAAATCAGCATCAATGTAAATTACTGAAAATAACATGGCATAGGGTGTTTAAAAATGGGCGTAAAAATTACTCTTCAAGGACGGCAACATATTGCAATCCCTGTGGTATTGCAAATATCAATAGGCCACAGTGACCACTTACCGTCTGCCTGCTTATCAACCTGTTGACGTAATACAAACAAAAACAGTAAAAAAAATCATGTATTGTAAATTGGTAACCTAATAAACAATTTGTCGATTTGGGAAATTGAAACAGTGAAAGAAAAAGTTACAGATATGATGAAAAAAAATGTCTATGACTTTACACAAAGTTAAGCCAAATTCCACGTTTCCAACATCAATTCATATTATAAAATTGCAAAGTAAGGTAACCGCCCCTGTCGCCGGCCTCTCAACACTTCAACCACATTGTCACATGGAATGTGCCGTCCATTCCGCTCCACCATTTCTAAATTTAGATAAGACAAAACTAGCGTTCCCTTTTAAAGAATAACGCCCGGCCATTTCAACTAGTATTACGTATTAGCATTAATACAGGTAGGTAAGTACCGGTTTTTATTTTTGTCTACTAAACTATTAGACTGTAAGTGTATGGGAATAGTAGCAGTACCTATATTATAGCTCAAAAGTATTTAAAAACTGTCAAAACTTTTAAATCCGTTATCTTCTATTTGTGTAAGTGTAAAATCGACTGGCGATGACCAGACGAGAAAATTACCACTTATGAAAATGGATTTATGAATATTGTGAACTTTAAAAAGTTTATCTTCAATCTATTCAATACAACAGCAATTGAATGCAATTAAAACTAGAATCGTGCAATGCAAAACTAAAATAAATTCCGTATTCAACGCTTCCAAGAATTGTTGTTGCAACTCTCGTTTAACAAGAAAATTGATGATACCGTACGTTTTTCACTATTTGCTTTCAACAGCCACGTTGCAACTGCGAATTCCATTCCAAAACAAGGTACGAGACCGGGAATAGCAAAACAAACAATCCGTCAAGCCAACTGAGGGGGGGAACACGAAAGCACCTGGGTTCTCGTCCCTCTGCGCCTCCTCGCGAGGGTTAAAGAGGAATGGACCTCCGGATTGTTACGATAAATGACTGTTTATATTTCTTCTCAGTTTCTCACCAGCTGTCTGCAGCCACTTATTCAAATTTAATTCAATCCACAGTAATCTCGGTGTTAAGTGGACTTTAAATACGTGATTTTAGTTTAATTAAAAGTAAAAATATGCATGTAGTATTAATCTCTTCTTTGTTGTAATTTGTCTTGAAGTGGAGTTGGCGAAGATATAAAGTCATTGTCTTTTAAATTAAGTTTGTTTATTTTTCGCTCTCAAAGGAATTATGCAAATAATAAACTTATTTTAAGATTTTCGTCCCTCATAAATAGTTAAGGGAAAAAATATACTTTAAATACAGCATATGACTAAATCCTGACGTATGTTTAAGTATTTTTATATGTAAAGGTAACGTCAGTGCAAGGTACACACATATATTATTATATGGGATGAACACGAAATTCCCATGAAAGTCTCAAAAGATGTCATGCCAAAAATATAAAATGAACAAAACAACAAATACCGGTTATGACGAAAAAGGAAAAATATAAATAGTTTTCACGACCAATAAAACCGGTGCAACGGCACGATAACTCATGACACCTGCAAAAGATCTCAGGGCGAGCAGCTGAACTTCCACTTGGTCCCCGGGGGGGCTGAAACAATTTTCAGTTACGATCTTTTACCGGACCCCTACTTTAGCTTGTGACAAGTAGGAACAAATTTCCGCCAGTCGTTAGGCATAAAAATATCGTCGGGACGTGAGTTTAATCTTGGGTAGTTGGACTTCATGGAATAGTTTCAACCGTTTTAGTTTAGGCAAAGAATAGGAAGAAGCTGATTATAATGCCGTTTACCCTATTTTTTGCGTTACAATGGTTTTGTATTCAAACCGATATGCAAAACTAAATAATGTGGATACATAGATTTAAAAAAAAAGTTTTTACGGAACTTTCATATGAACGTATTCTTAGTCTTAGTATTATTCTCAGTATTATATTTTTAACAATTTGGTGGTGTAAACATGTTACAAATATAGCATGATATACTGTACTGTAGCGTGAATGAGATAGCAATAACATTTATTCAATATACATTTAATTTAAGTTACCTACGTTCGAAATCCGCATCGCATATTTTGATTTTATCTAAGTATGAAACGTGTAAATTGTGTATACGTGAAATTTAAAAACGTAATTATTACTATAAAAATGCATTTTAAATCAAAATTCTCAACTCAAAAGCAAAGTGATTACCGTAACACATCAAATAAAAAAACCTATGATTCACAACCATGATCATATCATTCCCATACCTTATCAAATATAGTTAAATTACCCACACCGTTATCCCACAAACCGAAGAATTCTATTATCAATTCCGCACGCTGGCAACCCTAGCTAATGTACCGGGATAAGGATGGTACCACGAAGATTAATGAGTGGGCTCTGAGCGCTGGATAGCCACACCTGAGGCCATATCGCCGGACTTGCAGTTTGGGGATTGCACTCGATTGGTTTACTGAATTCCGGTTACTGCAAACTAAAAGTTAGGTGAGAAATTACGTATTGGAACTATTGGGAGAAGAAAGGAGACACTTAGAATTATTAATGATACTCATTATTAAGTAGTTAGTTGACAGCAATGGTTTAGCATTGCCTCTCAATAATAATATTTTAAGTAGGTACCGAAATGGAAATTCAGTTGTATACGTTTTTTATTAAATTAATTCAATTGTATATCCGTCTTTCTGACGTACGTAAGTGTTTTAGTAATACCTAAGTTATATAGGTGTAGGTATTATGCACAAGTCATATTTTGTTATTAAGATTCATCATTTCATAAAATATCTACAATTTTCTTAAGCGAAATAAAATTTCAATAAATATTGAGACAGCAAAGTAACTTTGTATATTAAGAACCTCATTAGCAACCCTCCCGAGCATTCACCTTCCTCAAATCCAAACACGATTACCGATTATGGGTGTTCGAAATTCGAATCGTTGAAAATGAAAAAAAAAACCCTTTTTATCGATAAAAACGTAACGAGCTCCGAACAAAACCTTCTCATTAGTACAAGTCTAGACCACTCGTTAATCCAGCTTTAAGAAACAAGTTCATCTTACTCGGAGGCTCTTTATCTCCGTCAGTGGGACGCAGGTGTCTTCAATGCATCCCCTCCCCCAGCTCTCCCCCCCCATCAGGCCGGCTAACGCCGTACGATAACACATACTGTCACATTTCTTGATGAATTGCTTATTAGATTGTCGGCAACGTTCATGTTTTGCCCTTATTTTCGTGCCAATATTGCTGTCTCTTTTTTGTGAAATGAGAAATTTATTGACGGCTAACTATTGGCGGTGTTACCCTATTAAGTTGTTAAGGTTTTTGCCTCAATTGAAATGTGAAAACGTAATGTGTTTTATTATAAAAATAGATGAGGGAATTTTTATTTATTTCTCACATATAAGCACACAAAATCTAAAAGGAACTGGCTCTTAGCTGACAGAACACAGCCAGGTGGGTACTACAAAGTACCCTACGACTTATGGTTTCCTCACGATGTTTTCCTTCGCCAAAAACTCTGGCTTATTGTAGGGTTCAAACCCACAACTAACATCATTGCATTCGACGTCACTACCACGGAGCTATTACCGCCTTAAACAAGATACAAGTACGTGAGTTATTGGAGGTTATCCACTCTTATTGGTGCAAAGTATGACAAAAAAATAACCGGCAATAACCTCTTTATCAGATTTTCAACTTCTGTCCATAAAAATACAATTATCGACAATTTTCACAACCCTTACTGAATTTTATATCAGATTTATATTTTTTCAATTACATGTCACAAAAGATGATTTTCTCTTATAATCACAAAGAGAATTATATATTTTTTTAAACGCAGACCGACACAATGTATTCGATCGGTCATGGAACAATTTTTCCAATTTTTTCATGTTTAAATAAGTTTTGTATTTACTTTCATATTTCGTTTAGCCTTCGTTTAGTTTTAAATTGTAACATTTGCGTATTGAAAATTCATTTGATATTTTGATGAAATTCCTGTATTTACCTACATGTTATGTTTTTTAGGGATTTCATATAGATTTTATACCATAGTGTTTATGTATTTAACCAGAAACATAAAATAATAAGTGTATTTCTTTGTTACAGATGCAAACGCAAGATGATGCAGAGATTTGACCAAAAAAAAACAAATGAATCCGACTAACACCCCCTACCACCATCCAACCATGATCGGCAAACCAAACCAAGACATCGTCTTGGAACCACTAGAAAAGACAATTTCCACGAAAAGGAAGGGCCTTCAAGATCTCAAATCACTTCTAGAAGACAGAGGGGGCATAGACACTAGAAAAGTTAGCAATGCAGGATTCAAAAGAAACGTATTTGAAAAAGATAAATCTAGCAATAATAGTCTGTATAGAGTAGACAATAAAGTTAATTTCGGTGTAACATTAAGTGTTAGTGGAAATAATACTGTGAAATGTAACGCGTGGTCCGGAAGAGGACGGTGGTGCTTTAGTAGGTTTAAAACTATAATGTTTTTGTTATTAGTGATGGTATTAATGGAGAGCCGGTTGTGTGCTGAAGCGAGGAGTTCAGGTCAGTCCTTAAATATAATTACAAAACTAAGATTCCCACAGAAACCTTTGAAATAGCTAAAGTATGTGCATCTACAGGATTATTTACAAACGATCAACTTTGCTTGATCAAAAACCATGAAAAGTTTTTTTTTATCGCAATTTTAGAGTTGGTCGTATAGTAAAAGTCGTTCATATTGATGAACAACCGAGGTGGAAGTACTGCAGCAAGGGCATTGCAGGTGAATTAAAAATAATAATGTCTACCTATGCTTTAAATAAGATTTTTATTATAAACAGATGATTAGGAAGACATAAAATCTTTCTTACCAAGTTTATCTTACGTTATGAGAATGACATCAGAAGTAACAAACCTCCTTGCAAAAATACAGTTTTAGTATGCTTTCTAATAACGTAGTCATCTTTTACTCATCCCAAATAAACCGTTCATTAAACGAATCCGGGTTTTTACATTTAAAACTAAACAATAGCATGCGGTTTACCGTGGTTAATTTCACACTTGAAATTATGACTAAGTGCTCGTTGCTCAGTGCTGAGTAATGTATTACTTTCTTAATGCTTGTTTTTAGTTGTTAGAATTCTGGAAATGTTAGTTAAATCTTTTACATTGTAAAGTGCATTTTATATCAATATAATTACCTACTGTAATGATGATGGGGAAAAGAAAAATAAAGTTTTTTGACGATCAAATATAAATCATATACTAACACTAGCTTCCGCCCCGCGGTTTCACCTGCGTTCCCGAGGGATCTTATGTTTTCCCTGGATAAAAAGTAGCGTATAGCCTTCCTCGATAAATAGGCTATCCAACATTGAAATAACTTTTCAAATCGAACCAGTAGTTCCTGAGATTAGCGCGTTCAAACAAACAAACTCTTCAGCTTTATAATATTAGTATAGATTTGAATTCAGGGTTTAAAACTAAACTAAAAATGAAGTCAACTGATAGATATAACAGTATAATAATGGCTAATTATACCAATGATGAGAATATTGACTATTGAAAACCGTAAATCATCATCATCTTCCTACCCTGTTCCCAATGATGAATAAATTATAAAATAAACGAAATCCAAAAAAAAAAAAGGCGCTTACGCCTAAAAAATTAAGGGCGTATGTATAATATTCATAAAAGTAGCTAAAAGCTTAATAATAAGACTTCGTAAAATTAATAATAAAACACACTTTACACATTATGTAACTTTAATTAATCCGAGATCTTAAAGCTTGAGAGTCTCTCCCGTACTTACTAAGTGTAGACTATAAATTGTGAGGCTTGTTTTCGTCGAATGCTTAAAACCGCTTTTAAAATCTCGAGAGCTGCAAAATTTACTACGCCACCACATACGAAAGGAGGCGACGAGCAAACTAACAACACTAAGACTTTTGTTTGTTTTCATCGCTGACTTAAGACGTTCCCAATTTTGGGGCATGAAAATTAAAAGGACGTAAGAGCCATAGCTCAAAGCGAGGGCAGATTGGTGTATTATGAAATGACTACGATTATTGACAAACTTTGTCATATCTATATAAATAAAAGATGGAATCCTGACTGACTGACTGACAGGTGATAAAATCAATGCAAAGCCTTAACCGCTGCTGGTCCTAAAAACACGTAGAGGTGTACTAAGAAAGGATTTTCCAAAATTAAAATCCTAATGTTTAAATAGAGGACGAAACCACGTGGTGGAAAGCTATGATTATTCATATAAGCTAATGCGGTACATCGCAACATTTAAATTAATGATAGCATGAATCTCTTCGTATTCGATTTCAAATTATAAATTTAGGAGTATAAAGGCCATATTCACGTGGCGTGTTTCACATCCAATAGCAAGACTATACGCCTGAAAATACATCGTAGCTGCAACATACGATGTAGTTACGCCTTTTTCGTTCTGATTTATTATATTTCCTGGCTTTCCGCATGCAGCCTTGCTCGTGTCCTACATAAGAATGATTCACATTTCACACGCTGATTATTATAAAATTAGGTTTATTAACACTTTCGCCGTGAATGGGCATTCCTTTTGAAATAGTGAAGTGTGAAATAGCACTATTTATCACTAAGCCTGTTCTGTGGTGCTTACGAAATTGAGACTTAGTCTTTGATCGTATACATCTAAACTGATGGATTGTTTTCATAAATAGTTCTGTAGGTACTGAACAGTAAACCAATAAACAAATCGCTTTTGTAAAAATATAATTATGCAACATTTAATCGAGGCTCAATAAAACAAAGAATGTAATATACGATCGTTTGATAAACGAAACATTAATCTCGCTAATCGATACATTGGCAAAGCCTACCCGATCCGAGCGAAAAAAACACACAGCCAATTGGATTAGCAACAGACACCGTTGAAAAAATTAAATTGTTATTTTCCTAATTGCTCGCTCGCCACCGTTCAAAGGGACGAATAAAAAAGGTCCCAACAGCGCCATCGGCTTAATACTCTATAGAAACCAATCTACAACGGATTGGATTGTAAAAAAAAAGCGCGAAAAATATCTGCAGGTAAACCGAGTGGTCCAATCATACCATAATCCATTAAGATTTCGCTTCGCTTCGACGAACACACTTCCAAACTCCCGGGAGGTAAATATTTCACTCCCCCCCTCCACCGTTCCCTAGTATAATGTATTCTACCCCCCAGACCTCATCTTTCCGTCCCTATTTTGCATGAAGGGGGAATTTAAATTGTGTAATCTAACTTTCAATTCATTCATACATTCAGCGCCATCTCTCGGTGATAAATTGAAACTTGGATGGATTCTTTCAGTCATTTAGTTTTTGGGCCCGCCCGCCGGTGTACTGTGGATTCAGTACCAACCAACCTCGTATTGATATGTAAATATGTTCCCACGATGTTTTCACTGGTTTTGAATGTAGTTCAACATAATGTTTGATACAGGTTGACTCTGTGACTCTTGCTTTCGTTAAATAACCTTCCGAACTACAGCCAGATTTATTAAAAATAACTCAAAATTATGTTACACAAAAGCATCCGTATTTGAATTTTCTGTGTTCTTTATCCGGATCCGCGATTTTAAACCTGATCAAATAGACTTTACAAAATACACATTTTATCAGGTTGATACTCCACTATCTATGCTATATGGGGCTAAGCAGAATAGTGCTATTAAAGTAGAAGAACATAATCAATTACTTATAGATGATGTTGATACATTAGAGGTAGCAGGGGATGCAGTAATGCCTGCTCTAAAACACTCTTCGTCAAAATCATAGACATTCCATAACAGCTCTATCCACTCTACATTGCGTCAAGATCAGAAAGTATTCAAATATTGGAATCTAATAAAATCATTGGGTCTCATTAGTGACAGAATAATAACAACTGAACTGCATAACTTTGCAACATAAACTATGTTGCATTGTATTTATAAATCCACATTTATAGCGCAACCCAAGCGACCTATTCAAAGAATAGAATAATTCACTATCAACAAACATAAAAACTCTGTTCTAAAAACTTAAAAAGCCCTCCGACAGAAAACTGTTCTTATGCTGAAAAAGTTATGAAGCAAATATAGCCGAGCTGGCGCGCAATGTCAAATATCATTTTTGTCACTTTTCACCGAGCCCCGTGCTTTTATACATTTGGCGCGGAATCCCTTTGTCTTCATTTACAAAACCATTTTTCTTGTTTACCCGTTATCCGTTTAGAAAAAAAAAGTGTAGCTCCCGCTTTATAAAGGAACTAAGGACATTTTCATTTTGCAAATGTACCTTTAATAAGATTACGTGTCGAAGCGATGAGTGCTTTTGTTTTTCTAATGGCGTATTTTTGAAGAGATTTTCCAAGATGGATTCTGTCTCTTGTGTTTTAATTATTGATTTGAGATGCTGTGTTCGGAATTACGTTGTAATGAGATCCCAGGATATTTAAACTTAAACAATATCAGAGTTCACTGAACTGGACAACGGGAAGAATGTTGTCGAAAATGTCATTAACCTCTTAATCATTTTTTATAAAAATAAATAAATTAGTCCCCAATACATTTTCTTCAGTCGAAACAAAGTAAATTATTACCTCTGATTTTAATAACTTAAATATAAGAAGTATTATTTCAATTACTTGTAAAGATAGCAATGGAATTTGTAAATGGGTACCTTAGGTTCTTAATAAAACACTAAGACCTAAAAAGCCTTTCCAATTTTATCAGGTGAATTTCAATCAGCGTTAATGAACGTAGGGACCGCCTGTCTGTCTTTTGACAAGAAATTACTGGATTTCTGACAATAAAAAGATTAAGACAAAGGTAAAGTTTATTATAGGGTATCTACTCATTCGATAAATTAATTTCATGGATTTTCCCCCTTTGGAATAATTCCCGTAGACTCTTTACATTATCAGTGTTCGAAAATCAAATCTAATACCCATTTACTACATTATGATAACACAAATCATACTAATGATTCTAAAGATTAATAAAAAATAATAAATTCATTTAAACAATCACATCTAGAACAATCTCCTGGTACACAACTTATAGCAAAACCGTATAAAATTGAACCAAACAAATAACCTTCAATGTAGTGTCACGAATTTCCCAGCTCTAAATTTTCATTATTAAATCCCTTCTTTCAACACAACAGGTGCACTACGACGCATATCATTCTGCCTATGGAATAGTGACCTGGTTTTTTGTGAAATCTGTTTTTTTTACACTCATGACAATGGTCGAGTTTGACAATGCCTTTTGTGGGTCATGTCATGATAAATATTTGTGTAATCCTTCGATGTGACAGGATGGTGACGCGAGGAACTTGTGATTTTGTCAATGATTGTATTACGTGTGAATTTTCACGTTACACAATTCGATTGACGGTTTTGATAAAAGGTATATGGTATGTGGAAATTATTGAATTACTAACTGTTGTCCCACGGTTATTCCTCGGAAGATCATATTGTCCCGCGATAATAAGTAGGTATAAGTGAAATAAAACAGGACTCTTTTCATCCCGTGAAAGCATTATATCTCTAGGGAATGTAGGAAAAACCGCAGGCAAGTTAAAATATCTACGATCACTATTAGAATCCACGTCGTAATCATTTTGATCAATAACCAAAAATGATCATAGTATCCAGACACACTCAGCTTGTTATTGAAAAGGTAGACTAAAAAAGAAGTAACTCCACGAATGGATATAAAAAAGAAAGACTAAAGAGATATAATTTAAAAGATGACAACACCATACAATAGCTCGAAGCGTTAATAATTGAAAACCATCGATAATGACCTAATAAAGATAATCTATTATCTACCTTACCATTAAACTATAAGCTTCATAATCAATTGAACGTGTAGTATAGTTGCTGGTTATAAAATTGTATGATGTGCAGCACAATAGGATTTTAGTTTCAGTTTAAGATAAAAGTTTTTGAGATTAAATGGATGATAATGGTTGTTTCCATCGACACTCGGTGTAGGGATTTTTAATAAGAAATATGGTCACTTTGATTAGATTAACTTTAACATAATTTAAAAATGAACCCTAAATGAGTAGAATAAAATGGTGGACTAATAATTCAGAAATCATCAACATTTTCTTTGAGTGGGTACTCAGTAAATTAGTTTTTCTTTAATCTTTATAAAAGTGTAGTAAAAATGGATAATAAATATTGGACAACAATTTATTTAGTACCCTTGCATGGAGTATAAACGCCACATCGAAGAATAATGAAAGATAATAAAAAAATACTTTTCTTCGGATACAATCACGCTGAATATAAGCCAAACAACTTTCCGACTTATTGAAAATTCTTAAAGCTCAATTTCGTTTGTCACTTGTAATGTAAGAGGTTTCAAGCAAAAAGGTCGAGACTAGATATTTTTTGAAGTAAACTCGAGTGACATTCATTTTGATAACATTCAATTATGAAGATCGCAAATTAGGAACTCTGTGAGAAATAAAATAGTGAATAGACTTTATTTTTTTTCTGTAACGAAACGAACATTCATTGTGAATTATTTTTTGCTAGATTAGATATGAAGGGAATAATTTACATTACAGTTCAACGGGCCTAATATATTAGTGGCTATTAAAGAAATGGAAATTTATCTTTCAATTATTATTTTCTGCTCGTGGATTTAACTTTATAAAGTCATTCTATATTAAACTTTCTCTTATAAATACTTTTATATTTTCTATGTATTTTGAAATAAGTTAATATGAAAACGATATTTAGACTAACATCTATTTACAAACATGAAAGCCTTGGCAAATATTAAAGATACATTTTAAACCAAGAACATAATTTCCTGATATTTAATTATTATAGAACGATTCAAAGCATGAAACTGGAAAAAAATATCTTTTCGCAAAAAACCCTTTAATTCTGGAGACCTGTAAGTCCAGTCCTGTTTCGTAAACTTTTCGTTTCGTCTCCCCGGTGTTCTCACAAAACCAAACGTGTTTATTGTAATCGCCCCGTCGGGAGTGGTCACTCGCCTCGCATTTTGAGACTGGTTTTTATTCTAACTCGCTTTTATTGATGCAAAGATCGTTGCATATTGTTCTGCTTCAGTTTTATAATATGAAATGTTTAGAATTTAGATTGGCTTGTTATCTATGTGTAAATGTTATAAACTGTTGTAGGTTTTACATATAACTTTTACACGGAATGTTTATGTTTTTATGCTCTTTATTTTATTACTTATAGCTTTCAGCCCGCGGTTTCACCCGCGTCCCCAGGAATCTTAAGTTTTCCCGGGGTAAAAAGTATCCTGTTCTTCTCCGCACCATAGGCTATCTGCATACCAAATTTCATCGCGATCGGTCCAGCGGTTTAAGCGTGAAAAGGTAACAAACAAACAAACAAACACACTTTCGCATTTATAATATTAGAGTTATATTAAGTTATGATTAGGATTAACTTATTACTTGGAATAAATAATTTAAAATAACATTATCGCGCGTGCATCTAATGCAATGCCATTTTTTTCTCTTCTACACATAGATATACCATGGCCAGTATCAAATATTTTTTCCAGGTTCGCGAAGTACTCTTCAGAACTTGGACCATAATCATAAAGCTAAAGTTACCCCATACAATCATTGTGACCCCAACTGGAGTACATTTATCTGTACCAAACCGATCCGTGCCGATACGGGAATCACCCTCTAGGGAGCAAAGCTCGTGGTACAGAAAAGTAAATTATTAAACTATGGTCCGGTTTCAGAAATGTAGCCTTTATTAATTGATCTATTAGGTTGAATATTGCTTAATTGGTCAATGGAGGAATAGTTAAAATGCAAATAAATTCTGTACAATGAATCATCTAATCATGATGCATTTTGTTTTCACGAAAATGGTGACGTAAGTCCTAAAGTGACGGGGATATTTAGGGTTCCGACCTCAGAGGATCTGTTTGACTGTCTCTGGCATCTAACTCCTAAACAAAGTAAGATAGAGTCTGTAGTCCTGGGCCCAGAGACGAACAAATACTAATCACTTAAAAAAGTTTTAAAGGGTGCACTCATATATTATGCAAAGTAATGATAACTGATAATATTTTTGTTAGTTGCTCTACCGACCAATGTTTTAGTAAAATTGCATAGTTGAGTTACAGGGCAACAACCCTCCGTGCGCGAGTTTGATCGGTTTTTATACTCTGGTTTTAAATAAATCATTTAGGTTTCAGTAATACAAAACAAAAGCAACCTTCCGAACCGGTGTTACGAGTCAAATAATTTCATCACATTATTTATTAAAAAATCATTTTATTTTACCTTCATAATATTTTTATTTGAATAAAGAATTATGCTGATATTTTTTAAATAAACCTTTTTGAAATTTTCGTAATCAATCAATTTTAATGATTGTCAAGAAATTAAGACGGACCTCCGTAGAATGGTTTTCCTAACTTATCAAGGTACCTCTACCTATTTACCCTCCAGATAAAAGTAATAGGTACACTTTAAACCCGAGGGTAGGCGAGAATAATGTGTTAGTATTAATAGTATGTATTGTATAAAGGTTCAATTTATTTTGCGCTGAGTCAACGCCGGTGTTCGTTCTCACGCCTTCATTATGAACGTTATTGGTCTGAACTGTTTTATTTTACTTACGCAGAGTAATGTACATGGAGATTAAACTTTTAATAATATAATTAGAATGATTATGTACTCCGCTGGAACGCGAGATGATAGTCCCTTGTAGGTAATCAGTGTAGGTAACTAATTAATAAATAATCTGTGGTGGAGAAAGCCCAAGGAACTGGAAGAAGGAATAGATCTACATCTATCAATTCGACATAATAATGATGAAAATGAATGGCAAAATCACAGGCTTAACCTAGATATTGCACTGCTCTGTTACATTATTTACACATCACTGTTATAAATAATTATTAGGCACTTATTAGCTTATTTTTAAGGCTTATAAGAAATACGGTAGGTAGCCTGACAAATTACATTGATTTATGGAATCTAATTTTAAAGTACGAATCTTGCTATATACATTATATTAAATACTAGCTTCTGCCCCGCAGATTCACCCGAGTTCTCGATATATGTCAATCTAAAATATATTCTATCTGTGTGCCAAATTTCATCTAAATCCGTTCAGCCGTTGCGGAGTTGAGTTGAATATTAGTAGGATTAGTAGGATGTATGAAGATACTTTTATGAGACAATCTAATATTTCTAGATTTAATCTTTCGAATACCTGCAATTCGTAAACAAGAGATATTAAATAAATAAATTACATTCAATTTAAAATTCCGCCTCTGTTTTCATACCCTACTCTGTAATTTTGACCTAGAACGTGTTGGTACGAAAGGTAATGGACTCATCCAAATGCGAGTAAACTTTTACAATGCTCAGGCATTTTGTTGGAAACTACTTTATTAGTGGTAGTATATGTATGTAATACATTCGTTGCATACCACGATACCACGCTAGTTAAAATGTCTAAACTGTTTTGATTGCTTTCCTATTTACCAAACTTGTAAGTTGTATTACTAGTTTATTACACTATATTAAATACTAGCTATCCCCTGCGGTTTCACCCGCGTTTCCGAGAAAAAAGTAGCCCACATCCTTTTCCATACCATAGGCTATCTGCGTACCTTTCATCGCGATCGGTACAGCGGTTTAGGCGTGAAAAGGTAACAAACAAACAAACTCACTTTCGCGTTTAATAATATAATAGAATAATATTAAAAGTTAGGATGGATAATTAATGCTCATTTTCTCGGGCCCAGGTCAGCATAAGTTCTAATTCAAAGATTTGAGTGAGTTACAAATCCTAATACCTACCGGTTTATTGAATAACTTTACTATTCAGTTAAGTTTAGAGTCTGTCCGTCAAAAAGTATTGCGCTATATGCTCTCAAGTTGATTTGTTTCTTAATTTTAATGCTTTTAAAATTACACTACATATTGAAAACATTGTATGTCCCCAATTTAATTGGATTTGATAGCAATTGTTTTTCTTTTTATTATTATTTAATTTTGTATCTATTATGTTCTGTTTTTGATTGTATTTTTCATTAATTAATCAACTTTTAAATGTGTAATTGTCAGATGCTGTGTGTGTACACAGTTATAATTGAACTCCAGATTTACAAAAAGTATATATATATATATATATATATATATTTTTTATGTGTTACTCAATCTGTCTGTTTCTGTGCCTATAAAAAAAAATAGGATGCATATTCGTCATGTCAAAAGACAAAGTGTCGCGACTCTATCGCTAATTTTGTGTCCCGACCTCTCGATATCGGCATTAAAATAGTCGGTACACGGTAAGGCTTTTAGCTCCCCTTCGTCTCAACTCTAACTTCGCTCTGAGCTATTTGACGTGTAAGCTATTTGTATTTCTACGGCTTATTGAGTTGTGAGCACTTTGGCTTTTTAGTTATTTTCTGACGCGATAGCTAATTTCTAGTCTACTAGTTGTCCCTGACATGAAACTTTTTGTTAAAATTGGACCATTGATTGCAGTATTTATTAAGATTTATTTTCATCTTTTTAATAAACATCAATGTCATAAGTTTCGTTCACAAACCTTTTAGCCACATTTTTTTTATATGCCCATCACAAGCACTGCCAACGTTGCATTATTCCAGTATCAGCCTTATCTCCTCCCCCAACTTCAACTTTTAAGCTGTCCTACTATCTATAGGCTGTTGATTAAGAAGCAATATAGCTATCAATACTTGATCAGAAACATCGATAAAGAAAATCTTTAAAATGAACCCAATAACTAATTTATCTCGACTCAGACCACCCGTACAATGTTAAATTAATAGTCTCTTAAGAGGCACGTCATAATCCGACTCATTAGTATAGTATTTAATTTATGGTTGACAGTAGGACATTTTAATGTGATCGCGGAGCCATGATGAATGTTTGGACCAATGCGATGGACGCGGCAGATAATGTTTAACTACTTGCCTACTACGATTATAAACGTGTTTTATGATTCTGTTGATTTTTATCAAAGTATTTTTCTTGACTTTTATGCCTCATGTTACTTACTTACTGTTTGAGAAATTAATTTAATTGTGAATAGTTAATTTTAGTGTCTGTTTTTCTATTTTATAGTTTGTCATATACCTACCATTTTTTTCTTTGTAATACATAATAAATACTTGATGTCGACAATTGCAATCGTTAAATAATATAACCTAGAAAGAAAAATCGTATTTCGCAATAAAATATTTTATGAAGTTCAGTTTTGGTATCAAATGTTTCTTCAAAAAAATCTTAAAAATAATATTATGCGCATATGTAATGGACAATGTTTGTGCTTTAGACGTTAGACGTGGATTCGTGTCTAGAGAGTTCTAGATGTAGGCATAGTAATCTTTTTCATAGTTCTTTAACCTTCACTAACTAAATTATTCGTATTAGGCTCCCAAGCTTCGTTTCTACCTAAAATAATATTTTTATGGCTGTCATTGTATTTCTTTGTTTTACTAACTTGATTTACATTGCAAAACAAATGTTATGTTTGTTTATTTATGAAAATTTATTCATGTGTCTGCCTAATTTTTGATGGATAATATTTCATTACGTGTAGCATATTTTGTAAGAATGGTTAGTTATATAGTGAAGTAAATGTATTGTTTTTTATTTACGATTTACTTTTTACAATTCAAGTTTTTATGGACCAATCCATAAAAAAATGCAAATTAATTAAATTAATTCCAATATACATACTTATATCTTAGACGGAATGCAAAAATTATAAACTGGCAAAATTTTAAACAATCATTACAAAACTTTGCGCGTTGATATAAAAAAAACAATCAACAATTATGCAGAATCCCCACATCAAACAACCGTATCCAAATTAATAACGATATTCACACATCGACGTGGCGAGCATACAATATCTCATATTGAGCGATCAATCTTGCGCCCACGCCGTAATAAGATTTACGCCTGTGGAACGCGGCACTTTTCATTTTTATTCAAATTTTAATTCCACTGGTAACCCTGATGAGTTTATTTAGTCATATATTTTGTTGTTTGGTTTTTCTTGTTTATTACATGGAGAAATTTTATGATTTTTATTTTATTTAAAGGTATTTGGTTTCGAATTATTTTAATGTTGCCGAGTTAAATATGGTTAAATGAATACAGCATAATGAGGAGTTGTATAGTTACCTGTAAACTGTCCTGTAAACCAATTAACACTGGCAACTAAGAATCGTCTCAATTTCACCTAAATTTATTGAGAGAAGTACGTCCTTATTCGAGAATGCGCTTTCTCTCTCACCCTTATTAACTCTAATAGCTATGGTTTATTTTTGTTACTCTATGGTCACCAAATCAACGGAAGTGGCAATCGAATTTGAAACAAATTGACTCATTAGGAACGAATTTTATCTCAAATAAAATCATTGTACGGAAAAAATGCCGCCATCTTGCCCGTCTCTTTTTCATTTAAATCACGCAAGATAATAAGTAACGTTTTATATCAATATAAATGTACATAAAGCAACTTCAGTCTCAAATTACAGTTTATAATCATTATTTGGGTGTTTTACGATGTAACTTAATTTAATTTAATGAAAGTTAAGTGTTAATCAACTTTTAGTAACATTTAATAATAAAATATTGAGCGTCAAAGAATAAGTTAATTTAATTTGAGACACTTTGAGTTTATTATTCACTTGCGACTTTTCATGAATATTTTAACCAAATTCGGTTCTTAGTTGACTTTTTATAAATATTATTAAGTAACTACTTCTGTACTTATTTATTTGGCTATCTGATGTAACTCACTAGAAATATACCTAAAGCTATGTCAGAAAATGAGATAAAATTAATTTACGAAAAAATGCATTCCGATAGCCATTCCAGGAGCAATTTTAATCGTCTCTCATTAATGACATTGCCGCGCGTAACCACGCAGTTTTATGACGGCCATTTTGAATTAATAACGCGCCAAACAAAATGGCGCCCGCGTCCCGTTGGAGCGGACAATAAAATTTTTATTAATCTTGAATGACATCTCAAATACGCGAATGGCCTTACAAAACCGCAATCATATTATTAATTTGATACTTCAACCTTTTTAATAGCTAATAATTATTATTTTAACGTCATAATAACTTAAGGGTAACATACGCTATTAAATTAATTTATTATTATGATAATTTCAACCGACTTTTTATAGTCGTGTAATGAGAAGTGAAAACTTGTTTAAACACATTTAAAAGTATTGTTAAAATCAGAGACATGCTTTAACATACACTTTATATGAAGCGTAGGTGAAATTGGAACAAAAATGCATGTAGAAATGCTTCCCTGTCTTACACCTAACGTACAACTGTCTTTAAAAATATCACGTATAAAATGCGAATACATTTTTAAAGCTATTTGAAAGCAATCACTGTCATGTACAGCCGTTATTCCAAGTACTGAAGCTAAATATTTAACTAAATGTCTTTTACCGCCTGTTTCCCTATATACTACTCCATGTTATGAGCGGGAGCGACATAATTAAGCGATAAGTTAATCTAAATTGCTTTTTGAGGCGCTTTAGCGCTTTTGGTTGTGCTGTGCAAAAACATTTTTGACCGAAATTAGAAATAATAGTACTAAATCTAGGGGAAATCGTTGGTTTAATTTTCGAAAAGCTATTCCATGCTAGATTGCATACTAATTCATTTGCTACTTATTTCTATTATTCTACATGATCAAGTATCAATTTTATAAATTGTTATCTATAATGATATAAGCCCTTTGTAAGGAAATGTAGGTATAGGATTTATCTGGACATACCTATAACCTAGTCGAAAAAGTCCTTTGAAATATTTTTTCTTTCAGCTATAAGCTTGTACATTACACCAAACACTTATAAAGCATTCATACTACAACCGCAATGGCCATTTCTAACTATGTCATTGAACCTAACTATTAAAGCGTCTTTTATTTTCATGTAAACTCCATTTTATTACACGCCGTTTGGTCGTCAAATAATTATAAGGAGAAATTGTCGATGTCGCGTGAAATTGCTACATTTCTGACACTTTCCGTTATGGTCATGTATTTTTTATGATATTTAGAAGCAATTATTAATAAATATTCTTGAAGAATCGGAGTAATTCTGAAATAAGTTCGACTAATAAATAATTAGCAGAAGGATTTGACTTCTTATGCTTCAATGCTAAACAACTAGGTATATAAGTGGTTTAGTATATTTTGACCGAAGAAGATGAAGCACCTATCGATGTGTTTTGGTACAATAGTGGTTTAGTTTCTTACTAAAAAAAAAAAAACAATCCCTATGGATTATGTTGGTTTATGTATGTTGTGCTACTATTAGCAGAGTAACACTAAAATGAAAAAAAAAATATTTACAACTAAAAAGTTTCTTACTTACATTTTCTACAAAGGCCAAGACAGGCTTTTTCTACTTCTTTCTACATTTCATAAATTCATTTCAAATAGACAATCATGTATCACTGATCTTGTATCACTGATCTTGTATCACTGATTTTCGCCAAATACTTTTCCAATATCAAAAAACTATGAAAACTCCATGCACTTCACAAACATAAACGTGTCACAAATAACATAAATTATTCCAATTAAACCGTCTGTACGGTTAGAGACTTGTTGAGGCTTCTTCAGACTTGTACGCCCCTCACGTACCTACGTGCAAGCGGTTGCCAACAAATTGTTTATTAATTGTCCAAGCGACGCCGGGACGTCCTCCATGTCTTTCGAATGTCCCACTTTAATAAAGGTCTCTAGACGCTCGTAATTTTTATGGAAATTTTCTCATCCATTCGTCACTGGATTTTTGGTGTCATTTTAGAAGATAAATGAATTAATATAAACCGCGATATTATATTCTTATTTCGTTTTGAACGCTTGGCTTAATGGTTTAAGTGAGATTAGGGATTTCTTATGAATTGTTTTTGTTGGGTGGGTTGTTTGATTGTAAGTTAAACCAACAATTAGTATTATTAGACAAGAGATGAAATAAGAATTGCATACTAATACTATATTCATCTGTGGTAATACACTACAGTATTTTCAACTATTAAATTTTAAAGTTTCCCTAGATAAATATTGCACCGTTTTGCAAAAAAACATCTCAGGATATTATTCCAAAGAGAAAATATCGTTATACAATCAACCTCCTTATAGATAAATATTTAATAGAAAGTAAAGTAAATAATCAGGATAATTTTCCGCAGGGAAAATTCCCGCAACCTTGAAACAAAATTTGTTTATTCCTCGTACAGTCTTCAATTTAATATGTTCGTGCTCTAAATCACCGATATAATCTCAAGTACCTTTCGGATCGTTTCGCGGACTATTCCTCCCGGGGCGATACCTTTTTTTATGTGAATGTTTTAAATCCCCCATGAGCCGTACAGTGTAATATAGGGGGAAATATAACACCATATATTCTGGTGTTTTGATTTACGATACTTTAACTTGGTTGAATGTAAGCTTTTTCAGGATCTTAGGACATCAAAAATATCTATGATTCGGGAGCTATTTTTGAAATTGGTCCTCTATTTTCTTTGACTGGGTGAGTTTAGGTATTAGACCCAGCCGGGTACTTAAATTTTATAGGATATTGAACATACCATTGGAGTTGTTGGTTTTTACCTATTCTATAGGTTCCATCGTAAAAGTTGATCATATTTATGAGTACTATATTAGAGACGACCTTAGTTCAAATTATAAATTGGAGATATATCCCCGAGTAATTCCAACAAGGCCATAATAGAAGTAGAATTATTAACGACAAAAAAAGTTCATAAAATTCAGTAGTCATGCTGGTTTACCGGTAAATTACTAATATTTATAATATATTATATTATTATCTACATAGTATGTATCATATAATTATTGATTTTCTTTGTTTGTTTGGTTGAACACGCTAATCTCAGGAAGTTCAGGTTCCAATTGAAAAATATAGGCTACTTTTTATCCCGAGAAAACATATGATCCCTCGGGAATGCGGATGAAACCACGGGGCGGAAGCTAGTATTGTATATAGCAATCAAAATGTGAAACTTTCCTCGGTTTTTATGTAATTGAAATTACGAGTAATTACGTAGAAAAGGTCAATGTGGACATACGAGTAAATGTCAATAGGTACTAAATTATTCAAAAATGTCAAATGGTGTATTAAAAGTAGGTATTTTGTAATTATCTTGTTGATTATCTATATCTATTTTTAACCAATCGATCGAACCTATAACCATTCCATTTGAACTGTATATTTGAACATCTTAACTGTAGCTACAATATCTATACTATTACAAACCTGAAGAGTTTGTTTGTTTGAATGCGCTAATCTCAGGAAATACTGGTTCGATTTGAAAAAATCTTGCAGTGTTGGATAGCCCATTTATCGAGGAATGCTATAAGCTACTTTTTATCCCGAGAAAACACATGATCCTCGGGAACGCGGGTGAAACCGCGGGGTGGAAGCTAGTTATACTATAAACTAATCCTCTTAAAAAAAAAACAAAAGCTCTATATAGAATAGAATTTAGCTTATTGACAGCATAGTAAATAACAGACGAAATTGAAATAAAACGAAAAGGGACCAGTTCAACATAACTGCCGATAACAACAGAGACGGACAGAAAAATAGATGGAAACAAAATCTATTATACATATTTTTCCATATAACATTAGGGAGTGAAATCAAAATCTACAAAACGCATGCTACCGACCAAATTACAACAGCGATAAGCGCTCGCGCTCCCATCAAAGACTACCAGGAGGGCAGCAGAGAGAGGAATGGCGACATACTGTAAAGCGAGCTACAAACAACGTCTCATTATGGCGACCACGGCTTCTTTGTTAAGAGTATAATGTGTTGGCTCTTTCACTATTTAGGGTCCAACATCAAAGGTGGTAGGACTTTCACTATTTCTTGAACAGATCAGCGAAACGAAGTCTTCTTATGTATAGAACATACTAAACATGAATCTTTAATGACCTGTCCTAATTTGCTTCTTTTCTTTTTCAGGTAAGCTAAATATATCACAAGTATATTTTCAGTTGGTAAGTCAGCTCCAAAATAATCCCAAGATATTGCGCGTAGCATAATTTTAATGATGTTTATCATTACATTTGTGCGGAACCCTCCAAACTTCAAGCTCTCCGGATTGACGATGATGCCGCAAGAATTCTGCCTAAACGACAAGACAGAGTATCTCTTAATCAAATAATGTTAACACTTGAGACACATTGGTATTTGGTTCGACGAGCAGCTCCAAGAGAATAAAATCATATTGTTCTAGCGGGTGGTATCAATAGTATTGATTTATATTATTAACTGAAGTTTTTGTATGAACTTATCGGAGGAATAGCTTATCTGAAGTTTATCCGGCAATTGAAAAATCGGCCCTAAGTATATTATATTGTGACTAACACGCCCGCAAATCTACTCGTCATTTCAGTCGACAGTATGTCACAGTACTAAACCACGCGTTCTAAGATTTTAATTTGGCCTCTCCCGAGGAGCCTAGTCGTTTTAATCAGGGTGGAAGCCACGAGGCTTGTTTAAATTTTCTATTAAATCCACGAGACGAGTAAGAAGAGACAAAAGCGACGTATCTCCGATCTATTAATAAGGCAGTTTAATTTGGAAACACTGATAGTACTGAATGCATAAAAAAAAGTTTATTTAGAATGTTTTTTTTTTATATTTTGGTTTCGAACAGATTGGTAGTCGATGATATATGATGGTGCTAAGGATACAGGCATAGTTGGTGATAGATTGCACGATGCTTTCCTTCACCGAAAGCTCAAGCATTGTAGCATTCGAACCCACTACTTTTGCCACATTATGCGACGTCACTAACACTGATCAACCGTCTCTTTTCTGTCATCTTTTGATCAAATATGTAGGGAGCATTGCCTAGCTTATAATAAGAAGATATCATATAGCGTTATCTCATTCATAAATTAATTTGACATCACATGTTTTTGGCATCACGAACACAATTCAACTGTATAACATCGCAAATAATTTCAGTGATAAATAATTCAGGTACTTATATCATTCTCATATACCCAGGCTAGTCTAGATTTTCAATATTACTCATGAAATATATTCCACGGCGTATATTGTTACACTGTTCGTCATTTTTCTTTTATTCTTCTCGAGTATCATTGCCATCTACAGTGTCTCAAGTATTATATAAAATGACACTCTATTTTTTTGTTTGCTATTTGAGTACTTGTTAGAAAAAATATGTTGCTGCGTGAGACTTAAAACTTTTGACCTCAAAGTCAAGTGAATAAATACCTACTTACAGACGCAAGTTTAGTTAGATTTGAATTGGACAATAAACATAAGTAATTGCTAAGTTCTGATTTTTCTCAAGAAGTTAAGTATTTTTAGAAAAAGTTTGCAAGATGCCTAATTAAGCTAGTACGTATTCTATGGTGATTTTAAATATAACCATTTTATAAGATTTAAATCGGCAAGTGTTATACTTATCCATTCATATTGCACGGTGGTAGGGTACATTGTAGTACCCACCTGGCTACCACATTCATGTTAAAAGTCTGTCGCCAAAAACCTACCGGTAACACACCGGCAGCTGCACTTGAGAGCCAGAACGTTTGTGTGCTTACCACCTACAGCTACATAATTCCTTACCATTTATAATATTTGGTTTGCCACATTTTTACAGTACGCTTTTTTTCTGCAAATTCTACAAACCATAACTTTTATATTGATTCTTCCAGATGCGTTTGCTATGCCGACGGTACAAGTTGTGACAGCAATATACGAGACAGATTAATGGTTATATTTAAATTATTCTCCTGTATTTCATGTCGTTTTTTGCAGACAGTTCCTTTTACGCTATTTCCATTTTCCCGCTAGCTGAACTAATTTAAACCTGTATTTTTCATCGTGTTTACTATTTTGCTGTTTTCTTTCCTTTTTAACGTGTGATTTATTAATGAAAGTTATTTAGTATAGAATGTGAATTGGTTATTGTTTTAAGACATAGGCACTATCAAATTTGGAATAATGATTGAACATAGTCATTCTCTTACATCTTTATAATTATGTTGTTTTTATTATTATCTATACCAAAACTATTCAGCCGTTTATGCGTGATTGAGTGACGAACATCCAAATACACAATGAGTGACATTTATTATATTAGTAGAATTAAGGCTTATTCATTTTCCACTAAGTATGCATATTTCAAAATATCCACCCCTATGGGGGTAAAATAGGGGATACCGGGTGAAAGCGAAAAGGTAATTATATATTAGAGCCTATTATTTAATTATTTACTTGAATGCCACATCATCATCATCCACTCTTGTGTATGATAAGTTAATAAGTGTTGAGATTTTAAAAAATATGTGAAGAAACTTTGGTTTCAGGCAACTCATATACTCGTACAATTCTTATTGATGGAGAAACCAGAAATTATAAACCACTTAAAAATATGCTATCATTAACAAGAAAACAGTCTATCAATAAACAAAAAAGCAAGACAATCGTCTTCAACATTAGGGTCCCGTAAAGGGTTGTAATTATAGAGGAGACAGGGGGAAAGTGGCAATTAAAATTTGTTTAACGTTATCTGTAGCTGCAGGGTAAGTTGGGGTGAAGTGGAGTGTGATTGCTTTTACGATTGATTAGAATTTCAGTTTATTATTTATAATTGAATTGTTTTACCTACCTGACAATAGATTAACTTCCTTATAATTTCAACATGAAAGGCGTAGATACAAGTTTTGTCATGATGTTTCAAAAACATGGCATTATTGGAAAAAGTATGTAATATGAACTTCATTTCATATAAATATACCGTATAACCTGAATATTCTTGAAAAAAAAAAGTTTTCGACCATTATCCCTTACTTACAAAGTCTTCTACTCTACGAGCCATAGGCTGTTTCCACACTATAACCATTATTAGGCCTTAAAAAATAACATTGATTACTTTTTTCTCCCTTAACAAAGGGAGTAATGACTAATTTCCTCACTCTAATAAACGACACTACAGATTTTTATGTAGTCCACAAGCTTCAATCGTGTCCCATAATCTCACTTTGTCATAAATCACACTTTCCTTGGAAAGTTTCACACTGTTACACGTGCATTATAAACGCGCATGCGTGTGTGTGTGTGTGCTTAATCTCTGTTTAAGCGTGCACGAGGTAGCACGCCAAATGCACATTAATATTACAACTTAGTGAAGTATAACTAAGTGTGGGTTAAGTTATAAGTAAAAGGGTGGTCTTGGAAGTCATGAAGAAGATTTGAGTAGGTACTTATCTTATAACAAATGACTAATTGACATTGCTTTTTTCCAATGAAAAAAGTTCAATGGGAAATTCCAATAACCTAACGGGGCGCATGTATTGCGCAATAAAAAAATTGTATATGAGACCCATTTATACTTGTTGATAAACACAAGTACACAGGATGGATAGGCATAAAATAGTTTTTGAATTATGTAAATGAACTTTTAATAAATTATCTTAATACTTAAGGCTCCAGTCTCCCTAAAATCAGTGTTCTTGCGGAATTTATCAGAAAAGAAATATTGTTTTTTAGTCATCAGAAAAGCAATAAATGAAATATATTTTACATTATTTTAAAGTGTGAGATTTGAAGTTTCCAATACATATTTTATTTATTAATTTGACGCCACTTTTATTAGCTTTGTGAGGCTTTAAACATACCTCTATTTACGTTCCACGCGTAGAGGGTCTCATTCATGCACACGCTACGAAAAAAATATAACAAAAACAAGAAATGTATTCAGATTACATTTGTCGGCAAATCCTCTACAATAATCTTATCTAGTTACTTTCTTTCCAAATTGTCTCAATTTCTTATTTAAATTGCTTTAAAAAGTTATAAATTTCTGAATTTGACCCTTGCAACATATATTTTTTTCTATCACAAAGTAATGGTTTAGAGAAATCACACTTTAACCACTCCGAAAGCAACTACTTATCTGTCGAATAAAAAATATATGCAATTAAAAAATCATTTGAAATAAATTTACCGAGACTAAACATATAACACAACGAACGCTGTCAATTCCCAGCGAAATTAAATGGAATTTTGATGCATTTTATGTTTTATTTGTTTAGTTTCGGTAAATTTAGTTCAAATGATTTTTTAAATGCATATATTTTTTATTCGACAGATAAGTAGTTGCTTTCAGAGTGGTTAAAGTGTGATTTCTCTAAACCATTACTTTGTAATAGAAAAAAATATATGTTGCAAGGGTCAAATTCAGAAATTTTTAACTTTTTAAAGCAGTTTAAATAAGAAATTGAGACGACTTTGAAAAAAAGTAACTAGATAAGATTATTGTAGAGGATTTGCCGACAAATGTAATCTGAACACATTTCTTGTTTTTGTTATATTTTTTTCGTAGCGTGTGCATGAATGAGACCCTCTACGCGTGGAACGTAAATAGAGGTATGTTTAAAGCCTCACAAAGCTAATAAAAGTGGCGTCAAATTAATAAATAAAATATGTATTGGAAACTTCAAACCTCACACTTTAAAATAACGTAAAATATATTTCATTTATTGCTTTTCTGATGACTAAAAAACAATATTTCTTTTCTGATAAATTCCGCAAGAACACTGATTTTAGGGAGACTGGAGCCTTAATCCCTGTGTCTACTTCGTTTTCAATTAAATTAAATAAATATACAAATAAATTATTAATCTTGCCATTAAATTGTATTCAATCAGTAACTGAACCACTTTACCCCGCTTTCCTCTCTTAACTTGAAACGAAACATGGATTGGCTGAAAAAATAATCGATCTAGTGATACGGGAACTTAATTCTTATGTAGCTCAATCATATTTTTTATCAAGAGGTTTTTTTTGACTTAGTTGTTACCTGAATTACATGTCATTATTACCTTTTTTTTTAATTTCGTCATTATCATAACAAACTGTGGTAATGTGGTCGAAGGTGGTAAAATGTCCAAACCTAGCTGGTTCATTGATGGTTTACATAGCTGTATATTTAGTCTAGTATTTAGTCCTGTTCGTTTGTTATCCTGTGCCCGCGATTTTTTTTATGTCAGAAAGCTGATGACAGGCAGGCGGTCCACCTGATGATAAGTGAGATATCTGGCCCTATGCTGTAAGATTTATTTTCAATTGACACAATCTACTCTTGAGACGTTTTGATTCTCGTTCTATAATATTGCTCTTAGGGTTTTAAATTTTATAAATACTGCCTTAGCTGCGAAAAAAAAAACGAAACAATGAGATTTACTAACAGATACACGACTACATTAGTTTAAGAAATAAGTTGATTCATTAAAGCATAAAGAAAAACTTCACAATGCTAATATGTTTAATTATTTTGCTAAATTTAAATTCCTTGCTAATATTTGAGTACATTTTTTTTGACAAATCCTACACACATGAAATAACATCCTGGATCTCACTAGGAACCGAATTCACGTTTCATGTAGGTACCCGGAAATTATAAATTCAAACCTTTTACTCGGGATTCTAACTAAATACATTAGCTATTTAGTAGCCGACTTAACCCGAGTCCGCTACGCTGTCTGCTTAATTTGCCATGAAAACACGCAAACAGTCCAGGGACAAGGTTGTAAACCTACTGGATGTGGTACAAACGTGCTTTAAACATAATATTGAGCGTAGGTTATAATGACTTGGTGATATTATGGCTTGCGTTAAAACTTTTGGAAATTAGCGTATGATGCCTATTGATATTTTTAAAATTACAATTGAAACCTGACTCTAAATAAGGACGTAGCAAGAAATATAACCTTACAAGTTAGCACGATAGTATAATATCCTACGATCTTAACAGAAATCTTTGTCACATACAAAGTTGAACTGTAGCACCAATTCCACCCATAAATTTTACAAATCTTGTCCATAATCTTAGTAAATGTTGACGAGGCCGAAGGTAGTAAGCGCTCAAAACCAAGAAGAAACTGACTTTCAATTTCAGCTGCCGGAATACACCCGTAGGAACATGGTGACAGATTTTCAAGCTCAAGCTCATTGTAGGATTCGAACGACATTTGACGTCTACTACTGAGCTATCATCTTAAGTTGTGCCAAATTCAAGCTCTTCTAGTGACTCTACCATCCACGCCACGTTACTAAATATGTAGATGTTACCTATTTATTCTCAGTTGCCTCTAACCAGCTGCTTTTGTTTTACTAACGAGTACTCTTTTTGTTACACAATATAATATACAGTGTACGACCACAGCTGAAAGAGTGGTATAGGGAAAATGAACGAGAATACCTATTTAATATTTACCTGCTGTTTCTTCTAATTCTATTTCTATGCTTTAAAACTTCCCCCTGTCTCCTCTGCCATGTTCTATATATCAATTCTTCCTTATATTATTATTTTTATATGTTTTGTTTGCCGTAGAAGATGACCAAACATAATTTTCATTTAATTCTCTAAGACCTGTCTCTGACAGATAAATAATAGATTTATCCGTTCGATATAAATTTTATGCATGTATAGCTTGTATGATTTTATTTAATAATTCATCAAATAAATAAATATAAAGTTAAATACCATTTATCTCCAACAGATTTTTGTATTAACTACATACCATTAATATTCCATATAGTTGACAATTTTAATGTATCTGACACGTTCAAACTTTATTGTTTGAATGGCCGTCGTTAATATAAAAATTTTGGTTTCATATTTCAATGAAATATTTATACAAATATCATGGCGGTAATCTGCAAAAGTTTGTAAATATGTATACTGAAATATATAATATATGTCTGAATACCGGTAGAAATGCTTTATATACACGTAAGTAAGTATTCAAAATATCATGTGAACTAAATATTCACGAAACATCATCAAAATTAGTTTGTCACTCAATCACGCCGTAATTCCTGAATTTAGATGACACATACACATAGATCACATTGCACACTTTTTATCCCAAGGAAATATTAAATCCCTAAGAAACGCGGGTATCTAATAAGCTGGTCTGAAAATGTATTGAAAGGTAACTACTTACTAGGTACTTTAAACTTCGCCAGAAGAAAGAAATTAAAAATAATAAAACATTTTTTTGTTGTGCGGTATCTTTGATAAGATTTATTATTCTAAAAACGTCAAAATATTGAATTTAACAAAAGTTGCAATTGAAAATAAGAAGGATGTCAAGTAAGCTACGATATCCGAATTTAACCCAACATACTATAATAATAGAAACGTAGTATAGGTGTATACTACGTACTACTACTGTCTACCAACTGAAGATGTAAAAGATGTAAATGTCTAATGTAAAAACAAACAAAGTAACAGAAGCTTTCGTAAAAGCTAAAAATAGCTCCAGACAAGTCCCAAAAGATGAAAGATCAAAATACAAGAATATACAATGTTCAAGAAGGCAGCTTAATCATATAATATCATTAAATTGTCAATGGAACGTGCTCAACTTAGATATTGTAGTATTTTGCTTGTATCGAATTCACTCGCAATCGGGAAGGTAGCAAATGTGAAATATTAGATCGGATGTACGAAATACATGGATGTAATCTGGAATAATTTGTTTAGGTTTAGAGAAATCTGAATTGAAAAATACTCAAGTAGATTACAACTCGGTAATCGGCATAAAAGTATTTTATCGATATTACTGAAACAATATTTTCTTTATTTCGCTTTGCTGTTAAATCAATCTATGCTACTTTTGTCTAGTTAGAAATAACAACACGATTGCTTTCTCCTTACCTGTCTGTGAAGACTTATAGAAAATACAACTCAATAAGAAAAAAAATAAAAACACCGAGTACTTGTTGGGATTTCGCGATTGTGGATTTTAGAGCCGCATCCATCACGACAGATTTATCTTGAGTTTCTGGAGTATCGTGTGGAGGTTCAAATGTCTTGCCTATTGATTTTGTAGAAATGGAGGCACGTCTCGGTTCGATTCACGGGCCATTGGCTGGGGAATAATATTTCCTTTAGATATAGACGCCTTCACCCCGCTTAGTGGTGGAACGTCTTTTTAACTTGTCAGAACTTGTTAGAGTAGGTTCGGACTTTAATGATTATGAAATTAGAGTGTTTTGTAATAATTTTCAGAAAATCAGTTGTAGTAGTCGGAATTTTTGCAGTAGGTAGTAAAATATGTTTTATATTTGACCTGTGACAGGCGGTCTTATTCTCAGCAGCGGATGTCTGATAGGCTGATGATGATGATGGTTAGTGCTCTTAGTATAACAACCGCAATCCTAACTATATAAGTTTGTTACCTTTTCGCGCTTAAACCGCTGAACCGATCGCGATGAAATTTGATACGCAGATAGCCTATGGTACTGAAAAGAACATAGGCTACTTTTTATCCCGGAAAAACCTAAGATCCCTAGGGACCGCGGGTGAAACCGCGGGGCAGAAGCCAGTAATAATATTATACATGCGAGTTTGTTTGTTACCTTTTCACGCCTAAACCGCTGAACCAATCGCGATGAAATTTGGCACGCAGATAGCCTATGGTATGGAAAAGAACATGGGCTACTTTTTTTCTCGGGAACGCGGGTGAAACCGCAGGGGACAGCTAGCAATACATAAATGAAGCTCGATAAAAGTGATCAGCCCTAAAACGTCTCGTTGCCCACTAGAGTTGTAAATAGAGAGCGTTAGTTTTATTTTTACGTTTCTGTATATTGACTGTAAGACTCCCTAACATAGTTGCGGCAGCTATCTCTTAGTTTATTTCTCTGAATTTCCCTATATACGAGATTTCCTCGAATTTCTCAAGGAGCGGACGCACCGTAGTTGCTCCCAGCCGGTCATTTACTTTGTTGTGTGAGCGAGACGGTTATATATGAGTTTTAATAAAATGTTGCCAGATCAGTGTCGAATACGAAATGAGAGTTGGTGAGATGTGATTTGAGGTCGACAAAAAAAAATGTTTACTCCGTGATGGTTTTTCTGCATTCCTTTTTGTGTAAGTTATTTATTTTATGTTACCATGTGAGTAGAATTTAAAAACCTATTTTACTAAACAACGAAGCATATCAAAGATAAGAGTGAATTAAAGAAGTTTTGTCTTTTTCTAACTCGTCCAATCGCTTCACAAAAATTGGTGACCCTAAATAAAAGAGATCGAAAAGTTTTTTAATTTTACCATCCTGATGGTAGTATGGGAAATTAAAACAGAAAATATAATAAAATCTCAGAGTCGGATGAAATAAAGATTGTAGGTATCTCATTTTCTCATAAAAAAAAACTGAACCTGTCGCATAAAATCTATCACCTTCTATACTAATATAATAAAGGTGAAGATATTGTTTGTTTGAAAGCGCTAATCTCTGGAACTACCAGTCGGATTTGAAAAAAAAAATTGAATTTAAAAACCCCTATTCTTGAGAAAGGTTTTAGGCTACTTTTTATCCTGGGAATGCGGGTAAAACCGTGGGGAACAACTAGCTATTAAATAAAATCTAGAAGAAAATTTGCAGTCATACATAATAAAATGGCTTGCTATATAAAAAAATACAAAGATACTTCCCATCATATTATGTCTTAAGACTTCAGCAATAACGTAGAGCAACAATGGTGACAACCCTGCTAGGGCCGGGACACCCGCATTCTATCACCGACAGGATTAACACGATTTGCCTGCTTCCCGAATTAAATTATCACACTTAGATGTATTAATACTGGATGAGATATGGTGATCAGAATTTTTTATAGGACTATTTATTAACTCTGAAATCACAAAAAAATTATCAGCTGTCAATACAAAAGTTCAATACCTACTGCGATACCAAAGTTGTTCCCATAATAAAAGTTGTTCATATTGACGAGTACTTCAACCCCTGCAAGTATGGCCAGTGACTAAAAAAATTACCCTGTACATTAGAAATACCGTGTACATACGCATCGAATCCTTTTCTGGATTTGTTGACATTATAATCTATTCTAAGTACAGTATCTACTGTCTCAATACATAAGGCTCAAACTTAGGTGCTTAATTTTCATTAAGGTAATTAAATATAAATATTCTGGGACATTATTCCTCACTCACGGCCATCTGACCCCAAACTAAGCAGAGCTTGTACTATGGAAGCCAGATAACTGATATACTACATAATAATATACTACTTTTCTTTTGTAAATACATACATATATAGATAATTACAACCAGACACAGGACAAACAGACATGTTCATGCACACAAATGATTGATTGCTAGTAAAATTAAGATCTTAATTTTACCAGCAATTAGGTTGCAAGTGGTAGGTAATCATGCCTGTACTTTTACATCTGCTATTTCTTTTGAAGTTCTCTGAATGTATTGAAAAAAAGCAAGAAAGTAGAGAAGTTTACTAATGAATAAAAAAGATACATTGGATCTGGAAATACACTGGTAGTCAATGAAATTGAATAAGCTAAATTTTATAGAGAACAGTCAAGTTTCTTTGACACCAAGTCTTAGTTATTAATCTATATTTTTACTAATTGCTCCATCTAGAGAATCGATATCATTGTCACCACCCGAGGGATCTTATAGGTCAGTTAACAAAAGATCACGAGTCTATAGGTGTTTTGTTTAGGCCCGCATGGTCCATGGGGTGGGCTAATAGGATTTTTGGACCCGTTTGTTAGGGTTAAATGAGAGTATTTTGTGTTATATTTGGGTTGATGATGGATGAAACTATTTCTTAATTTTAATATTTTTACGAAAAAAAATTCAAATATGAATACCAAATCACCATAAATAACTAAGTGTGTTTTGTTTTTCTATTATAACTTAATTTGTACTCATCATCATCTCCACTGCTGGACATAGGCCTCCCCTAAGGATCTCCAATAGGACCGGTCTTGGGCGGCCTAAGATTCTTCAGTTATTTTTACGATTTGTATTTTTTAATTCTTTATCAAAAATTTTGTACAGAGATTTGCATATAAATCCATCATCCAGTGCAGAAAATCTTTAAGGATTTAGATTTTATTATTTGACCAATAAATCCAACTGAAACTTTGATCCAACTTTGATAGTTGTTCAAAAATATCTGACTGAAATGGCGGGCGAATCGCAAACTTATTTCATTCTAGCTCCACTGAAATAACTATGGGATTATGCTGTTTGAGTGTAAACCTCAATTGAGAAATTTCGTTTTAGCTCTTTTAAATGTGTTCTTAAAGTGATAAACTTCAAAATGTCGTTTATACTTATTTTATTTTTCAAAATAAAATCTGATGCAGATTTTAGGCATGCATTTCATCATCGTAAATGATGAGGTTGAATCTGAAGGTGATAGAATAGAACTGAATTCAAATAAGAGGTCTTAAATGCCAAATGTGGGAAAAATAAACACTTGCTCGAAATCCTCTACACTTTATCTTTGAAAGTATTCTAAGATGTCTGAAATGACGTTACTGGCATCTTTAAGACAGATTTATGCATTTAGATAAATAAGCTAACATGTTCGCTTCTTAAAATTACAAGGTACGCTCAATTAGATGCGTCTTCAGCATTTGAACTCAAGATTGTGAGAGTAGTTCCTAAGTTAATAGCTTTAAGTAGTTGGCAAACGGGTATCTCGATGCAAGAACACGCTTATTGGAAGTTGTTGAGTATTAATAATATCGTATTAACAAGTACTTCACTATTGCGAGACTTGACTCCGTTGGAAATGTTGCTGGATAGATGGGCTAAGAAGGTTAATCTCTAGTAATTACGTTTTAATTTTCTGCACTTTCCCAACTTCTACTTTTTCTTTTATACCACAATGTCGGCAAACAAGCATACGGCCCGCCTGATGGTAAGCGGTTACTACGTAGCCTATGAAAGCTTGCAACACCAGAGGTACCACTCGCGCGTTGCCGACCCTTTCCCCCTCCCCGATGAGCTCTGGCCAGCTTACTCACGCGCAGGAACTCAACTATAAGTTATTTGGCTGCGGTATTCTGTAAGGTGGACGTACTTCCCCAGTCGAGTTGCTGTCTGAGCGACATATCAAATATTCATCTCATATCTGCTGATTCATAATTCCGTTTGTTCACATAGATAGAAGCTATACATGTGAACTGTCAACGGAAACTATTCAATTTATCAAATAGAATTTCGCACAACAACGCTGGACAGCCAAACTTAAAGTGCTCGCTTATAATTTCAAATCAGATATAAGCGACGCAGTCCAGACTCGGCCGGACCGAACCGCCCCGAACTGGATTACAACCGGGACGAACTGGTATAGAAACCGGATTAATCCGGTAAAGTTCTGCGCATGGTTACGCTGATTTAGAAACTTGTTCTTGTTTGTTTCTTGAAATGTTGGCCAGTAAGGATTCTATTGAGTTTCTGTTTAGTTTAATGGAAACTAATTCTAGATAACCGCCAGCCTTTTGTACTCACCCGAAACTATTTATCACTATATTGCATAAACATTACACGAATTGCAAGGCTGGCAAGCTTTACATGGTTAATTACTCTGTAGGTTTAATCAATGACTCAACCATATTCATAAGTATTAATTCTGCAAAGAACTCTTTTTAACTGACTTTAAGAAAAAAAGAGGAGGTTCTCAATTCGGTTGTATTTTTTTTTGTTTTCAATGGATGTTTACTCATTACTCCGTCATTTATGAACCGATTTGAAATTTTTTTTTTTATTTGAAAGGATATAGCTCCAGATTGGTCCCATTTTAATTAAAATTCAGTTTTGACGATGAGATCCTGAGGAATTGTGGGAACTCCTCAAATATTATAGGCATATACATAGCGATTTTGGTATTTTCGGTAACAAATCAAGCATTTGCATTCAGAATGTATATTAATAGTAGAAGACCATAGACGACCACCGGAACTTCTCAATGATCCAACCTATTTCTGGGGATAACTTCTTTGTTTACGAACCGATTTTAATAAATTCTTTTGCATTGGATGGAGCATAGCGTCAAAATGGTTCCATTTAAAATTTATTGGTATTGGACAGTGGACTCCAAAGATATACCAGATAGGAATTGTGTAGTGATTAAGGTATGTAATGTAAAGGAAGTAAAGCCCATTTGAATTTTGATAAGTGTATTTTATGTTTGTGACTCTATCAGTAAATAAAATCGCTGAAGATACACTTATTACTCGCAATTTATCAATATTAACAGACAAAGTAAAAAGTGCAAACGCTCAATATCTGTAATATTTTTCTACAACGTTCAATAATGCTTACCAAGCAGTACTTACTAACAATACCTGAGTTTCAGATGAAATATTTTCAAGTAAACTAACTTGTATTTACCATCAAAAACAGAATTTCCCAACGAATGGACAGTAAACATCCGTTGGCGACGCACTTCAAAAGACTTTGTCAGTACACTCGACTGCAATAAAATACTATCTTGCATAACTAACTTGGTCGTTAGCTTTAACTTAAATCTAGAATTCATTCATTTAATTAGGTCTTTCAGTATTGAATTGAAATTTAATGCAAGTGGATCTTCTACTGGTCCCTTCTTCATTTATATACCGTACCTACCGACTTATGTCTATGAAATGTATATGTGCGTTAACTCAAATTTTGTTCTGTTAGAAAATATTTACAGTATTGTAAAAAAATCACTTTATTTTTGTCACGGTCACCTTCATAACAGCTTATAGGCATTCATTTCTCTCAACATCACAATATTGCACGTAACTTTTATCTTATGCAGTTTTAAAATAATTTGGTGCCTAAATCCTAAGCCCCCTGTTAAATACGTACCTGTATGAACGCGGGTGAAACCACGCCCGGGGCGAAAGCTAGTTTATAATAAAAACCATTGGTGAAAGGTTATTAGTAACAAAAGTTATACACATGAATTCACTCAAGTTGTAGCTACATAAACCAACGGGCTGTGAATTAATTCATCACAGTATACTAATTAGGTATATGATCTTCAAAGGTCCCGCCAGGTACATACAATATATTATGTTTGTTTATAATAACCAAGTTAAATTACTTCTACAAATAGAATCTAATATTTGGTATAAGCACGAGTACGACGCGACGTCTGTAATCAAATTTTAGTGTATTAAGTTGGATGCATTGTTTATTTTGTAATTAATTCTGCTGTTGAAAAGAAAACTATGTTTGAAGTTATTACAAATGACGCTATAAGACAAATAGACAAAGCTTTATTTGGTTTCACAAAAATAGGTAAAACATAAAATATAATTAGATAGAAAGGAAAAAACAATACAATAAAGCTGCATAAAGAAATATAATTAGTATTTATGATGTGATGGCAAAAAGTACTTTAACTAACTTTCAGTATATACTGCGGCATCGTTGGCGCAGATTTTCAGTGGAACCCCTGTTTAGATAAATTAATAAATAATTAAATTAATAATTTGCTCCTCACCGGTAGGCTTTCCGTCAACGGTGAACCACAACTTAAACCGTCCGTACGTAATTAAAAAATAGAGATACAGGTCACTGTATGAATCTTCACTCTCAAGATTATCTCATAGATTTTTTTAAAGGGCCAGATGTCTTATGCTTTCAATGGTTTACACCGTACTGCAGACAGATTCTATAACTAGCTTCATGATTTATTATGTGTAGGTACAAAATGTATGATGCCCAGTCACTGATAACTTAAGTGGCAAAGGTGAGAGCATCACTAAATTTCGCTTTAATAACATTGTTGTGTAAGCTTCTGTTAGTTACATAACATTCAGTGAACCCAAGAAGTTATACCCGAGCTATATATATCTCCTTATTTTGGTCGCGTTATACAATATTTTTCAAAATGAGAATCGTAGTACAATACAACCTTTACAATTATGTAGAAACAGTTAAATTTATAAATAGAAAAGTAAAAAAACAAACATTTTTTGTAATTGAAACATTCAAAGGTCAAAAAGCCATTGAAGTGTTCAAGTTTTGGGTTCAAATATAAAATTCTTTAACTCATTGTAAATATTTTTCCTTTGAAAATCTCTGAAAAAATAGAAATTATTAATAAACAGACAGCGAACGTGGAACTTAAGAAGTTTGGTACAGAATCAAGATAAACTGAAAATGATTTAGATTTTTTTATATTCCAACTTAATCTTATTTCATGTTCATATTTATTGAGGTCATTATTAAAGTAAATTGGATTTACTTTAACTGCTCAGGACTTGAGATTGACTGAGCCTATTTCAATAGATGTAATTTTGAAGTTGTAACTATATTAATTTTATTGACTTTATCGTAATAGTATTTTCATTTGGATATGATTTGTAAATAGATGAACTATCTAGAAATAAAATATTGAATGTAATTTTAAAAAATCGTTCAGTTGCGAATTGAAATTTAATGGTCAATATAATTTTTAATTATTCTTCAAGAATATAATTTCACTTACCCTAATACTAACAATTTGTAGTTGATTTAAGCACACTTTCAATTTTGCATAAAATACTAACAAAATTAAAAACTCTGAAATAGCTAAATTAAATATGTCGTGACCTAACACTGCTCCCTGAGGCAGGCCAGAAACCGCGAGCGGGTGGGTGCCTTCCTCCTGACTTCCGTTTCAAATGCGGTTGCAAGAAACATTCCCCTGGAATTAAATTACACTCACAAGAGCTCAGCTTAGATGTATGTACAGACTTGCAGACACCGCAGAAACATGGTAATGTCTTATTCGCTAGCTTTTGTTAAAACTATCACGTGATTATTTTGTTGTATCTGAATGTAAATCGATTCGATGTCTTGATATTACTAATCTACTAATATTATAAATGAAAATTATAATGGTTAAACACATTAGATTGAAACTTGACACATAAAACAATGCTATACTGGAGGGCTAAAGCAAGTTACTTACATATATTTTTAGTATATACCTAGTGATGCTGCTTTCTTTAATTCTCTGTGTAAATTAATAAAATGTAAATTAAATCTTGAATCCCGGGCAAGACGTTGTTTAAGAAACTTGTAACGTAAAACGATAAACAAACTCAAAGCAAAACTGGAATAAGTATTATTACTTATTCCATATAAGCTAATTTATATAAGCAATAGATAAACAAATCCCGTAAATAAACATTGATAAGAACCCACATCCCAAAAACCGCACAGTTTTAATAAGAGTACAGATTCATAAAGTAAAGCATTCTGGCTAAGTCGGTCGAATTATGAAATTGAAGCTAAAACCAGGAACGGTCGAACGGATACGAATATCAAAGTTGTATGAAGAACTTTCTACAAAGTTCGCAAGTTGGTGGAACTTAACAGACCACAGTGGACCGCTATTTGAAAAATGAATTGTCTGCACTTCAAATATATAGTCTTAGTTGCTGGACTGTGAAAAATATGAAAACTCTATTGCTTAAAATAAATTTTGTAATCGAAGTTCTGGCGTAAAAATTGTTTAAGAATTTTATTTATATTAATACTTGATTGAAACACTTGTGTCTTTGGTTCTAGCATTCTGTTATTACGGTCATTTTGAATTCAGACGATATTAAATCCAAGTATTCAACCTTAAATACATCTGAGCATTAGAAAATAAAAATATTTCTTAGAAAAAAACAGCGGCCTCTTACTCGCAAATAACTCATAATGCGAGAACGTTGGCTGAATTTATTAGTTTAGTTACATGTAGGTTCGTACTTCACTCTTAAGTTACGATCGAAACGCATGCTAACTTATAAGTTATAAGTGTAACATGAGCTACAAGCTCCACAAATATTAATATCTCAACTCTAATTTTTGTTTTCATATTCTAATTTCAAAACGAGTTGCTAATTCTTGTATGCCTTGAAGTTAGGTTCGCAATTTATTTTTAAAACAATTCTCGATCTATCTACTTTAAGCAGCAACTTATAATGGAATTTATTTTAATGAACTAAAAATTCGAATTGTAAAATCTACTATCACTAACGAATGGTATCGTTTATGTTGAATTTACAAGTCCAATAATTTGGATTAAAAAAAAAACCATTTGAGAATCATCTTTTTAGTATTCTGCCCACATTTATCGGATCTATGATTTCCAGGTCTTTCCCGGTCCCACCATTTTACCAACCGAGTAATACTTGCAATAAGCGTATGCAAAGTGTGTATTAGGTATTCAGGCCGCATCTAGGAACGCAGTTGGAGTCAACTTATATATATGCGTCAAATATGACATTTGAATGCATTCGAGTAAGGGATTGTAATAGTTTCTAGTCCTTATACTCTGTTACTGTTACTTTGAAACCTGCACTCGAGCTCGTGTAACTTTAAATGTATTACTTTGTTGGAATTATTGGCTTAATTCTGATCTGACATGTATAAGTCTTATTTAAACTTTACCTCATTTCTCGGGTGGAGTTTCAACTAACTGTAGGTTAAATTCACTGAGTATGTATTTGAACTTTTAATATCTTTTTCGACATACTAGTCTCGTGTTTGTTTGAAGCGTATTTATTTGTAGATTTTAGCCTGAGACTTTGCTCGCGCAGACATTATAAATCATCTATATCTTTCTGATTTCAATTAAATAAAGCCTATTTCATTAGATGCGCCATGCTAATAGTAATGTGTAACACCATGAAAATCCGTTGAGTGGTTTCGGAGATTATAGAAAATCCTCCTACATCACCCACACTACATTTTTGGTATAAATATGTGTAAATTAATGTAAAGACACACCGGTTCTACAAATTTATATGTATATATTTCAACTAACATACTTAAGCAGTAAAGTTAATACCTTTATGAAACAAAAACCTCAAAAGACCTTGGAAGTATGAAAACAAAAATAAAAGAGAAAACTGGCAATAATCCCCAGGTGCTAAAACGTGGAAAACACTAGAATAACAATTAGGATTAGGTCCCAAATGCCTAAACCGAAATGGATTTGTTAGACCGTGAAAAAGTAATGCTTTACAAATTACCTTGAAATATTCAACGCCCGTAGCCGTACCTTTTCATCGAAAGTAAGCAGTTCTATATTTTCTTTATATTTATTTGTAAGTAGCAACACGTTTTCTAAAGTTATTTTATAAGTTTATGTTGCTTTACAATTATTTCATGAACCTCATTTGTCAGAGGTAATAAATTCTTGTCATCACCTTTCAGCCCGTATTTAATTTTGTCCATTGTCAATAAAGTCACAAATGTATCCTGTGACATCATCTAACCGCCCCTAACAATCCCACACTACCCTATTATACAATATAAGTAATATATTAATAGTATACAATTCGATTACCATTAGATTAATATTAAAATCTAGCTAAAATCCCGTTACAATTTAAGGGAAAGACAAAATGTGTACCATTTTGATTGATCGAACGAAGGCTTAACTGCGGCCACGCTGTCACGGACCAAGGTTCAATTTAGCATACTATTGTTTCGTTTTTGTTTCTGCCCCTTAACGGATATGGCGGTACGGGGAAGCCAAAATGAATCCAATTTATGGTGTTTTTCTTTTGTTTCTTAATTCTTAACTGCGCGCGAGATTTGGGAAAATGTTTGATTTGTTTTTGGGAAGCTATGGAGTTTTGTTTTTACTGGTTTTCTTTTGAGTGATACGTTAACGATCTGTAGGTCTATTACGTAACTTTGATGCAAATAATATAAATTTGAAACCGGTTCAAAACACTTATCGCTTGTACTGTTTTCTGATTATTTTTTTACGTTACGTAAACTCTGATATAAATGTACCAAATTTAAATCAGAGTTTTGGCGCAAATCTTTAATAAATGTTACCTATAGGTGTATATTCTCTCAATGTCACGTTACAAAATCCATACTTAATTCAACTTTTGAAATCATAAACATATTAATAATAAATCGGGTTAAGGAAGTAACTCAGATATTTCACAGTGATGTTCATATATTCTTGAATAAGAATGTTTACGCCACAACAAAGTCGCTACACGCAAATATCTGAAAAGAAATCCCGCTCTTTATAAAAAGGCGTTTAATAAAGACGTAGGAGCCACACATGTATAGGAAAATATGCAATATTTATTTTAACACTATACTACGGCTGGTGTCCGACGAACTGTGTGCGCGTCGAATACTTCAGGGATCCCTAGGAAGGAATAGTTTAATAACTAACCCTTTTGGTTTCTTGGATTTTTCGTGTAGTTATTGCATTGGATTAGGTTATTAAATTAATTCTGATATCACTTACGATACATTTATTATTAAAATATATTAAATTACACTTAAAAAAATGTAGATTATTATGTCATCAGCATCTTAAGTGTGTGCAAATTTTCAGCCTAATTGGTCGAGTGGAACAGCATTCAAATTAAATTGTAAGATTTGACCCATACATACGAACTAAAGTTTATAATAAATTATGAGGTTACATGAATTGAGTAACGATATTTTATTTGTATTTTATATACATGACAATATGTAGTCAGTACGTGAGTACCTAAGTAAAAGATAAACTAAATGTCTAGACATCCTTTTATAAATGGAGTTACTAAGCCTCACGAAACTGTAATTAAGATATTCCCACAGGAATGGAGAAACGTGTCCCGAATACTCAAAACTTCAAGGTCGTTTACTTAAATAATAATCTATACCATCATTACCGTCTAATTTGATTGTTTCATGTCATTATAAAATTACTTCCTCATGTAACAATAACATAATTATGGGAAATTGAAACGGAACCGTTAAATATTTCACAATCGCATCGAATTTTTTTCCACGGCCACATCGCAACATGAATAATTCCATTGCGGGGGAGGGTAGAGTTTTTCCTCGCGTATACCCGGTTTTCCTTTTAATATTCGGCATGGAAGATAAATGTAGGAGACACAGGTTTTGATTGATCGCTTGTCCGGTTTGATTCGTCCGGCTGTCCAGAAGGTCGATGTATTGGAAATGACCGGCTGCGTTCTGCTTTGAGCCGATGTTTCACGTTCGCGGTTTTTTCTTTTTGTTGATAGAATTGGCATGGGAAATTATTTCCATAGGTGTTTCTATTGTCTGGTTTTGTGTGGAAACTTTACTTTGGTTTTTGTTTTCATATAATGGATAGTATAAATTCAGCGTCGTCATATTCAGGCCAGGGATATCCACAGCTAGCCTTGGGTCTAGAAGCACCCAGCGACCAGGTACAAATACCGAACAGAACTATACTACTAGGTATTTTTTTGTGTATTTTGTAATTTTTAATTGTTTTCTTGCTAATATATCTATAATTCTGTAATATTGTATGTATGTTGAATAAATGTTTTCATTATTATTACTTACTTTTTTTCTTAGAACAATGCTTAATATTTGCGATCTATCTCTCTCCGTAACTCGGCAAAATTCAAATCTATCATAAACCCGTGGGGTGCCAAATCCTTATCGCTCATAAAATCAAGTAAACCAACGACGCATTGCAAATTCTTATAAAACCCTCAGACTTGAACTTCAATACCATTGTATTTCAACTTATCTCGGAGCGACTCCCTCTCACATTATGCCTATTTTTCCTTTTAACAATTTGCATTTAAGATTATAGTACGCCAACGCCTAATTTTGCAGGGGGAGCTCTTTTGGAAAAAGTTGGAATAAATTTGTGTGGTTGTTAGGTTTATATAATATACTATGTACGGTTATAGTGGGTCTGGATAGGTTTGTGCTTGAATATAATCAACAATAATATGGTTAGTGATGATGCGGCCGAAGATGGTAAGCATACAAAGCCTAGAAGGGAACTGGCTCTTAAAGTCAAGCTGTCTGACTGAACACATCAGTAAGTCTTTGATATTTACTATAAAGTTTCCTATCACCGAGCAATGGTTTCGGGTTTTTAGTTAGGCAACTCGTCCCAAATTTATCTAGGCCCAATGAGACTAGTGTCCCATGGCGCTTTTTGCTTTGGGCAACTCGTCCCACTGCAAAATGGAATAAAAATTATAACCCCACAGTAAAATTAACCTGAATAAAATGAAAACTTAGAATTTAAGTAGGTACATGTATGGTATATTAATGACATAAAATGTATATTTAATTTCATCTATGACATGACAATCACAGTGTCGCTGATATTTCTTACAACTTGACGTTTAATTTCCGCTCCTGGAAACAAGAAGAATATAACTTTACACAAGGATTGATGAAAAAAAAGTACACGCTTGATGTTCCTAGTAATATGGTTAGCGTAGCGTTAGTTTAACGTAGGTACGTGTGGTGACAGTTAAGCCAGGATGCTCACACGATCTCGTTTTTTAGAAATTATTACATCTTTAATTAAGGTTTCTTGCGTTCTAATGTATTACGTCAATTAGGTAAAAGTGCCTCGGAGACGTTAATTTGTGTCATGCACCAAACGTTACAGAACAAATATATTGTGTATCAATAAATAACAAAAAGAAAAATATAAAATGATTACAAACAATAATCGATTGCCAAACTCCACGTGCAAAATTCACAATCCAATCCACATTAAGTAGCTTTATCAGTGAGAGATAACGACATGGCTACATGAATAGATAATAAGTAAACTTAAGACAAACAAAATTCAACACAATTCAGAACAAAATTCGCTTCACTCCCGAATTTTGTATAGTTCAAAAATACATTGTACAGTTTTGCTCCAAAAAAATTGCTTCGCTACTATTCCTTTCCGTTCTGTCACAATAGATTGAGACGTAAGATTTTACAACTAAGAATTAGTAGACAATGTGTTGTACACTGCTTTACTGAATTATCTAATGTAAATAAAGCACTGCTGATAGTCAATCCTTTATAAAATGACGTCATATCATAAATGAAATTAATTTGAAATGCGACCGTCCTCACGTATAGTGTAACTAAGTTAAATGCAGACGTAGCGAGGTGGCACGTGTCTCTTAAAATAGGTACCCATCAATTAGCAACTCGTGTCTTAGATTTGAGAAACGTGTAATTAAGTTAATTTGCTTCTTATTGTTTGACACTAATTTTAAAACGCATTGTGCATTTATAAGTAAGGCGCCGACATCGGGAAAATTAACTTTTTTGAAAAAGAATACACTTTGTGACAGTGGAAATAATTTTATGATAATCTTGAACGTATAATTAAAAAAAATTATCGTTAAAGACAAGTCTATAAAAGTTATCTTAATAAAATTGTTTTTTTTTTAATCTTCGACTGCATCATCATCAGATGCTTAAAAGCTTTGCTTTTGCGTCCACTAAAGCAACTCTATTCATAAATTCTTCTAGAAGCTTTCTCACATAACTAACCTCTTTTCAAAAACTCGTTTGTTGACTAATAAAAAAAGCTTATCAAATTAATATAATAATACATGCTGAAATAAATCCTTACTGCTATTTTCGATCGACTTCGTGATAAAATGCGTGAGTCTCGGATTACCAACGAACTGGAATACCCTGAAATATGTAATTGCCATGGAGCAACGTCTGTACGCAATTAAATAGGATTACTTGTTAAAATGGTCGTATTATAGCGTGTTCTTGAATACCTTTATATCTTAAATACATAGCGTATTAACTTAATTATAAATTGATGCTATAATAGTAAGAACGGTAGGTATAAAAAAAAAGATAAATATTTTTGCACTTGTATTACTGTGTTTCGGTTAGGAGGGTATAGGAGCCGGTTAAATTACAGGCACAGAAGACTTAACACCTTCATGTCTCAAGGTTGGCAACGCGTGAGTGATACCCCTGGCAGGGAAAATATAAAATTGTATTTTCTTTGCCCGTGGTGTTATGAGCGTCTATAGGCTGCGGTGGCCGCTTGCCATCGGCAATTGTGATTGCGGCCGTAGGCTTGTTTGCCCCCTAAGTAGTATAAAAAAAACATGTATAGATATATAACTGCAAGTACTAGGAGGGTGTAGGTAAGCTCAGTATTTCATCGTTCTTCTCCATACCATAGGCTGCCTGCATACCAAATTTCATTGCGATCGGTTCAGCGGCTTAAGCGTGAAAAGGTAACAAAAAATCTCACTTTCTCTCATTAATAATATTAGTTAGGATAAAATTGGGTTACTTTATGTATTTTAGACAATTATCAAGTATCTATAAGAATTAATACACAAAAACAAGTAGCTTGTTTCAATAAATAAGAAAATAACATTTGTATGTTTCTACGAGTATTTTACATTAAAATTTGTCAGACACGTGGGCTAAAGCATATCCATTGAAGTAATTTAGTATCCTCTAGAACACGGGTGAAACCGCGAGGGAAAGCAAAGTAAGACAAACACTAGTTAAGCTACATTTATTTCTACTTATTTATCGATATTACTACGGCAGCGTTGATAATATCTCCCTTTTATTGCACCAACTGTTTAACTCCATTAATATAATTTATATACCGCCTAATTACAACAATAAACGCCACACCGGGCCCTTAGTCCTTTATAATAAAGATCATTTTCCATTAGCAAGGAAGGTCGAAAGCAATTTGATTCGCTAAGATTAGTATCACATGTGTTTATTTCGAATTTGTGCCCATATGCTGAGGTTTAGGTAATATGGGGATAGGAGGGGTATTGGTGATGGGGACCCCACGGTCCAATATCATCTCGATATTTTAGTGTCATTATGACCTTCTTTACGCTATTTTATTAAGGTTAGGAAAAAAACAATTTAAAAGCATGAAGTACATAACAGTTTTGTGTTCCATATTTAAAATTAGGTCCTTTTTTAGATAACAAAATGTATACCGAAGTAAATAAAATGAAGGAATGGTTAAATATCTGAGGTCATTCTTCACACACAGCAATTAATTTTCATTGATTCAGTTCATTGATTTGTTATAGCTTTTATTCATTATAATTTCGAGGTTTCCATTTCTTTTTTCGAACCGTTTATTCATTCGATTTAGTTCCAAATCGAAATGTAGTCTCGAATTAATTTCCAAATAAATTCGTGGCACAGTACATGCATAAATCACAGATAAACTCTAGATTACAGATGTAATTTACGACGGGAGAGCTCTCTACAAAACTCCGCCTGCATTTTTAGATCTTCACAATGCCAGTTTCATATATCGAATTCCATTTTATTAAAAGCTATTGCAGGGTTTCCAGAGATATCGTATTATTTTTGGTACGTTTAATTCGAGTTCATTATTGTCTATTATTGTTTTCAGTCTGTTTAAATGAAGATAAATTAAAATGTAATCGATATAGGTATTTGAAAATAATTCAGTTCGTAACAATTAAGCTTTTTAATTACATTACATTACATTACATTAAGGCTATATTCTTTTTCAAAAAAATCATGTGATTTTCGGAATATGCAGTAGGTAATTTCACTGACAAATTATTTTAAATACTTAAAAAACATTACTTATATAAAACTTTAAACAATTCTGCAAAAACTAGTTTTAAATTGAACATTAATCTTGAAGGAATCTGGCGGCGAAGCCATCGCTCACGTCGCGGTTAAAGTTAACCACTAAGACATTGCCCCAAAAGGCCATTTATAACATAGGAAGCCTGCAACATGACTGCTTCATGTCGCGGGATTACTATGCGCGCTCAACTTACCGCTTTTTTACGTTCATATTTTTATCCAAAGTATTTAGTATCTCCCAGATAATAATATTACCTACTGCATCTAATAAATCGGTTCATTGAATCGCAGTCAGTAATTTATAATTCAAACGCATATGTTTAAGTGATAGGTGCGAGCGAGACAGCGATAACAATATCGGAGCCCATTTTCAAGTCGACTGATCTTGAATAGGACTGAATACTTTAAATATTCAGATTACTCTCATAAACGTTGGGTAGAAAAAATCTAAAGAGATATTTTAACATAAAATTTTCTTTTGTACCTACTTGGAAATATTTATTAAATAATTTAAGCTTATAAATATAAAAATGTTCAATAATGTACAATCAAGTACATTATTGAACATTTTTTTACAAAAACATTAAATATTAACAACTCACCTCGAGTATTTTAAAATAACTTCAATACATAAATTTTCATCATCCATTTTTCAGTGGGCGCAACCAAAAAGAAAATCGAATTCGGAATTCAAATAAAATAATAGAATGTTCTTTTTAGCACAAATAAAAACATGCAGCCACAATAATATAAAAAAGCAATAGAAAAGCTATATAGGAATAATATGGAACTGGTGGTTCAATGGTGCAAAACTTGCCAAAGATAATTAACGTAGATATAAAATAGAATATTCGATGTCCTCTCCAATATCCGGACTCCGGATGGATGCGCCGCCATTTTTTCTGTAATATTTCTGTTACAATAGTTTTTTTTTTTTTTCATTGATTGGTACTTCGTCGCCGGCCTTTTGAGAGAGAAAACATACACTCATAAGTTTTAAATTCGACTATAGTTTTGTTTATTGTTTCAGGTACGTATTTCTTTAAATCGTCGACTGATGAACTGGCACTGAGGTATTTTTGATTTTTATAAAAAATAGTTAAATTTCAAATTAAGAAGCTAAATGGTGCAACTGCGCACTAACTTACATGGAATCACTTAACACTTAGCCGTTAAAGTATATGGAACAATCTCGTTAGGCAAGTTAAATTCGTTTTAACCGGTTAAAACTGTGCAGACACATAAATCAGGGGCAATTTTCGGCGATGGTAACACTGATTGGAATACTAGTTAACTGAGTGTGCGTTAGGGTGGCACGGCTACCTATAGGCAATAATGGGCCGGATAACTTTGTTACCTCACGGTCAAGGCAAAAGGCTCGGTACCGTTGCCCTATTTATTAGTTTTAATAGCTTCTATTTGAAAATTTGTTTTGAATCTATTGAAATCTCAAAATATAATTTCAACACCATAATGTTATGACTCAAATGTATCTCTATATCTATCAGAACACACCGATACAAATAGGTGCTTGATAGGAACACTATTACAAAGTATAATAGGTATTACCACCTAGCTATGGTTACCTCACCTCACGTTGATGATTTTCTTCACCGAAAGCTGAATCTTGTTTTAGGATTCGTTCTCACAACCGTTCGCTATCACCATCAATCAATTTTACTACTATTAAATCATCACCACAGTTATTTCGATCGATTTAGTGAAATTTCAATAGCAGCTTCTTCTGACAATAACAAGTAAAGGTCTTAAAGTGACAGCTTGAAAATATTTATAAACTTTTCATTATACGATAAATATCTCAAAATTATAGTACAAAGGCCATTCTTTATGTTAGATAGGTACATTATTAATCTCAGTTCTATACACCATAAGTGGGGTGTCAAAACGATTCCGCCTTATAATTAAGGAAATTTGAAAACCGACATCAAAACGGTAGCTTGAACCCTTACAATCTGATATTCAGAGGCAAGGGGACGGGGCGAGGAGGCATGAGGGGCATGGGGGCCATTCATTAATCAAGCGAGTGACAGATCGCGAGCACGCCACATGTTCATACGTAGATTATGTCTCGTTACTTCCAGTTGTTTGGTCACACTGTTGTTTGCTTGTGTGCGTTGCTTTATAGGGGCAATTGAGTAAAAGTTTGAGATGCTTTTGTTTTGTTTGTATGGGTTTCATTACTTTTTAATTGACTTTTAGTTACTGGTATATTCTTGTTTTAAAAGTTTTTGACTACAATATCAGATAGGCGATGCTAACTAAACATCTATACTATGCCATACTCTTTTAATGTTATCTGTTGTATTCGGCCGTTAGATCTTATTGTAACGTTTCATACATAATGAGCTAATACTTCAGAAGTCGTATTACAGTGTCGTTGACAGGAGCGGCTGAAGGTGTGGGCGGTATGGGCATTGACTTATTATACTTAATATTATTTATAAAAACATCTGTAATAAGAGCCTTGATAGTTGATATTGTAAGCAAAGGACGCAGTTCAGTAGCTTCGTTTGATCAATTTGGTGGATTTGAATTTAGACTTTTCTATATTTTATTAAAAAAATATAAGTAAAAAGATTATGATAATAACACTGATAAAATCTCTTTTATATATAATTTTATCTAAAATAACCTTATTGATGAAATTTAAGCGGTCATTCAACTAAAGCATATTAAAGTCCATTTCAGATAGAGGTTCCAAATTATCGAAAACTTATCAAATCCAAATCCAACTTCGTAATTCGAATGCTAGAGAGCGAAAAGGTCGCAAGGTAAACTGTTACTGTAATACATTACCCAAGTAATATTCCCAGGTTTAACCGAAATCTTATTAAATTTTGCCAAATTGGTAACTCAAAGAACTGTATATACATATAATTTAACTTTGCTTCGCGCGTGGCTTGAACTCACCTATTGGTATTTTTAATGGCAATACTTACTAGGATATTTTAATGGTAAATTCACCTAGATTTTTCCTGCGAGTGGATCGTTGCCAGTTAAATAAATTTGATACAAAATCAGCACGTACTGACTTAACAAATTTTGCTTTTAAAAACAAATATTGCATTTAATTCCAGTACATTTGTCCAACTAAAAGCATTAAGTCTAGAAAGCATGTTCCTTCCTTGGCTCGATCAAAATAACATTACTGTAACTATTTACGAGCATGCCTTTTTGAATTGCAATTAACTGCAAGTACGACCCTGTAGATTGGAGCGTGTGTGGCCGGCATAAGTTCTGTGCTTCGTTCTTGTTTACAACTGACGCTTAATTCGTTCTGAAACGTATCAGGCTAAGTACTATTTATCTTAGTCTAAGGATAAATTGCTTTTGCTTAGAAAATACTAATTTCACGTGAAATTTAGACAACTATCCTGTGCCAACAATATTTTACTCAGTAAAGTTCTTTTAAATATTATGTAATTTTTTTTTATATTTATTTACAACAAATATTTACAATCAATGTATAAAATACAAACTATGATATATAGAAAACGTCCTCAAAGTGTGTAAATTAAGTTTAATTTTATAACAATATTTATTTAGCACATGCAAGTAGTGATTGACTGTACTTGTCATTTTTTTTTAATGTATTTTCTTTCTTTATTTCTCTAGCCCAATGAACGTTTGACCACAATTTCACCATGATTTCCCTTTAAGAACTTCTGTCACAGCCAGCTTACTCAGGAAAGTCCTTACAAACCAAGTTAAAGAGTAAGTAGAGATGCTCAGACAGACCTTCATACAAGTATACATATAGAAAATACTTGTGCAAATCCTGATTGCTCTCCATAGTTAATTAAATTAGGATTCCAGTTTATTTAGGCCTATCGGTTTATCGAGTGACCCCTGGCCCTCTGCTGACCTTGGCTCGTTGGACTGTGAGGGCCAGTCGTGACGTTTAATTTAACTAAAAGATAGTTAAATTAAAAAAGAAGTGTTACTATCAAATACAGGTCCGGTGTTGTTGGAGATCCGATGAGAATTTTATGGTAGGACACATGGGTTAAACGCTTTGGTATAGTTTTATATATTTTTTTATCTATTGACCTGTGTTTGACCACTTATGGTGGTGAATGATAAAGCTGTAAAGATACAAGGAAAAAATATTTTGAACGGAAACCTCAATACATGAACATAATTTTTTAAATAAATAAAATAAAAATAAAAGTTACTTAAACAAATTAATGCAGGCCGCCAAAGTCCGGTCCTATTGGAGATCCTTAGGGTAGGCCTATGTCCAGCAGTGGACGTCTTGCGGCTGGTAGGTTTCATCACAAAATACAGGAAAGTTCGATGGGACCGTGCACCAAACCTACGACCGCACGTTCATAGTCTTCAAGCTCTTAACCGCTACCTAATAACTTTTGCGGTATTATAATAATTGCTAGAAAATTGATACTATCTCAGTATATTCTTATCAATCATTATATGATCTTTAAAGCCAGCGTATAAGGTTCAAAATCGATTAGTTTTCAAACTATATAGTCGTAACCTTCCAGTAATAAATTAAATCCCAAGTTGTAACGACTAAAATTCTGGAATTAGTTAAATTATATTCAAAGTTAGTCAAGGTTTGATTGACTGACTCTACTGGCTATGCATATGTATGTACTGTACCTATATCTATAGCTATAAATTTAATTTCTGTAAAGAATATGGGACAATTCATAGGCGATGGCGATAATTACGATTTCATGATCTTTTGTTTTCTGAGTTATGCCAATTTTTAATATGTTATGTTAAATTATTCTGAGATATGATCTATCTATGCCCTTAATTTTATCTAAATCTTTTCAGCGTGATTGAGTAAAACTTCACTTCACTTATAATAGATATTTTTTGTAAATATTTTTTTATCAACTTCTTCCAACAAAAGCAAATTCTCATTTATTAAGAATACTAAAGTATTTCACGTAGCATTTTTCTTATTTGCTATTTATAACAAATCCTTTTAAAAAGGTGTCAAAAGATATCAACCAAAACACTCAAACACGAATGAACCAAAGGTAATGCAGTAATGAAAGACCATGCAGGGTCATTCAATCGTTGGGAGGGGTGGAACCAAACGTCCATTAGTAGGCGAATGCATTTATACTCAGTACTAATTATAGGGGGGTGAATGAGCGATATAGATTTTAGGGGAGAAACAGTTACGGTTACTTTTGTTGTGGTCCTGATACTTTGGCTATTGATGATTCATATTTTATGTTGTTTCTAGCCAAAAATCTGTCCATTTTCGAATTTACATCGCTTACTGCATTTACTTCAATAATTTTGTTGGGTGAACATTAGTGTAACTAGTTATTCTGTTGCTATGGTAACCATATTCCCAAATCAATTACTATCTAGGTAAATTTACTGCCCCCCTTATTTACATTTAACAAAACGTCTAAAGAAATACTAAATGACCAGCATTAAATCATTCCAAGTTTTAAATCTCTAACATTACAACGAATCACCTTAAAATTCACAGGGTGGCAAACAATCGTTGGCAGGGTTGGTAGGGGGGCTACTAATGGCACCAAATGACTCAAATGCATTTATATTGAGCGCTAATTATGCTCGTCAGGGGTCCTTTGTGGGAGTACTTCACGCTTACATCTGTGATTGATCGACGCTCACTTTGACTTTGTTCCAGATTGATTGTTACAACTTTGCCCGATAGTTCTTTGAACTTGTTATAGTCTTCGAATGTTCTAGGGGAAGTTCGTTATCACTGACAGATGGACACACTCTCTTGTAGAATTCTGTACGATTCTGTGCAACAATTTTGTTAATCTGGATGACAAATAAACGACCTTTGATTGTATTTATACGTATTGATTTTTTAATGTCAATTTTACAACTTATTCGTTTCAATCAAAAATTGTTTGGAAATATTCTTAAACTGATAAACACGTCTAAATAAGACAAACATACCAACCAACATAATCGAACAGTATTGACCCCAAAACTCCCATAGCTCTCAAAACTTCTTCTATTATCGTCACACAAGTCCCTTATAAAGTTGGCGTGATAAACAATCGGTTTGGAGCCTCATACATATTAATACACTTGGTGACGCGTTGAATGACTCTCGGCTGGCTTTCCGAACACCCTGTGTTTATTTACACAACTTGGTGTCTCAGCCGAAGGTTTATCGGGTTAATAATTGAGCTTGATTTTTTATTATGTGGGTAGTTTCTGAAAATGATTTGTGTCGGCCTGAACCCATTATTGAGATCTCTATTCCAATATTTTAACGATGATGCGATGAATTCATTCATCAATTGTAATTAGTTTGTCTACCCTTATATCCAATAAAGAAAGTAAACTCTTTCTAAAAGTATTGGCATGATGTCAACAGCAAACAAGGCCTCACTAAACGGGGATCGTATAAAAAAATATAATTTCCTTGAAAACTCTACAATTTTTCGTGTCCAAATATAAATAAGAGGAGGCTCGAAGGCTTAGTGGCTGTCGACGGTTGTGTCCTCGCCTCATAATATCACTACGTTGTTGACATCGCAGGCTCCACACGCCCGCCATTTTGGACGCGCCAAAAGCGCGGGAAATTTGCTGTCATGGCGGCGAAAATAATTAGATTCCGTCGGCACACTTCTTCTTAGTTCATTTCTGTATGTTTTGTCAATTATTTCTCCGTGAATGTCACTGTTGGTCTCAGTCTTTTTTGTTTCGTAGAGGTGAGCCTTTTGTTCAGTAAATGAATGTCAAGGTGTAGACGTTTATAAGCAATATTTAATGCAAGCGGACGTTTGGATTCGTTTCCTTTTTAAAAACAATGTATATTCTTTTCCTCTAAATTCCATTAAATATTCTTTCGTTTGAATAAAACACCGACCCTCTTTTGCGTATCTAAATTGATATTAATTGAGTTAGAAGCCCCGACATTGTACCCCATGTGTTTTCCTTAACAATCAAGCGTTGCGCAATCCGTTTTACTGCCCGCAAAATTTTAAAAAAGCAATTTTCGACCTTACGTCGTTAATTTTAGTGACATGTTTAAATTTATTCAACGTGAAAATTAAGTTAGATTATCTGTCTTGTGTCTCACCATAGTTTTAAATTCAATTTATGTACGAAATACAAATTGTGGCGGTTGAAATCCCACGCGTCGGCCATATTTGAATTAATTTAGTTTTTAACTAACGCGGGAAAGCTCTTTAGGGGTTATATCTTGCGGAAAGTGTTTTACAGTGCATGTGGGGATTACTCGTTATTTGTTGATGACACAAATGCTTAGCTTACTAATTATCGTGAGATGGTATTTGACTTCAGTGAAAAAGTTACAATTAACTATCACAGATCCAGATTTATGACTTTACTATATATCCTCCATTACATTTCTGTTAGTCACTTATGACACGATCACAACACAAGGTTTTATATTTGATTATGTAATTGGTGTTCAATTTTTTTAATCCTGGCTCCAATGAATACCTTTATTCCTATAGATTACATTTCATCAACGAATAGTTATGCACTTGTTAAACTAAAAGTAGATATACAGGGTGATTTTTAAGTCACTGGCCATACTTGCAGGGGTTGAAGTACTCGTTAATATGAACAACTTTTATCATGGGACTAACTCTCGAGATCACAAAAAATTATCAGCTGTCCATACAAAAGTTCAATACCTACTCGACCAAAATGTATGAAGGAACCATTTTATTTTTTGCGATATTAGAGTTGGTCCCATAATAAAAGTTGTTCATATTGGCGAGTACTTCAACCCCTGCAAGTATGGCCAGTGACTAAAAAATCAACCTGTATACGCTGCAATAAAATATAATTGGAATTTATTTATGTCTGTATCATATTCGACGAGATATTTCGTTTCAAGTGGGACTAGTTTGTACGTGCGAAACTTTGTTATAATATTTTTTTTTGCTATCATCAAACTATAGTAATTGGGAAAGTTCGCTCATTATATTTTTGGCGGAGTATTTTTTTCGTGACCCGCAGCGCATGTAGGATCAACTATGATAGTATTTTATTAACAAGCAGTTATATGTTTCAGACGATTTGATGATATTTGATATATAATATTAATGGACTTGTCCTGACTGACTGACTGATCTATGAACGCACAGCCTAAACTGCTGAGGTTAGAAACTTGAGATTTTGTATACAGACTCCTTATACATATAATGTGGAAACCTATTAGGTTCATTCTTAAAGGATTTAGTTTTAATCAAAGTATATTTGATTCATTCATTTTCAGGCATTCATATTCATAGTTAAGTTAATTCTACAAGTTCCAAACTACCCTGGACTTAGGATATGTTTATTTTTTATAATGCTTGTACCGTAGTATTTTTTACTACGATTAACCTATATTGATGTTTCCATGCATTGAAAACATACAATTTATAAACTAGGCTTTTACAAAAGGCTTCACAAATACCACGACATTATGGGCCTTCATATGTGAGGCCGACATTTCGTAAAGGTCACATATTCTTTTACATAATGTGCTAAAAATACGATAAAGTTCATTTATAGTTAGTTCAAAGAGCTGGCCGTAATAGGTTATTTTTTTCAGTGAAAACAATGTTCGAAATTAAAATTGTCATACTTCGATTTGATATCAAAACTGAACCTTATGAAACTCGTGTTTTTGACGAAAATAAACGCTTTTTATAGGAGAAATTAGTTCCATGAGTATTCCGCGAGAGGCGCTGTGCCAATTCCTATAGAGTACTAAAATGTCGAAAACGCAAAAGTGATAGTAATGAATGTAACGTCAAAAACTCGCACTATGGACTCCTATAATGTAAAAGGACCGTCAGATTCGATCAGCTGAAAGTGGTAAATTCTATTATAACTATATATATTACCTGTGGCTCAACTATGCAGACTATACAATCAATGCAGTGGGGTAGTTGACATTAATTTTGATGCATTATTGAATTTCTATAGAACGTCGTTGCATTACATCAATTCGTTGTAAAATAAATAAATAATTTAAAAAAAAACTCAATATTAATAAATAGGTAATTCATAATATGTAATATATGTATTGGTAATGTAAGTATATATAGTTTATCATAATGCTGTATTTTTCCTAACTTTATCAGTTAAATTATCATATTGTGTTTGCCTTTAATTGGTTGTGCTTTAAGATTTAGATTTAAAATGTATATGGTTTATGTATGATTGTAACAACTGTTGGCAGACCTTAAATAAAGAAATATATATACGTATACCACATACAATTAATTTATTACATAAAAACTTTAATACCGATTATAATTTAACGACGTACAATTCCAACTTCGAAATTCCAAATCTTACTCTAATTGCAATAAGATAATTATTTCACCAATTAGAGCATATCTCACATTACATATTAATTGATAGCGTCAAAGTAACTATGAGTATAACGTTTGTAAACCTTGATTTCTACGTCGATAATCAAAGAACCAGTATAACCAGAGCTCCCCCTCCCCCCACTGCATGGTAAAGTGAGTAATGGAGGGACGAGATGAATGTGCAGTCGGGGATCAGCTCTATTTGGACAGTTATATTTCCGTGTCATCTGACGGGAGATAGCTTAAGAGTATGGTGTAAGTTATAAGTTTAAACGTTTATGTTTAATTGGCTTTTGATTTTGTTTATCATATACTTTATGACAATCTAGACGCCAATCGCCAGACTTACCAATTTGTACTTTGACTTTGATTGAGTTATATAGCTCAACTCTCTCACTCCACGGTTTCACCCGCATTCCCCAGGGATCTTATGTTTTCCGGGGATAAAAAGTAGCCTATGTTCTTCTCCGTCCCATAGGCTATCTGATTACCAAATTTCATCGTGATCGTTTCAGTGGTTTAAGCGTGAAAAGGTAACAAACAAACAAACCCACTTTCGCATTTATAATATTAGTTAGGAAGGACTTGGATTAGGATAGTTAGGATTTGCAGTGTCGTATGGTACTTGGTAGTGCCTGCCGGGCTGACTAGTATAGCCTCATGTTGAAAATCTATCGTCAAGCACTTTCCGCGTGTGTTTTTGCAGCTTCACTTGAATGTTACCTACCCTTTTAGGCTTGTATTTATCACCTTTAGGCACAACATCACTGAATATTGCGGTCATAATAATAAACAGACCAATCCAAAATTTAAAAAAAACTAGAAGCCTTATCAATATCAGGCATTTAACACATTCAATCTCAATCCATTCTGAATTTCCGATCTTTATTTCCACCCATATTTTTTTCCAATAAGCTTATCGCCCCCGCTCCCGCTACATCTCATAGCATGTCCCACGCAGCTAAGCTTGGCACAAGGCGGCAGCTCAGTGTACTGATTGCGGCCAAGGTGGTGACTGGAAGCACTAATTAGTCAAGCAAGCGATACTGTGCTGTTGTCAATACGATAAGTGTTATAAGTGATGTCTGACGAAGATGGCTCTATTTGTGAATTACTCTACATGTTTAGAACTAGCTGTTCGAGTAATGGTAAGTGGGTACCGTCGCCTATAGAAATTAGCAATACCAGTGGGATTACCGATGTGTTGCCGACCTTTAAGACATCTGGCTCTCAAGTGCAACTGCCAGGACACACCAATAGGTGCTTGGCGATAGAAGTATACAAACGGGAGACAATTTAGTCGTAAAACTCCCTAAGCAACATGCCCAAGTAACTCACCTGAAATTCAGTTAGCACTATTTAAATGATTGCTTTTCGCGGAACCATTCCGAGCAGTCTATTTTATGTGAGGTCGTATTTCACACCTCGTTTTTTTTTTTAAACAAAATGGAAATTGGTACATAGGTCTGTTGATACTTTGAAACGCTTAAGCTGACTTGCTTTCTTTATGTTTAGTTGAAATATTGAGCTTGAAGAGTACTTTGTTTATTAAAGTACTCTTATATAGCTAAAATCATTAGCATGGAATTGTGATATAGAAATTATAGTCTATAATCAGCTGTAATTTATAAACCTTATTCTATTTATGCATCGTCCATCAATGATTGAGTGCGTGTAGAGAGATGATAATAGATGTAATACATTCTTATTATTTACCAGATCAAATTAAAGAGCCAGGGATCTAGATTTAAAATTGATTAGATTTTCCAGCAACTCGCTCCACTTACTATCAACCGTGTGAACAGAGCATAGGTAGCCGTTCGCGTCCGGTCAATGGTCACTCGTTATAATTGCTTATCCGAACCGCGCTGTTATAAAACTCTTGTGTGAAACAGCCCTTATATTGAACCAGGTGAAAATCAACTGTAAAGTAATATTGACGTTATTTTCAGCGCTCTCAGCGGCTCCATCTATCAATGACAGTGTGATTATTTTCGAGGTTTTATACATTGTATGTTTAGGTAAAAGTAATCGTGGAGTATTTAGTTTAGAGTTTATATTCGTGTGAGCTTTCTTCAATGTTGCAATGAGCTTTCGGTGAACGAAACCATTATGTTAAAAACATAGTATGGTAGGTTACTTTGTAATTGTATTAGTATCAAATTATTAATAATTCCTCTCAACCTAACATTATGAGGTATGTAGAAATTATCTCATATCCAATCCAATACGTCTACAATCATCTACAATTAAAACATAGACCTCAAATCTATAGACACGCCCAAAAGTAACCTCACACAGATACTCATCTCCACATATGTACCGTTAGCGTGATTTATCGTCACAAAGTGGAGGGTAACAAACACGCAAAGTGTCCAGGTGTGAGATATTTACTGCCCACTCTACTCAGCAATGCCCTCATCGCCTGTAACGCGTCGACCAATTAGTTTGAGGCCTTTTCGTTTGAGGCCGTATTTAAGCTGTTTGTATGCTAGCCTTGTTTGAGTATGTCATATATTAATATTTAAGAGTGGAATAAAAGAGATGTTTGCTGATGACGCTAACATTCGCTATTTATGTCTGTTTGCACAACCATCTCCATAAAAAAAAATATTATCTTAATTTTAATAAAGACTTTCTGAAACTAAGTAGTTCGGTACCACCAAAATGAATACTAATAAAATCCATAAGTAAAACGGCAAAAAATGGCCTGTGGTATAGGAGCCCACTTAAATATTTATTTTATGCTGTTTTTTAGTATTTTTTGTTATAGCGGCAACAGAAATACATCATCATCTAACTATCACGGTTCATGAGATACAGCCTGGTGACGGACGGACAGCAGAGTCTTAGTAGTAGGGTCCCGTTTTACCCTTTGGGTACGGAACCCTAAAAATAAATATTACTAAATGCTAATAAAGTTGTCATTTTTAAAGTGTACTTTAAATATTCAACCCCAAAGCATTAATTAATAAAACGATTAAATAAAACCAAAAAGGCTAACCGACGCGGAAAATGTCTTGACAAATATTGAGAAGAAACTTGTTATAATCAATCAACTGGGCCCCTTCGTTGGACCCTGAAATGAGGTCGTTCACCTTCAGCTCGAGGACTCCTTGTTCCACAGATTTGGGATTAATTACCGTCTGCAAATCGTTATTCCACCCCTCGCCTGATGAGAAGAAAAAAATATTTGCTTTTTTGCAATGATGAAATTGATTGCCTTGATTATTACTAAGGTTGCAATTTTATTAGGAACAATGGCTGTCATGATGTTCATTTTTTACAAAAACTTATTTATTTTCTCAATTTCACTTAGGTTAAGTCAACATTATTTGGTAAGTACATCGTAAATCTAAGTACCTAGTTGCTGACATCCTAAAAGGTTTTTCCAAGAAAAGAAATTAAGATCTAAGGTGATCTTACATAGACTTTAAAAAGTACTATTCATTTCACATTACCCTATTAAGTTTACCTTCAATGTTTGTCTTTTATACAGTAGGCAGAGCCTTGTTTAGAGTTTTATCGTACGATTCCTACAGATTTATGGCGATCAGATATGTTAAAATGTATTGTTCGGAAAAAGAATTGATACCTTTGTTATTCTTACCTTTACGATTGGCTCGTATTGCCGATCTAGTGTTTTGATTGGTCAATGTATGTATATAGATTTACTCAAGGCGATATTTTTTGTATTATCTTCAAAAATTAATTATTTGAGATGCCGAATCCACTCACTTATGTTATATTCTATTCTGAGATGTATAGCATAGCGATAATGACGTTCAAAGAGCATCTGGACTGGGGAAGTACCTCCACCCTACAGAATACCACAGCCAAATACTTATAGAGTTGTGTTCCTGCGCGTGAGTAAGGTTGCCAGAGCTCATCGGGGATGCAAGCGTTCATAGGCTACAGTAACCTCTCACCATCAGGCGGCCGTTCGCCGACATATGGTATAAAAAAAGAAACAAGCTGACACCTTCTCTAAGCACTTTCGCAAAACCATACCTAACTTGTTAAATTCTAACCATGTGAAGACTGGACCCAACGACACAGGATATCCTAGTGTGGAGACCACGATCAACTATACACGAATCATATGATTAATGATCAATATTCTATTTCTATAATATTTTTTATTTACATATTTACAATCAATGTATAAAATACAAACTATGATATATAGAAAACATCCTCAAAGCCCTCGCTGCTGTCGATAGGCAAGGTTCCCAACAGGCTGGCAGCGTTCCCATTTTGGATGGCCAAACTTATGCGTTGGCGGAAAAAGCTCCCAGCCCGTCGGTCTCCCGAAGCTTCGAGGAGCTTGGATGATAAAATCCGAGCAAATCGGCGAGCCTCGAACCCCCATGGACCCATGGATCAATATTTATTTTTATTACTCAGTCAGTCACACTGTTGATTTAACGTATTTAAATGAAACTTGGCTGATAGATAGGACATATCTTGGTATAATTTTCATCCCGAGAAAATAGAATTTCGTGCGCGCTGCTAAACCTCGGAGCGGATGATACTATTAAATATTCTCTTTTAATACATAATATTTACTTTATATCTCATCTTCCAAAAACATGGTAGGACAATTTCGTTTCACAATACCCCAAGATGAAGATAAACATCACCGAGCCCTTAAATACAGATCTTTGTACCGCCAGAATTGTTACAGGAAATTAAGGCATCCACTGAAAGGTCGGAACTTGGCCCTTGGAAACAAAAGAGCATTGCTTCATTACAAATCCGTCGCTTTCGCATGACCTAATATGGGATATTCATTCGTGTGCTTTTCTTTACAAGAATTTTAAATTACAATACAATGAAGCTTCTGGATTGGTTTCAATTGCCGTAAACTCTTTTTTTTGTTTTCTTTTTACAAATTTTCAATATATTTTTTTAAAGTAACAATAGGAAAGAATGTGCTTTAGAACTCTGAATATTACTGATTGGCTTTGGTCCTTCTAATCTATACTAATATTATAAAACTGAAGATTTTGTTTGTTTGTTTGTTTGAACGCGCTAATCTCAGGAACTACTGGTTCGATTTGAAAAATTCTTTCAGTGTTGGATAGCTCATTTATCAAAAAAGGCTATAGGCTATTTTTATCCCGGGAAAACACAAGATCTCTCGGGAACGCGGGTGAAACCGCGCGGAAAGGCTAGTCCTACTATAATATAATAAATGTGAAAATTTGGATGGATCGATGGATCTTTGTGACTCGATCATTCGTAAACGGCTGAATGGATTTGGATGAAACATGGCACAAAGATAAATAATACCTTGGAGGAACATATAGATTACTTTTTATCCCGGTAAAACATAAGATTCTTCAGGAACGCGGGTGAAACCGCGGGGCAGAATTTTTCTTTATGTCAGTAGCCTGACAAGCAGGCAGGCGGTCCACCTGCTCAGACCAAATAAGAAGTCAAGACGGATAGCTGTCAACAACGCCTTACCTTGCTATAATAATTCGCAATTTTTTAAAAGAAAAAGAACCGAATTGTGTTATAAAAGGGTCAAAACTAATCTGTAAAAACTAATCTTCGAGAAATAAAAAGCAGGATGGAATCACATTTCATACATTAGTAGGTAAACATAAAAATCCATATTTTTAATAAATAAATTTGACACTCACTAAGTGCACACACGTTTTCGAAACCTCACTACGACCTCACGTCATTGTTGACAGCGCTCTGTCTTGACTTATTATTTGGTCTGAGTCCACCAGATGATATGTGAATACCGTCGTCACCTATGGACACCAGCTAGCTAGATATATAAAAAGCACAAATTGTATGTAATCTTATTAAATCTTTCAATACAACAGTAACTGCTCAAACAAATCTCACAGTAAACTGGAGCGTATGTTTCTAAGGCCAACCAAAGGGGCGTATCTTATCCAACGCCCTTTGTTCCCAACCAGAGCTCATAAATCCTAAGTTGCCATTCACAGTCGCATTGAGCCAAAACTTTCGCTTCTTCGCAAATGGCTGCTCTGAGACCCTGAAAGTGAATGGGATCTGATAACAGGTAATGAATGGCGTCTCTATTGTTTCATAATTAATTTGTTCATTAGTGTCTTTTACACCTCTAACATTGGAGTTATGGCCGCCGTGTGGTGTCGTAATGGGTTCTTTTGATAATCGCTTATATTCTCCTAGGGTTGAGGTATGCGGGTAAGGAGCGGTGTATTTATAGATACAAAATAAATTGCGGGCAGTTAAAGATTTCATAGTCTTAAGTGTAATACATACATAACATAAGGTGGTGTTATCTTTATAAATATATATCAGCGCCCACCTTAGTCTCTATCAGTCTATAAATAAAGCTTATTTTACTTTGTTTAAGATTGTGTTCGACCACTATCTCACAATGGTAGGTGTTGATATGGTGTTATGTTTTACTCAACGATGTTGTAATGGCTGAAAGGATTTGAATGAAACTTTACAATTATGTAGATTGTTTTTGGAATAAAGGATAATTTTCTATAAAATGTTAGATTATTCGGGAACGCAGTTAAATAGTGATAGCAGGATAGGATTTACTATGAATTGGCTTGTTTTTAGTGTTCCGTACCCAAAGGGTAAAAACGGGACCCTATTACTAAGACTTCGCTGTCTGTCCGTCCGCCTGTCTGTCACCAGGCTGTATCTCAAGAAACGCGATAGCTATACAGTTACAATACAAATTATGTATTTCTGTTGCCGTTATAACAACAAATACTAAAAACAAAATAAAATAAATATTTAAGGAGGGCTCCCATACAACAATCGCTATTTTTTTTTGTTGTTTTTATAGATAATGGTACGGAACCCTTCGTGCGCGAGTACGACTCGCACTTGGCCGGTTTTTGATAATAATCTCATCGTCAAAAGTTATGTTGAGGCTAAAAGTGATGAGTGCTTAAACCCTAGAAGACAACTGGTTCTCAAGTGTAGCTGGATCCGGTAGATGCTTAAACTAGTGGCATACTATGATAATTATTTTGACAAGAGGGTATCTCTACTGTCACGCTATGCTTGTCTCTTTCTTAAAACGCCCTTAATTACGCGTCGCTAGTTTAACTATAATAAAACAAAGATAGACCCATTAACTAACCTATAAGAGTTATAAAACTGCACTCAACCGCATCACAAACAGCGTCTAAGCGCCAGAAATGTTATCTATTACTCTGTTAACATACAATAGGAGATACTACAATGAAACGAGATTTCCAATACGTAGGTACTTTACAACAAGCATTCATGACAAAGCTTAGGCGGTCGTTAAACCTGGCTTAAATATCTGACACACGGCAGTAAAGACGAGCGAGCGGTGCGAGCGCCGCGTGTGTCAATAAAAAACTTTATTGTGTTACGTTTGATGTCTGTCAATGTTATAAAGTATTTTGATTACGATCGATATTTCAATTTTTAATCCACAGTAAATGTTTATGAATATTTAATGTTCCTATATAAAATGAAGATTAGGAGTCGAAACAGATTTTTATGTATCATTAATTAAATTAATGTTTTAAGATAGGTATCTACTTTACTATGTATGAATCCTATTTTACTGATTCTTACACAGTTTTTCTGTCTTAAAGTTTATAACACTATGAAGATACATAATCACTTCTCTTTCACATTAATAACTCCAATGTCTTTTGTCATCGCACTCTGTCTCATGCCTAATAAAATTCACCAACATCATTAAAAGTATATGACGTCCACTGCTGGACCGATACTTTTTTTAAAGTTACCATATCTTCCGATCCTCCAATTATTACAGGCGCAGGTGATTGGTCAATCTTATAACACAGTAGACGTGCACGATAAATTGCTCATTGAAAAAGCTCTACGTTCTTCACGTCAATATTATCCACGTATAAAACTATGCGGGCCGGTTGAACTGTAGTAAATCAGTGTGGTAACCCGCGCCTTGTCTGATCATCGCTCATGTGAGTGAGACCCGAGGTACCCGAGACCGACTTACGGTGTCTTACGCGAGACTATGATCAATGGGTTGACTGTAGTCTTAAAAGCGTTGTAGAGTTATGCAATGGTTTGAGGTAGCTGTGGAATCTTATTTTTTAAAATTCCTTATCAAAGATTTAAAAATAGAAAACATAACTTTAATGTACCCCTAAAATTATGACATTAAAACCCTATCAACGGTCACAGGTACCGTACACCATAAAATGTAACGCAGACTATAACCCTCGCACGCATGGGGGACTCAATTGTCCACGGGCCTTGGAGACCATAATTTTTCGCTCTATTTCTTTCGGACACCGAACACGTACGAAGGGTTCCGAAAGAATCCGAGGGCCAAACAGGTCGACTGTGAAATGTCTCGAACATGTTGCTCCTAGAGGAAGGTCTGCGGCTATTTTTAGGGCGGTTTTCCCATAAATTTATGGTGACACGGGTTGATAAAGATGTACTTTAAAATTGAGTTTTAAATTGAAAATGGGAGGCGGTATTGGTTTATAGATGGATAGGGATGGGGTGATGCTGTCAGTTTGTTTTCCTTTGTGACAACATTATTATAGATTATTTGATATTCCGTTATTGAATTTACTTTACGAAAAAAAAACATTCATAAGTATTACATCATAATTTTATGCTTAACACTGAAAGGTTTAACTTTAAAAACAACAAATCCAAATCGAAAATATAATTTTATCGGATTATATAAACTTTTGGGCAGAAAACAAACCAAATGATGCGTAGGCCTATTTCAGTAACGCTATCCGATCGGCCCAGGCCTCATAGCTTAACAAGCAAATAACGAGCCGGCCTCGTAGTAGGCCTAAGCTGATACCCGAACGTTTCAATTTTGCTAAAAGCTAAAACATCAAAATATACAATTCATGGAGTTATGATTTTTCTGGATACGCCGTACTTTTGAGCGTGGTTACAATATTTCAGTATTTTATCAAATTATTTTTAAACGTGGTAAAACCAATAATATAATTAAAAACTATTATATTATTGGTTTTATTAATTCTACAATACATTTCGACAGTATCTACGGCCTGGTGGTAAGCGGTTACCGTAGTTTATTGACGCTTGCACCACCAAGAGAGGTAGAGCATAGCGATATGTCGCTCAAAGAGCAGCTCGACTGGGGAAGTACCTCCACCTTACAGAATACCGCAGTCAAATAACTTATAGTTGTGTTCCTGCGCGTGAGTAAGGTTGCCAGAGCTCATCGGGGTGGGGGGAAGGGTCGGCAACGCGTGAGTGATACCCCTGGTGTTGCAAGCGTTCATAGACTACGGCAACCACTTACCATCAGGCGGGCGGTATGCTTGTTTGCCGACAATGTTGTATAAAAAAAACCAGAAGTATAACAGCAAAAATCTTTTCACACCCTTCTATGGTAAATAATCAAACAGTGTCACTAAAAACTCTTAATATCTCTTAACAATTGAATTATTCCTTCCAGTGTTATTGTGTTCATTGAAACCGGGATCCGAACCTAATTGAATAGCACGCTACACTATTCCTGAGCTAAATATCTAGCAACGAGTTATGCCAAACTTACATAAACCTGATTTCCACATTTCTCCCATATACATATATACATACATAATATATTATATCTGTAAGCTTTCTCTGTAATTCAGTGACTATATAATTTATTATAGGCGCAGATATTCTAGTGACTACCATTATATATTGAGTGTTAAACACTATACAGTCAGTTTAAGGAACTTACGTAAAGTAAATAGGCATTTTATGAGCAAGCATTATATTCAGAGGAAGCCACTGGTCGAATACAACTTACAAGTCAATTTAAAATAAATACGTTCTTAATTTGAATCAGACGAGATATATCTTTTATTTTGAGAAAAAGGTCATATTGAGCCTTGTTTATGGTTTAGGTACCACCTAGAAACTCATTCGCTTTATTTATAATATTCAATCGCATTTTTATTTATTTCACATCTTAAAAACTTTTTGTACCCATTTCCAACGAACATAACATAGGCTTTAGAGCTTTCTTGAATATTTTCTACAAAATAGTAATTCGTGTAAGGCTTACTTAAAATACTGGTAACACAATAACACAAACAAAGGTATTTCTTGAGTTTCTAGAAGTATTTGTGTCTGTAAAGTTACTACATTATGTTCAGAAATGTTTGAATTTCAGATATAATTTATTGTCATATTTCGTTAAGTTTAGCGCTGTTTTGAAATACGTAGGTAAACTTTATGTTAGTATTTTGCCATATAATAGCATTATTTTTTATATTCGGGGAATACCCAAAATAATTTTCTAGCTTACTGTACAATACTATTATAAATATTGTTTATTGTCCAACTACCCCGTAAGTATATTAATAACAGAATCCAATATGGCGCCGAAGAGTATATGCCTTATTTATTACTGCATCCTTCATTAATGCTACGTATTTTCTTTCGCCATCGCCTTTTAGTGATGAACGTAATAATTTCCAACAGAAACGAAAAATAATCCGGTAGGTATTTAAAAGTATTTAGGTACCTACCTAGTATTATTTTTTGTCATCAGAATATAAGAAAAAATATAATGTAACTTCTCACTGGCAGTTCACATCAGTGTATTTAAAAACGGAACACTTAATACAGCGTGAATCAGAAAATTGACGCGAATAAACGACTCCGATTTTTATTCGAATAACGAACATTGACGCAAGCTAACTTAAAACAGCGCGCTCAAAATAACGTCACACAAGTAACTGCAGGCTATTAGTCCGAAACAGAGAATACTTTGTCAATTTTGTCAACCATTCTACTTTTTCTGCAGTTATCGAGATGAAATAACTTTAGTTATGCCAATCATACGTTCCGATATCGAATTAAGAATCGGTATTGAAAATCGATTCAATAATAGAGATATTCCGATATCTCCACAATATTACCGTTAGAATCGATCGTGTATAAACGTAAAACGCATTTAAATCGTTTCGATCTATGAATATACGCGGAACGATTTGTCGTTCGAATGGTATGGTCAAATGGATCGTATCATTCGGTCTGATCGAAAGCGCTCACACGCGAATGACATTATTATCGTTAGATGATCGGACGATGAATCTTTCCGTGTTTTAGATCTAGAAAACATTTTCAACTTGAAAATTCTCTTAACTATACGACGTAAAGGATTTTTTATTTATTTATTGGGATTATCCCAACGATTTATTGTGATAGAGCTTGTTGCATAACTTAAGTGTTAATCCACACTCTAGACCAATTAGTTTATCCAATTAAGTTAATCCTCTCTAGTTTTAATTTAAATCTTTATTAGATAGTAGTATAAGTAGGTAAGAAACATAGTTTTGTTTATGCATTACTTGTGTGATTAATGGTACTGCTTTTGAATAAAAAATGACTTGACACCATGCTGAGACCGCAGTCACGAGTAGTATGTGACACCCTGTCACACATTCGCTACCCTTCATTGTCCGAAAACTTTACCGAAACTTCGCTACCGAAACCGACAACTTGGCCAATCCCTACGTGTACCCATCCTTTTCTTACTAGTTTCTTATTCACATATATGTTGTCTCTGTCACTCGTTCGTAATTAATAATGTATGAAAGCTGCGGAGACGCTATGCATCATTATGATATACAGCCTCCACTTACACAAGTCCTTGTACGGTCGCCAAAAAAGCTCAACAATACAAAATGGGATTTAATTAATTTTAAGAAGCCATTAATATGGATTAGAGATGACAATTTATTGCTGAGCGTATATTTTGTGACAGTCAGCAGTTTTAATTAGTATAAATAATTATGTTTTCAAGTCTGAGTTGATTACATTTCAATACAAATGATTTTGTTAAACATGTAGTTTGATTGTGTTTAAGTTATTTGATTACAAAGGATAATTTTCGAGTCGAGCATGTTCATTAGTCTTGCTTTATAATGCTTAAAATGTGTTTTATTAAAAAAAACTTCTATACTTTACATTAAAACAATGGATCAACTCTTGAGCATTAATTAAGACGTTTTTAACTGATGACTATAGCACTCTTATTATTTTTTTTATCTGCAGGTTAAAAGTTGATAAACTTGAAAATTCAATATTATTTTTACTCACCTTAAAGTGGAGGTACCTCTATACGAAAATAATAATCATCGTAATAATTTTAAAAAAAAGTTAATTTAGGTAACCGCTTGACATTTTTGTATGCAATTTATACCTAAGCGCTAAATACATTATTGGGATAAAATGGTTTTATGCATTTCACCTTCTGTGTATTAAATATTTACTTCATGCTGACCGTACTAGGAAAAGAGTTTGAAATGATTTATTCATTTATTTAGTTACTTATTTGGAGTTTTTTTTAAATAACCATGAAAGCGTAATTTTAAAAATGAATTATTCATTAATATTTATTTATATTTAGATGTCTATTTGTATGTTTTTTTTATAATTAAATTGTGCTCAGTGAATTTACTTTATTCTATTTAATAAACATTAATAATGCTGTCCCAAAAAGTATACATTATATTCGATGTAAATTAATGTTTTTTTTTTTACTTGTTACAGGTATGACAGAATCGAGTTTCGAAGAAAAAATCCTGCTGCATAATTATAATATCCAATAGGACCACCACAATGTAATGAATGATGAACGTAATCAAACAAGAACCAAACTAACCACAATCAATTTACGGCTTAAAATTGTCCACGTTAATGAATTTTTGGTATAGTCTGAATTAGCGACCTGCCCCGGCTTCGCACGGGTGCAATAATGTAAGCGCACAAAAATATATTTGTTACGACATCACATTACAAATCTTTGTATCTTTCGACGTTTCTGTACTATAATGTGCATGTATGAATGTGCATGTACATAGATAGGTTCTCTTGAATCACTCTATCTATTGCTAAAAACTGCATTAAAATCCGTTGCGTAGTTTAAAAGATCTAAGCGCACAGACAGCGGGAGCGACTTACTTTTATACTATGTAAAGGTAAAGAATAAAGAAATACGTAAATAAGAAGATTAGGGATGGATATCAAACATTGATTATAATATTTTAAATTCATGTAAACTTGAAGTCTGTTATAAATATTATCATAATGTAAATAGAATACGGAGCAAGAAAAACTTAATAATTAAACTTGCACACCCTTTATTACACATTAATCGAAAGATTGACAGCCCTATCGCAGAGTAGGTAAATCCGCTATTAAAATTCGATAGACCATACGTTATCCCACTACGTTACACGGGAATCGTTTTAACTGTGGACTGATACTTAATTCCGAATACATTTTATTTAATATAATTCATGGATAGTGTTGTAGGTAAGTCATATCGAACGGGTATCGACAATGTCAGTTTATATGGAATGCTGGCTTAATAGAACCGATATGACGAAGAGATCATATCTATTTCTTCATCGAGATAAGGCAATACGTGACGGTCGTCTGCATGGACATGTACTACAGTTTTTTTATTCTTAAATATTTAAATTTCGAACAATGCATCGTGTCAATAAGTTCAAACTATATTCTGTCCCATTTCACGTGAATTTCTTCTAAATCTATTCCGCCATACGTTGTGATACAGTAAAAAGTGCATAGATTTTAATGGAAATGGATTTTTTTGTTCTTAGATGGTTCTCATTTACGATTCTTGAATAAAAACCATGAATCTAAATCAATTTAACTAACCTAACAATAGAAATAAACATCTTCCATTGAAACACACCCTTCACTCAACATTTTTGTTTGTCCAAAACACATTTAACATGGCAACATCGGTTTTCAGCGGTATTCACTTTGTGAGCAAAATCCCGCCTGTCAGGCCCGTCTGCGAACTTGTTCTACCTACGGAGTTATTTTGTTGAACCTACGATTGTTATTATTATGTATCCCCTACGACAGTTATAAAATAGGATGATATTCTCAATAGTTGGATCGCGATATATACATAGTTAAACGTACATAATTATTAAAATGACGATAGATCAGTAGACAATGATCATCGGTGATGAAAATCATAGTGAGGAAACCATGACACTGTGGTAGGGTAGATACTTTACTTACCCACCTGACTGGCTACCTCCAAGCTGAATGAGTTATTCTAATATTGATTATTAATGAAATTCGATTATTGCTTCATTAACATCGAGACCAACACAGCTTAAACCTCCTCCTGAAATAAGGGATTTGGTATAAATAAAATTAAAAAAAAACGGAACAAATTATTTGGAATCTGTATTTAAAAGCAAAATGTCTTTGTCGATTAATATACCACAATATGAATGGCCACAATTTAAATTGTATTTTAAATTTCGAATATTCCAAATTGTCTAATTTTTATCAAACAAAACATTATTGATATTTGATTGAGTAACATCAAGACTGAGAGCAAGTGGTAGCGGTCTCAAAGTTCGTCTCACGTTTAAAAGTTTGAACCAAAGACAACATGTTGCAAGTTGTTGAGATCTTCATAAACAGCCTGAGCTGGGTAGGTACGGTTCACAAAATAATTAATGTGCAACATGCGGGTATTTAGTTTAATAACCTCATCTTGTTATATATTTTAAAAACCTCATTTATTGCCATTAGAAAAAGATAAAATAAAGGTAAAGCTAAAACAGTTTTTATTAACATAAATATTCAGATTATACCAAATATTTGAATGAACTACGTTTCTGGTATCAACATCGAATATCCGAAACTTTTGGTAGCGTATCCGCCAGATGACATCCCTATTCAAAAGCCGTCGGTTCTGACGTCCGTCCATCCCACGCCGGCTAAAATAACAGATTTCCTTTATGAAACACAAACACTCCTTCTGCTGCCTCGGTATAATTTGGCCCATAGCGCTTTGGGTAAAAATAGATAAAGTTAAGAGAATACGTTAGTATTAACTGGAACATTGATAGTGTAATTAAAATATCTATGGAAATAATAGAAGATCAGTTTAAGTCGAACTCGGCTTCGTTTCCTTACTCGTAGGCTTCTTGTTATTCCAACCTAGATACAGTTTTTAATTAATTTAACAATCACACATAAAGCAAAGTTACTATTAAACTCAATTATATCCCAAAACAAAAGGAAAACAGTACCTAATTGATATTTCAAAGGAATCAAACACATCAAAAGGGGCAGCCCTACAGAATCCAACCCTCAAACGCCCTTTGTTTTTACAGAGCAACTAAAACTGAACCCTGTTACCGCATAATCCCCTATAAATCAATTATCAGTCAACGGAATTTGTCACTGTAACCCTAAAATACCTACTGGAAACACCTGAGCGTTTGCAGTTTCCACCTGCAAATGTCGTCTAGAGTTAAGCCGATAATTACGGGATTATGCCCCCTTCGAGCTTCGTCTGGATGCCCCCTTTCCTGTCTCGCCCCCCCACTTCACGACACCCCCCTATACTTCACTTTGCTTCAATGCACCGCAGTATGTGTGGTAATGGTTTTTAGGGATATAATTTTTCGTCTGATGGCGTTTTTTGTGAATAATTCCAGTGAAATTATTCTGTAGTGCACTTTGTACAAGTGTTTCTGTTTGTTCGTAGTTTGAGTTTATATATAGATATAATATAAGTTTAGCTGTAGAGCTATACTTATATTAGTGTCAATATTTTTAACGAAACGTCAAAAATAAAGCAGAATCGGAATGCAGAATCAACAAATTAATGCAGTGATTTGTTGCACCACAAACTTTTAAACGACCAAACTCAATTAAATTAATGATTATCTAACATTAAGTATATACAAGAGATGTCTTGGCCGGCTGCAAAGCCAATGAAATCCTCCCTGGGCGTCTTATAGACCAACTTGGATTGGATAGTAATTTATTAAGGTTATTGCAAGTTTTGGTGGACGGGTCGTTAGGACTGCGCCCCGGTATTACAGGGTTGACCAAATTGGTAGGAAAATTAATTTCGATTGTTTGCTTGTTTGCTACAATAGTTGTCGTGCGTTTTGTTCAATTAGTTTGGGAACTGCTTCATAGTAAGTAGGTAGGTACCTATTATGTTTATGTTGCATTCTCGGGTAATATTACATCATGTAAATCATCATCAGCTTTTGGTACAGCAGACCCCAGCAATGAATCTGACTTCTTAAAACCTGGAAGTACGCGTTACATTACGTTTAAATGAGGTAAGACTCTAGTTTTGTGTAAAATAAGAAAGCCCGAGTTTACCTTTAATTTACGATACAGTGTAATATATACTTATGGTATGATTATAACGTAGGTACTTCAGACTAAGCTAAAGGATATAATTGAGATCCCAATACACTTGATATGTTGTAATAAGGGTATCTTCACACGTTGCACCATGTAATGACGTTAGGCGGACCGTACGTATACTAGTTTATACGGTAACTGCTCCCGAGACGGTTCCGTTTATCGAATGCTAAGGCTAGTTACAAACTGTGTTGCAAAATGTATTGTTAACTTAAATATTTTTCGGAAGGCAGCAAAAAACGTTTCATATGCTTAGAAATAGTTTGATATTGTGCCCTGAAATTGTTGGGTAAATGACGATGATTCTGTCAATGGATCCTTAGATACAAGTAATATTGTATACTTGGTTCAAATCCCAGATTACATATAACATTAAATTATAGCGGCTTCCAGTTGTTCGTTTGTAAAATAAACAAACCATCAAGTCTTAACGAGTAAATAGATAGAATACATCATAGAATTCCACAGCCAACGTTAAAAAACCCACTAAATATTCTTAATTTATAAACCGATCGCTATAAAAGGCCGTGACGAGCCTTTCCGGTCCAGAGCTAGTACATAACTCCAAGAAACAAAACAGACTAGCTACAAACGTTCGATCAGCTACTAAAACTAAACAATCAAAAATACAAACAAGCGAACCGAAAATAACTTGACGAAAACGCGACCAAGCGTTTGTTCTCCAGAAAGCTAAAAGTATAACGGAGGAGGCATAAAAGTCAGGCGAGTAACCAAGCACATAAATCTGGAGGATCGAACCCGAACAAAAACGGTACATAATATTGTGTTACTGTTGGTTTTCTACTTCATGTCGCATACAATACGAATGAGCAAAACAGGAATGTGTGACATACTTGGTACAGTTAGATAAATTTCGATCTTCGCTTCAACAAATGTTCTAAAAAAAAATTTAAAATATATATAAAAATAGTGAGTGCAAATTTTAGGTAAGGTACTGTACAATAGTAAAGTTACTCATTATGTGTTACACTCAGATTTTTTATAATTAACATTTATAGGTATGTATAGATTATCATACAATAATACAGTCATATCACTATATTTCTGTCTAGATGCTGGCGTTGGAGAAACTTAATTAAGGAAATACGAAAACAAAACCGATAGTAGCAACGCAGTCTCGGGACTAATCGAGTGACGTACGTAACCGGGGGTGGTAGGAAACACAATTATTTTTATGGCAACACAATTTTCCTCGGCTCATTACATACATACCGCGTTTATATGTACTGGCAACATTAACATGGCCGCTTCGGGTGGGGCCGCCCGTAATGTCCGCAAGGCACGCGAACTGGTTTTTTTGATTATTCCCCCAAATTATATCCCATTTTCACACCAAAGGAGTCGTGGCGTGTGTGCACGGCTTAAGGCGTTATGATGTTCGTGACCAGAGACAAAATGTTGAGAGTCACGGCTCGCTGTCGGTGGCGGGAATCGACGCCATTTTGTTTTTTTTTTCATAATTTCCCTCTCGGAGATGCTGCAATTATGGTGAGAACAATTTGTTTTCGGCAAAAACGAACGAACATTTTCGATGGATATAAAATGTTACTACGACCCTTAACAAACTCATATTTTCTGTTTTTTTTAAATAATGAATTACTTTTATGGCATAGGGTGGTACTAATGAAGATATTATTCATGAGTAAATCACAGGAACTGCACCTAAAATACTTCGTGACGTGACCTGAATTACCTATAGGTACTTCAAATCACTGTGACAGCTAGTAGCTTATCTTAACATCCATAAACCCGCAAATGTGTTCAATAACAAGGGGAAATTTACGTAAAAATCCGATAACAGGTAGCCGTCAGTTGAACCTGGTGAACGGTAGGAGTAAACGCCTCTAAATAAACACTACACAGTTATGGGATGTTTTTTTTTCATAATTATTTGATTTATTTATTAATTAATTAGTTTATTTAAATATTTATCCTTTTACGTAACACTATTCTGATCCATTTATAGTTTTTATTACTTAATTTTTATTAATCGACTTTAAACTATCTTCTTCTATATATCTATATATATAAGAGAAAGTATGTATGTATGTATGTTCCTTATAGACTCCGAAACTGCTGAACCGATCGCGATGAATTTTTCAGACAATCTTCATATTAGCCCCGCGGGTAATCCTGTAAGGTTTGGTGGCGATTGGAACATTAGGGACCGCGGGTGAAACTGCTAAACAAAAATTAATGGCAAAATATGTTGCTGAGCTCAAAACTCGAGAACGGGTGGACTAATTCCGATAAGTTTTTATTTAAATATTCTTTGAAGTCCGAAGAACGTTCTTATGAAGAGAAAAATTGGAAAAGATGCCTGGAAAATTCGGGAAAATCTGAATGTATGGGATTTTTGTATGAACTCAAGATACCTATATTTTTGCGTTAGATAGCCAGTTTATTGAGGAAGGTTATAGACTACATTTTTTACTTGGGAACGCAGGTGAAACCGTGAGGGACAGCTAGTATTAAATAAAAATAATAATAAGTATTTGCAGAGCTTTACTATTTTGCACTGTCAAAATTTATCTTTAAGAATTAAACCTCCTTTCTTTTAGTAACAAGAAATTAACAGTATCCCGCTACAATAAACCGTTTTATCATCGTTCATAAATTTCACAAACAAAATAAAAAGTAAATAAAACCCATTGAACATGACAGTAGTTGAATAAAACCAGTTCATTTTATTTGTACGACCCATCAAAAAATTACTGTATTCTGAATAATTTACAAAAAAAAAAACTTGACAAAACCAGACAAAAAGTCCATGTCGTGTCCACAGTCCCGTGAAAAAATTTGTCCTCTTTGTTTATGGTCCGATTTAGATAAAGATATTAAGAGTTAAGTTACCCGGTGTATCAAATTCGCCCGTCGGCTCATTTTTTTTATTTCGTCGAGTCACGCAAACTGTAACATGACCAAGGAATGTTATCGCACAGATTGCATAAAACTATTATTTTGATGTATTACACGTGTTGACTGTTAAAATGTTGGTATTTATTTTATGTTTGTCAAAATATTAATCCCAATTATCTACAGTGATAATTCAAAATGTCGCAAAACTAATCGAGAATAAAACAAACACTAACCTACGTAAAACTGTTCATGGATGTAATCGGATAATACCTATTAGTTGCTAAGGGAAATAAGTGAGTATCAAGAACTCCCACATGGAGTAAATGTCCGCAGTAATTGTCATCATCTAACCAGGAAGCAAACGATGAATCACCTTTTGACCCTAAGGGTACATGCTTTTGACTGTATCCTATCATCCTTTTCAATCTTCCCTTCATTTCTGAGAATCGTCACTCCCACGATTTTTCATTCAAACTATTTTCTATTGGCTACCTTTTACTTAAACCGTTGAGTATAAGTTACCTACCTTTAATTATATTGCGATTGATTTGTGAAATTTAAAAAAAACAACAGAATTTTAAATGAAATACCTACCAGAAGTTAAGTTGAGTACTGTAAAATTAAACAAGGTTAATTACAGTATATTCTAAATCTGAAAATAGCTTGTTCCAAATCACTGGTAGAATCAATTCATAACACTATTTTACTTATTTTTACCTTTAGTACAAACTGAATAAAGTATAAATTACCTTGTAGAGAAATCAGAATTATTGATGCTATCAAACGGTAGGTACTCATTCCCAGAAATATAGAAACGAGTATTTGAATACTTACATAGATATTTAATACGATTATTAAGTAATCCTGTGTAATAAATAACAATGTGTTTATTGAATTTTTAATCTCATAGACGAAGGGTGAATGGTGGCTTTTGTTATTTCGATATTGGATACACGAATTAACTGTCATTATATGGCTTCTTTGTGAGGTATTTCTACTTCTGTAGAATAGAACAGAACATTAATCGTACTGGAATCGGCTTCTTTTTTTTTTACTAAGTATATAAACCTTTGTTTAACCACAATCTCGCTATGGTAAGGTGGTAAGCACATAAAGCCTAGAAGGAACTAGGTAGATATATCCTATATTTAGACATTAACATCTATAGTACAAATATCATAAAGCTGAAGAGTTTGTTTGTTTGTTTGAACGCGTTAATCTCAGGAACTACTGGTTCGATTTGTTTTTTTTTTCTATGTTGGATAGCCCATTTGCCGAGGAAGGCCATAGGCTACTTTTTATCCCAGGAAAATCTAAGATCCCTCGGGAACGCGGGAAGCTAGTTTTAAATAATCTCATACAAATAATTCAGACTTTTTATGACACAGTTTAAGAATTCACAAATCTCAATTTAAGAATTTATTTAAAATGAGAATATCATGCGATCACTAACGTAAGTGTATTCGTAGAACACTGAATGCGATTCAAAAGTGACACGTCTCTAGAGAGACGTTCGATTTTCAAACGCTTTCGCGGGAACGTCGTGTCAAGATGGCCGCCGCAGGACGACAGCGAGCGATATCGCACCAATTCTTTTGTGCCAACTCGGCGGATATATCTCCTCGGATTCGTATTCCAATCCGATTTGAAAGGACAAGCTAATCTCGCTATCATTGTACTGGATTGTGCCATAAATTTTGCTTGCCACGTTTACTGGTTGATTTTCAACGTTCTATTTTCTATGTTTCTGATCTTAGGATATTGAACACTACTTAGATTAATAAAGCGTTATACTGGGTGATTTTTATTCGTTGGCAATAAATACTTGCAGGGTTGGAAGTACTCATCAATATGAACAACTTTTACTATGGGTTTAACTGGGAATTCTGGGAAATCACGAAAAAAATATCAGCTGTTCCATTCAAAAGTTCAATACCTACTCGACAAAAATGTCGGTAACTATATATCTTTATAGGCCGCTACGTATTTTTAACCGACTTCAAGAAAGGTGGTGGTTCTTTCCCCGACGCGATTTTGGAACGAAATTCCTTTACGCGGCTGGTGGTAGGAGTTGACTGGTAGAAATGGTTACGTAAGGAAAAAGCGTTAAGGTATTTTTTTTTCTCTAATTTCTTTCTATCTTATGAAAAAGAAATACAACCTATCTTCAAAGCTGTAAGATACCTAATGATAGGTTTATTTATGAAGTCAATTACGTCTTATTTCAGGTAATTTAGTAGAAAACTAACGTCATTATAATATAAAAGTCGCCATTTTATTTCTACTACTTAAGTGTGAAAAATATAGTAGAAACATTTTCTTGTAATGCCGTTTCATACAACAAACTTTCTAAGTAAGGATACTTAATTTAAAAGGTACATGAAATAATTTTGTTCAAACTGTCAATGTCAAAAGTGACGTTTATCTGTCACGACCCCACTTCCACCTTGTTTTTAACAGTTCAACCCAAGTACACATAAACAATCCAAGCCCAACACTTTTCTTAACAGATCAAAACTCTACTCAGTACTAATTCAACTCGTAAAACACTTGAAGTAAGATAGCGAGCAACTAAACTTGCCGGTGTGGAAGGGCTTTAAAGCCATCAAACGCGGGATCCGAGTGTCTGAGCGATCATTACTGTTTTCCCCGGGATTGTGGTGAAGTGACGGGAGCGGCGATGTTGTCATTAGACGATGCCAGGGCCGGTGGCAGGTTTAGACGGGTGGGCTTCCGTTCTAGTGGATAGTGGGAAAATAAAGCTTTGAAAAGTTGCTTTCAATAAAAGCTGCAAAATCAAAGTTCTTTTTATTCGTACTAGAAACGAAACAGTTATAAGGTTTAGTAAGTAAGGTTTAGTAATCGTTGATTATATTATTCTTGTAAATATTTATATGAATCAGAAACTCTTTTTACAAGAGACGTTTAATGATCAAAGTAATTATTAATGAAAATTAAAAATCATATAAGTTCTGTTACTAACCTAATACGTCCCTGTACGCCTCAGTTTGCTGTTTTTCACAACAAAAAAAACGTGCTTTTATCTCAAACATTACGAATAACGTTGTTATGTCATAACAACGCATTTACGACAATAAATACTGAGAAGCGTTGTCAGGTTTAATGAGCCACTGAGCTACTGGGGTTTAGATTGAGATTATAACTAGATTTTTATTGTACCTAAGTCTTGGGAAAAGTATGCGGTTAGACAAGAAAGTGTGTTGCTAGTTAGAAAAAGTCAAGAGACTTCAAATAACTTGAATGCAGTTATTCCGGCAAAAACATATAATTTACAATAAATAAACACCTACATTTAAATTCTATCCATCGTATAAACAACTATAAAAATAGGGTTGTTTTAGTATAACGCCGAGGGCACGCCCACAGCGTAATATAGTGGTCACCATTAAAACGTAACGAGTTCTTTCACTATAAATAACCTACAGCCATTATAATTATAGCGAACGAAATTCCTCTTATCACGCTCATATTTCACCAAAGAGGTCTAGCATTAGGCATAAACAGAAAATACCGTGGCCTCGTAGTAAAATTAAAAAAAAAACAACGCGCCAAACAAATTACTTTCTTTCACCTCGATTAAGTGATCATTACAGTAGCAAATACCATTTATAACGGAACTGGGACAGCTATGGTTGGCGAAAAATAAAAGCCCATGAAATTGCGTGTGCGGTTAAAAAAAATGCGTAGGCGGGGTGAAGTGGCGGGAAGAATACCAGCCTTGTTTGACGTGACATGTCGCCATCTTGGAAGCCATCTTTTGTCAAGTGTAACGAAACGTCGATTGAGTCACGTATTTCGGTTTCCTTAAACAAATCTCGGATGCGAATGTGTTTTTCCTTGACGATTCGCTATTTTCGTGAGTGAGAACTCAACTAGTAAATAAATAGTAACGTTTTTATTTTTCATTCGTACAACAAATGTAGGTCAGAAAGAGTTAAGTTCACTAAACTGCGCATTACTTTATCTTTCATTATCCCGTTTCAGGATCAAATGAAATCAATAAACCAAATTGCATTAACACAAGAAACATTTGAAAAATTGGAAACAATTGTAAAACAAAAATAAAGGTTCAATTCATATAACAGTTAACTGAGTTATCACAATCGAAAACATCGGAACTGTTCCGCCACTAACTTCAGACCATGAGCGAAGCCGGTTGAAACGATACAATAATCGAGTTTACAGACAACCGCTACACTAGTATGCTTGTAATATGGTTTTACTTACAACATGTAACAATTGAATTTTCGACGCTCTAATTTATATTGCATATTTTGAAATGATTTTTGCTAGTTAGCGGTAGAGGGATATAACCTATAATTTTCTAAGGAAATTTGTTCTAGTTTCTAACATCACGTCATCCGCAATAGATCTCCATAGGCTATCCTATCGTACCTAATTACTTAAATTGTAATTTACTTAGCTACATACTCGTATTCACCTGCTGTAGGAAGTCTACGGTCGTAATGACTTTTCTTGAAATGTCAATAGTATTTGACAATTCCGTACGTTAACGGTGTCGTTGTAAGCTTCTTGAAGTCTTAGAAAGGGTACAAACCCATACGTTGATACTTTGTCCGTGTATCTACGTATATGAACTGTAACTTAACAAGATACAAAATACGAAACCCACGCAGTATCAACCACATAATTCCGGTTCGCGTATAGCTTGTAACCACACGGTATAGTATTACGACGACATAGTATTCGATATCGTGAACGATCTTTAAAATAAAATTATTGCCAGCCCGAACAAGAAGTTATTCGCAATCAATAATTTTAAAAATTCCCTAAACTAGTTTTAATTCTTTAAAAAAAATATGCTTGGCATTCATGTCGGATAGTTTTTTTTAAGTTATTTTACACAAATCATGGACTGATTTTGGAACACACAATACATAAGCCTTCTTAATTATTTCTATTTTAAGTCATACATAGGCAAAGTGGTATCATTTATACAGTATTTAAGTAAAATAATCGATCTAAACGACATATATCGTTAGATTAAGTACTTAATCTTATATGGCATTAGGTAGAACAATAAATATAATATGTAGGTGTTACATAAATGGGGGTTACCTTTACTTTTCGACTTACCCTTAGTGCCCTTAGGCTGTAACTCGGATTGGATTATTGAGCACGTTGGTTTGCTGTGCCTTGCGGTAGGTATCGACCAGAAACCATTTCTGTTGAATGGTTAAATGAAAGTGGTGAAAAATAAAATTTCTTATTTTATTTATTTATTTATGCATACAAAAATATAAGTTTTGTTTCTTGGCCCCCGTAAACCAAATGTTGGTTTGTATGGGAGTTGCACATTCCTCAATACAACGCAAAAGCGATAAACTGCTTATGCACTAAACAAATTAATATTATTAGCGCTAGCGACTTATCTATCTCATATCTGTGAAACGCCCATTCTTTATTACTTATATAAAATCATGTTATTTGTGTGACTTATCGTGAATTTTATTATTTATTTATTTATGAATAAATATATATCAATGTAATAATTCAATACACTTTTTTTAAGATTTAACGTAAATGGGTGTAGCGGTCGCTCTTGCAGGATACATTCTATGTAATAAATCTAAGTTTGTTTTGAAAAGAGTAATTGTTGAGTTTCTTGCCAGCTCTTCTCAGCAAAACCAACTTCCAAACCGTGCTTTACAGTCTGACAATTCATATGTGCCTGTGAAGCCATATTTGAACAAATAAAATATTACATTTCATTACATTTTAAGTCTAGTACAATTTTACGGCCAATCCCTTACCCATCGGAATATTTGTGACAATCGCCCGAGGCGCCATCTATTACGCGGGAGAAATATTATTTCACACATTAGTAGGTAGGACGTGACGTCCTCCACGCCACCACACGCAATGGTGACGCGCCAAAAGGAAAATTATTTTCTTTCCCTCATCCCGCGGGATTTTCTTGGTTTTATTTGTCGTCACTACATTTACGAGAGAATAAACATTGCCTAGTATTCGGTATTATAATTGGTGATCGGTAAATCGGAAAAACTTGTGAAGGACTTCGCATTTTATCGATTACAATCTTTTTATAAATATTTTGTTGTTCTTTGTGTTGACAAAAGTTTGGATGAATTATGTATGGTGGTTTTATGTTTCATTTTCCATCTGATTATCATCGAATGCTTTTATTATTTAGAGAACAGGAAGATTCAGTGTAGGTTGAGCTTGTAATCTTTCTAATTCTTGAAAGGAAAAGCGGCTTAGTAATCCCACTCATAAATTAAGCCATTTCATTTACTTGGGTAGTCAATAAAGTTTATTTATTAATAGCTGATCCCTGCTGTTTCACCCGCGTTCCTGAGATAAAAAGTGTCCTGTATTTTTCTCCTTGATCCCTCAAGGAATCGAGATCTACAACAAACACTAGAAATGTTTTTTTTTTAGGAATATACTTACATAAATACTGGCTGGCACACGATACGTGTATGAGAACTATTTTAATGTCCGCAGGTGTATAGGCATGCGAAAGTGTTGGCAACATGAGTATCGTAATACGAGACTTGACACTGTCTGTGGTCAGTGAGATTCATTCGTCTGGCTTCTATAGATTCCTTTGGACACGGGTACTTTGAACCTGTTCTATCTTATTTTTTTTAATTGTATGTGTTTAAAGTTTTAATTTGAAAGCCAAGATTAATTTGATTAATAAATGATTCTAATTTGAAATAATAATAATTATGGTAGGTAAATATACCTATCCTACTGCAAACTATAAATAAATGCAGTATTTTATTTCCTTATAAGTACGTTTTCTAAATTCTCAATGAAAACACTCAAAAGTGCAACTGTTTCACAACAATTTCGCTGACAAAGACCCCTGACACCTTTCCGGGGGTGAAACGTACCCCAACGTAGGGGAAAGGCGCGCCCAACTGAATTTAGTGCACTGTACACTACATTGTATCGCGAAGGACCAAACATCCGACTTATTTATCACCACTCTAGGGATCCCGCGAAAGCCTTTAACACTTAAAAATAATTCAGTAGCCTACCACAATGAAAACGGTAGGAGTGTTATAATTGTAACGAGGTTTTATTTAAAAAGAACTCTGGATAATTTTAAAAATGGAATGGTGTTCGATGATACGATAAATTAAAATAAATACTGTGAATAAAGGCCTTGTTTGACGAATTGACAAAACAATTGACCAGCTATCCGTAATAAACTCCATAAACATTAAGTAATTTTTTTTAAATGTATGTTTCCGTTTTTACCAATCTATTTTTGTAAAAAATATTATTTATATTTTTTAAATTTATGACTATTGAACACAGGTTGTTAATAAATTAGTATAAAAACGGAAACATAAATGAAAAACTCCGTACAACATGACGTCACATACAAGTAACGAGTAAAAGCCTGATATCTCAAATTGTATAACCGGACGAAACCCTCGGGCTACCCTCAACCCTCGATTGAGGAAAAAATCTTATTTGATAACCCTCCCGCTATTCTCACCTCCCCGTACATTCTGTTCACGCTTTCTGCATGTCGGGGTAAATCATGCAGTGTATTTATGGATAGTGTACGGGGGGCTTTAGAAATGGAATAGTATTACGGGACTTTCGGGGATAATTCTATTCTACTTATATGTAATACAGTCTAACTGGTCTGGGTGTAAAAATATATACATATACTACCATATTATTTACAAGTGTTAGTGGTAAATAGTAGAGTTTGGGATCAGAAAACCGTGTGAGTAGAATGTCCCGGGATGTTAATTTATTTTTTTACTTTTGTATGATTTTTTTTTTAAATACACCAATGACTATTTTTCATTGGTTTTATGTTTTTAGGTAGCTTTTACTTAGTAGTAGATAGTTCTTAAATCAAATTAAGGTATTTTCTGTCCTAAAAAAACACTGGCTAAAAGCCCATTGACACTTGAAAAATCTACAACAACGGGCAAAAAAGAAAAATGAATTCGCTCATACAGGAAGCTACTTCATACGTTACGTGACCAGGGGTGCATATATTGCACAGAGAAACTGTTAAAAAAGCCCTAAGGGTCCAGTTCCGCTCCCTTCAACCCCGAGTGATGCGTCCGGACAATTTACTGAAGTTTCAAAAATCACGATGATGATGTTATCGTATAGCGGCGCATTCCATTTATTTTGAATTTAGAAAATGTTTAAATTTGGAATAAAAAAACAATAGTCGAACATAATTTATAGTGATGGGATTTCTAAAAATAATGTATCGATAAATTCGGAACATGATGTACTTTTTATAGTCACTGATTTTTGTTAGTCTAAGTCCTAGACTCTAGGAATTTAATAACTAGGAGTTGATTTGATTAAAGACTTTTCTTAAACATAATAATTTTATTTGTTTAAGTATCTCTATTTATTGGTTCCATTTTAAGGGTGATGGACGCTTTAGGTATAATATAATGCCAAACCCAGAATAAAAAAAATCATAACTATATTAATTCTTATATGTCGAACGCTAATACTGATATTCCAATGGCTTCGTACTTATACAAAATTGAAACATAGGGTAAATGCTCCAATTGGGTGCCAATGTCCACTCAAACGTACTAATCTTGTTCGACTGTGACGTACGATTTTAGTTGTAGTTTTTTCTTTAATTTCTTGTCAGTAAAGTACTAACGTATTGGTAGTTTTGAAAGTGCTTGCTAATCTAGGTCCATTACATACCTACTTGTTCACTTTTTATTATTAAGCATTGATTTTTTACTAATTCCTACGAATATAAAACTCGTTGAGTTGAAAACTCGTTGCAGGCTTTTTCGATAAAAAAAATTACCTAATGTATCTTAGATCAAAAGAGTTGGGAAAGTTTTGAATAAGCCAGAGCAATTCCGTATCGAGTTTGCCAAGTAGGTATACCTCATTCGATACTTGTGCTTAGTAAAAGTATACGATACCCGAACTACAAATCTCCTGGGGTTTATTTTTATCAGAGCACCGCAAGTAACGTACCGATTTCCCTACGTAACTCCGACAAATCGGGGTACGATTCCGTAACTCGTAAAACAAGTAGTAAAACGTCTCCTTCGCTTCGGGAATCGATCGCTGCCCGGGACTCCTGGACGTCAAGTCGGCTCAACGTACCGTTCCCGTGTACGATTTTACAGCCGCTTCTAGTTTTGAATCTTTTAAATTTCAAATTTGGAAGCAGACTTCACGTTTTTCAATTCCGAATTTATTTTCTGGTTGATTTTTTTGTACCTTGTATTTGAATTGAAATTATTTTTTCTTATACAAAACGCGCAAAATACAAATGTTTTTGACATTAACAAATTGTCCAGTTACTGACTGTTTCCGAGAGTATTTGCACTGAACAATATGCAAATTCTTATAATGAAATCCACGGAACGTAGGTATTTGACGTCCAAAGCTGTTTTACTTTTTCGTGTTGAAATTTTAGATCTAGTTATTGCGAATGATCTAAATAGATTCATATCTATTATAATTATCGAGCATTGATAAAAAATATTGAAATTTTACTCGTTTTTCACATATTATTATTTTATTAATATTTGTCATATCGTAGATAGTAGGAAGGTAATTTATGTCCTTTCGTGAACGTAGTATCACGAAAGGTCATAAACATCTATAAAAAATTGTTCCAATTTTTGTCACCTCTCGCTAGGAATAGCTTCTAGTTTTTTTATTATTTATATTTACAATAGTATAGTAAGTCATAACTATTTGCTTGAGTTTAAAATTATTTAATGCCAGATCTTCTAATGAGATCAGTGATGCCGAAAAAATGACATATTAAGAAATAGAATCATATGTACCAATAAAAATATTTTTATTTAATTTTAGAGTATTCTCAAAACTTATAGTAGCTAAATTTAAAGCATAACTATCTGTTACATTTTCTCCAATAACTATAAGAGGTTATAAAATAATGGCTGTCCCCCGCGGTTTCACCCGCGTTCCCGAGAAAAAAAAGTAGCCTATGTTCCTCTCATACCTGCCGGCTATCTGCGCTGCGTACCAAATTTCATCGCGATCGGTTCAGCGGTTTAGGCGTGAAAAGGTAATAAACAAACAAACTCACATTCGCATTTATAATATTATACGAAATTCTGACACACTTGCAACATCTGTACGTGCCGACAACTGAGTATCTCACCCTACGTCTTTTCAATTGCCACCGCAATACTTCCATGACACTTTACCCCATCCCCAGATGTAATAACAACCACCATAAAATTCTGTTAATAAAATTCCAAATAATCCCTTAGTAGACCACTACTGATCTCGATTAATGACAGACGAAATTAAATTCACCCGCTAACCAATATCGTTACATCTGTGGCTTCAAAATATAAACGAATAAAAATCAACCTTATAACATAGGCAAACAGTGTTTGTTTTCAATAAAATATTATGTAAATGCGTAGGGACGTCCTCACCATTCGGCGGTCGAATATCAAATGACAGTCGCATGTATTCCCTAACGAGGTTCCATTATGCGAACCTATTATGTATATACAGATGAAACGAGTTAATTTCATCTTTATGCTCTCTGAAATAGGGGTTATTGCGTATGTTTGTGTTCCATTTGAGAAACGCGCCAGGGTAATTACGAAGTTTGAAAAAGGAATTGTTATGAACAGACGTAATTATTATTCGGATGTGTGTGTGAAATTGTGTATGTGGACTATTGTGGACGTTTTAACTATGTTTTAACTAGATTACTTGGTTATATTTCTATACCAGTTGAGCAGTCTTACTACAGGAAAACTACACGTAGTACATCGTACTCCTGCGACATATATTTAATATCCTCGAACTATGATGTTGTATTTCAAATTGTTTTCTACCCTTCATAACAAGTGGTCTAACTGGACACCTCATATAAATCATTTTTATTATACACCCTCCAGCCCCACTATTAGGGGGGTGACTAGCGATTTTACCCACGATACCGGGGGTGCTATTTTCGAGTGATTTAAAATAGTTTCTCGCGTATCGTTCTAATCTCTAATATCGACATAAAGTGCAGTTTTGCGTGTGCACTGGGACGCAGTGTTGCGATAGGTACTACAAAAATATTGCATTTTCGAAAATCTATCGATAAAAATATTTTTCGAAATTTCATTTGGTTAAACTTTTATGCATATTTGTGTATCATAATAATAATGATTATCTTTTCATGAAATAATCTTAATTTTAAATTGACCTAAACATAACTTATACTAAAATGTTTTTAGGTTGGTATTATGTTGTTTTGCGGAATGTCTTTAAACGGATTAATTATGTTTTAAATCCACTGAACATTTAGTATTAGTCACAATATAAACTTAATTATAAAATTCGGTAAAATGACAATTTTGTGCTTTATTTAATTTATATTTTAGCGAATTGATGTGACTACTCTGCGTTAATTTATATTAATTTAAACGATTATCGATGTTACAATTTAACCATTTAAATTTAATAATTATCGATTAATTCGAGTGTTCACGATAGATTTTGTCGTATATCATTATAAAGTCAGATTAACGTGTTAATTAAGCTTTAAGTAATAAATATTTAATAGATACAAACTACATTAAAATATTTATTTATTAATTTTATTCGTTAACTAAATATACCTACAGTTACTATTTTCCTCAAACGATAAAAATGTTAAACCAATCAAGATTTCAAAAGTAACCTATTTTCTCTTTTATTTTATTTACGATTCAATTATAAAAAGAAACACATTCCATTATTTAAACAAATGGAACTCAAAACGATTCCAATTACAAAATATGAAAGTTCTTAATTGCTGTAATTAATGCTTATAAATGTCATCGGACGATATAAATGTTGAACCATAATAGATTATCGATAAAGCATTCCTTGTTCTGTACGTCACTAAATACCTATGGGTTATTAATGTCATAGTGTTAGATTGCTAGTTGATTTTTAATGTGTCGATACAATGTTAGAATTTTGGTTATTATTTTCCTATAAATAGAGGTTTTAAATTTTAGAATTTTGTTAATAGTTTTACTAATGCTCATTTAATATTGAAAAATACATTGCTAGTTCTCAGTTGAATGCTTCCGAACCAATGATAACTTCTGTAGTTTTGAGCTTATGAAATGCTTTCTTAACGCCTAAATCTCATAAATGGATTTGATTTTTTATCAGCTTTATCACTAAACGTCTATCAATATACAGTTGCTTTACTTGACCGCAAGTACACCGTTTTTATTTATAAATAAAATTCGTTTAGTTGCCGCCAGCTTGTTGGGTCAATGTTTGCATTTCTCGTTTAACCGATGTTTAAAGGATGAATTCACTGCGAGGACAACAGGCTTAACGTTAATCTGTACCTACCGACAATAAATCGCCCAACAACTTTTTGATTAATCGCTACGTTCTCATACGATTATTGCGGTCTCCGTGAAAAATGCGTCGCCGTTTGTCTTCTGATGATATTTTCTTAATAAATCATAGGATTTTGCGGATAGATATAGGTATAATATATTGTCATAGTTTCGATATTTTTTTACATGAAAAGAAATAAGTATACAACATTTATGATATTTTTTTATGGATAGCTCGAAATTACATACTGCATATACCTTGAAATCAAATCCAAGTACTACATTTTCCATTCTGAAATTGCCAGCACCGCAAATAAAAATTATACCTACTGGCATTGTAATTTTAGACATGTCAGTGCCAACTTTCAGAATATACAGATGTAACTTATAAGTATATTAAAAATAATAAAAATATAATTGATTAATTTATATACGTACTGAGGGAGGAAAAACAACGTTCACTGAGAACGACCGTTCACAAATAAATCCAATTAAACGGATCCGATATTGTTTATCGGATCGTTACGTTCAGGAACCATTCATCCAAAAGCAAACACTGTGCGAAGACAAAACGAAAACTGTCGACTCAACATTTCATAATCAATTTCTAGATACGTCGACGATGAATCGAACGCCGCGAAACATTGAGGCGTAACTTCCGTTCGCCAAAGTTTGGATTAGGCGGGAAACTGCAATGTACACCGCGCGAAGATTTATCTTCACAATTTAATAGACAGAATAACTGGGTGTAAGGTGTGCATATTCTAAGGATCGCGTATAATAAATCTGAGCAAATTAATGACGGCACTGACAGATCGTTTACCGCGGTTTTCGCAGCGTCATACCGCGAAATGAGCGAGGGTCTTGTATATGACGGAGTGAATCAGTGCGCGCGGTGCCTGCTGGGGATTTATTTTCGATATCTTATAGGTCGATGGCATACATATGGTGTAAAGAATTTTTGCTTTGTTTTCTCAACACATTTAGCTTTAAAAATATAATTCCAGGAATCGAAATTCAAATTTATTAACAAAACATTTTGTTTTCTTCCAGAACCAAGATATGAAACAGCGTACGCCTGCGAAGGCAAGACTTTGAAGATCGGATGTGGAGAAGGATCAGTCATTCACCTGATTAGAGCGAACTATGGAAGATTTTCAATAACGATATGTAACGACCATGGCAATACTGACTGGAGTGTTAACTGCATGTCAACTAGGAGTTTAAGGGTTTTGCATAGCAGGTAAGGTAGTCCTCATCATCCTTTTATTAGCAGCTGATGCTGAACTGGTCAATATTCTTGTACCCTGAAATGGGATATCAGGCGCATTCAATAGACCAAACTGCACGTGCGCAAGCTACCACGCAAGGTATCTTATGATCACGCTCAAAGACGTAAATCTGTTAGTTACCTTTAAAAATATTCAAAATTGGAATAGAACAGAAATTGTAACTGCAAAAAATGAGCTACAAAATACATTCGTTGGTTGGTACTGCCGTAAATAGTACTGTTCATTTCAATGACGCAATAGTTAATAGATACTGTGACATTCAAAGCTTTGAGAAGATTATCCAGTATTTAATTAAATTGCATTAATAGCCGAAATAATGGTTAATATGAGAACTAATACCCGCGATGTGGTTTTATTAATTATAACTCAATATTTGGTTCAGCTGCGACCTGACTTGTTATTCAGTTCACCTAATTAATATTTTTAATGTATTTTGGCGGGTTTGAATCTGGGAGCATTCATCACGAATGTCTCATTTAATATACTCACTTTTGGACCCATAAAAAGACCAGAAACTGGGCCCAGTGCTTCTGTAATTTTGTGCCTGAATTATGTACTTCTTGGCATATATAAATTTTAATATCGCGCCTCCCGGGAAGTAAACTTACATCCTCACGATCGTAGACTGGTGCCTCTTGTATATTTTCAAAATCGTATAAGTACCACTTTTGCGAACTATGACGTTTGTTGTGGGTGTAATAATGACAAAAGCAATCAGTAAAAACATCCAAATTTATGAAGAGCCTATGAAAACATAACAAGCAATTAGGTTAATACGGCGGTATTAGTCCATCTCCAATTAGTATCGAATTAAATTTATCTTGTTGATAGATAAAAATCATTTTGCTGAAATGCTTCTGACCAAAATTATTGATAGGTATCATTTTAATGAAAACAGTAGCGCTCTGGTTTTCATAATGAGAATTTCAATTTTACGTGCTTCAATTCTGTAATATGGTAGCTTAATTTACATTATTATTGCATTATGGAGAGTCTTCGAGCTTCCGGTTTTATTTTAATTGAATCTAAGGTATTTAATACTGTTTTTTATAAAGCTTTTAATGATTGGGGGAGTCATGATCGAATAGGTCATGCATGATTATTGGATAGACGAAAAGGTGGTGGAAAAAACCATTCTATTTCTCAAGTGGAATATCTGTCACCAAGCACCGGTTCGACCTGGCAGTAACACTTGAGAGCCAGTTGACTTCTAGGCTTTGCAAAGATCGGCAACACATTAGCAATCCTTCCTCTATTACTAATGTCTATAGGCGACGGTAGCCACTTAACATCAGGTGGACCGATTTTTGTTTGTTTGGTTTCTGACATAAATAAAAAATATAATTGTCCGATCAGACAACAAATAAAAAAATATATACCTAGTATTTAAACACGATATAATCTAAAACGCCCCGACTCAGGCCGAAGAGTGACGAAAATTGACGAAAATTAAATATTCTCAACACCCGAGTTTATCGTGTTAGGCCCGCGAGATTGCCAATAAACTGCATGGCCCCCTCTCGGGGCCTAACTCGTGCAAATGAGCCCCAAATTGATTGTCGACATGACGAATTTCATATATCGTATTTTCTGCTTGACTGTATTAATTTTTTATTCTATTTCAGGTGTAGCATGCATCAAAATTGTAGTATACTTGCGAGCACGACGATGTTTGGAGATCCATGTCCGAACACGCTAAAATATTTAGAAGCGCATTACCAATGTGTACCTGGTACGTACAAACTGGGTATATTATACCTGCATATTTTACTATCCCTCCCCCCTCACCGTGAAGAGTGAGGTATTCTTGATAATTTGGTTGTTTACTCCAAACTCAACATCACATTGTAGGTAGTTGTCTATTTGATTCTTCGGTACTTCAGAAGAATGAGCATTTTATGTTTTACGCTACAGGGCTATTTATGTTTTACAAAATATTCAGGATCTCAATGGTACAAACAACTTTTAACTATGTGACCAACTATGAAAACGTGAAAAAATATTAGCTGTTCCATACATTTTGGTTGAGTAGATATTGAACTTTTGCATGTAACAGCTGATTTTCTTTAGGTAACTTCTACATTCAACCTCAAATCAACGTAAATAACGTGGAAAGTTTGCCACTAAAAAACATCGTAATTTCCTTTCGTTATTTTGATCGTAAATTTTTTTTTTCAGCATCAACCACAAGTACAACAAACAGACCATCACCACAATGGCTGATCACATCGCAGCCAACAGTCTGGAGATCGACCGTAGCGCCAGCACCCAAGAACCCAGTTCAAACACAACAAAACGATAGGAAAAAACCGACGGTGATCACTCCGCCCACATTCAGGCCACATATAACGCTACCGCCTGAGGTGAAGCTAGGGGACATTGGGACCAAGGTGGGTGGTATTAGGCATTGAAATAATTAGTTGAGGTTTGTTTAGGGGATTAAATTTCATGATATTATTTTTATACAAATAATTGCTTATTCGTACAACCCACATTTTATCAAATAACAATGTGGTTTATCTGACTAGAAATTATTTACTTATAAATAGGTATCATAGACAAAATGTAGTGACCATTTCAATATAAGTAGGTTGTTGGCATTACTGTCCCTTATATTTAATTTGACGATGGATTAAAAAATCCTGTATTTAATAGAGCCATACTTATGGCACAGTACCCCAACAATGCTATTTCCCCGAAACTTGGATTAAAAACTAAGCCAAAAACAATAACTTTACAGAAAACAACAACCCGCCAACCAGACTCATCATCAGAAAGGGATCCACCACCAAGTCCTAGAGACAGCATCTCTGATGTCAAAGAAGTGTTACCTAAAGTTGAACAAGATACCAACCAGAGAAATGATAAACCTGCCAAGGATGATGATATTCGTAAGTATCACAAATTCTGAAATAATCATAAAAATTCTAATTTGATGAAAAACTTTCAGATAACTTGAATATGTTAAACTGAAATAATAGATCTGCTTAATTTGGGATCAGATAGCCGTATTTGAAAAATGTCCATATCCACCTGGTATATTTTGGATCTTAGAGTTAGTTCCTGGGTGGATATTTGGAGATCCCATATTTTCAAAACCTATGCTAGGTTCATCTAGCTAGCTGAACAAATTTTACTATCAGACGAACTCTCAAAAAAAATAAAAAATAAGTATGCCATCTCCAAATATCCAAAATGTCTAAGTTGTAAAATATTCAAGTCGCATCGAGGTATTTTATTAATTTATGAATATAATACTATTTCACTATTTCTCTTTTTCAAACTAATCAAACTATATTCCAGCAATAACAGAAGAAACAATGCAATGGCCGGTGAAGGACGACGACCCTGATGCAACTGCACCAGTTCACATACCCAAAGAGAACAGACCTGATACTGATGCAGACGATGACTTCAATAGCATATACTGTAAGTACTTTTTTGCTACATATCGGGTATTTTCGGAATTTAAACTTCTTAGTGAATCTTTTAACCCTGCTGTTGTAGAAACCTCATCATGAACTAATCTACGTCCTTGGGATGTCCAGTTGAATATAGGCCTCTTCTAAATATCACAGTACTGCTTGCATCTAGAGGCTCCCATTAACTCTAAGTCTTCAGTCCACTTAATAAATGTATTATCTAATTGCATAGATTACAGACACTAATTTGTTTTAATACACGCGTCCACGCACTGCAACGTTTAGCGCTCAACAACAGCTCTAACTATAGATCGGCTAGGTATATGGCAATGCGCAAGAGTGTCTTCTCTAATCTATTTTTAATGTTTTCAACAGCAACAAGCGCAACACCAAACAAAGGCAGGCGTGCGTACTGTCCGCAGATTTACGCGCGAGGTCTCCATTGGAACTGGACGCTGGCTGGCACATACGCTGTCCAGCCTTGTCCGGGTGGAGCCACCGGCTTGGCTAGGTGGAAGTGAGTACATTTATCATATGATTTTAGATCTAGGATTAGTAAGAAACCTCGATATAGGCCTATTCTTATCTTAGTTCTTTTAGCGAATGTTTGTGTGTTTGTATGTTTTAACCACTTACGGCTAAACGGATTTTTTATCCTGGGAAATCATCAGGTTCCTCAGGAACGCAGCTGAAATTGCGGGGCGGAAGCTAGTATGTACCTAAGTATTGAAGTACATTTCAAACCGTGTATTTACTTAAGTTTTATATTAAAATATTTCTGTTCCAGATGCATGCTAACTCCTCATCAGTACACGGAAGATGACCGTCCAAGGAGACGCGCCACCGGCCTACCTTCTGGAGAGAATTACCACGACTTGGGACTCGACCAGCCCAACGATAGACAACTGCAGATAATCAGGAGACTTGGCTCCGAGGCTCTGTTGAAAGGTAATGGCAGAAAAGGGCATCAAAATAACTCTTAAAAGTCGGCAAAACATTGCCCTTCCCGGTATTGTAAATATCAATTGGTGGCGGTGACCACTTACCATCAGAAACCGAAACCGAAAAGGAAACCAAAACCGTCTTTAAAAAATAGGTATAATAAAATCCCCAAAATTTTGTTATTGTTTTGATCATCGGAAATTACTGACATTAATGTAAATGAATGAATGAATTTGTGTGTGTCTCTTCTTTCATTCATATTGTACCGGAGCTTGGAAGACAAAGAGAAGATGTAGGAAGAATCGCGGAGCAAAGCTTAATTTTTTGAAATCTAAAAATTACCGAGGTTTTTCATTCTTCATAATTTTCAAAATTTTCTTCATAAAATTGTTATTTTATGACAATGTTGAAATCATGTTTTTTGTACAGGTCGTGATAGTGACTCCCCAGAACACATGATCGACTACCGAGGCGGCAGTTTGCCTGATCCATTGACCAGCCACAACCCTGAATATATTTACAGTAAGTTACTGTTCAATGCCTTTCCTATATTTAGAGACCAAATGATTCCTAAATATGACGGTTTATTTATGTGATCTAAAGAAGCTATATTTTTAGAAGTTAGTTTTTAGGGTTCTGTACCCAGACGGTAAAAACGGGACCCTATTACTAAGACTTCGCTGTCCGTCCGTCCGTCCGTTTGGCGTCCGTCTGTCTGTCACCAGGCCGTCACTTGTCACTTGGCCGGTTTTTATAGAAATTAAACAGTTACTTTAATTTAATGAGGATGTTATGGCTATAAAATAACCTTATTCAGTTTATTGTTGTTGAATCGAAATATTGTGAACATCAGTCGGCAGAAAATATTGAACGCAAACACTGGCATCCGGCAGTTCCACTTGAGAGCCAATTGCCTTCTAGGCTTTATAAAGGTGCCGACCTTCTATGGCCAGTGCCCTGATATTACTAATGTCAATAGTCGTCAGCAGCCTCTTACCATCAGGTGTACCGCCTGCATGCTAGTCAGCCTACTGGCGTAAAAAAATAACAAGTATTAAATAGGCTACAAAATGCCGTCATTCGGAAAAAGCTATATTTATCAGATATTAATTAAATTCTCTTGTCTAACAGCAGACACAATCCCAGAATGGCACGGTCTGACTCCAGACCTGAGTGAATGCCGCTCCGTGTGGCTCAACAGTCTCGAAGCGAGGGTGCGGGAAGGAGAGACTCTACTCAGCATCAGTAGCGACCTGGCAACGGTGAATATTTTGTTTTATACAATTTTGACACTACGCCACGGGTAGTGGGTTCGATTCCTATCCTGGAATAACATCGGTGTATGAACATATCGGTTTTATGTGTATTTTAGTGATCTTGTTTCTGTAATACAAATTCTGCTTTGCTTGGAATCAAATGGCGTGTAAATAAATGTCCCAAGATATATGTATATATATATTCATTTACCATACCTTTCCATTGAAACCTTATGTATGTAACCAGGTGACGTCATCGAAAACCCTATATGGTGGCGACATGATGACCACGACAAGTATAATGAAGAAACTGGCTCAACACGTGGCACAAAACGTGCCGTCATTCCCAGACCTGCGACAGAGAGAAGCCTTCGTTACTGATATGCTGCTCGCCGTTATAAAAACTGGTGAGATTTCTTAATATTTCTAGTATAGCAATGATGTAACTACTGTGCTGCTATTGGTCAATTGATTTGGCGTCTTTCTCCTTTGTCTAAGCATAAGTTACAATTCGAATAAACTGATTAAAAAAAAACATAATTATATGATATAGTTCAGTGACTAGATAATAACTTTAATTCAATTTAATTTTCCATCTCCCAGGATCAAATCTCCTGGAAGAGAGCCAGCGTGCATCCTGGGCAGACTTGAGCTTCGACGCTCAGAACCGCGTCGCCAGCGCACTCCTCACGCAGTTGGAAGAGAACGCCTTCTTGCTGGCTGATGCTGTCACCAGCGAGAAAACTATCCTCCAGATTGTCAAGAATATCTGTAAGTATTATCTACCCTAGTCTTTCATCACTAGTTTTTAAGAGAGATCAAATTTAAAGGCTTGTGAAGTCTGCGAATGTGCCCTGGGCAAGCGTGGTTAACTATGTCCTTAATCCCTCTTGTTGTTAGAGGAGGTGGTAGTGGATAAGCCACATCGCTTAAAGAACTGATATCCAAAGAAGTAAATAGACTTTCTAGTAGGTACCACGTACTAGAATGCGTTGCATGGTACCCACTCCCACCAGGGTCCTACGACCTAGTTAAGATTTGCTGAGAGCCATGGATACGAATTGAGAGTCCATTCTTTAGAATCTCTGGGGAAGCCTGGGTCCAGCAGATGAATGTGATGGGACATTGAAAAATTAATGGTGCTTAATAAACTTAAAATAATAGTTAAAAATAATTTTGTAACCAAATGTTTTTGTTCCCAGGTCTATCAGTGCGAGTTCTGGAAGTGAAGAACGTAGGAGACGAAACTTTTCCATCAATGATTGCTCAAGAACAATGGAAAGCATCTGAAGATACCATCACCATTCCCAAAGCAGCATTACTAGGTTTGTATTAGATTACTTAAAGTGAAATAAAAACGTAGAATGTGTTGTTTAAAATCCCTCAGGTCCCTCCTAAAATCAGGTGATCATATATTCGGCCATTGAATAACTAGGTATCAGGTTTAATAAAAGCCCAACTCCACTTGAAAGAAAAAAAAATTAAGCCCTGAGTTAAACTATAAAAATTCTACTTGTTCCTCCAGATAATCGACAAAATGACCTAGTCCGCATCGTATTCTTCGCGTTCGACCGCCTAGAACAGATCCTGCCGCCCACCTTCGGCAAGAATCCGCAATTCGCCGCCTACCAAGCTGACATGTCATCTACGAGCATCAATTCTGAACGAGAGAAGAGAAATGTTACAAAGGTTTTAAATTCTAAGGTAGTTGACACTTTTTCTGTATTTAAATTGAATTAAACTTACTTTTAACTATGATAAAAAGAAACAATTTACAAGATGATAATACTTGCTTACTGCTTGCGTATAAATAAGTACCTAATATTGTTATCGCAGATAATATCAGCGAGTTTGGGGAACGGTCGTCACATCCAACTATCACAAATGGTGCGGCTCACTATGAAGCATTTGAAGACTGAAAATGTCACCAACCCTGCTTGCGTCTTCTGGGATTACACGTTACAGTGAGTTCACTCTTTGAATATTAATGATTTAAGCAACAGGCACACTTGGAGTCTTTATGATTATTTTTTCGAAATAATTGAATGCTGTAATTCTTATTAGTCCAGATTAATAACACGCCACCTAAGCATAAGTGCGGTTTGCCCAAAATTGTAGAAGAATATTTAAGGATTACTTATGTTACCTATATTTTGGACTTTTAAAGTGGAACACTACTACAGTATTTTCAATTGTTACTTTTTTATCTCCAGTGGCTGGTCCCCCGAAGGTTGCCAGGTGGAGTGGTCGAACCTCACCCATACAGGGTGCGCGTGCTCCCACCTGACGAACTTCGCGATCCTGATGGACGTGCACGGGGTGTCCCTGAGTGCGGGCCACGAGCTGGCGCTGCAGACCCTCACCTACATCGGCTGCGGCATATCTACTGTCGCGCTCGCCGCCGCTATGATTGTCTTTATGTGCTTTAGGAATGGAAAGGTGAAAAATACCGTCTACTTATAAATAAATCCATATATAAGTAAATCTGATTTGAGTCTAACATATTTTATTGAAGTCAATATTAATTTCAAAATACACTTCTCATCAAAAAAATCGAAACGGTACTGCAACAACACCTCTGAAGTTTGGTTTTGAATGAGTTTTATTTAGATAAAGACTGTTTGTGCGCTTCGTTCGACGCTTAGTTCGACGGGCTGGTTGGCGTGGTTGGTAAGATACCCTATCTATCACGCCGCAGGTCGTGGGTTCGATTCCCACTCAGGACAAACATTTGTGTGCATGAACATGTCTGTTTGTCCTGTGTCTGGGTGTAATTATCTATATGTATATGTATTTACAAAAGAAAAGTAGTATATGTAGTATATCAGTTATCTGGCTTCCATAGTACAAGCTCTGCTTAGTTTGGGGTCAGATGGCCGTGTGTGAGGAATAATGTCCCAGAATATTTATTTATTAATTTAGTTCTTTCAAATATCCCTCGACCACATCATCACTTACCATGGTGAGATTGTCAAATGCTTAAAATAGAAGGTTTCTCTAAAAAAAAACTGTATGTTTCCAGTCTGACCGAGCACTAATCCATAAACACCTGTGCGCGTGTCTTCTAATCGCCGAGATCATCTTCCTCGCTGGCATCGACAAGACTCAGAACAGGATCTGCTGCGGCATCATAGCTGGTCTGCTGCATTACTTCTTCCTTGCTGCCTTCGCTTGGATGTTTCTAGAAGGTATGATCTGTAACCTTGAACCTTTGTAACCTTCTAAGGTTATATTTTTGCCATGATAAAGTGTCCGTAAATGTACATGCTAAATATTTTTGACTGTGGAGAAACTGAAGTAATATAGATTAATCTTTTGTATGTAATTACATTTTTTTTCTGTATATTCATTATTTGAAGCCTTGATAAGGCTTTTAAAAATATTACAAATGATTACACGTGAACTGAGAAGACTCCGGCAAGAAACTCAGCTAGGAATGATAAAGAAAAACTGAAAATATACTATTATTGAATAATAGTAATATAGTTTTATACTTCTACTACCACTACTACCATTAGTACTCAATACTACTCTTATGCAGATAACCTGTGGTAAGCGGTGCTGAAGGCACAATTACTTAATTTGATGTTTATTATAGTACTACGTTGCGTACATTTATTGTGTTCTCTATTTGTAAAAGCAATAACAAATAAATTGTAGGGTTCCACCTGTACGCGATGCTGGTGGAGGTGTTCGAGCCGGCGGCGGCCCGCGCGCGCTGGTACTGCCTGAGCGCGTACCTGGCGCCGGCGCTGGTGGTGCTGGTCTCGGCCGCCGTCGACCCGCACGGCTACGGCACCGCGCGCCACTGCTGGCTCTCCACCGACCGCATGTTCCTCATGAGCTTCGTGGGGCCCGTCGCCGCCGTGCTACTCGTAACTATTCACTATTTACAAACCTATTGTATCATTTATTCATTAACAAAATTCAATACCAGTTTGCTAATAATGTATCATTTGCAATTTCAGGCCAACTGGATCTGTCTCAGCATGGTTATCTACATGATGTGCACGCATTCCACCGTCTCATTGAAAACTAAGGACGACGCCAAACTATATAAGATAAGGTGAGAAATAAAAATAATTTCTCATCTTCCTAGATTCATATCACTAAGCCCAAGAAGTTATGGAGAGTCGAGGTCACTAATATGGAGCAAGGTGGTAGACTCCTCCAATGAAGAGGGAAGATCTTCCGAAAGGGACCACGATCCAACTGTGGTTATTGGAAACTCTCATTTCCTCACAGTAGATATATAATAATAATATTGAATTTATGTTTTGCGATATCCATTATGATTATTCAAACCTATTATGGCCTAATTTCCAGAGTATGGCTAAACAGCTCCCTCGTGCTGGCCTTTCTCCTGGGTCTGACGTGGACTTTCGGCTTGCTGTACCTGAACGAGCAGACCGTGCTAATGGCGTACGCGTTCACGATACTCAACTCACTGCAAGGGCTGGTCATCTTCATCTTCCATTGCTTGCAGAATGACAAGGTTAGTAAAGCTGTAATTAATGAAGTAAGGACTCTAAACAGAAAAACAGTTCCCCTGTGATTGTAAAAGTATGGTGATTGATATTTTGAAGCAGATTTTATGGACAATGGAGGGGGGGAGGATTAATGGTCAGTCGCATGCAATAGATCACATCGCAACATGCCTAGAATATGAAATAATACAAATGGACACCTACGTTAGTGGAGATATGGGATGATTAAATCCCTTTATTGAGCACTGGTCCAGTAAATTTAAATGAGAAGCCGTGATGAGGAAGACAGTTGGAAAAAAGAGAAGATATCAACATTCAATTTATTTACCCACCCCTTGAAATGTAACCCCTTATTGCCCAGTTCCGCAACGAATGTGCCCGCATTGGTCGTCGACACCCCTGGCTCTCCTGCTGCTTACACTTCACGGGGGTTCCCTCCGAGAGCCTCCCACAGGCCAACACCAACCACTTGGACACGCGCCAGGGCTCCGTCAAGAGCCGTCGCTACCATCAGCACCAGCCCGGTCCAGATCATACCGACGTCGTACCTTCTGATGTTACTGTGAGTGTATATAGTTATAGTCTTATTGGACAAAGAACAGGTTACAATTCTGCGTAACCCTTGGACACTTGGTCTACCTAGTTGGTTGAAGGAAACCGTTGTAAACTAATGGTTTAATAAATGGCCCCAGAAACCAAACAGCCTTCAACTGTGGCTACCATGTCATTTTCACTAAAATGTAGAATAGAAATTGCCCTGATGCATTATACCCTCAAATATAGTAAAGACATTGCATGATAAACCCTGGTGGAGGCCAACGCTATTGTCCCTAATAATTTGAAAAGAATTGAGCCTAAATGTATATGTACACGTATTAGCTTTATTAACACCAATAAAATCAGTTTATTTTTATAATATAAGTAGTAAAGTAAATTTTGGCGTTAAAAAAGTTTCATAAAATGTGTAAATAACCAAACCACTATACATAACAACACAAATAACACACAAATATCTATGACAGAGTACAGCAAGCACGTCAGGAACAGCAGTATCAGCTTCGACAACCAACAACTTGGTGATCAACAATCTAAACGTTGTCGTCAACAACAACAACCATAACAACAATAACGTTATAAACAATGCCGCTGTGGCATCCCTGGCCGCTGCCGCTGCCGCGCACAGTTACCATTCACACAGAAATAGACGCAATTCTCAAGAAAACCAGAATTTCGCTCCAAGCAATTTTGGACCTACGCTTAACGCAACAGGAGTTAACTTCCCACACAATATACCTGAAAGAGAACCTCCTGCTCCTATGGCGCATTTAAGAAACCCTATTAACGCTGGCAGCGGCAGATACCCGCAGGGATACAGACAGAACGTTCAGCAAGGTGCGTACGCATTATATCTAGAGATAGGATTTCAAAATTTCTAAAGATATTTGAGTAAAGAACCACCATAAATACCACTTCGGGCTTTTTGTAACTAATTGGTTAAGACAGCTCAATTTATGTTCGTTTTGTGTTTAACATTTTAATTTCAATGTGTTTGTAAACGTTTTGTTATTGTAACTAACAATTTTAAAATTGTCGTCCAAAAGGACAGCGTTGTGTTAAAACGTATTTTTTTACGGTAAGTCCATTTTTTTTGTATATTTCTTCTTTGTAGTCTTCCTTCTCAAACTAATGCTTTTAAAAGTTACTAACAAACTTCAGAACTCATTTTTGTTCATTAACATATTTTTGGTGGTTTGGTGGTTTTAGTATAGTACTTATTGCATCCCCTAAATGGTTTCAAGTATTTCTAAAACAACAACAGAAAATCTTGATCTATTTAGTCTAAGTACTGAAAAAGTAAGAAAAATCCTATCTCTACATTGATGCGTATGCATTCTTCTTCTTCACTAGGCAGTATTTATGTCACACATTTATAATATTAAGTAAACATGTATGTATATGTATAGATTATATATTTTGAACTATATATACAGAGTTACAACATACAACCGGAGTCAGCGAGGTGGAATATTCGTCCGACAGCGCCTATATACGTTCCGAACGACGATACAAGATCGATGCGCGTTCCAACGCCGCTTAACATACCTCATAGTTCGTCTCATACGCAAAGTATCGCGTCAATGCACAGCTACAGAAACAATATAGACGTGCCAAACGACTACCAAAATCTAAGGTCGCGTTCGCCATCTTGTTTCTCGAACAAGATGGCGGCGTCGATTGGCGCCAACGATTGGGCAGTGATGGCGAACAATGGTGGCAATGTTTGGAAGGTGAGGGGTGGGCTGTGTAAAGTTGCCGGCTTTTATGTTAAGCACTGTTAGAGTGGACTTGTTTATGAATTTGTTTTGCGTTTTTAGTGAGATCTCTAGGGCAAAATTTTAGCAGCAGTATTGGAGGAATTGGCCATATCCATTCGCCTTATTTGGTCACTAATTGGAGTGCATAAGAATAGTCCAAATTCCTCTATTTTATTAGTAAGAAAAACATATGTATTTTATTTAATAGGCCATGATCTATCCTCTCAAATAATTGTTAATTGTAAACCATAGACTTGTAGTCATTTAATTGACATATTAAATAAAGATTCATAGTAGAAAGCAATCTTACACGATCTCTGATGTTCTACAACTCGTTTGTCTTTACTCCATTTTTTATTTTAATAGCAATTATGAGTACAATTACATACTGAAAAATTTAAGGTAAGTATGTATGAGTGAATAGTTGGAAGGGTGGACGAGTAAACAAACCATGGCTGAATGTTTTTTTTTTCAGTTCCTTTATTTTTTTTGTGTAAATATTTTTAGAAAAATTATGTAGGTACATTAAAGATGAGCGCATAATATGGCGAGCCGCAACGCAACGGCCCATACGAAAGAGAGGGACAGCACTACGTCTAGCTTACTTCTACCTAAGGCCGTTGCGATGCGGCCCGCCCATAGTGTGCGCTTGGCTTAAGAGGTAATTGTGTTATTTTATTCCTTGTCAGTTCGCTGAATTCCTCCATGTGAGCTAAAATGATATACTTACTATCTATAAAAGTTATAAAAACTATACATCTATGCACATGATCTACTGTATATTGAACTTTATAAACACCACACTATTTCCTAATATCGGTGAAGGCATTGGGTACCAAGAGATCTTGCTAAATCGTTAACAGAACGTCACAAATTTGCATGAATAACCTAATAGAACATTGCATGACTTCATCCTGACTTGTACATCTTCAGTAGCCCTACCCATCTCCTTCTAACACATCATAGTGATGGCACTAGCATTACGTTAACATGCACATCATTCGTATGTTCTCTCTGTCTCTCATTAGTGTTTAAGACAAAGATATCAACATAATTCTAAACTTTTGTGATAGTTTTGGTATCAAATTAATGACGTTTGTCAATTTTATTCATACAATTGAAAATTGATAACATTTCAAAAGCCACTATAAAAGCAGTTCTTTTGATTTCTAGTCGTGAGTTCGAGTTTTAAAAAAACAATAACACGTCACTAACACGGTGTAAGACAACGCGCACGGCGATGCATCGTGTCACACCACAAGACGCTATGTCAGTCGTGCAAGTGACGTCATTTTGGCGCTTATGTCTCTTTAGAATGCAAAGAATTTCAAATCCGAAATACTATATTATTATGAAAATAAACTTATTCTATAAAAACAAAAATATGGGTATCATAGTTTTAGATCTAGTTTTATTTTGGATTAAAATACAAGCATGTTAAAAGTATGAAATGTTGTCAATAATTTGTGCTCCAGAATATTTGTTTCATGATCATAAACTAACTTTGTATTCACAAAATTCTTTATCAACGAATTACCAAATTTATTGTATAATACACACATTAAATTGAGCTGTCTTTTTGCTGAAATAACTAGCAATATTACATTTATTTTCTATCGGAAATACGCGAATTACGTATTAGCTACAAATACTTAATAACTTAATTTTCCACAGAACACTTCTTCTAAACACCACCCGGGCAACTCCTCGACTCTCCCCCACCATGACACATTATCACGCCAGCTGGCCCAGCAGAACCACATCCACAGCCCTTACGAATGCGAACCGCCCATAGTTCCTGGCTCCCCGCGACACGTCATCAAAGATGAGGAGAGCCCTTTACACCATCCCCAAGGGTACCAAACCACCAGAAGCTACAACCACGACTTCCGTAACCCTCACGTCTACATGTCCCAACATTCCCCTGGAAGCCAGGAGATGATATTCCGAAAACATTACAAAGACGATCGACGCAAACTACATCACCATCACGCGAGTCAGAATATGAATCACACGTATTCGGAAATAGCTTCGCAACAAGGCCGCATGTACAGGCGAGGGTCGGAACAAGAATTCAGGGTCATACAAGACGACCCGGTGTACGAGGAGATCGAGAGAAATGAGACGCTCATGTCGGATATGTCCGACGATAACTCCGGCCCGGATAACTGCCGGCAGCCTCAGGGTCACCATGGGTCGTCGAGCTCCAAGTTTTTTGGGGATCATCGGCCGTTGATCTCGTACAGCCCGGGTGATAGGCATCATCACGAGCAAGAGCATTACGGGAAGTATGGGAAATGGGACACGCTGGAGCGTTATGACCCGAGGCATTACGAGAGCGGTAGACTGATGCACCCGTACCATCAGCCGCAGGAGAACAACATGAGAGCGCTAGCCGCCGTGCTCAACGGCGAGAACAACGTCGTGTGTCACCTTGAACCGCACAACTCATACGACGTGTATCAACCGCAAAGTGGCAACCCTAGGACTGTATCTCAGCCCAGTTTCTAATTGCAATGATCCATGAACTCAGTGACATATTTCAATATTTTGTTTTGAGTGTTAGCGACTTTTATAAACTCTCTAAGGACTCGTATTGTACAGAGAATAGTGAAATGAATTTTTCTATGGACGTAGATATAGCGACGTCGTTATAGTGACACGAATGAGTAAGTGATAGCGTTTTATGTAGAAAACTTGCCATAACATGGACTTTAAAATAACAATTATATTTATAGTATAGAATGTAAACGTTAATTAAATCACTTTTTCCACTGTGATCCTATTTAAATATAATGGCTCAAGTTTCAGTGTCGCGACCACTTTTACTTTACATGGCGGGAGATTTTAGCAATTTTGTATATACTACGGTTAGCGTTTAGTACTAGACTGTTAGTACTTCCAGTGTGACCTTATTATTCTTACTGTCAGACTATACTTTAAAAATCATGGCATTTTCTTATTGTGTTAGCATTTCCAATTAAGTAGTTACGAAGATCTGTGATGTTTCGTTCCATTGTTGTATTTATCAAACTAGTATACTATTTTAGAAATATATCAGATTTATCATTGATATCTCTTAAATTCTGATACATTTTAAATATAGTCTATAATATTGATGGTAGATCCAACAATGAAAATGTATTGATTTAGTTTAAGTTCGCTTGTACGCCATTTTTAATGTATCGTCACTGCCATAGCGAGAATGCTCCTTATATTCCGATATATAGCTTACATATGGCAATATTTATATTTACTTTTAGTATTAACAAGCTTTGTTATAATAGTTTAACATCTCTTTCGTTTCAAAGGAATTTCGAAAAATCCATCCAAACCTAATATAGACTGACACCATTTGATGTTGTGCACTTTTCTGTAAATTAGAAAATTAGTGTTAAAAAAATAATAACTTGATAAAAAAAAAGAAAATCTATTATTTCTACAATAAAGTGTAGATTTAATTTTTAATGCCATGTAATATTTTACTTGTACCGTTCAATATAAATAAGGAATTGTTTATTGTAGAATTGATACAGTACAACAAATACATACACGGCGATTCTGATTTTTCATGTATATTTTGAATCTTTGAAGCAATATATTTAGACTGAAGTATTTATATAAATTCTTGGCCATTTTTTGTACCGTGTAACACAATAATTTATGAACTGTTTTATATACTTTAAGTGTGGCCAAAATTTATAAAATACTTTTTATAAAAAAAATACATGATAAAATTGGTGGGAATTATATTTTCTAATTGGGTATACTAGTCCATCTATCTTTTCCCACTGTTCTAAATATAATATACATTATGGTCATGTGTATTTCTGTTATATAATTATTTTTTGTTTTGTATTGTATTTTAAAAACGTTGACGAGTATATTAAATGTAAAGTAGGAGAAACAAAATGTAAATAATTTAAAGTTTATATAAATAAAGAGTGTTGCTGTTCTGTGAGGATGGCACAAATGAAACACAATTTTATTTTTATATTAATCCCCAATGCATGATCTAAAGTCAGTAGGTAGGTGCTACTACTACATTTGATTTGGGCATAGTCATAAATTGAAAACTAGATTAAAAAACAGCTATGTGCCTTTATCGTTTGGGGCTAGAGGAGTGGAGGTACTAGGAAAGCATAAGAAAAAGAAACAAAAGACTGACTGAGATCTTGCTGCTCCTAGTTATATATAAAATTCATAGGCCATACTTAAATGGCGCAAGCTTTTTCAGGTTACCAAAGTATGAAAACCTCTTTGCATTTCTGAATTCCTAGTAGCAAGTCAAATAATGTTATGGATATTGCTTACTTAAATTAAAACTACAAATGACAATTTCATAGACATATATTTCCATATATACTTAAAAAGACCACACCCACAAAATAATACGAATCGTAAGAGATTGAAATTTATTTCATAAAAAAAAACCTTAACACGAAAATGTTAGTTATTTTTTCGACAATAATCATCATGTTACGATGATAAACACAATTTACTTATGACTAAACAAAAAATGTTTGTATAAAAACATTAAAAAATTTAATTCACTGTTATCCAAAAGTAATGGGAGATCTATTACAAAGGCACACAAGAAAGAGAACATTTGCCTAAAATGAGATCTAATTTTTGAAAATTCTACGCCCAACAAAATTTTTCTAAAACTTACATTACAAAAAAAAAATCTAAAAAATATTTTCAATCACGCCAAAATAATACGTCATTATTACAAATTATAAGGGTAGGTACTGATACAATTATATGATTTTATATAAATAAAGCATCAAGTATATTTAAGCACCACCCGCTAGAATCTTAAGAGAAACTATTTAATTATAAAAAAAATATATAATTTTGCACGAGATCCGAAACATGTCAATAGAGGGGTTTCACAAGTACGTGTATAACAAACATCAAATTACTAAATGCTACCTACTTATAATTAAATGTTAATGGTAAAAGATTTTCCTAATCTAAGATGAACATACGATATTACGAAGATAAAGGGAATTTACTTTTTAAGTTTCACGGGCACTGAAAAGAAATCAACTTAGTCGTTTAAACTTGGACAAAGCCTGGATATTTTCTGGTAGTTTTCTCTTTTTCTAAAACGAAGCAGGTCTTTATTTTGTTTATTGTAACGTTACTTAAAACAAAATGCTCGTGAATGTATGAAGAAAAATAAATGCGTGTGTAATTAATTATGTACTTAGTCCAAAAAGTTATCTTGTAAGGTTTGACTCAAATGTAACAATGTCCCTTTTTAAAATGGGTTTAATTACCCGTTTGATAAAATTCAAAATAGTTTATTAAATTACCAGTTGAATGATAAATTTGTAACACAGGTTAGAACTCCATTTAAGTTAAGAAAAAAAGTATTACGGCCCACAAAAGCACAGCAAAATATGATAAAAATGTTTCACATAATGTTACATTTTATTTCAATTTGAATGCAGGAGAAGCGAAGCTTTTTAATAATCTGCATAAAATTATAAATTACTATAAACGATCTCCACATAATGACTGCAAACATATATTAAAAAGAAAGAAATGCCAGTTCCAGACAAATGTATCAATTGCTTTATTGTCAACTCACTGCTGTATATAAAAAATAATGATAGTGTTTTAGCACAAAAACCTTTATAAACTTGCTTATCGGGATTTCATAATGGAGTCAACGGGTCATTTAAATATGAGAAAAAGCGTGAAGATAATATTTAAATAATATTCTATTAACTCAATTGATACGGGACGACTTGATTTAGAAATTAATCATTCAATTTTTTTTTGATAACTCTTGAGATGTTGTTGTAAAATTATAAAAATCACGCGTAGATCGAAAATGCGTTTGTTGTTATCGTATCTTATAGTAAAAATTGTGATGGTGAATGATACCTACTTACATATGGAGATGTTGTTGACATAAATCTTATAGAATGGTTCACATGAGGCGAGTTAATCAAATTAGCCCAAAAAACATTAAAAAAAATATCGACGACTTCTCCAATCTATACTATATAAAATTATACCAATTAAATATTATTCAAACGTGTAAGTTGATATCGGTAAAAGAAGTTAAATTATTATTTATGTAAAATCTGAAAGACTAATTAGATCATAGCTTCCCAATTTAACATTAATATAGGTACTATATTGAGATACGATTGCTTGAATTGATGTAACATTGGCCTCAATTAGTGGAATTGGGGACTGGCCTCGTGTGAAACAGTCTTCACATGGTGAACGATGTTCATTTATACTATAATGTAGGTACAGACGTAAAATAAATTTACATTCTCCACTCGCACGGCACACAACACAAAGGGTCTGCAGTCTTCAACCGATTATATCACATAGCTATAGACACCACACTTACTAGGCTTCGAGTGATGCAGTTAATTAAAAAAATATAGACAAATATGTAGGTAATGCTAAGTATTTAGCGATTAAAAACATGAAATTATGACATAATCAGTAAAACAGTGGGTTAATTCAAATTGTTACTAAAAAAATTAAACAAAGACGTTGACAAATACCAACACTCGAAGCCCAAAAACTAACTAAATAAGCAGACAGTTGCTATGAACACCCACAACTTTCCACCACCATTCCGGGGATAGTCCCATAAATGATGTTCGATTCGTGATCGAAATACAACATGCTGATGCTGCTCATTTTTCTTGGAGCACAGCAGGGTCCTCCGCTGCCTTGGGGCGCTGCTAAATGAACTATATGTGTATGGGGGAATTTCTGCAAAAAGCTGTATGGGCATTCTCCACTACAGTAGTTTGCGTAGTATTCTGAAGGTGCTAAGATCCAGTCCCAGCCGAACTCCCCGAAGTTGACTTTGAGTGGGTAGCGACAGCATCTTGTCTCCTTGGAGTTTTCTGTGCAGTCCATGCCGACCGTCCGTCTGGTTCTCTTGTGGGAATTGTCTATTAGACTTACCTCTAAGTATGGCGTCTGTAATAGAAATAGATTAAACATTAAACAGATCAGTGAAATTTCTGTGATTTTTCAAATTATGGTTAGGTACATTAAAAAATCCGATGTATCAAATTATGTCCAATCTGACCGTAGTTTATTATTCAAAGTTTCGTGAATAATTCATTGGGATCAAAATTGGTAGGTTGAGAATTGAGATACTTAACTAAGCAATGTGTTTATTTTGATATCCCATAACTCTAGTGTATACCTAAATGAGACCATGTAAAACTAGCATATGAATTAGGTATTTTTCAATCATTATTTTTCTCGGATACATTTTTGATACAAAATAATTCAACAAAGTCACGATTATTTATGTTACGAGAAATATGACAATGTCGCATTTTCTTAGCTTTAAATAAGAATGATTAAGTTTGTTTTATTACTGCCTACTTACTACTACTACTTCTTACTACTTACCTATGGAAAGAAGCGGGGGAGGCCTTTTTTTTTTTTTTTTTTTTTTTTTTTTTTTTTTTTTTTTTTTTTTTTTTAACCCAGGAAAATCCTCATGGATACCCCGCGGCTCCGGGGGAAAACGGCGGGGTTATGTCAGACTCCTACTGACTAAAAACCTGGGGTGTTCCTACATGTCACTGCCGGCTGGGTATACGGGGGCGCCGAAGCATTCGTCCGCGTACCCAGCAGCGACGGCCTGGTGGGAGGCCTCCTCTTCTTCAACGACGTCGTCGTTGTTGACGGTGGGGACCGGAGCTCTTGTCTCCACCGTCTCGTCTTGGGTAGCGTGCGGGAACACACGCGCATCTACCCGAGCCCGATTGTGACGGGCGGCAGACTCCCCCGAGTCCACCGCCCCAGGGCTCAAGTGGGGGGGAGAAGGTGGCGAGCAAAAGCCACCCTTCGGCGCCCCGTTCTCCTGCGGCGGATAGCCAGGGTGGTAGTTTCCTCCCTGATGCGTTCCGCTGCCTCCTTTGCGAGCATAACGCGCTCGCAAAAGGAGTGGAGTGCGCCCCACGACCTCTCACTGCTGACGACAGCGCTTATCACGCTCGGCAGCGAGAGGTCATTCCCCACTTCGGCGCAGAGCTCGCTGCGCTCACTTGCCCAGGCCGGGCACATCTCCAGCGTGTGCTGGGCCTCTTCTTCGAGGCATCCGTCACAGTGGTGGCACTCGGCGGTCGGTTCCCTCCCGGCTATATGCCACAGATACCTCCCGAAACAACCGTGTCCCGAGAGGATCTGTGTCAACCGGAAGGTTAACACACCGTGCCTCCGCTCCAGCCACTCCTCCAACACTGGACGGATGGCCTCAATGGTCCGCAGACCCGCACTAGGGTGCTCCAGCCTAGTCTTCCACTCCTGGATAGCGAGCGCGCGCAGCTGCGCTCTGCGCCCTTCCACCTCACGCGGTGCCGGCCTCTGGCCCTGGGCCAGCGCCTCCTCGCGCCAGAAGTATACTGACGCGAGGGCTCTCGCCTCGAGGTCCCAAGGCAAGGAACCCGCCAGCACACACGCCGCTTCGGTGGAGATCGTGCGATATCCCCGGATCGCCCTGATCGCTACCACCCTCTGCGGCCTTCGCAGGAGGGTGATGATACCGCGGTTCAGGGCGTCCGCCCATACGGGAGCTCCGTACATTACCATCGATCGCACGATCCCCAAATACAGCCGCCTGCAAAGGGCGCCCGGTTCGCTGGTGTTTGGCAGCAACCGCCCAAGAGCAGCCGCCGCACCCATCACCCTTGGCACCAGGCGCCCGAAGTGGGCTGTGAAGCCCCACCTGCCGTCGAGGACGAGGCCTAAATAGCGCATCGTCGACCCGACTTCTATGCGCACTCCACTCACGACGATGTGGGCATCCCGAGGAGGCGCTCGTCGAGGCCCATGGAAACACAGGGCCTCAGACTTAAGCGGGGGAGGCCTACGCCAAGGAGGCGACTATTACTTAACGGCGTAACTATGTTTTTTATTTTTATTTTAAATTGTATTGTAGTAGAATAAATGGCTTTTTTATTTATTTATTTTATTTATTACTGCGTATGTTTGGCAACGTCGCAAAATAAAGATTCGTAATACGGGTGACAATCTTTTAACTAATTTAATTATGATTGATATTTATCTTGGAGATCCTTAGGGGAGGCCTATGTTCAGCAGTGGACATCTTGTGGCTGAGATGTTGATGATGGTAAAGTTATCTTCCGACACTATGTAGGTATTTTTGGAACACTTATTCTAGGACATTTTGTATTATTTTTGTCAGCGACGCATAACCAACTATGATATCGTTGTTTTATTTAAGATAGTTAAGGTCTAGAATAAGTATAGGAATTAGGTTTAAGCAATAAATAATTAATTTATGGGTGTTATTATTGAATAGGTCAAGGTATTACGTAAGAATAGGTCCTGGAAAAAAGGCAATACCGGCACGAGAGCCACTTTATATTTTTTCCAATAATATTGTTATTTCTCATGAAAATCGAAGATTTATGTATATTTTAAGATGATAATAACACATAGAACAATATTTTAAAGCTCCCATCTGTAAAGGAAAGCCAATTCCTAAGGAAAATAGGAAAAACCATTATTAGAGAGAGATAGACATATGACAAAACCGGTTCGAAAAAGACAACACGATATTAGAGTGAAAAGGCAATACTTTTAATGTAAACAAAGAACCTGATTGGTTAATAGAAATCTAGAAAAATGTCAAGAATGTGCCGGAATTAAAGTAGGCCCTCTGATTGGTTGACAGAAATTAATTCCGAGTCTCTCATTGGTCGTAGTACAATCGACAAAAAATATATAAGAAACGCAGTTTCCTTCGGATTGGCATTCCTACCTGGGCAGCAATAATAAGAAGACTGAAAATAGAAATAAGAAGAAAAGAATAAATACTGAAGAATATTCTGGAAGAAAGTGTTCTTATTTGGTGGGAATCCTGGGCTCCATAGGCAGTGTTCATCGAGGTGGCAAGACACCCGTCCATAGGCAGTGTTCATCGAGGTGGCAAGACACCCGTCCATAGGCAGTGTTCATCGAGGTGGCAAGACACCCGTCCATAGGCAGTGTTCATCGAGGTGGCAAGACACCCGTCCATAGGCAGTGTTCATCGAGGTGGCAAGACACCCGTCCATAGGCAGTGTTCATCAAGGTGGCAAGACACCCGTCCATAGGCAGTGTGCATCAAGGCGGCAGGGCCACCGAACTCTAAAGTGCATCGAGGAAGCAGGGCAACCGAGGGTATTACCCGCCCCGCTTTCCTCGCCCCCCCCCCCCCCTTCTGCCGCCCGTTTATTTCTGCTCTTGTTGCAGTACTGATCGTCGTCTCGCCGTACGCAAAACCCCTCCAGCCAGCCGAAATTGGGATTTGAAGAATTCATGAAAATATAATAATAATACAGTCCACTTGAAGAGCGCAACAGAAGAATTGGTCCTTCGAGCCGGATCTGGAACTGAAGATGCAGCGTACACCGAGAACAAGATCAGAAAAGACACGTTCGCAGACAACTGAAGAAACGCAGGCTACATCAGATTGGAGTATGGACACCCCTGTCGAGTCATCAAGTTCGTCGAACAGTCAAGCAACACTCAAGAACACCCCCCCGCGTCCTGTCGAAGAGGAAGGCACCGTCATGCATCCTGCAGGGACCAGCGTCGCCGCCAAAGGAGGAACCGCCTCCGCCCACTCCGCGAGGGTTGACTCCGCACCTACGGCCGCAAACACCGGGATGGGGAATGGTGAGAGAAGACTCACTGATGAAGAAATATTCGCAGTTCCTGCCTCAGTTCATCGAAGAAAGGAAGCCCACATTGTCAACGTGTCATCAAGAGAAACAGACGTCCGTTCAGTCAAATCATCAAAGCGTCAAGCGGAGGTGCAAGCTCGGATGATAGTAGCCAAGAGAGAATTGGAAGTCGCCGAAGCAAGATCAAGAGTAGCTCAAGCGGAACTGGAAATGTTGCAGATCGACTCAGATGAAGAAATCGAAGAACACATCGATCAATCGCACCATGTGGAAGAATGGCTCAACCGGTCCAAATCAAGAGCGATAGAAGAGCGAGTGCCGACTCAAGAAAAGAAGAGCGACATTCAAGAGTTGGCTTTGGCGATCTCGAAGCTCACCGAGAAGAATCCGATGACAACAGTACCGAAGCATATGATAGAGCTGCCCTATTTCAACGGTTCCAGTGAAGAATGGTTGGCATTCAAGCGAACATTTGAAGATACAGCGAAGACATTCACCAACGCGCAGAACCTGGCGCGTCTAAGGCGATCACTTCAAGGAAAAGCAAGAGAGGCGGTCAAGAGCCTGCTGTTCACCGCAGAAGAACCAGCAGAAGTCCTCAAGGGATTGGAGGCGCGCTTTGGAAGACCGGGAGCCCTGGCACTGTCAGAACTCGAAAAGTTGAAGAACCTCTCAAGAGTCAGCGAGAATCCCAATGAAGTATGCGTCTTCGCAAGTCAAGTCAAGAATGCGGTCGCCACGATCAAGGCACTCGGGAAGCCGCAATATTTGAGTTCGCCTGAAACCATGAAGATCATAACCGAGAAGATGTCGTCTCAAATGAAGTACAGATGGTTCGCTTACCACCGAAGTCGTCGAGATGAAGAACGACCCGAACTGGTCCTCATCAACGAATTCCTGGAAATTGAAGCTGACATGTGTGGGGACTTCGCTTCACCTGAAGTGTTACCAGAGGCGAAGAAGACCCGTCAGCAGCACGCTCCACCTGAAGTGTCTCGGGAGCAGAAATGGAGTGGACCAAGAAGAGCTGTTCACGCTGTTCAAGAAAGCGAAGCACCTCAAAAGAAAGACAAGATATGTCCTGAATGTCATGAAGAACATTGGATTTACGAATGTCCGAAATTCAAAGAAGCGGATATTGATGCCAAGTGGGAAATGGCCAAGAAATCGAAGATTTGCTTCAAGTGTCTGCGCTACCGACACTCAAGATTAAGCTGCAAGGCCTTCACCTGCAAAAAGTGCAATAGATGGCATCACATCACTCTTCACTCTGACAAGCCGCCACCGTCAGTCAAGAGTCAACCCCGATGTAACACTGCCTATGAAAAGGGAAAAGATTGTGAAGATGAAGATCACTACGAAAACACTGCGCCCAGGAGCAAGATATCCTCCGTACACGCCACCGCCACTGAAGGTCAAGCATACCTGAAGATGTTACCAGTGAACCTGTATGGACCAAAGGGTTCGGTTCAAGTGCTGGCGTTGCTGGACGAGGGATCCACCGTGACTTTATTGGATTCTTCCATTGCCAAGAAGATTGGGGCAGAAGGAAAAGAAGAGGCAATCACAATTGAAACAGTTGGGGGTCAATGCATGAAGAAGAATGGTTCTCAACGAGTCCAATTGAAGATAAAGGGGGCTCATCGAAGAGACAAGAAAACCATTGAAGTCAGAACAATCAGCAACCTGAAGTTGTCAAAACAAGGAGTCAGCAAAGAAGTCGTGAATAGATGCGAGCACCTGAAGAAGATGCAAGATCGACTCACCTATGAGAAAGGGGAACCACAACTTCTGATCGGGCAAGACAACTGGAGCTTGATAGTCACAAGAAGATTGAAGAAAGGCAAGACATCGGATCCGGTAGCTTCCCTCACGAGCCTCGGCTGGGTTCTCCATGGGTGCGACGCAAGAAACAAGACTCCGGTGCAATTCGTCAACCACAGCAGACACATTGAAGATGAAGATGAAATCGAATCATTGGTCCGGCGTCATTTCGAGATCGACTCCATCGGCATACAACCGCGTCGACCGAGCAACGATGCGGATCAAAAGGCGATTGACATCTTAGAGAAGACAACGAACAGACTGCCAAATGGTCAATTCGAGTCCGGACTGCTGTGGAAAACCTCGAGAGAAGTTCTATCCGACAACTACGCTCAAGCCTATCGACGTCTCGTCAATTTGGAAAGAAAACTAGATAAAGACGAAGACCTGAAAAATACATATGAAGATCAGATGAAGAATCTCATCGACAACGGATATGCAGAAGAAGCGCCACCTGAACCATCTAAGAAGAAATGGTACCTTCCTCACTTCGCGGTCACACATCCGACAAAGAAGAAGAAGCGACTAGTGTTTGATGCCGCCGCCAAGCACAACGGGATGAGCCTGAACGACGCACTCCTACCGGGACCGGACATGCTGCAGTCCCTCTTCGGAGTTCTGCTACGGTTCCGAGAGCAGCCCATCGCCGTGGTGGCAGACATCAAAGAGATGTTTCTACGGATCAAGATACGACCAGAAGATCGAGATAGCTTAAGATTCTTGTGGAGAGGCGACCGACGCACCGGGACACCTAAGGAATACAGAATGTCATCGGTCATCTTTGGCGCGGCCTGTTCTCCAAGCATCGCAATCTACGTGATGAACAAGAATGCAAAAGAGTTCGAGGAAAATTACCCAGAAGCAGTAGAAGCCATAGAGAAGAACCACTACATGGACGACTACCTCCAAAGCTTCGCGTCCGAAGAAGAAGCCAGGAAGATAGCCAAAGAAGTGCAAGCGATCCATGAGAAGGCCGGTTTCCACTTAAGAGGATGGGGAAGCAACAGCATGAAAGTACTCGATGGCATTGAAGAGCGGTTGAACAATGAAACACTAGAACTAACCAAAGAAGAGAAGACACTCGGGCTCAGATGGCTGATGAACGAAGATGTACTAGCATTCAATGTAGGGCTGCGCAACACGCCGGAAGAGTTGATCAAAGGCGAGAAGACTCCTACGAAAAGAGAAGTGACAAGCGCAGTCATGTCGACATTCGACCCAATGGGATTCGCCACACCAATCCTCGTTCAAGGGAAAAGGCTGGTTCAGAACATCTGGCGTACGAAGATTGGTTGGGATGAAGAAATCCAAGAAGAACAGAAGGCAGCCTGGCTGACATATTTAGAAGACGTCACCAAGCTAAGAAGGTTGAAGATATCAAGATGCCTATCACCAAGACAGAAGGAAGGTCAGCTCCACACATTCAGCGACGCGAGTGAAGAAGCCTACGCTGCGACGGCCTACTGGAGAACCGTCGACCCCGATGGAAGAGTTCACATATCGCTGATCGCTGGAAAGGCAAGAGTAGCCCCGACGAAGCCAGTCTCGATACCTCGGCTGGAGTTACAAGCGGCATTATTGGGGAGCAGATTGGCATCTACAATCCAGAAAGAAATTGGTCTGAAGATAACTAAGAAAATATTTTGGACCGACTCAAGCACGGTACTTCAATGGATAAAGGCCGACCCAAGAAAGTTCAAGACGTTCGTAGCACATCGTCTTGCAGAAATTGAAGAGCTCACAAGACCTCAAGACTGGAGATGGGTTCCAACTAAAGAGAATCCAGCTGATGACGCCACGCGCGGAGCTCCCAAAGAGTTCGACCACACTGCAAGATGGTTCAACGGTCCTGGTTTCCTGCGAAAAAGCGAAAAAGACTGGCCAACGAGAAGATTCGACCAAGAAGATGCGGACACTGGCGAAGAAAAGAACATCCAGACTATAACCACAGTGAAGGTCGCCGAAGAAGAAACGCCGAATCCAGAGAAGTTCTCAAGCTGGACGCGCCTACTCAGAACCACGGCACGCATGTTCCATTTCATCGATCTTCTTAAGAAAAAGGTCGAAGCCAAGAAACAAGTCAATGCCGCTCGCAAGAAAGAAGAGAAAGAATGGAAACCACAGAAGCGAACTCAGAAGAGGAAGACGAGGACAATCCAGTCGCGTCGAGAAGAGGTCAAGAAGAACTTCATACCTATAGAAGACATCCATTTGAAGAGGGCCGAAGAAACATTAATAAAGAAGAGTCAAAATGAAAGTTTCCTCAAAGAAATAACCTGCTTGAAGAATGAGAAACCACTGGAGAACTCAAGCCGAATAAAGAAGATCGATGTCTACCTGAACTATCAAGACATCATAAAATTGAGAAGTCGCACCCAGAAAATCAAGATAGAAGATAGAAGCGCGAACCCTGCGGTATTAGACGGAAAACATAGAATCGCACGGCTCATCATTGAACACTATCACCAAAGATTTCTTCATGGGAACACAGCGACAGTAATGAACGAGATCCGGCAGAAGTATTGGATTTTGGGTCTGCGAACAACCATAAAGAAGATTATTCATCAATGTCAATGGTGCAAGGTGAAGAAAAATAAGCCGCAGATACCACCCACCGGAGATCTACCCGTCGAGCGACTGCGTCATCACCAACATCCCTTCACGTGCACAGCCGTGGATTACTTCGGACCGATGCAAGTCACCATTGGGAGAAGAATGGAGAAGCGCTGGGGAGCCCTATTCACATGCCTCACCACAAGGGCTGTTCATCTTGAACTAGCAAGCTCACTCAGCACCAGCTCAATGATCATGGCGCTCCGAAGAATGGCAGCAAGAAGAGGAACTCCGAAGGTGATCTTCAGCGACAATGGCACGAACTTCGTCGGAGCCAATCGAGAACTGGAGGATGCTGCCGCTCAAGAAGGTATAAGATGGAAGTTCATCCCGCCCGGATGTCCAAACATGGGCGGCGCCTGGGAAAGGCTAGTCCGATCAGTCAAAACGGCACTAGCAGCAGTCCTGAATGAGAAGACCCCACCGGAAGAAGTCCTGCACACTCTCCTGACTGAAGTAGAGCACACGGTCAACTCTCGTCCGCTCACACACATCAGCATGGATCCAAATGATGAAGAAAGCCTGACACCGAACCACTTCTTAATCGGACGTTCCTGTGGAGTGTTGGCGCCGGGAGAGTTCAGTGACCGGGACCTCGTCGGACGGCCAAGCTGGAGGACCACACAGAAGATGGCAGACCACTTTTGGCAAAGGTGGATCAGGGAATACCTACCAACCCTGATGCCCAGAAGAATCACCGGAAGAGATACTACAGATCCTGAAGAAGGTGACACTGTCATGATCGTCGATGCATCACTACCTCGTAACACTTGGCCACGAGGGCAGATAGAGAAGACCTACCCAGGACCAGATGGAAGAGTAAGAATAGTCGACGTGCGGACAGCGGGAGGTGTACTACGAAGACCGACGCGCCGCATCATCGTGCTGGTTCCTGCGACGTCGCTTCCCGAAGATGGAGTGCTTCGCACTGCGGGGGAGAATGTCAGCGACGCATAACCAACTATGATATCGTTGTTTTATTTAAGATAGTTAAGGTCTAGAATAAGTATAGGAATTAGGTTTAAGCAATAAATAATTAATTTATGGGTGTTATTATTGAATAGGTCAAGGTATTACGTAAGAATAGGTCCTGGAAAAAAGGCAATACCGGCACGAGAGCCACTTTATATTTTTTCCAATAATATTGTTATTTCTCATGAAAATCGAAGATTTATGTATATTTTAAGATGATAATAACACATAGAACAATATTTTAAAGCTCCCATCTGTAAAGGAAAGCCAATTCCTAAGGAAAATAGGAAAAACCATTATTAGAGAGAGATAGACATATGACAAAACCGGTTCGAAAAAGACAACACGATATTAGAGTGAAAAGGCAATACTTTTAATGTAAACAAAGAACCTGATTGGTTAATAGAAATCTAGAAAAATGTCAAGAATGTGCCGGAATTAAAGTAGGCCCTCTGATTGGTTGACAGAAATTAATTCCGAGTCTCTCATTGGTCGTAGTACAATCGACAAAAAATATATAAGAAACGCAGTTTCCTTCGGATTGGCATTCCTACCTGGGCAGCAATAATAAGAAGACTGAAAATAGAAATAAGAAGAAAAGAATAAATACTGAAGAATATTCTGGAAGAAAGTGTTCTTATTTGGTGGGAATCCTGGGCTCCATAGGCAGTGTTCATCGAGGTGGCAAGACACCCGTCCATAGGCAGTGTTCATCGAGGTGGCAAGACACCCGTCCATAGGCAGTGTTCATCGAGGTGGCAAGACACCCGTCCATAGGCAGTGTTCATCGAGGTGGCAAGACACCCGTCCATAGGCAGTGTTCATCGAGGTGGCAAGACACCCGTCCATAGGCAGTGTTCATCAAGGTGGCAAGACACCCGTCCATAGGCAGTGTGCATCAAGGCGGCAGGGCCACCGAACTCTAAAGTGCATCGAGGAAGCAGGGCAACCGAGGGTATTACCCGCCCCGCTTTCCTCGCCCCCCCCCCCCCCCTTCTGCCGCCCGTTTATTTCTGCTCTTGTTGCAGTACTGATCGTCGTCTCGCCGTACGCAAAACCCCTCCAGCCAGCCGAAATTGGGATTTGAAGAATTCATGAAAATATAATAATAATACAGTCCACTTGAAGAGCGCAACAATTTTTATTTATAGCATAGGGTAACACTGAAAGGTTTTAGAACTGGCTGGTTAGAAACAAATCCAATGAAAAATTAATTTAAATTTAGAGTTTAGATCTCTTTAGTAACATGGTGATATATTATATTGAATTCATACCTATGTCATTTATTTCTATGCGTGTAGCGCGTCAAAATGAATTTATCGCGTGAAAATTTATTACGACTTTCGTTGTAGTCTTAGTCAAAAACAAAGTTATGATATACTTCGATTAGCTTTTCATGAAGAAGTCCCATCACGTGCCAGTGGTTCCATGAGTTTAAACGTGGTCGTAAGAATCTGACTGCTGACCTGCATGAGGGACGTCCTGCAACGGCGACAACTGACGATAACATCATTACTGTGCGGCGCATGATAGAGGTTGATAAGAGAGTGATCTACCAACAAATTCGGGCAAGCTTAGGCATTGGTATGGAATGGATCAAGTGCAAAAAATCATACATGAGTATTTAAGAGTCAGCAAGCTATGTACTAGATGGATACCCAATGATTTGACCGAAGACCAAAAACGCCGTCGCGTAGATTGGTGCCGTAGAATGTTAGAAAAATACAACGCGGAGGAGCCTCGAATGCTGAATCAGTGAGCTTACTGCTTCTCTCAGTGGTTCCATCGAATTCGACGTTGCTAGAAAGAAATGGGGAATATTTCGAAAAACAGACTTCATTCAGACTCGACATGAATAATGATGATACTACTCAAAAGATTTAAATAAAATAAGTCGATTAATGAGTCCAAGCGATAAAAGTCCCAGATAAAAAACTTTGCAATTGAATATTTGTTTGTTCCCTTGTCCAATTATGCGCACATCGAAACGGTATGAAAGATGACATACTTCCTTAATAATTGCCGAAATGTGACCTCGGATTTACTTCAATTTCGCTTAGCAACTGTTGTAACGCATAACGTTGGTGATGTAACACACATTGATAAGATTTTAGCTCTGTGATTAAAATACGGATGTTGGTATCGATAAATACATAATTAAATTACAAATTAGAAAACTGATTTGACGCGTCAGTGAACATCCTTTGTACCACCACACATGCTGAAATATCTCTTGAACTACACATGTAGTAGGTAACGTAGTACTCACCAAAGACTCATTTGATTCTGCGTTTGCATGTGGGACGACCAAACTCGTCTTATTCTTGGAGTCTTGTACTCTCACAACTATTGCTAAATCCTCCTGTGGCAGACTGCAGAACTCTGCGACCATATTGGTCACGTTGATCTTCAGCCACTTGCCAGTCCTCAACTCCCTCCTGCTCATCTTCACGGAGTTGTCCGAGTATGATACGGACGCTTTCTTGTTCTGATTGTTCCACGTAACTCTACTGACTTCGAAACTGATGCTGAGGAACTCATCAAGGTCGACAGTAGTGTTTCTGATCTCTTGCTCTTGGAGGTGGATGTTCAGAACTGCCTCGTCTATTTCGTTCTGCTGTACCTTGCTGGAGATCTTGAAGTGTATCATTTTCAGGGTTTTGAAGTGGCTGTGCCGCTGCTTATCTGTGGATTTTCAGAAAATAATACTAGTAAAGTTATTTTAGAATTTGTTTTTTAAATACCTAAAGATTTAACAAAATACTTATCATAACGTTATCCTGCCTAGATGCCCAAAGTATAAAGTATAAAATAACTTATTCAATTAATTATAGCTATTCATAAATAATATAAATTATTACTACCTACTACTTTCGTTATTACGTTACGTAATTATTACCTAACTTATAATTAAAATCAATTCATGTCAACGTTTCAATAAATCAAGATGACTTCCCATTTAATTTTTAACTCCACAAATATACACTCCTTCTTCCACCATAGCTTCTATAATCACATGTTGAAACAGAGCCGCCACTCTGAACCCCATGGACCATGGAAACCCCTTACTTTCATCACCATTCTTTATTCATTCATTTTGTGATGGTAAAAAGAAAACTGGAAGCGTATCTTTAAAAGTGTTTTTTCTAAATATGCCTAAATTAACTGCTCTACTCATTACGTGAAAATTACGTCTAGTTTTTTGCATTGCAGTTTGGGCTGCACTTTGACGTAAAATAAGGCCTTGCCGAGAAAGTAACCTAAATACATACCGATTTTACGTGTGTGGGGTAAATAACGTAAGTCTGCTTCAGCCTTAAATTATAAAACCGTTGTTTGAAATATTATATTATTTTATTTACATAAACTTCATATACGTTGAGAATTTCATTAAAAATAATACTGGAATGAAATGGCCTCTAATCTTTCCTCGATATTTTTTTTTAAATACAAAAGACGATGAGGCTCAATCAACTGACCTACAAATATTATTAATTAACAGTAATTTTTATAATGCGTAATCAATTAATTATTAAAACAAAATAGAATGGGTTTTTATTCCAATTAATTGCGAAGATTAAGTAAATAAGGCGCTCATTGTACTTATACAGTAATGTTTTTCCGATGTAAACAGATTATATCTTTACGTATTCTAGGTATTTTGACAAGAAGGCAGACGGTCCACTTGATGGTAAGTGGGGATTTACAATACCAGGGGATATTCTGGCTAGAATTGATATAAGTACACAAAACTGAACTGAACTGTCTCACAATTTGCAGATGCCTGAACACCGGTGTGTTGGTGGTGCTTGGAAAAAGAAGTTGGAAATTGAAAGAAGCCAGACAGGCGGGTGCCACAAAATATCCTTCCACCGCGCTATGGTTTCCTCACGATGTTTTCCTTCATCAAAAACTCAAGCTCATTATAAGATTCGAACCCACGACCCTCGCCACAGCATACACTACACCCGAGCTATTGTAAACTGAAATATGACGCTGTTGTCCCACGTAGCCCAACAGTTTGATCTGTAAAGAAGAAAAATACAATATAAATAAAATAAAAATGGAGATGGGATAATCTATATCAATGAATTGTATAAATTTGTTAAAAAATGTGTCGCAAAGTGTACATAATATTTGAGACTAGACTACATCTACCGAAACCACTGTATGAGAAGCTTTGTGAGATTACAGCATGGAGTTCTTTAAGAAAGGTGTGAAGAGATTTTTGCAGGGTCGGCAACGCGCAATTGATGTCCCTGGTGTTGCGACCGTCAATAGGCTACGGTAACCGCTTACTATCAGGCGGGCTTGTTTGCCTCCTTAGTGGTATAAAAAAATATATCAACGTGCTTAATTTCACTAAAATCTCAAGACTTTCGTCTCAGCGTCGTTTTTTTTAAATTACCATAAAATGAACTGACCTACACACCACATATTTATTTACCTATTTAATCACAATAAAATGCTACCGTGAGCGTGGATACCGTCATTCTCAGCTCCCAAGGTCTCAATTAAAATATTTCGCGATCTATTCATACACATGCAACTTACCTCTTTATTGTAGCAATAGCGTTCCGCCCCGACTTTTATTTTTACACAACATTGACGGCAAACAAGCATACGATCCGCTTGATGGTAAGCGGTTACCGTAGCCTATTGACGGTCGCAACACCAGGGACATCAATTGCGCGTTGCCGACCCCGATGAGCTCTGGCGGCCTTACTCACGCGCAGGAACACAACTATAAGTTATTTGGCTGCGGTATTCTGTAAGGTGGAGATACTTCCTCAGTCGAGCTGCTCTTTGAGCGAGATATCGCTATGCTCTATCTCTCTTATTCTTCTCTGTTCTCTGATTGATTCTCTGTTTTACCCCCTTAAAGAGTTGAATTTTGATTTAATGGAAGGGAATCTGTCAGTCAGTTTGTCCTTTTTACACATAGATTAGATATAGATTGATATGATTAAAAAACCGAGTTCACTTGGAATTTATATTGCTTATACTTAGTTGACGGACCGATTGGCTTGGTTAGTAAGACCCTATCACGCTGCAGGTCGTGGGTTCGATTCCCACCCAGGACAGACATTTCTGTTGGTTTCGAGACTGGGTGTAATTATCTATAATTTCATAGTACAAAAAACATCACTACATATTATTTAAAAAAATACAACCAAATTAAGAACGTCCTCCTATTTTTGAAAGTCGATTAAAAACAAAGTCTCCCTGCCGCGCCTCTGTTTGTCTTCTGAACGCGATAATCTCAAAAACTACTGAACGGATCTTCATACAGTCTTCACTAATGGATGAAGAAATTAAGAAAAAATAAAATTGTTGCAAAGTGGGATATATTGACAATAGGGTATTTGCCTGTATTCAAAATAAATTATCTAACATTAACCAATGTATAAAACATAAAAAAGGGGAAACCACGATTATTTTATTAAATTTATCCTTATTGTGGTTTTTAATGACCAATCTAACCATAAAGAGTATGCTATATAATTATGACGTCACATTCTTGTATTTCATACAAAACTCCATATAAACCTATCGTTTTGACATTTCATAAAAAGTTGCTGATTTGAATGTCAGTCAAATACCCTAGTATATGTAAATATCTCCTACTCAATTTACTAATAATATAAATGTGAAAGTTTATAGATCTTTGTGTGTTTGGGTGTTTCCACTCATCCGTAACGGCTGAATGGATTTGGATGAAATTAGCCAAACAGATAATAAACTTATTACTCATAATAAACTTAATAATTAATTAATAAATAAACTTAGGTACTTTTAATCCCGGTAAAACATAAGATCCCTCGGGAACGCGTGTGAAACCGCCGGACGGAAGCTTTTTTTTTTACTTTGTATAGGCTTGTTTGCTCACAATCTCACTATGGTAGGTGATGATGTGGCCGAAGGTGGTAAGCACACAAAGCCTAGAAGGATCTGGCTCTCAAGTGCAGCTGCCGGGCACACCAATAGGTGTTTGGCGACAGATTTTCAACATGAACCTCACTACCACTGAGCTATCTATAAAAGCTAAGAACTAAATTATATAAAAGTAAATCTGTGGAACACTTGAATGATCGCAGCTGATCGTGCGTTTAAAATAACCGATTGAAAAATGTAAAAGTTCGCGAACTGAGCAGGTGCTAATGAAATTTTCTAAATATAAAAAGTTCGTTCATCCAATTGAAGAAGGCCGGCCTCTCCTGCGCGTGCACACTCCAATATATCTTGTAAACTATAGTTACCACTTGTTTATCGTTTTGACAGCTTGTATATATATCTGTCATCGGCTGTTTACGCTTAACTTTTTTTTGGTTTTTTTGTTAAAAAACAGATATGCTTTCCTAGCAATAATTCATTGTCAAAATATAGGCATTTGTATATAAATAGCTAATAGTAATTTTCCCTCAACATGGCACGGGTAATTTCTAGGAATCCATGATAACCTTGTTTATGAAACAAATTAAACTGCGCTACGATTTTGAATTCTATAAAATAAAACGCAGGTAGTTATTAAAAGAAACGTCCAGACGTAAGAGCGAATATATTTTTGAAACTTGGAATTTATACAAATAAATAAATGAATGTAATAAATACTATTAATCTTGACTCATTTTATTCCACGGATATTAGCCTACATATATTATATTTATAAATGCTTCTTAACTACATTTTAAATTCAATGACCACATTGCTTTTACCGACGTTTCTATATTTTTAAACTATTCATTTAACACGACTTGTCCCGTCTGTTTTTCAAAATTTTACCTGTAATGTTAAAATAGAGGATCGCAAATGAATCGCGGGGCGGTAGTAAGCTAGTCTAATTTAAATACAAGACAAGTTTATTTTATTTTAAACCATTCGTTTTATCCCTAGCTAAATCAAACTCTATTGGCTCAAATGAATATAATTAATTAAACAATTAACTCCGTATAACTGAAATACTTTATCAGTAGATATCATAACAATAATATCAAAAGCTATAGAAATACTACCACTTTTTCACATATAGAATATTGCCTGGACATATTTTTATGATCTTGATTTGTTGAATTTGTCTCCGCCCCAAATAGCAGAATAACTAATAAAACATCGCGGAAATAATGATACCGGGAACGCGAGTGAATCCGCGGGGAACAGCTAGAAGCATAAACTCTTTTATCGCTCTCGATAAGACCGGCTAGTATATGTATAGCCTAAATAATTATTTTTACTTTGTGTAGTTCTATATTTGACCACAATTTCACCATGGTAAATGATGATGTAGCCGAAGGTGGTAAGCACACAAAAGCTAAGAGGAATTGGCTCTCAAATGTAGCTGGTACAAAGCGATAGTGACTGAGCGACAGATTTTGTTGTCACAAAAGACTAGTATTGAAATATCTACGGAAGATTAGATTATCGTAGACGTGCTACGAGATACGCCTACGAGTCTACGAAGGGTTTGCGTAATCTAGTTTTGCTACAGTTGTTCATTTGTAAATTAACTTTTTTATAGAGTAGGTTATTTTATAAATTACTATTTTAGTGAAACTGTGTAATAAAAAATATGATAGTTATTAATTAATTCAGAGCTTTTTAATACTATAAATCGGCCTCCGACTACCGTAATTCCGTGTGTCGTGTAAATGTAGATATGGACAAGGTCCAAGACTAGAATAAGTATGTCAGTAATCGTAATGGGAACTATTATACAATTATACATCATTACATAATACAAATAAAACCTAGTGCTCGGAGTTTACTTCTTCTCTAATAAAAGAACAAGTCCTGACTGACTGATTGACAGAGAGTAGTTCGCGGAGCGTAGACATGGGGTGAGTGATGTAAGAAGAGTAATAAGGGGGCCGTAAGCTTGTTTGCCACCTAAGTAGTATATAAAAAAAAAAAAAACGTATAGTGGATACTTTGTAGTACCAGCCTGGCTGGCTAATACCTTCATGATGAAAATCTATCACCAATATGTTCACCTGCATTTGAATTCGGTTAACTTCTAACCACCGAACGAATTTTCATAAAATTCCACAGCTTATTGCGGCTTGACTTGTCGCTTCGAATATTCTTTATTTAATCAAAATTGGTTGAAGGAAAGAAAAGATAAAGATATTTTAAAAAAGTCTTTAAAACGCTATTATAAAATAAACTACTTGTTCTATGTAACAAAATATAACATAGGTACCTACTCCAAATCAGTGGAAAGTAATAAAACGGGCGATAAATAATTAATAACAATATAGCAAAGGTTCCCCACACGTTGATAGGTCTCATTCGGTGGGCGTACACCCGAGACCGTCCCACTGAGCAGTGATAAGAAATAATAAGTTATATACCTTTCTACGAATTATATATACCAAGTAAAAGTAATAGGAAAAAAAATGTGTATTTTCATATCAAGCTGTATTTATAATAAATATCCTGGAACAATCATCACATGCGGCCATGTGATTCTATATTAAGCAAAGGTTGTAGTACTATAGGAACCTGTTTTTTTTTGTATCTTTATTATTTATCTTTATTAGGGTCTATACATTTTGCACACATATTCCGTATATGACGTAAGCATTCACTAAATAGGAGTTTTTATTAATTCAACCCCTAAGGGGGTAAATTGGGGGGACGTAATGTATAAAAATCTGTAATTTTTAATAACATAACAACTAATAATAATATAATTTTTTGAAACGTGGTATCAATTGTGTAAAATTCATAGTAGAAAAAATGATAGTAGGTACCCTTTTTTTTATCATTATCTTATTAGTGATTGTTAAACAAAACCATTATGAAACAGATAATTTAGAACTCTCTACTTGATTACAGACGTTCTTTTAGCAATAGGTAAATATGCGGTCTGATAATGGTATAATTAAAAGTCATGCACTGAATCTGACTAAAGTATTACCCACGGCTACGGAACACGTGGCTCACGTGGGCTGGGCCAAATAAACAAAACCTGACAAGTGTTGCCAGCACAAGCTGTGGCGACAAAGGGAATCTAGTCGCCAACTCTCAAAGACTTTTGAACGAAATACCGGGCGGAAATAATAATGAAAATATTTTTCATGAAGCTTGCTCGATCAAAACGATTATTTTTTGCAATTTCAGAATTGGTCGTATGTTCAGTTGGACCCTAACATAACTTTCGAAAATATGCCATCTCGAATCCACTCAGTATATCCAGGTATACCTATTTACATATTTTCGAGGATAGTTGGGAAATTTAATTTGAAAATATTTTACCTATTATAATACACTGTAATTCTATTTTCGTTATATGGACAGGAAGGGCGTCATCTAATTTTTCGTTTTGCCTCTGAAAATTGAGTAAACTAAATAATTTACGAGTGAAAAAGCTAAAAAATTCAGACGATCGTGCTAGTTTTGTATATGACTACGGACCCTTATAAAATTGAAATGTCACGTAACCCAGAATAATAAAGAGTACATTATCGAGATAAATGATTAAAAATTAATTATATAATTTAGTATCATATCATTCATTATGTCAATTATGTCAAAGGCCTTAAGGTGCCCTGATAAGCTTGATAACATTTAAAGATTTTGGTAATAATGCCATGGTCGGCCTTCCGTATCTAGATATCACCTTTCACGTGATCAGATCACGTGTTCAAATACCCAGAATTTAAGTGAATATCTCAGTGGCAGCATTTCGACCCTCGGGTTGTGGATTTGGCTCTCAAGAGTCCCACGGCGTTACAATGAAATTGAGCTTTCGGTGAAGGACAATATCACAGAATAAAGATGTAACCAGTACGGAAACTACCTACAAACGGACGAAACGGCTCACTCACACAAAGATGCGCATCGACAGGGGTCCTAAGCGGTTTTCGCGGTGCTGTCAGTAGTGAGTGCCGCGTCAAGACGACTGGTCACGTACAAGTTTATTTCCACGATCTTTTTAAAAATGCCACGAGCGTATTGCGTAGTATACGGCTGTTTGAACTCTGCTTCAACAAAACCGGAGATATCGTTTTTTTAAGATCATATTAAGTTCGTAAAACATAACACAAAATACAAATCTAAGATGGCGGCTGCAATAGATTATCGTCTTTTTCGAGATGGTTGTCGTTTTCATGGTTTTTGAGGATGTTTTAGCCGATAGTACTGTCAAAATGTAAATCCAAGATGGCGGCTGCAAGAAATGATCAACTTTTTCATTATGGGTGTCGTTTTTATGGTTTTCGAGGGTGTTGTAGCCGATAATGCTGTCAAAATATGAATCCAAGATGGCGGCTGCGCAAAATTATGATCGTTTTCGTCATGAGTGTCGTTTCCATGGTTTTCGAGGGTGTTGAAACCGATAGTGCTGTCAAAATGTAAATTCAAGATGGCGGCTGCAAGAAATTATCAACTTTTTCGTCATGGATGTCGTTTTTATGGTTTTCGAGGGTGTTGAAGCCGATAGTGCTTTTGCAGTCAATAATTTGTAATTTATGAAGAATAAAGGTATTTTTTATGCAATGGTTTTTTAAATACTAGGTATCACACGCATTTTTGGGGTTGGTACGCGCCTAGCGCGCGCCCAACCGCAGCTCGCCTACGCTCCCGCCAAAACTTTTAAAAGGTTATGCCATAATGATAAGTTAGTAACCTACCAAAAAAAAAAAGATCTTCAAGCTGTGTGTTAATATTAAACTGTTTTCCGTATTTTAAACTATCGAGATTAACTGACACAATGAGATACCTATTTTAAATTTTATTTGTAAACTAGCTATTTCAATTCGATTAATTGGTCACTAGTCACTACAGAAAATATAATGTTTTAATTTAAAAAAAAAACAATACTATAAAACATTAAAAGTGTCAACCCTATTGCTTCAATGGAGTGTAGGTAATTATTTTATCAACTAGGCTTAGTTTCCATACTGGTTACATCTTTATACTGTGACAATATGGTGAGGGAACTGTAGCATAGTGGATACTTTGAAGTACCCGTCTGGCTGGCTACACCTTCATGATGACAATCTGTCACCAATATGTTCACCTGCATTTGAATTCGGTTGACTTCTACGCTTTGAGTGCTTTACCAATATGGTTGTGTGTGGACTGTGATGAAATAAATCTTATCCATATATTTTATACGAGCTATCCCCCGCGGTATTACCCGCGTTCCCAATAAAAATAAGTAGCCTATGTCCCTCTCCGTACCATGGGCTATCTGCGTACCAAATTTCATCGCGATCGGTTCACCGATTTAGGCGTGAAAAGGTAACAGACCGAGTTTCTTTCGCATTTAGAACATTAATTGGAATTCTATTGTTCCCATGTATTTTAAGAATAGGGTTTAAAAGTCTCTTCTCGTATCAAATATTATTTAACGAGATTCTTAAGCAGCATTTGAAAATGTTTAATCAAACTGGTATACTCTGTGTTGTTACTAATTATAACTTTCTTCGTAACTTATCTAAATACGGTAAAGGAGGCCAGCCGACTAACCTTGAAAATGAAGTGCGCAATTTAGCTTTCAAGGTACATAGCAAACTTTGTCGATAAATTAGCCGATTGTACGTGGGTACAAGAAGATCCTTGTTGTTTATAATCAGTAAGTGTAGTACATGACCTATACCTCGTTGTTGTACAAGAGTAGGTAAGTGAATTGGGCGGTTATGTCGTCAAATATAAATGAGATGATATCATTTGATTTTTTTCAAGGTTATCATGTCTTTTTATTTTCACTCTTATTTTATCAAACGATATTCAAACTATAGCTTAGGAATTAAGTTTGGGTGTAAGTTTTGCCCAGATTCTAGCCTATTGTTTCCGGTCTATAGGCAAAGACCACTACCTACTGAGTGTACTACGATACGCACAATCTAAGTGGACTGGCCTGAAGTTAGTGTGTGAATTGTACAGTCGCTAACAGTAAAAAGTGCATTTTATTGTATAACAAAAATATAGCCTTAGGACCTGTCTCACCGCCGACGATGAGCGAGGAGCGAGTAGAGATAGAAACTAGAAACGAATTAACGAGCAGCGAGAAGCGAGTGTGTAGTTTCGATAGTTTTGTCGCTGGACTGTAAGTGAGTGTGTAATATAATATACACTCTGATCAGCACTGTAGAGTAGAATGACCAAACGGAATTCTCTAAGCGAGTGTTCTGACCGGCAGGGGAGCATCGCTAAGCGAGATTTACCTTTGATAGCTCTTGTCGCTGCAACAAACTTGTGGAGAGAGAGTTCTCGCTGGTAGTGTGAACATTCAGCGATCAACTATTAATATTATTTGTATGTCTTTTATTGACACGGGATCTACATATATTGGGTACGTTTCTTAATCGAGAAAATAGTCGATAGCCGGTCACTTCCTCGTCGGCGGTCGAACAAATGCTTTAGTCGCCCATAATTCCACATTTTTCTATATTTAGTTACAAAAAATATATGTGGTTATACTAGTGATTAAGTTCTGTCCGGTCAACTTAGATTGTAGGATTCGTCTTTTGGATTCATTACCGAACCCTTGTTTATGATGACATAGGAATCGAACCTAGGATTAGGAGCTTTATCGGTCAACCACCTAAGTTATTTTAAAAACTTAATTATAAAAAAAAAACTTGACACGCAATTAGAGCCCGAACCATTGCTAACCGTATCATAGCCAATCAGTGTTAATAATATTTTACTTAACTACATACCTACACTTTATAATAGATTTATAGTATATTTGTAATTACTTAATTCATATAACTGACGGACCGGTTGGCGTGGTTGGTAAGATACCTTGTCTATCACGCCGCAGGTCGTGGGTTCGATTCCCACTCAGGACAAACATTTGTGTGCATGAACATGTCTGTTTGTCCTGTGTCTGGGTGTAATTATCTATATATGTATGTATTTACAAAAGAAAAGTAGTATATGTATTATATCAGTTATCTGGCTTCCATAGTACAAGCTCTGCTTAGTTTGGTGTCAGATGGCCGTGTGTGAGGAATAATGTCCCAAATATCTATTATTATTATTATAACCTTATTTAGAACAAGTACATATTTAACTATATATTATTATATAAAAGAGAAAGTATGTATGTATGTATGTATGTATGTATGTTCCTTATAGACTACGAAACCTCTGAACTGATCGCGATGAAATTTTCAGACAATCTTCATATTAACTCCGCGGGTAATCCTGTAAGGTTTGGCGATCGACGCACTCGGGACCGCGGGGCGGAAGCTAGTTGGATATAAATTAATTTATATTTTTTAATTAAAACCATTAAAAGTCACTTGTTTTATTCTTAACTAGCATTCTGCATCGCGGTTTCACCCGCGATCCCCTATCTGAACCTTGTTAAAAAATTCAGTTTTCAAGGTTTGATCTGGGCGTTAATTATTAAGTCTGTCAGTCAGGAATTTTATATTTTGTGTGATTTGAGAGTGTATTATAATACTTCATACTAATATTATAAAGAGGAAAAATTTGTGTTTTTGTATGTTTGTAAGGAATAAACTCAAAAACTACTGGACCGATTTAAAAAATTACTTATTTCACCATTAGAATGCTTCATTATCCCTGAGTAACATGGGCTATATTTTATCCAGGGAACGCAGGTGAAACCGCGCGGAATAGCTACTATACAAATAGCTTTTCGATTCGGGACAGTGCTAGCGACCTCCTAAATACCTTGTTGTCAAGATGCGACCGTCCATCGGTGTGGAAAAACATGAGGTCCAGGAGAGTAAGCCATGCCACATTTCGCTGTGGCTTTTCCAAAATTTGATAACACTAAATCTCATCAATAGCTACTAAACAAACAAAAAAACAGGCCAAGTGCGAGTCGGACTCGCGCACCGAGGGTTCCGTACAAACTTCGTCCATCGTTCGTCCATCACAGGAGATGCACAATCTTATTTATTTACCTTATTTGAGGTAAGTAAATTAAGCTAGACCTCTAAATTGTATGAGCGCCCATACAACTCAGAGGTCTTTATTAATTGGCGTAACTATGTATGTATGGTGACACCTTTAATTATCAACTTTTTTATTTTTTAGAATGTTTCCTTTATTTGTGCAGTAAGACCTTGCTTTGAAAAATGATATCAGAAACCTCAATATCATTTTTTAAGACCTATCCATAGATACTCCACACGTATGGGTATGATGAAAAAAAAATTGAGTTTCAGTTCTAAGTAATGGGGAACCCCAAAATTTATTGTTTTTTTTTCAATTTTTGTGTGAAAATCTTAATGCGGTTCACAGTCTACTTACCAAGTTTCAACAGTATAGTTCTTATAGTTTCGGAAAAAAGTGGCTGTGCCATACGGACGGACAGACAGACAGACATGACGAATCTATAAGGGTTCCGGTTTTTTGCCATTTGGCTACGGAACCCTAAAACCGATTCACAAATACCTACCAATACTTAACATAATGACACCACTAGTAATAACGTGCTAGTTACAAAATAAAATATGGATATGAAAATCTGTCGCCAAACACATACTGGTATGTTCCTGCAGCTGCACTTGAGACCCAGTTCCTTCTAGGCTTTGTGCTTCACACCTTCGACCACATTATCACTTACCATAGTGAGATTGTGGTTAACACAAGCCTATACAAAGTAAAAAAATATAATATATTATTCCAATCCTTTGTCAAAAAAATATAAATATTTTGATTTTAGAGTTTTTATGGGGATTAATTATGCCAACAGATTTAGTTTACCATAACGAAGAGTAGGTAGGCCTATATTAAGGGACAGAGAAAATTACAGCGATTACAAGTATATTATAAAAAATGTAAATGAGATAAGATTTAGATACTAGACATATAAATTTACATTTACATGGAGGTTTAAAATATGGTTTGTTAAACCTCTAATCTCCCGGACGTTATCACTCGGTTAACAGCTGATTGGAAAGTGTTACCAGCTCATTTTATGATTATAATTTATAATGTTTTTTTATAAGGCATCAGCGTATTGTAAATTTATACCTATAAATATTCCTTTGCTCATTTGATCATTCGTATAAAAAACCAAAAGTTAGTTTTATTTTTTACAATATTGTTTGTACCCCTCTTTAGCAATACATATATTTTTTTCAATAGTCTAATGGCTTTGTTTTTTTTTTTTTTTGTAAAATAAGTACGCGTATGTCACTCTCTATGTTAAAACCTGACCGTTATTAGCTTTCGGCACTCATTTTCCATATACACTTTAACTTTGCCAAATTTCATAATGTAAAGTACCTATTTATCAGGATTATGATGGCTCCTTCGTTATTCGAAAATAACTCTATTTTACAACGAAGTTACGAAGTAACTGGCAGGTTGACGGGCCGGTTGGCGTGATTGGTAAGATACCCTATCTATCACGCCGCAGGTCGTGGGTTCGATTCCCACTCAGGACAGACATTTGTGTGCATGAACATGTCTGTTTGTCCTGTGTCTGGGTGTAATTATCTATATATGTATGTATTTACAAAAGAAAATTAGTATATGTAGTATATCAGTTATCTGGCTTCCATAGTACAAGCTCTGCTTAGTTTGGGGTCAGATGGCCGTGTGTGACGAATAATGTCCCAGAATATGTAATATTTATATATTTAGTATATAATGCAAAAATCAAATAACTTGCTTACTTAGAATGAGCTTCACTTACGACAAAATAATGCCTATTTATCAACCAACTACTGTAAAGGTTTCATCATACTATGGTGATAGTTAATACATTAACTAGCTTTTCCGCGCGGTTTCACCCGTGTTCCCGGGATAAAATATAGCCCATGTTACTCAGGGATAGTGTAGCATTCTAATGGTGAAAGAATTTTTTAAATCGGTCCAGTAGTTTTTAAGTTTATTCGTTACATACAAAAATACAAATGTTAACTCTTTATAAAATTATCGTGTCACAATGTTAGTAACCATACTCCTCCGAAACGGCTTGACCTATTTTTATGAAATTTTATATGCATATTCAGTAGGTCTGAGAATCGGGTACTATCTATTTTTCATACCGCTACGCGGGTAAAACCGCGGGGGACAGTTAGTATTAGCATAGATATAGATTTAGTATAATATATTCAGGATAGGTTTCTGGCTGAAAATTACAGACTGAATGACACACATACGTGAAAATTTGCATGTAAGCACTAAGGAAGGATTTTAGAAAATTCAACCCCTAAGGGGGTAAAATTAATTGGCTTTTTGTATGATTATAATACCGGCCCTTGGGGTTACCTTTCACATTTTTCTTTACAATCGCCAAGCCGTAGCCGACGGTGTAGTTTTTCCCACTAATATAAGGCTGTGCGTATGCGTAGTAGACAATAGATGTAACCGACATGAACCCTTCTCAGGGGATTTCCCCAATATCCGGGGAAACTAAAGCTTACAGTCTAAATTTGAGTTGCTTTATTGGCATTGATTGTAATTAATTTTAAAAAAAATAAGGAAATTACATATAATTACGCATAATTTTTGGTAAAGAAAAATAAAAAATACTGAAACCATTAGTTGTATTGACCTAGTGAGATAGAAAATGATTAAATAATACTCACTTGATAAGAAAGTGCTTTTTGTTCCCAAGTTATATTTATATTAAAATGGTCGTTTGTGCGAGCAAGTAAATAATGTTGAAGGACTTGTTTAAGTAGATGAGGTAAAAGATTAAATTATTATTCGAATATGTAGGCGGGCGTGAAAAAAAAATTAGGTACTTACACTTTCTGGTATTATTTCAGTATTTATCAATGATAGAATTCTACCTTGACTTGACAATCCATCATCAGATCCAGAACAAAACTTTGAATCATCATGATAAATGCAAATATGAATCACCCAGATCGAACAAGTTAGAAAAAATACGAAGGTCCTTTCAGAAGCAAAAGAAATTAAGAAAGATTCATATGAAACACTCACCGGCTGGCTAAATCTGAACGCGCCCAAACAAATGATAAACTACATGAAAAAAGAAAGCACATTTCACCGAATTTTGAACTTCGAACCACAACGGCGCGAAATTTCCGAACAGAATTTCAAATGATTCGCGAATTCCATATTAAAAAATTTGGACGCGCGCGCCCAGTTGAAGCCGATGCTAAACTGATGCGTTCAGTAGATGTACCCAGTCTGTAGTGAACTAAAACGCGTGGGTTTACGTTCGACTCACAAGCAGATTGAATCATGCATGTACTAACATTAAAGATTTTGAACTTTGCGTTTAATATTTTTAAGATCTATTTTAGGTAAAATGGACCACCTAAATAAAATTACCTTTTTAATTTTACCAATTCGTTTAATTGTAGTGATCAAAGTGGTAAAAGCTGAGCTTTCTAGAACTAAATAAAGATTACTAGAATGAACAACTGTGTAAGTATTTTGTGCAGGGAAATGTACTGGATTACTTTATCTCATGCAAGGAAAGAAACGTACTCAGTGCATCTTCATAATAAAACGAACCTACAAATTACGTCACAGATTTCAATCACCCAATTCTAATCTATGTCCGAATATGCCCTTAGAGAATATATATAATAGAGCCCTGAAATAAATAGTTCTAAAATATTTCATATAAATTGCATCCTTGTCATAAATAGAGGTATTAGATACTCATAAATTCTTCTTACTACCGGCTTTTTCGAGCTTTGTTCTGAAATATTGGACACCTTTAGAATAGATATAGATTACAAAATAGTGTAGCAAGGTATCAAACCCGCAAGATCAAAAACAACATGTACCTATGGGTAAAATTCATGTATCATAAGTTCATAGTTTTTATTGGCCTCAACAAGTTACAGGTACATCTCACGTTATACAAATACAATAATAATAATAAAAATAAGTATGTAATAATAATTAGATATTGTTAAAAATTACAGAAACTCATCACGTCGTATCAATCCGATAGTGTGCGGTTAGCTTTATTTATTGGTCGATGCCAAAATTTTATTGATTTGATTTCAAAAGAAGAACACTAATATTTTTTTCTTTATAATTATATTTATTTTTAACAAAGATTCGCATGCATATGACACCGTACCTTTATTTTTAATTTCTTCACGTTCTAAAATCAAAATGTACTTTTTTTTTAAACCAAAGCAAGCAAAGCTCTAATCGCAATGATTCTCCTAACGCTACATACTATGAGACAAAGTGACGCCGATGCTCACAAACAAATCTTATCATTCACTTGTCATACGGATTTGTACGTATGTATTTTTGTTGCATGTTTTGATCGTGGGGTCATTCACTACAATATACAGGAACAGGGCGGTGCGACAATGACCTTACTGAGATATTTCGTGATTGCACTATGCCCCCTGTTCTTAGGATCTCGATGTTGATGGCCGCTACTTTTGAGGCTATATTTACCCGTGTTTGTCTTTGTGCATTGTTTTTCTAATAACTTGATTCACGGAATTATACTTTTTATGGGAGGAGTTCCATTCGCTAGAAAAAGGCTAAGCTTTTATTGATTGAAAGCAGGAAAATGATGAAAACAGTAGGAGGCGTTCAAGTATTACATAAGCAGGCCTTCAATTTTTTCTTACTTTTGCTAGCAAAGGGAGCGGGGGGAATATGATAAATTTTTACGTAGGTAATTGAAAAGAATATAAATTAATAAAAATGCTTAAAACAATATTTAGTCGTTTAAATTTTAATTTTTATAGGTATTCAATAAAAGTTTTGAAGTAATTCTTATCTCTTATCATTTTGAGTAGGGGGAGTTCACAATTTTATCATTTATGCTTAAACAGGGGGATGGGTAAATCGTACATTTTTCTGATCTATTCTTCGGTCTCATCACCACATTGATCATCACAGATTGTAAACAAACACGAATATATACATAATATACTAAAAAACTACATACATGAAGGCTTTTTTAAATTCTAGGCCTAGGACTCTGATATTCAAAATTTATCGACACCTGCAACTAAGAATGAAACACAAAAATAATAAGAAACCGGCATGTAACCTCGACCGTGTACCTAACCAAAAAGTAATGAAGTTCATTCTATAAAGATCTTATCTCTAGAAATCTAATATAACAATGGACAACTATTCTGCCCCTTGTGAGTCCAAAATAAAATAGAATACCAGAAAATGAGAGCCAGTATCAATTTAGTTTAGTATTTTTTAATTTGACGGGCCGGTTGGCTTGGTTGGTAATCAGCCATCACTTCGCAGGTCGTGGGTTCAATACCCACTCAGGACAGATATTTGAGTGCTTGAACATGTCTGTTTGTCCTGAGTTTGGGTGTAATTATCTATATAAGTAGGTATATATATTTACAAATTAAAAGTAGTATGTGTAGTGTGTGTATATCAATAAAAATCTGGCTTCCATAGTACAAGCTCTGCTTAGTTTGGGGTCAGATGGCCGTGTGTGAATAATGACCCAGAATAATATTTATTTATTTCCTTACGTTTTACATAGACTAAGTAATAATCTAGGTCCAAATCTAGATGATATATTCTAGAACGAGTCAAAGTTCGTGTGAAGGTTATATTTACTATAAAAATTGAGTAGTTACGCAATTACATCGAGCGAACTGCGCCTGCGCCGTGTGTGATCAGTGTGACCGTTTATAAATCATCGCATAGATTGTATTGTGATAACATACTGTATAAAAATGTGGAAGCAACTTCATTATAGACTAGTGTCTAGTGTTCTACTAGATGATGATTTTTTCAGTTTTTTTTTTAATACAGGTGATTTTTTAGTAACTGGCAATACTTGCAGGGGTTAAAATACTCATCAATACGAACAACTTTTACTATGGGACCAACTCTGATATCGCATAAAATAAAATGGTTGCTTCATACATTTTGGTCGAGTAGGTATTGAACTTTTGTATGGAACAGCTGATAATTTTTTTGTGATATCAGAGTTAGTCCCATGATAAAAGTTGTTCATATTGACAAGTACTTCAACCCCTGCAAGTATTGCCAGTGACTAAAAAATCACGCAGTATATCTAATATATAAATGTGAAACTTTGTAAGTATGTTTGGATGTTTGTGGCTCAATCACGCATACGGCTGAACGGATTTGGATAAGACTTGGCACAGAATTAGATCATATTCTAGAATAAAATGTAGAATACCACTTTTTATCCGGAAAATTCAAAAGATCTCACGAAAACTCTAACCGTAACTATACTACGTACTATTTTACCACACATTTTAAGGTTTAAGCTTAAAAAAATGTTGCCTAGAGTACCTACCTATCTATAAAGTATTCACAATTTTGAAAATATTTAAAAGCCGAAGAAATACTTTCCTGCTAAACAATATTTGAGAAAGGTACAGCGTTTTCACTCCATGTACTTCTTGTTCCAAATTCACATGTACACCGTAAGGCAAAATGCTCGTTTCCAAATTTTTTTGTATTTAAAATTCGAATCGAACGTAACCACTAATGTGTAATTTTGCAGTATCACTGCAGCCGAATTGCCTCTTGGCGACAAAAGAAACATTGTTTGTATATTTGATTTGGCATAATAAATTTATTATCTTATCGTGGCGGAAATCTCACTCGTAGTGCAGCCGTCCGTGAACGCGTCTAAGATTGAATAACTTACTTTTTTGCAACCTTATTTTAATAATATTCTAGACCTTGCTATAAAAACTTATTATATTTTTCCATCGAATTTTTCTGGGGTCCTTCAAATAAAATAAAACGCGAGGCGATCTCTATGATTTGCCAATATCCATAGTCCTGCTTTTAACCTTTTAATACAAAAAAAAAATTTGGTACAGTCACGAGCATAAATATCATAATCCTAATCCTAACTAATATTATAAATACGAATGTCAGTTTGTTTGTTATTTACCTTTTCATGCCTAAACCGCTAAACCGATCGCGATGACATTTGGTACGCAAATAGCTTATGGTATGGCGAAGGATATGGGCTCGTTTTTTATAGAATAATTGGAAAATAAATAATATTATGATATAGGTGTTATCTCAAAGTTGAAATCTTTAATATACAAATAAATCTAAGAAGAAGCGATAAAACTAATTTACAAAATAAAATAATAATAACCTCATATATAAAATTCTCTATTACCCACCACTTATAAAATGTGAAATGGACATAAAATATTTATTCATTTTTAAAAGGAGTTTGGTGCATTATGTTTCGATAAAAAATCGATCATTTTCAAAAACTTACAGTCAAATTATGTAAATTACATATCCCTATTGTATGTATTATTAATATTGTAAAGTCTTCAAACCAATTTAATAGTAAATAATATTTTCATTGATTAAGTGACAGTGATTTTTGTGACGAATATGGTTTCTGGTTCCCTGGTTGACTTTAATCAAATTAAAAATTCATGTATTTTTTATCTGTTTTAAGAAACGTACACCTCTTATATTTAATAATCTCAAAAGGTAAAGTTCAAGCAAATGGGTAATTCTGTAAACTTTTCTCAGCCCATTTTTTGTAGAATTTATTACCAAATATTAACTAATAATATAATATAAAAAAAATAATATCTATTAATATTAAATAATTAACTTTTTTTTTACATTTTTCCTGTTCGTTTATTTAGTTAGCTTTACTACTTATTACCATTATAAATACGACGTCAAAATATTATCAAAATGACCTTTATGAACATGAACCAGATATAATTATCAATGTTGAAGTTTTAAAAATGTATCGCAATTTTAGTTAGTGCCACGCGCGGCTCCCGCTGACCCGCTGGCTCCACACCGTATGCCGAAAATGTCGGCTATATTAAACAATTACGTTCAATATTGCGAACTACACGTATGCATGTATCAGCCAAAATATGTACAACACTTTATAAACTACCGTGTATACAATTTACACCCTTATGTTTACGTAATAGAGCAGGCTTGGGTGATACTCGCGCGAGTACAACGGCATTTATAGTTTTTATTGGGTATATGCCTACAGTTCAAAGTCACCGCTGACCGATAGTACTATGTAATGTTTGAATGCGATGCGTAACACTTTGGAAATGCCGGGTTGCAGTCTAAAACTAGGCCATATTTTGGAAATATTTAGGAGTAATATGGTTTTCTACAGGAATATTATTTTAACCTTGGTCAGTGCGTAGATTACGAAGCATTGAAACTATAAATCGATAGAAATAATAAAAAAAACTGTGTCACTTTTTTTCAGTTATCTCAACGAAAGAAGGGAATCAAAATCATATCTTGATTGCAATTAGTAAATTCTCATTCCATTTGAAGTTTACACAAACTATTTCAGTAGGTCAATGCAAATTTTTATCTAAAATGAACATCAGATATCAAATCTTAAAAATATCAGAATAATGGTATACTTACTTAATTATAGAATAAAAATGCTAATATTATCTTTTTTGCGTTACTCTTTATAAAATCTTTGTAAACAGTTATGTTAAATTGATATTATTATATTCTGATGAAATAATTTCTGATGGTTTCATTATAAGCTTCTGGTAATGATAAACTCACATTATACGCAAATAATATTTATACGCCACGGTGGGGAAGATTTTTATATAAAACAATTTGTATGGAATTCGTACATGAAAAGGCGATAAGGTTAACATCCCCGCAAAATGGTTTGCAAGGTTTGTTGAGGCGCTTCAATGTGGCATGAGGCGGTGAGGCGGTGAGGCGGTGAGGCGGTGAGGTAGTGAGGCAGTGAGGCAGTGAGGCCGTGAAGGAAGCAAGCCCATTCCCACGGGCGCGTCGCCCGGATGCCTTGGTCACAACCAGAGAGATCACCCGCTAGTGATTGCAAATGTCGATACTCGACACATTTTGCTAAGCTCGGTGACTTTATTCAAATTACAACCTGTATCCTGGGACATTCCTTCACACCTGGGACAGTTCTAATAAGAATTATCATTATATTAAGAATATCTAATTATTTATTTATAGAAGAATATTAGAAAAAAGCTTTTACCTAGGCTTTAAAGAAGTTAGTGAAAATATCTGACATAATAAATGTTATCAAAGATAACGTCATTTTAGCGTTACCGCCAACGTGTCACTGTCAAAGGTGCGAGGTTATGTAAATTAGAATTATTATAAAGCGGATTTCAAATTTTTTTTTTACAAATGTGTTTTTACGAGTTGATTTTTTAGATTCTAACAAAAAAGTTTTTTTTACATGAAAAAAATTGAAAATAATAAAATGATGTGCAATATTTCGCTTTTTGTTATTATGGTATGATTTTTCCCACAACACTACGAAGAAATAGGGTCATTCGCCCTCCCGCAACAAATCATTTTTAATTATGTGCGTATTCTTCAATCTTTCCATTTGTGGACCTGTTAAACAATATTGCAAATGGTCGCTACTCGACCAATGACAGTAGCGTTTACTCTGCCGCGGTCTTTGACCTTATTTTTTCTTTTTTTTCGCGAACGACAAGCCGCAGGATGGGGCGTTGTTTAAGAAATGGGTCACGACAAATTTCGGGTGTTGACTGCCAAATTTGGGTCATGCGAAATTGATTGATTTATACTGATGATGCGCGTGCGCAATTTTGTGTAAGGTTGTAAAACTTTATACTTGAATATTGTATTGTGTAAGTATATAGATTTTTTAGACTGAATATTTCAGTTACGACCCTTTATTTTTGAGACATTTACAAATATCTCAAAATAAGGTATGATGGTATGGAAAAATGCAAGTCTTAAATTGAATATTTATAGATTTATTTTAAATTATTCCAAAAAGAATCTATCTTTATCGAGACAATTATAACAATAATTGTGGATTATGTTATATATTGATAATAATGCCGACGGTCATCTGTCAACTGCATCCTTTCCAACCAAATTCGTGCACAATGTCCCCACAATAATAAATTTCAATTTCACATAGAAAAATAAACAATATACCCGTATGACAACCCTGATTGTATGCGAGATGGTTGATAAAACGGAGCCAAGGCTAGCGAAGGACAATGTTCTCGTCCGGTGCGCGCGCGCAAGTACCTAATTCCTGCCGTACCACTGCCACACAACGCGACAATGATTGGGAGAAAGGGACGGGGTATAATGAGCATTGTTGCGAATAGAATTATCTAAATCTGATGATAGAGTAATAAATCTCACCCTGGAAGAACGTCCTCCTTTCAAAATGGGGTGGTAGAAATAAAGCTCATTTCCTAGTTTTAAGCGAAGGCCTTTATCAAAGCAGTTCTAAAATAAGTTAACAACGCTAGAGAAGAAATATTCTCTTTCACAAAAAACATCTCAGATCATCCAGAAGTCCTCAAACATCCTCAGATTATTCATATTCCACTAATATTATTATTATTCAAGATCTAATACTGAATATACCTAATATTTAGATAATAATAAAATAACCTTAATCTATACCTACTTAAATTAAATTAAAATTAAAAACTAAAAACTACTTACTTATAAATAAAAAAATTGCCCCAAATCGCTGCCGAGCGGAAGTGTGCCAAATTAATTAATTACTGAATTAACTTGGTAAATAATTGTAATGTTTTTTAAAACAATTCATAGATACAATCTCCTCATAAGCTTGTGTGGTCTACTCTACCCCTATTACATGGACAATGATGCGGAACTCTTGATTGGATGCGGGCGACCACACACCACGTTATACCACAAATTATGGTAAAGTAATCATAATATACAACAGTTACAGGGAGAAATACGATTAGGACCAGCTCGAACGGATTATTAAATTTCATACTACGGGAACTTTAAACTTTGCTGTTGCAAACATGCAAGTTGTAGCTTCTGGAATTAAGTCTTAAAATCAATAATTTATCAATATTAGCACGTTCATGGTAGGGTGTAATGATTTGAAAAAGTTAATTAAAATACCTCGTGTGTTGTTGACAATTCAAAAGAAACAAAACTAACTAAAAAAAGGGAAATATTTTGAATAACAATAATAAATAAATAAATATTCAGGGACGTTATTTCTCACACACGGCCATCTGACCCCAAACTAAGCAGAGCTTGTACTATGGAAGCCAGATAGCTGATATATTACATATAGGTACTACTTTCTTGTAAATACAAACGCACACAAATGTTTTTTCCTGAGTGGGAATCGAACCCCCAACCTGCGGCGTGATAGATAGGGTATCTTACCAACCACGCCAACCGGACCGTCAAAATAATTTTTTGAAGAACCCATCATTTTTGAAACGTTATTTTAGGTCGGATATCAATAAATTCTTGGAAGTATAAAAGAAAAACTAAATAATTTGGAAATAGCACACGTCACAGTAAAATCAGTAAAAATATACAGTGGAACATAGAACCTCCTCCTTTTTTGAAGTCGTTTAAAAAGAATATTTGACATGACAATAAGCTTTATTCAGGGTTGGGCAGTATTTGAATTACTTGTAATTAAAATACGTAATTGAAATACAAATACGTATTTGGTATTTGTATTTCAAGTACTTCCTTAAAATGTAATTTGTAATTCGTATTTTGTCGGGCCGGTTGGCGTGGTTGGTAAGATACCCTATCTATCACGCCGCAGGTCGTGGGTTCGATTCCCACTCAGAACAAACATTTGTGTGCATGAACATGTCTGTTTGTCCTGTGTCTGGGTGTAATTATCTATATATGTATGTATTTACAAAAGAAAAGTAGTATATGTAGTATATCAGTTATCTGGCTTCCATAGTACAAGCTCTGCTTAGTTTGGGGTCAGATAGCCGTGTGTGAGGAGTGTCCCAGAATATTTATTTATATATTTATTTATATATTTCAAATACCTGACGCCGAAGTATTTTGTTATTTCAAATACTTGAAGCTTCAAAATACATTTTAACTTTAAAATACATTTAACCTTCATTTTGCGATCGTGAGTGTGAGTGCGAAGCGAGAGTGTAATGATGGTAAAGCAGATATTAGAGTTGGCAACACTGCACCTGTTATGTATACTGTACGCTAAGACTGTACGTCAAAATTGGCCAACAAAACGCAAAACTTCACTCTCACTCTCCAACACGAGGCTGTTTGTCTGACAGTACATTTAAAAATCTAGTGTTTATGAAAGGAAACTCTGGTTTCACTGATTAATTAATCTTGTTTTCATCCACTTTTCAGCTAGATTACTTATTTTGTATTTTGTAATTTGTATCGTATTTCAATTAAAAATAGCTAAAATACTGCATTTTATATTTTACATTTCAAATACCTTACTTATAAGTATTTTGTATTTCGTATTTTAATTACTTGCGATACAGTATTTTGTAATTTGTATTTCAATTAAAGCAAAGCATGTATTTCGCCCAGACCTGGCTTTATTTAAAAACTCAATCCACGTCATCCAACCATTTGTACCACTGTATAATATCAATGCCGTTGACACGTCATCTCATCTTATATCTATCATCTTTGCCAAAGCTGCCTTTTGATGGGTGTTGTGCGATTAACTGGTGGCAACACGCATTTGTGATGCGTCCGCGCATGTCACTATTTAATATGTAATTTAAAGTAGAGATAGTTCTTTAATTTTTGCTTGATTAGATTTAACAGAAAATCATCCTACATTATTATAAATGCGAACGTTTGGATCTATGGATGTTTGACTGAAACATGGTACAGAGATATCTAGTCAGTACAGTCTGGCATATCACATAGGTTACTTTTTATCCTGGGAAAACATAGATCACCTCGGGAATGCGGGTGAAAACGCGGGGCAGAAACTAGTAAAACTGCAAATATTCATGAAGCAGCAAAAAAAAGGTTCCGAATGTATGATTCATATGAAGGTCCTTAGATATTTTTTTGTTATGACAAATGTTTTTCACCTTTACCATTATAATAAAGTAGGTATTATACATTGCCGCATTATTTGCCCCATCTCGAAAAATCAATGACAAAGCAAATGCAAAGTTTATTACTATGCCGTTCTCGTGTTCAATGCAAATTCGTGTCTCAAGGCCTAATGTTCTGGGCCTTTTTGTGCATATTCCGGGCCTGGCCAGACGGCTGGCAGACATTGCAATGCCGAAAAAAAGAAAACCAAATGTTGTTCTATGTTCATTTGAAAATTACACGAAGGCTAAGGCGAAGGTTAGTGACAAGCATGCCTTAGCATTATGCTGAGTCGGGACCTATTCCTGGCATCGCGCAACATTACATTATTGTCCTGTTTATTGTTTGTTTGTTTGAAAATATATATTTTTTTTATCTGTGTGTATAGTTAATTAAGTATTTAATGTAAGTAATGTAATGTTGTGTGTTGTCATGAATAAATGTTTTTCTTTCTTTCTTTGTTACAATATTTTTTTCAATTAATGTAAATAATCTAGGAAATGCTAGTCCATATCTTTATTACCTAGATTTGTAAATCATACTAATATTGTAAACGCCAAAGTTTGTGTGGACGGATGGATGGATGTTTGTACTCATTCATGGAATGAGTACAAAAAAAAAAACTACAGAAAGGATTTGGTTGAAATAGGCATACAGATATAATATTATTCTGGATTAACATATAGGATACGTAATGTGCATAAAATATATAAATAGATTAGCAGATATATTAAAAGACGAAACGGATACAAAAAATATAAATAAACTTAAACAAATATTAATAAACAAAGCATATTATACAGTTAATTACTACTTACATAAATGACACAAAAATTATATAAATTCAATTAATTATCACATATCTATATCGTAAAAAACTACAACATTATCTCCTCTCTCCTACTTCTAATGTTTGTTGTGCCCGACAGGGTCCATAAATTTACTTAGACCTAATTTACCACCTAAGGTTACCTTATGGAATGCAAATGAATAAATAAATAAATACTTATTATCCCGGGAAATCATAAGATCCCTCGGGAACGCGGGTGAAACCGCGGGATGGAAACTAGTATATTATAAATGTGTGATATTCAGATTTATTTTAGTAAAACAATAACGAATATTTAATTAGTTTACACATCTCAATCTACTACTTACGTGACATATTATTAAGTATTACATACATTTATACGACTGGATGATTGCCGTCTAGATTAAATACTCTGACCGCCACGCCACAGGTCGTGGGTTCGATTCCCATCCAGAACAAACAATTATGTGCATGAATATGTAAGTTTGCTACGAGTCTGAGTGTAAGTATGTACTTATGTAAATATATTTTTATATGAAGGTTATCTGGTCTGTTATCTGGTTTCCAGTTCTACTTAGTATGTGATCAAATGGCCGTAGGTGAAGAATGTCCCAGGATATCATTTTTATTAGGTGTATAATGTATAATCTTTTAATAGCCTAAGTTTCGTCATGGTGAAAAACTAAAAACTTTGTGACGTCAATAAAACTAAAATTAGAACTAAACGAGTTCCGTCTCTTAATTATAAATAAAACACGATTATAGCTTATTATAAAAAACTAATTAATTTTACAATTTAATTAACTACGTTATCATTGTAATACAACAAAGATTCTATTATTATACATAATAAATCTTGCGTTTGACATACAGATACGTTCGTTAATAGCTGAGTGACAGACGAACAGACAGAAGTGAGATAACAACAATTAATTGCATCGTTTGTTGTTATTAAATTCAATTTGTTGTTTTAATACTTGAGAATGCTTGTCCTTTTTTTATTTAAATATTTTATGATAAAATGAAACCGTATAAAAGAAGACTTCTATACCCACGTTCATCATCATCATTAAACTCATCGAGGATTCGGGAGACCTACGGACAGGGCTTTCTCGCCATTAGCTTGACCATACAAAGCTGCCAGCCTGTTGGGTACCTTGCCCATCGGCAGTGACGTGGTAACCTCGAGGATTTTTTTTATATATTATACTTAGTTTGGTACCGTAGTAATTTCAGTAGCTTCGGCGTTCATAATCACGCAGCACACAGCTTCATAATACAGATGGATGTTATGACTCCTCAGGATGAAAAGATTCTATGTAAGTATGATCTTTATATTCCCCTTTCATTCAAATAGTAAGTACATACTTAACAAATACCGTCATTGATAAAGTTTGAAAAATTTAAGTGATTTTTTCAAGCTAGTCCTAGAATATCTGCTAAATATCATCATCATCATCATCATCATCATGGGGGCCTTACACTTATCCAGTCTTGGATGTAGGCCTCTTCCCTTTTCCTCCACTCCTGGCGATCTTGTGCCCGACGCATCCAGTCATGACCTGCGTGTCGCCTGACATCGAAATCCAATTTTCATTATTTTTTACGTAACCATATTTTCTAGTTTTTCAAAACCAAACCTTAAAGGAATTGAATTGAATTCACACTCGAGTGAAACATAACATTTAAATAGACAAAATGATATAAACAGTGACTGTAAAGTGTAAATGAAATCATATTTTCAACCACTATATTCCACAAATAGTGATCGTTTGCGCGAACTTTAACAAGTTTGTTACCCCTCGTATGTCTGTAATAAAAGTCATTGCAGCTGGATTCAGGGAACCGTGCGCAGGAGCCGATGTCAGTTGGGTGGTCCAAGTTATAAACTGGTAACTTCCATGTGAAGTTGTATGAATTGTTTCCCAGATATTTTTAGTAGAATCATGATTAATACATTACAATCAAGTTATTTATACTAAACTAGCTTACCGCCCCGCGGTTTCACCCGCGTACCCATATTTGACCCCCTTAGGAATGTAATTTTCAAAAATCCTTTCTTAGCGTATGCCTACATCATAATAGCTATCTGGATGGCAAATTTTAGCCCGATCCGTCCAGTGGTTGATAGATCAGTCAGTCAGTCACCTTTTCCTTTTATACATACAGATTAATCTTTTTTTTCATCTCGACACAGGATAATATTGGTAAGTTAGTTGCTATCTAAAATATATTAAGTAATAAGTAGATTTTGGACAAATTAAGCACAAAAATATTAACAATTGAAAACATTCGATTAAGTTGAATCAAAGCAGATTGGGAAAGATGGTGCCTGTCAAGCATATATTAAGAGAGGTAGAGCATAGCGATATGTCGCTCAAAGAGCAGCTCGACAGAGGAAGTACCTCCACCTTACAGAATACCGCAGTCAAATAACTTATAGTTTAGGCTACGGTAACCGCTTACAATTATGCTTGTTTGCCGACAATGTGGTAAAAAAAAACTACTATTTACTGATAGAAATAGTACCTACAAGTACGAAAGTACTACGATCTTTTACTTTTACTTTAGTAAGTAATCTTCGCAAAATTGTTAAAAAAAATGGTATTATAATAATATATTAACTTTCCACCCCGGTTTGGTATTGTATTTCAGAAAATCCTTTCTTAGTGGATGCCTACTTTATAAGAAACCTGTGTAAAATTCAAGTTTCTATCCCCAGGGGTTTCGGCTGTGCTTTAGATTAGTTAGTTAGGGCAAGTCTTTTTATATGTAATCGTAGATAATATAAAGTTGCGGATCAATTTCTAAGCACCGCTTAAACATTTATTTGTTTATTTACATACATAAAATTAAAATGAAATACCTGTCATGTCTTAACAAAAGTCAAATATATTTGGTCGTTGTACTTAAAATTACAACAACTATAACCGCTCTTCACTTATACCACACACCAAACGTAAAAGTGAAATACAGTAAACAAGGGTAGTCGTGTAAAGTAGACTATCAAACGTTTACGAACTGCGACGAATGATTTCAGCTTAAATGATTCATGTACCTTGTAAATGCAGACACTGAAATAGACTTAAGCTGAAATTTACTGGCTAGACATAGACATACCTTAGTTTATGTAAGTTGAGTCTAACTAAGGGCGATGCGTTTTACATTAGATAGCTGTTCCCAGCTGTTTCACTCGCATTCTCGGTATAAAGAGGAAATTAGTAAAATCTCTTGAATCACTCTATCTATTGCTGAAAACTGCATTAAAATTCGTAAGCGCACAGACAGCGGAAGCGACTTCATGTAAAGAAGATAGTAATATGTGGATTTTTTTGGGTGCAGGGTAATAGTAGTTAGATTTTGACATATTACTTAGTTTGCTATTTCTATGGGTGTATTACTGTATTGAATGGACATGTTTTTAGTTAAGGACTTAGGTGAATGATTGTTAGATTTGGTTATTTTTTTCATAAGGTAAATTACTGTTTTTTGACATTCTTTAGCTTCCATCTTATTTTATGACAGATATACTATACTTATACTTACAGAAAATTTCATTCGGATTTTTTTCATATGTCGGAAGAAGAATTTCTAATATAAAAAAGAAGCAAGATGAAATAAAGAATAAGATGTGGAAAGGTAAACTGAAAATGATAACAAGTGACTAGTTAAGTGGAAAGTGCTTCCTACCATACGTATGTAGTTTGATAAATCAAAATAATAACTTGGCTGCTATTCTGCATTGTCTTTCATCAAACAATACAATTTCAAATGAACCCGATGAAAAATTTAGATAGCTACAATTAAATATGTTAGGGGTCATCGAACCCAAATATGTAAAGTGCATTTAGTACAAAAGATGCATAGAGGGATATTCGCCTCACGAGTCACGTAGAGTCTAGACTACCCATGACTTCAACTTGTATGCAAATGGAAACAATTGTCATACGATTTTCGGCAATCTGTTTTATATTCTTGCCGGCTATTGTTGTTAAGGGGTAGATGTGCTAAAGTTGGTACTTACTAACATTCCTTGATATATATATTTTTAAGCTTAAGTAAGTCATGCTTTCTTTAGGGATTGCTTCCAACATCAAAGGTTGCTCATTTCCCTGCAATATGTGTGTCATACTTGAGAACAGGTGCTGCTTGTGGGGGCTGGTCTGCTTGACTTGGCTATTTACTAAGCATTACTGCAGACAGGGTCCGAAACGAGGACTAGAAGAACATGCAAAACGTCAGTAAGTTGAAATGGCAATAGGCAGGGCGATGGGGCAGAAAGGTTCTCGAGTGGCAACCACATACAGGAAAGCGGCGACCGGGACGGCCTTCTACCAGGTGGATTGAATTGATGACCTAGTTAGAGTTGCTGGGAGTCGCTGGATGTAAACGGCCTAAAGGCGCTCATTGTGTAAATCAATGGGGAAGGCCTATGTTCAGCAGTGGACATCCTCGGGCTGAATATGATGATAAATTCACTTATAATTTCTTATTTACTTTTTCCGCCATAACACGCAAATATTGACAGTGAGTTTTTAAATAGTTTAATTTGGTTTTTAAGTTTAATCCCGGCTCTTCTCAGCCATTTTTTTATTTATTTATTGTTTGACCACAATCTCATCATAGTAAGTGAGGATGTGGCTGAAGGAAACACATAAATACTAGCAAGACCTGGCTCAAATGCTGCCGGTAGGTGATTTTCAACTTGAGGGTGGTAGCCAGCTAGGTAGGTATTACGATGTTCTCCTTCAATGTGACATTGGAACCCACCTCCGTCACGACATTCGACGTTAACTACCTATCATCGCCTTCATATTGCTGTCAAAATCAAGACTGTGTAGAATAAAAAAAAATTAAAATCACTTGACCTTAAAAACTAAAGTCTAGACTTGCGCCGAGGCATCCAGTGGTATGCATAGTTAAAAATCTAAATATTGTGGTGTCTAGGTCTTTAAAAGTCTATCCTGCGATCTGGTGACCAAATTGGACAGTGGTTGAATAACTTACTTTATATGTACTATACAATAATACCAATTGTACAGCACAAGCGTATCTATGATTATAGATTCAAATGCGCATTGAAATGAGTTACATTATATTGTTTAGTTTTTATTTATTTATAAAAAAATAGTTTTTGCGCAACGAATTACTCACGCGGTTTAATTTAGGAATTATACTTTACTTGTAGGATGGGTCACAGAACAAACGGCAATATGACTCCAGTTCATTCAAGTTTTCAATTATCGTTCTAATATTCTTATTTTAAATTTTCATGTTTCTGTCACTCACTGAACAGATTAGTTGAATACAATGTCAAATCAGCAACCTTTTATTAAATGTCATAACAATATAGGTAAATGGAGTTTTGTATATAACATAAATTGTATTATACTGCATTGTGACGTCATAATTTTACAGCATCAAAAGATCGGGTTAGGAGCTTTACGACTATATCTCGATATGACTATATAGCGTAAGGGTTACATTGCTCTTGGACTAGATCGTCAAAAGACCAGATGTCATAACGACTAAGTTGTCGTTTGTTTTCTAAAGTACAGTTATGTCGATAATCTGAACATTCCGTTTTTTCTCATCCTATTCAGAAACGGCCCAGATACTTTAGGTTAGAAGTGACGATATATCTTGGGATCAAAAGTTCCGACGGGTAGTGCCGTCAACCACAAATTATTTATTAATTACATGTTTCATTTTCATGTAAGTCTAAGGGGTTTTGAAAATAGAAAAAATACTTTTGAAATTTTATTTAATTTTTAATTATTTAAACCTATAAATTTGTACTAATATTACTAACGATGGGTGGATTTATCGATCCGTAATTAATATGATATTTTTATCAGCCTGAGAGCTTAGTGAGAGTTATTAAAATTTTGTATGGGAGATATTAGTTCCATGAGTATTCCGCGAGAGGCGCTGTAAAGAAATGTCATAAACGCAAATGTTATAGTAACTTATATTAATGTTATAAACTTTGTAGTTATTTACTCACTAATGTAACTAGTTACGCGAACAAACGAATAAACAATAAGTTTTTGTCTAGTTTAACTATTAGTCAACTTAACTACGGATCAAAAACATTCACCCAAAGAGATCAATTTATTTTGTAATAATCGAGCGATTTTTTCATTAGGAATGGTTTTAGTAATTTTCCTATTGAATTACATATTCTAACATAAATATTAACAGAAACTTACTATTTCTACCAAGAAACAAAGAAAGAAAATACATTTATTATGAAATACAATTTTCTAATGTAAGATATTTAACTATACTAAGCAAAAATACAAACTAAGTAAACATAAATTAATTACTTATTTTTGTGTACAACCCGACATTTTACAAAAAAGTTGACCAGTAAACAACATTCAAAATAAAGAATGAGAACGGAAAGAAGAAGCGAGAGAACCGATCTATATATACAGCTGTCTCCCTTCCGTTGCAGAACGTTTCGTATTGGGGAATGGATGCAGAAGTGCTCGCCCGAGGATCCACTGTGTTGGGAAATATGTGCTGAAAAGATTATGAAAGAAACATCAACATTTCAGCAGTTCTATAATATGAAAAAGCTCTTGACAATATCCTGGCTGAAGTATCAGTTAGTGATGATGATGATGATGAGGCCGAAGATGGTAAGTACGTAAAGCTTAGAAGGCTCTTCCTCGTCCCTTCCTTCTTTCGTAGTAAGAAACTTGTCAATACTCCAGCACAATACCAAGACACGCTCAGAATTTTAAGGTTTTCTAGATTTAAGTCACTTACTTATTTAACAATGCTATAGCCTGGAATTAGTCATTGGAGTCATATACAGGGTGTAAGGGACTGAGCCACAAAATGATAGGGTGCATTTAGCTCCTTATTTTTAATCATACTCTTACGGATTTTTTTTTGGAAAACTTTCATTTTTTTATATTTATTTCGGGTACTATTCTTTTATTTCAATGTAAAATTTCATTTATTTAAATAAAGCAGCTAAAATCAAAAAAACAGCAATGGATGTTGAAATGCTCTAACGAACGACGCGGGGAGGGCGGCCGAAGCCTCGCTGCGTTGCCATTCGCTACGTGCGTATTGCTACGAAAACGATACATTGAGTATGAGGTAATAAAAATCAGGTTTGTTAACGTTCCTGAAATAATTTCATGTACCGGTCATATTAGTATGATATACTGAATTTACCCCATTAGTCTGCGGAGGGCTGTCCCTTACACCCTGTATGCGTGAAGCAAATCGACGGTATAAAGCTACATCTAAAATCTTACTTTAAAAGCGTCCAAATCCCTGGAGAGGTCCTCATCAGAATATCCCTTCATGGCCTTCGTAGCGACGGGTCCCATATAGTTGTTCACCACTGCGAACTCGAAGAGTGAGAGGAACACGAAGACTGAACATGATGACATCCAAACATCTATGGCTTTTACGTATGAGACTGGCGGGAGGGACTGTTGGGACTGGGTATTCTGAGTTGCTGGAATGAAGATAATTAAAAAGATAGTTTTAACCTGTCTCGACCTACGCGTTCGAACAAACAACAATAGAAGATGACTCATTGGGATTTGAAGAGTTAATTTAGTTGAACAATTCTAAACACAAAGGAATTTTCACTAGTTGTGGATAGATGGCGCTACAAGATTTTACATCGCGCTATCGAAGTTTCCTCAGTTTATTTATGAGTTTCCAACATCAACAGTTGAACCGTGGTCCCCAGACACGATGACCTAGCCTCGCGGAAGATCTCTCCTTTTCAATGGAGGTGTCTTCCACCTTGCTCCTCATTAGACATATTAAGTGGCTGAAATGAATTTGGGAAGAAGTTTAATGCGCGTATAATACGCGTCGAGTAACTTGAGATCTGCTCTCCACTCGATTCAATAACTTTAGTTGTAAACCTTGTGGCGTATATCTTGAAAATTTTAAAAATGAAATGTACATCACCAGCAACTTATCATCGACTGCTGATCGTAAGCACACCAAAAAGGTTTGAAGTCAGATTTTGCCACAGATAGAAATCACTTCAATATATGATAAAAGATACTACCTAAAGTGAGCAACGAAGTAACTCCCAGCGTGACCCTGGCAGGGATGGCTTCAGGCTTAATCCAGAAGGAGATCCAGGACATGACGACGATCAGTGCCGAGGGGATGTATGTATGGAAGAGGTGGTAGCCGAGGCGTCTACGCAGGTTGAACACAATCGCTAGGCAGGTGAAGTTACCTGAAAGGTGAGGATTTTGAGATTGTTGAGAATTGCCCTTGAGTCCTTGAGTATGCAGAAATAACTGCACACTACGTCTGCGTTTCTGAGATTTAAACTGTGAAGAAACTTTTACCCACAAGAAAAAGGCATGTGCAGTGTACCAATCGGCAAGAGTTATGACCCACCTTATGGACTATGGCCTTAATGCCCCTCGAAGGGGTAGCTCGTGCCCCAGCAGTGGGGACGTGTTAGCTATGATGATGAAATGATGTTAAACTCTCTAACCAGTAGAGTACTCAATCGTACAGTCCGAAGTGTAGTTATTGGATATGTCCAATTGTGGCAGTTCGATGTCCGGGTTGACCACCAGCGGGTCTGTCAGGTTCCAGATGAACACCAGGTCGTGGACTGTATGAGACACTGTGAAGAGAGTTGAAGTGAAGTAATTTAACTGGAGAATATTTGTAGTTGGTCCATTTGAAACTCCTATTGTTGTAGAAATACGCTGTTTTTTACTATTGGTATGACAGAAAAAGTAATATTGTGTGTAGTATTTACTCGTTTATAGGCTCAAACTGAAAACTTTATTGAAATAAGACCATGCCAGGTTGATTTTGCTACATTTGGAGTTTATTATAATTATATGCTTATCAACACTTATGATATTACAAACGACTCTACCACCGTTTCGTATCCACATATTTTTTTATTTTTTTAGATCTGTATACTAAAAGATTTAATACTTTGCATACCAGTGTGTTCCAGCAGTTGCACCTGAGAGCCAGTTGTCTTCAAGACATTATAAAGGTCGGCAACATATTGGCAATCCCTCTAGAATCGCTAATGTCCGTAGGTGACTGTGGTCCTTACCTACCGATGGACTACCTGCCTACTTATCACAAAAAACTTCTGATTCTGATAAGGGGCCATCCATAAATTACGTCACACGAATCACAAGATTTTTTGACTCCCCCCATCCTTGACACAGGTGGTCACACATATTTAAAAAAAATTGCAGTAATAAATTTATTTTTATTGTCATTAAAATATTTTTGCCGTCACAAAGCTTATATCTACTCCCGATCCTTGCCACACAACGTCACACTTCGTTGACTCCCTCTCCCCCTTAACGTGTAAAGTAATTTATGGATGGCCCCTAACGTGCATTATGCCTATTCACCTTTCATCTGCAGAATAAAATAACTAATTTGTCCATCAGTAAAATTGGTAAATTTTCAACAACTTACAACTTTCGATCATCATCGAGCAGCTCTGAGTGTCGTGTGGGTATGACTCGAACTTCATGGCGCATGACAGTACTAGTGTAAGCCTGTAATATAAATATTTCAATTTAGGTATACACTAGATTTAGTCTTGCTTTTCAACCCGCGTTTCAGACGGACTAATAGTTATTCAGATATGAAAAATCTATTACCATATTTACCGTTACCTAGAAAGATATGGCTTCTGAAATTAATGAAAAAAGCTAATCGAAAGAAATAAAAAGAAATGAAGAAAATACAACTTTAGAATACATACGTATCTTTGCTATAATTTACTACTAATCTATACTAATATTATAAAGCTGAAGAGTTTGTTTGTTTGATTGATTGAACGCGCTAATCTCAGGAACTGGTTCTGGTTCTTTCAGTGTTGGATAGCCCATTTATCGAGGAAAGCTATACGCTACTTTTTATCCTGGGAAAACACAAGATCCCTCGAGAACGTGGGTGAAACCGCGGGGCGGAAGCTAGTTTAATAATATTTTGTTTTATATCATACTAGCAGTTCCGTGTTGCACCCGCGTTCTCGTGAAAAAAGTAGCCTATGTCCCGTTCCATACCATAGGCTATCTGCGTACCAAATATTCAAATTTTTTTTTTCTTTTAAAAGAAACTTACTTGGACATATAGAGCAGCGTCTTATCATGGTACAGCCATAGATAATGATTGGGGATGCTCATCTCATGGAAGGTGACCTTCTTGGCGTTCTTGAAGAAGCAGTCCGGTCGCCAGATGTTGTTGAGCCACTCCACATCCAGGATCCTGTACTCTTCGTGCATGTTCTCTGGAAGACGGAGCCGAGGATCTCGCCAGGATTGGGCAAGAAATATGTCTGCTACGTATGTCTGGGGAAAAAAACAAAACATTGACTTGGTCATTTAACCTGAAGGTATTCGTTAAAAACTCAGCACGAATAGGGATTCGTGCTGAGTTTTTAGTATAAGTCGATGATAGCTCAGTAGTAGTGATGTCGGACACCGCGGCGAAGGTCGTGGGTTCGAATCCTACAATGAGCTTGCACTTTCGGTGAAGGAAAACATCGTGAGGAAACCATAGCACGGTGGTAGGGTACTTTGTAGTATACCCGCCTGGCTAGCGGTGTGTTCCTGCAGCTGCACTTGAGAGCCAGTTCCTTCTAGGCTTTGTGTGCTTACCACCTTTGGCCATATCATCACTTACCATAGTGAGATTGTGGTCAAACATAAGCCTATTTAAACATAGTAAAAAAAAATTAACAACGTTAGTTGATGAAATCCTTAAGTGTCAGTTCAAAACATTGTAACATAGCGCCTCGGGCATTTACAGGTTGTTAGGCAGACAGTTGAATATGCGAAAACTATGTATAGATGGGGTCTTCTGCTACGTGCTCAGCTTCAATAATTTGACCTAGGCCTCACGGTTTTTTTTAATATTTTTTTTATTATTCCGGAATTCCTCACTTCCAAAACTTTAAACTCCAATATCAATTTAATTAGAACCTACCATTAGTTAAGATAAGAATAAAAAATAACGTTACCAGTATTATCAATTTTGAAAAAAGTTATTGGAGTTTCAAATTTTGAAGGTGAGGAATTAAAAAAAATATTTAAAAAAAACCATGGATCCTAGGTCAAATTATTGAAGGTGAGCACGTAGCAGAAGACCCCATCTATCCATAGTTTTCACATGTTCAACCGTCTGCCTAACACCCTGTATTTAAGAACTAAATAGGCATTGAATGTTAAGAAAGTGTCACAGCGCCGGCTCTTGTCCTTGATCAGGGTAGAGCAAGATTGTCTTTGGGCGCTCTTTGGTAGACGCTTTCATATCACATAAATTGTATTTAGTTTACCAAATCTGTCATCATAATTTTATTTTTATTCAAACTGACTTTTCAACCATGTATATATAAAAACCAATTGTATATCTATTCAAATATGACGTAGAATTCTTCACATACCATACTCTCCTCATTGATTGAGTCCAGGGATAGCACGGTGACATGAAAGTACACGATGGTCGGCTGCCCCAGTAGCTTGGGAGCCCTATTCTTGTCGTAGTACTTCGCCTTTACTGGCAGGATGTCGCGCAGGGAGAGACTTGACTCCGACTTGAGCTCTATTTCTTGGTAAGAAGCGTTTGTTCTGGAAATTATGTGAGATCAGTTAGAGCTTTTAATTAATATAATACATGTTGAGGAAAGCATATTTATATAATGTAACGGTAGCTGGCTTTTCAAGTTTGAATCTATCGGTGAATTATATAGCTGTGCTTTGTCTCAATTCCCTCTTAGATTTTATGCTTACCACCTTCGGTCGCATCATCACTTATCATAAAGCGGTGAGATTAAAGACAGTATCAAGTATATATCTGTACCTTAATAATATATTTTGTTTGTTTTTAATTATTTTAAGTCAGAAGGTATAAAAATTCATTCTGAGAACCAAACACATCGGCCAATTTATTACATAATTATAATTTTAATATACTCAGTGACACTTGCGCAATAAAGACGAATCAACATATCATTCATCGCAATCGGTTCAGCCGTTTAGTAGTTACGAGGGAACATAGGGACGGACATACATACAGGTTAAACACATAACCCTCCTTTTTTGGCTTCGCCGTAGCTGGGTGAAAACGTGACAAAGATGACAGACATACATACTCACTTTCGTTTTATAAGTAAGGGTGTTAGGTACTTATTACAAGTTAGATATATCTAACAAATTAAGTGAAGATACTTACAAAAAGCTGACAGCTGCCTGCACGCGTCCTGCTTCGCACACCCTCAAAAACAGGAACAATATTGGCACGAGAATCAATTTAAACGTTTGTAAATCCATTTTAACTGTCAAGTAACTTCACTTGTACACACAACCGGTAAGTAACAAAAGTTTATATTGAACCATTATGTCTTTAAACCCATCTTGTTCTTATAGTTAGACTGTTGGAAACGAAGTCTATATCCTTAAAATAATGAAAATAAACTTTATTTAGGTACTTACTGATGTATCACTATATATATTTTACCTAGGTTTAGTTCTAAAATACATAATAGATATATTTTTTATTAATGTGAGGGTCCCAGCAGAGTCACCAAATTTCAACAAATTAGCGTAATTTTTATGTCGATTTAGAATTGAAATTTGTAATGGTGGCCCTGCTAGAAAGTGCCACACGTTTAATTTATAACAATCAACGTTTATTATTTGTTTATTATTTGCCTTCTCTCTCACCAACCTCTAGACTTATGGCAATGTGTCGATAAATTACTTTATGTAAGCTTACATGGCGCTATTTTTATCTAAATTGAAGTCTTATACACACTTCCGTATGTAATCCTTTTAAAGGTTTTATGACAGCACGTTTCCGTATAAACTAACTTAGTATAAATGTTTATAGAAATAAGGTCATTTTAAACTATTTCTACCTACTAGTACTACAGCATTTTGGATCTATGTGGAGGGTTGGTCCAACCACTACGTTTATAACGACTCTATAGTTTCTTTTAGTTTTGTAAGAGACGTCAAAATGGGAATATGGCCCAAACAAACATACATAAATACATATCTTGCTTCTTCCATCGGGGTAGGTAGAAACCACAGACTTAACACTAACCAGCTATACCTAATTATTGTGTAGAATCCAAGTTCTCGACAATAACTATATAAATATGTTTAATCTGGCAAACGTCTCACTGCAATACTGAAAAGTAGCACCTTCTACTTTCCACTCTACTCTTAAAGGTCAATAAATTTATTGATAATACCTATAACTAAATATAGCACCGGACATATAATTCTAAACATGAGGCGCCTGCGATGTACCTAATTACGCGGATATCAACTCTATGGCTTCCTAATACGCAGACAATTCAATGTAGTGTGAATGCCACATTATTATTATCTATAAAAATATATATATAGCTACTGTGCTATGCTACTGTTTCTCTAATCTGACACTAGATGTCGCCTCTGACAACTGTATAATGGGCTAAATTACTGGAGCCAATGCTTGCTGGACTGTTTGCTGTGGTAATCTGATGATGAACGTGAATAATAATCGTAATTACTGACAGAAAGATTCAAGAGATCATTCCCGAAAATTATAGGCGCTCCGAAAACAATAATTTGGTTCATTTGAGTCGAATCAAAGCCGCTAAGTATGTACATAGGTATGTAGGTAGGACCCTAATAACAACGGGGACAAATTAAACAGCTGCGGATAATTATAAAAGACTAACTTCCGCCCCGCGGTTTCCCGCGTTCCCGAGGGATCTTATGTTTTCCCGGAATAAAAAAGTAGCCTATTGCCTTCCTCCATAAATGTGCAACACTAAAATAATTTTTCAATTCGAACCTGTAGTTCCTGAGATTACCGCTACAACCTCACAAACTTTACCTCTTTATAATATTAGTAAAGATAATCCTGCACATCAACAACTTTTCATAGAATTTTACCTAACTTTGGAAATATTTTATGCACATCAGAAAAACTTTTAAATATAAATTCCTACACTAACACACTTTCACTGTCACAAACAAATTGTAATTAAATAACGTTTAGATATAGTACATAGATAAAACATTGTTATTTCTGCTCTTAGTAACAATTTTATAAAATAAACGCGTCCACCCACTGATACCAATTACAGTTACACTGAGTTTACTGAAAGTGTGAAAATGTAAGGCAGCGGTCTAATTGAAAACAAATAGCGGAAATAATAATCGGAAGTATAAATACGCCGCACCGTGGTAATTGCGAGTATGAGTCCAATATGTCCTGAAAATACAAATTTGTTCTATTGCACAAAAAAAAAAAAAAAGGACTTGCTTGAAGCAAGTCTTCCATTCGTTTAGTGCTATTAGCTGGCGCATTCGTACTCTTCGACGCCATTTTTGAAACGTGAAAGCTATTCCAGCCTCTGTGATGCAAGTTTCTTCCACTTGTCGGTACATATATTTACCTACTGTTGGGAGTAATGTGCATTCCAACTGCCCGTCTCGGTTGCATTTACCACAAACAAGTTCAGAGTACCTATCAACAACACCATCAACTGATCAAAGGCTAGGCCGGCGCTGCTTACATACCTACATGATTGATATACTATCATCCTCCACCAAGAAGTTCTCAATTCGCAGCTTACGCTAAAAACGAATGACCCTAAACTTATTAGAAAACTGCATGGAGGTTGCCGATGGACTCTTGTTCGGTTACTGGTTGGTTGTTTGACTGCTATGGTTATTAAAAAGTTGTCTCTCCGCTAGCATACGGACCGCAGACTTATGTCCGATAGGTATAGCTAATTGAGCCGTTGCCATAAAGTTTATTGTTGGTTATTAAATCAGAACCAAGAAAATTTCATGAGGAGGATGTAGGTATTAGGTACTCAAAGTCAAAGTCAAAGCCATTTATTCAGTTTAGGCCCTAGGAGGGCACTTATGAAGGTCGAATTTACTGAAGCTACCACCGATTCGGAAATCAGCCTTCAACTGAGAAGAACCGGCAAGAAACTCAGCAAGGTTACATTTTTTGTATATATTTTTCCTTTTTTTTATAATCTGACTATTGGCTATATTTTCTACCTACTTATTAAACACACAAAACAATAGGCACTGAAAATTAAGGATTAATTCAGTAAATAGTTACTTTAAATACAATCACCGAAGTACTAGGTGTGTGGCCGATGGTAGGTATATCTAAGTACCTACACAAAATCTTGGTCCATAAGTGCAGGCGGAACGCCCGGAACACACCGTGCAATGGTTCCTCACGATATTTTCTTGTTAAGAAAGAATCATAAAGTACTTACCTACCTAATCTCTGATGTCTGCATGACAGCTCTTCATTAAGATTTATATCAGTGTCACCACAGGTCACCACGTAACAGGATTAACCTGACGCCGTGTTAAAAGGGCCGAGACCTTGGCCCACTTGTTGCAATTTGACATCGATTCATCATAAGTAGGTAGTAACCACCTTTCCACTATGGTAGTAACCACAAAATTGATTCTCGATCTCTCTCCATAGCGCTTATTGATTATCCTGGATGGGTGACCGCCTAAGGCGATGATAGCTCAGTGGTAGTGACGTCGGACGCCGCGGCGAAGGTCGTGGGTTCGAATCCTACAATGAGCTTGAGCTTTCGGTGATGGAAAACATCGTGAGGAAACCATAGCACGGTGGTAGGGTACTTTGTAGTATCCGCCTGGCTGGCTACCACCCTCAAGTTGAAAATCTGTCGCCAAACACCTATTGGTGTGTTCCGACAGCTGCACTTGAGAGCCAGTTCCCTCTAGGCTTTGTGTGCTTACCACCTTCGGCCACATCATCACTTACAATAGTGAGATTGTAGTCAAACACAAGCCTATATAAAGTAAAAAAAAAAAAGTAAATAAAATTAAAAACTATTTCACCAATATATCTTTATTGTATGTTTTAAAATACATATTTCAACATAATTTCATATTTACAAGAATAACTTGTACGATGATAAGATTTAATTGTCAGAATAATTAAAGAACTATCACAAGTCAGTCATGTTTAGCAAATAATACTTACATATTGTAGAAATAGCAACATTGCAAAATTTATAATAGTAGATTATTATACAAGGGAGGTAAAGTGACCAGCGTCTAGACAAGATGTCGACCGATACTAGGCGATTCATCTTTATATATGGAATTGTAATAATAGAACGATAAAAATCAAAAATCAATCACATTATTGATGAAAAATTGTGTTCAACTCGGGTCTAATTGATACATACCTCCCTTGTATAATAATCTAGAAAGCTCTTTACTTGACTGTACCATCGACTCTTCTATTTCATTAATATTGCGATGATATAAACGGCTATAGGCAAGAATCCAAAATAAAAATGAAAACTAACCAAAAACATGGGGTTTGTACATACTTTTTTACAAACGTAACTATGAAAAATCTTTTATTTTTCTGATCAAGCAATAAAGGGGGTCACACACGGCGAAGATACTATAATATTTTATATTAAGATCATGAGACAGCATTATACTATGAAAAGAGAAGCAACGACCTACCTCTTACCTACCTACTTTCCTTCTCTTTCGCTGGTATAGCACTGTCTCATATATCTTTACATAAAATATTATCGTATCTTCGCCGTGTGTGACCCCCTTTATTCTCTGATAACCCAATTTAATTTTAATACCTGATTATCATAAAGTTAGTATTTATTAAACTATAGTACCTACATTTAAATATTTCGCGAGCTGAATTCATGTTTATAGTAATATATTAAATGGTAGCCCAGGGTTGTTTTATGTGCATACCACCTTCGGTCACATGATCACTTACCTTGTCTAGACAAACACAGGCACAAAAATATCGGGTCTATTCGCATATTGCACACCCTATATATTACTATAAACATGCATTTACTAAACTAATACCTAATTACTCGTAGGATTGCCTTTCTTTCCAGTACCATATATTTTCTGGCACAGATCGTGGAACCTCCAAGTACTCAACTCTACAGAATTCTCCCGCACCATATTCCTATATTGAGTTCTAATTTCCCCCATTTTCTTTGAACAATCTAAGGGACTCTTCTTAAGAATACTCGAAGCCTCCACCCAAAGGTAGCTCCTCACGAATTTAGGATTTTTAAACTTATCTAAATTACTTAAATACCATTCCAGTAACCTCCCAGTCTCTTCATCTGTCCAAATTTCGTTGAAGTCTACGTTTTCGACAACTGTATCTAGGACAAGTTTTATAGCAATTTCTTTAGCTATTATATCTTGTAAGAGCTCCCCAAATCTGTTCATTTCAAGTCCCGCTGGATTTTCAGCGTCATAACACTGTTTTAGATAATTAATCTTATTAAATACTTTTGTAACGGGTTCTGACACAAAGTTAGCGAGCTCCGTCCACAAGTATTTCTTCTCATACCTCGGACTAGCAAAGTCTTCTATATGTTGTAAATAGTATTTTAATGCCTGCTCAACTTTATTTACGTCCATCTCAACATTTTTATAAGTTTTCCCTTCTTGCAACACTTCATTTTGTTTGGTTTTCGTAAATTTAGGTTTGATTGCTTGTATTTTTTCAAGTAGTGTGTAATATGGTGTTTTTTTCATGTTTATATCGTCAGGGGCAATGAGAGTATGATTCGCTTTGAGTTTGGCGAACATTTTCCTGCATGATAAAGGTGTTTTGTCTTGTAATTTAGATGAAATTTCTCTCCACATAACTCTTGCATTTATATCCATTCCTTTATGTGATCTCAAGTGATTAATGTATAAAATGAGTAGTCTCTTCTTAGTTCGCTTTGTCCATTTTGTCATTGTCTTTGAAACTGCTTTCTCAGGTTGTGGGTTTATGATATTGTTCTGATCTTGATCAACAACTTGATGATCCTGCATTATGTCTTTATTTTCATCAACATCTTGGATTACATGATTATTTTGATCAACATCTTGATATTCATAAATCATGGGACCATTTAGGTCAACATTTTGATCTTCCTGTATCATAGAACCATTTGGATCAATATCTTTATCTTCCTGAATCATGGGACTATTTTGTTGGACATCTTGATCTACCTGAATCATGGGACCATTTAGGTCAACATTTTGATATTCCTGTATCATAGAACCATTTGGATCAAAATATTTATCTTCCTGAAACATGGGACCATTTTGTTCAACATCTTGATCTTCCTGAATCATGGGACCTTGTTGTTCGACATCTTGATCTTCCTGAATAATGACACTATTTTGATCAATAACTTGATCTTGAGTTATGCCATTATTTTTAACTATAATTTGACCTTCATTAATGTCAGTTAGTTCTTGTCCCTCTTGTAATACTATTATGCATTGATAGTCATCATCTGTAAAAGTATAATAATTATTGATACACATACCTACTAGCTTTATTTTTTTTTAAACTGACAAAAAGTAGTAACATAAGCTAACTCAAACAGACCAGTCCCCACTAAGAGCACCTATCCAAGTGATGATATGACCAATTTGTGGTAAGCACACATATACTGGGTGATTTTGTTATCACTGGCAATACTTGCAAGGGTGGAAGTACTCATTAAAATGAACAACTTTTATAATGGGACTAACTGTGAAATCATGAAAAAATTATCAGCTGTTCCATACAAAAGTTCAATACCTACTCGACCAAAATGTATGAAGCAATTATTTTACGCGATATCAGAGTTAGCCCTATAATAAAAGTTGTTCACATTGATGAGTACTTCCACCCCTGCAAGTATTGCCAGTGATAACAAAATCACCCTGTATAGCATGCAATAAAACTAATTCAAATGTGCTGGAGCACCATATTGTTTATGTTTTCCTTCATTAACAGCTCACGCTCATTGAAATATTCGAATTCACCACCTTCACTATCACTTCAATCATCTGTTGTCATTTCCACCACCACCAATAAGACAACCCCTTACGTATACTTTAGGAATACTATCTACAAAACTATAATGGCCTCACCTTCCTGTGATTCTATCCTGGTTTCATCATCATTGTATAGTTCATCAATATGCTCTTCCATTATCAATTGATTGCTATCTTCCTTAGAGCTGTAAATCTGATCAAATAATTGGAAAAACTTCCATGATATCCTAACATCAGGGTTCCGTGACCTGGTCCTCAACTTTCTATAAGACTTCCTCAATTCCAGGAACTTTTCCTTACAAGCATATTCAGTCTTGAGTATTTGTTCGGATAAATTTGACCATTTAGTGACATCATCTGTGTTTTTGTCTATCTCATCAAAATTACTTGCGAAATACAGAATAAGCTTCTTAATTTCTGTATCAGACCAGTCTTCAGATTCCCATTCCAGCTTTTTACTTTTTAATTTAGATTTTATAGCCCGATAGCCGTAGACTTTTTTACACAGTGCATAATATGGCCATGTTATGAGCTCATTGTTCAATTCCTTTTCAACAAATGAAGTGTAATTTTGTTTTAGACTCTTGAATTTTTTCATGCACTGATTAGCGGTCACTCCCAGCTGTTTTGCCAGTATGCCCCACAATGCATACTTGTTGGTTTGAGAGAGGAACTTATCTTTATTTTTATGGTAAAATTCTAGGATTTTTACTGTTTTTGATTCTTTTGCACGCTTAGCGGGTCCTTTGTCATCAGCTTCTTCATTATCTGATAGCATCGGTTCAATAGCCTTAGGCATGTTATCTATTTTGATGTTTACTTTTTTTACTGAAAAACATAAGAAGAATAAATTAGCTAATGTTTTAATTACAATATAAGTGCGCATAATACAATGCATAACAGATCAAGCGCAAGACTTCTAGAATAATTCATTGTAAGCATAAATAAAAGAAAAATATTTTTTTAACACAGCGAAATGTATGAGTGTTTACTACCACTGCTACTCAAACTTTTATGTAATCTGTGATTAATGGTGCTGGTGTCACAATTACTTAATCATATTATTTTTAGTAATAAGTTATGTTACATTTATTGTAATCACTGGTAACCCAAATAAATGAAAAGTCAACCCAAAGTCTGAATTGATTCAGTAGTCAGTTCTGAACAAACTACTTTCAGGGATTTCATCTAATGTCTAATATTATTGGCGTAACTTTTAAAAGGACATCATCCTTTTAAAAGATACGCGTGGTCATATATAAAAAAAAATATATACGCGTCGACTTGAGAACCTCCTACGTTTTTTCGTCGGTTAAAAAATAGCCTAATAAATCAATTTAAAAAATCTAAGATGTTTATTTTAAAACATGTTTCAAAGTCAAAAGAGAGTGGTCCAATTATTTGCTCCAAAGTGGATTAGGTTGCCAATATTTTTATTGATATTGGTTACTAATACCAATACATACCCAATAAAAAGCAGTTAGTATGATAAACTTATAATGGTCAATAACAGTGCAATTTTAGGTTTATTGATTGAATACATGTATTTTATTATAAACCATGATTTTGTAAAGAGTTATAATAATCAACTTACCTCCAATTTTGTCTACTTTCACTGACTGATATTCCTTTTTTTTGTCATATCCGGCAAGCAATGTAGTATCCATGCCATAGTCAAATATTCTATCAAACAGCTCCATGTATATCCAATCTATTTCCATATCAGGGTTTTCTTTCTTATCATTTAATATAGATTTATACAATGTTTTCAAGTCCTCCCACTTTTTTCTACAACTGATTACATTTCGTTGCAGTTTCCTCCCAATTTTCGCCCAACAAACAAAATAGCAAACGGGGTCTTTATACATGTCTATGTTCTCATATAAAAATTGCACAAGTTCATCTAAATCTTCACTTTTCCATTGTTCAAACTGCTCATGCTTTTTCCTACTCAACAATTGTTGTTCAACCTCTTTGGATATTATGTTATCAAATAATATTGCCAGTGGTTTACGGGTGCGTAAGACGTAACCACCTTCTACGTAATTGTCCAAATGAGCATTCTTCAACTCTTCATACTTTTCCTTGCATTTTTCAGGTGGCTTATCTAGTAACCGTCCAATTTCATTCCAAAGGAAATTGTTAGGTATAGTTGTATCTTGGAACTCATCAAAACAATCGAAACAATATTTGACTAAAACTGTAACTTCTGTATCATTCCAATAATTTTCATTGACAATAATATTTTCCGTGACATCTTGAGACTCTTGAGAAATAGCATATTTTCTTTGTAACTCATCATCCTCTTCAAATATTTTATCAAATAATGCTGTGTATGGCCAAGTACTTGCTGCATCGTCACCACTCTCTTTGCGTTTGACAAGTATTTGAATATAATGTTGCTTAAAGTTCAAGAAACGTTTGTGCCAGTACTCAGCGTCATCTTCACCCAATTCTAAAGCAATTGTTTCCCACAGACCTTTCCTTCGATATTGTTTTTGATAATCTTTTGTGTGTTTAAGATACAAATGGAGCATCATTTCCACTTTCTCATCACTTGAAGTTGTCCTATTATTAACTTTTTTGACAACCATAATACCATCATTTTCTGTTTGAGGAAGAGCCGGCACTATTTTAGGGTTAGCTGGAATATTTATCAATTCATCTGTTTCGGGTTCTTCTGTGTACAATAATTTTATTGACTCATCATCTTGAAATGCCTGATGACACTGTTCAAAGAATGGCCATTTAATATAGATACCCCTTTGCATGTGACCACGAATTTGCATGTATCTCATTCTTAGATTTTGAAATTGTGTTTCACAAGAATCAGCAGATTTTCCAATCAACATTGTTTTACAAGCTACGGACCACAAATGGGTCTTTTTTGTTGTGCCTAATAGAAATGTTTGTTTGTTATCATTGTAGAACATGAGAAGGCGTTTTATTTCCTCGTCAAGCCATGTTTCGGTATCTGATTGGATGCTTTCAGGTTCCATGTTAGCCTCCTCTATGGCTTCCTCAATATCCATAGCCTCACCCAAGATGTACTCCCCTTGGCTGTCTTGATGTAGTCGTATGCTTTGACCATCCATGTTTTCAACGGCTGTTAAGACACCTTCTTCATTTTCTGAAAGGTAGTATGGGATTAGAATCTTTTAAATCAGTAGAGCACATTACTTTTACATGTTATTTTAAAGCTTACCATCAACATAAAACAGCAGTATTTCCCCACTCGTGCCCATCTCAGTTTTAACAACTATTTGTTGTTCCATCTTGGACAAGAATTATGTTATCCTGAAAAGAATAAACATAGAGATGCCATGGAATAAAAACATAACCTTACATTTTGTATATTTACATCAAAAATAAGTTTGTTTTTAGCATTTGTGAAGTTTATTTACCTATCTAGTTTACGAAGATTTTTTTATATTTTAAGTAAGTATTGGAAATGAACAAGAAATTTAAACGGTGAGGTTGACGGCCCTGAATGTATAATTTCTAAAACAGGTTTTATTTTCAAAATAATGAAATTACTTACCAAAACAACAAACAAATATTATTTATTTTGATTTTTCTTGACATTAGCGATGGAATAATCACAAATCACATCAATTTATTCAACTTTCTGAACATACGCACGAAACGTTTCGGTCCGCCATTTTATCAAATTTCGATTTTTGTCTGTCAAACAAATTGCGTTCCGTAATGACATTTCATTTTAATATTTTTAGGCTGGTATTACACTGGCGCGTACCGCAAAACTCTAACGTGTCGATAACGTTACAATTCAGTTTTGTAGCAGTAGCAGTAGTTAGTTGTGTAACAGTACAAAATCGATTTTATTGGTGTTCTGAATTGAATAAATTATAGTTAGGGCTTAATTATGATAATCAGGGGGCACGGGAGTGCCCCCTCCAAGTTGAGCAGCACACCCGTACCATCCTTTTCTCGAAGTATAATAATAATATCACACACGGCAATCTAATCTAAAACTAAGCAGATCATGTAGGTAGCTTAATAGTTTATAACGTAAATCAATGTACATGCCATTTCCAATGTACATGACTTGACGTTTTGACGTCATTGTGCTCGGTTTGGTTGTGCTAATTAATTACATATTTTGCAAATAAAAGTGCTTTTTCACTCTAGTGGGCAAGACATTGTTTAAAGCAAGTGTTAATACGTTTGGTATAGTGTTATTCAGTGATTCGGTGCAGATATAATCAGTTTTTTCGCAATTTCTAAACAGTAAATAGACTGTGGCCTGAGTCAGTTTTGTTCAAGTACCCTCCTCACTTTGTTAAATAGTCCAGTTAAATAGAATCGCAGCGACATTTACCAGCCATTTGGTTGATATCGCAGAGTGCCATCTATTAGCAACACGTCATAACTTACTCGGTTGCTATTTTGCTCCTACACTCGAGCTCGATAATGTCAAAGTGCTCAGCATGTGGTAAATTTATGTCACCGCAAGATGGCGTTAAATGTCCTAAATGTATGTCTTGTATTCATAACGTTTGTGTAGGGCTGCCTGCTCGGGCAAAAGTTGATTCGTCCTGGCTTTGCCCTGACTGCCAGGCGAAACAACCTAAGAACCGGGATCCTGCAACCCCAATCAGAGGCCTTCATGACCAATATACTATTGGACCAAGTTCCCTTGATCAATCGGCTATGAGTATCAATGATACGGCTCAAAACATTACCGAAGAGTTCAGGGAATCTGAGCTAATACTCGAATTTAGACTATTTCGTGATGACCTACGAGCAATGAGAACCGATATACAGGAGCTGCGACAGGAATTATCAGGAATAAGTTTGGCTATTGGACGATGTGATAAACGTATTGATGAGCTAGCTGTTAGAGTGGATGTCTTGGAACAGCGCTCAACCCCCAGCAGTGATGTGTCTGCCCTTGAGGCTACCATCAATGAACTGCAGATGGCACTTAACGACCGTGACCAGGACATGTTGTTAAACGATATTGAAATAGCAGGGCTGCCGGAACAAAGCGGAGAGAATGTTATCCACAGCGTGTTGGTCATAGCTCATAAGTTAGGAGTGGAAATGGAAGACAAGGATATTGTTTATGCAGAGCGGGAAGGCCCGGTTAAGCGCGACCAACCCAGCGCTCAGGCCTACATGCGTCCTCGCCGAATAGTGGTACGTTTCGCCCGACGCTCGCTACGGAACAATATCCTCAAAGCGGTACGCATTCGTCGTAACTTAACTACCGAGGATGTAGAACATGAAGGTACTCCAAGTCGCTTCTACATAAATGAACGTTTAACCAGAGTTAACCGACAATTATTTGCGAAAGCACGAGAGGAGAGTCGTCGTTTACAGTGGAAATTTATTTGGACGAGAGATGGCAGGATTTACACTCGCAAACAACAAGGTCACGCGGCGGCTCGTGTTCGGGCAGAATCTGATTTCTCGCGAATTTTTGTATGAATGTTAGTTTGATGAATTTTGCTTTTGTTTTGATTACCTATTCACACTTACTGACCTCACTCATCAATGATTTTTTAACCCGCTTATTGCTTTTATTTTTATGTTCATTTTTTTACATTATTTTTACTTTAACTTTTATTATTGTTTTTTGGTTACGATTTTTTATTCCTCAATTCTGTATTTTTCTGTGTAGTACTGGCAATATCTTTATTATTTGTCTTGTTTATAGGTACATATTATCAAATATAAATAGTTTAATGGGGATTTTCTTCGACGTTTGGATGCACTGTGCCAGTATCTCGTTCAGACATTTTTTTAATTTCTCATCTGCGTTGTTTTTCTGTTATTTTTATTTCATTAAGTACTATCTTTATACATATATATTATTACACAATTGACAAAAAATACTTAAAAGTTGGTCTTTTTAACGCAGGTTCCCTAAACACTAATCATGACGAGTTGATTGTGGCAATAGAGCGTCTTTCTGTTGATATCTTGGCTATAAATGAGACTTGGCTTAGACCAGGAGAAGACAGTCGTGCTCCTGCTATTCCAGGCTATCGACTTCGACATATACCGAGGCCAACAGGTGTTCGAAGTGGTCGTGGCGGTGGAGTAGGTTTCTATATTAAGCAAGGGATTAACGTACGTGTCTATGCTCACCCTGTCACGCCATCCGTGGAACAAATGTGGATCGGTATGAATGTGAAAGGTGTTAAACTTATTATTGGAACAGCATATAGACCCCCGTGGCTAGATGTTGATACTTTCATTGATGCCCTGACTGAATCTGTAAGTTCTTTTAGCAAAAATGATCATTTAGTTTTAGTAGGTGATTTCAATATAAATTGGTCTAATAACAAAGACAATAAAACATTAAAACTACTGCACTTTTTAAAATATTTCAATTTGACTCAACACGTCAATGAATCCACTCATTTTACACGTGATACTGAGACCATAATAGATCTCATTTGTTCAGATCTACGTATACGCCATGTTAATGTAGATCATGTTAAGGAACTTGGTGGGCATGCGTTTGTATCATGTTTGCTTGATCTACATAAGGATAAACCCGTTTCAAAATGTTTCACTTACAGACCACTCAAAAATATCGACTCTGAATCGTTTAATGCAAGCATAAATTCTTTTAATTGGGAATACTTACTTACTCTGGAGGATGTTGATGACATGGTTTTAGCTTTTAATCATTTATTACTTCTCGCCTTTGACCATCATGCTCCAATTAAAACTGCTTATATAAAAGAGCGTACATATCCATGGATCACTTATAACATTAGGGAAATGATGAAACTTCGTGACTCAGCACACACTAGATATCGCAAGTCTAAGTTGGAAAGTCATAAAAAATATTATAAGGACCTCAAGGCCATCGTTTCATCAGCGCTGTTCAGTGAGAAACGAGCTTATTTTGAAAATGAAATAAATGCAAATATTAAAAACACCAGTACTCTATGGAGAAACCTTAAGCGATCAATTACGGATCACAAGAACCATGCTGATTTGCCCGATAATTTCAACGACCCAGACAGGATAAATGCACATTTTCTAGATGTCCCGGGAAACAATGTTATCTCCACTTCAGATATGGCATATTTTGAGTCTCATCGGTTTGGCCCTTTCAACTTTTGTCTCGAAACTGTCAGTGAGGATTATGTTTTAAAAACTATTCAAAGTCTCAAATCAAATGCTCAAGGTGTTGATGGCATCTCACTTGACATGCTTCTTCTAACCCTTCCGCGGACTCTTGGCATTATTACTGCCATAGTAAATACCTCTATAAGAACTAAAATCTTCCCTGAGAGCTGGAAGGTTGCGGTGGTTAGGCCGATTCCAAAGACAACAAATGTAGTTGATTTTAAAGATCTGCGGCCGATTAGTATTTTGCCTTGCATTTCTAAAGTGCTGGAGAGAATTGTTTGCGCCCAGTTGACGGTTTATTTTGAAAAATGTAGTATGCTTCCTGATAAGCAGTCCGGTTTCAGAAAGGGTAGAAGTACTGCCACTGCATTGATAGACGTAGTAGATAATATACTTGCGGCTCAGGATAATGGAGAGGGTACTATCCTAGCACTACTTGACTTTTCGCGAGCATTTGACTCAATAAACATCGATTTACTTCTCTCCAAGCTGATCTACTATGGGCTTGAGTTAAATACAGTCAAATGGTTCAAGAGCTATCTGTCTGGACGCACACAAATGGTAGAACTGAGAAGAAAAGATGGTTCATGTTCGTGGTCTTCTCCTAGCCCTGTCACACGCGGTGTACCCCAAGGCTCAATACTGGGTCCCTTACTTTTTATCATTTACAGTTCTGACATCACAAAATGCATAACATATTGTAATTTTCACGTTTACGCTGATGACACGCAACTTTACATTTCATTTCGTCCAAAAGATACTCTGACGGCTGTGGAAAAATTGCGTCAGGATTTGGATCGCATTGCACTTTGGTCTACAAATAATTCGCTAGTTCTGAACCCCAATAAATCTAAATTCTTAATTCTTGGTTCTAAAATTCAAACTCGCAAAATACTAGATTATGACCCCACTGTTACTATTTTGAATGAATCTATTGAGCGTGTCAATGGTACACGCAACCTGGGTTTGTATATGGATAACAAATTACGATTCGAAGATCATGTGCTTCAGACAGTGCAACAGTGTTTTTACAGGCTTAAGCTGCTGTACCGTGTTCGTAGCTTTCTCTGCACAGATTTACGGGTTAAGTTATGTGACGCTCTTATTTTGTCGAAATTTAACTATGCGGATACTGTTTTTGGCCCTCGTCTGCTAGCCCGTAGTGTGAAACTTATACAACGTGTGCAGAATGCCTGTGCTCGCTTCTGTTTTAATATCCCACCTAGAGCACATGTAAGTCCCTATTTGAATAAAGCAAATGTTCTGAAAATGTCATATCGTAGAGATTTCCACCTTGCAAGCCTCCTCTTTGGTGTCATTAAGACACAGTCCCCAAAATACTTATATGACAAAATTAAATGGGCACATGAACATAATCCAATTAATACACGTGCATCAAAGTACATGCTTTTGATTCCACATCACAGAACAGCAACTTTTGAAGGCAGTTTTCGTTACGCCGCCACTAAATGTTGGAACAATTTACCACCACCACTTCGTGACTGTCAAACTATGTCAGGTTTTAAATCGAAGTATAGAATTTTGGTGTCACTTTTTTAATTTCGCCATAAGAATTTGCAGTGGCGGTGTATCGAACCTAATTTTAGCACAGAGAACAAAAGTTATTCTCTCTTATTTCATCCTAACCTCAAATATTGGATATAATTCTAACTAATATTTTCTCAATTATATAAAATTATTTGAGTAATTGATATTAATATATTTTGCTTTTAACGGGTTAAAGTGCATCCATATTGACGCAGGGGCGTCCAAACGTCAACTAAAGTTGCCGCTGAAAATCAGCGTTGTGGGTTTATTTATACCGCAACTATATTGCTGAGCGGTTGCCTTTTGTTGGCAGTATAATTAATAATAATTTTAGTATAAGCATGTAATAGGTTTAGAAATTGATATATACTGTCAAATAAAAAACTATTCTATTCTATTCTAACTATTCTATTCCAGAAATTAGTTAGCTTACATAGAAAGGAAAATCCTGGGGTTTCAAATCATCTTATTTTGACCTAAAACTGATCTGAAACAATAGTAGGGCACTTTATGCTATACAGAATATTCTACAATGAGCTTGATTTTTTTGGTGATTCAGAACATATTAAATAATATAAGCCTTAGCGTGGTGTTAGGATACTAAATTATTATTTGTACTACACTAGCTACCACCCAGCGGTTTCATCCGATATTTTCCCGGGATAAAAGTATCCTTTATGTGCAGATTCATATTTTGTTGATAATGTTGCTGTATTTTTACTTTTGCTTGTTGATTCTCACAGACACATCTCGCAGTCGGGTAACGTAACGTTGATCACATAGATATGGACGCACCTTTATGGACAATGATAGTTAGGTAAAGTACAGTCAGATAGACAAACATTTTGATAAACTTTATTATTCGACTTTATTATTATACTCTGTCCATCCGTTTATTTTAGACGTTTAAAATATCAAAGAAATATGAATCTTATTATATTTTGTAATAAGGTTTATCTATTTATTCTATGGTTAAGTAACTACATAGATGGACCTTATTTTCAAGTGATAAGGTCAAGAATTCTTTGATATTATTAAACGTCAAAAATAAAATAAATGAATGGACAGAGTATACATATATAACCTTCCAGTTTGCTTTTATGTTTGCTGGTTCCTTGGTATTGCTAATGTAGAAATGTAGCTAGGGTTAAATAAAACGATTAATTTTGGAACGTACGGAAACGCAAGTTTAATTTTCAATTACTCAAATAAGTTAAATAATAGTCATTCATTCAATACAAAACAAAACAATGATTATTCCTTAAAATTTTTGACAGAATTTTATAAATTGTATGTATTTTTGACCATTTGAAACAACTTTTTCTTAAATCCGGTTAATACTGAAACTAAAATTTATAATACTGTTTATTTCCTATTAATTTTTAAATCATTATCCTTATATAATTACGTAAAGTATTGTAAATATGAGAATTTAATCACCATTCAAATAAATAGCTAGATAGGTACATAATAAAATTGGTCTCAAACTACTCTATAGTAAGTTTAGAATGATATGGAATTGGTGAAATAGAAATACATTTTATGTTTGTGCTTTAATTATTTTTAGAGTACAATCTAAAGAATGTATACTTTATTATGACAATATAATAATAATTGTGACAATAAATTCATTCTGAAATTTAAAAAAATCAGATTTAACATTGACGCATGGCTGTTTATATAAAATGTTGTAGCTTTTAAGTTCATACAAAGTCAACTAAGCATTATTATTAAATATGTAATACGATTTGGAAGTATTATTATAAAAATCCTTGCTAGATTAATGTCTATCTTAAAGCTTACATGATTTAGCAATTTTTATATGATTATATTATGTAGTTAATGATTGCGATTTCAGTATAAAATTGTAAATTAGGTATATTGAAAATGAGGAGACAAGGATTTATTGTCTTATTTTACTTATTGTTGCTTCAATACAAACTTCCATATTTATTTGCGACATTTTACTTCCTTCATTTTCCACAATCGTCATCAGACATAGTAGACCTACTAGGTACATTTAAAATAAATAATTAGGTTCTCACACCCAAACTAAATATTTAATCTTTTATATTTAAAATTAGTAAAATATTTCATTTTATGAAATCTAGTAGATTCTGGTTACTTCGTATTTAAGAATAACATAGCGCGCTGTCTATATAATTTTAAAGAAATGAAAGATGTTACATTACATTATACAAAAGTTACCCAGTTGAAATGGATTCATAATTATAAGGAACAAACTAGTTTATTTTTACCCGAGTAACTATACTCGTATAATGTTGATACGCATCCATTCAAGGATATATTAATATTTGAGAAACATGATTATTTTCATTCCTGTAAAATTAATTTCAAAACAAACTGTAACTTTCCAGGACGTGCATTATTTAATATTATTGCAATCAGTTTCAAATTGAAACAAGTGCTAAATCAATAGAAATTTTAGAAATATTACGATCTATATATAATTAAATTTTCGATGAAGCACTGCTTGCATATTAAACAGTTATCAGTACCCTGAGTGTAAAGAATTTACGTAACTAAACGCTTACTATCACGTTTGCGTTTGCTAAAAATGTGTATGGAAGAAATTAGTTCCATGAGTATTCCGCGAGAGGCGCTGTGCCGATTCCTATAGAAAAATGTCGTAAACGCTAACGTGATAGTAAGCGTTTTCTAACGTCATTGTTTACACTCGGGGTACATAACGTAAAAAAGTAATCAGAAAGACGCTATATTTTACCGGTTTTTAATTGAAACAGATTGCAATCATGTTAAGCCGCACAAATTTTATTTATTGAACGTCATACTTTTAAACTTTACTTTCAACGATTTCAACAATGTAGGTATTATAACGATAATAAATACTTATTATAATATCATGGATATTATCCATTTTTGGCAATTGAAAATTGTGACTTTCTTTTGTTCTTTACATACTTGACATGTAATTTCGTTATTTATTTTTTACAAACAGAGTAATGTTTCCATTTAATCTCATAACGAGATTCACATATACTATCGTAAATAGACAAACAATTTGGTTAGCATATACATTTTAAACTATAAAGGAATTAATTCAATCAAAAATACAGAAAAATATGTTTTATATATAACGTTACAAATTAATTCCTGTACATATACAGGGCTATTTTTAAAACACCGGCCGTGATTTCAGGGTTGGTCCCATAGTATAAGTTTTTCATATTGATGAGTACTTCCACCCCCTAAAGCACTGCCGGTGTTTTAAAAATAACCCTGTATATATCAAAGCTAAATACAATAAATCTGATATTTTTATATCAAAGTACGTTTTGATACATTGGAAGATTTCTAAAATTTGGATGCTATTTAAAATCATAAAAACTTTATTCACAGTTTTAACACCAATCCCAAAAATGGAACTCAGCCTATTTTGAATTACAATTACACAGTAAAAAAAATCAGCGTAAAATCGATTAATTTATCGTTATAATCACCATTATAATAAATTTTACGGTAAATGCACAAAAAATAAAAATAAATTAGTAAATAAAAAACGTAATACATCCACCATCGTACACATCAAAATAGGTATCTTACGCAAATATTTAAACTAATTTAAAACTTAGCATACAGCATGTTGTAATAACTATGGTCATACTACAAAAAATATGAATGCAAAATGACCAGCATTTTTCTGATATACATTAAAATTCATGTTATCAACACTATCAAAAATGGCACTATTTATTTTAAAAACATTTAAATTCACTTAAAGTTAAGTACGTCTAACATTGCACACATATTAATTTAACTAATAAATTTTTAATTCATACTACATTGAACAAAACCCACGCACAGTCGAGCACAAAGTTTAATACGCACTTTTGATTACTCGATGGAATCTAAATTGACTACTTTTCCACTCTGTAATTAAGTGATTTATTTCTACAGAAAGCAATAAATACGTTTCACTTAGAAACAAACATTAAATATTTAATGAAGCTTTTACTTTGGCAAACATTTAAATTGGGAATATTGCGAGACTTTATAGAATCCATTTAATATTGTTTTAAAATTTCTCATGGAAGAAGAATTTATTTGGCATAGGATGGAAGACTATTAAAAAAAGGTTGTGATCGACTGTACCACTAAAGTTAAGGGCTGCCCACATCACTGGATGACATGGAGTACCTACATACTTGTGTGTGTTAAATTGCAACTCTATTTTTTAAAGTCTCGCACATTAAACTAATATTTACAAAATAAACTCATGATTATAATATTTTTTGTCCTTTATACTAATCAGATACCCGTTTTAATTCCACTGCTAAGCTCATATACACATACAAATATCAAAATACAGGTTGCGACAACGAATGAGTTCGCGCCACCAAAGAAGTCACGTGGAATTAATTAAAATCGATCTTATTTCGTCTGCGACAGAGGTGGGCCTTCGAGACTTCTTTGGTGGTGCGGACTTTAATTGTAAACATAGACTAATGAGATTAATGACCGGTCCCAAATTTTCGTGCTTCTATGTCGCATTAGACATTAGATGAACAAACATGGCGATCTTCTGTCAAAATGTATAGAATCTAACATCATATCTGACATGTTTTTCATCAAATATCGAATACGGCATTGAAGTTGAAGACGCGAGAATCAGGCCCCAGATATTCCACACCAATGTTTCTAACGTACTCAGAACGTTACCCATTCTATTTTTTACATTTTATGCAATAGCAACACTGCCTTTTTGACACGTGACTTTATCGAGTTTGATAATTTTATCTGCATGTTTTTAAATGTATTTTAATGACTAAGTCTATGTTTACAAATGCTGGCTAAATACACTGCTCCACTATACGCAGCGATGCTAAAGCTTTTTTTAGCTTACATTAATACCCAGAGTTACGCTTACTCGACTATTGAGGTTGAGAAGTTATGCGATCGCTCATTTAAACCTTTATTTACTTCAAACTATGAAAGCAATCCTGAAAAATTATCAACTTTATGCCGTAGGTAAAAGTAAGCTTACTATTCTATTGGTATCTTTTACACATCCAGACCTCTACAATTCCTACTAAAATAGTAGTTTTTGTCAGGTCTTGTAGGACCATTTCACTTTTCACCCCGAGTATACGACTTACGCCATATTTTATTTTCATAGCGAAACTTCGGGGTATTATTGTAACATTCATGTTATTTCTATTGTCTACATTTTACCAAACCACGCATTTGTGCTTAGGGTTCATATTGGATCCTATAGGACAGTGAAATTCTTCAGAGAACTCTCTTAGATTTGATATCGGACCGATTACTCTGTATTTAGCGACTGTGTGGTCGTCTTTTTCGATTTGCATCTTCGTAGATTCCTTTGTCATGGCTGAGCACCAAACCTGCAAAATAATTAAGAATGTATATACTTATTTCAGAAAATTATAATATTTGAAACGTCTCACTTAGGAACCATTATGATACAATAGTAGGTACATTATAGTCCAGGCCTAAAATAAAGCAATATACGACCGAGTAATATTAAAAGCACGAGGCAAAGCCGAGTACCTACTTCCAATGTGATTTTAACTATGCGAGGCCATTCATTGCTATTTCGGCAGAGACTTGTGTAGTACCTACTTTTCTCTAATTTGCGAGGAATTTGACGTGTTGTTTTTTTTAAGTTGGAGAAAAGTAATTTATTCAAATAGTTTTACTATCTCCTACGGTAATATTTCGTCCATTTCAATTTATAATATTACCTGTGCGAAAGATATAAAGAACAGCTGTCGGTGATTGTACTTCAAGCCGGGTAGAGTCAGGTTCACAAGTGATTCCTTGCTGTAGTCGACGTACGCGTGGAAAGATGCCTTCAGGCCGCCGTTGTCTGCTATATTTTCACCTAGAAATATTTATTTCAAAGATATAATGTATGTATTTAAATGTAGAAACCGACAAGCCTATAGGAAACATAGCCTAGGAAAAAATAGAGAATTTTTACAAAAACTAAACTTATTTCGACAATTGATCCGCGAATATATTTAATCAACTTAAAAAAAAGGAGGTTCTTCAAATAAACCTACTCAACCTACCTATGAATAGTCTTGACTGTAACGCACGACCCTAGGTTATCTACGTATTCATCAAGTTTTACCAGCTTACCAAGAGTCTGCTTTCCATTTAAATTCTGTCCTTCCATATTGTACTTGGAGTACTGTCGCTGTATGCACTGGGTTCGATTCTTAAAGCGGGCTATAGTGGCATTGTTCCACCATTGGTTCAAGTTGCCATACCTGTTCCAAAGCAAAAGCACTCATTAGGAAAATGATCTAGTGATTTCTCGTCCCCGAAATCTTAATGATACTGTCATGATTTTATCGAATAACGAATTAATAAATAGATCATCATTGTATTATTATAATTCAAAGGTTTACCGCGATTTCACCCGCATTCCCGGTATTTAAAAAAAATCGTTAAACAGGATAATCTATTTCGCCCCGGATTTACCGGTCCAAAAGAGCTTTGTGTCAACGGCATAAGGTGTAAATTTCGGGCTGGCGTCCCTTCACGTCGTCCAAACCGACGGTTTTGAAATCGACCTTATTTCTAAAGACTTGCCTATCATATTCCCGACCCTGGTCATCAAAAGCATGCGTGAGCTCGTGTCCCATCACGACACCCATAGCTCCGTAGTTGACACTCTTAGGGTTGTCACCGTCGTAGAACGGCAGCTGCAGTATACCGGCAGGGAATACTATCTGGTTCTTTGTGGGGGTGTAATATGCGTTCACTGTTGATGGTGTCATCCCTGGATGGAGAAGTGTTCATGAGAACGTGTGGATTGAGTATAGGGTGTTAAAATAGTGAAGTATAGTTTCATCATCATCATCTCCGCAAGACGTCGACTGCTGGACATAGGCCTCCCCTAAGGATCTCCAATAGGACCGGTCTTGGGCGGCCTGCATGCAGCGTCGACTCAAGTATAGTTTGAGCTAAATAAAATATAGGTTTGAGCTTTCGGTGAAGGAAACCGTCATGAGGAAACCATAGTAGACCAACAGTAATACGCCAACCGGCCCATGTAATATAGAACCTTATAGTATAGCAATAAACGCAATTTTTCTTTAACCTTCTGAAACGTCAAAGTAATTGAGAATTGATCATGACCAGGAATCATAAGGATATTAATTAATTCTTACCCCATTTAGTCTTATTAACAGGGCGGTCCAGTTTCTTCAGGTCATTCTTCAAGCTGTACACATTGAAGGCGATGTTGTTCTCGAAGTACTCGTTGGGTTTCACCACCAGGCTTTCATACTGTTTATCCAGTTCGTCTTTGTGGAGAATGTAGTCCGGGAAACCTGTTGTATGGAGGTTCGCATTAACATATGTGACCGAAGTAAGCACATATAGCCGAGAAGGGAACCGGCTCTCCAGCGCAGCTGCACACACCGATAGGTTCCAGATTTTAACATTTTGTACCTTCATCCACCCCGCGGTTTCACCCGCGTTCCCGAAGGATCATAAGTTTTCTCGAGATAAAAAGTATCATATATGTTACTCCAGAATATATTCTATCTGTGTTCCAAAATTCATCTAAATCCGTTCAGCCGTTAAGGAGTTGAGTGGTACCCAAGATAAGTATGCATGATATAGAAATGTCTAGTTTAAAAGTTTTTGTAGACAGATATTTACCACGCTTAATTACTTTATCATTCCATATTACGGGTAGTTATGGAGCACAGGTGTTTGCCTGTTTATTTGCTTGCCTTTTGATTTTGAAATTTCTACTAGAAAACCACAAACACTTACCAATCATGTCAGTGATAGCATCAGCTTTGACCTCAGCAGCCTGTCTGGTCTCCGAGTCCATCCAGTCCAGGTTCTCCAAGTTTCGCTTGAACGCATTGCGAATGTTATCTATCATTATCTCGCCTTGCGCCTTCGCTTCCCCGTGGAATACTTCGCGGACGAACATAGCGCCTACTGCAAAACCTGGAAAAGGGGATAACGGTTGTAATACAAAAACATTCTTGTAAATCAGCTGCTTCATGTAATGTATGGAAATAAACTGTAATTTATTTATTGTGATTGGGCTAGAAGAAAAACTCTGGGACATTCCTCACACACGGCCATCTGATCCCAAACTAAGCAGCTCGTGCTATGGAAACCAGATAACTGATATACATACTTATATAATTACATCCAGACTTAGAAGAAACAGAAAGAGAGAGAGAGATATTCATGAAAAAAAATGTTGTCAGACTGTCAACAAAAAAATGTAACCTTGCTGAGTTTCTTGCCGGTTCTTCTCAGTTAAAGGCGACTTTCGAACCGATGGTAACTTCAGTAGTTTCGAAGTTCATAAGTGGCCTGAATAAAAGGCTTAACTTTGACATGCACACAAATGTCTGTCCTGGGTGGAAATCGAAACCACGACTTATGGGGGTGATAGATAGAGTATTTTACATACCACACCACCTGGCCAAGATATTTATTTACCAATTGAAATTTAATTAACAAAAAAAAATGTCAGTTAAAATAATTCAAAAACATGATTACTTAAATAGAAAAAAAAAACAAGTACATACCAATAGCATTATTGGTATCGGTGACACAATACCGCCAAGACTCCTCAGTGCCTTCGGAGCCGAAGAGTGCCTTGCGCAATATCTTGGTCGCGTCGCGGAAAGACTTGGACAGGTACGTGGAGAGCGATCTTGATACTTGCCACATCATGTAGCTTGTTAAAGTTCTGGTGAGGATAGTGGGTGATGATGAACTAAACTCTTGGTGAAGAAAAACTTCAGAACATCTTCTGTACCATACTTTTTTTACAATATTTTATTTAACTTGCAATGTATTTATGTTATACAAATATACATATAACTATGGTTGTTAAGATGGAATCTTGCAAGTCGAATTTCAGCCACTTCCAGTGGTCGGATTGACTTGATATTTAGTATACATTATTGTATTGTATATTGGAAGACAATGCAAGTACAGTCAAAAAAAAGTACAGTCACCAAAAAGGCTTGTATTAAAAATGATATTTTTAACAAAACCTTATTTATGTAAGGCTAAAAAGCAGGCATGCAGCGCCGGTCCTAGTCCTAGCCCTTCTTCAGGGAAGAGCGAGGTTGTCTTTTGGCGCTCTTTGGTTGACGTTTTCAAACCATTTAAATTGTATTTAATTTTAAGTTAAATAAATTTTGTTATATCAACTTTTATCCGCCATTAAAATTTTATTTTTCTCTAGAAATTGTTTTTTTTCATTTGTCATTTTGGCGCCCCTTGCCACCTGGCGCCTAAAGCGACCTCTCCTATCGCTCAACTCCAGAGCCGGCACAGCAGGCAGGTGATCCACCTGATGGTAAGTGGCCTTTGGCAATTCATCACTTGCTAAGTGAGATTGTGGTTAAATACAGACCCATGTACCTTTTATACTGACTATACTGTAGTACTTTAAAAAAAAACATGTATAATTTAGTTTCTAAGGTGAAAAACATTACGGATATCTGTCAAAATATATTGAACTAGCTTACCGCCCCGCGGATTCACCCGCGAACCCCTATTCTACCCCTTTAGGGGTGGAATTTTCAAAAATTCTTTCTTAGCGGATGCCAACATCATAATAGCTATCTGTATGCCAAATTTTAGCCCGATCCGTCCAGTGGTTTGAGCTGTGCGTTGATAGATCAGTCAGTCAGTCACCTTTTCCTTTTATATATACAGATTTACTAAGATTTTTTTAACCGATTTTGAAAATGTCAGGACATACCTTTGATCTTCTTCAGTCTTGCTGTACTTCTTTATAACTTTGGTGAGGTTTTTGAAATAGTCCGGCGCGTAAACTACTATTCTTTCCGTATCTGGTATCTGAAAAACAAGTAGAATCCTAAGATGATGACATTTTCGTCGCTTTATTATTTAAGGTGATCAGTATGTCGTCTCCATAGTTTTTTTAGTCTTCATTTCACCTTTGTCATTCACACAATATCTCAATGCCAATTCAGGAAGCGCAGTCTTCTACTAACGTTGTAATTTTCTCCGTTTATTTAGTTTTTAATAACGATGCTAAAAGATTACTCTATTCTTCAATTACACGCGGAGTTTTCAGTATAAGTGATACTTCTATTACTTCCTAATCACAAACAAAACCAGATTTAGTCGGTTTTATAATTTTGGCTGAATTACGACTTCCAGTTTCATTGAATAATGTCCAAAGTTCTTTATAATGATACTTATTCTAGTCATATCAGATTTCGTCAATTTATTTTTTTACCATGCCGCAACGTGCATGCCGCAACGTGCAAAAGTCACGTAATTCCTATGGACGCAAAGTGTATAATACAATACGCTAGTTTAAATGCTTTGTAAGCTAGTTTTAATGGGTTGATATAAAACGGACAGGGGACATTGATAAATTGATAGAAGGTAATTTGGTAAGCGAACGTTACAAAACTATAAAAATAAAAATAGGTTTTCATTAAAAAAATATGTAGAAACTGACTGAAAAGAAATAGGTGTTACAAGGAAAAAATCAAATTCTATCGAAGATGCTGATGATGATGACCAAAGCTGTGTCCGAACATCAATAAAACAAACAAGAAAGTATGCAGACGAATAGAGAATTTCTTCTATTAAGTTTTTCAAAAATGCAATATTATAAACAAATAATTTATACTCACAGTTCTATTAACCAACTTGAAAGCATCATTGAAGAACATTGTCCAATTCAAGAACGGCGCATCTTTCTGCCACTGCCTTATCGTGTAAGGGTTATACAACCCTTCTTCATCTCTCCTATCTTCTGATGGAGTGGTAATATTCGCCAAGTCTGTTTCAAACTGTATTACTCTCTGCATCTGAGACTTGGCTTCGGTTTTGTTAGCACCGAGAAGGACGCATATGCGCGTCATGTAGTCTAGGTATGCATCGAGTACTTTTTTGTGAGCAGTTTTGTTTAGGTAGTTATCTCTAGTTGGTAGGTTTAGGCCGCCTTGGTCTAACTGGATAAGACATTATAAGATTAGCCAATGTATATGTGACCTTTTGGATAATTTCATGAATTTTGGAATGATAAGTCTACAGAACTATGTCTACAGAAGTTATTTTTAGTAATATACTAGTATTCCACCAGCCATCCTCTATTTTACCCCCTAAGGGATAGAAATACTCGAAGAACGTTTCCTCGAAAAAATCTCAAGGATTTAGTCTATGCGTTGTCTGTCAGTTATTAGGTGTATAGAAGATTAATTTGGAAAAATCGTTTAGATCAGTAATAAGTGCTTACCACAATCACATGTTTCGAGGAGTTCCGATCGTCTTCTGTCACTGCCCAATTAAATAATCCACCCAAATTGTACCTAGAATACAGAACACAAATAATATTATCTCTATTAGCCCTAAAGTAGTTTTGAGGTGCACGTCCACTCGCGAGTCAAGGGGTTGTTATGGGTGTGTGCACAAATCTTGAATCAAAACACAAAAGAGAAAGAAACATTATACATTGACCCACAACGTCACAACACATTTGCATGTCTATAAACTAGTAGGTACATAAATACTAACTAATTAGTATCGCGTGGGGTCAAAGATCTCTACCTCAGCATAAATTTACACTTAAAATACTGAAGAGCTAATACTAATATTGTCTTTCCCTGGTTTTATGTTACTCATTCCAACAGCTATTGCTTCTCAACTTACGTATTCTGAATATCCTGCAACAGCTTCTGCAGATCCCACTTGTGCTGCTTGACCATGGTATTCGGCAGGATATGCCAGCCACCCAGTTTCTTGATTATGTTCAACAATGGCTTCTCACCTAGCTTCTCTATCGTCTCGTTAGTATCTATACACGCGTCGTAGTACACACGGGCCTTGGACTCGGCGTCTTGTGGCTCTGTGATGTTCACTTTTTCTAGAAAATTTTGGAAATATATCCTAATATAATGCAATGATTGGAGTAATCAGATACGATAATATTGGGATGCCGGCGTGAGAGCTTATTCCCTTCTATGCTGTGTGTGCTTATCACCTTCGACCAAATCATCACAAACTATAGTGTGATTGTGATCAAACATAAGTATCCATAATTAAAAAAAAAAACATCTCACAGTGTCTTCACTGTTCATATGACCACTTTTTAAATCTAGAAGACTATAACATCCTTCTTCGAGAAATACTGATTTTGTTGAACAAATCAAATTGAATTTAGAATTGAATAGATTAATTATGAAATTGCGTTGTGGTGCCAAAGATTTGATATCATACACTATGGTACTTTTGGAATAGTAACGCGAATTAAATGCGTTACATAAATTCTTTTCGTGACGACCATTTTAGCTTCTTTTAAAGTTCAGTCCAAATTATATTTTGCGAATAGACATAAATTCCTAAAAACATAATTTTAAATTGGAGTAGGTGACTTGTCAAAAGTTGCTGGTTGACTTCCTCGACCTTAATGTAAATTAGAGCCAAATCATACCTACTAAGTACACCAAGCCACTGTCATCAAACAATACGCATAACAAAAACATTTTCGTGAATATAACATTTCAGTACAATCGTTTACACAATTAATATAAACGTTATTCTACAATCCTTACAAAGTGACGGTCTAATTTTTCGTTCACATACAAACACGATAAACGATAGTCTGAACTGGGAATTAACAATGGTGCTCTAATTCGATGTAAGCACAGCAGAATGTATGAATAAAATTGGGTATAATATACCCTGGTACAGTTGTGAATAGAAGTCATTTGTATTTTTAAATTAACAGCTTTGATCAGCAATCGGTAACAACTTTCAATAGACGCCAACATGTGCCAACTTAACGTATTCTTATCTATCAGATATTTCAGAAATTTATCAATCTCCGTAAGTACTTATTGCAATACTACAACCTGTATTTTTTTTTGATGATGTCGGTGGTAAGTTCACGTATCTCTTACTTTAAGTTTTGTTAGCTCTATTTTTTAATGCTTGATATGAAACCAGTAGAAAACATCTAATTGGTTTGGGGCAATGTTATCTTGTATCTCAATCTCAATTTTCAGTAAACTCAAGAAATAAGTACTTTGTAAAGATTATTTTATATATAAACAAACAAAACAAATTCGCCTACGCGTGTACAAACGTGTAGCTAAGTACATAAAGTGCTAATAAAGTATTGGTTAAAGTAAATAGAACACTTTTCGCGCATCAACTGATACTATATAAGGCAGATTTGTTACGTATTGTTTGACGTGAAGATTTCGCTGAATGATCATTTACACAATGGTTTTTCCTTGTTTTAGCATAACTATGTTGTTTTTCGTTGTGACAGTACTTTTAATGTATGTGTTTAGGCCCACCGATTAAATGAAAACATTAACACCAATCTGTCTTAAGTACATTATGATAATATTCTTTATTGTTCACAACTTGATAGTATAAAAATTGATATAAGTTCGAAATCCAGTAAACATTTATCTAGGACAAGCCAAACCTTCAGGAAGCCTACTAAAGTAATTTAGAACTTTTGGGGTAGATGAATTCTCATATATAGACCATGTAGAATTAACTTCGACTACATGCTGACCGAAGAAACGGTAGTGGCGATATGTATCAACTACACAAAAAAACTTCTACCACCCGTGATAGATGGCTCTACAACTACATTCTACATCGCACTATCGAAGTTTCCCGAGCATTCGGCATACCACGGTCCCCAGTCACAATAACCTAGCCTGGCGCAAGATTTTCCCTGTTCAATCGATACACCTTGCTCCTACATAAAGACCTAAAGTTGATAAATAAGTGGAGTCACACGTTGCCAACTCATGCTACGTTCAAACAAGTCCCTAGACTTTTTTGTTGATAAATAAATAAATATACATACCAAGAGCATATCGGATGATCAACTGGTTCTGCAACTCAATTTTACTGAAGATACCCCAGCTGGATTTGCCCTCGGGTATCGGGTTGTTCCTCATCCAACCCCCGCAGGCAAATTCGTAGAAGTCTTCACAAGGGTCCTTAGTCTCGTCGAGGGCTCTGATCACCTCGCTGGCAGTGTAGATGCAGGAGCTTGATAAGCAGACGCTGGTGTCTGGAATGAAGAATAATTGTTATATAGATGGAGGAGTATATCTGCATGCGTAGTGTGTACCAGTGATATCAAACACATAGCTTAAACTATTGTAGATGGAAGAAACTACTTCAATATGTATTTATAATGGGCAGTTAAGTTGATCCCACAAAGATTTGATTAATTTAGAAATCTTAACACGTAACGTGGAGATAAAAGCAGGAGATTTCCAGGAGATACACTTAAATAATACGTCTCGACGAACTACAATCTACGGCCGCATCGTCACTATTAATTGTAAAAAAATGTACCTCTATAGCATGACGCGGAAGTATATCAGAGTTAGATTTTCCACTTATCAAATTACCTGGCTTCAGACAAAGTGCCACTCATTGTCAGATCTAAAGACAGTTTTCCTGTGAACTCTACTAATAAGGTGTCTCGTGTTAACAATAGCCCCACATGAAGTTACAAGCTTCATCCATTCTAACCACACGATTTATGATAATCAATACTATTTAGATAAGATGGTAAATTTTGATATTTGTTAGTTAAATACTAGGCACCAGAATTCATGATTTTTGGCATACAGATAAAGTGTTAAGACACTGTGGGTTAAGTATCTCCTGGAATAACGACTTACTTTCCAGGACTTAGGAAGCACTTGTATTATTTTTTTCCACAACCAAATAGTACCGCGTCAAATACGTTCAACAGACAACTCTGACCATCATATATATTTCAGGAGCACTTTGCAGTACCCGCCTGGTTAGCCTCAAGTCGTAAATTTGTCGCTATATTAATATTTTCCAGCAGCTGCACTTGAAAGCGAGTTCCCTTCTAAGCTGAGTGTTTAACACCTTCGGCCACATCATCAATTCCCTTAACATTGTGTTCAAACGCATACCTATCCCAGGTATTACCATTTAATAATCGTATTACTTTACGTAGATGACGGTAATAAATATAACGTTTGATTGAAACAACAAGTAAGTATTAGTAATTTAATCAATATCGAGTTGAGATGCCATATTGGATCGTAAATCGATGGTAAAGGGCGCCATGGGAGCGGCCGAGCAATAAACTTTACCGATAGGCAATATTAGACAATGACCTTCATAGCTAGCCAGCTAGTTATGGTATAACTTCAGTTACAGTTGTTAATTGTGGGAAAAATATAGTAGGAAATAGAAAATAAGTATTGTATTGTATTATAATGAATTGTTTGTAGTTAATGCTCATTTAGAGGAAGGTCCAAGATTAAGTTTGATCAAATGTTTGGGAAGTTTTCAATAGGGATGATGACTGACACATCAAATCAGCAATTTTTTATGAAATGTCAAAACGATAGGTTTATATGGAGTTTTGTATTAAATACATAGTGATGTCGTCATAATTATAAAGCATGAAAAGGTTTACTTTTTATGGTTAGATTGGTCATTAAACATCATGAAAAGGATAAATTCAATAAAATAATCGTGGTTTCACCCCTTTTTTTAGATGTTTTATACATTGGTTAGTATTTCATAATTTATTTTGAATACAGGCATCTTCCCTATTGCTAGATGCGATGGATATTTCGCATTACCTTTTACGAATTTTATGATTCTGTCAACAGGCTTCAATAGTTAGTTAGTAGGTCATATTTATTTATGATGATGATGAGGAAAGTTTATAATAAATATTTTCTTTCTTTTTAACCGACTTCAAAAAAGGAAGAGGTTCTCAATTCGACTGTATGTTTTATAAGCTATATATGTTAGTATTTTTCCTATTATTTTTTAATCATCCTCATAAACTATATTTCTTTCTCTTCTTTTTATTATTTATAATTTGTCCGGATTGATATTAAAATTATCAAAACCATAATCCTCAAATTGCAAGATAATTAGAGATGGTATGTTTACAAACTTAAGAACAAGATTACGACATAAGACATAAGCTTACAGTCAACCCGCTCAGCTGCTATCTACCTAATGACGCACATCATTGGCCGAAAATTAAATTGTCTTTTGCTTGTTAATTTATTGTTACTTTACTCCCCATAGGTATATATCATACTAAATATTATAAATAAATGCAAAACTGAGTATGTTTGTTTGTTATGACGCCAATCGTGACGGAATTCGGCACACAGGTAGCCTATGGCATGGATATAAGCATAGGTTTTTTATCGCGTGTAAAACCGCGGGGAGAGCTATACAATAAGTATAACGTAATCTTACCTTCAGGTTCCGGCCGGTAACAAGGCGGTACTGGCAGGTAGGATGGCCCTCGCATGGTGAGGAGCAAGGTGGTGGTCAGTAAAATCCCAACAAAGAGCACGGCGCTGAACACAAGCAGGATTCTCTCTAACTTCGTGCGCTGATGCCATCCTATGAACGATACACCCTGGAAAAGAAACAACGTAAAATTAGATAAGAATCGGTAGCTGCTGGAAAATAAAGTAGTTCAGATGTACCTATAAGTATGATTTGAATGATAAAAAAATAGGGTTACAGCTACGTCGAATTTGAATAAATAATATTAGTGTATATTGTATGGAGAGATTTACTCGTTGCCAATATACGTGCCGCCATAGTAATTTGTATGAGATGAACTCAATCGCTTCAACGAAACGTATACATTGACGTCATGATAGATGTAGGTACCTAAATCATTATTAAAGATATTTGGATAGAAATTTCGTCAAATATGAGTTATATTTACAATCTTAATATATATATTTCTTGTGTGCGTGTGTATGTGACTGAACTCCTCCTAAACGACTGGACCAATTTGGATGAAATTTTGTGTGTATATTTGAGCGGGTCCCTGGATGGTTTGAAAATACAATTGGACCCGGTAGATGGCGTCGTAATCGAGTTTGGACAGGACAACGTCTGTCGGGACAGCTAGTATATATATATATATTTTTAATTGAATGGGCTTTCGTTTAGCTTCTGACCAGTCCAAGGATGAAGACGAAGCCTAAGATGGAACACGCTTACCCAGAAGAAACCTATTCACTATGGCCTTGAAAGTCCCTAGATTGTAGGAGTCAGGAAACAATGACGCCGGAAGCAAGTTCGACTCCTTTGCTATCCGCATTATAAATGTGGATGCAAAACGTTGTGTCCGTATGTTCGTATACTTAAATGTTGCTTAAAAGAAACAAGCATCGTTAAGGAAACTTTTAAAGAGTATTTGATTTGATTGCAAACCTTTCACCGGGATTAGATGAACCAACGTTCTAAAGACGGTTTGGAATCTGTATCATAAAATTGTTATAGCTTTGTTACAAATTGGAAAACCATCTCAAATACGTAGATCCAAACGTTTTGTTTTCTGGAATATTTCAATGTAGGTATGTTCCTCAGGAATTTATCCTAAGACGGAATAATTTGGTCGAGGTTTTATACCAGAATTTCTTAGAAATTCGATATAAGATTGTCTACCAACTAGACAGAAGCAAAAATAAACAGGTAATTTTTGTGCGTCCAAACTTAAAAACCAATTGTATAAATATGAAATTATGCAACCAATAAACAAAGAAGAAATAAACGTGTAAACACATCAATTAAACAATGAAATGTATACAATATTGACGTATGAAGTGTTCCTCTGTTTATTGTTTAGGTCTAATCTTGGAATATACAAAAGTAACCTTTAGTTTTTTTTTGGATTTTTGAGAATTTAAAAAGTAGATATGTTTCATAGAACGTTAGGAGGTCTATGGTATGGTCTAAGGATGATGATGTTGAATCCCTTCCCTTTAAAAATTCGAAAGTGTGTTTGTCCTACTTTCACGCGGCAACGGATCAACGTGAATTTTTGTATACCTAGAGATAGTTTATAGACCGGAGAATGACATAGGTCATTTTTTATCGCGAGAACGCGGGTGAAATCTTACTAAGCAAATAAAGAGCAATAGCTATATCTATGCTTTGTTAGATTTAACAGTAGGTAATATTTTATTTGTAAATAAGTCTGTTAAAGTTTAAGTAAAAAAATAATGTGCAATGGTTACAGCAATTAAAATTACTTTGAAGATATAAAAGCATTCATTTTGGTAATTTTCTTAGTCAGTTAGTCGCATATTTTTAGTGAAACTAGTACCTAATGGAATTTCTTCATTAAACATGATTTTAAATAATATGAAATCCGACCTAGAAAATCATGTCCTATTTGAGATGAGAATTAAAAAACTGCTTGTTTTTGGTTCTTTCTTCTTGTTTTTAGACTCGGCAATGCTTTAACGTATAATGAACTTTATTCAATTACCTTCTATTTTCTGGGATTTATCATATTTATGGGACCAATAAAGTCAATTACGCAATCCCTTGACTCGGTTCGTGCCCCGCGTATAGCCTACATATAATAGAATTCCTGAAAATAGCAGCTAAATTCAATAAAATTCATTACGCGAACCGTCATATCTGAATTTTTATTAACATTTTCGGTAAAACATTGATGATAATTCTCATTACTTAAAACCCAAGTAGACGAGCAATTATTATTGAATGAGGAACTGGAATCAGTTTAATAGTAAAATAAAATTAATAGTTTTGAACTTTCCCGATAACTGCTACATAAAATTTTGTTCCAACGTAAACAAATAGTATTGTCACAGAGCGACAAACAGATGGTCCGGCCGGATTGATCCCGCATCAGGAAGTACTCTATAGCATTGAGTGACAGATAATGGGTTCAAGCTCAATGTGACCAAATGTGGGATAGGACAAGGAAATTTAAAACAGTGGGACGATCAAATTGACTTGTTAGGGCTCTCTCTAATCATAAAGTACATATACATATAGTACAAAGTACCAGTAATCATAAAGTGACAAGAAATAATACATTATCTAACGATTGAAAATAACATAAGTTAACCAGAATATCCTTGAACTTGGGACTGTAACACAATATCAATTAACGATATACAGTATATTTATGATCAATTAAATTATAATTAATTTTCCTGTAAGAAGCACTTTTCTATAATGAATTGTTTACTACCGGGTCTCTAATTACAAAACTCAACGTCACTCCATTTGTCTATCAGTTAGTGCTCTCTAACTCGTGAACCAATACAGTGTTTATTTTTTTAAGTTCTTTTCATCATCATCATCTCAGCCGCAAGACGTCCACTGCTGAACATATGCATCCCCTAAGGATCTCCAATAGGACCGGTCTTGGGTGGCCTGCATCCAGCGTTTTTCGACGACCTTTACAAAGTCGTCCGTCCACCTTGCAAGAGGACGTCTTACGCTGCGCTTGCCGGTCCGTGGTCTCCACTCCAGAACTCTTCGGCCCCATCGGCCATTCGTTCTGCGCACTCTGTGCCCTGCCCATTGCCACTTCAACTTGCCAATCCGCTGGGCTATGTCGGTGACGCTTGTTCGTCTACGAATCTCCTCATTTCTGATTTGATCGCGTAGAGAAACCCCGAGCATAGCCCTCTCGATGGCCTCCATCCTCTCCAGATAAGCGGTATCCGGCTTCAGATTTTGTATAGACTTATAAGAGGAATAGTTTATCCGTGGCTTATCGAGCGATTGAATAATCGGCCCTTAGTGAAATAAATAAGAGACAAAACTCTACTATGTTGGCGGAAGCGCAGTCAAAGGCTGGTCTTTAATATAAAAGTATGTAGTTATCAAATTCGTTCTGGTAAGTAACTTGTTTGGTTCCAAGTCAAAATGAGACGAATATGTCCACGGTTATAAAATTATTAACGCATGACAGAACAACTCTACTAAGCGGCCATTTTTAATCAAAACCAAAGACGATCAATTACAATTTGATCGTCTTTGTCAAAACTGATAAAAATATATTTTTAATTCGCAAGAGTAGAAGTCTATAGCAGACGGAGTAATAGATATCATATTTTTTTTAATTGAAGGGTCAAATTTTTTTGTAGAATTAAGAATTCTGATCTCTTTCAATGTGACTCTCTTTTTAATAATAATAATAGTTAAGTTGTCTCTTTTATTATATTAGTATCATGTGAAAATAAAATTGAATTATTTTATTTCTTGCTACAGACATAAGTAGGTACCTACAACACCTATTATATTATTTTGTCATATTATTGTCTGCAATTTCGTGAAATGAAGGGATAATAATAATGATAATACATTAAGCTGTTACAAAAGGCGCGAAAATCTCTCCGAGGTATCTCCGAAACAGCCAAACGTGTGTCGGCCAGAGTTCTGACCAGTGTTGCCAGACATGAAATATATCGGGCCGTCACAATAAACATCCATATTTGTTAGTAGCATTTTAATATTAGTGTTAGTAAGTTAGGAATATATTAAAAATACACATACATAACCAAACATAGCATTATCAGAGTGTGTGTGTAGCGAATGCCACCGGCAGATCCAGCAGATAGCGTTCGGATAATTAGACAAAGTACTAAATACTTAGTTCTACGAGAAAATCATTCTGAACAAGAGTAAAATCGGTCAATAAGTTACCATCTTAATACTAGTCACAAAATAACCTCTGGCCTCATAAAGCCGACGAACTGTCGTTCAACCAATCGTATATGAATGCCGAGGCATTACTATGATTAGTCTGTTAACTGCTGCCTTTGACTGCCTGCCGACAGATGTAACATGAACAACAAAGGTGGTTCGGTGTTTTACAGTCACAGATAAAAATCTTTATGTTCACGATATTACATTTGATACTATACAAGATACAAATCCAAAGATTTTAGACTATGAACCGAAATTACTGAAAACCCAAGATAGATGTGTAAGATACTTAAAAGTCAGCCCTTTCTAGGTTTCGTGTGGGAAAGATTGAAGTCAAACAAAGGCCCAAATGGTAAAAAATAAATAGTTTGAGCGGTGTGCGATGGAAATGTATGTGAAATAGATCAAATAAATATTTATTTGGGGTCATTTAATCCATAATATAATATTTACATATTATTGAAGTTGCTGCGGAGCCGGCTCTCTCTGATGTGCCTGGAAGATGGGACGGCGCGGCGCCAAGGTATCAACGCAGGTAGCATCCCAAACCATGGGTCGTCCCAACTTCCAGGTCATGAGAGTCATTCTGTCGGGCCTCTTACCTTACCATTGTCTCACATGATCACGGCTATTTATATTACAAATTCCGTATAATCCCAAATGCTATGTCACATATTAGAGTAGCAGCAGAAATCTGTAGATGTCGGTGGTGATTATACAATTTATCACAAACATCGAGATGTTTGTTCCGATAACGCGAGATTGAAACAGCAACTATCAAGATACAAATGGTAAATCCATTTGACGAAAGAAAGAACACAAACATTGGCATCTGGCATTCGAGAAAAACTAAAGCAATACCCTATTTGTCAAATCATAAATGGTTATGAATGAAATGTACGTGAGAAATATACATAAGTCGATATGTTATTCCCTCGGTTCACACAATTGCACATGTATTTGATTCGAAATAAAGGATGGCCGGTGTTATTAATGTAAACTGGACTCAGATGTTTCTCTCTGTGATATAATGGTGTAATGTAAAATATTATGATTAAAACACTTCCTTATTTAATGTATAATTAAAAACTATCATGTTACTATAGCTGTACCCTGCGGTTATACCTGCGTTAACGAGTTAAAACGTACCCTATAATTGTCTCCATTGGCTAAGCCAATTCTCATCATCATTGGTTAAGCGGTAAAAATTTAATAAACAGACAGATAGACGAACTATCGAGGTTATAATATACTAGCTTCCGCCCCACGGTTTTACCCGCGTTCCCGAGGGATCTTGTGTTTTCCAGGGATAAAAAGTAGCCTATAGCCTTCCTCGATAAATGGACTATCCAACACTGAAATAATTCAAATCGAACCAGTAGTTCCTGAGATTAGCGCGTCCAAACAAACAAACAAACTCTTCAGCTTTATAATATTAGGTATAGATAATGTCCCAGAATATATTTATATAATATAAGTAATTTCATGAATATTATTGTAGTTTGGAATTCATCATTTTATAGTTTTTAACATAGTTCGTGTATTGATAATAAATAATCTGGGAGATTATTCCTCACACACGGCCATCTGACCCCAAACTAAGCAGAGCTTGTACTATAGAAGTCAGATAACTGATATAGGTACTACTTTTCTTTTGTAAATATGTACATACATATATAGATAACAATTTAATTATAACGCTACTAACAAAGTTATCTTAATTTAGTTTATATTTGTTTTTTAGGTTGACTAGCAGTCAGACGGTCTACTAGATACTAGATACTAGAACCGATCGTGATGAAATTTGGTACGCAGATAGCCATGGTATGGAGAAGTACATGGGCTACTTTTTTTCTCGAGTTTGTTTATTTTATAAAATTAATTAAGTTCATTTGCTTTGGTCATGGTAAGGTTTTCAAATTTAAAAAAATTGTGCGTGTTACACACGCACGTGTATTTAATTGCGTAAAAGAAGTTTATCAATATAATGACAGCTCGATATACCTAAATTGGAGTCCAAACTATATCAGTCCAAGTTCTCCTATAGCTAAAAGTCTAAACTAGTCCAAAAAAATATGACGGAAAAAATCATGCGTTAATCAAACCAAGATATGTATTTATTTTGTGGTTTTCCTATCGATTGTTTTAATATTATTTATAAAACTGCAAGGTCTTGGATAAATAAATATGGTAATGCAGTTGTTTTATATACTTACGCTGGTAACCAAGTTATGTACGCAAATATTATCTAAAAATTAGTCTATCATTTTTTCTTTATTGACTACAATTATAAGAAAAACAAAGATAGTAGGTACTCACGCAAATCTTCATTAGATAGAACTCAAATAACACAAGACCACGTTTGCTCACTTCGTCCCCGTTAAACGTATGCTATAGACTGTCTGTCTGTTGTGAATAGATCCAGCTGGATACGTCATCAGGTAACTGTTGCATTTAAGGATCTAACGTTCTATTGTTGATCCATTATTGAAGTATGATTTCACGAGCTAGCATTGTCGGGTTGATTCGCTCGTTTAATCATCAATAACATCAATCTGTCTGTTAGTATGTAATTCGGATTATTCGGGATTAATCGTGGGTGGATATACTATATAAGGAATGTTGCAAAATAGGGTCGAAAAAGATAGGTATACTAAAAAGAACCCAGCTTTATAAGGAAGAAAACTAGGCAGGTGACAACACTATAGCCTTATCTACATATATATAAATGAAATGCTGATCGTAGGCAACCGTATCACTTGAGGACGGCTTTCCAGCCGATTTGGATAATTTTCGGATAAAGAAAACTTGGAAATGTTGCCCGGAAAAACTGAAAGTGCCTTTTTCTATGGGATTTTTGTATGAAATCAAGACATTGATATTTTTGTTATATACTTTTTATCCCGAGAACGCATATGAAACCGCGAGGGACAGCTAGTATTACAATAAAATTACACGTACTTATCTAATTAAACCTCAATACTAATTTACTAATGTGTAATCTATCATTCAATCCTTCGCGGGGAAACAAAACAGATCTATCTATTCTATAACATGTTAGAAACCATCTTATGAACCTTCACAATACATGCATAAAGATTAGTTTTGTACGTAGGTACTGTTACTGTACAATCAATTCATACAATAATTAACACGTGTCGGTCATTGTTCTAATAGATGACCGCGTAATTACATGTTAATGTTATTTCAGTTGATAATTTGTATTACAAATCATTGTAATTTGAATCTATTGCTGGTATGTAGAAGGATGAATTTGCAAAGGTTTAATTTACAGACAGATATACTTTGCATTATCATTAGAGGTATCTAAGCACAAAGTGCATTGCGGGCACTACACGGAATAGTGATGATACCGCGGCGAAGGTAGTGGGTTCGATTCTAAAATGAGCTTGAGCTTTTAGTGAGGAAACCATAGTATGGTGGTAGGGTACTTTGTAGTACCTGACTGGCTGGTTACCATCCTCATGTTGAAAATCTATCCTCAATTGAGAGTCACATCCTTTGTGTGCTTACCACCTACGGCCACATTATCACTTATCATGGGGAGATTGTGGTCAAACAGGCCACACAGTAAAATAGAAATGCACGACTGGATTTGATATATGCCGTAAAACATGGCGACAATCAATAACAACATTTTGTCAGAAGCCATAATACATTACTGCTGTAATAAGAAATTTCTTGTATTATAGTCATATAATTTGTCTGTTTGTCCTGTGTCTGGGTGTAATTATCTATATATGTATGTATTTACAAAAGAAAAGTAGTATATGTAGTATATCAGTTATCTGGCTTCCATAGTACAAGCTCTGCTTAGTTTGGTGTCAGATGGCCGTGTGTGAGGAATAATGTCCCAAATATTTAAAAATATTTTATACAAATTCATTGACATGGAAAACACATTGTATCTGTATATAAAAAGTAATTAATCAGTGTGTTTGTTTCAATAGCTTATCATTCATTTGTTCTGATGAACTTATGGAATCATACATTGGGTAATTCCACTGATTACTTTCTTCAAGTCCAAAAAATCTCACAAATTAACACTTTACAATAAGTGAGTACTGGGAATGGCTACCCGTATAGGCTACCCGTATTAAGGGATGTTATATTTAGTTGGGTCCGTTTTAGTTCAGGATATGATCTAACTTAAGCTTTTAACCTCACTTGTATGCCGAGCTAAGCAAAACATAGGAAATCTTATAATCTCATAGCATACTAACCATCTTGGTATTTATGTTTACAAGAAAAAAATATTGAATGGATATCAAATGCGAAAGGCGTTGTGAGAGCAAACATGCGTTTATTTAATTCAGTTGAATGTAAAGAAAATTAAAAAGTTTTAGTTCGGAAAAAAATATATAGCAATTGACAATATAGGTATCCTAGGTTCCAGCAGGCTTCAAAACACGATTGAAATAATTTCGCTCGAAGAAAAAAAAATCGCAATGTAACACCTCTTTCTTACTTTTATCGCGTTGTATGGCTATAATAAACAGTATTTTGAGAAGAAACATTATATGATGATAGTCATACTATAATCTATCACACCTCGATTTTATTTTGTTTTTTTTTTCTTCACTTTAACACAAATTCAGAATACCTACAAAATGTGTGGACTCACGACCTCGCATTTTGTAGGTGGTTAAAGTTATATAGGCATAGGCTCAACTTAAGATTCAATCTGTAAGTACTAGTTTTATAACAAAAACCAATCTCGGACTTTATGGCCCTAAAATTACAAACGTATGGAAGCGTGAAAACATGCTTGCCTCTCCTAGTTCCCGAGTAATTGGCTAAAAATAAACACACACGTCGATTCTCTAATACCACAATATGGTGAGTATTTGGCACGATCCAAAATAGAAATGCTGATTATATCTTAAAAATTCTGAACCCGGAATTGATAGGTTTTAACCTATCTAACCTACAACACACTTATTATAGTTTAGTAATACGGCAGTAGGTACTTATCTACATTTTTAGGAAAAAATAATCTTTTCTCTGCATGATAACCTACTAAAATGCCCAGGTGCTCAAAAAAATGTCGGAAAAGCAATAAAGACTAAGGAAAACAAACTATTTTCAGCTGACGCTTAAACTGAGAATGTTATGAATGAGGCGTACGAGTGGAACAGCTAATGCGAAAAAACGAAGATTCGGGCCAAGGGCTAGCAGACGAAAAAGTCTATAGGAAACTTGAAACTCCCCAATGTATTCACATTTCTGCAAATTCCAGTGTCAGAAACAAGTGTAATTAAAGATATTGAGATTAATTACTCGCGTACATTTGACTGACGAAGACAAAACAATTTAGTCTGTTGACGAGGTCAATTAATTTGCAAAAAACATACAAGACTTGGTACCCACTTTTTATATAGTTATTTATCTCTTTACAATTATAATAGTACATTTACGCAGTAGTTTTATACAAGCAATTTTTTACTTAAGCGTCCTCTATAATATAGAGGAGGTTTATACTTAATTTATAATTAAAAAAATATATAAATATACAGTCTATATATAACTAGAAAACATTGCTATTAACAGCAACTCATTTACAGCCAGATATAAAAAGCAAAAAAAAATGACTAACCTTTTTAAATCCCTGATTATTAACTTCAGGCTTTGGAGCTGTTTCGAATAAATTAAGTCTAGAATTCTGAAAGAAATCTGGACTGGAGTTTTCCCTGGAAAACAATTCTGCCGTAGAACTTTCTCTAGTTAGAGACGGTCTAGATCTAACGAAGGGATTATTCCTAGCAGCTTTTGCTTGCTTCAACCAGTTGAACTTGTTGACAACTTCAGGGCCAGGAGATGGCGAAGGGGTTTCTTCGGAAGAGTCGGATGGAGTTGGTGTATCTGGTTGTACAGTCGTCATCTTATAAGATCCAGTTCCTGTAATTGATTGTTTGTTGATATCTTTATTCCTACTGGATTTCCGATCCGTATAGATTTATCTAGTAAATTTTCAGACTCTCGCTTTTTTCACTTAAAAAATCAACTCTCTTTTATTTCAATATAGAATCAAGCACTTCTGTTTCTATTCTAACACTTAAACTATTTTCCATACAAACATTATTTTGGATTCGGCTTCGAAAAGCATAATTTTTTTATAAAACGCAATTATAGTCTATTTTTATTTTTATCACGTTATAAATTTAAATGTTCTAATAAGTATTTAGTTGTTATATAAAATCGTCGCGTCTTGGTCCGAGATAGTTCCGCGCGAGACTGTTATAAACTGGCATTGTATTTTGATCGGACGCGTGTTCACGCGCAGCAATATATAATATACAGTATTATATGTATAGACTATGTAATATTGATTCCTATGATCGTGCATCTCAATCAAAGAGATTTTCAGGGTCATTAGGATTTCTATGGGAAAACTATTTGAGTGAACATGTTGAGTACAGAGAGAGCGGTATCTAATAGCGGACGTCTATCTATAAGCTTAGAAGTGGGTACTCGTAAAATTTTTATTTTATTTAATCTAGCTATTGCAAATACAGTAGAATCCTAATTATCCGGATCAAATAAAACTAGGGGTAACCGTATAATCGAAAATCCGGATTATCGGTTTCAAAACAAATCAAACAATATTTCAATTTTAATATTTTTTTATCATGTAATGGGTTATACATGCGTCGTTTAGATAATACGATATACAGGGTGTCCAGTGGCAGATTTCAAAGTTAGAATTTTGTTTAAAAAAAAACTACACCTCTAATATAAAAAATGTTTATTGTAAGTAATAATAAATAAATGCGGATTTTATTTTTTGAAAACCACGTTCTCCAATGCCTTGCTTTTTGCCAATTTTCGTGATTCTAGGTCAACGGGAACTACCACAAAACAAATAAAAGGGCAAAAAATCGCGTTTGTTGTATCGGAGCCCCCCTTAAATATTTATTTTATTTTGTTTTTAGTATTTGTTGTTATAGCGGCAACAGAAATACATAATTTGTGAAAATTTCAACTGTCTAGCTATAGCGGTTCTTGAGATACAGCCTGGAGACAGACAGACGGACGGACAGACAGCGAAGTCTTAGTAATAATTATAATAGAAATAATATTCATAGATAAGTAAAATTACTAATACTACGCTTTAGGCCTGTTTCGTTGTAAGGAAAAGTTCTTTGCTCAGCGTTGGGGGAAGTACATAATTTTATGAACTGCTCATGATGAAGAGGAACCGTTACTGGGCTAATATGGTACAGCTAGTGACTATATCGCGTTGTAATAATGAATAGGTACCACCACTTTTTCAACTATCCTACTATATAATATTATAAAAGTGGAAGTTTGTGATGAATATTTGTTACTCTTTCACGCAAAAACCACTAAACGGATTTGGATGAAATTTGGGACACAGATAGAATATATTCTGAATTAACATATAGGATACTTTTATCTCGGGAAAACATTCGGGAACGCGGGTGAATCCGCGGGGAGGGAGCTAGTATCTATAAATATAGAGACAATGGATTAATGTAATCTACATCCTCTGTTTACAATCGACTAGTGAGGGAAGAGCATGGTGGGTTTAAATGACGTAAAGCGGCAACTATATATAATATACCCGTATTGAGCCCATTTCAACAACAAATGATAAAAAAAGTACCTTAGTAAAATTAAACATAAAAATGAAGATTATATCAAAGTTTGACACTCACAGTAATAAAAAAATAATCCCTGTAAGAAAATATGTAAAGCGATCACACAGTAGTTAGGATACTTTTATCCCGGGAAAACTTCAGACCCCTGAACGGCCCTGGGGTAGAGCGAGATGAGTGGTTGATAGACGGCAGGTGGCCAGGGGTGCCAAAATGCATTACATAAACTTAAATACTATGTATGTGGTGTAAAAGCGTCAGTCAAAGAGCGCTGGAAGATTATCGCGTTCGACCCTGATCAAGGGCTAAGGCTGGTCTATACGTAAATCTTACGAGTGGATAATAAAGCAACAAAATAACTTTTCTAGGCCCTTTATATGTGAACGAGTATTTACGAGCGAGCACTTGAAACTGGGTAACTTGAAGCCAGATAAAATCGCGAACAAAACCCAGTTAAAGGGGTAGCCATCAACTAAAAAAAGCATTGAGTCGGCGACGTTTGCAAATACGTTAGTAATTTGGTTGACTTCAATCTACGGACGGTTGACTCAACGCCCTCTATTTGCCCTGTAGGCTGGGTGGCAACCACGTAGTAGCCCCTTCTATGATCAATTTGTTGTGACCTTGGTGTGATTACGTAAAACGAACAAGAATGTTATGTACAAAGTTCCATATTCATTGACGACTTCGTATGGTTTTATTAAACTAGAGTTAAACAAATGAGACGTTAATGTATAGATATGATATTTTATTTAATAAAGATAAGATATTGAATAGGTACCTAGCGATCCGCCCCGGCTTCGCACGGGTAGAAGAGCATAATATATGCTCTTCTACCCGCCACGCTGCACGCAACAGGCGGGCAGTGAAGCGCGGGCGGAGGTGGCTGCATCAAGCGAGACCCGTCGTCGTGTCGTGTTGGTGCGAGACCGCTTGAATTTATTTTCTCGCGCGTAATTTTTAATTTACGATAGCTTCTAAGTTATTTATTTAAATTATATGTTGTAAAAGAGTAAGATAATGTGCATAAAATGCTTAAAGCTTCCAACTTCTTTAAAATGATAAGGATTAATACCGTATTTGTGTAAATAGCTTTCCAATTACCGCTTTATAATTGCCCATTTTTTTAAGTATTAAAATGGATATAGTATGTTATCCTTAAGAGATAGACATATGCCATCGCGGACTTTTCTGTAGACCTATATAAGATACACAAGTCCACCATACATCATTTTTCATTCATTTTCAGGTTTAGGCAGCGTTTTCGTTGAAAGTCCCAGACGGCTTATTTTTTGCGACACCTCCAACAAATATCATTATATTTTAGCCAATGTATACAAAAATTTGACAAATTATATACTAAAACCTTCCTCTTGAATCACTTTATCTATTAAAAAAAAACCGCATCAAAATCCGTTGCGTAGTTTTATTGATCTAAGCATACAAGCGATTTTGTTTTATAGTGATTGGATTTGTAAAGAGTTTATGTTCGCTAGATCAACATTTTTTTTAATTCAAATTCGCCATACTCGAAGGCCGCATAGTAGGTGCCAATCATGGGTGGCAGAAGGTAGGTACAGCTGTCACTTCACTCCACGATAAAAGGAGGTACCACGGAGATACCTTACTCCTTTGTGCGTCACTATTATGCAAATTAATAAGTCAAACTGTAGTGATATGTTCGCTAGTCAAACTAGACGAACCATTAGCGAATGGAGTACCGCTGCAGGTGTTCAGTTTCACAACTGCTGAAGCTGAAGTCTCAGCCGTTTCAGGTACAGTCATTTTTGGCTATCCAAGGAGCTGGCTATATTCTTAGGTATCTTTTAAATAAAATAATATTTTCTTTGCCAAATAAATTTATTATTAATTTTACTAATATTAAAGACACAGAGAGAATATAATGAAGGGGTGGAAGCTAGTTACATACTAAACAAAAGTGAATTAGGAAACTCCAACAGGATTGAAGAATGAAATAGAAACTCTTCATCTCGGTATTCACTCCTCTCCTTCCTCTCCTACGAATTTCAATCAACGATCCATCCATCATAATTTCGGTCTTTCCTTATTATGTAAGTATATATCTTGAACTCAAAACACATTAATTAATATTACACCCTGGTAAGGCACTTTATGAACGTTACAATTGACTCTACCACTGGTTCGTAATTACACCAGTTTAGTCCCTATAGCATCATCTCTCTCAGAATTTTTCAATTTCAACTCGTTTTTCAGAATGTAAAGAATTCTTTTGAAGTACAGTAAAACAAGTAAGTTAGTAAGTTTGGAAAGATCATAAAATATCCAACATGGCTCCATAAACTCTGTGATTTGCTACGGCTAGCAATAATTAGTTAGTTTATTACTAAGGAAGCAGGTGTATCTAACTTCCTACAGGCTTCTCAAAATGGTATTTAGACCTTGCAAAAATTATACAGAGAATTAATATTCGCATGGAAATATACTAAAGAAACAATAAGTCGGATCTATACTAAAATATAAAATAAACACTAGTCGCTAATAGGAGTATTGCGAGTTGGTCTGTCCGTCACTAGTAGGTATAACAAATATTTGCATGTCAATTGAATATTTTGTATGTAAATAATTGTTTGGATATCTTTATCTCTGGCGTGACGACGCGGACGGCGCCTTCTCAAAGTAACATCACATAATCATAGTCAAATTAGAATGTAACCTATGCAATCACCTTTAGACAAAGTGTCTAGTCACACGGCAGTGTATCACCCAAGTTTGGAAAAAAAGGCCACCGGCCACGACAGTGTGTATTAACACAAACCACTTGCAATTTTTGGATATATAGAACCTAGTTTTCATGTTATTAAGGTCTCATATATGCCATTTTTAATGACTGACTAACTGACTCATCAAAAACCTAGACCACTAATAGACTTAAAACTTCAAATTTCGCATGAAGGTGGTTTACCTTCATGCGAAATTTTCATTTTCATTAAAGTCAACAAATTTATCAAAATTAGTTAAGTACCTACTTACATAAAAAACATTGAAGGTCATGTGTTTCATGTGTTTAATATTAATAACACATGTGACGGGCCGGTTGGCGTGGTTGGTAAGATACCCTATCTATCACGCCGCAGGTCGTGGGTTCGATTCCCACTCAGGACAAACATTTGTGTGCATGAACATGTCTGTTTATCCTGAGTTGGATGTAATTATCTATATATGTATGTATTTACAAAACAAAAGTAGTATATGTAATGTAGTATATCAGTTATCTGGCTTCCATAGTACAAGCTCTGCTTAGTTTGGGGTCAGATGGCCGTGTGTGAGGAATAATGTCCCAGAATATTTATTTATTTATATTTATAAGGTAAATTGAAAAAAATAAAAAATAATTTATGATATCGATACAAAATGGCAAGTTTTTTATCCAGTTTTTTTTCTTCTTTTAGACATAAAATAGGAATAACTCCTCTCTATAGATTTCTTATAAATATTTTTTATTATAAAATTTTCTTCAATCTAATATACCTATCAGAAAAGAATAAAGAAAAGAAAAGCTTAAGAAAAATTACGACAAAGCCAAAACGAAAGTACCAAAAGTCCACTAACTCATCCGTGGAAAGTTACCCTAGCCGGGAAACTTTTCCGAATAAAATTACAATTAATATCAACCCTCGCTAAAGCCTGGAGCTGACGTAAGCTGTTACCAAATGGCCGTTTATTGGATTCGTACAAATAATAAATTTAGTTATTTACTGACACTGAAACCTACTTGAATTTACTATTTATTTATTTAAGTCACTCATCATTTTGTTTTCTTTTCCGCCATAACACGCAAATATGTTCAATGAGACTAAATAAATAAATTTATGTTAGTTTTAAAAAGAGTGTATTGCCGTATCTCAGCAAAAGTAACCTCCGAACCGTGCGGTAGAGTTAGATTATTTATTTAAAGCCTATTTGAAAAAAAAAAACATAATAATTGGGTTATGTTCGCATATTTTCAGTCGACAGTAAACCAGGTCAAACCGAACACGAAATGATCATACTTTCAAACTCGTTCATCGTTTATCAACTTTGTATTTGAGCGGTCCAATTACTGTTTGTCTTTATTGAAATAAACTTTCCGTCAATGGAAAATTGGAAAACCCACTATTTTAGCACTTCCAATTGGAAAAGCCCTATCAAATTAAAACTTGTTTTATTATTTACCACCAAACCTGAGTAGTGTATTTTTACCGTATAGGTGTGGCGCTTAGTTACTAAACTCAGTGAGATTACTATTTATTGGATTGCCGCTTGCTCGAAAGTGACTGTTAAATAGAGTCAATTACTATCTTTAAAGCTTCAACACTGCCTTTTATAACTTCCTGACAATACAATTAAACAACCAATAGCGCTCACGTGCCATGTTGCTATCTACATCATCCAGGCGCTAACATTGTTCAATATCCTATTGAATGCAACCTCTGGACTGGACTGTTTTGTTTGTACTGAATAGTATTCATCTTATTGTAGGAATGGCTTTGTCTATCCATTCGACCGTTTTTACTGACTCTATTGTTGTAGAGATCTACATGTTGCGGTTGGGTTGAGTCTACACCAGAAATAGTTGCGTAAGAAATATAAACCTTTACCTAAACTGTAGGTAAATAATACGATGCGAAACGGAACACACACCACACATCCAAGTGTACCAAGATTGTACCAGCAAGCATGTTTGCCAAACGAATGGCGTCGCAATACATGGGATGATGTTGGTTGTAGCTAGGGTGTTGCCAGCGGTGCACCTTGAGGAGGTGCAGATCCTATGTAGGCAAAAGACCAGACTCATTATCGGTCTAGATCACACCAGCGGGCGCATAAAAAGCTATCATTTTCGACAGAAAATTTATATGCTGAATGAAGCGGAAAAGTTAAAAAACTAGGAATATATTTTCCATTTTACTCACCACATGGTACCGTATATGAGTCCCACCAGATCTGACCCCTTCGTTAAGTTGGATGGAGCTGACGCTGCCGGCATCGTCGTCCATGAAACCAGTCTTCTTGTAGCGAGCCATCTGCAACAATTCAATTTGCATTGAATGTCAAAAAAAGTTATGGAGGAAAAAAATGACAATTTTCTCTTGTACTATTAAGTCTGGATAGAATAACTTTATTTGATTGATCAATAGGATCTCAAAATTATATACATATAGCTAGGTAATTTTTGAGCCTCGAAGACTCAATGCGAGTCATAATTTTTTATAAAAGTAATTTAAGTTTAATATTATAATTATTAGTTTCCTACATTTTTAGGAACTTCTTTGCGTGCCATTAACAAATAGCGTGGACCAAGTTTGCCTACCCTGATGTAGATTACAATGACTACTTGCTTACTATCGTGCTCATAAACCTATTCCATAAACAAGCCCATTGCTTTAAAAATAAATGCGTAATAACCACGACACGACCCATTTCAAACGTAAACGGAAAAAGTTATTAATATAACGGTGTTACCAGGATACCATTAATTAAGGGTACACCTGACACCTAAAATTAAAAGCCGGCACTTTTGGATGACCAATAATAAATTAATTCTTACAGCTTTAAAGTATTACAGAATACCGCAGCCAAATAACTTATAGTTGTGTTCCTGCGCGTGAGTAAGGTCGCCAGAGCTCATCGGGGAGGGGGGAAGGGTCGGCAACGCGCGAGTGACACCCCTGGTGTTGCAAGCGTTCATAGGCTACGGTAACCGCTTACCATCAGGCGGGCCGTATGCTTGTTTGGCGACTATGTAGTATAAAAAAAATATGTAAATTTTTATAAATGATGACCACCAGCTAGCTCTGTTGAACGGAAATAAATCAATTTAATTGTCCGTCTGTTTATTAGAAAAAGAAATTGCACCTTTTAATTTTATCAGTAAATCCCTACATTTTCTTTAGAAATTTCGGAGGGTTTGAAAGCAAAATTATATGATCAAAACTCTTTTATAAAACTAAAAATCCAGCGAACATAAAATTCTTCTAAGACATAAATAAATATCCAATTGCCAGATTTAGATGCATCTCTTGATCTGCGCACACGCATCGCGTTGCAACAATAAACACATCAATGCGCAATATGGCGATGTATGAAACATAGGCGTGTCGAAAATAGGAGCTTTTACTTTAAAAGAAGTTTCATAAATGTATAAACCCAAAAATGGTTCAAGATTTTAATCTTATTTAGGACATAAGATAACAATTCACAGAATTATAGTTTCTGCAGACAGTTTTAACAATTTTCTACAAATAAGTAGGTACTAAAAGCCAAATTTCTTATTGCTTTTATAATCCGGTGTTTTTCCATGGAGTCTCTAACTAAAGCACCTATCGATTACCATCTTTGATATTACAAATCTATTATGTTTTTTTTTTTTTTGCAGAACCTATCTACTTAGGGCCTGTGCCTAGGGGATGTGCATTATCGCGATGAAAGGAAGTGAAAACGGAAATAAAGCACAAAGGGTGCGCTACACACAAAGGATTATAATTAAAGGAAAGGATATGAGTTGGATATTAAAATTTCAATCCAATAACTACCATGTGAAGAATCATAGAAAATGTAAGTCTCATGATATTTTTTTTATTTACATAAATTCACTATATACTAGTTTATAGAACAGTTACTGACACGTGTAACAAAACATTATCTATAAACGTACATATATCTTCTACATCTATATGTATAAAAATCATTTGCCGTGCGTTAGTCTCGCAAAAACTCGACCGATAAAATTTTTGTTTTGTTCCCCCCAATACTGGGGTTGTTTAGAAAATAAGAAAATTAGGAAAAACCCAAATCGAAAACAAACAAAATTATGTAAATCAAACCGTACACGATCCGGCCAATTTATCTATAAACCAGCTTACAAATTAAAATAACTTTAAAAAAGTGCGAGATGGACTCGCGCACCGAGGGTTCCATACAACCTCGTAGGTGAAAACGTTGGTGGCGTTTTGTCATTCAATAAAACTCAAAATACACCGATTTCATGAAAATAAAACGAAAACGCAACGTCACTTCGCAAGTTCCCGCCAAAAAGCTAATGTCATGTCATACATTGATCAATGACAGCTTCCTCCATGTTTTTTTTTTTGTTTTGTGTTGCAATTCTGTGTGTAAATTCTTTTTATGAACAAAAAACAAAGCCATTTAAAAAAAATGGATAGTTAGAAACTGTTTACCTATTTTTGAGTATAGTGTACAAAGACCTGGCCGGGACTCCATACATTTTCGAAACATCTCCTTTGATAGATATTTTGAAAAAAAATTAAGAGAATTTTTGATTTTAAAAACAACCTTTTATTATTACTTGTTAATAAAACGAACTAAAAAGTTTAAAACAATTTAATTGTTATAAGAAATATAACATTCTATAAATACATAACCTTTAACGATCATTAACTTTCTGCGTCTACGTTATAACAAAAATATGTTACGTGTTTTATTTCTCTTGCCATCAAAATGTATTTTTATAAATTAATTTAATTTATTTATATACCATTACAGCTCATTAGAGAGCTGTAATGGTTTTGGCACATAGATAGATCGCAGTTTAGAAAAGTTTCATTATCCCGGGAAAACATAAAACCGTGGGGCGGAAACTAAGTAAGACAGTAAATCTCCAGCCCATAATAAAGTCACAAACACAAATAACACTACTGGCATCGTATAAATGAGACTGGTAGGTACTTCGTACCTTGACCTTGCACACCCTGAAGCATGAGATAAAGGGATTCGTTGATAACATTGAACGTAATTACATGTAAATATTTGCCCAACTAGGGCTGCATATGGTGATAAAGCTAATTATAACTGACTCGATCGATCGTTCGGTACGCATTCTGTATTACATACTGTAACCATACAAACAACAGTTAATTTATGAAGCTTACTTGGACATTTTTTTACTATACTAGGTAGGTATATAGGCTTGAAAAACCATAATTACTCTATAGTAAGTTTTGTAAAGTGATAGAAAATGAACAATGTTTTTTTTAAAGAAAATCTTTTTACGGTCAATTTATGCTTCAGTATAAAAAGACTTTTAATATAATATTACGTAATAAACCGATTTATGACCGGTCCTATTGGAAATACTTAGGGTAGGCCTATGTCCAGCAGTTGACGTCTTGCAGCTGAGATGATGATGATTGTAAGAATATAGGTACAGTATCTAGTAGACAGTTACTTTACTTTCTGTAATAGTTTTAAACAGGGCTAAGAGTCGCAAATTTAATAAACGCTATGTTTTTGACAATTAGGCCCGGCACACTGCCGGGCCTAATTGAAAGTCGTCTCAATCTTCGTTATATTCGTCCCTGGACTTTTTAATTAACGAACGTTCTCTTGTAAGTCTTTTTTTTTAGTTTCGTGCCCAGAGGGTCTCGGAATATGGAACCTTTTTGTAGTCTTCTGTCCGTCTGTGAAAAATAGACGTGAAATTTATATATCATATAATATTTTCTAGTCCCTAATGATATTAAAAATAAAGTTTCGAGGGGGACGGCCAATATGTATTGGCAAGTGACAGCAAAAAACTTTTTTTTTCTACCTATGCTCATGGGATATCATTGAATATCGTCAAAAATTAACTATTGGGGGGTGGGCATCAGTCACTATTTTTACAGGAATCCATTCCTAACATGTCATCCAAAGTGACCTCTCGAGGATAGTGATAGTACCTATGATTTTTAAGGCGATGATAGCTCAGTGGTAGTGACGTCGGACGCCGCGGCGAAGGTCGTGGGTTCGAATCCTATAATGATCGGTGAAGGAAAACATCGTGAGGAAACCATAGCACGGTGGTAGGGTACTTTGGAGTACCCGCCTGGCTGGCTACCACCCTCAAGTTGGAATTCTGTCGCCAAACACTTATTGGTGTGTTCCGGCAGCTGCACTTCAGAGCCAGACCCTTCTAGGCTTTGTGTGCTTACCACCTTCGGCCACATCATCACCTACCATAGTGAGTTTGTGGTCAAACACAAGCCTATACAAAGTAAAAATAAAAAAATCGGAAGATTTTTTTTAAGTTAGTAAGTAGACAAATAGTAAACAAAATCTATCTACCACACACTACAGTAATCCCTGAATCAATCGCCGCAAAAAGCTTTTTCCAATTGTGATAACCTTCGTATCGACAGATAGGGCCGGCTGATCGATAGTCGAGGACAGATAATGGCCTACCAATCTCATTTGCAATAATATAAATAAGCACATAATTAATTTCGTCGACATCTTCATTATCAGCCACCATCGTAAACATAATGGGGAAGTCACTCATATTCAACTGTCAACACACCGATACCATAGCGTCACAGGACCATGGCACAGAAGAAAAGCTTATACTATATCTACTGTGAACTGTGACCATGGCAATACTTTTCATGTGATCAATAATAATTAGGTTCATTTTTGATACTAAAAACTAGGCCCTTACGTACTTGTTAGTGGTCGTGGCGGAAATCACATGTTTTTTTTTTAGAATCTATAAGTAGTATTGCCACAAATCATGCAGGTGTTTTGAGCTTACGGCAACTACGAAATTAACGTTATCGTTTATAGGATGTACACAAAGGGAAGGGGAATACCGAAGAAGAAATGGATTGGACCTAAGACACGTCCTGTTTCCAACCGCGGTATGACTGGTAAAAATCACTTTTAGTGAGTGATAAGGCCGCCCATTGTAACACATTCACTGTAAGTTATGTTTTGTAGTGTAACAATAAAGTGTTATCTACCTGTCTATCTATATATCTAACCATCTATCTATCTATTGTGTTCTTAGCTCTGCTAGGAATATCTGCGTGGAAGGGGTTCTACTACGCGTTTTGAATGTAAGTAGAATCCGCCCCTCTACAGCGCAGATGACTATCACCGCAGGGTTTTATCCGATATCGACTCCAGGTATCCTCTAAGGAATTTCAACGTGAACAAAAATACCTTTAAGTAAACATGTTACACACACCAACAACACTCTCATTCAAGTATATACAAATAAAAGATAAGTATATTATCAGTGAAGTTAAGGTTACATGTGTTGGGTTTAGAAAGTGTATTTTAGGCCATAACATGTTAGTGAAAGGCCTTCTACATTGAGTAAATATTTTCATACTACAAATATGATATTTACTAGATTTTCATCGCTGTTCCCTCCAGCCAATGATGTATCCCTACAATTAAAAAATTCTACAGAAAATTCTCAGTCAATCGATGATTTTTCTAATATCATTTTTATACAAAATATAACTTGAATAAATTCATATCTATATATAATATATATGTATAAATTAATGTTTGTCTGTAATTTTTTTATTTTTTTACTTTGTATAGGCTTGTGTTTGACCACAATCTCACTATGGTAGGTGATGATGTGGCCGAAGGTGGTAAGCACACAAAGCCTAGAAGGATCTGGCTCTCAAGTGCAGCTGCCGGAACACACCAATAGGTGTTTGGCGACAGATTTTCAACTTGAGGGTGGTAGCCAGCCAGGCGGGTACTACAAAGTACCCTACCACCGTGCTATGGTTTCCTCACGATGTTTTCCTTCACCGATCATTATAGGATTCGAACCCACGACCTTCGCCGCGGCGTCCGACGTCACTACCACTGAGCTATCATCGCCTTAAAAATGTCCTTTATAGACTCCGAAACCGCTGAACTGATCGCGATGAAAATTTTAGACATTCTTCATATTAGCCCCGCGGGTGTCCCTGTAAGGTTTGGTGGCGATAGGAGCACTCGGGACCGCGGGTGAAACTGCGGGGCGGAAGCTAGTTAAAAATAAAAAAGTAAAAGTAAAAATACTTACTAAATAAATATTACCTGCCCCAAGCTGTATACTTACCTGCTCCTATGTATAAAGCTTGGTGCAGGTAATATTGATTTAATAGTATCTATTTTTTATTCCCGGGATAAAAAATATCCTACGAGGATATCTGCATATTTTTCGCCACATTCCTAATGCGACATCGATGGAACGGTACATAACAGACCATCAGTAGATAGGACAGAAGGCCTTTCTAGGCTGAAAATCATATTTTATATAAATCTCTAGCAGAGAGATACGAGTACGTCCAACAAAGCACTTTACCCCACTTGATACTTCGTTTACCCTATCGGTTATCGATTTGCCAATGGACTGAGCGTGACCGTATGAATGGTACTCGTATTACATTCTACTTGATAAATCTTACAGGATTTTTATTCTTACCGAGCAGTTTAGTGTACCTAATAGACATGTTATAGAAGAAAATATTGAACACTGCTCATTTGGTAATGTCAAAGGATAATGCCAGATCCAGTTTATTTTTTAAATAAAAGAGTATTTATTAATTACGGAATTTAATCGATTTTTTTATTGAAATAAATGGCGTTGACGTAATAAGTGTTGCCAACATAAGAATATTTTTCCATATTTTTTTATGATGGGTATAAAGCTGTTTTCATTCATGATTTTAGTGACATATGAACAATCGCAATAGCAGGGGGTTGCCAATCGTGAAGAGCGTTTTACACATTTTATGGAGTACCTTATGTCGTTGCGGTACCTATAACATTTGTTACAGCAAACTTCAAATTGAAGATATATCGAGATGCAGGGTAATAAGATATTTTTGTACAAGTTAGTAAATAAAATAACTAAACAAGAGTTTTCCTCTAGCAGTAAAGTAAAGTAACGACAGTGATTCTTTGTAAGCCTGTCTGAGTGACAGAAACGAATTAGGTTTTGATTCATGTCAAAAGAGCACAAAATCTTTGTGTCTATCCTTTTCTTTGATTACGCTATCATGCGTCAGCGTCTTTAGTGTCTTATCTTAAACAAATGTAGCTGGCATTGTTGCCAGTGAATAATTAATTTGTCTTACATTTTTAACTGTCGTCATGACATCACTGAACAGTTAATTAGATGCTAACAGTTCAAATGTGGGCGGGAAGATTTCAGAAATATGTACAGCTACTATAGGTATTAATTTATATATTTCTTCGGAAGACATTTAAAGGTGTATAAAATTTTATCTCTTTGGTATCTTTTTATCACTAGATTTGTTCATTATTTTTATCATTATTTATTCATTTTATTTGAGTTTTATTTTACATCCCATGCGAGACTGAAGATTGGTTCTATAAGTAGTAGAGTACTTAAACAAAGCTAAGGGATTTTAAGAATTGAATATCTACCAAACGCATACCAAATTATTTAATTGTGAGCATGTTTGCAATAGCCTGCGAAGACGTTTCAGAGTATAAAAGTGGTTTATGGGCTGAAATAGAAAATTATATTAGTGTGAATTTTTGGAGATTTTGATAAAAACTAAAACGTTTACGACACAAGTGTTTTGTTCGAAATTCTTTATTTTGAATTGGAAATTCTGTAGGTAAATTTTACTATGCGGGCTCAATGGAGAGGTGAAGTAAAGAGTTTATGTTCGCTAGATCAATATTTTTTAATTCCAATTCGCCATTACTCGAAGGCCGCATAGTAGGTACCAATCATGGGTGGCAGAAGGTAATGCACCATTTCTCAAGTAGTACGTATGAGACAGCTGTCACTTCACTCCACTATAAAAGGAGGTACCATGGAGGTACCTTACTCCTTTGTGCGTCACTATTATGCAAATCAACAATACTAAGATAGGTACCTACCTAATAGGTTGACTCCATATACTATAAATGCATTTCCATTTTTTTTAAGCATTTTCCTGCTCAAAATACACAGGCTTGTAGGCGTAGTGAGTGGCACCGATACCTTAACAGGATAGTCGAATCGAATCTTTAAACCATTTGTGCTTTGACGATATCTCAAGCATCGAATATCGTTAAATATCAATAATTATGCGGCTAGGTAATAGGGACAGTGTTTTTAGTTACGTAGGTATTCTTGGCTAGGCTATGGCAGAAAAATTACTATATTATACATCTGTAATAATCCTCTAAGTTTTCTCACTCTAACCTAACGACTTCCTTACGGTTAGGAAGTCGTTAGGTTAGAGTAAAACGTTTTACAAAGATGGTTTCATCAACATCAAATTCAAATTCAAAAATCATTTATTCAGTGTAGGCCCTAATAAGGCACTTATGAACGTTACAAATGATTCTACCTTATAGGTATTAATTTTCACTATTCCGTGGGTATATGAACCACGGAATAAGTAAATTCTCTGCTCTGTGGTACGAATGGATGAACACTGCGCGGCCGAGCGGAACGAACTACTTTGAGAACCTTTTTTTTGAAGTCGGTTAATAAGAATTATAACATAAGTAGCAAGGTAGATACCTAATTTCTGTTATCCTATTTAATATTATAAATGAGACAATTTGTATGTTTGGATGTTTGTAACTTAATCACGCATAAACGGCTGAATCGATTTGGATGAAACATGGCACACAGATATATCATACCATGAAATAATATATAGGGTATTTTTTATCTCGGGAAAACATAATATCTCTTGGGAACATAAATTACAGATGGTCCTGTAAATCATCTTAGACAGATTGCGCAGCGGTTATAAATGAGACCTTTGAGGATAAGCGAAGTCTTCTTCTAATTGCCAGTCTGTGAAAATTTCTCGACTTATGATGAAAAAAAAATCAAAAGGAAAGTATTCAACGATAGTTGCCTCTTATCTTGATCTTTAGGATTAAAAGGGATTAAATCGTCCTACATAGGTATCGCATTGGTGCCTAAAGGACAAGATCACAAGTAGGTAGGTAGATAGGTACTTACTTAGTATGATAAAAAAAAAACTAAAATTAAATGATTCTGTGAGATTTTTCAAGGCATCAGTTATCCGTAAGTAACTGATGCCTTGAACCAAGATATGAAAAATAAGGAAAATACATACACGTAGCAACTATTTATGTAGATATTAAAATCTATACAGTAGAGTGTAGCACATAATAGCAGCTTCTCTAGTACCTCCATCAACACACCATTAGTCCATTATTATCTTCAGTAGAATCTCGTCTATTTTTATAGAATCGGGCTTAAAATATGCTGGAAAATATCGTGCGGAAAAAATATTTACCGTGATTCCAGGCTTGAGATGTAAAGTTGGCATGGATACAAATAATATTCTTAAAAATTCACTTCACTTCACATTGGTTCCTGCTGAAAAATATTCAGTCTATATTTTACTAACCGCGAATTATTCGGGCGCGAAAAATCAGTAGCGCCTCACGCATGTTTCAAATTTCGATTGAATGTTTTGGCCAAGCAAGCGAGAATAGTACAGTAATGATTCTTTGAAAATTATATTGCAGCGCCATCTATTGTTGCTACAAACACTTTTTTCGGAACCAAAAAATTCAATGAGAGACTTTTAATCTGGAAATATCATTAAGTGTACATATGGATGTACAACTTTAAAAAAAATATAACAAATGTCTCAAGTTATTGTTATGTATTTCAATTATACATCATAAATTACTTATAATTTAAATTATTATAAAGAGATAAGAAATGACTAAGCTTTTATTACTGCCATCTATACCATTATGATAAAACTAACAGAGAGTTTAGTGACCAAGCTTCGGATTTCACACCAACCAACCAAAGCGAAGGATAATTTTTACGCATGCGCTAAGGAGGGGAGTAGTAGTAAATTCAATGAAAGAAAATAATCAGTAGGCATTTGTCGATAGTGAGTGAATTGTGGCATTTTGGCAGTTGCGTACGTTAGTCCGAAGATTTGCGAAATTTATAAAGTGCGGAAACGCCTACACCTTATTTAAAAATAAACTTTGTGCTAGTGCATAGTGATTTGATTTGAAAATGGCCAACGCACCAGTGAAAAAAGTACCGATACACTTGCAGGTAAGAAATAACGAACTCACCTGTTGTAAGTATCGTTAAATTCACGATAAAAAATAATTGAGTGCGATTTTCTGAGAACAACGTGTTTTTATTCGACCGTTGGGACATATACTGTACATTTGTACATTCGAAAAAGGTACTTTTCGCCAAATTCTACACATGGGAAGCCACTGACCCAATTTCTTAAAAAAATTAGGTTGCCGGGCGGTTATTGCGAAAACACTTCTAAATAGATTCTCACTTCTTTTGTGAATCAGAGTAGGTAATGATTATTGTTATTTCCAATAATTTGTGTATAATGTAATTAAGATTATTTAAATAGGTAGGTATCGACGTGTGAATGAAAGACAACAGTAGGTAGGTAGGTACCTACCGTGTATGACAAAATCTGTTTTTCCAAATTAGTCTGTAGAATCGATTCGGAATGGGATATTCGAAATTATCCCAATATTTGTAATTATTTAATCTGTTTTGTATTGTAGGTATTGGTGTAATATATGTAATATAATAAGTAAGTGGGTACTAACAAATATAGGAAATACCTAACCTACCTACATACTTCGTACCTTTAGTTAGACAACCGAGGGCTAGATAGGTGAATGACCTTATTTTTATACATTGTCTTTGGTGCCTTTGGTCTGAGATCGAATCCGCACGGCTTGCTTTTGGCTGGCCGTTGTAGCCGGGCTGGCTGGCAACCCGAACGTGACATGCGCAGTAGCTTTGGGATTAATATCTATCTGCCGGTACTGCCATAGACAAAGTAAATGTTTGCTTCAAATGAAACAAACAGTTCTAGTATAAACTCGCAGAATATAAATCAATTTTAATAATCCATGTAGACAGACACTTGGGTACCTACCTACATAGCTACAGTACCTACTCTAGAATAATTAAGTCAAAAACACAAATTTCCTACCATCCGAAGCTGGGCATTAGCCCTTTGTACCTACCTGCCTTTCAGCTTCGGAATCTCATGGATATAATAAAAGTTCAAGCTTTCGATGAGAGAAAACATCATAAAGATATCATAGCACGGTGGTAGGGTACCTACTTAATACCTGGCAGGCTACCACCCAACAGTTGAAGATCTGCCCCCATGCACCTACCGGTGTATAGTACCTACGTTCTGCTGGGTGATGTGCTTCTGAGCCAGGAAAACCGACCTCAGTTCCCTTGTCGGTCACGAATGTCACGATACATCATCACTTACTTTTGAAGAGCCTATAATAATATAATTGATTGTTATTACTATCAAGAAGTCATACAAGTAATTTTACATATTGCTCACCACACCATGACAAACAAAAACTTTATTAACGCAACGACTATTTTAATTCAAGGCTAATTCCATTAGCGCATCTTTATATCTAAGTAGGAACACCTATTCGTCTCGATTCTTCAAAATCTTGATGATTTGATTAATCTTTCACAGGGTGGATGGATACTCCTAACTCCGGCTACTTTTCTATTATCGATCTCCTCCACTTTTTATTTGCAAATGAATCAATGATACGACTCGTTTTTTTTCCCTCGAATTACAACCTAGATGAATTTTCTTTGTTGTAAATGAAAAGTAACCCTTTACGTCCCTCACAAATTGTGAATTAGTGAGTGATGGAGGTGCGAAAAAAATTATGACGTAGACAAAATAAGCTAATCCTTCGCGTGACGTCACGATCATCCTTAAACAGTTGAGCTTTGAATTCGAAACTCAGTATTTACGTATAAAGGCTACTAATAGCCGATATTTGAGCTAAGAAAGAACCACTGCTGTTCTATCATAGGTACTAGGCTTGTTTTTAGGTTGCGCGAGCTAAGCCAATATATCAAACTCATATCTACGTTCCGGTTACGAAATAACCTCATTCCGACCTTTGGCTGCTTTTAATTCAGCCAGTGTGCGTTCTTAATTCAAATATTAATGAATTAAATGCTGATAATACTTTTATAATGCAGTTTGCTGATTCAATATCATTGTTTCGATCGATCGATTCAAGAACAATAAATATTGTTTTTGATAAAGCAATTTATGTTCATCGAGTGGTCATGAATCAGATTTTTATAATCTTTAAGTATCTTGGAGCTAAGAAAATAGTGATGTTATTGAGCGACTGCTGCATGAGGCTTGAAATTGTCCTACTTCTAAACATTTGACTGTTTGTATGGATGATTACGGTACCATTTGACGATTTCCTATATTACAATTTCAAAGACCTATCTTGCTTCAATCAAGACCTGCAACCTTTCTTACTAATCCATCCTATTTTCGCATGAAAGTTTCCTATAGTTACCTACTTACTTCTATAAACCTTTATAAAAAGTGCTATAACTTCTTCATTACCGTTATTAAAAGTACAGTATACTAATTTTAATTACGTCATAAATATTCAAATTCATTTAGCAGCAACATGACGACGTCAACATCCGCTGTGAAGCGTCCAAGACCTCTCTGTACACACGTCCTCGCTTCCATAAGCATAGCATCAAAACCCCATGCTATTATCAACCTTAATACTAGAGTATCATTAACCACATTTGCTTACAAATACTATAGCAACACGAATTCTTCAGTTGAGCCAATCTATTCTTACTTTTATACCATAGATATAGGGGACCCTTCTCCCCTCGTACAAAGGGTCGTAAATAATGTTTTACGCTAGCTTTAAACCCTGTACTTTATTTAAAACTTGCGGCTAAAATGCATTTTAATATTAATATTGCTTTGGAGAAAGCGTTTAAGTGCCCTACAGTAAAACAGCTACTTGGGGATATTTATGCACTTTGCATGTTTCTACAGTTGATAAATGTTTCTTTGGTTTGATAATTTCGCGTGACTCGAATCTCTAACTCTACTGAACTCACTTAACTTTTACACAACACTGTCGGCAAATAAGCCCGCCTGATGGTAAGCGGTTACCGGAGCCTATGAACTCTTGCAACACCAGGGGTATCACTCACGCGTTACCGACCTTTCCCCCCTCCCCGATGAGCTCTGGTGACACAACTATAATTATTTGGCTGCGGTATTCTGTAAGGTGGAGGTACTTCCTCAGTCGAGCTGCTAGCGACAATCGCTATGCCTCTCTTAACTGTTTTTTTTTTGCAATACGTTGATTAACACTTGGTTATAATATAATAACACTGTCCTAAGACATAGATACTAGGGCCACAGCGTAATTACATACAGTGGTCTATCGCGTTTGAAGTCACGCGAAATGCCGCTTTGTATAGGATCATCATCATCATCATCTAAAAATCTAAAACCCACTTCTGTGTGAGTGGGTATGGTTTCCGCACTTAGTCCTTGAATTGGACCATTGTAGGTGTTCTTTTGTATTGGCATTCGTAATTGCTCCATTGCGCCCCAAGCGAGTGTATGGCAGCTTGGGCTCGTTACCTACCCTCTCTCACCCCGCCAGCCCCGCACGACTGCTCTGTCTAGACGTGTCCGTTAGCCGACTGTAAGAGTTACATAGACTGTGCTAGGGCTATTGGCCCTCTTCCTATTCATAATCTTACACTTATTTATTACTGAACCATTGCGCTACATTTTCTTGATCCTCATGACTTACCAATACCAAACTACCAGACCTTCCGGTAGACTTTCCCCGATAGATAGATTGATCCTTAGATAGCCCCATTGATATCATTAAATCAAACATATCGGTCTACCCCGATGATGATGTATCCCTACTAATTTATTACTTTTATAACATAGTTTAAAACTAAACTAGTACTCTAGTACCTAAACTTTTATCGTTTTCTGTTTTTTTTTGCTAATACAAAATTATAAAAAAAGAAATCAGACGATATACCCCGCAGGATATAATTAAAAAGCCCTATTCAACGTCCATGAAATCTTACAAACAAGTTCTACTTTAAGTAAAAATAACTGTAAGTATTATCAATAGAATCAAAACCCATTATGTAAGGTTAATAAAGGTCAATAGAATCATAATTAATTACAATTAAATTGTGTGAACGAACCCATTTTCTATTTGCTAAAATGATTTGATTTGTTTCATTAGGCCTTGGTACATACTACATGTTAATTTTGAGGCAGGAAATTCTGAACCTCCTTACTTAATAGCTGTTCCCCGCGGTTTCACCACGGATTTCACGAGATAAAAAATAACCTATAACCTTCCTCAAAATTAGGCTATCAAATACAAAAATATTTTTTCAAATCCAACTGGTAGTTCCAGAGATTAGCGCTTTCATACAAACAAACAAAAAGCTGGTACCACTTTATTATATTAGTATAGATAAAGGCATTAAGTACTAAGATTTCTTAATTATTTAGCATAGAGAATAAATCTAGATTTGTCATATATGCCTGATCTGCTAAAATTTCGGCTCCATTATTCAATTATTTCTATTGTAATAGGCATTAGAAAGAAAGCTATTCTTTCCGATTTTATTCGAAACATGTCACAGCGATTAAATAGCAATTTCTAAACAAATCAGGAAGTTACAAATTAAAAGAACCTACAATAACACTAGCTAAAGAAGGCTTTTAACAGTAGGTCAATGGCGGTAGTCAAATTACTATTCCAACAGCGGAGGACCACGGATCTTGCCGACAGCATGACCCTGAATAATCCGTAAGATATGCTTCGCCACCTGTATTGCTCATTATTTCAAAACTGCTCGTACAATTACGAGATTACTGTTCCACTACACATATTTACACTTAGTCCTAGAGATATATTCTTCATGTGTATCCTGGACTCATGCTTCTCAGCATTCTCGTCAATTTCCTATTCTCTTCGCTTTCTTTGGGGTGTCTGTCGATCTTGGTAAGGCTTTTTATATAGCAAACCATTACATATTCATTGGTCCGTCAATACATCACAATTTTCTGTAAATGTAATTAACTATAATAGGGAATATGCATGATTTTTTTTTATTTCTTAAATTTATCATTTACATTTTTATAACATGGAAAAAAATATAAATAGGCTTGAAAAGAGCCAAATTATTTTTCAAAGTGAAATTTAAAACCTTGAATAAATTTGAGCCGTTCAAACGCCACCATTTAGCGCGCGCTTTTTATGACGTCATTTGTTATATCCCACGTTTGTTTACTATAGTGTTTCAGTTACTTCATACGTATTTTCAGTTTTAATTGCTATACAAATCATGGAAGTAGTTAAAAAACCATCTTACAAGTATTGTATGGTACCGAAGTGCAAAACCACTATTATTAGTACACCCGATAAAGTGTTTTTTTCGTATTCCATGCGATGCGAAATTACGAAAAAAATGGTGTAAGATGATGAGAAGGGATATTGTATCTCCATTATCGGTTCTATTTTGTTGTGAAGATCATTTTAACGTAAGTATAGCATATATTTATGTACAGCTAAGTGTGAAAATAGGAGGTTTGGTCTAAAACTAACCTAGCCTTGTTTACAAAAGTTATTTAAAAATGTATCTAAAGATCTTGCTTATTTATCCGTATTGCGGTTTTACGAAATTTTAATGATTGATAATTTATTTCAGGTTAAGGCTCCAGTGTCCCTAAAATCAGTGTTCTTGCGGAATTTATCAGAAAAGAAATATTTTTTTTTAGTCATCAGAAAAGCAATAAATGAAATATATTTTACGTTATTTTAAAGTGTATGATTTGAAGTTTCTAATACATATTTTATTTTTTAATTTGACGCCTCTTTTATTAGCTTTGTGAGGCTTTAAGCTTACCTCTATTTACGTTCCACGCGTAGAGGGTCTCATTCATGCACTCGCCACGAAAAAAATATAATAAAAACAAGAAATGTATTCAGATTACATTTGTCGGCAAGTCCTTTACAATAATCTTATCTAGTTACTTTTTTTCAAAATCGTCTCAATTTCTTATTTAAACTGCTTTAAAAAGTTATAAATTTCTGAATTTGACCCTTGCAACATATATTTTTTTCTATTACAAAGTAATGGTTTAGAGAAATCACACTTTAACCACTCCGAAAGCAACTACTTATCTGTCGAATAAAAAATATATGCATTCAAAAAATCATTTGAAATAAATTTGTTTGAATAAAAAGTAGTTGCTTTCGGAGTGGTTAAAGTGTGATTTCTGAGAGACCCTCTACGCGTGGAACGTAAATAGAGGTAAGTTTAAAGCCTCACAAAGCTAATAAAAGTGGCGTCAAATTAAAAAATTAAATATGTATTAGAAACTTCAAATCTCACACTTTAAAATAACGTAAAATATATTTAATTTTTGTTTTTCTGATGACTAAAAAACAATATTTCTTTTCTGACAAATTCCGCAAGAACACTGATTTTAGGGAGACTAGCCTTAAGGAAGATACAGTTAATTATATTGAATATAACATAATGAAACAGAAAGGAGAAAAATGTAATCTACGGTTAAAGAAAGGAGTTGTTCCTCATATATTTTTGTGTCAAAAACGGAATATGCCACCACCAGTTGAAAGAATGGCTGTAGTTAAAAGGCAAAGACTCGAGATTTGATGCAAAATATGCTGACATCATAAATGCATCTATTTTCGGCAGATTATCTGATTGTGCTTTAACAAAACCAGTTTCTGTCATCGTCCTCGATTGACTACAAATATATATCCACAAGTAATCACACAGGAATACAGTTTTAAACACTTTTTCTCACAAACACTACTTTAACACAGTATGAATATCGACGCCGATAAATTCAATGACGTGACAATTAACGTCACATTTCGTTTCTACCAATGGTGACGCGTTTTGTAAGTTTGAATTTTCCTCCCTTATTTTTCACTTTTTATGTAATATTTTCTGGGTTTAAATAATAACTAAATAAAAAAAATACCTTTTAAGTATAATGTAATGACAATAAAGAATCTAGAAAAAAATATTTGAGACAAATTTAAATTTTATGCATATTCCCTATTATAAGTCCTGCCACTTACGTCAGGTCATCACCTCATTTGTTGAGGTCTATTTCTGATGCTTTATATATTTCTCCAATACCGTTACGTACCATTTCGTTTTATTGAATGAACAGCCAAATTGTGCGTGTCGTGTGACTGCTTTCTCCAATTGCCAAAGTATATGGAAATGTTCAACAGTATAATTAGACCTGTTGTGAATCCGTTTCTTATTTAAATATTAATATATTTGTATTTGCTATGCAAAGTCACTGTTAATTTCCTTCGAATTAATTATTCTACTAAACTAGGTACTGACTAACCTAAACTACGCATATGATGCATGAAACAGTTGTCTAAAATAAGACTAATCCTTACATTAGTCATTCATAATGGATTATCATCATCATTCTGACATTTTGACCGAAAACTTCTACAAATCGTCAAACATCGTATACTGTGACGAAGGTTATAGGGTTCGAATCCTACAATGAGCTTGAGCTTTGTTGAAGGTTGGGTTTCGTGTCCTTATCACCATCAAAAACAACACTTACCATAACAAGATTGTGGTCAAACAATCCTATTCATAGAATAAAAAATGGCTGAAAAGCGCTCGACGTCTACTATAAGTACTAAACCACTACAATAATCGAGAAATTTGATTCTTAAAAATCTCAAATCAACCATAAGTGAACAATTTCCACCAAATATGTTTGAAGGTCGAAAAATAATGAGAATACATTACAATGGTAACTTATTATAATAATTTCTAAAGAATTTTGAACTTCAATTATTCCGAGTAAGCATTTAAGGGAAACTAATGAACCACTGTTATTTCTTAACAATAGTCGCTTAATTGTTCTAAATCAGACTAATTTAAATACTCGTAAGATAGTACAATACGTGTTTGCTCCGTAGTTTAGGATTAGTTCATATTCTGATTTGCTCAAGATCATCTTTATAACGACCGAAGGTCATCCATTACAATGTGAAATCTTCTCAGCTACGACCCATAGTATTTCCTTTGTTTTGATTTACTAGTGCAACAGTGATTTTCTAGGATCTAAGCTGTAGATCTGTAGACCTCCAAGCAACCTTTCAATCTTTTCAGGCAGTAGCAGTTAAGCCTGTTTCTTCTAGGCTTTATGCTTACCACCACCATTAGCCATATCATCACTTAATAAATAAATATACAATCAGACAAATAAATAAATTTTTAAATAAAAAATTAAATAAAAATTTTAATATTTACATAAATAAAAAAGAACAAAGATCTATAAAAAATGTCCCTTGCTGAGTTTCTTGCCGGAGTCTTCTCAGTCCAAGTGTATTCCGAACCGGTGGTAGAATCATTTGTAACGTTCATAAGTGCCTTATTAGGGCCTAAACTGAATAAATGATTTTTGAATTTGAATTTGACATTCATAGAGTAGTTTAGAAAACTCCATTAACCAAAAAATATGCAAAAACATGATTGTGCCCGGACATGGCAAAAATCAATACAAGAGCGGACGTCGTTTTATCTACACGGTCACGCGATATAGTGCCTGTTGATTGTGTCCATCAGTACACAGCTAAAGTGGTTTAGTTTTATCTTTGATACAGTTTGTTATAATTAAACTTCAACTGAGATTCTGCACAGTTGTCAGCAAGGACGTCACTTGTTTGTAAGTCTACAGTCTACACAATCATCAAGTTTATTTAACTGACACTTTAAACACTATCGTGGATTGATTTTCTCAAATCTCAGCTTACATAGATGTAAAACTATATGCGACGAACGACGAATAAGTTGGCACGTTACATGTACAAGGAATCCAGGAAAATCAATAGGAAACGAACGTGTACAAGACTGCCGCATTATGTCTTATTTTGGCCACACTGCGATGAAGATAAATGTTCTAAAAGTTCAATATATTGCTTACTGTAATCATTATTACGTAGACTTTGTTAGAATTATCATTGGATGAGTCAGAATAACTCATTGTGGTATATTGATCCCATCCAACGGGTTTCAGAAGTCATAGAAACTGACTTACACTTGGAAATGTAGACTTTACTCAGTTCATTAGCAGGCTGATTTACCATCAAAAATTGAATCGTAATGTCTGGGACGATGTACTTCCAAAAATTCAGTACATAATAAGAATAAGGCTCCTTTCTACGTTCTTGTGGTTCATAAAGATATCGACAAACAAACTTCATATCGAATAACGCAAGGTAACGAAGCATGCATGTAACAAACATGCAAATCGATGTCTCCTGATGTCTCCACATAAAACAAATGTCAGAAATATCTCAATATTTAACTAGATTACGACACGGTACGTAAAGTCAACAATTCTGTTCTAGATTAAAGGATCGTTGACGAGCTGACTTTTAGAGGTGGAGTAACCATTTCATACTGAGGCAGGAGTCACTGCAGGTAGGGTTGCCATGCGTCCGGTTATAGTATGACATGTAAGGCTTTTCGTGTATTTGTCGGACAGAAATTTTGAGAGTCCGGCTGTACGGCTTTTTGACGAGCGTAGCCAGCTCAAATAGGAAGGAGATGTAATGTATGTATGTAAATTGTATCCGGTAGGTATTCTTTTCGTCTGGCAAAGACTGTCCTTTTATTTGAAATAATTTCTGTAGGTAGGTATATATTAAACGGAGAAACTAACTGTCTGACAATACAACGTACAGATAAACCACAGGATCTAGAAACTTGAAATATTACACACAGATATGCGTATAACGTAGGCATCCACTAAAGAAGGGATTTCAAAATTCAACCCCTAAGGAAGTATAATAGGGGATCGCGGGTGAAACCGAGTGGCGGAAAGCTAGTCGATGATAAATTTGAAAGCGAATTTACTATCATCTAAACTAACCAGCCTATTGTTTTTTAGCAGAAAGATAACGTCATAAAACAGAATATGTCGGAAAATTTATAAGTTTAGTCTGCAACATGGCTGAAACCGTGGCATTAGAGTTAGTACCTAGTTACATATCGTTCTGCTATTTATTGATGTACCTTCATGATTGCGTGCTCCATTCCCCCTTGTTCAATGAGTAGACTAGACGGCGGTGTACTTGTGACTCAGAGAAGGGAATTGTAATGCGGCGTCGTCGGGGTTTTACTTCCTTCTCATTTTCAAATTGCTTTTACTGCGTTGATGCATAAATACTGTTTCATTAGAGGGCGCATATACGCAATAGGATGAAATGGTATATTTTTTTTTCTTTAGGGCTGTAATTATTATTTTACAACATGTTTTATACAGTTGCTGTAACTATCGGTCATGTTGCTAAAGTGTGGGTAATAAAATTGTAATAAAACTGTGTATAAGACATTCTCCATAACTAAGCAGGAGCTTGTACTTTGGAAACCACATAACTAATAAACGACATATTATTATACTTACTACATTCTTGTAAAATATTTATTTTAATGATAACTAATCCCAAATGTTTGAAACCTTTGCGGCCGTGCGCACAAACAATCAAGATTCATCGGAATCGGATGAATGGTTTAGAAATGCATACGTTACAAACAAACAGACAAACATTGATTTTTATACTGGTTTCATAGTAAAAGATGTACAGCTCGACAAACAAGATAAATTTCAAAAAGAAGTCTCAAAATATCCCGAATTGTATAGAATATTCTCAGACATAGAACATACAAAGTTGTTCATGCATATTTTTGTTCAATGTGGTAATCGAACCCACGACCTGTAGCGTGGCAGTCACTATACTACGAGCTTTATTAGCGTCATCCTTTTCATATTTAATTGTTTGTTTATATTTTGTGCAAGTGCAGTTTACATTTTTCATATTAGTTTTTTCTTTATTTTTGTCCATTCAGAAGTGACAAACTTGACATCTTTTTGTCGTAAATGTCAGCAAAATATGAAATTTGTCAAACAAGATATGTCCTCATTAACGATTGACTGCATACATTACCATGCATTTCATAAGCCAAAGGTATGACAGCACGAAAGATATATGCAAACATGTATTATGTCACAGAATCTTGGCATCTTTGGTCGTCGGAGTGCCACATAACCTACTTCTCACAGTATTTGCTACATTGCTAGTACAAGATAAGATAATCTTGATAATGCTCGTTTTAGCGACAAGATGGTCACAACACTTCATTCGTCCCTTTATAGTTTAATCTAGAATCTGCAGATGTGTTTACAACTAAGTATATTCGCTATGCTTTAATTTTGTTTGATATTTTGTTGCTTTCAAATAAGATCATGATTCTACAAAAAAATATTGAAATGATAAGAAAAAGTCCTTATTTCGATATGTGACTAAATTACTAACTGGAATTATTACCTATATTATAAGTTCTTATTGTATACTATACTATGTAGACAAGAGTATGAAGTGCATGCCGTCGAAAATTAACGACCAAGGGGAAATCTGGACACTTGAGATTACGAAGTCATAATCATGTAAAAATATGTATCAAGATTGAAACTTGCAACCTTCTTACTCAATTTATTCAAAATATATCATACAATATATTCATATACATTTCTTTTCGATATACCTCGAATACATTTTTTCTCAATTCGTTTGCAGACATGATTAAATAACAAACAAGTTCATTAAAAAATAAAAATATAATCGTAAAAATAAATAAAATATAATAAATATTCTGGGACATTATTCCTCACACACGGCCATCTGACCCCAAACTAAGCAGAGCTTGTACTATGGAAGCCAGATAACTGATATACTACATATACTACTTTTCTTTTGTAAATACATACATATTATAAATAAATAATTACACCCAGACACAGGACAAACAGACATGTTCATGCACACAAATGTTTGTCCTGAGTGGGAATCGAACCCACGACCTTCGGCGTGATAGATAGGGTATCTTACCAACCACGCCAACCGGCCATCAACCGGTACAAGATAAGCGATAACGTTTATTTGCTTTTTATCTAGCATTAAGCAATACTTATATTTCAACGTTCAAGTTTGCGAACGCTTGAGAAAAAGATAACATATACCTACAGCTATCCTATAGGTTCGTACGACCAGTTGTGTGCTTGTTGCAAAACGGGTTGGACGCGTGAAACTCGAGACAGGACTGCGCAATGGTGAGACAGCTTATTTTAACCATAAACCTGTAAATTCTTTTGTAAACCCAAAGTCAAAGTCAAAGTCAAAGCCATTTATTCAGTTTAGGCCCTAGGAGGGCACTTATGAAGGTCGAATTTACTGAAGCTACCACCGATTCGGAAATCAGCCTTCAACTGAGAAGAACCGGCAAGAAACTCAGCAAGGTTACATTTTTTATATATTTATATATTTTTTTTTATAATCTGACTATTGGCTATATTTTTTCAATAACAGCAAAATGTACAATACAATATACAATTAAATCAAAAAGAAAAATACCAATACCAAGTAAATAATAAAATGTAACGCAAACAAGTTCTTATTAAATAATAGCTTATACGCTACATAATGGCTAAAACTAAAAAAATAAAATAAAAAAAACAATATGCGAAGTGCACCTGTGCAGAGTGAAACTATTTCCAAACATCCCTATCTTCAATATATTGAGCTACCTTGTAATAAGCCTTTTCCTTCAAAACTTTCTTAACGTAAAATTTGAATTTAAAATCGGTCATCTTGGTTACCGAGTTAGGTATTTTATTATAAAAACGAACGCAATTACCAAGGAATGACTTGCTAACTTTGGCTAACCTAAAATATGGAACAACTAATTTCTCTCTTTGCCTTGTATTTATATTATGGACATCTACTTTTGTTTTAAACATTCCTATATTTCTACGTATGAACATTATATTTTCATAAATGTAGAGTGAAGGCAAAGTCATTATATTTATTTCTTTAAATAAATGCTTTAATGAGTCCCGAGGACCCATACTATAAATTGCACGAATTGCCCTTTTTTGTAGTATAAAAATAGTTTCAATATCGGCTGCTGCTCCCCATAATAAAATACCGTATGATAACAGACTGTGAAAGTAAGCAAAATATACTAGTTTAGCCGTCTCGACATTCGTCAATTGTTTAATTTTTCTTACAGCAAATGCAGCAGAACTTAATTTACCTGCCAAAGAATCTATATGAGGACCCCATTGTAATTTATTATCTAATGTTAAACCTAAGAATACAGTTTTATTAACCATGTCCAAATTACTGCTATCTATTATTACTTGACTATCTACTTGTGCTACATTGGGTAGAGAGAATCTTAAACATTTAGTCTTCTTAGAGTTGAGTAACAAATTGTTTGCAGTAAACCATTTGGAGACTATTGACAAGGTATCATTTACTCTTATAAGATCTTTGTCTTTTCTATCAACTTTAAAAATCAACGAAGTATCGTCAGCAAACAAGACTATATCTGAGAGGCCATTTACAATAGATGGTAAATCATTTAAATAAACTAAAAACAAAAATGGTCCTAGTATTGAGCCCTGGGGTACCCCCATTTCGATTAAAGAGCCCTCAGATGTTGTACTACTAATCCCTACCTTTTGTTGACGATTAGATAAATAAGATAGAACAAGATCATAAGCAGTTCCACGAATTCCGTAATAGTCTAGCTTTAGTAGCAGTGTACGGTGGTCGACACAGTCGAAGGCCTTGGATAGATCACAGAATATACCAATTGCATCCTGTGAACCCTCCCAAGCCTCATAAATGGATTTCAATAATTTTGCAGCTGCATCGGAAGTAGATTTTCCTTTCGTGAAACCAAACTGATGACCATGCAGTATCTCATGTTCATTAAAGTGTTTTAACATTTGATTGAGTAACAGTTTTTCAAATATTTTACTAAGTGCTGGAAGAACGGACACTGGTCTATAATCGGATGGATTATACTTACAACCGGATTTAAAAATAGGTACTATTTTACTAAACTTCATTAAATCGGGAAAAGAGCCCTGATGAATGCATTCATTGAAAATATCGGATAAAATAGGTGCTATTACTGCAATTATTGATTTTAAAACCGTAACCGATAAACCCCATAAATCTTCAGTACTTTTCATATTAAGGGAATTAAAAGTTTTTAAAACATCGTTAGCATTAATATAACTAAATTTAAAACTGCCATGCTCTATAGATTAAGAAAGTCATAAAGACTCAACGCAATCCAAAAGAAAGTAACCTATTTGAATTAGTTAACAGTGGTTGAACAGGATTTAGAAAGAAACTAGCATATGTATGATTCTGTAAATAAACCAATCCTATGAGTGTAAAGCATGAAATCTGTTATAGAATCCCTTACAAAGATTAACAATAGGAAAGGTAAATGACCTACAGTCGATAAGAGCGTCTGAGAAACATTGTACTAAGTTCATATTGAGATTTATTTACATTTTCCATTTGCAGATTGCTTCCTATGCTAGTGTTAATGAATTCATACGCATGTCTGGTTAATCATCTTCATTTCGACTTTCTTGTTTACTTTTTGTCATTGAGTGGGTTTTTGTGTAGGTGGAAATGTTATTTTGACACGATTTGGAAGTATTCTATAAATCTGATGGTTGTGTGGGGTTATATCAAGTTATATCGACAACAGTTGAGCCATATGCAAACAATTAAATGCATAATAAACAACTGAACACTTAATTAATATAATATAAACATTAGTGGAATATGTATTCAGTGAATTGCTTCTTTGTTTTGGAATTATTCTCAGTGATTTGCTATGAATTGACCTTTTTAAGTTTGTCCGAAGTCTGCTTTCTCTGGGGTCTTCACTCACCTATCGCTAAGCCAGAACGCAATCTTCATTTCATTTAATATTTCCAAGTTACGTTATCGGGTCTTTTATTGCTTAGGATATTATTTATAGATTTAAAATCGTTTTTTTTTTACTCATTTTAGGTGATTCTACTAATCGTCTTCCAATTCTGATAAGAAATCGAAACGAAACGTCAAACATTTCCAGCTTTCTTATTTTCAATCGATTCGATGTTGTAACTTCAGTAGCTTGAAGTTCATTAATTAAACTTCTAGGGCCTAAATTGAATTGGCTTTGACTTTGAATCAGTTTTTTATGTGTAATTTAAATCACAAATATCAGGGTGTTTTATATAACAACCCTAATGGATTGTCTTCTCTCTCTATAACCGAATGTTTCTCCGCTACCTCAACACGGTTTTCTAAGACCCATGGAGCGTCTTTGTTCCCTTTATGCTCGTTGACAGGTTTATCAATCGCCAACACCTGAAAAAACTGACTTTATTGCCTTCAGTTACCGTATATACCATCAGAAAATGAATAGAGACTATTAAAAACTAAATAATAATAATAATCTTTATTGTAACAACAAGGTGTTTACAGTGAATACAAGCCCTGAATACCAAACTAGCGTTAGCTGTATATTGGTAATCAGTTCCTCCCCAATAAATAGTGAAGCAAAATTGTTACATCTTATTTGAAAATACATTATTATTAGCTAGGTACAATAGAAAAATATGAATGTGTGTGTGTGTTTGTGTTTATGTTTATGATGTTTGTGTGTGACTTGCAGCTTCGATTCTATTTCTATATTAGCAATACTTTTTCTATATCGTTGTAGTCTTGTTCTTTAAGCCATAGTTTAATTTTATTTTTAATTTGGTAATCGGATAGACTTTTGGTTTTATGTACTAGATTAAGTTTGTTATATAGCCTAGGTGCAACATTACAATAGTTTTGTTGGTTAAATGCTTTCAGGTTTCTTTAATAAATCATCGTTTACATATATTCTCAAAATTGACAGGCCTATAACGATGTACTAATGACCCAGATAACCATGGAGTGCACTTCAAGATTACCTACATACCAACCTAATATTGTACGTCTGTATGCACCTGAGTATTGTATGGACATAATAGTTTTGTTAAGCATTGTATAATGTGCATTGTATTTTGTTAGGTATCGCTGACATGACCTTCGTACGTTTAATGTTATTTAGTTACAATGCCTGGATTTGATTAGATTTTTTTAAATGGCTCGGAACGACTATTTCCTATAATTGACCCTTTGCATTCTTGGAGAGGGAGAGAGAGAGTTCATGGAGACTCTTAAACCATTTTTAATGTGTTTGCATGACTGAATTATATATAACTATATTTACAAAAGAAAAGTAGTATATGTAGTATATCAGCTGTTATCTGGCTTCCATAGCACAATCTCTGCTTAGTTTGGGGTCAGATGGCCGTGTGTGGGGAATAATGTCCCAGAATATTTGTGTTTTTAATTTATATTTAATTCTATCTACCCAAATCTCTCGAATATGTTTCAATGATAAAGTGAAGTTAAGCCGTTTACATTTTATGCAGTTCTATAAAGTGTATCATTTAACATATCAGACATGACTTTTCCTATCAATAGATAATATTATTGGCGCCAGATTTTTATCTTATCTTTCTTTCATTATTTCCAGTCAAGGTTGAAGATATACAATTCATGTTTACAATTGTAGATTAGTCATCTATGAGAAAGTCCTGATACAGAGAAATAAGCAGATTATCTAAAAGTTATCTATATACGTTGATAGCTCGTGTACAAATTGTTATTACATCTTATATAGCAGCGTCGTCTGACAGAGAAGATAAGATTCCGTCGCTTCGAAGGGGTCTTGCACGTTTATTAGATTTTGAAGCTAACTATACTGTAGCTACTTAGTGTTTTTCTTAAACATACTTTTATATACATTCTACATCATTGTGAAGTATTGTGTTGAGATTCAGATCAGACTGTCCAATTTCTAGATCTTTTCCCGTTACATCTTCTACACTTACTTGGACATTTGGAGGACAATTTCTTATCTTTTATTTTTCTTTCTTCGTCGTAAGTAATTAATTGCTTTATACTACCAACTCGATCTGTTTTCAATGAGGACTATCCCCTCACAATTTGGATCATAGACAAATATTTCTCCAGATCTTTGTTGTTCGTATATTTGACACCCTATTAGTACATTCTTAGAATAAAGCAGAAAAGCATCTAACATGAAATACAATCCTCATAGTTGGGTTCCGCTATTAGTTGCACAAACATTACAGTAGTCGCGAGGGATAACTTTTACTCGTTTTATGTCTGTATGTATGTTAGTATATTATATTTTGTATAAGTATTTGATGTCATAGCAGTAATATTACTTCATTGTTTTCATATCATACTCCGAAATTTAAGAAATGTACGTCAATTCAATAAGCATTTATTGTATTTCCTGTCACCTTATGGCAAGCTGGTCACCACCGCATTTGCAACTCCAAGGTATTGCCAACTATTGCCAATATGTTGTCGACCCCATGGCGAAACGATTAAGTTAGAGATCAACAAAACCCATGACCACTGAATACCCAGTCTGTCCGGATACCCCAAATTTATTTGCTGCGAATGTATTTTCCCTATCATAAATTGAATAAAAGCAAAATGGTTGAATGGCTATTACATACGTGATTACATACATAATTACTTAGCGTATTGACATGGTTTGCCATATAACAACTTGATATTGTTTACATTTCTGTTTCCTTTTACATTTAAATTTCGCTGAACCAACTTGTCTGCATTGAGTTCATTGAACGTAACCTTACGACATTATCTTGAACCGTGCAGTTTATGTAACCTATCACTTCACTTCTTTCACGAGAATCTACCACTGTATCTGCTGCTACTTCGTCTGTAATAACCACAAAATGCTTCTGAACTATTTAAATTTCTTTTTGGAAACGATCAAAATCCTGTGGTTAACCTCTAGCTAGAGTAACCAAGTTATTTTAACCTAAAGTTTAGTCAACCAGTGCAACCACGAGCCACATCTGTGTATAAAACGGCGTACCATCTAAATATACATGAAAGGGCTTTCCTGACGGATTGACTGATTCGTCAACATAAAACAACGATGTGGTTCGTTTCTTAATAAATATTGATTCGGGAACTTTCTTTGCTAAGATCAAGAGATGAGAATCGATTTAAACCATTTCAGTTCCTAATTAATTCATCACATTCTCGATCAAATCATCGTATTTTTTTTAATTCAGCTAGTCTCGCAAATCTTAGTTTATAAATTAAAAGTAGGTATACGTTTTATGACTACAGCACCGAGCATCTGCTCATCACATGCCGTTGATGCCGTATAAGCAAAGTCAAGGACCTAAAATACAATGATTTACGGCAAATATAAGAAATAGTATAATTAATTACATAGAAACAATTGACGTTCGGTTGTAATTACAATTTATGACAAAAGGTTTAAAATGACAGTTCAATTGCGTATGTAGGTATCAAAGAAACTGCTTATCGACTGGGAAAGTCGATTCAAAATGGCGTCACGAGACAGTTTCGCGCGCTTTTCCTTCGTACTAGTTTTTCTAAGTCTATGACCAGGTATGGGAATCTGTTTTTCTGCCATTTATACTTTTATTACTTTCAGTGAAATAACTGCGACGGCTTGTTGTTGTTGTGGCAATTTTTGTTATTGCATTATGCTATTTCAAGCAAAATTATCAGAACTGGTTATTTATTTGTCTTGGGAAAACCACTGATTAATTATGCATTTGGAAATTATCCAGGCACCTTGTCTGCTTCTCGTTTCTGGTTTTTTCCATTTTTGACGAGAGCTGTTTTACTTACCGCTTTTAAATTACACTAGATACGGGAAAGTTTGTAGTACAGACAGATAGATAGGAGTTAACTTTTTTAAAGCCAATTCACATCCATTCATAGATTAACTGATAACGCCACGATATTCGTGTAACTTCATTGTCATCATTATCTCACGTCACACTTATCACTTTCTACTCGTTATAAAAACACATCGTTACACTACACACGCTGAAAGCGTGGGGGAAGGGTGGGTTACCTTCTATTTTCGGCATCAGTTTTACAGTTTCAGTCAGTGTCCCGCGTGTGGCGTGGCGGTCGCCATTCTCGCCGTAACAACCGATCGTGACGCGAATTAAATCCATAATCGGATTTATCCAATTTCATTGTTCTGACTTAGATATTATTTGTAAAATGACTGTTGATACTACACTCAGCAATATTACTGGGGTTAATATAAAAGTAAGTTACATTGTGTAGCTTAGATTTGGAATTTGCATGCGAATTATTGTACGTACATACACCCCTATTTGAGGGTTATTTTAGGACCTTCTAGTCTTGCCTTTGTATAAACTAACCTTAGTCTTTCAGATAGTAATCCAGGCTTAATCTTAAAGTTTATTCGCTGACGGTTAATTTAGTAGGTTATTAGCAGTTTATATCCTTTTTTCGCGATAAATTTAGAAATTCCTGAGGCCATTTGCAAATCTGCGACAGGATTTGAACATAGGATGCGGTTTAAATTTTCTCTTTGAGTGATTCACTATAATGCAAAACTTTTTAATCTGTATGTGGGTAGTAGGTAAGGCTACATTTATTAATTATATTCCAATTCAATTCAATTTCATTATAGATTTATTCAGTGTCTATCTATTTTCGACAGATTTGTCAAATGTCAGGTTTGTTTACTAATCTGTCAGTCACCAATAAATGGAATGCTATACATAGGCCTACTCATTTGTTATTCTATGAAAGCTAGGCCTTCATATTATGATAGATAGAATTAATTAAATATTAAATAAATGATTTCAATTCCACTTTCATAAGCAACATTAATATTGACTTTGAAATCTACTATATAAAAATAAGTCAGGTTTTCCTTCCTGACGCTATAACTCCAGAACGCACGAACCGATTTCCACGGTTTTGCATTCGTTGGAAAGGTCACGGGCTCCGTGAGGTTTATAGCAAAGAAAAACATAAGATCCCACGGGAACGCGGGTGAAACCGCGGGGCGGAAAGCTAGTTACTTATATATTCTCTTACTCTAGAAGACTGACGTTTAGGAACGTCATAAAATGAACCTTATTTCTATGCACTAAAGTTTACTTATCTGTTTAATATAATGTTTAATCGTTTATGATGACACAGGTGAACCTTATCCTAACTAATATTATAAATGCGAAAGTGAGTTTGTTTGTTGGTACGTTTGTTTGTTTGTTACCTTTTCACGCTTAAACCACTGAACCGATCGTGATGAAATTGTTATGCAGATAGCCTATGGTATAGAGAAGGAAATAGGCTACTTTTTATCCCGGGAAAACATAAGATCCCTGGGGACTGCGAGTGAAACCGCGGGGCGAAAGCTAGTCCTAACTATATAATATTATAAATGCGAAAGTGAGTTTGTTTGTTTGTTTGTTACCTTTTCATGCTTAAACCGCTGAACCGATCGCGATGAAATTTGGTATGCAGATAGCCTATGGTACGGAGAAGAACATAGGCTCCTTTTTATCCCGGGAAAACATAAGATCCCCGGGGAACGCGGGTGAAACCGCGGGGCGGAAGCTAGTAGGAAATAAATTAGGTTTCTTTTCCCACGACCATTCGTCGCCTCATACTGAACAGCGCATTGCTTACCGTGCTCAATCCTGTTGCAGAGTTCTCAAAATCGTCTGCTCATCAAGAATGGAAGGGTTGTCAACGATGACGGTATGGAAGATGCTGATGTCTACGTCGAGGATGGAGTCATCAAGTGAGTTATTATTGAAACATCTTTATTTATAAGAAAAATGTAGTTACATTTGTACAAATTGTGTACGAACGTCATGATCCATATCCATATACCTACATTATAAAGGGGTTTTTTTTCTTATGTATATGTGTTTGACCACAATCTCACTCTGGTAAGCGATGATGTGACGAGAAGGAACTAGCTCTCAAGTGGAGTTGCCAGCGGAACACACCGATCGGTGTTTGGCGACAGATTTCAACTTGAGTGGTCAGCCAGGCGGGTACTATTAAAGTAGGCCCTACCACCGTAAACTTCATTATCACTACATAATATTATTATATAAAGGGATTCTGCTAAATTCATATTTAATTTGTAAAACAAAAAGTAATCTAGACACGCTGCCAGCGTGTCAAGCCAAGTTCAAGCCAAGAAGCATAATTCAAGCGACGACAATTAACAGTGCGGTAGGTTGTGATAACCGGTTGGTTACATGACGTCACATTAACCGGTACTATAGCGGCTAATACCATTTATTTAGTAGATACATAATTGTAAGTCTTCAAATTCATCTGGTCGCCATAATGTAGTGTTAGCGTGATTCCTGATTACTTTAGCAGAGAGGCACTAACTAGGTACTGGAGCACAGCTTACGTCTTCGTAGTGTTTGCATTTAGAATTTTTCATATTCATCCGTTACTATAATAAATACGAAAGTGTGTTCGTTGGATTGTCCTTCTTTATTTTTTTCTTCAGATTTTTTGCACTGATGAGTGACATAGGCGACTTTTTAACCCGGAACGCGGGTGAAACCGCGGGGCGAGAGCTAGTAATTTTATAATTTATCGTTGCAGTGTAGAAAAAAAGGTGCACTACTATTACCCGATTGGTTCTTGAGAGTATTTTTTTTTTACAATATATCTGGGATTATAAGCATATTTTTTTTTCTATTTTATTTCTTGACAATTTGCGTGAACACATGCTAACAAGAGAGGAAATATGCAATAATTATATAGCTAAGCATTTAAAAGTGAAATCCATTATACAATTATTGTGTTTTTCAAGTTCACTTTCGGTAGTGGACTTGTTAATTCATCGACAGACACGCTATCGTGTTCAGCGTTATTATAATGCATGCATGCATTGTTGTGGTTCGCATATTATGCGCATGCGTCGATAGTTTTGACAGTTGACAGATCAAAGACGAAGATAGCCGTATTTTTGCTTCAACTGACATAAAGATGAAACCATCGCAAAGTATCGAATCCATTGATTCAACTAACTCTAGTCGTAAATTTATCCTCAGTGATTTAAGTAATACTGATAATTGAGGGACTTCTAAATCAGAATATAATTGGCTAACTGTAATACCTGACAGTTTTTATTTTAAAAGAGAGCTGTCGTATCTAAAGTTTTGTAGTGCGTAAGATTTAGTGTCCAACAAGGCCTGAGATATCATTAATTGTGATGATGAAGAGGTCAAAGTTGACATGCGCGGGTCCAAGCATTGATTTAAGGATCACGTAATAAAAACGAACACGTTACAGGAATTTCTAGATATTAGTTTTTTTGGTTAAATTATGGACAGGTACCTATTGGGAAACAAAAGATTCTCCCAAAATAGTTGAATCAAACGGTTCTGGGAGGTAGCTTGGCCCAAATAAAACAAACAAATCAAATGTTTTATTAGAAGATTTATCATTCTAGGAGTTTTGTTTTTTTATTTTTCATTTGGAAATGAATATTTTATCATTCAGCTTCTAGTTTTTTTAAAGTAATTCCAAATCCCAGGTCTTTTGTTTTCAGTTTTTGTGTAAATTCGAAAAATCTTTAAATTTTGGATTGCTGTGAGGCTTCTGTGAGGTGATCAAATAAAATGATAAGGTAATAAATGGTTTGTTTGTTTCACTATGTTTGCTTTATTTGAATGAACTTGGCCCAAGTTACCTCCCAGAACCGTTTCATTCACCTATTTCGGGCACCCTTTTTGTGGGAGATCTGCTGATAAGTATTTTTTCCTTGTGGCAAAAAAAAACAAACTGATTATTCTTTGCTGTACATTTAATTTTTTTAGTTTTTCTTTCCATTTTACTATATTTTGTCCGGTTCTTTTCTCCGATTGCATTCGTCAACTGTATCCATTGACCGAACATCGTATAACATTATTTATTTGTCAATTTATCAAAAGGCAATTGAAGCATTATCTTTACAATACATGGCTTTGAATGTCCCAGATAGTCCTAAAAGTAGTACAAATTCAAAGCCAAAAGCATATATTATAAATTGCAGTAGTTTAGTCTATAAAGTTGAAAATGCTCATTGAATTAGCAAACTGAAATCATTAACGAAACTTTACTGAAGTTAAATTGACTTATAGTTTATTATAGCCAGAGCTAAATGTGAAAAGTTTTGATTTGTTTCAAGTTATTTAACTTTAAGGTATCACAGATTATAACTTAACAAAGTCAATTTATTATCTCTACTACTATAGCAATAATCCTTCGCTTATCTTAGGTTTCGTAATTTAATCCCCTCGTTTCATTTTCTCTGATCATCAAAAGGATGCAGAAGTACTAACACGATATTTCTGGGTCACAATCTAATTCTTAGACAATTGTAACCGAGATTAAATGGTGTTTAACATAGAACTGTTCGTCATCGCCCACATGCCTCACTGTTAGTTTATTTACTACGTGACTAACAGCCCGTATCAACAGTTATCGTGTATGCCACTTAACTGGGCTGGAAATACTTAGAAATCGGTGGTAAAGTTGATGGATGGCTGTAAGAGCAAGCACAGACGAGCTGAATACTTGCAGTTGTCTGGGAGACTGCATGGCATCAAAAGTAGTGGCAGCGATAATGGTGTTTGGGGTAAAACTGGATTCGAATGCAAAAGTAATAGCGTGGTGGGCGGATACATCAACGAATAAACTGGTGCTACCTGAAATATTACATCTTCCCTTAAAAATTATCACTCTATGGTAAAAAGAACCGTTTGACGTGTGCGTGCTGTTTTTAAGATTGACTACAAACTGCATAGATCTACCGTACCTACAGTTCCGTCTGAGACTGCTCATAAATAAGGTATAACAGTTAATATATTGCGCACAGTTGCGCACACGCATGGGGTTTACTTGACAGAAAATTATGGTATTATTCTTATGTGTATTCTATCGTCATAGACCTAGATAAAACAATGGATATTTATTTATTTATATTTCAGCTACTCATCATTTACTGTTAAGACATGATCCGACTAGGTCCGACTGAGTAGTGTAGAGACAATTCTCACGCTGGTTCTAGTTCCCTCTATCCTGTTTTTCTTCAAGACATAAGATCTTCTTACCTTTAATTTTATTAAAAACGAGCCATTTCTGAATAGAAACGTATCTATCACGCTTCTTAACTATCCACGCTCCAATTGTCTTACTACAGGCAGTTATTATCCGTGATAGCACTTTTGAATATTTACCTCAACATCAAAGGCTTGCTAAATTGCTTAGATTGAGCCAAACAATCGTGTGTCATTAGAGAAATTGTCTCATTCATGCAAAGATATCACGAAGATACAATTAAGTTGAACGTTAACATTTCTTATGCAATAGAAAACGTAATAATTGGTTATGGAAACAATAAAAACTTTACATCGCAATTTTCTCTCATAGTTTGTTCTCTGTTACACAATACAATAGTGTCAGGTCAAGCACCTGCCCGCTCCAATTAGTGACGTCTTCATTGTTCCCGCCAACTGACAATGCATGCAGGGCTGCCAACATATAAAACATTTATAAAGTTAACTGAATCTAAATTGTTAGTATTACGGCTATTTGTTTTATGAATTGATCAGATATTTGTAAATTTTAAGTTAGAAGAAGAATTTTGATCTGGTCTGGAATATTTAAAAGAAAGAATTTTGAAAATATCTCATCAAAATAAACATAAACTTTAGTAGCTAGACGTTTATAATTAGCAGAAATTAGAAAAGCTGTTTGTAACGATGCCAAATTCAATCGTATATTCAAATAACCAATACTATTTCTGTCCTTGTGTATTGGATATCAAACCAAATCAACTCGTTTATAATAGTGCAATGAAACATATTCCCGACAGATGTATCTACTAATAGATGGCGCTGTATGTTTCACATGTAATTCTACATCGCGATGTTAAGATTCTCTTGCGTTTAGTCACTCGATTTGAATTCGGCTGAACAGTTATCGCTTCTCGGCCTTTTGGCTAAGATCAAAGTGTAGTATCTGTTCTTTTCAGCTTAATATCTGAAAGTTCCCTCACTGAGGGACCAGTATATTAAACTGATTTTTGTAATCAGACGGGATGTACGGGGCTCGCTCCACTCCCGTCACGGGTCGGCCCGGCATTGAAGTGCCGCCGGGATCGGCCCTCTTAAATTCTCAAGATTTACCAGTACGTTGAAGAGGAATCCAGTCCTACATCAGTATAAATCAATTGTGTTTAATTAATTTGTATACCCAATATCTAATGTATAGACAATGTCGGGATTATTATCATGTTGCATAAACCTCGCTCGATGATGACTATTGTGATGATACTTCAGTATTAGTTGGTTTGGTTATTTTTATACTATCCAAAGTAAAGACATAGTGAAATAATTTAACAAACAAATAAAGACAAGGTCCGCCCTTTAGGTACAATTTTTACTGCCAATTCCCATACCTATAAGTGTCAAGGGAGAACATGATGACTTCCTTGTGGTGGTGGTACACCTACTCAAACATAGTAATGAGTTACTGGAATAACCACCAACCAAATCGTCATAGTGTTAACTAAACCATTATCCTTTTCACCGAACTCAGAATATAGTATCATCTATGACAATTTTTGTAAATCTTTAGCTACATTTTGTAAGCAAACAGTTAAATGGTCAACTTCCTTAGCATACTTTCTCATGGCAAAGTAATACAATTTTCGAAGCATATCAATTTATAACTAAGATTGAGGCGAAAAGTCTATTCGTGACTCGCCTTAGCGTGACATTTGCTATTCAGTATTACGTCAGTTATGTTTGAGAAAATACGGACACGCACAAACGCGTTGATATTTACGCTTATCGGAAAAATCTGATATTGTGGGAATGCCTTTGTTGCAAAGAAATTAAACACACGACCGAGGCGATCGATGATTGGCAAATTAGATTTTCGTATATTTTTTTTTTATCATATATTTGAATCAATACTGAGAAGTGTAATGCAAGATGAAAATCTGATAACAAAATCAACATAACATGGCGCCATCTAACTCTTTTAATTTTATATTTCCTGCCTGCTGTGTCTAAAATAATATATTTTTATCTGCTGAGATCGACTAAACGTTGATATGAAACAGTTGTTTATTATATGGCATCTTCTTGGTTAATGGATCTTGATTAACGTAAAGATTTCTACTAGTAGATCAAAATAAAAGATTAATGGCAAAATATCGAATTATTGAGAGACAGATAGTGCCAGATTAAGCTGGCCAAGAGTTTCCTTAAAATAAAACCATTTCAGGGGACGGTCTTTTACAATCATTTCACCAAATAGGGTGGTTAATTAGTATACACTTACGTAAAATAAAAACAAACCTTGAAAGCAGTCGCGTGTGAATAAACGTGTTGGTTCCCTCCTATAAAAGAAATTTGGTGAACTGTGTTTCATTATTAACAAGTTAAATATCAAGGCCAAGGTACATACGGAAGGATACAAATACAGTATAACAATATTAGTATTAGGTATCCGAGTGAAATTGGTTAAACATTTATCATTAAAACCTGTTTTGACAAACCACACTCACACGGAATGGCTAATTTAAATAACTAGCTTGTATGAAGTGTAAGTTCTTGATTAATCCCTTAACTCTATGCTTAGACCACACAAACACAAAGCTAGGAATTTCATGAATGATGCATTGTAAAATAGTTTTTCTACTATTTCAAGCAGATTTCATTTAAATTGATCTTAAATCACCTTTTGACTTTGAAACCTTAATGATATCATTCACATCCATAAGTGGGATGGAGATGTTAAAAAAATAAACAAAAATAAATATTGTGTTCACGTGGGTGATAATAGCAGGTGGAACATACCTATAAAGTTGACTTCGCCACCCTTCATTCCATTGTCTGGTTCATAAAGGGTACTCCTGTCATGTCGCCAGGCTATGGCAGTAAAAAAAATCAAGGTAAAGAAGGGCTGCCTATTGATATACATAAGGAGTCGAATTGTGACGTCATCAATGCCGTTGACGTAAACCGCTGACAATATAGATGGCGCTGTATTTTTAACATGTAATTTTACATCGCGATGTTAAGATTCTCTTGCGTTTAGTGACTCGATTTGAATTCGGCTGAACAGTTATCGCTTCTCGGCCTTTTGGCTAAGATCAAAGTGTAGTATCTGTTCTTTTCAGCTTAATATCTGAAAGTTCCCTCACTGAGGGACCAGTATATTAAACTGATTTTTGTAATCAGACGGGATGTACGGGGCTCGCTCCACTCCCGTCACGGGTCGGCCCGGCATTGCAGTGCCGCCGGGATCGGCCCTCAAAACACTCATGATACGACTAATATTGAAGAGGACTCCAGTCTTACATCAATGTTAAATAATTAATTTACTTCAAAGACAAGTAAAACAAACGAAAAAGGAACGACTGTATTATGACGGACATATTCTGTTCATCAGTTATTACCTTTGGTTATAACAATCATTGATCAATACAATTACCAATTTTACATTACATAATCTGGAGTATCCATCGACGAAATGGGAGTACCTAACCGTAAAAATGATGAGTCTATCATCGAATGCAGTCATAGTGCGTAGGCGATTGCTTTTGTACGTAATGCCTCGATTATTTATAACTTGTTTACTCTGCATTCTTACATTTATTTACGCTTTGTACCTATTCTACACTTTTTGATTTGTCGATGGCGAGATCAATTCGATGCTTCTGTAGGCTCTTAAACTACAATGTGCAATAGAACATGTTAATGTAAAAAAACTTGCAGACAGACAGACAGAAAAGAATTGTAAAAATGGTTTATGTTTTATTATTCTTCTTTACTTACCCCCTTTCTATTTTTAACCGACTTCTATTACTTTTCTTCAATGTACAGACAAACCAGATTCTACTATGTATTTTGTTATATGTAGGTATAAATTGCGTGATACATACCATTTGAAGAGAGCTGACAAGTTTCATATAAATTGTAAATGTGAATACTTTGACATATATGGAAGACCAAGAGAACATACGTGACTGGTATTTTTAATATAATATATCTAACTACACAATATGTATGAACTAACATTCAACATAACAATCTTGGTCGAAAATGGACAGCCATTTTTTATATTGATATTCGAGTTGGCAACATTTGGTTAACATGGAATGATGACGTCAGAGAAGATTTAATAATATGATTAATCTAAGTCGACCATAAGGAGCTTTCCAAGGCTCTATTTATTATTAGTTTTGTAGCTATGAGTTTGAGTCTAACGCTTCCATAGAATAAGTACTTAAATAAATAATAAAAAATAAAATAAATATTCTGGGACATTATTAGTCATAAGTCAGACTTATGTCAGAAGGCTGTCAAGCCGGCAGACGATCCACCTGACTTATGGACAATAGGAATACCAGCGGATTGCCAATTTGCTGCCTACCTAGGTCTATAATTTGGCTAACCTATTGTAAACATTTATAAATATGACTCAATAAGCTGAACCTAAACTCAGGTATCAAATCAAAATTATTTGTTACATGCAATTGACTTTAATACCGGTTTGTAAGGTTACTTTTGCTTTGAAAAGCCGACATACAAAACCATAGGAATACATACGAAAGCTAGTCCATAATAAATGGATGGGCACTATACAATGGTTAGCGGTGTATTTCATAGACCTACTTATACGTAACTGGGTTGAACGTGTAGTACTTCTGCCAACAAGGCAAGGTCGTTTGTCACCACACCTACACTGTTAAATAGGCATATTACAAAAATTAAATGGATAGGCATTTCATTTTCCTAATTGACTCCTAACCTAAATTAGATTTGTATAAAAACGTGTGAATATGAAATTAGGGCGTGTATTGTAGGCAAGTATTTTTCTAACTTATTCTTCGTATGAATTCCCCCCACAGTTCCCTAGGTATCTTAGGTTTTCCCGGGATAATAAGTACCCTATATTAAGTCTAAGATATGACGTTATTGAGTAACAAACATACCACAAATTAATAGGATAATAAATCTTCGATGCCTGTGAAAAGAAATATTGCGAGGGGGAATGATTAATGATAATAGTAGCAGTCACAAAAAGTGACCAAGGAATAGACGAAGAAATAGGTCAGATGATATAGGTTACGAGATAGGCACCAAAGAGGCAAAATCGAGGCACCATGCTGAAGAGACCTAATAAGATAGATCGATATCTGGCGATCATCTCTGTATAGAGACGGAAAGAATAATGATTAACCATAGACCCTCCTGTCTAGCAGAATACAACCATCATCAGGTCTTCAAACTATACGTAGTCACCAATAAGTAGTCCTTCTTAGTATTCTGTGATATTAGGATGTTATAATAACATCGCTTAAGCTGAAAACGGATGTAAAGCGCTTCGGGAGTTGCCAGTTTACTAAATCGGCACAAAATTCATAACATTAAAGCCAATGTTAAAGTCTTTGTCTACACTAAAATGGGTTTCATTTGCAGGAAGTCCGGGAGAAAAGGGAATAGTACGTCCCATCCTAATATTAACTGCGTCCGTCTGTCCGTCCGTTGCGTTAACACTTAGCATTACTATGTTATACTTTATGATTCTTGTCAATTAGCAAATATCTGAATGTCTATATGAGAATCGTTGGATAAATCTTGACTAGTAAATTACTATCTAGTTTAAGCTAAGCATCTACTGGTTTAGGAAACAGATCTTCCATGATAAAATAAGCATCATCAGATAATAAGAATGAAGATAAAGCTGGTTGGTTGAGAAGTGTCTACTAATGACAAAACAATCTGAAACATCCTACTAATTGCCACAATCGGTATTCATAATCGACACTAGCACACGGTCATTAATTTCTCTTCGACCGTCCGATTACATAACAGCACGCTTATGTTTGTAAACAACAATCCGTGTCGGTCATTATGCGACGTTATCTCGAAAGGGAACGCGTGTCTTGTATTCATCTCGATTCTCGCAAACTGCGATTCTTGTCTCTGAAGCCATTAGCATTAGTTCTGGATTTTAGTGTTTTTTCCTTTAGAATGTTATGGTTGAGGCCTTTCTTGGCCTCACAGGAACATTCCTATCTCTATTGATGCATGTGTGTATACCTGGCAAAGCGAAGCGAGTTATTTCGGGCAAAAGTGTTTGTTGGGCGAACGCTGATTCCTTATTCTCGAATAACTATTATTGTGAATTCGAGAGTCTTAGCTACAAGATTAGCACAGCATGATGATGATATCTCAGTGGTAGTGACGTCGGATGCCGCGGCGAAGGTTACAATAAGCTCTTGGTGAAGGAAACCATAGCACGGTGGTAGGGTACTTTGTAATACGCGCCTGACTGGCTAACACCCTCAAATTGAAAATCTGTCGCCAAACGACAGAGACTTTTGAGAGAGGTAGAGCATAGCGATATGTAGCTCAAAGAGCAGCTCGACTGGGGAAATACCTCCGCCTTACAGAATACCGCAGCCAAACTGTCCAAACTCGCCAACTGTGCATATTACCATGGTATGTGGTGATGTGGCCGAAAGTGGTAATTAAGCACACAAAGCTAGATGGTTTAGGAACACATTGATAGATCCTTAATAGAATAACGATCGCATAATAGGGGGGAGAGGGGGAAGGCAATGTTATAGCCAAAATGTGTATGAAATCCAATTTAATTTAATAAATAGGTGTTTGACCCAATAATTCTTCGATTCCACATTTCGCGGATAATAAAAACTGTTTTTATAAAAGAATAAAAACGCCATGACGGAATACTGTGAAATCGTATTTGCCGAGGCGGCGATTCATTTCGATTAGCGGTTAGTGGCTACCTGAATAAGGTTTTTCTATAAAAATGGCTTCAAAATGTTTTTGTATTGGTCGTTCTTTGATTATTACTTTAACTAATAGATTAAAAGCATTCGGTGTGGAAACTACATGATAGAACTACATGATTGATTAAAAAGCAGCTTATAAAAGTAACCCATTGTAAGAAACTCACATGGAAACTTCAATTTCCTAATGTGTGTAATCAATCCGTGGTGAATCCCCATAATCTTCCTCTCAATATACAGACTCAACCGATCGAGTCAATACTTGAATAGAATTTGGCGAGTATGATTTACACTGATTTTTCAATAGCCAGCTAAACAGTTCTGTCCGTTCATTTAAAATTAGAACAGTTTTAGTATAGACTTTTTTAGAAGAGTATATTCTTTATGACCTTAGATAAGTTATAATAAAATTAAAAATACAATGACAGTTCCAAATTCACAATTCAAATTGAGAATACAGACGCGTTCCGTTGAGTACATTCGAATGCGTGCGCGTGCCGGAAACTGCTAATGCGGTAACAAGCGAGCATCCGCGTCACCATATTACTGGTGCCATACTGGGTGGCGGTATTCACACGACAACGACTAAATTTAAAAAGAGAACTGTCAATTGTCGCGCGTAAAAAATTCATTGCATTGCAACCTTTATATGTATGTATGTATACTGGGTAATTATTCCCATAATAAAAGTCACCCCTGCAGGTATTGCCAATGACTAAAAAATCAGCCTGTATACGTAGGTGACTCCGCTTCAGTTGTTAATTAAAATTAATGCTAAAGTTTTGGCTGAAATACAATTCATGAATGCTGTTATTAAACAACAACCCTAAGAGATTATAATTAAACTAGAGTTGACGTTGAAAATAAATGATGTCGTTTTGGTGCTCTAATAAACGTCCATAACGTATTGACTGAGTGTAGAAAGTATTCTACCTAAGGATGATTTATCTAGTTGAAGAAGTGACATCTCTGGTTGTACATATTTCCTCAGTGTAGTACGCCAATTGATTCATCATTACTATATGTTACACATATCTTCTTCATCTCATCAATATCAAAAAGTTAACGATCTGTTTAGTTCTTATCTAAAATCATCAAATTAATTTCATAATATAGGACCAAGTATATGACTCGAGTGGTCAATCAAAGACTAAGCCATTTATTCAGTTTAGGCCCTAAGAGGGTACATATGAAGATAAAATTTACTGAAGTTACCACTGGTTCGGAAGTTAGCCTTCAACTGAGAAGAACCGGCAAGAAACTCTTGCTGAGTTTCTTGGTTACATGTTTTATATATTTCTTATTATTTGACTATTTTGGATGTACTTTTACAAAAAATTCAAAATACATCAACAATTAAAAATAACAAAATAAGTAAACAATAACAATCGCTAAGCTTCATCAGTATGTGCGATAATTCGCAATATTTTCTTCTGTGACTCACGACTATAAACATCAGTAGAAAAAAAAACAAAATGGCGACAAACATTATTTGGTTTATCAACTCTAGTTTTAATCTGGTTGTGAGACGTGCATATAAATCTGGGATCCCGCATCACTTGAAATTCCATCGGTGTCAATAGATTCTTAACCTCAATATAACTTTAGTTAACGCAATATAGTTAACGATTGTTAAATTAGATTGCTTTGTTTGGTTAAAAGGGCGGGTGGGTGAGTCGGCGTTATTTTATTGTTATTGAATTTCTTTGTTATTAATGTTTTAAAAAAAGATTCAAATTTATATACCGTTTACAAATGGCGCAAAAACTATAAATGGTACCTATCATACGCTAACGAAACACAGCCCTATACAGGATGATTTTTTGTCACTGTGAATACTTGCAGGGGTGGAAGTAATATGTACAACTTTTATTAAGGGACCTGATATAGCGTAAATCAAACGCTTCATACATTTTGGTTGAGTAGGTATTGAACTTTTGTATGGATCAGCTCATAATGTTTTCGTGATTTCACAGTTAGTCCCATAATAAAAGTTGTTCATATTGATGAATACTTCCGCACCTGCAAGTATTGCCAGTGACTAAAAAGTCACCCAGTACCTATAAGATAGTTGTCGACGAATTTTGACGAATGTCATAATATATTAAATAAATAAATATTCTGGGACATTATTCCTCACACACGGCCATCTGAACCAAAACTAAGCAGAGCTTGTACTATGGAAGACAGATAACTGATGTACTACATATACTACTTTTCTTTTGTAAATACATACTTATATAGATAATTACAACCAGACACAGGACAAACAGACATGTTCATACACACAAATGTTCGTCCTGAGTGGGAATCGAACCCACGACCTGCGGCGTGATAGATAGGGTATCTTACTAACCACGCCAACCGGCCCGTCAACATGTGGCTATTCCACTGTTGAAGACAATTTGCGATATCCATCTCGACTAGGCCCTCAGATGTTCTATTTCACGAAGTCCTCAAAGCGATGTGACTGAGACAGTGACAAAATCCTAACTTCCTAACTAATGCGAATGTGAGTTTGTCTGTTTGTTACCTTTTCACGCTGAACCGATCGCGATGAAATTTGGTACGCTGATAGCCTATGGTGGGAGAGACATAAGCTACTTTTTTTCTCGGAAACGCGGGAGAAACCGGGGGGGACAAATAATAGGAAATAAAAAATAATTAATTTAAAGTGGTTTTTCCATTGCAGGCAAGTGGGCCGTAACCTGATCATCCCGGGTGGGACCCGCACCATCGATGCGACCGGCAAGTTGGTGATGCCCGGCGGTGTCGACCCTCACACACACTTCGAGCTGGAGATGATGGGAGCCAGGACTGCGGACGACTTCTATAAGGGCACCAGAGCTGCTGTTGCAGGAGGGACCACCACTGTCAGTAAGTAATTCATTGAAATCTTTTTTTTTACTTTGTATAGGCTTGCGTTTGCCCACAATCTCACTACACACACAAATTCTAGAAGGAGTTATTAGTTCGGTAAAAGTATTCACTCGCGAACTCCTCCCTCCCATATTTTACTTAGGGGTTGAATTTAGGAAAACTCCTCTTTGGTGGATGCCTAATACGTTATAAAATATATGGAATCTGTGTGCAAAATTTCATATTTCTAGCCTCAGTGGTAGGCTGTGCGTTGATAAATCAGTCAGTCAGTCAGTCAAGACAATTTTTAGGGTTCCGTAACCAAATGGCAAAAAACGGAACCCTTATAGATTCGTCATGTCTGTCTGTCTGTCTGTCCGTCCGTATGTCATAGCCACTTTTTTCCGAAAATATAAGAACTATACTGTTGAAACTTGGTAAGTAGATGTATTCTGTGAACCGCATTAAGATTTTCATACAAAAATATAAAAAAAAAACAATAAATTTTGGGGGTTCCCCATACTTAGAACTGTAACTAAAAAAAATTTTTTCATCAAACCCATACGTTTGGGGTATCTATGGATAGGTCTTCAAAAATGATATTTAGGTTTCTAATGTAATTTTTTTCTAAACTGAATAGTTTGCGCGAGAGACACTTCCAAAGTGGTAAAATGTGTGTGTCCCCCTGTAACTTCTAAAATGAGAGAATGATAAAACTAAAAAAATATATGATGTACATTACCATGCAAACTTCCGCCGAAAATTGGTTTGAACGAGATCTAGTAAGTACTTTTTTTTTAATACGTCATAAATCGTAAACCGCAATTTACCTTTCATTCAATCAACTCAAATATAAAAAAAATGGCAAAAAGCAAGGTCTTACGGCACAAATAAAGGAAAAATTCTAAAAAATAAAATATGTTCAAAATTAAAGGGTGTCCTCATACATACATAGTAATGCCAATTAATAAATACCTCTGATTTGTATGGGCGCTCATATAATTTTGAGGTCTAGCTTAATTGGCACCAACCTCAAATAAGGTAAATGAATAAAATTGTGCATTTCCCGTGATGGACTAACGATGGACGAAGTTTGTACGGAACCCTCGGTGTGCGACTCGCACTTGGCCGGTTTTTATTTTTATTAGTATATAGATTTATTAAGACGTAAATTTTCCTCTATTACAGTTGACTTCGTGCTGCCACAGAAGGGACAATCTCTCATAGAAGCATACAATAATTGGAGAGAAAAAGCTGACAGCAAGGTGCCTACATAGCGATATTTAAAAACACGAAATAAGCAATCTTTCTTTAAAAACTGATAAATAAATTTAAAAAACTACTTTTCGCCAGGTGTGCTGTGACTACGCTCTCCACGTCGGAGTCACCTGGTGGTCCCCCTCAGTGAAGAAGGAGATGGAACAGCTGGTTTCGGAGAACTATGGTGTCAACTCTTTCAAGATGTTTATGGCGTACAAGGACACTTGGATGCTGGACGATTATAACCTTTACTGCGTTTTTGAGGCTTGCTCGGCTTTGAAAGCTCTGCCCTTGGTGAGAATTGGTTTTAGTATCTTTTGAGAGGTCTGTAGGCCCAGGCAAATAACGCCTAGAATACGGTATAAGGTCTTATGTCTAATTAATAAACCCATAGTCACATGTAGTCAGTTAAATTCTCTTTAAATTAACAAGGAAATTGTTTATATTATTACTAGCAGTTCCCCGCGGTTTCACCCGCGTTCCCGGTATGATAAAAGTAGTCTAAGTTACTCCTTATAACATCAGCTATCTGCCAGTGAAAGTCCCGTCAAAATTGGTCCAGCCGTTTCGGGGATTAGCCGGAACAAACAAACAACACAATTTTTTTTTTTTTTGTTGTAAGTATATACTTTCATATGCATTTAGTAAAAAGCTGTTATTTTGATTTTACAAACAGACACTTAAACTTTATTTATTGGTATAGAATAATTTATATTTTTTTATTACCAGCAGTGGTGACGTAAGAGCAAAACAAAATTTTCAACTTATTTTTATGTATCAGTTATTTGGCATGCTAAGAATATCGTTTATATTTACAGGTGCACGCTGAAAACGGTAACATAATAGCTCGCAACACTGAGAAGCTCCTGTCTGCCGGAGTGACGGGTCCTGAGGGTCACCAGATGTCGCGGGACGAGGAGGTGGAGGGCGAAGCTGTTAACAGAGCCTGTGTCATTGCTAACCAGGTAAGCTACACATACACAGCTCACAGGCCTCTAACAACGAGAGAGGCCTCTAACAACATAGTACACTACGTGAACTCCGTGTGCATTGGTGGAGATTCGAATGTATTCTGAAAATGAATATCTTTGAATGTGTTAGTACATAAAATATGTATCCGATTGAAGACTTTAATCAATCCAAAATAATGTTTGATTGATCAACGCCCCTCAATAATCATTATACGGTCGTATTAAGAGATTATTTTATTTATTTATTTATTATGGTTTGCTAGCAACTATACATTAAAACAAGAGAATATTTCTTACACTAAACTAAAGCTAAATGCATAGCTATATTAAAGCAAACACAACATGACATGTTTTACTTACTAATACCTAATATAAAAAATAATATAATAAATACAAAAATGAAATGTACAAAATTAAAACTACAAAGTTTGGTTAATATGTTTCCGAAAATTATTAAAAGAGTTATTAAATATATCAATATCAATAGACCCACTGCAACACCGGTTATACAATTTACATATTCGCGGGATAGGCGAGTTTGCGCCCAGAACAGTTCTTCGAAATGGAGGAGCAAAAAGTTTGATCCGGTTTCTAGGATATTTATGTGGCACTTTAAGCTTGAAGTTACTTAGAATTTGGGGACAGTCAGTGTAATTTCTCATGAGTTTGAAAGCAAACATTAAGTCCTGAAAATCTCTACGCTTAGCCAACGTCATCATATTAAAATACTGCAGTCTCTCATTATAACTTTTCAACTTTTTTGATGCGTTAATAGGATATGCTAAGTGCCATAGAAACCGTTTTTGTACGCGTTCCAATCTAAGAGAATGAACAGCATAGTGTGGTCGCCAAACAACGCTACAATACTCCAACTGACTTCGCACTAGACTATTGTATAAAATAATTTTTGTCTTTGCTTTATGAAAGAGTTTACTGTTCCTTATAACAAAACCTAACATCTGGCAAGCCTTCTTGCATACATTGTCTATATGAGGAACAAAAGTCATTTTTTGGTCCAAGGTAACTCCCAAGTCTTTTATTTTATCTTGTTCCTTTAAAATCTGGCCATACATATAATATTTTGTTGGGATTATGTTTAGGTTCCTGGTAAATTTTATATGTACACATTTTTTTATGAGATGAGCGTTGAATTAACGAAAAACCACGGTAGTACAGAATTTACCATTCATTGTTGGATTGGTTGAATTTGTAGACTACTAAATAGAGTTCAGTACCCTGATTGTAAAGAATAAACGCTTACTATCACGTTAGCGTTTACGACATTTCTCTATAGGATTTTGCACAGCGCCTCTTGCGGAATACTCATGGAACTAATTTCTTCCATACCAAATTTTTGTAAACGCAAACGTCATAGAAGCGTTTATTTATCAACGCGCAACGCAACAACATTGCTTAAACGTAGACGTATAATACGAAACATCGTTTATTTCTTTATTCAATTTGGATATCCAACATAGAATACACCTTACATTCAATACAAAATAAACAGTTGGGTTTACACCTAGTGCTTCCTCAATGGGGGCTATCATTTTTGTGCTCACCAGTTAGCGCCACTGTCGAGTAAGGTCCTATAAAAGTTTGTTATTACGGGCATGAAAACCATGTTTACTTTTAAATCATATTTAATACCTTAAACCGTACCGTTAAAATATCGACGTTTTGTTCGAAAAAAAAGTAGGTTAAATTTTCCGAAAGAGAAAACTGTCTCAAAGCTCTGCCATTAATTGACCCGTAAGTCATATTTGCCATAATTAATCTCTGGTATTGCAAAATATTGACAACATTATTCTAATTATAAATAAACCCGCGTAGCCCACCCAGAAACAGTGAAGTTTGACATTCCGAAGACCTCACGCTACAGAGGCGCTAGCTCTAGCGGAAAATTCCCACGCGATAGCCCCCATTATAGGACATCACATCTTGCATGATACTAAATTCACATCACACAAGGAACTCGTTTCTCGACTTGTTACACCAAGAAAGTATCGATGCCATCTTTGTTAAAGATTTGAGGTAAGCTGTTAACAATATTTTCCATGTTACCAGGCAAACACTCCGCTCTACATAGTGCACATGATGTCAAAGAGCGCAGTCCAAGCGTTGAGGATCGCGCGGAACAGACAGAGGCAGCCTATCTATGGGGAGACCCTGGCCGCAACTGTTGGCACTGATGGTCAGTATGCAGGGCGAATTTTCGATGCGTGGATGGCCAAATCCTAAACTATAAGGAATAGCGAAAAATACTCAAAGTAGTCTCGAGGTCGATTTCGATGAAAACTAAAACTTTATCATTGGATGTTTGAAAAATCAATATTCCTAGTCAGAAATCGATTAAATTATAACCTCTATTGATAAAAACTTGAGTAAAATCTGTTCAGCACATTATGAGATTAGATTTTCAAACAGAGAAATGCGACGGGTTGACTTAACTTTATATTTCCGATTTTACCCCCTTAGTGGTTAAATCCTATCTTCGTGCATCCTAGGTACTCAAGGAATATTTCTTACTAATTTCATAATAATATATCTCGGCTTCGGCTGGGCATTGTCTCTCAGTCTGTCAGTCGGTCCCTCAACTGCTTTATAGGTACTCGTATATAGATTTTAGATGTAGAGATGTGTTGTACCCCTGCAGGTACCCACTACCACAACGCATGCTTCAGGCACGCGGCGGCGCACGTGCTGTCGCCGCCGCTGCGCCCCGACGCCGCCACGCCGCAGGCCATGGTCGAAGCTCTCGCTGAGTGAGTACGAGTACGAGTACATACTCTTATAGCTTAGATTAGATGTAGACTGCCGTCTTACCTTGTCAGATGCAGGTTCGAATCGTTCATGATATCCCCATAATATCTGAAATTGATCTGTTTTATTTTATAAAAAGAGAATGCACAGATAATATTGATTCAAAACCCGATAACTACTTTAAAAGTTAATGTTTTAGTTGATATGCAGACAGTAATATTGCCTAAATTATCAAAAAACCTATTAATTATATGACGGAAGACAAACTATGGGCCGAATATGAAAATTTGTTATAAAACTGATTTTGTTTACACCCAAAATTATTGGGGTGAAAAAACATGAGCTAATAATAATGCCCTATATTTGTTTCAACTTTCCATTAACTTTTTTATAATAAGTAAATGTGTTTATTTCCAGCGACTACATCCAGGTGATCGCTAGCGACAACTGCACATTCCACGAGAAAGACAAAGAGCTAGGCAAGGAGAACTTCTCCAAGATCCCCAACGGAGTCAACGGGGTTGAGGACCGCATGGCCATCCTGTGGCAGAAGGCTGTTAACACTGGTAGGGGCTATATACCTAAATATTTGTTTATGTGTAACAAATATGACACATGATTTTGTACATGAATATGTATGTTATATGTTTAGGTAATAAATATTATATTATATTTTATAATAGTCTAAAAAAATTGTCTTGGTCCCATATTCTTAAAAAAAAAACAATACTATTGCAATGTGCACGACCTTCTTTGTAGATAGAGCATAGTCAAAGTCAAAGCCATTTATTGAGTTTAGGCCCTAGAAAGGCACTTACGAACGTCGAATCTACTGAAGTTACCACCAGTTCGGAAGTCGCCTTCAACTGAGAAGAACCAGCAAGAAACTCAGCAAGGTTAGATTTTTTGGACAGTCTCACAAAATATTGTAAATTCATTATAATTAATCATGGATATCTCATCACGATAACTTCTTTAGCCATCTAGTTAACCGATTCATGCAATTTGTGAAATGAAAACCAAAATTGTGCCCATTATATTGACAGGTATAATGGACCCGTGCCGCTTCGTGGCGGTGACCAGCTCGACGGCAGCCAAGATCTTCAACTTGTGGCCCGCCAAGGGACGCGTGGCGGTGAACAGCGACGCGGATCTGGTGGTGTGGGACCCCAGGCTCGAGAGGACCATCACCGCCGCTCAACATCATCATGCCGTCGACTTTAACATATTTGAGGTATTTCTTTACATTGGAATTTAAATTAAGTTTAATTGAATTGAATGTCTCACTATGAGCCTCATAAAGAAGCTCAAAGTCGCACAACGAGCCATGGAGAGGGCTATGCTCGGGGTTTCTCTACGCGATCGAATCAGAAATGAGAAGATTCGTAGACGAACAAGGTACACATAGTGCGCAGAACAGATGGCCGATGGGGCCGAAGAGTTCTGGAGTGGAAACCACGGACCGGCAAGCGCAGCGTAGGACTTCCACTTGCAAGGTGGCAGCGTTTTCCGACGACCTTGTAAAGGTCGTCGGAAAACGCTGGATGCAGGCCGCCCAAGACCGGTCCTATTGGAGATCCTTAGGGGACGCCTATGTTCAACAGTGGACGTCTTGCGGCTGAGATGATGAATGTCTGGCAATGATAGATTAGTATTAGTAACATTGAATCTTGATAGAAACCATCGTGAGGAAACCATACCTTAGGGATAGAGTACTATGTTGTACCCTGGCTGACTACCACCCTCAAGTTGAGAATCTGCAACCAAACACCAATCGGTGTGGTCGATACCATATTCTCTTCTAGGCATTGTGTACTTACCACCTACCATCACAACATCATTTACCACATTGAGATTTGATCACGAAAAAATCTTAAACCGATTTTTTATGTAACTCGACTTGCAGGGTCAACACGTGGTGGGCAGTCCCCAATACGTCATCGTGAATGGACGAGTTTGTCTCGACGACGGAGAGCTTAGAGTTGCTGAAGGTACTCCATTTTATATTCATTCTTATTTATCAATCCTAAGTCAGGTCAAACATAAATTATATTAACATTATGATATTGATAGAAAATACAAAATAAAATATTAAGGCGATGATAGCTCTGTGGTAGTGACGTCGGCGAAGGTCGTGGGTTCGAATCCTACAATGAGCTTGAGCTTTCGGTGAAGGAAAACATCGTGACGAAACCATAGCACGGTGGTAGGGCACTTTGTAGTACCCGATTGGCTGGCTTACCACCCTCAAGTTGAAAATCTGTCGCCAAGCACCTACCGTATTCGGGCAGCTGTACTTGAGAGCCAGTTCCTACTACCTACTACCATGCCATTACTTACCATGGTGACTTTGTGGTCAAGCACAAGCCGATACACAAGGCCTAACACTAAGTTTATAAATAATATAAGCATATGACTAAATTCATAAACAAGATGTTTGCTGCAAGCTATTGGCGCTTCAAACTAATAATTTATATTATTGTCAGGTTTTGGCAGATTCATCAAGAGCCCGCCCAACTGTCCATTCGTGTTTGGCGAGGAGTCCGTCGTGGACGAGCCGCCACAAGAGTACCACCAGAGAGAGACCACCGCTAAAGTCACTAACGGCACACCCATTCCTACTGGTAAATATGATATATAAATATCTTCACATCCGTTATCCTAGAGATAGGCTGATGTCTCAGTATTGAGTATGTTGTAATGCTTTCTAGGCTTTATAAAGGTCGGCAATGCCCATGGTATGACTATAGATAGATGACGGGCAATCGCCGTCGGGCGCGAGGGTTTAAAAAGTCCGATTTTGTTATCTATACTAATATTATAAAGCTGAAGAGTTTGTTTGTTTGAACGCGCTAATCTCAGGAACTACTGGTTCGATTTGAAAAATTCTTTCAGTGTTGGATAGCCCTTTTTATCCCGGAAAAACAAGATCCCTCAGAACGCGGGTGAAACCGCAGGGCTCTAACTTTGATATAAAAACATGGTGTCATGGTAGAATCGCTTAAAAAGGTATACATCTTAAATGTCATCTTTATGATATTTTTTATAGAGTACTATGAATTATTATAATTCAAGTTTCTATTTTCACATTGTGTTCAATTTTGATTAAATTATTACCTTTTTTCAAATACTTTACTCGTCACCTAAGAACGTACAAATTTGCATGGTCATTTAATTTGTTCTCTCTGGCCAAGTAACTACATATCTTTTCACCATTTTTGTGTCAGAAACATAAAAAAACATTGCACTCAAATTAAAAATCATACGATCAACGTGTCCAAAGAAGTTTCACATAAAAATCGTTGGATGGAGTTATATTGAGACAGTGTATTATTTCTATTTAAGTGTGTGTGTGTGTGTGTAGATCTGAAGCTGGTGAACAAGCAACTGGAGGACATGGCGATGTCTTCGGGCTGCAGCACACCCACCGGCCGCAAGATGCGCGAGCCTGGACAGCGGAATCTGCAGAACTCCACCTTCTCCATCAGCAGTTAGTATACACCATTATAATCCTCATCTATCTATACTATAATACATAAAGGTTCATAGTTGTGCAATAAGAATTGGTTGATTTTTTTGTTAACATTTATATAGGTATTTTACAGAATTCCTAGATATAGAAAAAAAAGTAGGTTAATAATCCTTTACCTGTAATAATAGCCAAAAATAAGATTTTTTTTAACTACCTAAAAATACCAAATTTCCCATTGCAGAAGAGGTTGAGGGCCTGGACACGAAGACTTCAGTACGTGTAAGGAACCCACCGGGTGGCAAGTCGTCCGGACTGTGGTAAGCGCCAGACACGCGCCGTCCGGCCGTCCGGGTCACTTGGAGACAGCTTTATTGCATGTGGAATCTTTTACTTGTGAAAAACGCGTCCAATAATTATCTTTATACGGTGTATTGTAAAACTATTTTAAGTATCAATCAAAACCATAAAATTTGATGTATTTAAATTCAATTGACGTTCTTTGATATGGATTTAATTCGAAGAAACAAATATTTAAAAAAATACATCCTTGACACAATATTTTCACAAGTAAAAGACATTGTGAAGGCTTGGGGCAGCTAAGAACCAATTTTAGAATATTTCGTTCGTAACCCAAAGCTTTTAGAATACAATTCGTATGTTAGACTGTTTATTATTAGGACATGACATAGCAACGGTTTTTATTCACATATAACGTGTTGTTTACTCAGTTTATATTGCTGACTGATTTATATGGACCTTGAGTAGATGCGGAAGCCTTGATTGTACAAGTTTTTCACTCTGTATTTTGTATGTATGTTGTCATAGGTTTTAGCCAGCGACTCCGCGCGTGAATAATATTTCTCTTTGACTTCACAACTTACCTCTCTCAAAAACAGCATGAAAGTCCGTTTAAGATTGTTATCAAGCGATTAGGTAGAGAGTAAACTCGATAAGAATGATCTTTATTAGTTTTTAACAGTAGTAAGTATAACTTATACAAACAAGGCATTTCGAATACTAAACAATAGTAAGAGTGGACGCAATATAATACTAATTTATACTGTATGTTAGTTGTAACATTTTTGACAAATTCTACCATAGCGTACTAACCGTTATAAGATTTAATTGATTTATTTTGTTTTTCTAAACAAAAGTTGGATTTGTTTGGGATTGAAGTTGAATATTTGATTACCAATAAAAAAATATCTATGTCACCATTTTATTTAAAAATAGGGTAGACACTTTCGTAAGTTTTCCAAATCCCATAAGTGTCAAATAATTGTTTGTGTTTAATAACAGTATTTACAATCAGTTATTGAATATCATTTTTTATTTATTACTCATAATTTTCACATCTCACATTATATTGATTGTTGGTAAAAAATATCCTAAGAATTGAAAAATGTATGTCGTGCTTAATGTGATGGGAATTTGTTTTGTCTACTTGTTTATCATTAAGTAATTTAGATGTAAGATTATTTTGTTTTTATACTAAGCACTTTTTAACTAACTATATCAAAGTGAATTTCGTAGTTTTTCTTTTGAATCGGAATAATCCAGCAGATTTATTCCCTTATAAACGTTTTTTAATAAAAGCCGTACTTGAATAACCTCACTCAAAGTATGATTAGACGATTTTATGGTACCTTCTGTACCGTATTTCTGAATCGGTTATTCCTTGACGCAGGCATTTAAATTATAATATCAATTGTACACTTGTTATTAATTTGCTTGTTAGGTATAATAAATGTGAATTGGATAAAGGAAATCTAAAATATTTTGATTGTAATTATAGACGCCATTGCATTTATAGACTAATGTCTAGGCAATAAGATATAATATCTAGTACAAAAGTATCACTCGGAAGTTTTTTTACGGTTTCCTTAATATCCACCCTAGTCTTGCATCACAATTTTATAGCGTTTTACATTTTCATTTTTCTAAATGTATATTCTCTATTATGCATTGTCACAAAATAAACAATGTAATCTCAATAAAATTGTTTCATTTAAATAACTTATTCGTTAACTCCATCACCGCTTGGATTTGGCGAATTACGCCACTTAGTTCATGTCACACTCAACTTTTGCAAGAGACTTCCAAAGTGCGTCACTTTCTGTGTAGATAATTATGCTTTCATTTGTAGTTGTTTGCTCGCAGTAGTTTGGTAGCAGTTCCGCAGTGTACTTTGCTGTACAACCTGACTGATTACTAGGCAACAGATAAAGATATGGAAAGGTATTGAAGTTCGATAGTAAGCCCCCCGTAACACTCGCTCATTGACTGCATGTCCAGGGTAAGTTTATTTAAAAATAAAACTACTCAATACAATTTTTATGTTGTTTATTAAAATAATATTCGTTCAACTGAACACAAGACAATGGGACCAGACCTAAAAATTCAGTTCTCTAATTTGACAAAATTTTCTCTACAAAAAAAATAACCAGCTCGACATAGGAGCCGCTTGTCTTTACCCTCTTAACAATAAAAACAACCTATAAAATCTATCAACATAAAAAGACCATTCAGAGGTACCGGGTACATAGACCAAATATTTGTTTATATCAGAATTATAGTTAAATTTGGCACAAGTGTTAAGTTTAATTCACTGTCCATAAATATTCCCTGGCAATTGGTGAGTTCTAGATGGTTTTGGCACGGTGCTTAACGTTCATCTCAAAGTTATTAAGTGAGATTAATAATAATGATTAGACAACATAACATTTCCTTCTTTCGGACGAACAAAAAATACTCCATATTAATTTTCAAATAAACCCTTAATAATTTCTAAGGTAAAAAAAAAACTAATTTAATTATCCAAACTATACAGTACCCATATTATTCAGTATTGCACAAGTTGGCTTTCATGCAAAATCATACAAATAATGATTAATTGTGTCTTGATACTTTTTATTCATGCAGTTTCATGCAAGGCAAAACGCTCATCGACAAAATTCAAAGACATACCTTATTGATTTCACAGTTAATTTTTTAAGAGATTTTTTTTTTACTTTATATAAAAATGATCAAAGAATAACTCAGTTATTTAAATCAGCTCGTGAAATGAAATCATTTTATAACATTACATAATACATCAAAATGTGCGTTTTGTCGTTGTGTGAAAACATAAATATAACTGATCGTACGTAAATAATACCGTTGTTGATAAATTCGTGTTCGTCAAATATAAATCATATTATATTTTTATAATCTAATCAGAAATCGAGAGCACAATTATTTTGTTTATTCAATAAGTCATGGGCGTAATATTGCAATTAACAACGTTAAAATTCTTAATAATAACAATTAAAAAAAGTAATTAACAAAAAGTATTTTTTTCACGTCGGACATTAAAACAAACCATCCGAGAACATTCCGAGGGTACTAACATCTTTATATAAATGCACAAATTTAATACCGAAAAATGTTCTAAATATTCGTGAATTACAAATTTATTTACAAAAATTTTCGACTCCTAGCTCTTGTTGGGATGGCGATCGTTAAAATCATATAAAAATCATATTTCGTATGTATTTTATAAACATATTTTCATAGCGACATATAAGTTCCGAGTCAGTATTCAGCTAATATTTTTTTCATTTAAACTTCTTTTTTATATATAGTAATAATGTATGTATACATATGTAAGTAGCATAATACACTTATATCTAATATGACACAGTTAGATTAAACCTAATATTTTATACATTTACAATTTACATATACAAAGGTTGATGCTGTTACCGAATGACCTTTAAACACAATTTTATAAAAAAAAAAATACATGCTATTTCATGCGATCAAAACATAAACCTCTTCATCAAGAAAAATTTAAATATTTTTTTTTTTCAAACTAAACTGTATTCTTCACAACAACTTCTTTAAAACAAAACGATTCCATTTCGCAAATCATAAAATGTAGTAGAGTTTAGAAACTAAACACACTTTAATAAATAATATTTAGAAAATCATTAAAAAAAAAACAGATAAATGTGGTGCTACTGGCTATGATAACAGTTTCAATAAGATTTATACGCCATTAATATATGAATAATAATATATTTGAATAAAAAACATTTAATTTTAATAATTGTACCATAGACAGTAACTCCACGAGATATCAAACGGCGAACCGTTATTGATAACAAATCATTCCATAGTTGTGTCAAAAAGCCAGTCGGTACAGCACTTTATAATTTATAATTTTCACTCATACAATGTTCCTAATCTATGCTACGACAGTCTAACAGTTCCGTACAACGGAAAATCAATTTTCCCTCCGCTCTGCATTAAAATTAACTTTTTACATGAGCATATCGCGGAGGGAAAACACATTATTACAAAATCAAAATTAAAAAAACTAAAACTGATGACGTATAACGCTATGGAACCTTCAAGCTGCAGGCCGTTCAATTGTCAACAAAACCTAATAACAACGGAAAGTAAGTCTCAAGCGTAAAAATGAAGGCGAAGTAAGTATAAGATATATCTCAAAGCGAATGTTGCTTAATTGATGCTTAAGTTTGTACAACATTGTTTCACTAATATGTATGGACTTTACAAATAAGGTGGTAAGTTTGACAATGTATTTCCTTACAGTTTTGAATGAGGCCATTGAATTCAAATTATTACTATTAGGCATTTATATTCAATTACTATTTAACTATTAAAAGAGAAATCATGTTTATTAAGCAGATTTAAACATCAATTAACTTCAACATTTTAAGTCATTACATTTTAAAACTTTAAAATATTTATATTTTTGTAAGCAAAATGCAAGGTCCAGTCCAAAAAAAACGATCGATATTACAAGAGAGCAGTATACCATTTTAAATGACAGTCAAAATAAATATATTGTAGAATAGTTTTTACATTTTTGATGTACAATAAATTAAATACTGAAAATGTTGATGAATCAATCAGATAAAGACGTTAGTTTGATTGATTAAAATGTGTACTTGTACAGTTGACGGAATTAATTATATTTACAGTTTTGATTATATATTGGCTTAAGTATAAGACCATGAACACCTGTAAATAATCAAATCCTATGCAAGGAAACAGCTAGTAGCAAAAGTTGCCAAAAAATACACATTTTGATTAGAAAAAGACATGTAAATACTATTAATTCCGCAACTGTACATATATTTCAGTGTTCAAACATTTATTAGTATTGTTTATTTGTCGATATGGCTTAGAAGAGTTGACTTATAACCACACATTATGTGGTAGTAACATTATTACATACTTTTATTAACCAAATATTAAATCTTAATTCCACAAGAGATGATCAACGCCATCTATCTAAATGATCGGGAACTTTTATACCCAAAACTGAAGAAGTGGCCTATGGTATGGTGCTGATTTATTATTTACAAACTAAACTAATTTTAATAACTAATACTCTTTCATTCAAACATCATTATTGAAAAAGGATAGAAAACGTTTAAAGCTGTCAAAGTAGTCTATAGATGAGACAACTTGACCAATTTTGATGATGGTTTAAATTTCTTGTATCTTTTTTTATGTTTTTAGTAGAAAGAGGTATAGCGAAATTAAAATAGTTAAGTTTGTAAACAACAGATTCAGCACTAACATTAAAAAGGTATGGTATGGTGTGGTATATAAGGACATATAACAACCACTATGATTGTGACACAGGCCCTTATTGGTGTTTAGGTTTGTCACTAGATGTCGCTAAAACTGAAGAAGTATTAAAATCTCGCCTCAGTTAATAGTTCTTTTGTTATTAATGGCACAAGAAAATAAGACTAGCTTTATAATAAAATAATCGTTGATATTTGGATAACAAAAGTATGGGCTCATAATTAAAATAGAAATGCACGTAAATGACTCGATTCGGACTCATAAATTTTGAGATCACAATAACTGTCCGTTTTCAAAGAAAATATTTTTACATCTTTTAAGGTGGAGTACACACTAGGTGTATTTTATGTAAATTTAAACTTTTACCAAAGGTATCAAACTTAAGTCTTAATTTACATTGATCAAAACATAGCTTAGGAAACTCCTTACACTGTTTATATTGTCGATTTGACTTGTGTAAAGAAGTTTCGTAAACTAAGTGTTGCTTAGAGTTTAAAAAGGATCTCTTGGTTACAGAGACACGTTTGAGTGATGTGTACTCACCTTTAAAAAGAAAGATGTTGATTGTTGGTAGCCAGGAATACCACACATTTGGTTGAAAATCAAGATGTATCATTAAATTAAATTATCTTTAGGCCAATATAGATTCCAAAGAATTAATATTCTGTCATTATTTAAAATAACAGTACACAAAAATGTTGGTATTCCCAGCTGTCAAAAGTATATTTGTCAAAGAAATACGCCAAATAGAGATAGTACTACAAGTTATCGTTGAAACAACAGTTATTTTCTGAACAGTAACAATGGGTGCTTATATTGTAAAGTTTCATATCACAACCACACGACTCGCTTCGGGACGTGTCCGCCATTACGGCGCTGTTTGGCATTTCACTCGATAGGTGGCGTTGTCACCAATGAAAATTATTCGCTCACGATTTTGCGAATATCCATGTTCATTGTCATCGTATTCAGTATTTACAACAGAATTATGAACAAATAATTTCCAGTAATCCAGTATACGATGATACTCTGTTAGTATTTCGACTCGGTAATATCGCAGAACGTCCGACGAGCTAAAATCACCACAGAGGACACCGTTTGAAAAAACAAAATAACGAAAATACAAAACTAACCAACCAGCATCGTTCTAAGTTCAAAAACGCGAGCGCGTCCTTCAGTCGGGTCCGGGCACCGGCGGGCGCCGAACGTGTTCCACCGTCACTATGAGACCGATATCACTTCGTGGCCGGGCCTGGGCTGGGCGGATCGCGGCCAGGTTTGCGAGGTGAGTTGGCCGACAGAGAGGGGGTTGTTGGCATCCCTTGGGTTGGTGCCGACGGGGTTGCGCGGGGGGTTGGGGGGCGGCGGGTCGGAGGCGGGCGAGGCGAGCGAGGACAGCGCGCTGAGCCCGCCCGGGCTCGACGCAGAGTTGAGGGGCGTGTCGGCGTCGCCCTCGCCGTCGCTGGACGCGTCGCTCATCTCCTCGAGCTTCACGTCCTCCTCAGAACAGGGAGACTGTGGAGTCACCATGGGAAGGGGGACGGTCCCCGACGCTGCTGCCAGGGCTTCCATGTAGCGTACGCACTTCTTCTTCCGCCTGGTGATAGATAGGTCATGTCAATTGAGTTTTACAAAGATTTAGGGAATGTTCCATATTTTCCATTAGTAAAATAAATAACTTTCGAAGGTTTATAGGTGGTATAATGCTTCACTTGTAGGTACTTTGATGGTTCCATAGACGATGAGAGGTAGTTAGAATGTATAAAAATATGAAACAGTCCCAAATGTTAAAGGTATACAATTAAAGCTACATCTAAAACTACCCTACTTAACATCGAACACATGAAATAAAACACTATGTTAACGATCATGCCGGAAAAATGTTAAAATTAAAACTTAACGTTAAATAAAAACACTAGAAAACATCAATACATGCTGAAAAAGAAACAAAAAATAATGTAACGTAATGCACAACACTACCTACAACGACAAAACAAAAACGAAAACCATTCCAGTTTTATACACCTAAAACGAGACCTAGGTAATTTTAATAAAAAAAATATATATCGGAAAGCATTTTGAAGTAGTAGACATTTAACTAGATCCTTTAAATTCTGACCAATTACATGTATTGACATGCTCATCTCGATTGCCAAGTTTAAGTAAACAAGACATCGACCGAATCATATTTTGCCATTATTATACAAAAAAGGAGAAATGTCAGAAATCAAAGGTCCAGAAACTCACTGTAATGAAATACAAGTGAAAGGCGCGTTAAAACATATTAAAAAAAACTACAAAATCACACATCTTCATGACATTCCATCATCATCAACTGACCGGGGTTCCGTCGGCGGGGGCGGGCCGGCACTAAAGGTTCACATACGTGGGTTCCTGAGGGGGGCTGCCGATCAGGCTCGCGGGGGGCAGGGGGGTCGCTGGCTCCGGCCGGAGGAGCCCGAGACCCCCCGAGACCATAACGCTACTTGACTCGGGACTGCGTTGCGGGTATGGTGATAATGATAAGGATTGCAAAGGAAGAGATAGTATGCTTAATTACATGGTGTAGAATTGAGGGAAATTGTAGTTCGATTATGTGTAGAGGTGGTAATGGTAAATTATTGGATGGGAATGAGTAAAGCAATGAATATGGTAGCAGTGAAGGAGAGAATAGAGAAATTACATGAATAAAAGACCATTACAAAGAAGAAATGGTCAGTCATTACAGACATACGAAGCACATAGTAAGAGAAATGGATGATGAAGATTTGGAAGTTATGAATGATAAAGTAGGTAGTGATGTTGAATATGAACACAGTCAAGTAGTGTTTGGTAATGTATTTAGTGTAATAGTTGATGGTGTAAACAAACAAACGTCACCAATAGTGCCAGCGGTCCAGCATCGGTCCGTGAGAAGCGGCAATCATAAGTGGAAAAAACATTTCGATAAGTTCAAAATTATCACCTTACAATTTTTTATCACATTTAAAAATCATCAAATAAAAGCGAGCGAAATTCAGAAAATGTGTCAAGATTTTTTTGAAAGCGTGTCTTTTCTTCATGTTATTCGACAAATGATTGCCCTCTCTCTGTTTCACTTCTAGTTTGTCTATGCTATATCCTAGTTCCACTACGTCACACTTTGGTCTACTTTCAAAAAAATCTATGTCGTGTGATGCTATATTATTTATTTCTTTGTGAAAAGACACATTTTCTGAATTGTTTTCAGCGTCGCCGTATTCTAGAACTTAATGTGCTACAACTCTTTAGAGTATTGCGTAACGCAATACTATCACATAAAACATAAAACACAACATTTACTACAGTATTGTATTTGGTATTATTATTTAAATTAAATAATGCCAAAATAACGACCGGGCTCCTTTTGCTACCGTAAGGAAACAAAGACTAGATGATAAGCCAAGTCTTTCCACATAGAAACAATATTATAAACCGAACAGCAACCGAACGTATGCAGCATACGCTCGGTGATGCTTCATCGCGACAATTTTGCATAGAAGCGAAAAGAAATAAAAAATAGGTAAAGTATGTAAGCTCACCTGCAAGGTTTACACCATTGGTTCTGTTGCTCGAGACCGTATCTCGCGCGACACTTCTTCAAATTGTTCCCTGAAAGTTGCACATAACTTATGTTACAATACATTCTTCAAAAGCTTCATTAGAATTCCAATGCTCTTTTAATTATTTTTTTTGCAAATTAATATTTAACTTTTTTAATGCAAATCAATTAATTTAATCAATAAAAACTTTAATGTGTTCAAATAAAATAAATATGATATCGAGTAAATTTTGCATCAAATTGTTCAAAATTAATTATGTGGTAATATTGCGTTGCGTATACTTTTGTTGGTAGCATAAATAAATTTACCGGAAATCATATTTGAAGCGACATAGAAATAATCAAAACTACAACTAGGTACTACGAAAAAGCTGTCATGCACCATAAATCCACCATACTTGTTAGTGGCATGCGGGGAGAGGAACGGGAGAAATGAAATCGGAACAACGGAAAAAACATTGGTTGTCAAACCAAAGAAATTAACATTCTACACGCATAAGTTTTCAGAAAATAAAAAAAATAAATGCAAACTACGTCTATAATATTGCATTTCGGAATTAAAAAAAAACACAAATAAACATGACGTTTATAAGCAAAATTTAAGCAGAATAGGTTCTCCGGATTCAAAATAAATAAGTTCATTTGGCCAGTATCATTATAAATAAAACACCGCAGACACAAGAAGCATCGGCAGCTTTTGTATATAATAGTCTAGCGGAGGTCCTCCGGTGCAGTATCCTGGGACCTGAGGCTGGAGACGCGACCGGGGGCGCTACCCAGCCGGTCATCATCACACTATCTCATACACCTTTGCTTGCATACTATTTTACAATAGCATAATATCGAGAAGGCTGTCCCAGCCTTGTCCGAGCACACGTAACTAAACACCCTGCAAAGCAATTACTGATGTGTTCAAATATTTGACTGTTGAATAAAACATGCACGCTCCCCGAATACGTTGGCGGCATTTAGGAGCAGAACGGAAAGCCAAAAACCGGGACAACCTTCGAAGGAGTGCCACTTGCATCTGGATGCAAAACTTGTCTCAATAATAGCGTTTGTAATTACAAAAAAAGAAATAAATAAATGCGATAAATATTAAATAAAAAAAAATATACTGGTAATAATTTCTACAACCTTCTCCCCCTTTAACCATAGACATTCGGCAATAGTTTAATACTGTGTCGTTCGGTTCGTACGGAGCGGAGTTCAAAGCAATTGAACTCGCCCGAGATGAGGACGGGAGCGGGCTACAGGAGCGGGAGGGGAGGGGCGTCCAACGTCTCCGGGCTTAATCCTTCGTTAATTGACCTCATTTTTTTAATGAGACGAAGCGACTATAACGCATCCAAACTACATGGAGCCGGAGGTCGGATTGTGACCGTTTCGCAAGTTCATGTATGGTTCGGTTAATTCATGTGATTAGCATGTGATCTGAGCACAGCTGATGACGGCCACGGCGCGGGCGGTATTAATGGGCGCGGGGCAGGGAGACGATGGGAGGGAAGGAGGGAGGGAGTGCGAGCGGTCGTCGACGGAGTGAAAGGCAGTACCTCCATCGGTTGTCTCCTGTTTTCGTTTCCTCTTCTTGCCCCTTTGCGTATTAGCCCTAGACGACCAATCGGGATAGAGTTGCATGTGCAGCTGGCGTTCCCGGCGCGCCAGCTCGTAATACTTGGCTTGCTCCTCGCGGCCAAGCGCATGCCACTGTACCGTCAACAGACGCAGCAATATGGAAAGAAAAGAGAGAAATGCACTTGGACGGTGGACCACGGCTGGCTCGGCCCTACGTCCGCGCGTCCCTAACGCTGGTGCTAGAAAAACAGCCCTCAGTGAGCAGCCCTTCCATATCAATTTTGATCCTACGACAGAATGAAAATGGCCAATTGTGACTTTCCTCACAGAACCTATTCTGCGGTCGTTTATCGGAGTCGCGGCTCGTCTAGACATATATAACAAACCAATATAGTTTCCGATCGGGGGTGTAGGGTGTACAGTACACGGTCACTCGACGACTACAGTACACAAAACACGAAACAACTAGAGGGCGCGACGCGGCGCTCGGCCGAGGTCGGGCGAGGTCGGGCTCGCTCGGCCGTCGCCGCGCCGCGCCCGTCTCCGACTCGTGAGCAACGGTTCCAGCCGCTTTTCTAGCACAGGCACCGTCGGCGCCGCGCGGTAGGTACAGTACAGACAGGTAACACAGTCGATAACACGCACACACGCACACTCACATACGGGCCACGGGCACGGGCACAGGTCGGGTTACGGTACGGATGCTCGCTGTATGTTAGTGAGGATACAAGCCGGACTGTTAGGTACGTGTCTCCTGGGTGGGGTGGCGGTGGCGGGCACTCTAGCAAGCGAGTCGCCGCGCCGGACGATGTTAGTGTGTGGTGCGTGGAGTATCGGGAGCGGGACGGGACAGTCGCGGACAGTGGGGTGAAGCGAGAGTGTAGGTACAGAAGCGTCCATGAGACATGAGAACCCAGCCCCTCGCGTGTCGGGTCAGTTCCTAGAGTCCAATACCTCCCAACTCAGCGGGACTGCGGTCCTTTTTCCGCTTTTTCTTTTTGGAACCGTAACCGTAGTTGTCCCTCGCGCTCCAACCGGGGTATAGCTGCATATGAAGCTGTCTCTCTTGCCGCGCTTTTTCATAGTATTTGGCTTGTTCCTCGCGACTCAACGAATGCCACTGCGTGTTACGGATACGAGGATGCGTTACCAAAGGCCGGGGCCACAATGAATTCACAACCGATGCATGTTAATCGTGGACGTTCAAATTGTTGAACCTCCAAGATTGTGTCGTTTGCTACTCTTGTTAGGATTGAGATTGCGTTCTGGGAACTGCGAGCGGTGGGTTAGATTCTCGGTAGCGGATTGCGAGCGTTGTTTGTTATTCAATACGTCTATTAGATCGCCGATATGGACGACTTCGAGTTTGCATTGTGTTCCATAACGCAAGCCGAGCTGAGCGTGACGAATCGGTTTCCTAACAAGATTAACAAAGACAAAATCAATGCAATTACATAATTGTAATAAACGATCATTTGAATTGAATGTGTTCAAAATATAATTAATTTAAATAAACAGTGATAAACAAAATTAAAATGGATCCTTCAAACGCTGAAACAAGGATAGGGTACTTCAACGTAAATCAAAATTAATTTAATTACAAGTCTATTAAAAATATTTTTAATTTCATAAATTCATTTGGTTCCTCCAATCATTTTCTAATATTCACTCATTAACTTACTTCTACGACCTTCTTTCTTGTAGTTCTGAATTAAGATAATGTTATCAATGAGATCATTATGAGCAAAGAAATATCGTCAGAGAGTCACCTTTGGCACCTAATTTGTTGTCCAAAAATCAGAATCAAAATTAAAAATCATTTACCAACGGTAGACATAATAACGGAACCTCAGATCAATTAAAAAGTAACATCAACAAAAAAGAAAATAAAATATGTTTTCTATTATGTTGCTTTTTAAATTCAAATTTCGAAACGATACATTTTAAAATAGTCATTGAATTTAATTTAAATTTCGAACTCACCCGTCTACCGAGGATTTGGTTGATTGCCGCTGACTCCTTGAGCGTGCATTCTGCGACTACTTTCGCCCTCATTTCTTTCATGTACAGCATGAAGGCGTTTAGTGGTTTCTTTATATGGGGCTTCTTGTTTTGCTCCTTGCTGTTCGAGTTACCCGAATTTTCGGCCGGTTTGTCAGACGAGCTGCTGTTGCCTTTTTCTAACGACCTGGAATATTTTTAGGAAAAACGTGTTTACCGGCTCAGTTATAAGACACATATTGAAATTTGAGTTTTTTTTATTATTTAATTAGTGTCCACAATTAGTGTAATGTAATAAGTGGAATACATTATAATATCAAGCCAAGAATCATGACAAATAAAGACCAAATCGAACAATCTACTAATGGTTCAGATTGTTAGCTTCCATATTTCAACTAGCAAGAAATTGCCTCCAAGCTGGCGAACACTGACAGCTCTATGCAATAATGCTGTCATAACGGCGACATTACACCGTCATCGAGCTCAAAATTGCATGCAAATTCCAGCAGGTGTAAACACAGGTTGATACATATTATATTAATTTTAGTAGTATTATTGAGGTTGGCTTATATTGTTTTGTTCAGATTTTGTAGATACCCCCAAATCCACTACACGGTTTTCCTAGAACATTTTGATCGGGGTCTTCTATTACCCCGTTATTTTGTAATTGACATGATCAATTGTGTTAAATCCATGGTCATTTGGTTTCATCACCGTTTTATTTTAATCTGCAACCCTTTAAGGAGTCATTAAGCAACAAATATCTACACACAGTTTAGCATTGATTTGCTCAGTAAGGATTGATTAGGATATTTGTATGCTATCTAGAATTATGTTTGCTTTCCCTACACGATGTTTAAGTGGACAATTAGGAAACCTAAGTCTTTAGCAGCTTAACAATTTAAAAATAATAATATTCTTATTAAGTATTTTGTTGCTGCCACTACAGATTAATAAAAAAACGTTAATAACTCGAGAGCTCCCAACGATCTATCAACTTTATCTAACGTAGTATCGGCTGGATCAATATGTTAATAACGAGTTTAGGTGTTAACGACACCCAGCCAGACAGACGACAATAAACAAGCGAACGTCCGGTTGGAAATAGACGCGGCGTTTCCGGTGATGTGCGCTCGCGCATACGGACATACGCACACGTACAAGAGTTATAGTTGTATGATATAAACGGTAGACTATTATAAGATTGTAAGCTGATAATTACAATTTTATTATATCATCTATATTTTTATTGAGTTTGAAGATTTAAGTTTTTAGTATCAAAATTGGGTTAGTTGCTGTCAGCACAAAGGTTAATTACTTGTAAGATCTAACCAAGAATGACAAAATGAGTTTTATAATGTGGTAGGAAATAACAAATAAATGGCTATCATCCGGCTACATGAGATCACTACATTAAGAATTCTATTTCAGTGAAGAAGACAGTTAAGGGCAGTAAATCTACGGGATTGTTCAATAACTTTCAAGATCACATCCAAAAAAAAACTAATCTGTAACAGAATTAATAGTGAAACAAAGAAACGCTGAAAAATGACTTCCTCTAAAAGGCGGGATTCAGAAATTATATAAATAGAACCAATAAAATACATTGTCAGTGACATATAGCTGTTAGTTTAAATACCTATATAAAAGTTTTTATTCATCGAAATTAGTTCCAAGAATATATCCAAACGAAATCGGAATATACGACTTCCTCCAGTCGTGCGTTCGAGGCGCGTTTAAAAATGGGAAAAGATAAAAAAAGAAAAACGAAAATCCGGGTACAATGCGCGTACGCTTCCAAACGAGGTATTCACCGGCGCGGGCGCACGGCCTGCACGCAGTAATTATGTGTTATGTACCGTCGGCGTTACAAGCTTATAAATATTTAGTTTTGTATTTATAGATTATTTCTTTTATTTTTTTAATAAGTACTGTGATAATGCCAAGGTCGAACGAAATGGGTATACAATATGTAACAAAAACTCTAGGGTGTATATAAAATGTAAGAAATAACATTTCAGAAACATCTTATTATTTTTAGGAAAACATAAATAAATATAGAATTATTTAAATCAATAATTATTTGGAATAGAAATGTACGCAAAGGCCTAAATAAAATATTGACCAGGCTTCCTAAGTAAACTGTACAAGTTATATTTATATTTTTATAGCTTATGATTAAAATTACTAGGAAGTTAGATATAATTAACTCGAAATAATGATAGCGGATAACTCGTGGCGTTCTTACGGTGGGATGAAATTCCCAGAAGAGATCACGAATAACAATTAATTTTAGCTATCGATGAATGAATCGAGCGCCGAAAAACGATCGAACCCTTTCAAAGATTGTTATCTCTTTAAAATTCACGACTGTTTATAGAAATCCAATACTGTGCTTTTGACCTTATGGTCCTTTGTGATATTTTTTTTATAAATCGTGAATTTTAAAATGATAATAATTCATTATACAAATTTATTCATACATATTTTCTGTTTTCTTTTTTTGTCAGAAAGTCATTTTCAGAAGCAGTGGTCCAGATTAAGCCCTGCATTATTAGAAAATTCTGAGAATTAAAAACGAGTAAAATTTATGGCAAAATTATGTTTTTTTTTTGTCACCCGTACTTTAACGTCACCATCACAGTGGCCCGTTAACCCGAGGCGTCTCATATATCATCTTAATTAAATTTCTCCGCCACCGACTTATTTACATGATTGTGCCTGTAACTTACATATGTATGTACACATACAATATGGATGGCGTGTATGGTTACAGTGCATGCTGTCATCCGAGAAGAAACAACGGTACATTCGTGTTTTTGGGGTCCTTAATAAATGTCAAAATAGTAATAAGACTGGTTAAATCGATGGTATTGGTAAATTGACTTGACCCTTAAGTTGTGGGGAGCAGATTTCTCCAGACTAATCCACTTCGCCTTCATCAACTGATGAACTAAAGTCCTAAATTCTGAGCTTGATTCTGAATATTCATCATACAGCAGGTTTCAGATATTCTGCCCATCTAACCTTGGGATTCTCTCGTTCTAAGTGAATTTAAGAGTAATATTATACTAAACAGACGTCAAAACAAAATTTCAAGAATTTAGTTTACAAGATTACTAATTTGGCCAAAGTTGTGAGATTTTAAACATTAGGTTATACTTTGGGTCCATTTGTCGTCTACACTGTGTATTTTGGCATTGATATTTGTTTTAAATAAATAAATAATTCTGAATATTAGCAAATAAGTTTTATTTTATTTATTTATTATAAATGAGTACCACTAGATATATAAAAAAAGATATATTAAATTAAATTACTTATATGTACTTTCAAAAGTTATGAAAAGTATAAACAGTAGGTTGACCACTAGCCTACCTCCACCAATCCGCAGTGGGCACGCGTGGTGGAGTATTTGCCCATTCCCCTTTCACCATTATTCGTGAAAGGAGGCCTGTGCTCAGCAGTGGGCAGATATAGGCTGTAATTATTATATGTAGGTACTTTCAAAAGTTATGAAAAGTATAAACTAATAAAATAATTTGTAATACAAATCGACACGCGATAAGCATAATAAACGGGGGCATAACTGAACGATTCCTGCACCCATCTGTTCTGTCCCTTCAGAACAAGTTTTATCTTCAATCTATGCAACTAGGGGTGGACAGTTAGACGTGTAATAGCATGATAACATCTACTGATACGTCGTATAGATTGCATAAAGGGTGTTAGTCAATACAATAGGGTATATGGCATTATTTTTTTAAAAGCGTGCCTGCTATTGAAACGTTTAGTTGAACTGTAATTATTAATTTTAATGGTAGCGTATTTGTTTTTTTGACACGTGTTTTGCATTACTTTTTATGTAACGAAAAAAATATGAAAAATAGTCGCGGAAACATTTGTGAATTGATCTTTGATTGATTGTATTTCGTAAATAAATCTTCATCAGGGCCACTACTCTTTGGAAAAGTGGTAACAATCGCTAAATTCATTTCGATTCCGACATTACACAATCGTCCTGCAGGACCACAGATAAAATTCTAAGATAAATAGATAAACCTTGAGGTACTTATTCATCTTATATGACGCCTCCTACATCTCCAGAAGTACATATCCACTTTATCATGGAGCATCAATCTGGGCTTATGTACGACTCTACCCTTCAAGGAGTACAATCATCATAAACCTAAGGATGGTTAGCAGACATATGCCTCCCTCCTTTATATATTTTAGCGACTCTGAACAGGTTACCAACCTACCTGATGGAAGGTCTTCCTCAGCGCTTTCTAGTACGTATTACTCTTCTAGATATCAGTATAATAAAACTGAATAACTTACCTTGCATACCGCGCATGATGTGACTCGAGTTCTGCTTTAGATGGTGGTGGAGGAACCAGCGCAGGTCCGAGCCCCAGACCCAAGCCGCCGCCCAGTGTTGGGGAGAACCGGTATAATTCACTGTGGGTGGGAAAATAACTGGTGATTCTTGGGGTACATCATCCCAGGATATAAAATTATTTATTTATTTATTTATCTATTTATCCTAATTCAAGTTTCATTGTGTCTACTTTTCTTTCCATTCCAGACCATGATTTTCTTTGAAATTATGTAAATTACCAACACAAAATCAACAATAATCATCATCAACCTACACTGTAATCATGTAATACTTGTAATCAGTATCACGTATACAGAAACAAAATACACCAACAATCACATCCAGCTTTACTATCATAAACCATGTTTTTAAACTGGTGTTCGTTACCCGCCTTCTGAGCGATCTAAGATTCCAAGGTTATTTTTTGTATAGGCTTATATTTGACCACAATCTCACTATGGTAAGTGATGATGTGGTCGAAGGTGGTAAGCACACAAAACCTAAAGGAAAGGCTCTTAAGTGCAGTTTCCGAAACAAACCAATAGGTGTTTAGCGACAGATTTTCAACTTGAGGGTGGTAGCCAGCCAGGCAGGTACTACAAACAAAGTACCCTACCACCGTGCTATGGTTTCCTCACGATGTTTTCCTTCGCCGAAAGCAAGCTCATTGTAGGATTCGAACCCACGACCTAAGCCGCGGCGTCCAACGTCACTACCACTGAGCTATAATCGCCTTATAAAATATGAGTTTATCTAGCTATATGCCAAGTTTCATCCAATTCCGTTCAGCTATGACGGTGTGATTGATTTACAAACGTCTTCACAAACTTTATTTTTTATAATAAAAGTAAAGTACCTCGATAGACTAGAACTGGAGATCGGAAGCGAGGTGGGGTACGGACTCCGGAAGCCACTCGCCGCCGAAGATATAGGGTACATGCTCGGGGTATGCCTGTACAAACAGCAACACATAGGGTTTCATTAATCACCTAATTGGGATTTCATAATCTTGGAACTTGGAGTACTGATTCTGCGAGAAATTTGGCTAATCCATTGTTATATAGGTTCCGTTGATCACATTTACACCAAGGTTAGTGATAATGTAACTATAGAAAGTACGTTTAGATGGGAACTGAACTTCGAGTGCAGGTGCATGCACACACCAGGAGGTATTTACTGATTTTCAAATTGAGCGTGGAGCCAGTCAGGCGGGTATAACCAACTATTCCACCGTACTATGGTCTCCTGGTCCTAGACCCATTCGAGCCACTACGACAGAAACCTAAATCGCAAAGCCCCACTCCTTTATCTTTTTGGCAGGATCAAGAATACGGCAAGTAACTGTTCGTCGAAAAGCATGATGCATCGAGACTTAAGATGTTACAAATACTCACCACGAAGCCGCTACTTGTGACATTTCCGGACTAAGCATGGGGTAGGGGTAAGTACCCCCTGGGAAGGGGTACATCGGCGTCCTCGCTAGCCCTGCCGCTGTAACAAGAACAAACAGTTTAACCTCAGGTAAATGAAGGTCTAAGAAAAGGAACATGCATGAAGGATATGGACACTAGGTAGGAAATCACCACAAGGAGTTTATGAAAAGACAATTGATTGTAACCAGGGTCACGAATCTTTGTACATTTTTTTACATGTAAAGAAAAAGGTGACTGACTGACTGATCTATCAACGCACAGCTCACACCACTGAACAGATCGGGCAAAAATTTTGCACAGATAGCTATTATGATGTAGGCATCCGCTAAGAAAGGATTTTTGAAAATTCCACCTCTAATGGGGTAGAATCGCTGGTGAAACCACGAGACAGTAAGCTGGTTTAATATAATGCTTTAAAGAATAAAAGATGATCGTTTAAAGTAGGTAAACGTTTTTTATAATTTCCGAAGAACTAATTCAAAATATCATCAAAGCTTAAGATGCAGTTTCATAATCCAAGGTATTTTATGACAGGCATAAAATTTGGCTATGAAGACCACCTTATGATTTTTAGTTGTATAATAAGGTACATACCTAGTTTAGAATCTAGCTGGTAAGGCGGAGGGATGCCCATGTGAGCTGGTGGTGGCTGCCCTAGGTCTCCACCAGGGCAGAATAGTGATAGACCACCACCCGCTGGCAGGCCCATTTTACCCGTCTGTAACAAAAAAGAGGATAACATTGTTAAAGTAGAGCATATAAAACTGACTTTTGACAAGAACTCCTTAATGAAACATGGTTTGAAACATTTAAGTAGTACCTTTTTAACCCGTAATCTATCACCAAACTTATCACTACCCCAAACAGAATTTGACATTCCTCGCAACAGTCCCAAACAAAAATATCCACCCTGCAAAAAAGAAGTAAAAGCTAGGTGGCATCAGAACAAAAACCCGACAACTCCACTATGGGAAGACGACGCGTCATTAGCAAGTAAATTGGCGCCTGGGTACGTATAAATTTCGTTCTACCCTCCGCCCGGCCCAATTATGCAAAATGGCGCCCAACGAGGGCCATTGAGGCGCGTCGCACTTCCGAGCAGAGTGTCGCACCTCTAATTAAACGTGAACTTCTTTTCACCACTTTATTATGCGGAATAAACGACACTGAAACTCTGGAGGAGTGTACTGGCGTTATTTAGAATTTTTAGTTAATATTTTCATAAGCCTTTACTTAAAAGTTAATACAAACTGAAGCAGGTAAAACTGCAGTCTCAAGTTGAGTTGTTTTTTGTTAATACAAGCTGGATATGACTGTTGGAAACTATTTTTGTTCATAAGTGGAAGAACTACGAGTTAACAGATAGTATTATTGGCTACAGTTTAATGAGTGTATGAGATTTTTTCATTTAAATAAAATAACTTGTTTGATTTTTTTTCGAAAATATTGTCAGTAGGGCGACATAACATGCAAAGCAAAGAAAGGATCATGACGATTAAGATCATCGCATCTTTTGCTTTTGAAACTTAAATGATCCGGAATAAGTATCTTTTAAACAAAATAGCTTATATTTTGTTCAAAAATAAAAACAAAAGTAATAAGCTCTGCTCTCTAAAACTTGCTCCAAAACACATAGTCATTTCAAATCTTTTAAAAGCAAAAGGGCTGTCAATCCCTTCATCGTTCGTTCATATTCGAGGAGCAGGAACTGCTTATTAAGACAATAATTACCACGAACAAAGACGCTCACTAATTAATAATAAAACACGAACAAACAAAGCCCGCCATTCACGCTCGGGACAGCTTAAAAAAAAGAAGTGGAAAAAATAAATAACCGAAACGGTGGTCGAAAAACCTCGACATGCGAGGAGGAACAAAAAGCAAGCATAGACAATGGTGACAGTCGAGACGCATAATGCGGGAGCAGGTCGTTCTTAATTTGAAAATATTTCCATAATAAGATTTGTCTATGGCGCGACCGGTAGAAACAAAAGACGCCGAGCGCGCTTTGTTAGGCTGACAGTACGTGATAATAATTCAAAAATTAAATCATGCAATTAGATCGTGGACGGTTATTAAAAGAAGTGTAAACTGAATTGGAGTCCCTCGTTCCGTTCCCCGTCCCCACGCCGGTTATTAGCTAAACAACTTTTCTCGTTAAAAACTTGCAGTTTTTAAATTAGTAGGCATCGCCTTTTCAGCTTTGCGTGTACCTACATTGAGAAGGCCTCTAATGAAGGCCAGGTGGAGTAGCCAGCTATTGAAGAAATCGCTGAGAGGGTAGTTATTGAAGCCGCATGAAAGCGCGGCGTGACGTCACCGCCACTTAAGCGACAGGCTCCAGTCGCTAATTGGAACTCGCGACGATAGGACGCGAGAAATGTTGCCCCAATCGACTAATACTTCAAAATTGAATAGGTTTGTTAACGAGGCGAGCGGTCGGTGAATGTTACCAATGGGACTCTAGTGCATTTTCATTCGCTAACAGAGTCATATTTATGCGTTCAAACTTTTTAATGCCAATATCGATAACTTTAAGCGTCACCCAAATACGGGAGATGGAATTGGCATAATATTCTGCCAGGTCACAGCCGCAGTCTAAGCGCACACAGACATAGACGAGCCTACACCCCTTTAGTTCACCAATGCGAACGAAGTAGGGCGTAATATCTTGAGAGTTCGCCCCCGGGGTAGTGGGCGTGGAAGTAGGATGCTGCGTCGCCATGGCAACCATGTGTAGGGGCGCCGTACACGTGTCCTGTAGTGGTGTGAGTCAAGGGTGGCTCTGTGGTAGTGTGCGTTCTATCCAGCCAGATTACGAGCGACCTTGGAAGTTTTGGTCTAGTTTCTGATGTGCATTTCTCAACTCGTTATAAATAGCGCGGAGTTTTGACTCTTTTCTTACAATAAAAACCTATTGTGTTACAGAAACGGCGAGTTCAGTTTTTGTTCTAACTTTCATTGGAAACAAGGGGTAATTGTTCACGCGGAATACTTTGATTTTATACGGATTCACCTGGAAAAAATAGCTGTATTCGCCATTCAAGTTTCCCAAATAAAAAGTATACAATGTATTGATGAAAATAGCTCAACTCTTTATTTCATTGTTTCAATTTGGAAAATAAACCATTCTGTAATGTAACAGATGGAAAAAACCCAAAAGGTAAACTTCGCTACCTATCACGTCATTTCTTATCCATTTCCGGAATTGGTCCTTCGAGCCGGATGCGAGCGCCGGATCCTCATAACGAGGGAGAGCTCTGCATCTATCTTCATTCTACATATATTTCACATATATCAGTTTTTTTAATTTTACAAGAACGGATGGGGACGTATCCAATGGGGTAATGCGATAAGCTTCTGAGGGTATTTATGAAAAATATTCTTTCATTGTGAAAATTCTTGAAATATTCATCTTTGTGAGTAGATAATAACTCTTTATGTAAGTTAGAATAAAAAATATAAATCTGAGCAGCAATGAGAAAACGTTCCAGCAGAAAGCCTTTAGGGAAAAGGTCACAAAATAGTTCAAGAACATATCAAAACTCATTCCTAAATGGCTTTATAAACCTTTATAACAAAATATGTAAATCATTTCCCAAACTACATATTTTCTTTGATAAATCGAGACGGTCCCAAGAAAATCGAACAGTAAAATTGGAAGGGGATATTCAAATCTGCAAATATCGGGAGAGAGGCTTTTGTGGGGAGGCTGGGGTTGTTGACCTTTTCTCGACAGCCAGCCATGCAGATCTATGTATGTGTACATGTCAGGGATATACCAGTTGCTGGAGGCGACTATTTGAATTGAAATGTTACGTTTAGATAATATTTTATACTACTAGATGTTTTTTTTACTATAAATAAGCTTGTAATTGACCCAAATCTCACTATTTGGCCAAAGCAAGCACACAAAGCCTAGTAGGGAATTGGCCTTCATGTGCCTGAAGAAACCGGTCAAATTAACATTGCTTATCAGCCCCTGCCTTAATTTTAGATATTTCATAAAAAAAAATGCTAATCTTGTCTTCTAAACTGATTGTTGAAATCAAGGAGCATCTATTCATTCTGCGCTCACACCTGTAGCAAACCACGCTTATACCACATCCAGGCCCGTAGCCAAGTGACATCCACGTTCATTGCCATCGAAGGGCATGCCAATTATGTTTTTGACGTGCTACAGGGCCACGGGCTTTCGTCAGGAAATTGGAATGGCCGTTATATTCGCAACGAATATTTACAAGAGGGTTTTCCATTTTATATACATGCTGCGGTATTTACAATAAGGGTGAAAGGCTATTTGTGCTTAGGTATTTATGATACTAGATGTTTAATGCGGCCCTGGATCGACATAATTTGGATTTTATGTTTACTAGTTTTGCGTATTTTTTTAACATTATACTTAAGTATATCGGGTGAGACCCGACGAACTTGTAATGTATTTTTTTTGTTTTTATTTATTTTGTTTAGAGACATAAGTTTTTGGGTGTATGTAAGCATAACGGTGTACGTTTCTAGGGTTGAACTTTCAACAATAACTTGAAAATGGTTAAAAATATTAACATAGTTTCCTGGGGCGACGTGTGTAGTACAGAGAAATAATCTGTAATTTTCGGGAATGTCGGTCGTTCTGTCCCCACCCGCAAAATCAAGGGTAAGGGAAAGTGGGGGCTACCTCCATCACTTCCCCAAAATTTTGGATGATGGGTAAAGTGACCTAGTTTAAAAAGTACAAATAATAATTAAATAAAAAAACTAAAAAACCTCCAACACAAAAACTCGAATTCGTTCATGCCCTTCATGCAGTATTTAATTCTACAGTAAGGTCTGTTTAAAATAAACCCATGCCATAAAACTATTTTTTATATGAAAATAACACTAAAGTCCACCCAGCTAAAGTTGTTTAACACTAAATAAGTGTAGAAACCGTCAAATCGACCGCATCACAAAATTTAAGGCATCCTTTTTTGAAGTCAGTTGAAAATAGGTATTATTTGTCGCCAATTCGTCGAATAATTTAATTTAAAAGCAAAACGTACCGCGCCGTCGACGCGGGCGCATCAATCTTGATCTGCTAACTTGTACACTTAACCACTGAGTCACTGTGAGTCAGTTAATACACTCAACGACAGAATATAATATCGCTTATTTTAGTAATTTCTTATTTAAAAGTACAATCCGTATTAAATCTGAGTAGAGAAGATGCCAGAAGCTGCTTTATTGCCTCGGGGTACTTGATCACAAATACTATGTATTTTTTACTGTAAAGTCATTGGTTATTAAAACTTATAGTTAAGCTTACCGTTGGAATGCGATGTACCTTTAAAAAAAGAAATATAATAGTTACTAACACAGTTAAAATAACTTAATTCAAAAATTCTATAATTAGATTTTAAAAAAACATCATATAACTAACGTCACTCACTATTTACTTTTACTTGGATATATCGCAGTTTCCAGCAGTGACAACCCTGTCAAAATAAGTACAGTTCGACACAAAAATAGAGTGTATTTGTAAATGAGGACCGTTAGCTATAGTTACGTAGGTACAGTTAAATAGAAATAAAAGAAATTAGAACTCTGACCGACATTGGCAAGAAATTCCCGTAGACTGTACAAAAGGACACATTTGGCAATATGGTATTACAGTAATGCCAATAGGTACTTGGGTCAGTGTCGTATTGGCATTTAGTTTATCTTTCTCTGCGCAAGCTTTCGCACTGTTAAACATTTTAGATGTGCGTGCGCAATGTGCCTCAAATATCGTAAGGGTTGCCACTTTGTGTAAAATTCTACTGTAAAAATGTTTTATATAATGGACAATATACCAAAACAAAAACCATTTAAGTAGCAAGTCAAACTTTGCAATTACGCGTCAGCAAGATGACATTTTAGCTTCAAAATGTACTTATAAAAATTTTATAAAATAAAAAACAATTCAGTGTCGTCGACAACCCTAATTATCGCCATAACACGCGCTCTCCGAATAACGTCCCTCACCATCCAATATCGACATGTGAATGAATTTTATCTTTAAAGTCCTCTAGATAGAGTTCAAAGTTGCGTTTAAGCTGGGAAGTTTAAATTTAAATCTGGCTCAATGATTGTCTCCTCTGCTAATCGTAAAAATTCCCGCGACATACCCGTTACGGTCACTTTAATATATGCCGTGTCGGGCCCGCGCTGTTTTACACGAATTGTTTGTCAATGAGTTTGTTCCAATTTAAATGTTTGCATTCAGTTTAAAATAATATCAGTACAGGGTTTTAATGATATCTGTAATTATTGATAGAATTAATTAAAACGTAATTGAAATAATTTACCGCAAATTCGAATGCAAGTTCATTTAAATTCATAAATAGTTTGATGATTTTATTCCGTGTAATATCATCAATAAAATTATAATTTATGTCATCAAAGAGACTTAGAAATATGAATCTTTAATGTTTCACTTGGAAAATAAATAAAAAACAATGGCATCCAATCTCACATTCCCATTAAGAATACCTCAATATAAGGATGTACATGAAGATCATTGGCTATCCTGATAAAACACTACCTGTCTCTTTCTCTCTATAGCAAGAAACATCCTGAGCATTTCCGCTGTGGGTGTGATTGCAAATTTCGGCGTTAAGTGACAGTTTCGCCTTAATGTGTTACTTTATATATGATAATGTGTTTCGGTACTTTCGGTATTCGCACGATGAGTTTTTTTGTCGAAATACTTTAACGTTTTGAAGGTGAGATGAAACTGGGTGAAGGGAATTTGGTTCTGCGTTGACTTATAAAATAGCTTTGCTGTTGGACGACTTTACAAGTCCTCTATATAGATTTCTTTGCCTTCTAGTTATGGAAGATTATTATATAGCCTCAAGAATATTTCTCCTCCATACCAACCGACTACATCACTTATTCATAGTAAAAGACAAGACCAATACATGAATGATGAATACAAATTGCCACTCAAGTATTCCTCAACTCTTTTATTGAACAATTAGAATGATACTTAAAATAAAAGGTGCTATTAAATCTAATAACATATCGCGACAATGTCGAGCGGTTAGTTCGACAATAGAAGGTTGACTCGCAGGGGAGTATTAACCACTCTAATCACATGATGTTTAAATGTAGAAAACGTGTTTTCAATTATCTTGCGGTGGCGTATTCTGGAAAATATGATGTGGTGATATCAGTTAGTTTTCGTTGCCTTATTTCAATTACCCTTAATATTAGAGGGTTAATCTTGAATAAAAAAATACAAATAAAAATCATAAAAGTCCCTGTAGAAACCATTTAACCTTTTATTTTTATGAGTAAAGCAAATAAGACTGCAAAAAACTTTAAGTTTTTGTTACCTGATATAAGTACCTAGAATATGAGTAGTGTTTAAGGTTGCCACCTTATAAATTTGATAGACACCCGGAAATGCGAAAAAGACCATTTTAATTTAAAAAAATGTAAATCATAGTCATTTACTGAAATCAATTACATACATACATATTTAGCAATATTATTTGGTTTAGTGTAGCTGTGCGTTACGGATGGCTTGCGCGTTGCAATCGCCAACCCCGACCGACTCGGAGGTTTATAACACTAACCCGTATATGCACTATTCAATCGTAGGCTCCGGGTCAACCCCGGATAAGTGGCAACCCTAGTGTTTCGTCTACTCAACGGAATATAAGTGTTTTATTAAGAAATCTGACTAGCTTTTTAAACACGATGCGCCATTACCGCCCACATATTTCCGCTTACCTAACTTTTATCCATAATAAACGAAAATGAAGCACCTAATAATCTTTTTAGTAACGATGTTTGAATATTAAGCAATAAATGTATTCTTAATAATGAAATATTTATATTATAAATTGATATGTACTAAATTTATTCCCACGAAGATCAAAATAGTTTTTGAACGAATCATTATACTTACTATATTAAATACTAGCTGTCCACTGCGGTTTCACCCGCGTTCCCGAGAGAAAAAGTAGCCCATGACCTCCTCCATATCATAGGCCATCTGCGTACCAAATTTCATCGTGATCGGTTCAGCGGTTTAGGTTAGGTTAGGTAACAAACAAACAAACTCACATTCGCAATTATAATATTAGTTGGATAATATTATGTTTACAATAACAATAAATGAGAGTTGTGGTGAAAACTAAATTTAAATCAGATTTAGTATTAATTTACTACAAATTATTCCAATTATAAACCAACATCAAATAAGTACACATTTTTTTAGTTTATTACATTTTTAATTTAGTTTATCTAAGTATTCTCGTTAAGAAATAGTTTTCATATTGTAGTGAATATGGCCGTGTGAACAGAGTAACATGACAAATAGTGTTGTATTAAACACCGTTTAATAAACAAGAGGGGGCAATTAAAGCATACGACACGTCAAAGGGTTAATTCCAGGTTGTCCACTCGGTTGTACCGGGTCGATTAGATCCGTCCGCCGCGCCGTCACGTGTGGCCGTGAGGGTTGGAATTTTTTCATAGTTTGAATTTTTTAGATTTAAAGATATTGTAATATTTAATTTATGTGTAGTTATTTTTTATATTTTGTTCACTAGATAGACAGGTAACACGACAAATTATTTGAATAAATAAATAAATTATCGTGTACATTTATCACACGGATTGCTTTATTTTTTGACATGTTATTTTTCCACAGCTTTTAATTTTTTTATTGTTGATTTACTTTTATTCCTAAATATTCTAATTATATTTTTAAATACAGATGAAATTTCGATTACCGGCAAGGACTCATAAAAAATGTAATTACCTATACAGATTTAGTTTTATTTAAATTGGACCCCGAGCTCCTTTGAACATTTTTCACTATTCCCAATACTTTAGAATTTAGCCACCTATGCCCAGTTGTCAAATTTTAATTCACCCTGTATTGAAAGAAAATATATATTATTATTATTATTTAACCTTTTTCTTAATAATATTGCAATGAATTCTGACAAAATTTTATATAAAAAAAAATAACTATATTTTACATTTCTTGTTTTTATTTCAATTAGTTTGTCTCTTCGTTTTAGGCATAGGTATTGAGCATGCTCCGTCCCATGGCTTTCTGGCAAGTTTAAATTTTTCTAGTAAATGTAAAAGTACCTATACATGTTTGGCTTCATGAAAAAAAAATACGTTAATTTATTTATGCATTTCAATGACTTTAAGTAGGTACTGTAAAATGTAAGCAGATCACTGCTACCTACATCAAATAAATTAAGTTTTTTTTTTAACAAAACACTCTGTAACCTCTCAAATAGCAACTAAAAAGATTTAAACATAGACGCAATATAGCGGATTCAATTTTCTGTGTGTAATAAACAGGTGGAGGGTTAACCCTGCATTTGACGCGGTGCCCGCGGCGGGACTTCAAAGGAAATATAAATGTATGAATTGTTTAGCGAAAATCCACCCGCTGGCGTCGGATCCCTGCGACCTCCGGCTATATAAGGGTTAAATATGAATTATTCTAATGTTTCGAATTCCATAACAATTTTAAAATTACTTGTCGATTTATTAATTTATTACATGATAGCCTTAAGCAGTATTGTATACTTATAATCAGGTTAAAGAGATATAACAAGGGGTGTTAGTAGGTATAGAAGTGGAGAAAAGAGGGCAAGAAGATCTTTTATGATATGTACTTAGGATGTCATAAATAACTTAAAAACCTAATAGGATGATTTGTGATGATGTATATAAAGTAGGATTTGAGATGATAGGTGATAATGACCATCACAAGATATTGAGGTCAAACACAATGTATTAACAAGTGAAAATTTGCAATGTAGTTTAATAAATTAACCTATCAAATTAAATTACACACAATCAATGCTAACAAGATGTCAAGGGGTACTTGATCAGATGTCATTTTTGAAATAATAAATGACCACCGTTTGACAGTTTGATTATTTCTGTTCACTCCACTTTTTTATTGTGATGATTGTCTATGTAATTTACTGGAAATGTATTGAGGACTGTTAAATATTACCCTCAAAGACTATACGACAGTTAGTAATTAAGTTTATTATTTCGGGTGGATGGTGGATGGAATCCATTCAAACGATAGTTAATGAATAATTATATGAATTAAGTGAAAATGTTATTACAAATATTTGGATTAAAAAAAATATACTTTCTACTATTAAAATTAAAAACAGGCAAACATCTTTACCATTGTCTTAGACAGATCTCGCAGGCATATCTACAGATATAAGTACTGAGTGCAATACTTGTATTCGACTATTTAGACTGAATTAAACATAACTTTACCAAAAATCCAATCCAAATAATTCATCGAAACACGAAAGAAAACGCACCTATGTCATTTATTTTATATTAAAAAGGATCGATCTAACACCGTCCATTTTAAATGGAAATAAACAAAATTATATTGCGTTCAGACATGAGCGAACATCAAAAGGAAAAAGTAATGCGCGGAGTTGCCGGTTGACGATGTCATTTCCCTGTAAAATATTAACAGGGGGGATGTTCGTACGGCGCCCTGTCATTTCAGGGTTAATACAGGTTAATACCAGGGTATTCTCTTTATAGTACGATTGTACTGTATTATCCGTCTTAACGAGCTTGGTGACTTCTTTTTCCTTACATATTTCTTATACCTTAATGTTATGTTGACTTCGAGGATGTATCAATGTGTATTACTGTAATTATTGAGATATCTCTACTTTATTTTTACGGGTTCGTACTTGTAATTAAAAAACAACATACTGTCAATGTTGATTTTAATAAAGAGGTATTATAACAAGGAGTGTATGAATATAACAATTCTATGCTCAGTCTTTCACTGTGGAAGCTGTCCGGCTGTGGAACTCTCTTCCTCTAAATATTAGACAAGTACAAACTATAGATTCATTTAAATCACTTGTTATTAAACACTTTCACTCCTTTTAATTCATATCTTAATTTCTTTCTTTGTATATGTTAATTTCCTTATATGTTTATTAGTTTTTTTTTTGTATTTATCAGTGTATTATTTTACAATATAAAGTTTATTATTGCTTTTAATTGTTTATTTGATGTATTAGGATTTAAAATTATTATGTAGTGTATGTTTTACGTAGGTGTACCTACCCATCATAAATGTATCCTGTTACCCTAGGTTGCCTGGAAGAAATCGCTTCAGCGATAAGGCAGCCTTAATTGTTATTGTATTGCTGTATTAATGAAAATAATAATGAGAATATTTATTTCAGTAACTTAACTTCTACAATAACAATAGATGAGAAATACCTGTGCTAGGAGGCTCTTTCATATCTAGTACAATAATATGTAGGAGTAGGTATATTAACATTTCAGCTCTGTTAATTTTACAGAATTAATAATAGTTGTATTAATAAAAACAAATATAATAATTTAAAGAGCTCATTCATCAAGGTAGCAGGGTAATAGAAAGTCAATACAAGATTGAAAGTCAAAGAATCAGCTTTATCAATATCAATCAACGTCCGGTGTCTGTCTATTGTATATTAGAAGTGTTCTCGTGTACTATTATACAGTTTTGTTGTATAAAGGTTGTATAAAAGAACATGTTTCTTTTTTATTAAAGAAGAAAAAATATACAGTGATATTCAAAAAAAGCTAAATTAAAAATAACAAATATTTTAATAAATAAATTGAGCTTATTCTTATCCCTATATCCTTCTGTCCCTAATATATTATAATTCGAGTGTGTTTGTTGGTCTGTCCTTCTTTCTCGCAGCAACGGAGCAAATGAATTGACCATAAATAGTTTATGAGCCGGAGAGTGATATAGACTACTTTATATCCCGGGAACGTGGGTGAAACCGTGGGGCGAAAGCAAATTGGATATTTAATTTACATTAAAAATATTTACAGCTACTATACAAATTGTAACGATCATTTTAGTTCTAGACCTCACAAGACTAACTTATATGAAAGAATAACACGAAAAATTTAAATCGATTAATTCTTAACCTAGGATCGCTGCTAACATCCACGTGACATCCGCAAAAAGCTAATTTAGCTCTATCAAGCCCTATTAAATCTACTTTACAGATACAGTATGACTCATCCTATTCTCACGGTATTAATCCTATTTTCCCATAGGTCACATTGAAAAAACTATCCACGCACATCCCTATACCTACCTATGTGTAAACGTAAACGCAATAAGTCTATTTTAATTACCAGCATCGATATCGCCAGATTCCTGTCTTGCCTACTCGGGAGCTGTGCTCTACTAGCTCTAGGGATGTGACACTGCGATGGATTAATATCGATATTTGTATAAAGTTAATTCAAATCCTGTTTTAATTGGAAATTTATATTTTTGTGTGAGCTCACTCTTTCCGTTGTAGTCGCTTGTAGGAAGCAGTGAACGATGCACGTTGCGCGCAGTCATAAAACGTGGACAGTTTTTGCAAGCGCATGGGCAGATCTAATGATTTAAATCTCTGGTGTTAATATAGATGGGCCAACTAATTAATAATTAGCACATAATTTGGTTAACTTTTATGACGATTAAAATATTTATTAAACTGATTCAACAAGGAAGTCTTCCGGTCGATCACTACTAATGGTTTATACCCTGTTTTTTATTTCCGTGCTATAATGGAAACTGTTTTAGTTTGTATAAAAAAATCAATCGATATCGATGCATCTAAACCGATCGTTTCCCATCACCGTCTAACACAAACAAGCCCCGATAACGAGGTGAAATATTCACATTGCAAGCGCTACATAATCAGCTCTATGCCTGACTCACTCACTCTTTAATTCACCTATGGCTGAGTTGAGAGGAAGGAAAAAGACGGCACGCGCCGGCGGCACGTACAAAGGGGTCGCGCTCTCTTTGATCTTACCGCCGCGCGTGCGTACGCTACGAGCAACCATGCGTGTGTGCGTGTATGCAGATGAGACGGGACTGAGAATTTGATAATTGCTAAGATTTATGTGGGTGCCCCTCCATGGGCTGACCTGACGCTGAAATTTTGCATTTGTTTAAAATTCGCTACGCGTAGGGCATGTACGAGGAGTTGAATTTTGATTTCTATTGCGACTATTTTGATGTAACCTACAGTGCTTTGTTTAGCTTACGATTAGGTATTTGCTTTGGACAGAATTTAAAAATATAACAATATTTGTCTTATTTTGAAACGCTTTACAAAATAGGTCCAGCCCGAGAGATCGATAAACAAACCAAGGAATAGGTCACTCAAAAAGCTCTACTTATAATAGAAAATATATATTATCGACAACCTGTATAAAAAATAAATACAGGTTGTATTTATTTCTTTTAAAATATATTTAGCGTCCAAAATGCGACTGTTGCACAGTAAATTATATTTTAACATGTTAACTATTTGCATAACCAGCCAATAAAACGGATGAGTGGGGTCACTAACACGTTGAATAGATAATCATAGAGATAAGCGTTTAAGGCTTCGCTTTTAGAGTTCCGTGTCTTTTTTTAGCGATGCGGAACTTGGGTTATGTACATGACATATGATTTACTTGTATTATTTTACTTGTTGAAAGTTAAGGAGATAGAATATGTCTTGGGAAAGGACATAGGCTATCTTTTGTCTCAACGAAACTCTCTTAAGGGGTGGAAAAGGGGATGGAAATATGTATGAGCAACCCATAATCCCTCAGTTCAAGAAATACGAGTTTCATTGTTTTTGCAAAATCATCCCTGAGGGTTAAATAGGGGATTCAAATTATGAGGTGTTCTTTAAATCCACTCCTTATGTATAGTTTATGACAATACGAACGAAGTTGCGGGTAACAGATAGTTCAAATATATACTTAATAACAACCATTATCCATCATCATAGGCACAACTGAGACAGTGTTCAAAGAACGGTCTCTCTCAGCACCATTTTGAACGGAATTATTATAATACTAGCTGTCCCCCGCGGTTTCACCCGCGTACCTGTTAAAAGTATCCTATATCTCTTTCCATACCATGGGCTACCTGCGTACTAAAATTTCATCGCGATCGGTTCAGTATTTTGGCGTGAAAAGTAACAAACAAACTCACATTCGCATTTATAATATTAGTTAAGATTAGGATTTGAAATCAAAGTCAAAGCCATTTACTCAGTTTAGGTGCTACCTTATGAAGTTCAAAGCTACTGAGAATAATAACATCACGAGACGGTACTATAGAAACTAGATAATTAAAAAACAAATTGCATTGCGTTCACTTTAATGATGTAGAGCTAGTAAGTCGTAGGTAGGTAGTATATCAGTTATCTTGTATAATACTAATCCTGTATATTAAAATAAATTTACTTTTATAGTACTTATATTTTAGTACAAAATAATGAGACACAATAAATAAACAATCTAATTCATAAAAACAGAACATGATACAATTACTTAATGGTAACAGTGTTTACTATGAGTGTCTATGAGTTATGATAAAAACAAGTGTAGAACGACTAGACTATTACATGTTGGATTAACTGATAACAAACGTCGTGATAACGACTAGTAATTCCGTTATGCTTGATGACACTCCTGCGCATTTTATCAATAATATTGAATGTGGAACAATTGATTGTCACATTTGAAAATTTAACCGATTCATTTATCTAAAATATACAAAATGACATTGAGAGGATGTATAATAATAAATTAACTGACACCAAAGTTAATGTTATAAAAACAAGTTTGTTGATACTGTGGTTAAGCATAGTACATTGTGGTGAACCACAAGCAAGGTAAAAAAGTACCCAACTAGTGTGTCAGAAGACTGACAAGTATGCTAGCGGTCCACCTGATGGTAAGTGGCTTTACCGTCGCCTATGTACATTAGCAATACCAGGGGTTTTGCCAATGTATTACTACCGACCTTTATAAAGCCTAGAAGGCAACTAACTGGCTACTGCTTTTCAAATTGAGGGTGGTAGCTAGCCAGGCTACTACAAAGTACCCTACCACCGTGCTATGGTTTCTTCACGATGTTTTCCTTCACCGAAAGCTCAAGCTCATTATAGGATTCGAACCCACACCGTGACATCCTACGTCACTACCACTGACTCTTATTTTAAACGCACCATTTCCAAATTTCAATCGATATAGTGCTAATATCCATCTAATCTCGGCATTCTTTTGTGACGAACATAAGCCGAAAGGCAACAAGAGCTTTAAAGTGATCACGAAAAATGCTAAAAGATCGAAACAAGTCCGCATACTTTCCTAGCACGTTACCAGGCACGGACGCGTAATTTTCGCGATAAACGAAAAAGAGACGCGAACATTCCAAAGGCCCCGATTTCCCTGTCCATTGTAGTTGCTATTTTTTTCATCTTATTTAGCGCTTTGTTGGCGAGCCCTTTGAAGTCTACGCCCCCTCCCCCCTTTAAGGGGTGTTACAAATTGCGTCACGCTCGTATTCCGAAGCGTAAACATGTTTCTACTACTATTTGCTCGTTAGGTCGAAGTATTCCGAGCACTTTTCTAGGAAAATCATACTTTGTGACTAAAGAAAATGCGCGGCGCCATTATGAAAAATTATTTTGTGCTTACAACAGTAATTCAGGAGCATATTATTATATTTTTGTTCTAGATAAACAAAAGAACGCAGAATCAAGTTAGTCTACATTCAATTAACTTACAAATAAAGATGAAGTTCTGGCCCTCAATGCAAGAGAAGCTTGTCCTATTGAGGACAAAAAGCTGACAACGATATTGTAAGCAACTGAACAAATAGTTGGAACAACTAGTAATCTGTAGCGAATTTAGAGTAAACCCGCCCCAGACTTGTCAAATTGGAATGTCAACAGTTGGTGACACGAACGTGGGGACAAAACACCACGTATAAATGCTTTCATTGCTGCACATCTTTCGAGAGGGATCTTAACGATTTTCGAGAAATCACTCAAACAAATTTCATTAAAATTGATTGAATATTTAAGCCGTAAATACTCTATAAAATAGTTTTGTAATTGTATAGTATTCCCAGTCAAGCTGAGTCGTTATTCCGCCTGATAGAAGAGCAGAATATAATGATGATGATGATCGTATGGATCAAAATACCTGTCATCTGACATCTTAAGAGAATAATCGCTTGAAAGCGCTATAAAGTCAAGTCAAACGTTATGATAACTTCAATCAAAGAGACCGTTTAACATCAAAACGTATAATAAATTAGAAAGATAAGAATCTCGGCACGTATGATATAAATTATAGTGGAGTTAGAAACGTTTATCGAGCTATTAGTTCCGTTGAGGAAAATCTCATTTATATTTCAAATCTATTTCTAGTAATGAGATCCTTGGGTATTAAACTAGATTGAGAAAATTGTGCAGTCGTTTTAGCTACTAACAGTGATACTGTGATATTACCATGTAGGTACACAAAAGTTCAAGGACTCAATTTTCAAGTAGACATGATTGTAAAAAATAGTATCCACGCAAATTACTCATTGGTTAATAACTATGTACCTTTACAAGGTTGCAATGGGACTGGTCAGAAAAGTCAAAATACTTACTATATAAAAGGCTTATCATCAGGCGGACCGTATTCTTATTTGTCTGTCACCTTAGCGGTATAAAAAAGAAGAAATATCTTAATTATAATTTTAACCTTCATATTAAGATTGTTCCCTTCAAACGAATATCCAGAAACAAAATAATTATTAATATAAAAATAGTTTAAAACTATGTATCATAATTTTCTTCGCTGCACCCACCGTAAGCTTTAATATAAATGAGATTATTAGAATGAACAAAAATAAGCTATTCACTCAGCATTGCCAAATTGTGTCGCATCTCGATAAATCACTGGGCATTTCCAAATAGTTTTGGTGAAACACAGGCGTCGTGTGCGTCCCACAAATCCTTGGGTATTTTTTTAATGAACAATGTGTACTAACATATTAAAAAATATTTTGCACGTAGATGTATAGCTCTCTGAATATGGAAGCTATACCACGGCATACATTATAAATAATAGCAGGTGTAGCATAGGCAACAGTGATAAGCGATATTACTTCACTGTCATTTTTATACAATGTGTAAAAATACAATAGTAAACTGACTGACTTAGTAGAGTACTTAGTAGATGTAGATAGATTAAAAATATCAACCCCTTATATAATCTTGGTATTAAAGGATCACAGATGCGATCACGGGCCGGTAAGCTAGTTAATATATAAATTATAGCTAAAACTAATGAGCATCATAATGCTCATCTTATAAAGTTGGCAAATCTATCCGCTCGTGTGTCTCTCATTCAACATAAATCTAGCGTATATGTCTTCAAAGTAAAATTTTTAAATATGCATAAAAACGTCAAACAGTAAAATTGATGGCAACTACACATATGACTATAGAATACCGCCCGGAATGTGCTCTAACGAATGATATACTAATAAACGATGCTGAAACGATTTGTAAAAATATAATGTGCGGACAAGACCGATTAGATAGTCTTACAATTATACTAATTGAAGTTGAACAACTTGATAAAAATATTGTAAATGTGGTCGATTATGAAATAAAACATGACGTGTATATTAAAATGTTGAATGAAATTAATATGAACGAATACTTGGCAGATAAAACTAAATTAATAAGTGTAATTTTATAAAAGGTTAACCACATAATTTAATTAGGCATATAAATTTAATTACGTAGTGTTTCACAAACAGTACAAAAATCACCATAAATTTCACAAATAGAGTAAAATCCGTCCTAGTTTCAAAAGAAAATAAGCTAAATTTTAAATCGTTACTATAGAACAAAGTCGCTTTCAGTCTCGAGACACGATTACGAGCCTCTCTGTTTTATAGGCGTATAATAAAACCGAAACTGGCAGCTTTTTTTAGAGTCAACTGCAGAAGATTAATTTTATAGTTAACGCTGCCACAATAAAGAAACTTTTAAGATTGAATTGGTAATAAGGTATGATTTAATGAGTGGATATACTTATGCAATTTTCTTTGCAAAGGCATTTGATAAAGTAGACATGACATTTCGTTTGTTATTAATCAGTTTTTGTAATGATAAACGAAGAGAAACGATAAGAGAAGTTATTTAAGACAAAGGCGCAAAAAAAACGAGAATAGAATAAATCACCGGTTACTAAATTGTTTTCAAAATGGAGTTCCCTAGGGACTAATCATAGGTCCACTACAATACATTGACAATAGTCCAATAAAAGGTAAAAATTATTGTAGCTCTGTTGTTTCGACCTCAGACTACTCTTTTAATTTACTAATTGGTCATAATTCTTCAAAATAACGACCCAATTAGGTCCAATCAATCCCTGATATAGAATTAACATTGTGGGTGCATAATATATATGACAGACAACAGGAATTTATAGCCGTTCATGTTAATGGATATAGGATTTGATGGCTAAACTGAACTGGTTAAATGAGAAACGTATTTTTTACTGTTTCTTATAATCGATAAGGTAAATTAAAAATATTTTTGTCTATTAAAATGCTAGGGGAAATTGTTATGATAATCTATAAAAATAGTAATGATAGTAATAATATTTTTAATAGAAATAACATCCTGTAACGTGGTCAGTTGTTGATGGGCCGGATAAGTTGAAAAGCGTCGGTTAAGTTTATGTTCCGGGTCATATTTTTTACTTCATGATGCATGATCTTGGTGATGTTGTGTACGTGCTTATTATCTCATCTTCAATCTACAGGTTCAATGGTTTGATGGATATAAACAAACTTAGCTTACTAAGGATTACTTAACACACAATTGCTAATTTTTTTTTTGCAATGATAATACGGAAATGCTATATCTTTGGCAAATAAAGATTCTGTTACAATAGGGGTTGCATCATTAAATTCAACAACATCATCAAAGTTATGTGTAATTTGCCTATTAATCATAAACTCATCAATGCTACAATATTTTCCGCCTTCCCACACCGGTCAACACAATACCAATTATAATATAGAGCATAAATTAAAACTAAATAACCTTAAATAACCATAAGGAGTTATGTAAATCAATTTGCTTATCAACATTGTGATCTGAACTATGGTTAGAGTTGTATCGATAGAAATCGAAAGTGAAGTGACCATAAAAGCATTATGTCAAATGCGTTTACGCATTGGCCATCGGTAGCAAGCGATATATGATAATAAAATGCACTCTGTATAGTTTGAGAAGTAAATCTATTGTTATCATTAAAAGTTCTCTCTCTCTCTAACTAAACTATACGAGATATTGAAATTAGCATAACTCTTAGTTCTGCGAGTAGACTAGTTGAAAACAATACAAATATCAATAGTATTTGGTTAAGACGAGTTCCAACTTTTTCACTGTGTTATTGCTGCTTTTATTCTTTTTTATTTTAATAAAAACATATCATATTCTGTTCATTATTTCTAATTAATGTATATACTTCAGCCATGTTTACAACTTCAGTTGCCAGATACTTTGATTCAGTTTTTTGTGTATTGAATTGTCAACGTGGCTTTTTCAGGCTTATTTAATGAACAATTTACCGAACAAAGTTTTATTATGTTTTATAATGATTTGATTTTTGATCGCGAATTTATATTTATTTTTTATCATATCCATTACTAGACTGCATACGTCTACCTTATTACTAGGCACTAATCATCTAGCTGGTGTTTAGAATATACCACTATCAGTTCTCGTGTCTAATAAATCTGTCAGTTTTCTGCTATCCAGGTTAATATCTCCATATTTAGTCAAACACACCAGTTTTGTCTTATAGTCAAACGTATTAATAAATTTCACATTGTTATAGAATAGCATTTCTTAAGTAAAATCCAATTCTACGTTCACATAGGTCTGCGCTTGTGTATTTCGGACGCCTTTGATCTCACCGCCCGCTTTAATGAGGCGGGCCATATAAACGGTAACTAGTTCGAATTGTTCCTTACCTACTGTCTATGTTAGTGTAATAACGATTTGTTAGCTTTAACCGTAATGGCTTTTTAAAATTTTCAAGAAAATTCTGTTCAGTTTGTTCTTAGTGGTAATTGTATTTATTGATTGATTTGCATTGTACGTTTGGTTTATAAATAAGCGGCTATTTCACTGAATCTAAAAAAAATATAATCAGCCTGCGGTTTTATATCCCGATAAAAAAAAATCGAACGAAATACAAAAATAGCCATTTACATTCATCATTCTATTACGTCCATTTCTGTCACTTTTAAAACTCAATAGCGAGAAATGAACACCCGTGAAATAGAAAAATAAACCTCGCAATACACCGCACTGGACCGCAAAATTTTGTTGAAAAAAAAAATAGAGAATGTTACGCGACTTTTCATTTTGTTGCGCGGGAAAAGCGAACAATAGGCAGGAAAATTGCGCGTCACTCTGGCATTCCAATTTGTCAAACGGCGGCCGCAAGATGGCGGCAGCGGACACGCTGCAACATGGCGGCATCCGCTGGCGTTTAATTAAAAACGCGTCTCACTTGATACTTGCGTTGCGGCCGGCGTGGACGTGGTTACGAATATAATTATTTATTCTCATTATTTTTAGGTCCTGGAATATATTGTAGATTTAGATAGAAAATATGGTCATTTAATATTGATTAAAGCGTATGTTAAAGTGATGGATATTTAATTGGATAACTTTCAACACAGATAACACCTTACCCAAAAAGTAAGACATCCAAATGGCCGTGTGTCAAGAATGTCTCACATTTTATTATATTATTTGAGAATAATACCTTTCAATTATTTGCACTCCAACAGTATGTAATGTAAACTTAAAAATTAAATATGTAGCAAATTTTGGTACACCAAAAAGGAAGCTGCAAAAATACGTAACGATCATGAAAAACCGGATTTCAGGGCGGAAATGAGGGGTACAGTAATGGCGGCTCTCGCCGGAAGTATCCCGGGTCAGTATTGTGAAAAACGACTTGCCTTGCTTCTTAGCAAATAACTTGAGTAGGCGAGGGGCTTTTTGAAAAGGGCTGCTGCTTATGTGAATTTCGTCAATATTCATATACTATTAGAGCTACAAATTGTATTGCAATTTTGGAGGCAGGTATATTTGAATGATATTCCTTGATGGATAAGGTAAGGAGTGAAATGTCAATTTAAAAGATTTCAAGAACATCAAACTTCAAATCTTTCGGCAATCCTGTAGTGGACAGAGATCTGATTGGAGAAAAAACATTTAAGTTACTTTTCCCGAGGCAAAAAATGGTGACCTTAGCCAGTACCCTACTGGTCTCTTACCATTACCATAATCTGACCAATGTTATGCTAGATTAATCCTAGATTTAAAACATAACCAATCAAAGTTCAAATCCCATATCAAAAATTTCTAATAGCCTACTAAAAGCCATACATCATAATACCACTTGACCTCCCCGAAAAACATGACAAATGATTAATAAACTCAGCAATGTCCCGTGATACGATCCCAACACGCCCCGTCGTTCCCCTATACTCATACATGTCACCGAACGAAAACACCAAGTACTCACAATGGGGAATAATAGAAAACTACCCTCACGAGTATTAAAAAACAAGTGGGTAGTACACAATGGGCATCGAATCCTGGACCCTCGGATCCACTCGAAACAGTAGGGTTGTCCGTGATGAGAATTTATAATTTTTTCGGCTGTTGACTTCGTTTTTGTTGGGCTTTATGGATGGAATATTAAATGTAGTGTGTTTTGTCTACGGATATCAGTGTGGTTTAAATGAAAACGTAGGTATTTGTTTGGTTATATTTTAGTTTGAAAGCTAAACTGTATAGTTATTTAGATTAAATTAATTAAAGAGCCTGCTTTAGGTATGAAATGGTTGTGATTTACGTTATTAGATGTGTCCCAGTTGTGTTTTATGAAATTCAAATTTCGAACATATCAACAAGTTTCTATGTTGTCATTATTTTTCGTGACTTCATACGTGACACCCCTGCATGAAAATCTCGACCCTCTCATTCTATGAGTGTATCAATAATAGTTGGATTTGTTTGATTTTGGTTTTATTAATTAACTAAATAAAGTAGAGTATTTCTCTACATCCCTTTGATATTGAAACTATTTGATTTAGTATTTTATAATTTAAATTTATTATCGTATCTATCTACCTATATGTAAAACGATTTATTATCGCTAGTTCTAACTTAAAATGCTTAAATCCCAAATATTTTTTTGAGAGCATATGGTTTCATATTTTTTAGATATGTTCAAATATCTTATCAATAAATTTCAATCATGAATCCCATTTCTACGTCTTTGATCTAAAGGCAGCTATATCATTTATTATTTTAAACATCTGTCATCATTCATCACATTCACGCCATATCCGCCCATTGTTTTGCTTAAACTTGACTTTTCGGTTAATAACACTACCGTTTAAAGACATGACAACTAAAAACGATGTCATCAAAAATTATCCATTAGAATTATAGTGAAATCTCTCATATCATTATCCGTACCGCACAGTGTGAAATGTTTCTTTCTAAGCGACTGTCCCAATTACTCGTAACCACCAATTAGTCGCGCGTGTTGGCGCCAATGTGGGACCGCGCTCGTTGGCACCCAACGTGGGTCCGCGCGTGGCTGTGAATTCAATGTTCTAATTACACTTAAACTTGACTATTGGAACTTCCAACTCTAATTTGGAAGCCAATATGCATAATAATACTGTATTTTATATAATATGCATATATAAAAAAAATACAGTAGATTTTTCTAAATAAAAAAATCTAGAATACTTCTAATTAGATGTCTAAAGACATATTTTCCAATAAAAAAAAGAACCATTTAAAAATTCAATATTTTAATTTCACACGCACATCTAAAACTCATCACAAGCATCCGAGTTATAATGAGAGATATTAATATTCATAGATGGGTGTGACACGTGCCGGAAAGAAAAGGACGCTGCCATTCATCCGATGTGGCTGTCCCACTCGCTTACACTTCAATTTTGAAACAATCTTGCCATGTCGCCATCTAAAATTCGAATACACGCTCCTGTTTATAGTTTGACAGTCTCTATACGGATATTGTCAATTTAAGATTTTTTATCTATAGTTTAAAGTATTGTTTGTCTTAAATAATGTTCTATGTTGGTGGGTAAGATAATTTAACCTAAGCATATGTTTACATCCTATTAACTTGAAACAGCCCTGGGAGACAGTATGTTTATTTTGTTATATTAGAATCAGGTGTACTACATAGATAGATATACTTTGATATCATTAAAAGTTCTAGACTATAAATTCTGTTTATTTTTGTTTCACGCTCACGTAAAACAGATCTTCACCGAAGCGTCCAACACTGTCACCTACAAGGGAAGCCCCAGTTAAAGGTAAATACACACTGATCCGTTTTCCAAATACATGGCGGCACCGCAATGAACAAACGCGGCCGTCAACTGTACGCTCCAGGCTGTAAGGGGGATGGGGTGTGACAGGGGAGGGTGCAGTTACCATCCCTTTGAACTTCCCGCCGCCGGCGTCTGTAAGCGAAAGCTGGGTAACCAACGCTTAGCTTTGTTTTCTAGTTAAATGATAGATAGACATTTCTAAATTTCTACTGTTTAGGACATATTAATTTGGTTGGTGTGTGGTCCTTCGAGCCGGATTTCTAGGTGTTAATGAGCTTTCACTTACTGATATTTTTATTATAATTATATTGGGACAAGTTTTTTTTATTAACTTTACGAAATGTTCATATTGTGACCAAAGGTGATGACTGATCTTTTCGTAAAATAAACTTATCAATAATTTTTAAACAAAGTAAATTAAACCTTAATTCCATTTACGGAAATTTCATAAAAAATCTTATGAAAATACAAGCCAAAAAAGTAATTTCCCGCACAAAAGTGCTATGAATATTGTATCATGTAATTTGATAAAGTAGGGCGGCCAGACCGGACAGTCTCGGACAGTCCGGCCAATCGCGCCCTTTGATATGCTAATACTACGCCTAATATTCTCCACGTTTTTCTACTACATACAACCGACATAGTGACAGTGAGTGAGTGGCACATAAAGTAAATAAAAAAAAACAGATGTGCATTTTTCTATTGAAGTATGTAAATACTAAAAAAACAGTACAATTTTTGAATTTAACGGATAAAAAAAATATAATTGCTGGCAATAACCAGCATTAAGATTAAAAGTAGATTACATACTGTACAAAAACTGATAATCTAAAATTCTAAACTTTCACTATCAAACTTTATAACACGCCATAGTTGGAAAACGCTCACCTATCAATACACGCATTTCCCCCATACCAACACAAATGTATAAATAAAACATTGTCGCGGCACTGTGTCATGAGAAACGGTGTAATACCACATTATCAGCAATTTGCATTTCAATAATCTATTCACGGCTTTTTTCTTTGAAGTCTTCATGCGTTTTCCGTTTAACCTTTCCCCCTTTGTTTATGGCCGGAAATGTTTATTATACGAGGTCAAGATTTGCCTATCATAAGTGATTTATTACCTTTGCAGTTTTTATTAAACGTGATAGAAAAAAAAAACATCTTTATTAAAACTTGATCATATTAAAGTAGGTATGAAGTAGAGTTCATATTCAGAGCTGTTGTTAGCTGGTGTTTTTTTAAATCTATATATAAGTATACATAAAAGAAGTCCTGACTAACTGACTTACAGGTGATAATAAAAACAGAGCCTCAACACAAAAATTAGAGGGTATGTTCCTTTGTAACGTAGGTGTGTACTAAGTGTTTTCCGAAATTCAATCCCTAAGGGGGTAAAGTTGGGCATAGCGGGTGAAGCCGCATGACCTAAAGATAGTCAAATAAGGTCGTTTGAAAGTAATAAAATTCACACAATTTTTAACATACACTTGACAAGACACCAAAAGATAAATAAAGATTATCACACAGTTATAATTTAAACCAAAACTTATTTAGTAGATGTAAATACTTGTACAAACAAGACAAACATACATACAATTAACCTAAGAGCAGATAAAGAACTAGATGAACCACTATGCTTTTTAAAAATCTGCAATTGGATCACACCAAGATTACAGGAATCACAATGATCTTAGGGTCTCTTATAATGTTTAAATCACTCACCCTTAAACTCAGTCTAAATTGAGATGATGGTGTACATACCTGAAACAAAAGAATGAAGAAATTATTAGAATAAAAAGTAAAGAAAAATATCATTACTTACACTTAAAGACTCGAGAACAAAGTGACGTGACAGACTTGGTTAACATGTCTTTCACGTCATACACGTATACGTATAATACACGATTAAGTTTATAAAAATCCGAATAGATGAAGATATTTAATTTGTATAGGCTTGTGTTTGACCACAATCTCACTATGGTAAGTGATGAATTGGCCGAAGGTGTACACAAAGCCTAGAAGGAACTGGATCTCAAGTGCAGCTGCCGGAACACACCAAAGGTGTTTGGCGACAGATTTTCAACTTGAGGGTGGTAGCCAACCAGATGGGTACAACAAAAAGTACCCTACCACCTTGTTTTTTTTTTCAAGCTAATTGTAGGATTCGTACCCACGACCTTAGCTGCAGCGTCCGACGTCACTACCACTGAGCTATCATCGCCTTTAGGGATATTTTAAATATTATAACTTTCTCCACAAAAGTTTCATGTGATGATAATCTCCTTCCAAAGTGATGAAAAGAAGCAAGAATTTGAATTATCCGCAATGGATAGACTTACTGAGTCACTCACTAGCTAGACAGTGCAGAAAAATGTCTAGTCAGTATCCAAAAGTGTACAAATTCCACATTCCGATCCGGGACATTAAAAACGTGGTCCCGAGGCAAGATGCCAGATTAAAATAGATACTAAACTTAATAGTTCGTATAGTTTACATGTTTTGTTAGCAAAATCGCCTCGTCACGGATACTATACTTTCTGATGTCTCGATAAACATCGTCCAGGGAAAAAGCCGTTGAAAAACAAACCCTATTGCATTTGATATACAAGTTATATATGGTATGGTATTAGTTTTTCGTTGTGTTGTCAAAAATCCGTAGCGTTATCTCGAAGTCTTTATTTTTTCTCGTGTCGTTAAGCTTGGAGCTTTGAAAGCTCGAGGCTGTGATAAGAAGCTTTTTGCTATTAGCTTTTAAATAATTTGGTGGTAGATAAACAAAGATTTGTTTGATAAGGATCTTACATGTTTGCAAATTCTTCAGATTGTTATCTATTCATAGGCTATTTGGAATTTGAAGATTAATAAATCTTTGATAAACTACATACTTTTGTAAAGCTCAGAATAAAACATATTTATGGAGATGAAATTCATTTAGTAAAAAAAAATAAGGCTTCTATAAAAAATTAGATTTTTTTTTATAAATAAATCTCGCTGGAAATAAAGCTCAAATGTATCTCTAAATAGTAAATTAGAATAGACTTATACTTTTCTAAGAAAATTAATTATGCTTCAGAAATAATAATGAATCAAAAGTCGCGCCGCAGGGTGCTTCTATCTGTTTTTATTAAACGCTTAAGTATCATAAATTATATCTAAAATTAATAAACAAATGCATCTTGAATTTTAAAGCACACTTTTATTAATAGAATTCCTGAAAGATCAAATACGTTTTATTAATTGTGTTAACCTAATTAACGCAATCGACAAAACAGCTATCATAAAAATAATAAATAAAAAAGCAAATTAGCAAATATACAGCATATTTGTATTTAATTTATCGTCCATTCAAATTTTACGATTATGACCAAAAACAGTAATAAATTGCCCAATAAATCTATAAAAAATAATTAACGACATTGCTATTCTAATCGATTTTATGACAACGGCAAGAGATCGCATCGTTTTGTCAAAAGACACGTATCCAAACAAGAGATCTGTAATAAAAAAAACCTTAACAATGTAAAAAAGTTAACTTGGGCGGAGTCGAGCCTTATAAGCGAGACCTTTGAGCCCGCAAAAAAAAGTTAGCAATTATTAATTTCTATTTATCGTCATTATAAATGGCGATGATCGGTGTACAGTCAATTAAGGAGTTCCGAACTACAACAAAGAGTAACGACAGTTCGCTCGTATTACAATGATATACGGTTGAGATTTGATTAGCAGAAATGTGTTGTTGGATCGGGCGATATATCCGTTAAGACATCGTTTCTTGTGAATTAATTTTATTCTAATATCAAAAGGAGGCGGGGCCAGTGCTACTGCGATACGCAATATGGCGGCGTTGTGTGAATGTTAATTATGATAATGCGATTATTTATCGCATAATGAGCAGTTATAATCGTTGCTAACTTGCTAATATAAGAATACGAACAGAATGTACTCAATGAAGTTTGTTTAAGTTTTTACGTGAGAAACATTATTTTTAAATTAAAAATATAATTTATTCGTTTACTACAAGCAATAATTGGTAAAATTGGATGATAATAATGATGTTATATAATAATATATAATTGTGGTTTTAACATAGTTTTTATAAAGGAGTCTTTGGTTGTCATGTAAACTTCTTATTGAACCATCAAAACAAAAACAAAAACACTTCAGTTGTGTCAATTTTATCACGTTAATCGTGTAGATAGACTGAACTATAATCTTGGTAGATAGCAAACTCTTTATTGCAGCTCTTTTATAAAATATAAACACAAGATTTCTCTTCATCTCCAAGATTTAAAATAAAACAAAACACCCATGTAAACTTTAAAGGAAAACATTTCCACAAATGTCACACGCTGACAATCTTTAAATCCCTTTTCGATCTCGCGCCAAACCCAATCTTTCATTCATCACTAAAAGCCGTCTACGTCTATACTCATACAAAATTCAGCCATTCCGTCTGCCTAGGCGCCGTCTCAAATCTAGGTTTAAGTGAAAAGGCGCGAGACTAAGAGAACTGGGTGACGCTTTGAGTCGTATGTAGGTGACTAGGACTTAGTCTTGACTTGAATCTCAGTTTATTCGATCGCTTTGTTTTAAAATCTGTGTGAAAGAAGGTAGGTTATGTTTCCGAAATATAGTTTTTTTTTTACATCATTATGAGCATTGTCACTCTGACCGAATGGGTGAAATGAATAGCTTCCGCCCCGTGGTTTCACCCATGTTTATGATTTGGCTTAAATCCAAATGGATTATTATGTTGTACAAAATACGAAATAAAACAAACAGGGAATAAAATTTTAATTTTGACAACGTATTTTGATGTTTGTGTATATCAGTTTTATTGAAATACATGAATAAATTATTTCATTTCATTCAATTTTATTACCTGATAAACCTGTATTACTGAAAATAATATTACGTTAAAATTAGTTTACAGAATGAAGCCAAATATTATAATTTAATTACATTTTTATAGGTATTATTTATTTATTTTAAGCTGGGCTTTATGATAAACTTTATTTAATTTTCCAAGTGATAGATTGTAGGTATTCTAGGCCTATTATATTATCTGAAATATTATAACTACTAAGTGGCAAGCTGGGTGAAACCTAAAGTAACCATAACTTTGCTGGCTTCTTTTTGAGATTTGCTATACATTCTCAATGTGAATAGATAAACTGACTGACCGTTTATAAGAATCAAGAATTAAAGAAAGTTACCCGCGTTCCCAATTTATGTGATGTATTCCCATGTTTTGCTCCAGACCATGATGTACCTGGGTGCCAAATTTCATCCAAAACCATTCAGTAATTATGTCGTGAGCAAACTTCTACACAAACTGTCGTATTTATAAGTAGATGGAAAAAGGAAACGCTAAAAGGGAACGCTGCCAGCCTGTTAGGAACCTTGACTATCGACAGCAGCGAGGGCTTTGAGGATGTTTTCTATATATCATAGTTTGTATTTTATACATTGATTGTAAATATTTGTTGTAAATAAACATACAGATTTAATTAAAAAGTAGATGGATATTGGATACTAGAAACTATTAGGCAAATCCGAGGTGTGATCGATTATTAATTTAATTTATTGGTTTCAATTTAATAAATTCGTCCATGACTTTTACATTAGTAATATGTATATATGTTTTAGGAATTTGTTTTGGTCATATAATTTTCTGATCATGGTCACTAAAATTAATAAAATAAATAATTGCCAGCAATGTGCCTGTTGGACCACGCAGAGTAGGGTTCCATAGCATGTAAAAACTTGCAAATTAGTGTTTACAATGTTAATTTTATCGTGAGCAAAAATAAGTTTGTATTTCATGGTATTTCTGAAGATCAAAGTTATCTATCGGTCAATAAAATCCAATTAGCGAATTAGTGAAAATATATACCATATCTCAAAAACTACACAACTTATTTCATTCAAATCAATTTGCACTGAATGATGTTCTACTCACAATTTTTAAAACCATAGTTGAAAATTTGGCGAGATACACTTTATACGACTTTTGAAGCACACCAACTATTAATTTAAATATTTTGAAGACCTATGTAAAGATATCCTACACGCTTATGTATATAGGATTTATTGGATCCCACAATTACATGTATGGAATGCCAACCCATTTTTGTACCATTTAGCGGGTCATTAAATAAAAATGCACAAAAATGCACCTACTTACCTAATTGCAAATAAATATGATCAATAGTCTCCGAGTAAAATGGCAGTGACATATGGACAGTTGAACAGACTGACCAGGCGGACATGTCGAAATATTAAAGTGTCCGTTTTTTGTCATTTGGTTATGGAACTCTAAAAAGTTACCGTAACCAATGAATAAAAAGAATGGTTATTCGATACTTTGTGAGTTTTTTTTTACAATAGCTATAACATAATTCGATAATCCGACTATTATCTACTAATGTTTATTTAAAGTGGAATAGGTATTGGTGGAATTACCTACTAATAAAAGATCTATGACTGTACAATAACAATAGACTAACAATTCTTGAGTCATTACCGCAATTAAGGCAAAATATACGATAATATTGCTTGAAATAAGTCGCTAAACCGCTGAACAGATCGCGATGAAATTTGGTATGCAGATAGCCTATGGTATGGAAAAGAACATAGGCTAGTTTTTATCCCGGAAAAACATAAGATCCCTGGGGAACGCGGGTGAAACCGCGGTGCGGAAGCTAGTTAAATAATGAATTAAATTTAAAGTCATTTGCTAAAAATTACGGAAAAAGGAACATCCTAACTTAATATTATAAATGCAATGTAAGTTTGTTTGTTTGATTGTTTGTTACCTTTTCACGCCTAAACCGCTGAAACAATCGCGATAAAATTTGCTACCTATGGTATGGAGAAGGACATGGCTACTTTTTTCTTAGGAACGCGGGTGAAACCGCGGGGCGGAAGCTAGTTATAAATGTTACATTAGGACCGGCCTGCATCCAGCGCTTTCCGACGACCTTTAGAGTTTTTTTTACAAAAACAAAATATAAAAAAAAAATATATATACATATGTGTTATCAAGTTATGGATTTATAGTTTATACTAGAAGATTATTATTATTTAGCCGGTATTTTTACCTGCGAATGCGAATACCAAAGCTAAAGGTTTTAAACTCAATAAAATAAAATAAAAAATCCAATACAAAAAGCTGTAAAAGTTTCAAATAAAAACGTTCAAGAAACCTGTCACGACACTTAAAAATCACAAACGACGAAAATAACCATACGGTGTAATTTTGTTAAACTTTTTATTTGAAACTTTTAGAGCATTTATGAGTTTTTTTTTTCTTTCATACAAACCTTCTCCTGACAATAAAGAACATATAAAAGAAATCTTTCTTTTATCCAATTTGGTGCAGTCGTCTGGAAGTTATGCGCGTACAAACATTTCGGAGATTCATTATTATTTATATAAGTAAAAATAGAGTAAAAACGGGTACTCAAAAAAAAAGTAAAAAATAATCTTAAAATCAAACAACTATAGTCAGGTACAACTTTTCACGTGAATGAGGAAAGAACGCCATTTAAAAAAATATCTAGATTATATTGAAATAAGTAAGAGATATATTTATCAGGGATAACCTGTGGAAATAGGCACATTCATTACACGTAATTTCCAGTTTGAAATGACGATAATTATTCGTTATTTTATTCGAATGATTTCTATAAAAGCTTCATTACAAATTACTAACCACGGCACCAAAATTGAATAAATTCGATAGAATAATCAACGAAATATAATTATAATTCATTATCAATTCCTACAATAAATCTATTATAATAGTTCAACAATCTCAATTCATAATCGTGCGACAAATAGATGCCACCAGTGTCGTCAAACACTAGGTCTAGACGGAAGTACTTAATATTCTTGTAACGAAAATCTAGTTTTGGCTAGCCGGACGTACAGTCAGAGTAGATTCGCACTTTAGTACCGTGTCACATTACACAATTCATAATTTTCATACAGTTTGTATGAGAGAATGTCAATAGATTATCATGAAAGGGTACTTAAGTGCCAATGCCAAGTTTTGACGCTGACTGTACATTTGTATAAACACCACCTAGTACTAAGTAGTAACTAGTACTCCTTTTTGGAGAGAATTTCCTTCATACACCGCCATACTTAGACAGTTGTTAGATCGATCATAAGACAAGTAAATGGATGTTTTGGTACAGAATTCGAAGATTATAATCCTCATTCCCGTCGCACCTCATTAAAGGCGATGTACAACACGCCCATCGCCCCCGTCTCAGCCACGCGACTGGGAATGACGCTCGTGTAGTCGGGCCTTTAGACTACTTCACATGTTTTTAAAAAAAAATATAAGTTGACAGCTTACTAATCTATACAAATATTATAAAGCTGAAGAGTTTGTTTGTTTGTTTGAACGCGCTGATCTCAGGAAGTATTGGTTCGATTTGAAAAAATCTTTCAGCGTTGGACAGCCCATTTATTGAGGAAGGCTATAATAGGCTACTTTTTATCCCGGGAAAACACAAGATCCCTCGGGAACGCAGGTGAAACCGCGCGGAAAAGCTAGTGTTGAATATGGCGAGAGATGAATCCCACAATAACCTGGAGCTTTCGTAGGAAACCATCGCACGGTGGTATGGTACTATTGCCTTTCAAGGGCAACAGTATCAGTTCTTCTAGGCTTTGTGTGCTTATCACCTTTGGATACTTCATCATTTATTACTACAAGCATTTGTAAGCAATCTTCGCAGGTCGATGTGTGGAATAATAAGTATAATAAAGGGCCTGTATAGTGCATGTAGAAGTAATTCGTCCACTTGCTATAGATTATCGGGACGTCCCGGCTCATTACCGGCGATGAGCTCACGCCCGTTCACCCCCGTCCGCGACACGCGGCTGCGGATGATCGCTGTGTGCCTTTACATTTATAAAATAGTTTAAAAGTAATTTGGTATATTTATTTCATTGTGGGAATAGTATTTTTTAATTATTGTATGTAAAATATCTTTTATGGTAAATTCTGTAATTTTAAGTTTTCTAAATAACCACTCCGCCATTGAGAACAGCCAGCTGTGAATGAACGATGTCCTCATATTTTTTATATACTTTTTACATATTTTAATGTAAATCTTAAAGGGAATTCTGTAGATTATTCCATCGAACAACTCTACTTATATAAAAATAAAATAAAAAAACTAAACAAATAATAGAAATATCATAATCATATTCCGAGGCACAGTGAAGTGCAATATTCTCATCAAATTCTAAAACATCCTACTCCAATTTAAGCTTAAATTAAAGTTACAAATTAATAAAAATCTCAATATCTTTATAATTCAAGCATTTAAAAAGTAGGGTGAGCGCCCCAATAGCCGTCACCTGAAGACGTTCAACGCGTGTCGCTACGCCCGCTCTTCGCAATACATTTTTTATCAATCCCATCCAAACGTCGCTACCCTTTGCAACTGACACACAACTGCCACGTATCGTTGAATTTACTGAATAAGACGTCAAAAAGGGCAATTTATTACCGCTCTGTCGATATATGTGGATTTTATTAAGCGTTTCATATTTAGGGGTGTTATTATTGACATGATAAAGGGTAGCTTTGTAACATGGTAATAAATATGGGGATGTATTAATTTAGAATTCCGTTTTTGCACTTGAATGAAACGTCTTTTGCATGTCTTTTAATTTTGTATTGTAAATAATGTCAGAGAGCGAACGTTGTAGATAAGTTCCACAGCGGTAGGTAAGTTATAATATAAGTCAAATGCACTTTTTAGTCAGCACATAAGTTAACAAAAGTACCATTTATCTTTGCCAATCCAATGAAGTGGTGCAATATTCATCGTACCATCTCTAATACTTCCAAATCAAATTGCGTACGTGACTGACAGATGGGCCCGACCATACCACTGGCACGACGGACCGATGACAAATTCGCGATATTACATGCGGATTAATGTCCATGCACCATTTTTTAGGGTTAAATTGTCTTTTCAGAATCACCCTTGCGTACTTTCACTGTCAACTTCTAAATAAAACCTTGCGCGGTGGAGATAAAGTTTAAAATAGTAAAGTATTAATTTGTTTTGTTCTTATTTTTAGTTGAACGTCGAGATCGCAAAGGGTGATTCCCCATCTAGATGGCATCCGTGCGATGGTTATCATAATCCCTGCATTGACATGATGTGATGACACATGTCGTGTCGTCGTGTTCTAAAATGTCGTTTTAAAAAATCCGTCTCGGGCTCGACTGGGATGAAAACAGGAGCGTACACCCTTATGTCATCTGCGTAAGAGTTGATTTTTGTATATTTCGGATGCATTATTAAGTTGGTTGTTCATGGGAAGGTATAGCATGGACAGTTCACAATGTAGAACGTTGTTTGCCCACGAAGATCAGTATTTAAAGCAGTCGTGTATATTTATTTGTCTGTGTTTACATAGTTCGTGTCAAGAGTGCGATTCTATTTGTTTTGTCAGATGTAGTAATCAGTATTCTTAATTTGTTTTCGTTTTTATGTTTATATATTGAAATTGCGTAATGATAAGCATAATAAATAATCAGTTCCGACATTATTTACTTTACTAATTAAATAACAAGACTGACCTTTTCGACGCGCGAAAATTCAGCTTTTAACACATGTCTGTTTGAATAAAACATCGATACCGGAAGATAAAATTGATTTATTTATTCGATTTCGATTCGTTTTTCCATAATTACATATTATTAAATAAGACCACGCCAGCATCTACAGATATAACATCTAAATGTAGTTACATTTTCACTATCGTACCCCAAAAATAAACCCATAAACAGAAATATTCCAAAAAAAAGTCAATAACGCGAAATCGCTTACAAATCATTTGCGCAATCAATGGCTACGTTATTAGTGAAGATTAAAAATATCTAACAATAGGCTGTAAAGGGAGAATTTGTGAATTAACATCGGACCCCACGCACAATTATGATGTACGGGACCATCGGGGCAAACTGCGGAATTGTTGGAAATTACAGGATTCCAAACAAGTAAAGAACCACCCCTTGTATGTCAGCGAAATTTTCTATTGAGCAACTAGAATGGGGACACAGTTTTAATAAAGGGTGCGTCTGTACACTTTAAAATAATTAGAGAATGATTCTGGCACAAAACTTAAGTCGATTTTTTTGTAATTTAGACAGTTCGAATTGTGCAAAACTGCAATCTAACCGACCTAAAATGAAATGCCTTTTCTAAAGTATCTCTATACATAAATCTTATTACATCCCTTTTCATTTGTATAAAGTAATTTCAGCGCAAAAATGTCAAGATTTTTCTAAACTCAAGCACGCTCGTGCACAGTGCTTCAACCCTCGATCGTTATACGGACAAAAAAGAGAAAAAGTGAAATAATCGTACGCAAAACCCTCGCGACAAATGAACATCGGGAGCTCGAGAGGTCATTAAAACGAGGCTCGATCTAAAAATGAGGGGAGGGCGAGGGGGGAGGACTTTTGAGAACTCTGTAATTGGACCAGGGAGGGTCTTAAATCGTATTCGAACCAGCAGAAGCGGAAAGACGGCCCGACCGACGATAATTAACAACAAATATGGGTGAATCGATTTTTTTTCAACTCATACAAGTACGCCCATCGGGTTATATCGCGGCGAGCAATTACTCAAACAACGCTCTTGAAATATTAAAGTTAAAACCACCGTTTTGTGGGAAAACTTTGCTTGTTTAGCAACTGTGGTGGAAGTTAATGGTGTGTTGTGTTTTCTTTCGCATTTTTACAATATTGTTCATGTCTCTTTTCATAGTATTTTCCTTTCCTTGTTTACGTAATTGAGTATTTTGTGTGCACACGAAGGGAGCCGGTAATCGCCTCGGTAATTTCAGTTTTACTGGAAAAATATTCTGCCTTTGTGTTTATAAATACCGCGAATTAAAAGCCAGTTACTCGTCGAATGACTTTATATTTATCTTGCGTGACGTAAATAATCCTAATGACCGCTAACGAGGATAAGTCACCAATTCTAAGAATCTAAAAAAGAACGTGCGTTAAAATACATGATTGGACCACACAGTATGTCCGGCGTGAAAAAAATATGAAGCAAAAAATCTTAACAAGGGAATCACGTCACCACATTATGTTAATAGGTTCGAGATATGACAACATCGGAAATAATCCGCTTTGTCCATGGAATGGGCACATTAGGCGACCGGCCGCTCGTCCTCTGGGACCCGCTCCTTTGATTTAGGATTCGATAAAAATTAATATACCATGTGTATACCTACAGGGTACATATTTAATGTAGATACATACAGGCGTCATCGACCGAGGGATGTGGACAACGCGTTCCATATTTATGAGAGGAAAAAACTGACAACATGGCGAAAATAATGTCGCAGCGATAAGTTCGCGCAACGCAATGCAAACGGCGACCGCGTCGAGCGCATACATAAAATTCCACGAAACCATTAAATTAAACCAGTGTGATATAATGCAATGATATCAAACGTGGCCGTCATTAAATCACCGCACCGATCATTATAATTCACCTGTCACGAAAACAAACATTTATAAAATTGAGGTACTGCGGCGAGATGGATCATAATTACAGGTTATCTCACGATGAATGGTACCCCGCGAACGCACGCGATGCTAAAACGCGTCAAATAGCTCGTTAAATGCCCCTCACAAATAGAAATATTACTCATAACTTAATCCCCACTTATAATAGATTTAACCTGCCATAAAATCATATTCACATTTTTTTTTGTCTGGCCAAATAAGCGGGGTTGAGCACTGTGCGTATTTATAACGAATTGGCGATTAATACCGCACAATGGTTTTTGAGAGGTTATATAATAGTCATAATCATAATTCGTGTTTTTTTTTAGTCGAGGGGTAGTATGAAGGGTAGTTTGTAAATTGGATTTAATATTTTCATTTTTAGTAACACTTGGTGTGAAATTGGACGCTCGCTTAAGGACTATTTCATGAATTAGGGTATTGGATAGGGTTAATCCGGCAATTGAAGTGGTTAGTTACAAAAGGGTTTATGTTTGTTGGTTTTATGTTGGATTATGAATAAAATTGATTGATTTCTCGAAGTGATGTATTTAATTTGTACTTTTCTATCTCTATACATAATTTCTCATATTCAAATACATACAATTTTTGTTTTGTTTAGGATTTTGTATTATCTAAGTATGATTAAGACGATGATAGCTCAGTAATGGCGTTGAATGCTATGACGAAGGTCATGGATTCGAATCCTACGATGAGCTTGAGCTTTCGGTGAAGGACCCGGCGGTCTACTGTGCCTATCCAGAAGGCAACTGGCTCTCAATTGCAACTGCCGGGACATTCCACTAGATGCTTGTCGACAGATCTTCAACTTGGAGGTGGTAGCTAACACTTCACCACTGTACTTACAGTTAACTCATATGTATTCAAATCAAATTAAATACATAAAAAAAACTCTATAAGTCTCAATCTTAAAACTTTTAAACAATTGAAAACGAAACGACTTTAGACTGATATATCATTTAGACTAGAACCAGACGGGGTAGTGCAAGGTGTGGTAGGGACAGGTGGGAGACAGGCACAGGGATGGGGGATGGGGGATGGGAACTTCTAGGCAATTACCATCCGATGGGACGTGAATGCTTCGAATGTAGGATCGTTTCGAAAATATAGCAATGCATAAATCCAGTTGGTTAGATTTAAATATCGTATTATTATAGTAGGTATGTATATGATTTATGTGAAATCAAGGATGTATGTTTCAGATCATTAATAAGTATTGATTAAATTGTGCTAAGACTACTCTATTACCTACTCGAGGTAATAGAGTAGTCTAACTAATATTATAATAACTTTTACTAATAATTGACTATATTTGGACCTATAAAATATATATTATATAAAGTAGCCTATGTTCTTCTCCGTACCATAGGCTATCTGCATGCCAAATTTCATCGCGATTGATTCAGCGGTTTAAGCGTGAAAAGGTAACAAACAAATAAACTCACTTTCGCATTAATAATTTTAGTTAGGATTAGGATGTTACTTCTTACTAATATTATAAAGTTTATGTACGTTTGTTACCACTCAGCTCAGCATTTTTATTGGTCATTTCGAGCTATTGTATTCCCATTTAATTTAGGTAGTGTAACCCACAATAACCTATTATATTTTAACTGATATTTAGTTGTTTTATTTTAGTTACTTCTATCAACTTTTTAGGGTCCAAAAATACTGGTAACCTGGCAACATGCTGCGAAACTGCTACCGCAAGAGTAGGTAGTGTAGAGTATGTACAGTCGGCAACATTGGGATTTTGTGAGGATGTGTCAGTTCTATGGTCCTGAGAATAACGTTGTTTATACTTAATGTAAAGCCTCTGCATAATTTTTCAAACATATTTTATTCTGCTAATACATCAAACCGAACCACTGTGCGACATTGTAACAGATATTCTCGGCGACTGTACGCACAATGAGATATCCTACAGCCTAAGCTCTCTGAAGGGTGCCGACTGGGATGATGCTTTTAAAAGTATTACGGCCCTCCCCCCTTTCCTAGCCCCCTTCCCCTCTGCGATGACACCCCTTCAACCCTTGTAGTGTTTGATTATTTTATAGTGGGTAGAATTGACTACCCAGAGGGGGTTGCACAATGTCTGTTTTTATTTTATGGGGTTTTTAGCAAGTAATCACATGGGTATAGTCGTTGGTTGTAGCAAGATATAGACATAAGAAAAGTTCGTATTTTGTAGTTTGCAATCGTAGAACAATTTTTATAGGACGATTCTAGTAACCTACAAATCTACTGCTGGTAGCTACCAACACTCAATAGCAATCAACTGATTTAAAAACAAAAAGTTAACTTATTTGATTGTTTATAGTTCACTGGTGGGCTAATGAAACAGATTTTAATTAAATTTGGTACAAGGATAGAGGATATCCTATATTAACCAATTCTCTTGTGTCCCTAACTCCAATGGGCACGCATTTCTGATAAAAAAGAAAGACAATAAACATGTATAATTCTATTATTATTAATACGAACGATTTTCTAGATATCGGTTATTCAATCATTTGGATTATAATTGTGGCACACAGATAGATAATACCCAGGAAAAAACAGAACTTTTCACCCAGTGAAGGCATTATATCCCTAGAACACTGGTAAAACCACAGGGTATTTTTTATTTGTGTTTCAAAATGTCGCGCTAATATAAATATAACTGTATACTTCATATACTTTAAGTACCACCTATACATAAAAGCTATAGAGTAACAGTTTCTCTCCGGTCCGTTGTGCCGATCGTAAGCAAAAATGTTATAGATACTTAGTTATGGTAGTGCGCTTTCATAGCGATGTTTCATGGATACATCTGCACCCGCCCCGCGTCTCCCGCATCCCCTTTTGAGACCCTTCTGTGTTCATACTTGTGCTTTCGGTTCATACTTAACAAGGCGCGCTCTATAGCTTGTTTATCTATACTCTAAGATCATATATAAAACTGTACATGCTGGTCTCTTCTCCTCCCATTAATGTGGTGTACTTAGGCACTAAATACAACGTAAACAATAATTCAACGCAGATAAATATCGGCGGCATTCAGACGTCACATGCATGCTTGTGTGATTCTCAAACGTGCCGACAAATGAATATTCAATAACGTAATTCGTACTTCCGATATTGTGGGGCTTTTGGTCTAATGTGGAGACAGCGGTGGTGGTGGCGGTGTGGAGCGGGAAGCGATTTGATAGTGTATGAAATATCAAAATCGGCTTAAAAATAAATATAAATTATTCTACTACTATGTAAAAATAATATAGATTATTATAGATATTATAATTAAAAAATATTAAAAATAAACAATATAATATAATCCTCAAGAGGCCAGTCTTATTCTATAAAGAAGACTAGACTTGCTCACCAATCATCATATACCTAAGAGTAACTAACGAACCCTTTTGCCCGCGACTTCATCCGCGAGGAATTCATTTATCGCGGAAACTTTTTTCGAGATATAAAGTAGCATATTTAAAAACACTTTATTACTATAGCACATGTGATCGGAGTATGGTGATTTTTAGTCACTGGCAATACTTGCAGGGCTGGAAGTACCTACTAATAAATATGAACAACTTCTATTATGGGACCAACTCTGATATTGCGTAAAATAAAATGGTTGCTTCATACACTTTGATCGAGTAGGTATTGAACTTTTGTATGTTGTTGCTAATAATTTTTTCGTGATTTCACAGTTAGTCCCATAGTAAAAGTTGTTCATAGTGATGAATACTTCCAGCCCTGCAAGTATTGCCAGTGACAAAAAAAACACCCAATGTGTCTAATTAGTACGCTAATTCTTTGCAATCTATTCTCATAAGCGATACAGAATCGCTCGGCTCGTAACTTGCACCACAAAATCCATACAATTGTGAAGGTACCAGTTAGGTTCAAGGGCAGGCGAAGACAAGGAATGTGGCCTAGCTTCCGGAACGAGAGGCTTCTACATAATGTGGGTGGAATATATATTAGACAAGTGACAGGTTGATTGATGACTTGAGATGGTGATCATGACGATGAACGGAAAGGGTTAAAAGTTTCATCAGTCATTATCAGCTTTGAGGAATATGAATAGTTAATACTAGGTTATATATTAATGAAAAAAAAAAATGCCGATATCGTTTTTTTTCACATTATTATAATTCATTATCTAACTATCTGTCTCCTGCTGTTTCACTGGCGGTCCTGAGAAAAAACTTTGCTCTCCATACCATAGGCTATTTGCATACCAAATTTCATCGCGATCGGTTCAGCATTTTAGGCGTGAAAAGGTAAAAAACAAAAAAATAAACAAACTCACTTTAGCATTTATAATATTAGTTAGGATTAGGATTAATACCTAGGATTACCTTAATAACCACTAACTAAAAAAATACGGTTTAAAATTATGAATATAAATTAAAAAATTAACAGTTTAAATTCAACTTCTGGTAGGTGGTCAGCTTAAATAAGTTATATCTACTTTACATAATAATAAAAATAATAATCATTTATTTCAGATAGGATGTTTTATCTGAAATATTTTGTTAGTAAAATTGCTTGTAACCTATGTTAGTTAAATGAAATGAATGAATGAATGAAAATATTTTTTATTCAAATAGGCCTTCACAAGCACTTGTGAATAGTCTGACTCTAACGCACGGTTCGGAAAAGGTTGCTTTTACTGAGAAGAGCCGGCAAGAAACTCAGCAATTACTCTTTTCAAAACCAACTCAGATTCATTACATCAAATTATTTATCTAGTCTCACTGACAATATGTGTGTGTTATACGACAGTAAGGGAAAAAAAAAAAAATATCAAAATTATGAGTAACTTAGTAAACAAATGGATTGCAAACTTAAGCAGACCAGCCCCCACAAGCAGCACCTGTTCACAAGTATGACGCATGTGGCAGCCATCGCCCTCCTCGCACATATTATAGGGAAGTGAGCGACCCGCCACACGACGCCGCCGCAAGCAAAGACCCCAAAGTGAGCATGACTAACTTAAGCTTACTACAAATAATACAAAGAGAAACTATTTCGAGAAATACGAATTATAACACACAATATGTTATCACTGAGACTATTAACAGGTTTATAAATCAAAATAATAACAATAATAGTACACAAAAGTAACAAATCTACCAAGCATTAGAGTCTTTGAAATAATCATTTACAGTATAATAAGCATTTTCTACTAATACAGCTTTAATCCGTTCCTTAAATTTTTGCAAAGGCAAATTTAAAATTGAAGTAGGGATTCTGTTATAGATGCGTGTACTTAGTCCTAGAAATGAGCCTTGCACTTTCTGGAGTCTATAGGCAGAAGTTACAAGTTTGTGCTTATTTCTAGTATTGATAGAGTGCACATCACTTTTTTTCGAAAAAAGACTAATATTTTGATGCACAAATAATATATTTGCAAATATATATTGGGATGCAACTGTGAGTATGCCAGTTTCTTTAAACTTATCTCTGAGGGAAGTTCGAGAGCCCAAGTTATAAATAGCTCGCACTGCCCTCTTTTGTAAAATAAAAATTGTTTCTATATCAGCAGCTTTACCCCAAAGTAAAATGCCATAGGACATGACACTATGAAAATAACTAAAATATACTAATCGAGCTGTATCTACATCTGTAAGCTGTCTAATTTTTCTAACTGCATAAGCTGCAGAACTGAGTTTTGCCGCAACTGATGAAATTTGGGAGCCCCATTGAAGCTTTGAGTCTAAAGTAATCCCTAAAAATACTGTTGACTCAACAAGATTTAGAGCTTCATTATTTAACATTAAATTACAGCCTACTTTTTTTACGTTGGGTAATGCAAATTTAATACATTTAGTTTTTTTTGCATTTAACACTAGATTATTAACAGTAAACCAATTCAATACCTGAGCTAATGCGCCGTTTACATCGTCATAATTAGATTTAAGTCTATCAACACCAAAAATCAGTGAGGTATCATCAGCAAACAGTACAATTCCACAGGTATTTTTAACATAAAAAGGAAGGTCATTAATATAAATTAAGAATAGAAAAGGACCTAGAATAGAGCCCTGCGGTACACCCATACGCACAGGAGAACCAGATGATTTAACTCTATTTACATCGACACTTTGAATTCTCTGTCCTAGATATGATTTCATAAGATCAAGTGCCATACCTTTTACTCCATAATAATTTAACTTACGTAAAAGTGTCCCATGATCAACGCAATCAAAAGCCTTGGATAGGTCACAGAACACACCAATTACATTTTGTGACTTCTCCCAAGCATCAAATATACCTTTTAAAAGTGCTACCCCAGCGTCAATCAAGTTACTATGTGACATATTATTATTTTATATTGATCAGCGCGACCCTTGACTTTTTCACCGTGCAAAGGAATTTAGCTAAATTAACACTCTTAGAGGTCTTACAGCATATAATTTTAATACTGTTCAAAAAATCAGGATTCAGGAGTGATTTAAGGTGACGCCGCGTTAAGCTTAAAAATCTGAAATTCAACGTGCTGCGTTCCGCTCTCTACTATAGCGACCTCTAATAGAAAACCCGCGTAAACGGAACGGGCGTATGCGACAAAATGGTTTTTATTGTTTAATTTAAAAACTACAAATATATTTCATAAAACCTAAGAACAATTTATAGTATCAGCTTCAATTAATATATGTAGAAATTTTGGAACCTCAAATCGATCCTCAATGCCGGTAAAATTGGAATCTCTTATTTTAAAGAGGTCTTTTTGATTAATTATTTTGTGTTATAAAAGTTAACCATTCGTGTTATGCAACGTACAAAATAAAGTCAAAGACATGATGAATTCTTACAATAAATTTCAGTTCGTTCGCTTCAGTCATTGTTGAGAAAAATCGGAATCATTGCAACCAAAATCTTCAAGGCGTCGCCCTAAATAAAGATCATGGTCGACGAGGTCATGGTGAACCAACATTGACAGAGAAAGAATTAGATGACAAGAAACCCTATCGGTTCTAGAAGAGGAATATTATGTTAGTAGAAAAAAACAATGTATTCTGTCTCATTCAGATTATACGCTGCTTTAAAAAATTCCAACACCATTAATTGTTATTCCAAACAAATTTGTTTATAAAATGCAATGTAATCTATTATGGCAGACTGACAGACAGACAGACACGTATCATGTCATCCTGCCGAGGTCAGACCCATCAAACTACTTCAAAGCATGGTTTATGTTAGACAGTTAGACGGACCCTTGGTCTATTGTTTTTACTCTTATTTACTTTAATGAAGTTTTTAAAAAGTCATAAGTATATCGGATCGAAATTTTAATTGTTTTTAACAAAAATTTAAATGAATATAATAGTGGTTATAAGAACCGACACTTCCTTTACAAAATATGTTGCATGCAAAGTGGAAACATGACGGGCCGGTTGGCGAGGTTGGTAAGATACCCCATCTATCACGCCGCAGGTCGTGGGTTCGATTCCCACTCAGGACAAACATTTGTGTGCATGAACATGTCTGTTTGTCCTGAGTCTGGGTGTAATTATCTATATATTTATGTATTTACAAAAGAAAAGTAGTATATGTAGTATATCAGTTATCTGGCTTCCATAGTACAAGCTCTGCTTAGTTTGGGGTCAGATGGCCGTGTGTGAGGAATAATGTCTCAGAATGTCCCAGAATATTTATAGACAATAACTAGATAAGTCTACGAATGAAGCACAATGAACGAAAAAAGTCGATTACGAATAAATCCCCGAGCGCCCCACAAAATAGCAACGCGGATATAAAAGGCATCTCCAAAAACATCATTAAAGTTATATCTACATTGTCCCGGGCTACATACAAAATACTTTAAGAGGAAACCCCATACGCATCAAGACTCCTAACAATGGGGGTATATCTCACAATCGCTAGTAATAATAGCGCCCACATTAAAATCTTATCCTTTTCTTAAATAAAAAATTCACGAAAAAATACGAGAGGAAATCTCCCCTCTATTATTCAGTGGAAAACGTTCCGCCACCCACCCACCCCCGCAGCAGAGTCCAAATCCGCACGCGCGGGCTAAAGAAAGCACAAAGTAATTCTAACTTTACCGTCTACAATACAAAGTTACAATTGGCATGACGACTTCGGATTAGCGTGCGAGTGAAAATGCACTCAGATGCCTAGGTTGTAAAGTTGATATTCGTGCATCGTGCAGTCGGTCAGAGCTACAGAAATCGCAGCTTAGTATAGCATTTGAAAATGAGATGCAGCGTGGGTAGGCAGGGGTGGTGAGGAGGCAGGGGAGGTTTTTAGGGGACTAGGGGGTTCGAAACCCGAATTACCGGGGCGTGTGTAATGATTTTCCCGGGTGGAATTATGGACGGTATCGGAGACGAATCGGATACTCGGCTCGAGTATGTTCTTTTTTTAATGGTCTTATGCAGTGATTAGGGATGACCAATCGTATTCTATGAAATTTTCTAGTTAAGTGTTCTTTATTTTATTTTTAGATGAATCTCGTTGTAATTCTAAATATTATGGAATAAGACTGAAATCTATACTATCTATACTAATATTATAAAGCTTTAGAGTTTGTTTGTTTGTTTGTTTGAACGCGCTAATCTCAGGAACTACGGGTTCGATTTGAAAAATTCTTTCTTCTTTCTTCATTCTTTCAGTGTTGGATAGTCCATTTATCGAGGAAGGCTATAGGCTACTTTTTATCCCGGGAAAACACAAGATCCCTCGGGAACGCGGGTGAAACCGCGCGGAAAAGCTAGTTATAAATATAGGGGATAAAGTTTCTTTATACAATCAAGTTTTCTCGGTAATTGTCGTAGTTTTAAATATCAAAAATTAGAAATATAGGATTTAAGTAGATCTGATTAAAATCGGCAACAGCGTTGCGTTCACTAAATCATGAATATACCCAAATCAACGTGCTGGTTTTTTTTTTCAAGCGACAACCCTATTAATTTTCGAAAACAGTACACGACATTTATAAACCGTTACAACAAAACGTAGCACATAATTGTAATCTCAAGCACCGTCTCAAGTTAAGCGCTGGGTGACCGGACCGCTGCGTCACGCCTCTCGCACGTGGATCTGATTGGTCGTGGAGATATCTACGAGACATTACATCTATGTTAAGTTTATCTACTTTATTGTACTTATGATTTATGTGAGGAGGGAATTTTGGTGAGCAAAAGTGTATGACAATTTTAGAATTGTCTTTTTCTATTTTTGACTGATATCCAAAAATGTTTTTGGATACAGTACAGCACTCAAAATGGCGCCCCTTTTTTTCATTACATAGATAAATACTTTAATAAAAAATCTTTACACCATAGTTTTCTTTACATCAGGCAGTCTACCAATGACCAATCTATACGTCTTCAATTACTCGGATTCGGTTTCATCCAAGAAGTATTTTTTTTATAATTTTTTGTATCATACCTAACAAATGACAATGTATTTATTTTTTATGTCAGAAGGCTGACAAGCAGTCAGGCAGTCCACCTGATTGTAAGTGGCTGCCGTCGCCTATAGACATTAGCAACAGGGGAATTGGAAATATTTTGCCGACCTTTATAAAGCCTAGAAGGCGGCTCTCAAGTGCAACTGCCGGAACACACTTCGCGATAGATTTTCAACTTGAGGGTGTTAGCCAGCTAGTACAACAGTAGCCTACCGTACTATGGTTTCCTCACGATGTTTTCCTTCACCGAAAACTCTCCGAAGATTCGAACCCACGATCTTCGCCGCGACATCCGACGTCAATACGATATTTATCGCCTATGTTATATGTTTATAATATAACTACTAGCTTCCGCCCCGCGGTTTCACCCGCGTTCCCGAGGGATCTTGTGTTTTCCCGGGATAAAAAGTAGCATATTATAGCCTTCCTCCATAAATGGGCTATTCAACACTGAAAGATTTTTTCAAATCGAACCAGTAGTTCCTAAGATTAGCGCGTTCAAACAAACTCTTCAGCTTTATAATATTAGTATAGATATTATTATACTGTAAAATACCTATGGTTGTACTTCACAACCTTACTATATTCTAATTGTTGATATCTACAAGGGTAGCTTACGTTACGATAATGTGTCGGGCCAATAATAACGAACCAATTAATAGTACAATTAATTAACCTTATCGCAATACAAAACAATTGATTTACCACGGAAAATTACTGCAATCATTACATTGTCACTGTATGTGTATAATGCTTTAACCGCAATTTTATGCCTTGTGTTTATTGCAAAGTGACAACCCTAACAGTTTTTGAGATTTTTGGACAGTCAGAAACACGAGTGTTACTTAATATTATTATAAATATGAAAGTTTCGATTGTGACTCAATCACGCATAAACCGCTGAATGGATTTAGATGAACCTTAGATTATAGATAGATCATCACCCTGGAATAACATATAGGGTAATTTTGATCCTGGGAAATGATAAGATCCCTCGGAAACGCGGGTGAAACCTCAGGGTAGACGCTGGCAATAAAATAATTTTGATGCACTCTTTTTATCGATGTATAAAGTTGTTATTGAAAACTGTCCGATTTTATATGCATGAGCAAATTTTTACGAGTTGAAATTCCGCTAATTCGGTTTCCGAGAAGGCATCTCAGTATTGGTAGCGTTATGTTGTCATTATGTAGGTACCTATGAATACTACGATAAAATAATAGTTACATCCGTTTGCGGCTCTTTTCAATTCCTAAGTAGGTACCATTTGAAATGTCAAAATAAATAAAAAATGTTTGTTAGAAAGGCACGTGTACAAAATAAATCGAAAATTGGAGTTCAGTCATGGAATGCCATTAAAAAAAACATTAGATTTTCAAATCCCGAGACGGAACGAAAGCAAGCGACCCCGAAATTGCCGGCCGCATTCACCCAGACAAAAGCCCTAAAATACACCCCGGGAGCAAAAAGAAAAGCATTTCCATCCCCCATCCCCACCTTCATTTAAATTTCCCGCCCCAGAGCGGGGGCGGCGACCGTAGGGGCGGCTTCCGTACAACAGAGACGAAACTTAAAACCTCATAGAAAAGAATGAGACGGTCGTATGTACACCTGTTGCGTTCGGAGTTTCATATTTTCGCCGCGGATACTTTTTCGTTTCTTACCGCGTTCCGAAGGATTTGAATGGCGCGCCGTCGTGCATGCGTACTAGGGTTAGGTATTGAACGCTATCGACGTGCCATGGGCGACGACGCTCGACGTTTGATTTTTAAAGCTTTTCATTCGAAATTTAAAATTCTATTTTTTTATTTTAAAAATATTGACGGTGTATTTTCTGCCGGTACTGGATTTTTGTTGAGCACTTGAAATATTTTGATTGCTTCATTTTGCTGACCGTATCATAAAAAATTGTTTGAGTATAATTCGCTGATTTCAGGTGTTTTATTCCATTGTATAAAATAGTCGAAATATTATATTATAATATATTCGTCGAAAGTTGTCGTAACTTTTGTAGTAAGTATTATAAAAGGATGGACATTAAACTAATATCATTCGAATGGTACTGCATTATGTGCACAAAAAAAATAACTGTCAATACTATTTCGGTTTATTATACTTATTTAGGATTCAGTCATAGATATGGAAGACAGTAAAACTAGGTAGTTTTTCAGTACAAAACAAAACCTAATGTTTGAAGACAGATTTTTAGTTCCATAAATCGCCGCTTTCATAATGATAACGCAAATTTATGTACATTCCACATGTAGGGTACCTATTTAGGGATTTTTTTAAACTAACATTAATTTTCTACTACGATATTGTATAAATGGTTTTTTTATGTTTTTGTTTGTAAAATACTTGTGAGTCGATGACATCACGTTTGTCCTATGTACATGTTTTTATTTAAATTATCTTCAAGTGTCCTTCATTTAAGGTTTAAAATAGTGTAAGGAAAGCCAAGCAAATTATTTCTCACCATAATCTGTTAGATAATAACTGAAAATAAACTTTTTTTTGTTCGAGGATGTAATCATAAAAAATGATTTTGTAATATAGGTATATATTTAATTTAGTCGTATATTTTCCATTTTATCTGGAAGCCTCATACATTCCATTCCACACAAAAACACAGAAAGATAATCTTCAATTTGAAATGCTGTATTTATACTCCGGTGGTACAGTTACATGGGTATGGAAGCAGGATGGAAGACAGAAATAAAAACTGTTTGTGTTACCGTTTCCGGCACGTCCCGGGTTCGATCCCGGGCCAAACACGTGGTGGTTATTACGAGGAAATAATCCAATAAAAATAGTACCTCGGGACGATTAAATTACTGTGTAGAAGTGTTATGAGTATGACTGTAATGTTGCTAAATAAATAAATAAAGGTTGTATCGTGTTACTAAAATAGTTGTAGTGCATTTATTTTTAATTCATATTAGTATCAACTATTTAGTTCGTGGAATTATTGACCGTTTTATGGTCTAAGAAACCAAAGACATTTGTCCCTTATAGTATTTATAGATAAGATACCTATAGGTAGGTGGTAAATCAGTCTAGAAAGTAATTTTCTTGAAAAGACGTAGGTAAGTAAGTAGTAAGTAGTGCTCATCCCCCTTGCATAAATGCTAGCCATTAAAGTTATGAAACATAAGACATTCCAAATTTAAACCGGGAAAATGTTATAATTCGAAAACCAAATAAAGAACACAAAAACAGCAGCGATACAAGGTGAATTATATCGCGATCACAAGAGACACGCGATAATATGTGATAGCACCGAGATAACACATTCTTACTCGATATCGTATCGACACGACACCGTGCGTAATGGCTGACATTTTCACACATTGATCACAAAAAAAGTTCTCAATGATAAATCAAACGAGGAGATATGGGGAAGTACTTACATACATTTAGATTTTGTTTTTTTAAATCAGTCAGATGCGCGAGACGCTAAATCAATTTGATATGATACGAGCCGAGTGAGTGTTAGCAGCTAACCATTCATCCTAAATGTTAATGGTACGGTAAAAGCGTTAAATACTCACCATTGATACGGGCAGGGGGTGCGCCCCTCCGTTGGGGTACGGGTACGGCGTCATGAGGTAGCCCATGTTGAAACTTGCAGCTGGGTGTGGTTCGAATTTACCTGAAAAATATAATTTGAATTAATTCGACAATGAGTTTGTTTATATGCATGAGACGAGAACGGCACAACCAATCCTAATGAGACTTCGCACGCAAGTAGCCTATGGTATGGAGTGGGACATAAATGATATTATAAGAATTCTCAAAGATTGGAAAAACAATAGTTGGTCAGAGACGTCAAAAGCCGTGACGACGGACGAATTGTGACCTCAGCCTTACAAACCTACATAAACCGATTGACTCGCATTATAATACTATTTCATCCAATGCACAGTGAAATTGAATATTGACAATATATATTTTGAATTCAATTAGATAATAATTAAATTAAATGAGGAAAGGAAGGGCCTTCGATAGTAATAAAATCACTTATATAATTTTATCTTTAAAATCAATTGTGATATCAACTTTATGGTTTTAATCCGTTGTATATGACATGTTATAAAAATATATTTACTTAAAATATTACGTCAATATGATACGGTTGTGAATTAGGGTTGTAAAAATGCATTTGTGTGGTTATTTTTTCAGTTTACACTTAAACATGGGTAAGATATAAAAATAAATCTTAACATTTTATTACATTTTAAAAAAAATACCGAAATATATATAATATAAGTAATAAATATAATATCTCACAATATAAATAAAAACATTCCGTTCGTATATTGAATAAATAAGTACAGTACTGGATATAAAGCAAAGAGGACATGCGGTAGGTGGAGCGAAGACGGCAAAATTATACCGCGACGAAAATTAATTTAAAGACGTAATTGTGTACACTAGCACTTACCATCAGTAGTTGTGTGGATTATCCCAAAAATTCATGATATAAATATATATATTTTTTTAAATAATATATTATGCGAATATAAAAAAAATTCTGTATAATCCAAAAATTAATAATATTTTTGCGAACTTTATGTAGGTAAATTTCGTATTATTTTTAAATGTCCGTATTCAGGAATTAACGATGCGCTTGATATAAAATAAACATGTTAATTTTATTACTTGCCTAAATACAGTACACACATAAAATATTATTTTATAAATATCTGGTTTATTTTAAATTCCATTTTCAATTTAATTTATTTTTTATTATAGCGTAGTTTCAAACTCCACGACATCATAATGAATAAGTTTTGACTATAAAATAAGAGCAGGCCATTTCAATATGCCGGCAATTTAGTTTGCTACCGTGGAACAATTTTGATGAATGCCCGACGTGCCAGTAGTTTGTATTACAATGACTAATCTTTACACTTTGTTTTAACCGGTTAATGTTGTAAATTATAAGATTGAAAGTACGTGAACTTTATTAATTCTTGTTTTCATTTTATAGTATGTGCAAATATTTAGATTTCCCGAAAATGACGTACTTAGATAAGTCTGAAATTATGAGATCGAAATAAAGAACAGACGTGAATAGGATAAATTGTGAATCTATGAATACGTCCCCACTGCTGGAGCATGGGTGACCCTAACAATAAAGGGGACAAAACCTATCTCAGAGAGCCCTAAGGTGATGATAACCACTACAGGTAGTGACGTCGAATGTCGAATTTCGGTGAAGGAACTATAGCTCGTTGGTTGGATAATTTTAGTACCCACCTGACTGGCTGACCACCCCGAAGTTCTAAATTCAAGCAGTTCACGGTATATTCCAGCAGGTGCTCTTAAGAAACCAATAGCCATCAAGGCTTCGTATGCTTATCACGTTAAGTCATTTGAAATTATGAAACTAAAGGATAAGCAAAATCAAATGTAAAAAGAACTAATAACGAATTATAATTATAATTACCTTCGACAAATCATATTAAACCTTTTCATAAAAAAAAACAACCAATTCAAGTGTGTCAATCAACTTAAAATTTTCGTGTTTTTTTTTTGTTAAAAATAAACCGTTATCTACGAGATAATGAGCGTTTTTATTTCGTACCGATATGATAATTAATCATATCTGTTTTAAATTGCTTTTCCACGAAATTGCACCGTGGTGTGGTTATTTGTTCGTTATATTATTGTTATATTTTAATTTTGTAGGTAATTTCGTAATACATTTTATAAATACATATTTATTTTTGGAAATAAAACTTAAATTTGTATGTATGAAGACAAATTAACACTGATCTTTGATATAATTAAATTGATACCTATTTTAATAATTATTTTATTCCTTTTTTTTTCTATGGTTTTTTTTAAATCTCACTACGATTAGTGATGATGTGGCCGAAGGTGGTAAGTACACAAAGCCTATAAATGAACTGCCACTCAAGTGCAGCTACCGGAACACACCTTTTGGCTATAAATGTCATAACAGTGGCGGGTACCTACTAGAAAGTACTTTGCCACAATGCTATGGTTTCCTTGAAGGAAAACTCAAGTTCATTATATTCGAACACACTATATTCGTCACGGAATTGGGAATCACTACCACTGAGCTATCATCGCCATGAAACTGCGCTTTTAAGTGTTGGCAATCGTTGATCAACAAAGTGATGGTAAATATATTTTTTTAAAACGTTTTAGCTTCTCACCGGAAGTAATATTTATACGTTTGCCAGTGGCGCAGTCGATTTGGGTTAAAAAAACTAAAACCTGCGACTCATACCAATCCAATAACTGTCAGATTTCATCTGAAATGTTATGGAATATCAGGGACATAAATATCTAGGTTTCATATTTCCATTCTTTGTAGACATTTTCAAATTCTCTTTTTTTTTTTTATACCAAGTTGTCGGCAAACAAGCATACGGCCCGCCTGATGGTAAGCGGTTACCGTAGCCTACGAACGCTTGCAACACCAGGAGTATCACTTCTCTCTGATTTGACGAGACGGTTGCTGTGCGGTTGACGTGTTAGTTAGATACCTTCAGGTCCCCCTCAGGTCGTGGACTCGATTTCTACCATTTGTGGGCATGAACATGTCTATTTGTTCTGGGTCCATTTTACAAGTGTTTCTCTGATTCTGATTTGTTTGGTACCAGATGACCGTGTGTGAAAAATGTAGATACTAGGATATTTATTAATGCACCATAAACCTATGCAGTATATTATTTATTTATTATATCCGGCTTATCTTCAATCCAAAGAACATTTTTTACAAAAAGAAATATTTAAAAATATCACGAGCACACTATTTTGGTACACACATTCCCATTCAAAATTGAATCCCATTAGAACGACAATAAAATACATAATGGAACAAATGGTGTGTTGTACAGCGTCCGCGGTGGGTCCGTAGGGTGACCTAACCAAATATTGACACATAACCGACGCGCTCAAACTCCATGTAATGTGTAATAACGACAACTGTACACACGGTTGTGTATGTACCATCGTGTTGTATGAGAGAAGTGAAAGTTACACCACGTTATGGGATAAGGGGCTACTGGTTTGGTCTATGTCTTGATTTTTTTTTTTATTGTATGAGAAAGGAAGCATAATATCCTGAGATGTCCGACACGGCCATCTGATCCCACACGGCATAAGCAGAGCTTTTACTATACTTACTAGATAACTGATATAATTACACATGTATATACAGGATGATTTTTTATCACTGGCAATACTATTAATACTTTACTAATATTTTACGCGATATCAGAGTTAGCCCCATAATAAAAGTTGTTCATTTTGATGAGTACCTACTTCCACCCCTGCAAATATTGCCAGTGACTTAAAAATCACCCAGTATATAGGTATTTACGCCCAGACTCCGAAGTACTATAACTAAAATAAAGTAAACAGATGTTTTGTAAATGTGTGTCTACAAAAACACACTAAATAATTTCAGTTTTTGTGTACAGCTTTCGCTGACTGTACCATGGAAAAAGAAACGTTAAGAAAATTATTGCAAATAATAACAAACAAAAAAAGCCAAATTACCTGAGTGCTGCCTACTTAGATCATTATTGAATAACAATTGCATAAACATTTCTATTAAAATAAATAATTGAAATACGATATGGCTGACCACACAAAACGAAACCATTTGCTAATTAAATTTTATGAAGTAGGTATTATTAAAATATCACAAGACAAGTTTAAACAACACGTAAAAAACACACCGTGTGGGGCCGGGTTTGAATACTTGAGACCCCTCGTTTGCGGTCTCAATAATTTGTAACGATTCCTTTCGAATTAACAGAAGAAAATCTATTGATTACTTGGTATCATTTATTTATCCTGCCTGCCTGCCTCATCGGCTAGTGATGAAGAGACCGAGGATGTTAAATAGATTTTTAACCGACTTCAAAAAAGGAGAAGGTTCTCAATTCAAATAGTTACGAATGGCGAGCTAGCAATGCATATAATAGCATAATATAAGTAACAAAATTGATATGGATATTTTCAATATGAGTAGGTACTTCAAAATTAAGGCGTCGGTTTAGTCAGCAATTCTTTTGTAACTAGGTTTATAATATACAATAAATAGGCAACTATTTCATGTTAACGACTTTCAGATTAGTATTATGTAGCTATCAGTGAGGACCTTTAATTGGCTCACCTATTTCTTATAATGATACCCTATACACAGTGTTTTGTAAGCTATTGTTCCCCCAATAAAAATAAAATAAAAATAAATAAAATTCGGTTGTATTTTTTTCTACAACCTTATATTGAGTTTTTACAATCTTTTATTTACCTTCACCTGCTATTGTGGGCAGAATCTTGCAACTGAACCAGTCCACACAACCGATTGAGCTGAAATTTTGCACTCACTTTTGGGCACTGGTGAAAATACAAAGTATACTTAAAAAAGCTTGTTATTAAGGAATATAGTTTTTATTTTATTGTTTTTAAATGTCAGAAAGGTGACAAACAGCTACCTTCATCTATGGACATCTTTAAGCCTAGAGTAAACACAATCCTACTTATATTATTAATGTGGATCTTTGTGAGGATGGATGTCTGGATGTTTGTTACTGTGTCACGCAAAAACTACTGAACGGATTTGGATGAAATTTAACACAATAGGATACTTTTATCCTGGGAAAACATAAGATCTCTCGAAAACGCCAGAAAAACCGAGGGGCGAAAGCTAGTATGTAATATGCTCAAGAAAAAAGTGTATAAGCTGGTACCCTATTAATTAAAATACAATGCATAATATCATATAGCATGTTTATACAATCAAAGCCATTAACTGCAACACGATCTCCAACATGATACAATTACGACGCATGCGCATTTGAAAGTCAACATCATCATTCTCGGAAGCCGGACTTATATGACACCTAATTTAATTTCACACTTTTAAAAACAAAAGCCAACTTTTTGTAAGAATGATTGATGAGTGGGCCGACAACGGGTGAGCTTACCCTACAAACCAATTACGGGATTTACTTGGGACAAAAAGAGGCAACCCTGTTGTGAAAACACGTTTAACTTGATTATAATACTCGCAGGTGATAAGTTGAGGGTTCCGTATGAGTTTTATATGAAAAAACCGACTGACGAACATTAAATTATTATGATACTAGCGACCCGCCCCGGCATCGTACAGGAGCAATTTATATACGCAACCTTGCTCGTTTATCGCTCTTTCATTAGCGAAAACCGTATCAAAATCCGTTGCGTGGTTTAGAAGAAGTAAGCGGAAAAACTGACAGAGGCAGATAGCGACATTGTTTTATACTATTTAGGCATAAAAAAAAAATTGTTCCACATTGAAGTCGTTGTTATTATTAATATTATAATCTTATTACTTATTTTAACTAACATTTCAATTAAATCAAAATTTAGTTTTAGATTAGTCAGTAACAGACCCTAAGGTAAAATCATTTTTTTGAAAACAAAACCGACATAAATAATTTTTGATACGGAACCCTAATAATCTTTTAACATTATCATTCATAATCGTATTGGTATAAATTATAAGATTGAGCGATTTTATAAGGTACACAAAAATAAATGATAATAATTTAACGTCGAAATAACACTTTAGTGGGATTTTTCTAACGCAACATGATTATAATGATTTTATTTTGATAACTGTGATAAAATAAGATCTATACAGGGCTATTTTTATTTTTTTCCGTAAGAACCTTCTACAAAGTATTAGAAAATTTTATAAAAAAAGATGAATGAAATCGGTAGAGTCATTCTCAAGTTATGGCGGGACCAATGGAAATAGGGATTCATTTTTATCACACAGAAAGTTTTGAGAAAAAAGTTTTTATGTATATAAAAATACTGGCCAGTTATAATTTATTTAGAAAACACGATTATTTATAAGTAAAAATACAAACATTCCAATTACAAAACTTCCCTCCACTTTTTTTACGAGCTAATTTGAACTATCGTGTCTCATTGAAAAATAGATCTGCGTCGGGAACATTTTCGCGCGATGATTTTTTGTGATTTCAAGTGTCGTCTTAAACCGGACGAATCGTATGATAGACTTCAAATGTCATTTATTGATGAAGGCCCTTCTAAAGCAACCGTATACCACTGGTATAACGAATTTCAGCGCGGTCGACTAACTTTGAGGGATGAAAAACGAAGTGGTCGCCCTTCGACAGCTGTTACGGAAGGAAACGTGCTAGCAGTGAAAAAAATAAATCAGGAGAATAGGCGAATTACGTATGAAGAGCTTCAGCACATACTGCAAATTGGATCGGGAAGCGTTCACGAAATTCTACATGAGCATCTTCGCGTGAGGAGGATAGTTTCACGCTGCGTGCTGCATGCGCTAACAGCGTTCGAGAAGGCCATAGAAAAGGTGTCTCGCGGCGGATTGGAAAAAGTGTTTCGAAAATTGGTTTAGACGCATGAAACTTTGTATAGATACTGGTTAAGAGTTCTTTGAAAAGATTAAATAAAAAAGACTTTACTCATAATTTTTTTTTTTTGAGTTTCTCAAAACTATCTGAGTGCCCCACGTATATTGATAGTGATAGTGAAGTGCAGAATTGACCTCGTTACAGTCAGAGGGTGCAAGAGGTTGAAATCCACGAATGTGATGTAACTTATCATCGTACCCAAGTGTTTATAACTTAACCCAATCGCCTCAGTTAGTGTAAAAAGCTCGTTAATCTCTAACGACGAGACTCTAATTGTGTACGCATATCAAGTTCCAATTAGAACTTGGGTATAATGACACAGAATACTGGCTAGGTCCCTACAGGTAGATATGAGTGCGAGTGAGATGGGAGATACGATAACCACTGAGTGCGAGGAGGGTAGTGATGATGGCGTGCGAGTGTAACGCTTGGAACCTCGCTTATGGATTGGAAGGTGACAATTTAATATTTGTTTTTTTTTTAATCCAGTATTTAGGTCTTTGGCTGTATGGTATGGTTATTGTTTAAATGATAGTGAATTGTAGCTGTATTGGGAGTACCCTTAGATAACGATAAAAAAAACATATATTAGAAGTCCTTTGGTCTACCATAGAAGTCATGGGAAACAAGACCGATGGCTTCCCAATCTAAGACAGTGAGGATATCAACCCATCAGAATAATGGCCGCACGAATCATACTTTACTGATCTTTAAAGTTATTAACTCCCTATAAGTTATGAATATGATAATACAGGGTTGTATTACATCACAATTATTAATAAAAACCCACGCACCCTAATTATGATGAAGAAGCAACAATTATCTCATCAAAAAACAAAACTTATCATTTCAAAAAATCAAATGTTTATCAAATTAATTTACCGTAACGTTATTAAACTCGTGGACTTGGATAATATGTTAATTAAAAAAATATATTCAAGGTAGAAGCGTGTAAGTTAAGGTTTACAACAATAGATATATGTAAATTTAGATTACAAGATTTTATTTCCATTTATTAATCTAACATGGTAATGTAGTTACAGCCCAATAAAAACATTCTAAAATGGAAGAAAAACCGATTTTTATACTACAAATTTGAGAACAGACCCACCTTTCTCTTTATGAAATCAAATAAAACATGTTGCACGGTGGTAGGGTACTTTGGGCTTTGTGTGCTTACCACCTCCGGCCACATCATCACTTAACATAGTGAGATTGTGGTCAAACTCAAGCCTATACAAAGTAAAAAATAAAATAAAAAATCATTTATTGACATTTACGATGTTTATCTTATACAAAGTGCTAAGCTTATGATGTCTTAATTTATTATTTTGTAACTATAAGAAAATAAGGTGTAAGTACCTACAACCTAGGCTTTCCTGCCCCCCCCCCCAATACCCAACCACAGAGAGGCACAGTATTCCTATCACCCTGTACAAGGCACCAGGGACCATCTATAGTCTTGACGCCATAACATTCGCACAAAATTGGGAACAGATGGTCACAATATTACCTATTAGGTAAAGGTTGTATGTGAAGATGTAGCCAAAGGTAGCAGTCTAACTACATGTAAAGGACTGTATAAATTGTGATATCGTGGCCGATGGTGGTAAACCTAGAAGGAACTGGTTCTCAAGTGCTGCCGGAACAAGCCAATAGGTGCATGGCGGCAGATTTTCAGAAAATTAGAGTGGTAGCCAGCCAGGGGAGTATTGCAAAGTACACTGCCATCGTTCCATGGTTTCTTCACCGAAAGATTTTCATCACGAGAAAATGAATAAATAAGGGAATGGGCGTTACCTCCAAATTCAACGTACTTGGCTTACAAGTACAGCTGATTTCAAATAAACTATTATATCCTACCATCCAATCCATTTAATTTTATTGTCAATTAAACAGTAACTATTTTGACTAATATATCATGGGCTGGATGGAGCATATAATTCACCATAAGAATATAGTAATTAAACGGATTTATGACTTGTGATAGATTTAGTTTCACATTAAATTTAAAACCGTATCCGGTCTCATAAAAATTAATTGAAAGTTATGTTGGGAATACTAGACTGGTTTTGACAGTAGTAGAGTTAGTTTACGATGAGAATGCCTCGTATAGATAGATAGCTACATAAAAAAATAAAGCTAATTAAAATGGCTGCCGTTTGACAACTCCCAGTAATCATAATCCTAGATAGTCTTTCGTCTACTGCCAATGAATTAAACATAATAATCATGAGTTTTTAGAATTCAATAATTTCCAAGTCATAAGTCAATAACCCAATGATTAAGCAAAGGCCAAAAATCCTATCACATCTTATTCTTCATTGTATACGTCACTTGCATTATACTATTTTTTTCTGGTTTGGTCGGTACACAGCCCGGGTCGTGGTGAACTGATCAGATTAGGACCCAAGACCGGTTTTCGAAAACATCCCGATGTAAAAAAAGTTGGGAAAAAAAAAGAAAAAACCAACGCTAATAACAACAAATAACGAGGCGTTCGGAACGCGGTCCGATAGTGATGGACACACGTCGATGTGCGCGAGAGAAATGTTATCGATAAAAGCAGCGTCGAATTAGTGCCGAGCGATGTACTAAATGAGATTACAGTGATTGATGGTAATGTCTTTTTATCATGTTACAATGACGAGAAATGTGATAATACGGCGAATGGATAGCTCCTGTGACATGTTTACCGGTTTATGTGATAATCTTTGTCAACTCAATATTGCGCAATAATAATGTATGATATTTTTGGTAATATGTGACAATTTTTGCGATGACTTTATTTTAAGATGACACATGAACGGTGAAGAATTTGTGCTATTCAATACAATAGAATATCAGACTGATAAAAATAAATTGTTCGATACATGTTTTTAAAATAGTCTATTCAAACAGATATCATTTGTAATTTTAGCTAAATGCACAAACTTTTAATTCTATAAGAAATAATAATCCGACAAAAATAAGTAACGAAAATAATCTTCACTGAATGATACTGTCAAACATTGGTATACTCCTACTCGATTAATTTTTTATATTATTATTTTTTTATTTAAATCGATACACATTTAACCATTTTTATCGACATAGATCTCATCACTCTTAGAGGCGGAGCAAGATGAAATTAAACGAAAATATTGTAACGATTGTGACAGATGATTATAAGCTGGCGATAAAACATACATAATTCTCAGGTAATGGCCCAAGGCGAGACCTCGCGTTAAACCTCGTGATAATTCCCACTTCCACGCCGCGCCCGCGCCGCGTACTTCCAGAGAAATCAATTTCCCATCACTAGAGCAAACGATTTATAAAGTAATCGATTTATCAGATCGTATGTAGATGAATCGATATTAAATTGGAGATATTTTAAAGCTGGACTGAATCGAAATCTAAGTTTTATTATTTAGTTACGAGTTATGTATTGAACCTGATATTTTTTTTTATTATGAATAGAAGTTGATAAGCACGCCAAACCTAAGGGAACTGGCTCTCAAGTGCGGCTGCCGGTACACATCGGTAGGTTGGCGAAAAATTTTCTACATGAGGATGGTAGCTAGGTGGGTACTACAAAGTACTCTTCCACCGTGCTGATTTTTTCCTTCACCATCTTTCTTATTTTATCTATACGAAACAATTATTTAATTTACCTTTCAGAGATTAGTTTGTTAGAATGGCTAACAGGAAAACTAGCACACATTATATGTGTAATAATTCCATCTTTCATTATTAAGACCACGCCAAAATAGATCTTATAAGAAAAGAAATAAATGTGTGAAATCATGTTATCGAGGCGCGACCATTTCCACCGGACGCAGTGTTGAATTTCTGCACGTTTGAGATAAGGCGCGCTAATATTGCATTCAATTCTTTATATAATACATGCAACTACTTTGCATATGCCGATCCTATTTCTATACATCCATCTGAGTCCGTGGGAATGGTGTAAAATACCTCATTTATAAGGCCACCACACAGTTTCTAGAATGTCTGGAATTTCTTAAATAACCAAGTACCTACTGTTATTTTTTTTTGATACGTGAATTATATTTTTTCTTTTTATAATACGATCCAGGCTAAGGAGTAAATTCCATTTATCTTGCTACTATAAATTGTGTATCAATATTATTTCATCGGACTGTTTGGACTCACTTTTATTTGTTCATGTATTTTTTTATAGAATTAACATATTTTTTTCTCAACAGTCTCAACCCTGGTTCTTTTGAGTCTCTTCAAATGGACATTGAATATTGATTAGCTATTGTATATATCATTCAATTCAATCAATCTGAATGGTTAGATATACAACTAGTAACAGAACTGACGCGATACCTGAAAGTAGCTTGTACAGTAGTTTTTTACACTTCTTAATTTTTGCCCTAAAATATTATTAAGTATGTAAAGTTATGGATATCAATGCTTAAGTTCGAAGAATTAAAGAATAATATACCTTATCTCAACGCAATAATAGTTGCGCTTATCAAATGTTTATTTGTGTTTTATCAGGATGAATGGCAAAGGATATTATGCTTACAATCAAAATAAATATTCTAATCTATGAAAATGGAAAATGAAAATAATTTTTATTCAAATAGGCCTTCACCAGCACTTATGAATAGTCTGACTCTAACGCTCGGTTCGGAAGGTTGCTTTTACTGAGAAGAGCCGGCAAGAAACTCAGCAATTAGGTACTCTTTTCAAAACCAACTCAGATTTATTACATTAAATTATTTATCACTCACTGACAATATATGTGTGTTATAACAAAAAAAAAGAAAAGAAACAAAATGATGAGTGACTTAGTTAATAAATAGATAGCAAATTTAAGCAGACCAGCCCCCACAAGCAGTACCTATATGTTCAAGATCTTGCGCTTCTCTATTAAATTTGAATTTTGGACTATAAAAAAGTCTCCAATATAACGTAAAATAGCTTAAATTAAAGTAATGAAGTATTAACTCACCAAAAACAGGACTGAGATCCGACTTAACCGATAATTTACCGGAATAAGGCTCGCCGGACTTCTCCTGAAACAAACGAAAACATCACTTAATGCATGTTGTATTAAGAGTTTAAATACAATAGAGATTTTCATAACACCTTATCAAGCAAATGTCAACAGCCTTGTTCTTAACCTTCTATGGATGGATGTAGAAAAGTTTTACGGATTTCAAAGTGTCAGCTGCTGACTGGAGATTCGGAGAGAAACTGTTCACTGTCCGCGAACTACTGGGACTCGGGACAGTTACTTCTCGCGGGGACAGTAACCGTTATTCACTGTCCATCAGCTACTGGGCCCGTGAAACCTGGCAGATTTTAACCTTAGGTAGTCCCGATACGATATTTTTTTGTCCCATTGGTCACTGATTACAAAGATTAATTCCCAAAAAAAGGGACAACAATTTCCCCCCCCATCCTACCCTTGCTCGACAAATAAATACATTTCCGCTTACACAAGTCCAAACACCACAATATATCCTGTATCTGAACTATTAAAGGACCAATAGACCGTTTTATATGTCGACACCTTAGTGATTTCTCCGGGGGGTAATTCTCTATATCGCTAGAAAATTGATTAACGATAACGACTATTCTTAAGATGAGCGTTTATAGCTATTCTAAAATCTTCAATAGTTATTATTATTTTATTTACATTTAACAGTAACAAAACAATATTCAACATAAGGATAATGAGATAAAACTAAATATATTCGGTCAATTTCATATCATTAAAGCAAGCACTACAGTACATTTTTGTTTGCAAATAAGCATTGCTTTGCGAATTTCGTACCTAACACCTACAATATATATTTTATTGAATAAACATTTAATTATACTAAAAGAAAATATCGTGAAAGCGCAACTAAAGCGATAAAAGAAATTCTATGAACGCGAGCGTATCATGCGTTTAAGTTACTTCTAAGAAATTGAAGTAAGTACGATAAACCTTGGTTATATTATTGCAAAGTTAATGGCATTTTTCAGTAGTTTCGAATTTAGAACAGTTTAATTATAAAAGGTCAGTAATTTCTGATCGTCAATGGCATTATTCGAGTAATATCGAGTGATTTAAGAATAATCACCAAATAGTCCTCAGTTAGTAGGAGGGTCGTAATTGGATAAGTCGGAATCAGTTTACCCCACTCGTACGTGTTTACCCGAAATGAAGGGTAACAGATTTACCCAATTTACCGATATTTTTTTTATATCGAAACTGACCTGCGAGGGCCGATCAAAAGCATTGCAGGTATTTTTCTACGTTAAATATTGGATGAAAAATTTCATTGAAACAAATATCAGCTTTGTTCGGAATATTAAATTATCACTTCTGTAAATATATATTTTATGATAGCTAGTATGTTTATACAGGATTCGTTTAAGGTATTAAAGTTTAGGAGTCCAGCTTTTGACGACCTGCTTATATATTTTTCAAAGTCTATCAAAGTGTGCCCTTACGTTTAGAAAAGTTCGCCATAATGTCCGGCTTTTCCAATGACGATAGCGAAAACATCTGACAACCCTACTTGCAGTAGGCAAGCTAGATAGCTAACAGATAAAATATAAAAGGTCATAAAACTCATCCCTATAAATTGATTACAACCAGTCTCTATAATAATCTTATAGGGTGTAATGTCAGGTGTAAAAGTTTTTTTTTTCTCATGATATTATCGCGACATTCAGTAGACTGTCAAATATGTAACTTCTTACATAGTAGTTAATTATTGATAGTGACAACCCTGAGTCACTTAAACATGTTTTTTTACTCGTATTTTACGTACTTACTTTTTTGTATTTTACTTTATTAAATAGGTACTAGCATCCGCCCCGCGGTTTTACCCGCGTTCCCGTGGATACTTAAGATTTTTCGTGATAATAAGTATCCAATGTTTTATTCCAGGATAATTATGATCTATTTGACCGAGTTTCATCCAAATCCGTTAAGACGTTAATACGTGATTGAGTCACAAACATCCAAACTTTCACATTTATAATATTATAGTAGGCTATTAAGTATTATTAATTAGGTAGGTACAAGGATTGATTTATGACAAAAAATTCTAAATATTCCAATCCCAAAATGGCGGAATTAACCCAAATAACGTGTCAGATGCCAAATGTGCGTCAGATTTTTTATCATTTATTTTCGTACCTAAATGTATTATCACACAGTTACTATGTATCAGTATGAAAGAAAATCGTCTCCCTACGATACAACAATACTTTGTGGGTCAAAGAGTAAAAAAAAGATTGTCCAGCAGTGATTCTTACAACGAACATGTAATAGCCGTGTTCACTCGACCAGCAATGCGTGTATTTAGGGTTGCCAACCTTCAGTTATATTTTCAATATTTGATTGCTTATCTCGGTTTTTATGATTTCAACTATTGCACTGGTATTCTTGAACTTTCATCTTATAAATTTTATCTCATTCGAGTAACTCTATTGGTAATTAACTGGTAATTCCTTTAAACCCCTAATTAAAAAGTTATTGAAAATAAAGGTGGGTGTCAATTATCTTTATGTCATATCACCCATCTGAAACATCAATTTCTTGGCAGAACTTTATTGCTAGAAATAACAGACATGTAGGTACGACATACCAAGCGTACAATTATTTTTTAATTGCGTTATTTCTATTTAGTCCATATAAAATTAAAAAAAACCGTCAATAAAAAGAATTACGAAGCTCAAATAAGGCAACATAGTGTGATTACTATTATTTGATAGCCCTACACTTTTCCATCAACCATTTTAAACGGCCAACGGGGCGTGCGGACAGATGCCCGAGGGCACCAATTATTGCCGATGCTTGACCCTTCGAGGAAATTCCCTGACTGATATCAATTACTCCACCTTGTTTAGTTGAAGTGACAACCCTGGTTTTTGCGGTAGCGTGTTCAGTTTTTTTTTTCCACCGCGTGTTGATTAAATTCTTGTTACGGGATGCTTTTTTTTGACATGACAACGGTTTAATGTATGTCAAATTGTCAAAACATGTTCAGACATGGTATCTATTTATTGACATTTTTATAGGTAGGTATTGACTCTATCTATATTGTAAATGTTTTGCTAAGTAATGTAATGTTGGTGATGATTGCGATACATCACTTCTTTATCACTTTGTGACAGCCTCTGTCCAGTTCATAGCTATGATAAAATAATAGAAGATATCTCAACGAATATACATTTTAAGAATTTTATTTTTAAATGGTGTCACCTTAAATATTCTATTATCGATTTATCAAACGCTGTTTGTTAGAAGTTTATTGACTCCACGCTAAGTAAAATATAATTACTTTAATGTATTCGATAGTTTGTAGTCAAATTGATATAGATAGATTCAATCGATTACACAATATTACTTCACTAAAACAATACTACCAACCATTCGAATTCAATTAGCCATAACAATTTATTAAAAATATTTTTTCGCGACATAAAAATTACTACACGACCATTTTATTATATGCAAAAAAACCGGATCAATTCCAGTTCTTTTTTGACATTCGTCTTAACGACTACTTCTAGATCAAAGATAAGGGCAATTAAGCCCCTTTAAGCCGTGTCATTGGTAACTCGTAACAGTCGCAGGTTCGATGACTGGTTCGAAAAAAAGGAAAAGAAATAGATCAACTTACGATACCCTTTTATTAATTGCGTTTGACATCAGCTGATACATTTAAAAAAGTAGTTAAGGGTTGTTCGTTAATTAATTTCATGATCGTTTGACAGTTTTGTCTAATGTGTAAAAATGTCAGGAATTATGTGTCATTTGTGTTAACGCTAAAAAGACAATAAGATTATTAATAAATTATTATGGTAGGTACAAGCTTCTGCCCGCGGTTTCACCTGCGTTCCCGAGGGATCTATGTTTTCCCTGGATAAAAAGTAGGTAAGTACAGGGTGGATTTCGAAATTCATTGAGCCGTTTATGCGTAATTGAGTCACAAACATCCATACATTCAAACTATCACATTTATAATATTAGTAGGATTAGTAGGAATAGTAGGATGATATTCGATATTATTTTGAATAAAATATAAGTTTTTGTTAATAGGTACAAGTTTTTTTTGGTGACTACTTTTTGTTGACTGTACTTGCATTGTCTTCCAATATACTAATGTACTTATACCAAATATCAGACCACTGGATGTGAGAAATATCAAGTCAATCCGATTACTGGAAGTGAGTGAAATTCGACTTGCAAGATTCCACCTGGACAAACAAACATACATTGCAAGTTGCAAAAGCTTGTAAAAACCATGCACATCTAATAGGTCTAGCTTGAGGTTGGTATGAATTTTTACAGTAAATTGAATTGTCACGTGTATTTGCCAAGATGTCAGTCAATTCTGTTTGTTTTTTTGGGTTATAAGATTAATATCGATGACAGTATCAATGCATACTGATAAAAATATGATTTGCTGCAAAAAATATATTTAGTTTTACAAATTGTTAAATTATTATACAGTACTAGTTACTCTAGTAATCAATCGATCAAGCCACACTTGAGAGCCTGTTGCGTACAAGGCTTTGACAACACATTGGCAGTCCCACTGGATTGTTATGTCTTCTGTCATAAAAAAATAATAACAAGCACTGGTTCGTAACTACTATAGCCACAATTTTTTTTGTCACAACGTCTACCTTATCCAGTATCATCTTCACACTTAGCAAAGCTTTTATGGAAACCAGATAACTGATAAATATACTTAATATGTTTAGTATTATCAGGAAAATATAACTAACCGACGGGCTGGGAGCTTTTTCCGCCAACGCATAAGCTTGGCCATCCAAAAAGGGAACGCTGCCAGCCTGTTGGGAACCTTGCCTATCGACAGCAGCGAGGGCTTTGAGGATGTTTTCTATATATCATAGTTTGTATTTTATACATTGATTGTAAATATGTAAATAAATTAATCTACTATTACTATTTAATTACGTAGATAATTTATGGTCGTTTTAAAATTTATTTTATCATACAAAAAGTGCACATAGTACTTATCTACCTACTAACTGATTTTGATCAGTTCTATCAAAAAATAACAGCATAAAACTCATTGTGGTCAAATCTACTAGTGATACTTAGCAAATTTCTTGAATATAGTAAACAATGAATAACCCTATCCTAACTTAATAATATAAATGCGAATGTGAGTTTGTTTGTTACCTTGTCACGCCTAAACCGCAGAACCTATCGCGATGTTTGGTACTTACGCAGATAGCCTCTGGTATGGTGAAGGACATGGGCCACTTTATTTCTCGGGAACGCGGGTGAAACCGCGGAGGACAGCTAGTATATAGATAGTGTGGTTATTTGTTACCTTTTGACGCCTCAAAGATACAACCAACAGTGAATAAATTTAGAACGCACCTGCATATGCTACTGTTTATGCCGGGAAAGCGGGGAAAGCCACGGGAGACATCTAGTTAAAAAATAAACCACATATACGTGAAGTTGTCAAATTCAAAGTATAGTTTACATGGTTAAACCGCACCTTATAACACGTGCCCACTATTATTACCTTTACATGATAAACTATTTCCTTGAGTCCGGATTTCTGAACTTCATGTCACAAATCTCAATATCTTAATCCATAGACAGCATTGATCGATGTTATAACACGTCCCTTATCTATGCCCATACCTAAATATAAATCCATTTGACAGTGATAACAAATGTTATCAACACACATAGGCGTCACTGCATCCATTTACCGTAAAGTATTTCAGGTAACGTTACGTAAATTATAAAATAGATGAATGATATTTTTGCGAACGGGAAATGATATTTTATATACCTTGTTTTTGACCACAATCTCACTATAGTAAGTGATGTGTAGCCGAAGATGGTAAGCACACAAAATGGTCCTCAAGTGCATGCCGGAAAACACCAGTAGGTGTATGACGACAGATTTTCAGCTTGAGGGTGGTAGCCAGTCAGGCAGGTACTACAAAGTACCAGCGTGCTATGGTTTTTGCTCACCGAAAGCTCAAGCTCATTGTAGGATACGAACCAATGACCTTCGTCGCGGCATCCGACGTCACTACTACCGAGCTATCATCGCCATCAAAACATAAAAACTAGAAATTATAATAAACTAGCTTCTGCCCCGCGGTTTCACCCGCGTTCCTAGGGATGTTATGTTTTCCCAGGATAAAAATTACGCTATATGTTATTCCAGAGTATGATATTTCTATTATGTGCCAAGTCTAAATCCATTGAACCGTTTATGAGTGATTGAGTCACAAACATCCAAACTTTCACATTTATAATATTAAGTACCTACGCAGGATAGGATAATTCCAAAGTAAAATCCAATAAAACTTAACATAATCTCTAATTACTTATCAGTATTTAAAGATGGAGCGGCATTTATAAGATCGTGTTTCTGATACAAACGTTGATGCGTCGAAAGCTATTCTCGTCAAGACGTGGTGTTTATCTTTTATTTTAATTGCGTAAATTGGGTACCAAAATATGGTATCAGTTGGTTACGAGACCCTAATTATATGCACACGTATGAAGACAACTGAAATCACCGGGACAAGAGTATGTTGGGTCTGAGAATGAAATCACCTGTCGACTTTGCCGGCAAATGGTTAAAATAACTGCTGACAAAGTTATGTGGCGATTTATTAATTGTTAAAAAAAAACTACCAAGTCAAATCACGTTAATTAATCTCAAATCTGATACGAATGATATTTATAAATGCAAATTTTTGATAATTTCACAATTATTTGCACATACACCAATCGTGACCACTTTTATGATAACCACTAATAACAAAGGACAAAACAATAAAAAATAAGTAGGTAGATATTTCAAAAGAGGACAGACCATACCAAAATATTATTTTACGATTAACAGCTGTCATTTACACATTTAAATAAAAAAGGTAGGTGTAACCGGCAAAAATATTTTCACGGTATATGAAACATGAGTCTTAAATACCCGATACCCGGTCCATTACAGCGTTCTGAAGGCGAAAAACCAATCGTTTTCGTAAGATAACAAACGATTTAAATTCAATACGACACAACGGTTATTTTAATTGCGTAAAGATTAATATTATCACAATAAATTCGATGCGTGATACCTGATAATGGTGACCAAATAATTGACTTTTCAATTTGGTACCATTTTAATATTGCATTGGTACCCGTGGCGTAATAAATGATACTAACCAATCCACTTCTCGGAACGAAGACGGGTCTGGTTCTTTTTTTTGGACTGCCTTTAGTCACGAATTTTGGTACGAAAGATAAAAAGACGCCTTATGACGTCATCGTGTAAGGATTTACACATGTTCACAATTGTTGATCTTTTCAGCCCTATTACAAATTATTCACTAATATTTTGTCTACTACATTCCAATGTTAGTCATTTAGCACTTAGTGTCTTGATGTAAGTACTTACTTAGTCTTTTTACGTAATATAAAAATATTTAAGTTGAGTTTTAAATATAGGAATAAATAAATTTATATACGTATTAAAATTGTTAAACAAAATAGGTATTATCACATCGTTTGTTTGTTCACACGCAATTAGAACTCCACCCGTCTCATTAGCACTGCGGTACATGTGAGCTTGCCGAACGGCTGCTATCTCCCTCACTCGTACACGTTTCATATCGCCATCTTGCTCTATCAGGTTGATTGAGGATCTCGATTGTCTAGCTGGCGTTTGATTCAGGATTTCTATCAAACGATTGGTGTTGGAAGTTTACTTTGTCTATTTGTCCATCGGGGCTTAGTGCTATATTGGAATTGGATACAAGTGACTGTAGGTATGGTGATGTAATGCTTGTTTCTGTACAGGCATCGTAGTTTGAGTAAAGACTATGAGGTACTTAAAGTACTTACAATAAACCAAAAAATAACCTTTGTACTGTCTATGAATTCTATAAATATCATGCTTTATCATTTGGGACTTGGGAACTATATTTGATACTTGGAAAAAAAATGATTTTTAAACAGACCCCAGACTAGCTTCCTAAACCACCCAAACTCTCCAAAAACACACTCTAAAATCCCTTAAATCTTGCCCACCACTAAACACCATTAGAACAAGTCCGAACGAATTTCAATAAGTCCAAGAGCCGATAATTTACAGTTATTATCCTCGCTGACCCCGCAAAACACCACCAAGGCTCGCCCGGTCCACTGTCACAAAAAACAATCTAAAAGAATACCAAAATCTGGTATGACCAGAAAAAATCTTCACTACTTCAACCAAAGAATATTGGACTTAGTCACGCTATCTGTAAATTTCATTTTGCATTAGCGAAGCCAAGAGTTGTTAGGTGAGATCGCTCCGAAAAAGGAGCTTTATTTCAGAAGTGAGAAAGCCCAAAGTGAATTATGGAAATGACTGTACTAACCCTCCATTCCAAACTGAACCTTATTAACTCCAGATAATGTTCAAATTCGAAGTAACAGAAGTCTTTTTGTGAAAAAGGTACGATCTTGTTTGGCGGGCGTACCTGCGCCCGCGCATACGAGCTCTGTATTTATGGCGCCTGGCTTGTGAACTCCTGGAACGGACCACGTGGTACACATTGGTATTAAAAACCTTGTTAGGTTAACTGTTAGTTATCCCTCATTAAGTCCTGATCCGATTTACGATGAAATTGGAGGCATTTTATGAAGGCACTACCAACAACTTCGTTAGTTCAGTTAGAGGATTTACCTTTTTGATTTGATTTCTAATTATACTCCACAGGATTAATCTTGAAAAAGATTTTTTAAGTTTTTCTTATAATTATTCTTGGGATCTAGAAAATTGTTACTTTTTTTCTGCATTTCTCTACTACCTAATATTTTGCTAAACCCTGAGCTTTAAAGCAAAAGGCTTAGCCACATAATTAATCCATAATATATTTTGTAATTAAACCCAAATAACTTTATTCATATTCTAAATGACGCAATACAAACATAACTTGAACCGAGAAGCAAACGAGCGCGTTTTGATGGGCCATGCAAAAAATCTACCGTGGACAGGAAACTTGGTCAATTTGTTAGGTGATTTATGGTGACACGCCTTGGGTCTATGGTAGGATTTCCAAGTATATTATGCACTTAATTGGCTGTTAAGTTATGACTTGCTATAGATAATGAGTGGGACAATATGATACCTGATCGGACTTAAGAGAGTCAAATCGAAAATGACCACCCTTATACTTAATTATAATGTTTGCTTTCCTTCAAAATCCTTAATATCATGGTATATTCCTCACACACGGTCAACTGAACCCAAACTAAGCAGAGCTTGTACTATGGAAACCAGATAACTGATCTACTTTTTCTAAATACATACTAATAGATAAATTACTCTGACTCAGAACAAACAGACATGTTCATGCACACAAATACCTGGGTGGGAATCGAACCCACAAAACACCTGTCAAATACCTGTTGTATATTACCAACTACGCTATACACAGATTACTATATTTTTACAAAAAATTTAAACGAATGTGAGTATCTGTTACTTTAGGTATAAAATAGCAGATTTCTAAGTCTTCACTCAATTTTTACCCGACTGCGCCAGAAGGAGGGTTATTTGGTAATTATTTTCAATAAATAGTATTTGTATTTCTTCTCTATTTTACTTAATACCATTTATGCTACAACAATCTAAATAACAACTGCTACTCCTTAGGTTTTAGATATATATATTTTATTATTGGAAATTCTTAGTGTTTAACGGAAATCACAGACCACTACAAAACCTTTAAAACGGGTGATAGATATCCCTAAGTTTTGCCACCACACAATGGTGAAAATTCACCACAAAGACACCGGATGGGCCCACTTTGTTTTGTTTACCTTTATTTGCTCGAAAAATAATTCACAAAAAAAGCCAAGGAGATTTTGAGATAAGACGCATATATATAATAAAAGGGACGCCTCGTGTGAGTATGGAATCTGATAGAGTTGGCACAATAATATTTTATTTTATTCTTAATTTATTTATTATTCCCTAAATATATGGATGATAGATAATTTCTAAATATTCAGATTGATGTAAAATAAAGTTATTTTAATATTGTTCTTTGATGTGCAAAGAATTTGTCACGATATTTTCTTTTGAAGTCTCAAACAGCAATCAAAGGGGTTTAAAACAGTTTATCATATTAATCAGTTTTATTAACCTACTATTTTGATAAATTAAATTTTGCATCTTGATCAAAGGATCAAATAAGATACAAAAAAAATAAGTTGACAAAGAATTTTAATACCATGCCGCATCTATAAATTTTCAAGCCACCAAAACCCAAGTGCCCAAATATTATGCTTTCGAAAGATAGCCGGGACATGCGCAGGCGTCTCTCAGATAACGCTGTATTGCACAGATTGTGGTCGTCAAAAAAAAAACATTGGCCCATCTATCTAAATCCTTGACTTAAAACTGGAGTTTCGTCGTCGGGCTTAAGATGATGTGAGAGATTATTTAAATAAATATACATTTTGGTTTTTAAATGACATAATAGCGAGATAAGCGGAGATTTTGAATGGGGAATTAAGACAACAGACTATTAAGCTTTTAGTAAAGAACAGGACAACCGATGATTTAAAGAAGTTTGTGAAAACGGTTGGTATTCGGAAGACATGGAAAATTCTGGACAAAGAGACCAGCATTTACAGAAAGAACGGAGTTCAAAATCTTTTAAGACTTGGTTCACGCGATGGATTGTCTGCCATGTTACCGCTGAGTATATATTAAATGGCGAAATTAAGTATATAAACCCACTATTTACTAACCAAATAAGACATGAAATGCAAAAAATGAAACAAGAAACAGTCCCAAGCAAAGATTGAGCGCACTTGAGTCACAAATTGCTCACAAGTGGCAATTTTAGTAATACCACAAACGGCACTCAAGTACTTGCGAGCGGTTTAGTTTTCATTCCAACCCCTTCAAAAACGAATTATCAACTCTTGGGTGAAGAGCTTTTGTGAAAATTATACATTATTTCTTCCACGTGATATATTTATGTATAAAAAGTAGCCTATGCTCGTCTCCATGCCATAGGCTTTCTGCGTACCAAATTTTATCGCAATCAGTTCAGCGGTTTAGGTGTGAAAAAGTAACAAACAAACAAACTCACATTCGCTTTTATAATATTACTAGCTTCCGCCCCGCGGTTTCACCCGCATTCCCCGGGAACGCGGGAATCTTATATTTTCCCGGGATAAAAGTAGCCTATGTCCTTCTCCATACCATAGGCTATCTGCATACCAAATTTCATCGCGATCGGTTTAGGCGTGAAAAGGTCAAACAAATAAACAAACAAACTCACTTTCGCATTTATAATATTAGTTAGGATAAATAAGTTAGGATTAGGAAGTTATGAAGGATGGGTGTTTTTTTAATTTAGAATAGTTTGCTCCAACTTAACTAATAGACATATTAGACTTAGGTAACATTTCTCAAGTTTTTGAGCGGTAGATCAAAAGCTGGATGTTTGGCAATATCAACCTAACCTGACGGTCCATCTGATGGTAAATAGTCACCACCGACTAATGCCATTTGCAATACCAGGGATATTGACAATATTTTGACAAATATTAAGAAATGGTTTAATAAATATAGAACTTAATCGATTCTAATTCGATACGACTAACTAACTAAATAAACAATATTAATGAAATTGAAGGCGAAAATTAATTTTCTTTTCCATTAAAAGAGAAAAGAAAGCCATTCTACAAAAACATTTAACGCCCCAACTCAACAGGACAAATGAAACAAAAATCCTTTCAATTTTGCTCAATTATTGACGAAAACTCCCAAGTCAATGGGAAGCCTTAAAAATCAAAAACAGTTCCAACGGCCGAGCAAAACAAACAAATGAATGTTACCTACGTAGATGTATATATATAAAAAAGCTTGGTCTGTTCGTTAGGGTGCATGACTGGCAATCGGATAACATCACGGCTCGGATGTGAGAACGGAGTGAGCAGATTTGTTTGGATGCGGCCTGTGAATTTTAAGTGGGGTTAAATTGGTGGCTAAACATGAGATAAGTATGTTCATAGTTTAAATAAGATAGGAATTGAGGTTGATCGTGAAAAAAAAATATTATAGGCATTTTTTACCTTTATTTAAAATTTGTATTAAAATCCTTTTATTATTATGGATAGCTTTGTATTGACCACAATCTTACCATGGTAAGTGATTATTGGTAAGTAAACAAAGCCTAGAAGGTAACTGAAGGTAACTGGCTCTAAAGCGTAGCCGGAACACACTGTTAGGTGTGGTAGGCAGGTAGGCGGGTACTCCAAAGACCACCAAGATATGGTTTCCTCACGATGTGTTCCTCCACCGAAATCAATTTGTAAGATTCGATATTCAAATAAAAGACTTTCGGGACAGTATTCGACGTCACAAAATATCAAAAAATTATGAGGTCTTAGGTTATCTCACCCAATTTTAGTGGCTCTATGTCCTTTGACCATCTCACGACGTCTAACTGATGACTGCAGGATAGTCAATAGGTACGCATAGTTTGTGCAGAGTCATTGTTACACTCTGGAGATGCTCTGGAGCTTTTTACATTGTGTTAAGAACTTGGAAATCTGTTTTAGGACATTTTGTTAGGTCATCTTCATCATTGACTTCTTTTAATATAAGTAGTCCATAACAAAGTAAGTACTCTAAATTAGACGGTTCTAAGGATACTACATAATCATCACCATCATTTTATCGGGTCAGAATAGTCATAGGACCATTCCAGGGAATCCTTAAAGAACAGTTCTGTATGATCAGCTTTTTATTTTATCCCATAATAGTAATATACTCTTTGATAAAACTAATAGGTTTTAATAAAGTGCTTTAGAATATGCTGATGATGATCATAATGATGAATGAACAGTGAGGTGAATATTAAGAACTAGAAGATTCCTTCGGAAAATCACACACCTTTACCATAATATCGTTTATACAATAATCAAAAAGCCTAAACGAGTATAACCGACTGATTAGGAGAAGACAGAGCGTCTTATAATTTAAAAGATGATCACCAAAACTCATAGGCATTTTAAATATATGAATTGATTATACAGCATTTAAGATCTGATAATGATAACAGAAAATTAGCGGACATTAAAATAAAGTGATGAATTTAAACGTATGCCTATTATCTAAAGATGTACGCCAAAAAATCATCAGAAAAATCAACATTAATAAAATAGAAGAATTTTGAAGTCCTCGAAAAATGCATGTTGAACTTGTAATCCCCGCCTGGCTAGCTACCATCCTACCGATGTGTTCCGGCAGGTGCACATTAGAGCTAGGTAGCTTCTAGGCTTTGTCTGCTTACCATCTTCGGTCACATCATCTTGTGGTCAAACACAAGCCTATAAAAAGTAAAAAATATCATGCAGACATACGCCTTTATAACTCCAACTATAATCACATTACAACAGGTAGTGGTACCCCAAAAGCGTAGTCTTAGTCAAACATGGGAAATTCTTGGACAATGTACATTGGGGCTTTGTTTGCTCACGCTACCGGTGTTGGCCACACGCGTGATCCCTTGCCTAGCGAGCAAATACTTCTTTTCATAGGATATTTTGGGGTACGGTCAGCGTGTGGAGTGTTTTATTTTTGAGATGGTTTTGAAATTCGATTTAAATTACTATATAATTAACGTAGCGGAGGTACTAAAAATATTTAACCTTATTGTTATGGGCTTAAACAAATTAGGTATATTTATTATTTTACTGTATTTAATTAGAGGTCAAAACAAATAACTAAATAACGACGATATCAGTTTAATAAACAAGCTCAACTTATTCAATAACAGTTTATTGCAACATGGTTATTATAGGCATTACTCAATTAGCTATGATATAAAAAATAATAAAATAAAATCCCCGCTTCGCATGCTAACGGTACAGGTGCGCGTACGCAGCCGCGGGCGTGTTGTGTATAACGCATAGCTTTTATTTTCCCTGTTAGGAAGACTTGTTAGCCCTTCCGTCTCGCTAGGGCCTTGTTATTAGTTATTGGGACCTCCTTTATGAATAACTAATGCAATCAAATTGCTCTTAATAATTGTGTTGTAACATCGGAGAGTTAGCGCTTCGTTTAGATTCGGGTATCTTCGTGGTTTTGAAATAACGTTTTATAGGTATAGGGTAATTTTAAAAAACGAATAGAAAATCATTTGAAAAATGACAAAACCTTTAAATATTGTTATGGAACTAAAACCTTTATAATAAAATATAAATGAAATGGTTGCTTCATACATTTTGGTCGAGTAGGTATTGAACTTTTGTATGGAACAGCTGATTTTTTTTCGTGATTTCACACTTAGTCTCATAATAAAAGTAATGAGTAGGTACTTCCACCCCTGCAAGTATTGCCAGTGACTAAAAAGTCACTCACTGCAGATTCATGGATTGATGATAACATGCCCCTGGTACAAATGAAAAGGTGAGCAATATAATTATATTATATAATACATAATCACTTAAACTATTTTCGTTTACAAGTTTAGTGTATCATTTAACAATTTAATAACTAGACAACATTTCACAGACCGCTTGAGGAAACGAGTTTCAATAGTTGTGACCCAGAACGTGGGTGGTCTTGGCGCGAATCTACTGTATGTTGGGACTTATGGGAGCGATAACCACGCCTCGACCGACACAATAGAACCGGTCAGTGTTAAAAATATACCAAATTGGATGTAATATATACGACATTCATAATTTATATTCAACTAAGCTGCTGTGACTATATTTGTTTGTTGAATTACGCGGGAAAATTATGACGGATTAAGGAGTTAGTCAGGCAGCAATAAAGTTTGAAATACTTTGTAATCAGTAAAAATATTATCAACTGCAACTTAAAATAAATCTGTCATTCAAATAAATAAGAATGTCAATTTGTGATGCCTTAATTTTGTGGTAAAGAAATGAATACCGAAAAAATGACAATAAAAAAAACCGGCCAAAAAGGGTTCCGTACAAACTTCGTCCATCGTTCGTCCATCACGGGAAATGCACAATTTTATTTATTTACCTTATTTGAGGTTGGTGCCAATTAAGCTAGATCTCTAAATTGTATGAGCGCCCATACAACTCAGAGGTCTTTATTAATTGGCGTAGCTATGTATATATGGGGTCACCCTTTAATTTTCAACATTTTTTATTTTTTGTAATTTTCCCTTTATTTGTGCTTTAAGACCTTGCTTTTTGCCAAATTTCGTATTCTAGATCAACGGGAACTACCATATAGGTTGCACCCAAATAAAAGGGCAAAAAAACGCGTTTGTTGTATGGGAGCCCCACTTAAATATTTATTTTATTTTGTTTTTATTATTTGTTGTTATAGCGGCAACAGAAATACATAATTTGTGTAAATTTCAACTATCTAGCTATCGCGGTTCTCGAGATACAGCCCGGAGACAGACAGACGAACGGACGGACAGACGGACGGACGGACAGACGGACGGACAGCGAAGTCTTAGTAATAGGGTCCCGTTTTTACCCTTTGGGTACGGAACCCTAAAAACACCCTTCAATAAATGCGGTTGTCAAAATTAAGTCATGCGCACCCCAACTATTAGCGTGGCATTATCCGCAACTGGCAACACTAATCGCTCATTAACGAGTTCCGGACACGCTCCGAATGGGGTCGTCCACTTATAATAAAGCCCCCTGTCGCACGCGCAATGAAATACTCGAAATTATTATGGAAAAATATTATTTCTTTTAGGGTTACAGTTTTATACCAAAAGATTTATGTTTTCTGTCGTGGGTGATCCCACTTCTACTGACTATGAAAGTATCTATGTACCTAGCCTAGTTCTACCTTGAATTTCATAAGTGACGTACCACAAAGGTTATGTATTGAACGCACATTATCATAATCTAAACTGTATTCTTAAGTTTGTTTGTTACTCATAATCATCATTATCATAAACATCATTAAGTAAGTTACTCATAATGATCAATACATATGTAATTTTCCGATTCTCATAAAATTCTTAACAATTGCTAATCATTATTTGAATGAATTATGCGTGTGTACACCATAGTAAATCACACAAAACCACTGTGATTTTCGTAACCTAGTTTTTCCTAACTTATTATCTCAAATGGTGTTCGAAAAAGATCCAATAGTCCTTTGAACTTTTGATCGTCCTTGAAAATTAAATTCTTTATATTCAGATAAGAAAATCAAGTAAAGAATGCCTTATTCAAATTTAGGCGATAAAAGTCGTTTAATTCGTAACAAAACACTGGCTATAATGGTATAAAATTCATTCGAAACAATTAAAAATCGAACTCGCGTTCCATTTTCGAATTCCTTGCGACGATTGGCCGAACAGTGATTCTCGGGGTTGTAATGGGTAATATTATATGGAACGAGCTTTTTTACAACTAAACCGAATGGTAGGCCGGGACCGGTTTCGATTCCTTTTACGTCCGTTTCATTTTTATTGTGTTTAGTCCGAGTTTTATTTCATATTACTTATTATATTACGACACGTTTTTTCAACCTTTTATTTCTTAAAATTTAAAAGGTTTTGTGAAACTGTCGTCTGCTGAGAGAAATCGAATGTGCCCTGCGATGCGAGGTCAGTGATGCAGAGCTAAATGAACAAAACCTAAGTTTATAGGTTTATAAATTACACATATGTAGTTCATTCCTGTGCAAGGCACAGAAACAATCAGTCATAAAATATTTTCACTGCGAAGGAGTGGTTGTAATGAGTTCCCCAATACACAGGCTCTCGACCTAATGGACCTGACCGAGGTCAAGTAGAAAGAAAAATCTATATTTTAAAAGCTATGCCAGTCCGCCGTAAAATTAAAAAGACAAATTATTGGACGTCTTCGTGGAAGCCAGCCTTTGTTATCTCACAAGTGTTTTTCAAGAGTTCTGTTTATCTTTCAACCTTTTCTTTCGTTGGGTAACCGCATCGATTCATCTCTCTCTGTCTTGTTAGCGCGTAGGGCGTTCTAACAGGGCGTAACAGACGCTTCCACCGTTACGTAATTCTGACACTTTCAGCTTTCATAACAAGGTCCCTTATTGTGTAAATACAATTCGGTGTACAGTTTGTCGAGACGAATCCTTTAAGGGCGTAACTGTTACTCCGAGTATAGCGTGATATCGATTTATGGTGCACGGAATAAGCGCTCATTTGGCTTAATTGGCGCCTGTTCGATACCTCGTTCGTTTCGACACGGCTCAGCTTTTTTCTGTACATTTATTTCTTGGTCGTCTAATCGAACTTGGTTCAAATTACGTTACAGCTAAGGTCCGCTTCGGCTCGGTGACTGGAATTTGAATTTTAGGAGCATTAACATAATGATCATCGTTCTTGTTTGATGGAGCAGGTGTTTTGTATATCGGTTTATTCTCAGTTTTTATTTTAAAAATCTCGTTTATATTATAAAAACCAATCGCATCTCGTAAGTTTATGAGATTACACGAGGTTTCGAATAAAGATTGTTAATTAATACAGAATTCCGAGACAAATTTCGATGTTACGTTATTGCTGTTGCTATCGGTTTATTTTCTTTTATTAGTACTTAATAGATAATTGCGATACAAGCATTCATCTTTGAATACACTATTCATGTAGTAATTGTGCAATCCAATTATATTGATATTTTTAAATAAAACATGAAATAAATTCCGCAATATTTCACGAGTCAATCAAAAACTTGAAGAGTTTGGTTGGACGATATGAAATAAAATAACATAAAAGTCTACGAGAGTATGTGTAGATCTCTCGGACACGGATAAATCACTGCAATCAATCTTCGTTGTGAACTCAAGAGTGAAGTGAAGAAAAATTCTTTTATGTAAATGACCGACGCATTTTAACATTTCAACGGCTTTTTATCACATAAATACAACATCAATTAGAATTTAAGTACCTACACATAATCTTAAAATATGATGTTTTGAATACCAATCCAACGCATTTATGCGTAAAAGATAAAAGATAATGGCATTCCTTCCAATACATAAGATACATGAAACAACAATTTTATTATTTGAATGAATGGTAAAAATCTGAAATAAATTCTCAGAGTACCTTAAAGATAAAAAAAAAACTTAATAACAGCAACAACATGTATGTTACGCGAAATAAATACAATACACATTATCATTTAGATCTAAACGTATTAAATAGATGTGTAAAAATGCCCTTTGCAGAACATTTGCATAGTAAATTAATTGAATTTCAATTTATGCACAACAGAATTAAGCAGCTGGTCATGGCATGTGATTGTAGATGGCTGTTAAACGCTAAGTGCATCTGTAAAGTTGAATTACTTGATAACACAAGACTAACTAAGGCTTCCTTTTAAAATTAACAGTGTGTGTCAATCAGCATGCTGTTTGTAGAACGCAGTCGGGTAAAAAAAAACACGGCCGCTCTCGCATGGAGAGGGTTCCGTAACATTTTGTTTTCCGTAAAAAAAAATAGATTTTCTAACGGTGATTAGGTCTAACTGTATACCCATATTATTATGTAAATTTCAACTATTTTTATCCAGTAGAGTCGGTGAAAACAAAACTAAAGACCTAAAAACGAACACGATCTATTAAAAACTTCTTAATGCAATTGTATAGAAATATAGAATCGATTAATGAGTACAATATTTAGCATAGCTATGGTTAGTTATAACGGCTGAAAATAATCATTGATGTAAAATAATAAACATTCTTTATGTAATACATATTTTTTATAAACATTAAAAGAGGTTAAAAGTGTATTCAAACAATGAGCCTTTGTTCTTAAAAAATAAATACATACTTTGATATCACCGAATGTTTATGTCCGACTCCATACAATGTTATCTTTGTACATTTGAACTATGTGTATAATAAATTTTAATTGTTCATTATCAATTTTGAAACGGTTTAATTTATTGGAATGAAATTAAAATTGAAGTCGAATTTACCAATAAATAACCTATGGTTTAATAAATGAACATTAAAATTAAATCAGGGGACGACGAGAAGTTAGCACTCAAATGTTTAATAAACAGAGTAATGTCGATTTTACGTGTTTAATCTGTGGATATATTCAGTTAAGTCGCAATCTGAAAAGGTAAGATAAACTGTTTCAAAAGGACTCTAAAAAATACATGTAGAGTCGATTCAATTCTAAGGCGAGACGTAATAACTTCAACAGAAATAAATGTCCAGCTGTACTTGACCCCTGCATGATTAAGCAAATTCCCCTCTTACTTAATAGTTTGTATGACACTCGGGTAACATGGGAGGTCTCACTCTGTGGACGAATACGCTTCCCCCGCGGTATGATATTCGAGAAACAAACAAAAGAAGACAGATAACATTTGTTCGAGAACATGAGTCAACGGGTTGGGTCGGTTGTTTGCTTGGACGCGGGAACTGATGGTTCCATATTTGAAATTTCAAATCACGTCACGAATTTATACGCCTCGTTCGTATACGATTTGTTATCAGTGTTTATATTTTGCTAAAGATGAAATTTAAGGACAGAACAGTTATTTTCAGTATGATATTTGTGATAAATAGCCATAGACAAGGCTCCTGACCAAAGATAAAGACATACTTCATAACATTAATGATATCTACCAGAATAGAGTCATAAGCCTTAACATATTGTCATTAAAAGTTTGCCGCTATCTTGCGGCGCCATTTAAAAGAATCATCACAAATCCAAGTCCTGATAACAGTGGTATTCAGTGAGACATAAAAATGCCACTGTTAACTGTGGTGACACCAGGAACGTGCGTGCTTGATGATTACCCAACGGAGTTATATTTGAAGAATCCTAGTTTTGTTTAGTCATTAGATAAATGTGAAATGTAGTTTAGATAAAACTTGGTCACACTACGCGTGGACTGAAATGTGCTTAACCACAATATCACCATGATAAGTGAAGATGTATCCGAAGGTGATGGCTGACCTATAAGAACTTACTCAAAAGCAAATTCAAAGTTACACCAAAACAATAATCGGTATCGATGCACTCCTACAATCTATTATACGAAAAAACAAGAAATAATTCCTAGTTACCCTATCAATTTAAAAATTACCACACGCAGACCATATCATTGCCCAATAACAGTTTAAATTCGAATAAATAAAAAGGTAATCGGCGTTCGTTTTTTAAAAATCCCTACCGCGCATCGCGTACGTCGACTGCGCAGGGGCAGAGCAATTAAACATCCCGAAATAACTATAGTACGCATAATTGACGAGCTACGTCGATTTATGTGCGCGTAAACCGACACCGAATAATGCCATGCACAACCTATGTGAACTTGGCACCCGACTTTCAAAAATCGTTTTTTTTTTTGCGCATTCCTGTAGAGCTAGGTAGGTAGTTGATTGTAGTGAACGAATTTTTGATTGTAGTTGGACCAAAAAAAAATTATGGGTCACCCAAAAATAGCCAGCCCCCGGATTTACAGAAATTCAATTCTCACGGTTGATTTGTATGGCAAATCGTTAGTAGTTGTTTGTAGTGAACGAATTTTCGTTTGTAGTAATTTAGTTTTTTTTTTATTTAATTTTTTATAAAATAAAAAAAAAAATCAAAAATCTTTTTTTTTTTTGCGCATTCCTGAAGAGCTTGGTTAGTAGTTGTTTGTAGTGAACGAATTTTCGTTTGTAGTTATTTAGTTTTTTTTTCATTTAATTAAAAAAAAAAAAAAATATTCAAAAGTCTATTTTTTTGCGCATTCCTGAAGAGCTTGCTTAGTAGTTGTTTGTAGTGAACGAATTTTCGTTTGTAGTTATTTAGTTTTTTTTTTATTTAATTTTTAATAAAGAAAATCATTTAATCAAAAATCGTTTCTTTTTTTGCGCATTCCTGAAGAGCTTGGTTAGTAGTTGTTTGTAGTGAACGAATTTTCGTTTGTAGTTATTTAGTTTTTTTTTTATTTAATTTTTTATTTTTTTTATATTCAAAAGTCTATTTTTTTTTGCGCATTCCTGAAGAGCTTGCTTAGTAGTTGTTTGTAGTGAACGAATTTTTGTTTGTAGTTATTTAGTTATTTTTTTATTTAATTTTTAATAAAAAAAAAATATTTAATCAAAAATCGTCTATTTTTTTGCGCATTCCTGAAGAGCTTGGTTAGTAGTTGTTTGTAGTGAACGAATTTTCGTTTGTAGTTATTTGGTTTTTTTTTTATTTAATTTTTAATAAAAAAAAATTATTTAATCAAAAATCGTCTATTTTTTTGCGCATTCCTGAAGAGCTTGGTTAGTAGTTGTTTGTAGTGAACGAATTTTCGTTTGTAGTTATTTAGTTTTTTTTTAATTTAATTTTTTATTTTTTTAATATTCAAAAGTCTATTTTTTTTGCGCATTCCTGAAGAGCTTGGTTAGAAATTGTTTGTAGTGAACGAATTTTCGTTTGTAGTTATTTAGTTTTTTTTTTATTTAATTTTTTATTTTTTAAATATTCAAAAGTCTATTTTTTTTTGCGCATTCCTGAAGAGCTTGGTTAGTAGTTGTTTGTAGTGAACGAATTTTCGTTTGTAGTTATTTAGTTTTTTTTTTATTTAATTTTTTATTTTTTAAATATTCAAAAGTCTATTTTTTTTGCGCATTCCTGAAGAGCTTAGTTAGTAGTTGTTTGTAGTGAACGAATTTTCGTTTGTAGTTATTTGGTTTTTTTTTTATTTAATTTTTAATAAAAAAAAAATATTTAATCAAAAATCGTTTATTTTTTTGCGCATTCCTGAAGAGCTTGGTTAGTAGTTGTTTGTAGTGAACGAATTTTCGTTTGTAGTTATTTAGTTTTTTTTAAATTTAATTTTTAATAAAAAAAATTATTTATTCAAAAATCGTCTATTTTTTTGCGCATTCCTGAAGAGCTTGGCTAGTAGTTGTTTGTAGTGAACGAATTTTCGTTTGTAGTTATTTAGTTTTTTATTTATTTAATTTTTTATTTTTTTAATATTCAAAAGTCTATTTTTTTTGCGCATTCCTGAAGAGCTTAGTTAGTAGTTGTTTGTAGTGAACGAATTTTCGTTTGTAGTTATTTGGTTTTTTTTTTTATTTAATTTTTAATTTAAAAAAAATATTTAATCAAAAATCGTCTATTTTTTTGCGTATTCCTGAAGAGCTTGGTTAGTAGTTGTTGGTAGTGAACGAATTTTCGTTTGTAGTTATTTAGTTTTTTTTTTAATTTAATTTTTATTTTTTTTATATTCAAAAGTCTATTTTTTTTTGCGCATTCCTGAAGAGCTTGCTTAGTAGTTGTTTGTAGTGAACGAATTTTTGTTTGTAGTTATTTAGTTATTTTTTTATTTAATTTTTAATAAAAAAAAAATATTTAATCAAAAATCGTCTATTTTTTTGCGCATTCCTGAAGAGCTTGGTTAGTAGTTGTTTGTAGTGAACGAATTTTCGTTTGTAGTTATTTGGTTTTTTTTTTATTTAATTTTTAATAAAAAAAAATTATTTAATCAAAAATCGTCTATTTTTTTGCGCATTCCTGAAGAGCTTGGTTAGTAGTTGTTTGTAGTGAACGAATTTTCGTTTGTAGTTATTTAGTTTTTTTTTTATTTAATTTTTTATTTTTTTAATATTCAAAAGTCTATTTTTTTTTGCGCATTCCTGAAGAGCTTGGTTAGTAGTTGTTTGTAGTGAACGAATTTTCGTTTGTAGTTATTTAGTTTTTTTTTTATTTAATTTTTTATTTTTTAAATATTCAAAAGTCTATTTTTTTTTGCGCATTCCTGAAGAGCTTGGTTAGTAGTTGTTTGTAGTTAACGAATTTTCGTTTGTAGTTATTTAGTTTTTTTTTTATTTAATTTTTTAATTTTTAAATATTCAAAAGTCTATTTTTTTGCGCATTGCTGAAGAGCTAAGTTAGTAGTTCTTTGTAGTGAACGAATTTTCGTTTGTAGTTATTTGGTTTTTTTTTTATTTAATTTTTAATAAAAAAAAAATATTTAATCAAAAATCGTCTATTTTTTTGCGTATTCCTGAAGAGCTTGGTTAGTAGTTGTTTGTAGTGAACGAATTTTCGTTTGTAGTTATTTAGTTTTTTTTTAATTTAATTTTTATTTTTTAAATATTCAAAAGTCTATTTTTTTTTTGCGCATTCCTGAAGAGCTTGCTTAGTAGTTGTTTGTAGTGAACGAATTTTCGTTTGTAGTTATTTAGTTTTTTTTAAATTTAATTTTTAATAAAGAAAAACATTTAATCAAAAATCGTTTCTTTTTTTGCGCATTCCTGAAGAGCTTGGTTAGTAGTTGTTTGTAGTGAACAAATTTTCGTTTGTAGTTTTTGTAATTATTTTTTTTTTTTTAAATTAAATAAAAAAAAAACTAAATAACTACAAACGAAAATTCATTCACTACAAACAACTACTAAGCAAGCTCTTCAGGAATGCGCAAAAAAAAATAGACTTTTGAATATTTAAAAAAAAAAAAAAAAAATAAAAAAAAAAAAAAATAACTACAAACGAAAATTCGTTCACTACAAACAACTACTAACCAAGCTCTTCAGGAATGCGCAACAAAATAAACGATTTTTGATTAAATAATTTTTTTTTATTAAAAATTAAATAAAAAAAAAAACTAAATAACTACAAACGAAAATTCATTCACTACAAACAACTACTAAGCAAGCTCTTCAGGAATGCGCAAAAAAAAATAGACTTTTGAATATTTAAAAAATAAAAAATTAAATAAAAAAAAAACTAAATAACTACAAACGAAAATTCGTTCACTACAAACAACTACTAACCAAGCTCTTCAGGAATGCGCAACAAAATAAACGATTTTTGATTAAATAATTTTTTTTTATTAAAAATTAAATAAAAAAAAAACTAAATAACTACAAACGAAAATTCATTCACTACAAACAACTACTAAGCAAGCTCTTCAGGAATGCGCAAAAAAAAATAGACTTGAATATTAAAAAAATAAAAAATTAAATAAAAAAAAAACTAAATAACTACAAACGAAAATTCGTTCACTACAAACAACTACTAACCAAGCTCTTCAGGAATGCGCAAAAAAATAGACGATTTTTGATTAAATATTTTTTTTTTATTAAAAATTAAATAAAAAAATAACTAAATAACTACAAACAAAAATTCGTTCACTACAAACAACTACTAAGCAAGCTCTTCAGGAATGCGCAAAAAAAATAGACTTTTGAATATAAAAAAAATAAAAAATTAAATAAAAAAAAAACTAAATAACTACAAACGAAAATTCGTTCACTACAAACAACTACTAAGCAAGCTCTTCAGGAATGCGCAAAAAAAATAGACTTTTGAATATTTAAAAAATAAAAAATTAAATAAAAAAAAAACTAAATAACTACAAACGAAAATTCGTTCACTACAAACAACTACTAACCAAGCTCTTCAGGAATGCGCAAAAAAATAGACGATTTTTGATTAAATAATTTTTTTTTATTAAAAATTAAATTAAAAAAAAACCAAATAACTACAAACGAAAATTCGTTCACTACAAACAACTACTAACCAAGCTCTTCAGGAATGCGCAAAAAAAGAAACGATTTTTGATTAAATGATTTTCTTTATTAAAAATTAAATAAAAAAAAAACTAAATAACTACAAACGAAAATTCGTTCACTACAAACAACTACTAAGCAAGCTCTTCAGGAATGCGCAAAAAAATAGACTTTTGAATATTTTTTTTTTTTTTAAATTAAATTAAAAAAAAACTAAATAACTACAAACGAAAATTCGTTCACTACAAACAACTACTAACCAAGCTCTTCAGGAATGCGCAAAAAAAAAAACGATTTTTGATTTTTTTTTTATTTTATAAAAAATTAAATTAAAAAAAAACTAAATTACTACAAACAAAAATTCGTTCACTACAAACAACTACTAAGCAAGCTCTTCAGGAATGCGCAAAAAAATAGACTTTTGAATATTTTTTTTTTTTTTAAATTAAATAAAAAAAAAACTAAATAACTACAAACGAAAATTCGTTCACTACAAACAACTACTAACCAAGCGCTTCAGGAATGCGCAAAAAAAAAAACGATTTTTGATTTTTTTTTTTTTTTTATAAAAAATTAAATAAAAAAAAAACTAAATTACTACAAACGAAAATTCGTTCACTACAAACAACTACTAACGATTTGCCATACAAATCAACCGTGAGAATTGAATTTCTGTAAATCCGGGGGCTGGCTATTTTTGGGTGACCCATAATTTTTTTTTGGTCCAACTACAATCAAAAATTCGTTCACTACAATCAACTACCTACCTAGCTCTACAGGAATGCGCAAAAAAAAAAACGATTTTTGAAAGTCGGGTGCCAAGTTCACATAGGTCCATGCACATGTCTACACTACACTTTATATCAACAACACTAGTATATTATCAGTTGTTTTGGAAGCAAAATCTTAATTAAGTAATTAGGTAATGGCAATACCAAAAACGATGTCTTAAAGTGAAGACCTCAGCCACGTGTTCAGTTAACTTCAGATAATAAGGACCAGCTAATAAACACCCGAATGAGAGAGTCTGAATAACGTAAAAGACTTACCGGCACTGGAAGAAGATTCGCAAATCACCTATTAAAACAAGATGACTGGTCGTTGGTTACCATACCAGCTGCTGAAGGAGGCAGGGAGGTTATAGGGAAAATAACGCCCGAGAGACCACAAATGCATTAGCAGAACATCAGCGAAGAAGTGACACAAAATAGCTGAAAGCAAAAATGAGGTACCAATAAGATCTTCGACATAAACAATTAGGTAAGAATCATTAGTCTATTAGTTACCTTGAAGATAGAATTACAAATCAAGCCAACTATGTCCTTTTATTCACTACAAACGGAAAATGACAGGTGTTAGGAATGTTAACCGCAAAGTGCAAATGATCAAACGTTTTAAGGAGGTAATGGATGCATATTACATAAACAGCGACGGCACACGTGATAGGTGTATCATATAAATTGGTAATTTACCAAAAGGCGAATGGGGTTACTTACCATTCAAATTTTGCGGCTACAGATAAGCTTTGATTTTGACCAAAACATCACAGGTTGTGACGAGGAGTTTAACTTCTGAATCTATCCACGATCGCAGTAGTAAAGGAAGACGTATGGGTTGGTGTAAAAGGTCAAAGAAAGGAGTTACGACTGCTATCAAGGGAGAGATAAAAAAAACGTGCTGTACTCCACTAGTGGGATAAAGGTAAGACTTGATCATTGCCGTGTCAGTAAAATATGCTAAGAACAAAACTGTCTCGCAGGAAAGTTAAGCATGGTATGCCTAATTGAAAACCACAGACAATTTGATGCCGAATTATTTTTAGTCGAATAATGTTGTACGCCTGATTTAAACTGGTATTCAAGTTATTTCGAGATGATTTTATTACTTTAATTTTAAACAAAGAAGGTTGAACATAGAGATAAGGTTGAGGTCGTTTTCTGATCATATGAATTTTAGGGTTCATTGGACTTTTTCATCTTTGCCTGAAAGGATTGCATATCGATTCTTTATTATATTCGACACCCGAACTATTTGTGACTGATTTCTAATATTTTTTCTTTCAATAAGTCATTTTAAAAGCAAACTAACAGATTTTAACAACGGGAATTAAAATGAGCATCAAGTAGTCCACACTTGTTCAAAATCGAAATAATAGGCTTCTGCCTATGCGCGTCGGCGCACCTGGTTTCCGGCCTTGACACCTAGCCATACGAAGCGAAGACATTAACTGTACTTCTTTTAGGTTTCTTGTAATATCCTAGTCATAGGAACCAACATAGTCTAACTAGGGGAATCGTTGAAAAGGATGAATAGCAACTTACCCTTATTGAAGACTTTGATATGAAAAGTTATAAATGAAATCTATTTTTAACCGACTTTTGTTAAAATGATGATGTAGGTACTAGAACCTAAGAAAACCTCCCATGTGGTTGATACAAAAAACCTTGAACCAATACTTAGTTTAACTAAAGAACTTATAAAAAGGGAGACCACAGCCGAAAATTATACCCGCAAACGTGTGTCTTACTTGTATTACCAACACACTGGTTTGATTGGGATGAAGCGAAAAACTATATAAATATCGATATTTTAGTAAGTATTTAAGATCCTGGTCGACCAACCACACACAGCACAGTAGGTCTACATTTGATACAGTAAATCTAATCACAATAAATATCTAAATCGAATAGCTAACTAAACCCACGTATCGTTAAACTAACTATCGATAGTAAAACTAGTTTAATCGAACAGTTTATTTATTTGAATGTTTTTTCAAGAATTAAATCGAGGACTTGATTAGCTGAAGGCGGGTAATCGATATGTTTACGTCTTAATCGATTCTGGTAGCTCGATTTATTTTGCTGGTTTTATTATCGATGCGTGATTCAAAAATGTTTTATTTTTGAAATGCTATTTTTTACTCCTACTGGTTGATACTAGCATTTTTTTTTGCATTTGTACGGACAACGGATACGGACCATAGAGCAACGTGATCGCCCTTCTCTCGTATTCTTATTTATAGAATTGATAACCCTATTATTATATCGATCAAAAAAAACTGGCGTAATTTTTATATCTCGTTTTTAAAAATCAAATTATTTAGTATAGTCGTCAACAAATTAACTTAGTTTATAAAAATACTTATTCGTTTTTAGGGTTCCGTAGCCAAATCGCAAAAAACGGAACCCTTATAGATTCGTCATGTCTGTCTGTCTGTCTGTCCGTCCGTATGTCACAGCCACTTTTTTCCGAAACTATAAGAACTATACTGTTGAAACTTGGTAAGTAGATGGATTCTGTGAACCGCATTAAGATTTTTTTCATCAAACCCATAAGTGTGGGGTATCAATGGATAGGTCTTCAAAAATGATATTGAGGTTTCTAGTATATTTTTTTTCTAAACTGATTAGTTTGCGCGAGAGACACTTCCAAAGTGGTAAAATGTGCCCCCCCCCCTTTAACTTCTAAAATAAGAGAATGATAAAACTAAAAAAAAATTATGATGTACATTACCATGCAAACTTCCACCGAAAATTGGTTTGAACGAGATCTAGTAAGTAGTTTTGTTTAATACGTCATAAATCGTAAACCGCAATTTACCTTTCATTCAATTAACTCAAATATAAATAAAATATTGGCAAAACGGAAGGTCTTACAGCACAAATAAAGGGAAAATTCAAAAAAAATAAAAAAGTTGAAAATTAAAGGTGTCCCCATACATACATAGTTATGCCAATTAATAAAGACCTCTGAGTTGTATGGGCGCTCATACAATTTAGAGGTCTAGCTAAATTGGGATCAACCTCAAATAAGGTAAATAAATAAAATTGTGCATTTCCCGTGATGGACGAACGATGGACGAAGTTTGTACGGAACCCTCAGTGCGCGAGTCCGACTCGCACTTGGCCGGTTTTTTCTATCAAGTACAAAGCGATTTCATAGGTTCTATTTTCAAATAATCGTTTGCTCGCATCCAGGCGCTTCATTAGACAATATAAACTTCTTTTAGAGGACAATAAAACCGATTTTACGCGTTTTACTAAAACAATATACCGAATTTTATGACGTACGCCGAACAAAGACCGGTTAAAAATAAATGGATAATGTTGTGGACCAGTGAAAACAGTTAATTTTACTTAAGACTAGGATTAAATAGAAAAAAGATGTTTTATTACATTATTTTTGGATAACAATAGGATGCCGTAAGGCCTGAAACTATAAAATAGTGTGAATAAAGTTGTTTGAAGTATAAGCATCGGCTTTGTTTCTACCTAGGTCTCAGGGTATATAAAATATATATTAAAAAAGATCATAGGTTGTATATTTTCCAAACACAATGGAACGAATTTTCTTTTGCAAGTTTTATTCGAAAATTATTCTAGATTTTATATGTGACTAAGCTTTTGAAGATCTACAGTTGAGTTGAAAAATATTTTTACTAAATAAAAATAGTTTTTATCGACCATAATTTAATTACCTACTTAATTTAATTAAGTAATAATTAATTGTTCAATTTTAGTAAGAGCAAAGTAGTTCATGCAGTTTGAATTCCGAAAAACTTACAAGTTTTTGTTAAATGGATTTTACGAGAATTTTTTACATCTGACTGTACATATTATATGCAAGTAGTAAAGTTTATTTATTTATATTTTTACCGGTCAGCTGTCCAAATCTAGCAAATAAAGTAGACGCCATAGAAAGCAATAGATAAATTTATGTGACAAGCCACGTCACATGGCATCGCATTGAGCGTACGCGCAGCCTTACAATCAAAAGCTACTGTATTTATAGGGATGTACTTCGTACGCAGGTGACTTTTTTATAGGTCTGATTTTGACCACAATTTCACCATGGTGAGTGATAATCTGGCCGAAGGTGGTAAGGATACAAATCCTATTTAAATGGAACTGTTTTTTTATGAATCATACAAAACTATTAACAATTTTAATATTAATCGTACAATTATTTACATAATTAAGTAAGTAGGATATTTTTGATAACGTAACGACTACGTAAGACACCTAAGACACTAGGGGGATAATAACCTAAGAAAACCTACCTACCTAAGGCGATGATAGCTCAGTGGTAGTGACGTCGGACGCCGCGGCGAAGGTCGTGGGTTCGAATCCTACAATGAGCTTGAGCTTTCGGTGAAGGAAAACATCGTGAGGAAACCATAGCAAGGTGGTAGGGTAATTTGTAGTACCCGCCTGGCTGGCGGTCAAGTTGGAAATCTGTCGCCAATCACTTATTGGTGTGTTGCAGCGGCAGCTGCACTTGAGAGCCAGTTCGTTCTAGGCTTTGTGTGCTTACCACCTTCGGCCACATCATCGCTAACCATAGTTGTGATCGTGGTCAAACATTAGCCAATAAAAAGTAAGAAAAAAAAACCTTTAGTGTAATTAAATAAAATATCAATGCAGAAAACCAGGATAGAACAAACTTCGAAAACTAAATTTAAATATTTAAAAAAGTACAGTAGATACTGAACCGACCTTTAAATAAAATATTGACATCCCTGCTGATGCTATTCACATTGTGCAGGGTTGGTAACGCAGCTGATACGTTATCACTGATATTGGACAGTACGTTATTGATTCTTTGATAACCGAGGTGCTTGTAGTCCAAGCGCTGATTTTGTATCAATATTGTAAGACACAATTTTATTGTAAAATTATTTTTATGATGTTTATAAAAAACTGGTATCCGTATATTTGCTTTCACCATTAAGAATAGAGATATTTATTTTGGTCAGTAAAATGTGATATATATACAGGGTGATTTTTTAGTCACTGGCAATACTTGAAGGATTGGAAGTACTCATCAACATGAACTACTTTTATTATAAGACTAACTCTGAAATTGCGTAAAATAAAACGGTTGCTCCATACATTTTGGTCGAGTAGGTATTTAACTTTTGTATGGAACAGGTGATATTTTTTTCGTGATTTCACAATTAGTCTTTTGATAAAAGTTGTTCATGTCGATGAGTACTTCCACCCCTGCAAGTATTGCCAGTGACTAAAAAATTAAGCTACAGTTTTCAATTAAACTTGAATCTGCGTACTGTAATAATTAAGGTGAATACCTGCTTAAAACTAAATCAATTGAGTCTTTATCTTTCTGTCTGAAGGCTAAAGGAATGTCATTATCGATATCATCACTGTCGCTGTTAGAAAAATTGGGATATTCCATTAGATTGATACATAAGTTAGTTTCCTTACATTTATTGAAAATTGGAGAGTGAATGTCATACAGAATTTAGGCCCAGACTGGTTTACGAAACAAAGTCGTCAAAAATAGACGAACTAATTGACAAAACCATAACAGTTTTCCATTAGAAACAAATTTTCACAAACCAGCCAACGCCAGGTGATAAACATTTGCATATTGAATGTTATGCTAACGGAAAACCAGGTACCAGGCTGTCATAAACGACAACAAATGACTGAGCACAAATGCACCAAACTCGCATAACTAATGCATTCGCGAAGGTGACGATATACTTGCGGGCATGGGTGCTATGGATGTTTGGAATAACTGGATGCGACTACAAAGTGAAGTACAATAAATTGTAGCTTCAAAAGTCCATTCCCCCATTTGGCTGATTTTAGAAGATCCTGTAACTCGGGGACAGGGAAGGACAGTTAATGTCCGACTAACTGTCAGCAGGTGAACTTGTGACAGCGCCTCTTATTAAAGGAAGACTATGGACAGTTTAATTGAAACGACGCCAGAAATATCTTCAGTTTAACTGAATAGCAGAAATAACCAAGTAAGATAACCATCACATATTTATTGAAGCTCAGCCATCAATCACATCTAGCAACCGATAATTCCTCAACACTAATGCAGGCCAATGCAACAGCCTACGTACAACACAATTCTATCTAAGTAATTAGGAAGTACGTTGCGCCCACGCAGCTTCTCTGTATGGTTAGTGAAAAAAATAACAATTAATGGGTACAGGGGCAATTGCAAATTCATTATATTCATAATAATGACAGTTAATATCATAAATATTTTATTTGTTCGTATCTCGTCGCATTGATCATTTTACTTGGCATTTTATAATATAACAGGTGACACGTTTGTTATGTGAATTCATTAAGTATGTATATTGGTATTCCATTAGTGTAAATGGGTATGATGTGGATTCCTGCGCTTTCTGATCCAGCAATCATCTTATATTACATAGCAAATGGCTTCTTTCTACCTATATTTCTGGAATTAGTGGTACAATCTCAAACTTCATACCTCTTGCTTGATTATCATTTGAAGTTGAATATCAGAAATAAAGACACCTAACGGTCAAACCTAGCCAAAGCGATGATAGCTCAGTGTTATTGACGTCGGATGCTTCAGCTGAGGTCGTCGGTTTTAATCCTACAATGAGATTGAGCTTTCGGTGAAGGATTTGCGAAGTTGAAAATATGTCGCCAAGTACCTACTGGTGTGTTCTGACAGTTGGACTTTAGAGTCAGTTGCCTTCTAAGCTTTACAAAGGTCGCCAACACAATGACAAACCTCCTGTTGCTAATGTCCACAGGCGACAGTAGCCACTTACCGGTAGCTTCAGGTGGACCGCCTGGCTGCTTGACAGCCTCTCGACATAAAGAAGTATTGAAAAAAAAACAAAATTCGAAGGTTTCCTTAGTAAAATCTAGATGAGACCCACGTGGTGAATTACGATTCATCTTTTGAAGACATAAAAATACGAAGATAAAGGCGGCACTACACATACGATAATGCCCATAACACAGTATTAACCAACTAATACACTAAATATACTCACAAGGCTAAATTAATATAAGGATTTGTTGAGTTAAAGAGTCATCAAAGCTGTGGAATCGTTTATAGTGTTATAAATTTTAATTCTTCAACATGTGTGCCGTTCATATTGGCGTGTTGATTGAATTATATCTAATGGATTTGTTATTAAAATTCACATGTGAATCTAATGGGTTATATTAAAAACTATATAACTATATGTCTTTCTTAGTATATGCTTCTCTTTTCATTATGGTCAGGAGTTTATCTCATTTTATTGATTACATTGAACGCTTATTTGTAAGCACTGTAGTATGTCAGTAGGTTGGTTTGTTGAAAGATCCATTCAACCATACATTGGTTTTGTTATTTAGTGAAATAACAATGTATCCTTACAGTATATTAACTGCTCTTAATTCAATGCATTGTACAGTAGAATCACATTAGAGGAATCTAAGAGAATTGGAAACTTAAGACGGAAGTAGTAATTGATTAAATGCTTCCTTGTTCAAGATACTTGTACCAATATTTTTTTAAGATCTACAATCTCACTACAGTAGATATGGCCGACTGGTAAGCACATAAAGCCTAGAAGAAACTGGCTCTCAAGTGCAACTGCCGGAACACACAGGTAGGTGTTTGGCGACAGATTTTCAACTTAAGAGTGGTAGCCAGTCAGGCGGGTAGTAGAAAAAAGTCCCTAGAGCATATCAAGTGATCCTAAGATTACTTTTCTCCATTTACAGGATATATTATGAATGTACATGATACATAAGGAGTAAGTATGGCGGACGGAAGCGGTCGGGCGCTGAGACAAGAACGCGTTGTCCGCTAAATATAGACAGACTCTGTATCGCACAATGTTGGTTTACAAGCTTAAAAACGATTAGTTAGAGGATGGGTTTCTAGAGGACTTTTTTGGATCTTTTAACTGGTGAATGTTTTATGTAAGTTTTAAGAGTTTAGAAGAAATAAGTCTATTCCTACCAGAAATTTAGTCAGTTTTATTACGCCAGAAGGCAGATAAGCAGTTTGACTATGTAGAGTTGATGATGCGGCCGTCACATAAAGCCTAGGGAATTGACTCTAGTGCAATTGCAAGTATATATGACATCTCTTTACACACGGCCCTTTAATCACAAAGTAAGTGCAGCAGTGATAGTAGGTATAGCAAGATTATTAAAAGTATTATTTCGGTACCGGTCCTATTGGAGATCCTTAGGGGAGGCCTATGTCCATCAGTGGACGTCTTGCGACTGAGATGATGATGATGATGAAGAATTAATTTGAGATTTAATTAATTATTTTTGAATATCCGAGTATAACCATATCACGGTGGTAGGGTACTTTGTAGTACCCGTCTGGCTGGCTACCACCCTCAAGTAGAAAATCTGTCACTAAACACCTATTACTTAGTGTGTTCCGGCAGCTGCACTTGAGAGCCAGTTCCTTCTAAACTTTGTGTGCTTACCACCTTCGACCACATCATCACATACCATAGTAAAAAGACCTTTTTATTGAGATTTCGTTGGGACTCCTGCTCAATAAAAAGCAGCTTTCTTTGATTAGATAATAAAACTTTAGGGTAGGCAGTCTCGCTGTTTTCGATTTACGATTGTCATTAAAATGTCATGATATAAATTCATATAAGTAATAATTTACACTGGACAACCTACGAAAGTATTTTCGGGCCTGTCAAATATCTTTTTTCTTAATATTCAAGAGGTTATTTTGAAATTTTATTTACATTTCATTTATTTTAATAATACAAGTAATTACTTACAGTATTATACAAAAATAAAACTGCATACAACTGTGTAATGGACAAACACACACATGTACGTAAACTTAATTTTTACTTTACATTATCTCTTAAAGTATTGCTTGCAATTATATTGTGTTACTAAAAAAGCATTTTTAAACTAATATAATGTATGTTCCTAAGATATTTTAGGATAGAAGATTGAATCCTCATTGTTTTGGAATGTCATCTTATTTAGAAATCGTACAAAATCACTGGAAGCATAGAATAATAACGCGTTATTATTCTAAGACTGGAAGTGTTTGAAATTATATGAGTTTATACCATATAGGGATAGATTTCGATCTATCCACGCAATAATGACCAACAAGAACATCCGCAGTTTTTAAAGGTAACACTATACCTGTACATGGTTAGCTATGTGGACACCACCATACGTTACACAGGCACCGACCACAGCGGAAATCATTTAGCCATTTTACTTTTTCTAGATCTTCAGTGAAAGGCTTGATTGGCCATATCATCAAGGTAAGTTAAGGAATGGCCGTTTTAATATTCGACAAAGTAAGTGTTGTTTTATTAAGTAGTCATGAATATTTATCGCAAAGGTAATTTGATTAATTTGACGTTTTTTAGTCGCAAGAAAACAAATAAGTATTTGAATAAAGAAGTACCTATTGATAAGATTTAAAAATCAACAAACAAAAAATAAATTGAATTACAAAAGGGCGCGATGGTTTAAAACGTCATGTTCCACAGCTACACAAATTGTATGAGAATAAAAAAAAAACTATTAAGAAAACACATTTAAAACGGCAAGTAGGCGTGTGTAATCCTCCATGGAAACCAATTCAAGTAACACGGACACTGTAATCTAAAAGAAATCGAGAATCACAACGAAAATTGTTCGAACAAAGTTCATTGTAATAGAATCACGTACAATAATCGATGCCATTATGACATACGAGAATTGCACCTAAGTATAATCCAATATTTATACCATCCGTGACTGTGATGAGTTCGAATGAAATGTTGTTTTTGTTTTGCTCGCACGCAGGAAGCGTGCGGTAAGCGTGAGAGGGACGGGGCGTTCTCATCTGACAGTTCGTAGGTGTTTGGATATGTTTGCACACCCTCGCTACGAAGCACAGGTAAATTGGGAACAAAAGCGTTTGGAGTTTGTGTTTATTAAGAAATACCTTATGCAGGTAGGCATTGTACGCCTACCTAGTGAATATAATAGAATTTTCGGAAATAATACAATGAATAACGTAATTTATGTACGGGAACACAATATTTTACGATCTTCGGAAATGTACCTGTGTTTTTTTTATTCGCAGGCGCCGTTCTGATCCACAATACTATGTTATGAGTGACGTTTCGTCTCGGTTGTTGCGGTTGTTTGTTTGTTTTACGGGCAATTTGCGATTTTAAAGACATTCCTATCTCATCCCGATGTTTATCAGCATTATTTGTAGGTAGTAGTCTAGTTAATTGAGTGGTTGGCTCTCATTATAGCGGGCGATGTTAATCTACGCGTCGAATTGTGCCAGTAATGAGTTCATTTACCGCGATGCCTTATGAATATTTAAAATTCGAACGAAATTTTCGAACTGGAAAAAAAACTGAGACTTGCTTTACGATGTTTTTATTGGTGTGAAACGGACCGATACTTTTTAAAAAAGGAAATTGAGCTGTCGAGGTACTATCGCGAATCACAATCTGTATCAAAATGGGTGACCATTTAAGTTGATACTATAACATACTTGTAATGTAACTATTATTTCAAGGTTGCGCGTACGATATTTATTGAACTATCGTGTATATTGTATTATTGATTGACTTTTTACATAGTTGAGAGTTTTAGACTTTAGATAGAAACTATATTTTACAAATCCGATACTTCATAATATTAAAAAAAATAATTGTAAGTATTGAAAATCAAAATAATAAAATATCGCAAGATATCATTGCATTTGCATAGTACAAAGAAAAGGTAATTCTTATAAAAATGAAAAGTGTGAAATCGAATACAACGTACAAATAGTTTCTGAATGCAACCTGTATTATAACAACATACAATTACCGACCGAATCGAACATACTATATCGTATAGCGCAAATAATAAGATACATTTTAGCGTAAAATTTGATTTGATAAGTGCAGTATCATATTGGTCGTTTCTATAAATTGTGAGATTGTATTGGACTTTTCTGTAATACTTGGAACTGTTCAATGGGATCCATTGGGGGCCTAGTATTGATATTATAATGTTATGGGGGCCTACCTGACTATGGCACCTGCTGTTACACCATAGTACCATAGATACAGTATCAAAATATATGCGCCGCGTGAAACATTTCGAGTTGTAAAGATTGGTCGTTTATTTTCCCTAACAATTAATTTACGGGTATTTTTCTATGTAAAGCAAGTAATTTTGAGGCCACACATGTTGTTGTGAGGTACCTACTTGAGTGACAAATTACGCTTCGACCGGAGCACAGATTCTCAAACTTTAGATCTTTACTAGTTCTATTCAAAATACAAAAATAATAAAATTTAGAAGAAATAGACGTTCCAATTTACCAAAGCTATAAAATTGATAACCAAATAGCGTACACAGAAGTCAATAATTTAATTAAGATAATACATTTGATTTCAGATAACGCAATTAATTTATTAAAGATAATTCCGATAAAAGGCTAAAATCGCTACGTAAATCTGAGGTTTTAGGTGATTTTTATTACAAAAAGAAACACTAAAATAATTCAGTTCGTGATTTAAAACATTGTATAAAAAATATTTTCAGTAAGTACCTACCTATAATATTTTTCTTATCCGGTTTTCAATCTAAATAGTAAAATTTTACTACCTGAACCTTCACATAGGTGTGCTGTTTTTGTTTTTATTATTACTTATCTTTATTTATTTATTTATTTTGCCTTGCCTATTGCTTGCGTGTAATTATTTTATATTAATTAAGTATACTTTTTTTTTTTTATGTCTGCCGCGATTGACCGTGGATTCATTTTAGGCCCTATCTGAAAACCAGCGCTGCATGCAACATATGCTGGGATGGGTGTTTTTTGTTTTTTCTTTACGCTGTTGATAATGTGCGAGTCTAAATAAATGTTTTTATTTCTTTCTTTCTCTATGAAAATGACTTAAAAGATCAAAATCACTCACCTCACTCTCCGTCCAATCGATAAGACTAGACTTCTCTTCTAGAAGGTTCTCGGAGCTTCTCTTCTCGTCTTCTCCGTCGCCCTCGTCCTTGAAGACCTTGACTTCATCCGTTGAGCCCAGGTCGTCGCCGCCCGAGCTCGCAGCCGAACTCGAGTGCGCATGAGGCATCTTCACGATCCTAACGCCCCTACTTCCATTATCCCATCCTCCAACTAAAACCTATCTCACTATCTGTCATCCATGACAACTCACTGTCCCGCCATGTTGTCCGCTTCGAAATTCAAACAATCGGTCCTTCGATCCGGATAACCGTTACCAACATTTATTTTATAGGTACTGTTTTACGCACTTTAAACTAATTTAGGCGATCGTTTTCTTTATTTAAACTAAACTAAAAATGAGATCACAGATAAATTTTGTCAGGTTGAACTTAAAATGCTAAAGTTGAGGTGTTCCGTTAGATTTCGTGCTGCATTGCATCTGTAAAGAAGGAAAGTTCGTGGTTAATTGGGTCTTATTGATACTACATTAAGGTTCAAAATAAAAGAGTTTTCGGTCGATCTGACACATCTTCTGGGTTAAGCCCCTTGTCAAGTGTGCGTCAACAGACACTTCTGGCAAAACGCCAAGTGTCTCTAAGAAAACTCTTCGGGAAATATTGAGGAACGATCCAGGTATATTATTATATTGTGTATTTTATGGTGTAGGAATTTTCCTATCTTGGCCTTGACCTGTATGATGTCGACGATGATGGACATAAGATCAATTTATATTTTTTATTTCCTGTCAAAATTATAGTAACTTATGCCAGACATTACTAACAGTCCAGTATACTATTTTGAACCATAACGTATTGTCATTATGATTGAAAATTATATAACTAAAACCATGACTAGGAAGTATGCGATAAGTATTACAAATACTTCGACGTCGCCTGTCTCGTGCTGATGACTATGTATAACCTTAAAATATATTCAACGAACTAACAGCAATAGAGATTGAATAGAAATCGGACTCGAGATTATCATTGTTATGATCCAGGATACGCACGCTAATGCTGCGCGCACGCAATTGTTGTATCACGGATCGTCCATATACCACGTCGTAATCATGTAAGTATTAAGAAATCGTATTATTTTGCACTATTTGAGCAGTAATTACGCCTTTGTTACTTCAAATTCTGATGTCTCTATCCGAGATGTGACGTACCATGATTGACAAAATGAGATGGAAGACGCTATAACACTGATTCAGTAATAACGCGTTTATGAAGTTAGCGATTATGTTTACAAATAAATATATACTAAATAGGAAATTCAGATTCATATTTAAATCCCCCTTTAACATGATTTACGTCCATGCCTTAAGAGAATGCATTTGTCAGGTTGGTATGTCGTCGAGGTGTGAACAGTGCATTATGAATAATGGCGGCCGGCACGCCTGATGAGAGTTATGCATGACAATGTGAGCTATCGGGTTACAAACTTATTAGAAATGAAATATAAAACATTGTATTCGTTAACGTAGTTTAATGACCTCACTATTTTTTCATGTAATTTAATATTTGTATTACGCAATTGGAAACCATTTTAGATTTGTACCTAACTATTTGTGTGTGTGTGTGTGTGTGTGTGTGAGCTATTATGATTATGGGAAGCTATAGAACCTAAAGAAGTGTGCGTAAAAGAACTTAATAATAAGTATTTCCAGTAAAATTCTGTTTTTTTTTTTTTTTTTGACTGGAACAGGAAGGTGGTGGGTCCAGGGGACCTTCTTCCACCGTTACGCGGACTTTTGCGGTGAGCGCTGGGGGCTCTCAACCGCTACTTAAAACTAAAAACTAAATAATTTTGGGCAACGGTAGCCTGAGGGTGCCCCCTGTGGGGCTCGACCTCGGCTCAGGACGTTGCCTGGGGAATGAGGGAGGACTTAGCATGCAAACAATTATAATTATTTGGGGATCGGTCGGATTGCTAATATGCAGCTCGGGCCGCTTAAACGGGACGAGACTGAGAGGGACGTCGCGACGGTCCTCGCCGGCGAGGACGAAATCTTGGTTGTCGGTTGCGCATTTGTATCTGTTTTCGGGCTTCGTCAGCCTCGATTTGAGCTAAAGTGGTGGCATCGTCTGGTTCGCTGAGGGCGTGCCTAGGCCTACGGATGCGGGAAATAAGGGACGGGGTGTATGTGACAGTGTTGACTATCAAGGGATTCGCGTGGTGCGCTGCGGTATCAAAATATCGGCGCGAGGCGCGTTTTATAAATTGTTTGATTGTAGGGAGACCTAAGTCAAGGTGGAGGTTTTCATTGCGCATGTACCACGGGGCGCCCGTGGCTTTGCGCATGAAACGGTTTTGAATCACCTGAAGGGTGTGGAGATGTGTGGGAGCAGCGTGAGCGAACACGGTGCTCGCATACGTCATGACTGGACGGATACACGCGGTATAGAGTCTAACCTTGCTTTTTAGGGCAAGTTTAGACCGGGCGTTGATCATGCAGTGGAGTCGTCCTGCCACAAAGGCGGCGCGCGCGCGAACCGCCCTTATGTGTGCAGCGAAGGATAGGCGATCATCGAGGGTCACACCGAGATATTTGGCTTGCCTCTCCCAAGGGATCGGCTCGCCGAATAGTGTGACTGGGTCGGGGATGGGGGGACGTCTTTTTCGGTCGGTTCTATAAAAGAGAACCGCCTGACTCTTGGAGGGGTTGATCTCTATTCTCCATTTCCGGAACCATGCGCCTAGGGCGTTGGCTGCGGTCTGGAGTTTCTTAGAGATCGCGGGCGGGCTTTTGCCTGAGCAATATACGGCAGTGTCGTCTGCAAAGAGAGCGAACTGCGTATTCCTGACTCTAGGGATGTCGCTCGTGTAGAGCGTGAAGAGCAAGGGAGATAGTACCGAGCCCTGCGGGACACCGGCACTAATGGGGTGTGGTGAGGACAGGACGCCTTCGACCCGATATCGAAAGAGGCGATTCGACAGAAAGTCTCGTAAGATGGTCACGAGTCTCGGTGGCACACCTAGGGTGTAAAGCTTGTAGATCAAGCCTGTGTGCCACACCTTGTCGAATGCCTTTGCGACATCGAAGAAAAGGGCGCCTGTCATGTGACCTCTCTGGTAACTTGTGGAGATGTGTTCAACAATTCTATGGACTTGATGAACACACGAGTGTTTGGGTCGGAACCCAAATTGCTCGTCTGGGAGGAGTTTGTTAGCATCGGCAAATGCTTTAAGGCGGACATAAATGATTCTCTCATAAATCTTGCCCAGTACGTTGAGCAGACTTATGGGACGATAACTGGAGGGCTCGGACTTGGGTTTGCCGGGCTTGTGGATCCCAATCACGTGGGCTTCTTTCCACTGGTGTGGGAAAATATTGTTTGAGAGGGCGGCATTGAAGATGGCCGTCAATAGCATGATAAGGGAGGCTGGGAAGAGTTTGATCACTCTGTTGGTGATCTTGTCCGAGCCCGGGGCCTTACGAGGGTGTAACTTCCCGATGATCGCTTTCACCTCGTCATGGGTCGCGGGTGGAAGTGGGTCGTCATTTGTGTTGACGTCGTTGGCGACGTCGTCAGTCGGGGGAGCGGGAGGAGGTAACGGAAGAGCGGTCCTCCGTTCTACTTCGGCTGTAACTTTCTCCAAATGACGCGGGTCAATAGGGAGAGAACTGGGCGTACATTGAGCCTCCAGACTTTCGGCGAGGCATTCGGTCTTTTCCACGTCTTCAAAGGCGGGTGGAAGGTTGGGTCGCTTTAAGGGAGGCATTGGAACTACTGTGTCCTTTGTGAGGGCACGAGACAGTTGCCAAAAGGCTAGGTGGGAGGGCTTGATTTCGCTGAGGGTCTGGCCCCAGCGATTCTCGCGAAACTCTGCGATGCGTGCCTTGACGGCACGTTCGAGAGCTCGTAATTGGACACGATTTTGCTCTGAGGGAGCTCTATCGTAGGCGCGAATGGCGGCTTTCTTCTCCCTCAGCAGGTCACGTATGTCGTCGGGCAAGTGCCAGCGTCGGTCATCCTCCGCTGGTACTGTCCGAGAGCAATCGCTAACTAACGATTGCACGTGACTTGTGAGTGAGTCGATAGCGCCTACAGCGTCGTCGGCGGTGACTAGGCTGTCAGGGATACGGTCTAGATGGACGGACGAGGTCGCCTTGAGGCTTTCGCCTAATTTGTCCCAGTCCGTCACGACCTTGGAGCGAGAGGGTTGACCTGAATCTGGGGGACCTACGCGCGGTGTAAACTCTAGGATTACAGGCCGGTGGTCCGATTGGAGCTCGTGTAGCACTGCTAAGTCATGCAAACGTAAGTTTACATTACGCAGCAGCGCCACGTCGAGTATGTCGGGTCTGTGAGTCACTATGTCCGGGAAGTGAGTCGGTTCGTATGGGGCGATCAGGTCCACGTTGAGTGGCCCGAGGAGGGATTCAAGAATACGCCCTCTGGTATTGTTTGCGACGCAATTCCAGAGGGTGTGTTTCGCGTTTAGGTCGCCCGCCAGGATGACTGAGCTACCTAAATTGAAAAGGGATTCTAAGTCACGTTTGAGTGACATTCCTAAGTCGGGTAGGTTGTGAGAATGGGAGCAATATGCCGAGACTAGTATAATGGATGAGTGTCCAGTCATACCGAGCCTACAGATTGAAGCCTCAATGTACTCTAGGGATGGTGCGTCCATAGGGGAGCAGTGAAGGGATCTTTTATAATATATGAGGGTGCCGCCTTTTGCGGCGTTGGGTCTGTCATTGCGAATTATCTGATAATTCGCAATTTTAGGGTCCCTATGAAAGGGCTTAAGAAATGTTTCCTGTACCAAAAGGATATCGAGTTGATGCTCTCGCAGGAATTCTGCGATCTCATCTCGTTTACCTATAATGCCGTTGGCATTGAAGGTTCCTAACTTGAGGGATCGGGGTTTGATTCTACCGCGCGTGGGTGTAATATCCATTATGGATTTACGCGAAAGTGATCGAGTTGGCAAGCGATTTTGTTAAATCGCAGCGCTGCAGATGCAAGGGCACGACCGTTGCCCTCGCTCTGTTTAATAATATCGGCGAGCTCCCTAATTTCATCGAAGTTTATGAAATCGATGAAGCGCTCCACGAGTGCGAAGTCCGCATCCACACTCGACGGAGGGTTTTGGTCCCGTTTTGGTGACGGGTTTGCGCGGCGGGTGGTTTGGGTTGGCGGTGACGGCGGGGCGGGCGCTGAAGGCGCTGCGGTGGGTTTCGGCTGCCAAGCGGAAACCTTGGGAGGAGGAGGTGGTGGCTGGGTCGTGGTTTGCTCGGAGAGAGCAAACGCTTCCCTTGGGAGAGGAGGATACTCCTTGGGAGAGTTGGAGTTAAGGCGGGCCCATTGAGAGTGCCTTTGCGGGCGCAGATCGGTCTGCGCCGGGTTGGAGATGGGGGCTTTGCGCGTTGAATGGCGCGAAGGGCGGGGAGCCTTCGAGCACCCGCGGTAGTTCGCGGTGTGCCCGGTCTGGTTGCAGAGAACGCAACCAGGTGGCGGGGTGTTTTCATCTATGACCTTTGGACGGTCACAGTCTTTGGTGGCGTGAGGTGTGAGGCACTTCACGCATCGGGGGGGAGCAAAACAATTGCGGGCGGAATGGCCGTACAACTGACAGTTGTGGCACTGGGAGGGGTAGCCGCCCTTTCGGACGCCCTCGACGGTGAAGCCGTCGCTCAAGCCACACACAGATTTTACTCTGTATATGGCCTTGCCGGCCTTCCCTTGGTCCAGTGCCACAATCACCATGTTATATGGCTCGTGGCCACGTCCTTTGTGCATCCGGTGCACTGACTGTATTGGGAGGTCGTGCTCCTTAAGGGAGGCTTCGACTTCTGAGGTGGGGATTTCGCGGGGGATGCCGCGGATCACCACCCGGAGGGCTTTCTCCTCAGGGAGAGTGTAAGTGTGGAAAGCCACCTTACGCTCTTTAAGGAGTTTGGTCAGGGCCCGGTGGTCCTGTGAAGTGGGCACGGTTACCTTGATGCCGTGCTCGGTGGAGCGGGCAGAGGTATATTGGATCTTGTTAGGAGTAAACCATCCGGACACTTCGGTCCATCTGGTCTTATCCTGAACAAACAGGGGAGGCGGAGAGTCCTTCCTCATCGGGACTTGGGATTGGGTCTGGGATTGGGTCTGGGGCTGGGATATGCGCGTCTCTGGGCGGCCTTGTTCCTCCGGGGGAGGAGCCATGGGCACGTCCATTAGCGGCGGGGGTGTGGGCACAACAGTGTCCATGAGTGGGCGGGGCTTGGGTGATGGGCAAGGGGAAGGGGCGGAAGCTTTGGCAGCTTTGGCAGCTACCTCGGCTTCAGTGGCTTTCGCCTTCTTTTTCCTCTTGCGCTTGCCCCCGACGACCGTCGTGAACTCTCCCTCCGAGGAGGAGGAAGAGGACGACTGGCCGGTCGTCGCGGCAGGCGCAGGCGGAGAGGGCGGTTCGGATTCCGCAGGAGAGGGCGGGGCGGAGGGTTCCGCGGGAGAGGGAGGGGCGGAGTGATCCGCGGTTGATTCCGCGGGAGAGGGAGGCGGGGAGTGTTCCGCGGGTGATTCCGCGGGGGAGAATTCCGCGGATATCACGGACATCCTTGAGGATGACCGTGAAGTGGGAGCGGGTCGGGGAGGTAGAAAGGATGTCCCGTAACGCTCGACGAGGAAATCCCAGGACTCGTTGTCCTGGAGAATCTCGTCCAGCGTCAGGGGTGGGTGGTCGTTCTGGCTGGCCATGATGGCCAGCCAGAGGGAGCTACTCTACTTCGGCAAACTAACGTGGTTTCGGACGCGGGGCGTTCCTGAGTAAAAGAAACCACAAGAAACCTCAGGCGATCGCCCTAATCTAACCTACTATCTCGCCCCGGGTGGATGGGCCCGGGGGTGTGTGTTACACTCCCGACCGGGATAGGTCGGGAGGTGAGTAGGCCCTAGGGTGTGCCCTAAGCTTGTCTCCCGCTGCCAATCTTATTGTGCAGCGGGTTCCTAAGTCCCTGCCTAACGACAACTGGGGTTGGCTAGGGAAGCCCCCAAGGCCAACTGGTCCAGTCCCGTCCGGGTTAGCGTTTTCCTTAAGGGAAACCGCGAGCGCCCGGGTCACGCTCGAACCAGCTTAGTTATCACCGTTAGGTATCCACTGGTTCACCACAAGTAAATATCTGTGGTTTTGAGAGCGCGATGTCGTAAGAACAAATATGCGTTTGGAGACTCTAAACTGAAAAGTTCCGAGTCAACAAACTGATAAGGTCGGTTCTGCGAAAGGCCAGGTATAAATACCAGAGCGCTTCCGAGAATCGAGTCGGGGTGGCGGGCGGAGCACAATAGACCGTACGGGGTACGTCTGTACTGTGCGGCGGCTCGGAGCGAAGTCCAAAATTCTGTTGATGGCGACTATCTGATATACTCGTAGATGCAGAGTAGGTTGCAGTCGTATGAGCAGCAAGAAGGGATGATCTTGATTCTAACGAAGCAAGATCCAGAGGATGGTGGCCGTGGATATCATCCTCATATAGGACATGATACTACCACCTATTAGATACAGGAACCAAAGACTGAGAGATTTTAAAAATATTCATGTTTTGAGTTCAATTTTATTTCAATAGATATTAGTCATTTCAATAAGCGCCACGCCTGTAATTATTATAAAAAATGTATAAAGATTAAAGGAAATCCAAAGTACAATCAAAAGTTTGACGAATTACAGTTCAGATGTGGATTAATTAATTTATTATTTAAAAAATACTAAATTTAACAAAACATGTTACGATTACTTTTTTCCTTTCGATACAGATTTGTTAGGACAAAATGTACGTGTTGGATGTCTAACTCGAAATACTTAAAAACTATACATTTTTCCACACGCAGTTCGCAGTTTAACACATAGTTTCTGTGAAGCCTATTCGAGTACCTACTGGATCTCAAGTTTTATAAAACATGGAAGTAGCCAAAGGATTTCAACAGATTCAACACGATTAAGTTTATAAGTAGCAAGTAGTATGCCAATTTTAATATCTGTTTATCGGAAACAGTAAACACAAATGCAAGTGCTGAAATCATTTCTAAAAGAACACCTAGTTTATGGATGACTCATAACATAAAGAGAGTAAAATACCTTATGTTGATGGATACGTGCAGGATATCTAAACAATTTCTTAACATATAGTTAATAAGGGCTAATTTTAAATGAACGTGTTGTAATTATTTTTCATTATAATTGGTAAGAAATATCAAGAAGTTTGAATAAACTAACTTCTGCATATAGGTATACACGACCCTGGATCACTGGGATCTTTATCCGGATCCGTATACTCGGGATTTACGAATAAAATATAAAAAAAGTATTCTCTCTCTTATTCCTAAGATTTGATTTATCTATGTCCCAAGTTTAATATAAATTCGTTCAGCTATTATACCGTGATGCGCGATGGAGTCGCAAATTTCGACACAAACGTTAGCATTATGTATAATAATAGAAATTGGTGTGTCTTTCTGTTTGTTTGTAACGTATGCGGTCTTATACCACTCATCCGATTGCTATGAAACTTTGGTGAGATTTTGTGAGCAAGAGAAAAGTCAAGAGAGTCAAGAGAAAAGTACTAATATTAGTTGGATTTATGCATCTTCGATATCATTTTTGTTCTGAATGTATTAACGGACTTCCCCTCACTAATGCATTTGATTCCATACGTAGATAACAACATGCAATTTGGGTTAAGTAATTGTTATCACAAGATTTTCATAACAGATTGTTTCTTTAATTAATAACATATTTTTATTGACTTAATCTTGAATTAATTGATTGAAATCCATGGGCGTTGCAACACACGAGGTCATGGAATAATAATGACAATCCTGGTACCTATTATAAATCCCAACAGACGGATTGATTGATTGAGAGTGGATCACAGAGCCTACTACTTAAGGGGGTAAAATAGGGCGGAAATCTAGTTCTAGTCTTTAATGGAATTAAAATTTTCATAACTTAATACCACAGTCTATGTCTAGACAGAGCAATCGTGCGGGGCTTGCGGGGTGAGAGAGGGGCGGAAGCGAGCCCAAGCTGCCATACACTCGCTTGGGACACAATGGAGCAATTACGAATGCCTATACAAAGCGGCATTTCGTGTGACTTCAAACGCGATAGAATAGTAACTACGCTGTGTTAATACTCTAAAAACCGACAATTGCCTCACACCTCTCTGACTACTCTCTCTTCAGTAGCATTTAGAATAAAAATGTACACGTGTGGAGAATTATCAGATTGTTTTCATTTGCATTCAGAGTACGAATTCTGTCCCTTAAGAGAGGCAATCCAGTTGTCTATAGCCGGCTTTAGACAAGACCATAGCTTTTTAAAACTCAATCAAGCAAGAAAATACTATCATTTTCCATTAAAAAAAAGAAACAATATACCGACATATAAAAAAAATCACAATTACAACGTGGCGATTCTAATCGATTCTTAACTCGATAGCTTGCTTCGATAATCGTCTGACATCGAACTCGCATTCATCAAGCAAACTTATACAGTATAAACATGTATGTTTGTATGTGATACTTGATTGTTACAGTAAACTAAGTGATATGATATTATATTGCTTGCAGTATGTCTGTATATGGTCGAATTATCTTAAAAAAAAAATTGTAAGTATGGAAAATCATTCATACCAATTTGTTTGGTCCCTTAAATTATACCTGAGAAAGTGGTATCTGGTATCAGGATTTTCTGACACTATTTAAGCATTCATTTCTCCTAAAAACCACAATAAAAAGGCCCTAATCGAATTATATTATACTTACATGTATACATGAAAGAACATAAGTGCGAATTTAATTTTTTAAATATTTTTCTATTAAATATGAACACATCCATAAATGTTAGCTAGCGCGTCTCCTCCATGCCAGTTTACGAGTAAAAACTAACGCGACACTATTAAAGAACATAAAATCTAAAATAAAACTTTGCAGAAAGTATTTTTGAACTCGCATGTATCCCACTGATAGGATATAACGCAAAACACTAAACAGACACTTAAACTGTAAAACTGAGAATGGCAATATCTGAGCTGAGGCTTCGTGTAATAGGATCCTGGTTATGTATGGGTTTTATGGTGGTTTTTACGATTCTACGTATGTGAAACTATTGGCGAACCTCTTGCGAGGTGTGGCCGAGTTTTAGACGTGTTTCACTTATAGAATTGTTTTGAAAGGGCGACATTCATGGGTAAGAGGTTTAAATAAAAAACCGAATTTATTTTATTTCATATCGAACCGGACTGCGAGCGATACCTCTCAAAGAATGAAGACAATTCTACTAATATTATAAACTAGCTGTCCCCCGCGTTTTCACCCGCTATCCCGAGAAAAAAGTAGCCTATGTCCCTCTCCATACCATAGGCTATCTGCGTACCAAACTTCATTGCGATCGGTTCAGCGGTTTAGGCGTGAAAAGGTAAGAAACAAACAAACTCACATTCGCATTTACAATATGTATTCTATGTAGTTAGGATGTGAAAGTTTGAGACTCAATCACGCATAACGGCTGATTGGATTTGGATGAAAATTGCCACATACATAAACATATTGAATAGAAATAATGAAAATATTTGATCTACATTGTTTATTTCAAGTCGAGCCCAACAATTCCAATCGACAGAACATGTGTTTTTTTTTTAAGAATGCATTGCAGGCGTGCGTTTAGCGTCGCATTACAAATTCGTCACATTGCTTCCTATTGACATAATGCCAATCTATAATGAGACTTATTGCTTTCTAATAAAGATGTAGACACGTGTCACATTGTGATGGTCTAATGCAGGCCTAATTTCGTAAGAATACGGTAGCATGTGGCGGTGTCATATTACTTCGGGTCACGTGAAAAGATAAGCATTTTTTTAAATTTAAATTAATAGATGACATTGTTTGTATCTTTCTATATAAATCTTATTTTAGTTAGCCTATTGTATTTGGAATAATAATATTAAATTAAATTCTCATAATTCATTAAGTATAGCTTCCGCCCCGCGGTTTCACCCGCGTTCCCGTGGGATCTTATGTTTTCCCGGGATAAAAAAGTTGCCTAATTTGTGCCAAATTTCATCCAAATCCGTTCAGTAGTTTTTGCGTGAAAGATTAACAAACATCCATCCATCCATCTAAACTTTCACATTTATAATATTAGTAGGATTTAATTTTAAACTTATTTATATGTAAGTACCAACCTACTAAAATTGAACTATTGAGATTTGTTCTACAATAATAAAAAAGATCTACAATTACACAACCCTGTAACTAATTTAATATCAAATAATCTACACCACATAGTAATATTATAAAGAGGTAAAAAAAAAATTGAAAAAATATTTTTGCGTTAGAAAGCTCATTTATTGGGGAAAGTTATCTATCTATAGGCTATTTTAATCCCGGGAACGCGGTTAAAATCGGGGTAACAGATAGTAGGAAATAAATCCTACGTACATTGAGAAACAACGTCGAAATAAATAACTTCTTTTAACCAATTTGTGCAAATCAAATAATGCACTATAAAATACAATCACGGCAAAAAGCCTTTCTATATTACCTTTAATTAATAAACACTGCACGCCTCGAGCGTACTGGTAGCGTTTTTATTTACATATCTAAGTGTAAAAAGGTTTACAATAGCGATGATTTAATTACTTACGAGATGGTCACGGTACGGTACGCGATTGTGATGAGTTAATTGTGTAGTTGGAAAGAAGCCTGCAATATCATGTTAGCTACAGTGAAATTAATGAAAATTTATGTTTTTCAACTTGTTAAATGGATTAAAATCAGCGTAAGGTAACGAGTAATTTATTTTTAATAAATGTGATTTATATTTTATTTTTTTACAAAATAAAGTAAGTAATAATTTTAGATATTAGCGCACTATTTCCCAGGATCCAATTTTTAACAGATTTTTCTCGCGTTTATTTTATTTTTTGCGTTTTAATTTAACGCAAACAAATTCGAACCAATTCAACATGAATTCAGTTCCTATAATTCTAACATAATCATCATAAAAAAGCGCCCAATAATGATCAAACTAAACGTATGTATATTTCCCCATAATAACCTAATCAACTTGATCTCTACATCACTACAAATAAAGGCCATTATCGCATTTTATTAATATTTAACATGTCAATGTATTTATAAATTTAAATGATATGGGCAAAAACTACCGCCTACCGAGCACGGTATTTGCCACCACAGTGATATGGCACCGCCTATGGGTTTCACCATTGGTGGTCGGACGAAAGCACCGCATGGTTAAACAACACTTTTTTACAATATTTCCCGTAATTAATTACACAATTACCATCGTAAATTCCGATATACGATAAGTTAATACGAATAAAATTCTTCAAAATAAGTAACGAGACTTAAATTTAATTTAAGGTGAAGCACTGCATAGACTGCCATTTGGTGGCACTGTGGTAGCATCACGTCACTTCAACCACCGGTACATCACTAGGTTGGCATTACATTAGACCGGAACATAACCTTACTTTTACTACGACTTTTCTTTGACACTTTCAATATGGCTGCGCGTACGTCATTTATATTTTGTTAAACGTTTATCAAACCAGCGCCCAGGATATTTTTTTCGTTGTATCCAGATACGGTATTCTTAAACGGTGTATAATTACCGTTACAGCAACTATTTTAGACAATAAATAAATGTATGAAAAATGAAATAGTATTGTTTAAAAATAAGACCTTTCTTTCAGTGTATTCCTTCAATATTACTTTCCAGAATTATCTTTATAAGCGTAAATACGGGTTATCGCAATGATTCAGTGTTTATTTCTTCAAAATCAAGGGGATACATTCCCGGCTAAAACAAAATATTATGTTATTTTTAAGTAGGTACATGATTTTACTTAATTCATATCTAACTCGGTCCGTTACTTCTTTGAGCACTTTTCGCTATCCCCTATAGGTATATATACTTTCAGAATAGGGTATTTTACTCCATATGAAAAAAAAACTAAAAATGTACAATTTAGATAGCTTAGGCAATAAGCAGTAGTTTTAGTTCATAAAATAACTTAATTAATTTTAAAATTCATTTCAAAGTTTTCTGCTTTTTTAATCTGTTTCTAAACAAGCGAAACAGTAGCCGCCATTATAATGACGTCATACGGTACTGTATGTAAAGTAAAAAGTGTCAACTGAAGTATTATTATTATTTTTTTTACACTAGTATTCATGCATTCAGGAACAGTACACTAATAAAAAGGATAATAGCTCATTTTTAATTTATAAAATTTAGTAAGTCCAATATCTGCGCATTTATTTATTTACTTACAAGAGACTAAATAACGTCATGACCGTAGAGTTACATGACGTTCAGCGTTTTCATCAAACTACTCCCGACATTTGAAAATGTAAATGAATGAATAAAATTGTTGTGTTTTTTTTGGTGGTTTATTACCTATTGGCTAACCATGTCCAGTTGAAAAATTCTCCGGATTTTTTAGAGCTACCATAATTAATATTCTTCTTTTCTTCTTGGTATTATTTCTACACAAACTACCATAGTGTAATTAAGTGATTTAATAAAATCTAAACCTAATGGGTGATTAAAAGTGAAAGATTTACGTTTACCTTCATTAATGTCATTAAAATTGGCGCCAATCATTAATTTATAACTGGTATTTTCTCAGGAAATCCAATACGTGGATGCGGTCCACACACGCACGAAGAATGCACGTAAAACATGATTGTCCACGAGATGTCACATTTTTGAATTTAGAAACTTAGGTACCTATGTAGTTTAAAATATTCTTAAAAGAAAATTTTGATTTCCGAATGCTGTTGATTTTACAATTATTCAAATTATGAAACCCAGAATAACACTATTTTTTTCGTAAACGGATACTGAAGTTTTAGAACAAAGGACAATAAATAATAACGTATACATTTTTATAGTGTCCCATGAAACAATGGGTGTCATTTTCACTTTTTTTGTGGTCCGTCCTTGTGGCCCGTTAAGTTATAGTTGGTCAGGTAGACCTGGCTTGAATGGAACCCTGTTTGGGAGGAATTTGTGCCGGCAAAACAACAAAATGCGCCTGAGCTGAGAAAATACATACTTTATTCTTCATTCCAAAAGTTTGTAGCGTAGGCGTAGTCACCAAAAGCGTTAAACAGACAATAGGTATTTATTTCAGCAGGTACCTAGCAGGAGATTAATTTACTCAAAAACAAAGCAAACTTATACTAATCGAATGGTGTATTTTTAATTTTTGGCATTTGATAACCTACACAAACTTATCACTTTTTTTTTTCAGAAGGCTGACAAGCAGGCAGGCTGTCCACTAGATGGAAAGTGGGTACCATCGCCTATGGACATTAGAAATACCATGGGGATTTTTTTTTTTCATAGCTCAAGCTCATGGCGAAAAAAAAGTCCAGTTGATGAATACATTTTTATTTATCTTTATAATAACCCAAAGAAGAATAACACTTATTATAATCATTTCAAATATAATCAGACTGCCCACAAAGTCGAGGGAATCCGTCCAATTCACACCATATTTGTTAGGGGCATATTAAACCCAGTAGCGGCCACTAATGTATCTCTTCACGCTCAACGTCTATAGCAATCTTATTATAACCCGACCGGATTTACACAACCGCTGTTTGTGCTAACTTTTTGTTCTACACGCGGCATTTCAAATCGGTTGAATAACAATGCTAAATAGCGATATAGCCTGAGGCTGTGCTTCTTTTTCATTGTTTTACAAATGATACAGTATATTTTTGTAATAGAGTACATTCAAGCGTCCATCCACATAGACCGGCTCGGAGAGCGTTTCGCATTGGTATGGCTCACGAGCACCCTCTTGTCACAATAGATTTGAAATGTAAAAATAAACCTTATGTAAATGTCCTAAAACTTCATTTTAAATACGGTCAAAATTTGCTCTGCTCTCCGAGCCAGTCTATGTGAACGGACCCTAATGAAAATGCTGTTGCGTATTATAGATTCCGTTTTAAATTCGTTCGAAAAAGGTGTGAACTGTAATAACATATGGGTTTTATTTTCGAAACAGTAGTTTCAATTTGAGTGATAAGTCAATTCGATTATAAAGTCTACTAAGTCCTGATACTGACAGCTACAAAACTTGAGTATATTCCCAACACCTGATTATCATACCGAGTTCTAAAGATATCGTTTTGTTAAAACTAGAACCTACCTACACGATAATAATAAATCTTCCCGATACCTCAATGAACATACATACATAACAATTCCGTTTAAAATTAATGGTAGTCGGGTTTTATCTATGGCACTTATGTCGATGAACTTAAGGTTCATTTTATTTATTTTCCTTTAACCCGGGTTACTGTACCAGTCACGGGAACCGGTTGTGGAGATGTGCGTGCGCTTGTTGAGAAAACGATTATTATTATTACACCAACACGGACAATATAAAAATATTAAGTATGTATAACGCGACGGAATTCGGAGGGATAACCTGCTAACGTAATTGGTTGCTCAAAGGGAACTTTTTTCTTTATCACGATAACTTTACTTAATAATATTTTGCGTGAAAAGTTCACTTTGAATAAAGTTTATGAGAAAGTGGAAACTGGAAGTGTGTGTGAGTGATGCGTCAGAAATATAGATAATGTAATATATTGATCGTCTTGGCGGGAGCACAGCGGTGCCCCCAGATGTATTATGACTTAAAATTTTACCTAAATGGTCAATAGATCACAGAATTAAAAATAGAATATCTAAAATAATTATATAAATGTAACTATTTTTGAAAATGTTAATAAAATTACTTTTAATTTTCTAGTCTAGTCTTAATATATATATTTCTTGTGTGCGTGTGTATGTGACTGAACTCCTCCTAAACGACTGGACCAATTTGGATGAAATTTTGTGTGTATATTTGAGCGGGTCCCTGGATGGTTTGAAAATACAATTGGACCCGGTAGATGGCGTCGTAATCGAGTTTGGACAGGACAACGTCTGTCGGGACAGCTAGTTTCATATAAGTAAGTAAGTGCTTACATAACTGATGGGTTTGTATTACTTTTTCTTATATGTATTTTAATAAGAAAAAATATATTAGGGTAACCAAGTTTGTAACAGGCCAGTGTTATTATATGTAATTTGCGTAATCGATACCATTCCCTACAGAATGATTAATAAGTTAAAAGCATCTACCAAATGACTGGAACATGCAATATCAACTGAACTCCTTTTTTGTATCGAGGTAACACGGATGTAAAAAAAGATTTTTTTACATCCGCGCGAGGGACAATAAAAATCATCCTCTTCACGTATCTTATTATTGACAGTATGCGATAATAAGAAACCGGCCACGGTAACAATTGACCACAATGAAATCCCGTTTCTAATTAAATAAAGTAAGTGATCCTACTAATGTTAATAAATGTGAATGTTTGTATGTTTCTGCTGACTCAATCGCGCATAAACGGCTGAATGGATTTGAATGAAACTTGGCACATCGATAGATCATAATCTGAAATAACATTATCCCGGGAAACAGAAGATCCCTCGGGAACTCGGGTGAAATGTCCAGGTATTTCAGGTAAGCTCTAGTCATAAGAATTCATTAAAGTACCTAATTAATAAGCTTATTATGTTATTTTAGACATGAATAGACAGAAACTATTTATATTAGTAAAATGGAAGAATAGAACAAACACTTCGCAGTCGCGTTGTAATCTTTATAGACCTTGTTATATGGACTCAAGACTCCTACTTATGGGGACAAGATCAGAGAGCTGATGCAGGTCACAGCCAGGCGAATGAGGATTATAGTATTTTCAGTTACAGTGGGTTTAGGCATTGTCACTACAATTTATGGCTGATAACTATGACCATATCAAAAGGAAACGGGGAAATGATAGTCAATCGCATTTAAATTAAACCACAAGCAGCCGCGTGCCTTGTCGCCTCTCAGTTGCGCGTACGCAACACTAATTACCATCGTTCACCCCATGTGGGATTGTACTATTGACGTTTAAAAAAAAAAAATTGTACACATGACTTATTATAAAGTGCACATGTACTTAATAATGTACCGTAACATGGCCATAATTTTATACTTTTAAAACGCACGTAGTAAGTAATTTGTTTTCTTAGTTATAGTTATTATGGTCTTGTCCGTCAGTTTATAAAAGGAAATGTTGCAATTATTGAGAAGATATTCATGTGGTGGCTCTGCTATAAATAAGTAATTGGAGATCAATAACTTTATTTATGGCGGTAGATGGATAACGATCCTAGCTTTTTTCTGAGATGAGAAAAGTCATCATAGTTATTTTATCACAATTTTCCGTTCAATTAAAATATTTAATTTAAAAAATATTGAAAATGTTCGAATGATTGTCCAAACCCAAATCCAAGCCCTCTTGCGTGTCGTTTTGTCAAAAAAGATCTAACGCAAAAATAACAACAAGAAAACATTAAATTATTCATTCCAGACTATTTAGACACATATTTTAAGCACTAAATAATTAGGTAGCAGTGATTAGTAAATAATTTAAGCTCTCAACTATTAGTGTCGCATTTTGACAGTATTTGTCAACTGATGGCACACACGTGACATGAGCATCTGTCTACAAGTCATTACCCGTAAATAATTATAATGACAAAGTACGGACTTTCAGGACGACTCATGCCCTTGTGGTAGAAAAAAAAAAGAAAAAGTTGGCGTGGGATTCTACAGCCAAATTTTGCGGACGTTTGTTACATTTGCCATTCGATTTTCAACATTAAGTTTAAGTATTAAGAGTGATTGGGTGATTTTTATGTTTGTATTTAATTTTGTTGGTTTTTGTGCGGTGACTTTTTGGATGCACCGTGGAATTGTCCCGGTCTGTTCTAGGAATCGCTCATTATGATGTCCGCTGAATTTTATAAACATGTCCACTGGATACGTTGAATTTATACTTTTAATTCGATGATTTTGAAATTAATAAACCGCATGTTAATGGGATTCATTGAGATAATTATGATACCAATTTTAAAGTTTATTATCATTGACACTAGAACTATAAACTTTTATATGGAGACCACACGTATACTTGTTTGTTAAACTGTTTTATCTGTCAGTTTACTATTAGTACTCAGGAGTCAGGAGTAAGTACAACTCTTAATTAAAACTTAGCTTAGGCTAATCACAGACAACTACCCTCGGTGTACATCAGAATCTGTGGTTATTTGAAGATACTGCTGTCGTCTGTGCGTACCTGGAAACCAGCTTGGATCGTATGACTCTGTTCGAGCACACGACTCACAAGCCGTTTCGAGCCTCTATTTCATGCTTTGACACGGACTGTGTTCTGAAGAATTGTTTCATTTATTGCACACAGCTACCTTCTTCCATTGCACCTCTCGCCATCGACGGGGAGCTCATCCTCACACATGGATCTAAGTGTTCTCCCACGAAGCGGTTTCAAAGGAGGATTTATGGGTTATCCAACACTGAAAGAATTTTTCAAATCAAACCAGTAATTCCTGAGATTAGCGCGTTCCAACAAACAAACAAACAAACTCTTCACCTTTATATTAAGTATAGATAAATAAAAGCTTGTTAAAATGGAAATGGATACATTGATCAGACCGACATATTATGAACTAAAGAATAATGTATTTCGCTTCAAATGAATATAGGTAGGTACCTACTTACTCCTTATTTAAAATGTTAACCCATTTATAAGAATTCAATAGCAAAAGCCATTATTTTTTTGTTTCACAGAGCCGGACGAATTGAACAAATTCCACAAACTATATCACCCAGGCATTATGTGACATAACCTACGGCCGGCAACAAAGAACATTTGAATACATGCCCCGTATGGTAATCATAAACCGAGATTAACTGTCTACTATGAAAACTCGACTCGACGACAAGTCGAAATCTATTTGAATTCAAATGACAAACTATTCGGTATGGAACAATTTGAATTCCGAAGAATAACGACATAGTTCGGAAATGTGGACTCGGGTTGGCTCGTAAAGGTAACATCGACGTGGTTTGACTGCAACTTTACTGTCACAATGACAGTAAAGGATCCATTATTTTACCCCCTGTTCTACGAGTGTTAATATTTTAAACTCCAGTGTAGTTGGACTATAGTTAAATGCTAATAGGTGCGTTTATTTTCGTATAAGTTTACTTTAACATTATTGGTATTGGTTTTAAACATGGAGCTGGTAAATTTTAAGACGTTTTTCATAATACGTAATTGCAACTTCTTTGGGTGCTAAGAAATTCAGTACGTTTGTAAGCAAGAACTTTGCTTATTCACTGGAAGTGTCAAGTATCTTATAATACTTTTAAGTTTTTATTGAATAACATTAGTTGCACAGTGTATCTATATATGTTCTGTAAGCGCATTCAGTATTCTGCGTGTGCGCAACGAACAACACGAGCGCATTAACATTCTCAACTCTCGCGCTGGTTCTCATAGCGAGCCGCACGCGTTTAATAGTTGTCTCTGAAACCAAGGCTTTTGTCATCAAAAAGTTTTTTATTAACCTCCTAGTTCTAGGTGCATGCAACAAAATAAAATTAAAAAAAAAATTCATAAAGTTCATTCCATGTCGTGAGAGTTTAAAATATAACAATATAACTGAAAAATAAGATACAAATAACGCGCAATAAAATTATAATAAAATTAACTTGGTAAATAGCAATAAAATTGGTTTTAAGTAAACATCGTCTCCAAAATACCGTTCTCACTCGATAAAAATATCGTAAAATAAGATTCGATGATTTCTATGTGTGAAAGGAATAGTTACCTACCTACTTATTTTTTTTAAGCTGTATAAACCATAAGTAGCACCACATTATGGGCTTTAGTCAAGTTTAATAATGTGAAGTCTAGGTTTTTATAGCGGTAAAATACTTAAATTTAACAGTTTACGGCCAGAGATTGATACAAAACTAATATCAAAACGTTTATAGTAGATATAAAAATAAAAATAATTAGACTCAATAGTACTCCCCGGGCGTAGGAAATGCGATAAAATGAATAATTCATTTGAGATAACGACCAAAATAAGACGATTGTTCGCTTCTCAGAATACCGTGTTTAGTTGGATCTCTTTCCCGCGCTACCGACATTCAATACTTTTTATTTCATTCGATATTTTGATTTCGACGACGAGTAATCATAAACCGAAGCAATGTCTAATTATATAAAATTTTGATGATAACTAAGAATATCGTTATTGTCCGTTACTTAAGTAGGTATGTACAGCCAAAAAGTTTTTAACGCCAAATCTTTTATGCACAAAAAGTTCGGACATCGGACGAAACTTGGTCTTCGAACTGGCCACTCGTGACCCCGCTCTTGTCGCATATTACTGCGCCCGGCGCCATAAAAAATGAAAAAAGTATTTCCGAAATATATTTTTTCCTAAAAAAGAATAAAGGGGTTATAAATAACCTTTTTTGTTCGGAATGGTCAACGTTGAGAAATGTCCACGGGGCGGCGGCGCGGGTGATTTCGTTCGAATAAAGAAAGGATTCTGTGTGTCAATGTTCGTTTAGATTTGTAAACTTAAAAATAAAACATTTTCGTTCAAAAACTTAGATCTAAAAGAACATTGACTCTTTTAGATCTAAGTTTTTGAAAGTTCTTTTTTTTTTAAAGTTTACAGGTAAGTAAGTTAACTACCTATAAAATGTTAGTTAAGCTTATAATAAAATGATTAAAACAGACTTTAATAAATTGTAAAAGAAAATATTCCACATGCTTTTTTTTATACCCTACATCGCTTATGTTTATTACAGAATCATAACCTTCATAATGTTGTCACAAATAAATAAAATAACACGATCATAATATTTTTTATTAAGGATATTCCAACATTTTACGAAAGCAGGTGCGGCTGCGCACATTTGAAGGGCTATTTCGTTCTTTATCGGAGCTACAGATGATAATAAAAAACAAATGGCATTACAATTATAAACTTTGTTCCCTGAGTTGTCATTTTAGTAGACCGATGTAGGCATACATCAGTATGCACCAATTCATTAAAAGTTCTACAGAAATATACCTAGTAGTAATTGCATGCAATGTATTATGCCATTTTAGGATTATATATATGTATAATATAGCCTATATGAAATATAGTACCTAACCAAGTCGTGACATTTTATGAACGAGTTACCTCCTAACTTTCATGTACAGGTGTTTGCTCTAAAATTTGTTGAGCTCTTTTTTAGGGTTCCGTACCCAAAGGGTAAAAACGGTACCCTATTACTAAGACTTCGCTGTCTGTCCGTCCGTCTGTCTGTCCATCTGTCTGTCTCCATACATATATACATAGTAACGCCAATAAATTAAGACCTCTGAGTTGTATGGGCGCTCATACAATTTAGAGGTCTAGCGTAATTGGTACAAACCTCAAATAAGGTAAATAAATGAAATTGTGCATTTCCCGTGATAGACGAACGATGGAAGTTTGTACGGAACCCTCGGTGCGCGAGTCCAACTCGCACTTCGCCGGTTTTTCACTATAAGGTGTAATTCTACCATTTATATAAAAGGTTTATCTCAATATTAAATCGCAGGTCCTAGGTACCTATTTAGTCGCAAATCAGAGTTCGAATAATTCGATATTTATAATGAAAATATTGTTTTTTTGGGTACAGGTTGGTAGGTAGATACTGGTATAACCTACTTATACCAATTTTGATTTTCATATTAGACAACTATTATTTATGAATTTTCAGCAATAAGGTAGGCAATATTAGTAGGTAAATACCTAGCTAAGGTACAATGCCAGGACTAAAAATAAAAGAAGAAAAAAATGGTTTACATTTACAATATCCTATTCTGCAAAACCTAAACCTCTAGATAGGTACCTACCTAATTATCTTGTGTTGACAACACTAACATTAACCAGAGGCAGAGAATGGTTCTAGGATAATGGAATTTTCTCCCTTCAGATATTTTATTTTTTATCTTCTAAAATTACATACCTACTTACAATTTATAATTTAACTTTACACGGGTGTACGCTTCACACCTACCTACTTACCTATCTACCAAGTTCTAACTTTTAAGTAAAACTTCTTACTTTTTTATGCAACCAACGTTTTAGCTGTACTTTCAGATACCCAGTTACATCAGCCCATCGAATTCCAAAACTTTTGTAACTTCTACTGTTTACAAATCGGATCATAATAACAGAAACAGATAGTGGGCCCTACCTAGGTACCTACTTACCTACCTACTTTTTGTTTATAATTTCAGTTTACCTCACTACTGCCTACTTCAATAGTTCGGGTAGGCGTTAGTTTTGTTTTCTTTTACGCCTTGGGGATTAGCAAGTTTATAAACCAGTTAATTAAGTACCTATGTGTATTTTTTTATAAATTTTGACCACAGGAGACGTCCGCACGGTCACGTCGGTCACACAAGTCACAAATGGATGCAAAGTTCGCGGTTCACGCGGCCACTCGCTTCACCGGCACCGATAACGTATTAATTACGTTATAAATTACACGACACACTTCTCGACGTCTGATAACATACACCGAACGGCGCCAAATGTACATAAAACTTGTCAAGAAACAACGGATGTGACTAGAAAACTGTTGAAGTCAATGCTGGCTGTGGTTGTGTATAAGTAAACGAAAACAGCGTGTAAATAGCCCGAGCCAAGAAGCGGCCACACGCCGTGGCGGCGGTTCGGAACGCACGCGAAATCTGTCACCGATTACAAAAATACACGGTACGGATCTTAGTAGCGAAATTGCAGGCCACCGACCTCTTAAACACTGATGGGCCATAATTAATCGGGCACATACCTAAAAACGACGAGCATGGCGCTCCGTCCACGCGCCCCCGAACTCCAAAACACGTTCAAAAACGCACTCCGTTTGACACAAACACGCACGTTACATTCTTGTTATCACACACTGTTGTCGCTTGTTGCACTCGCGATGCACGTAATGTGGTACACTGGTCATTATTTTGTTTATCGCCGGCAGTTTTGGTCGGTAGCGGCGCTGAGCGTGAAACGGGCCACGGCCGGCCGAGAGTCGCGCTTCTACTGCACACAACAATGGTGTGGCGCGCGCGAGAACGAACCAACACGCACACTCGCTCGTCGTCTCACTCGCACAGATATAAGTTCGGTGTGCACCGACGGGCGCGTATAAAAAACCGACGATCGGTATGCAGACGTTCGGTTTGAGCAGGTCCTCGGCTTGACGCTGTTTTCGTCTGCGGTCCAGGGTTCCCGGAATCGGGAACAGTTCTCCTCGTATTTTTATTACTTTATGAGGGTGATTTGTTATTGAATAACAGGTAAACTTAAGCTGGTTTCCAATATTATAGGGCATAAGTACCTAAATACTTCAAAATTAATCATCAATTAATAAATAGTTCTAACCGTAATAAATGTTTTTTTTTATCGTATACATTATTATATCATCCAAGTTCATCGTGGCTTCGGGAGACCAACGGGCTGGGAGCTTTTTCCGCCAACGCATAATCTTGCCCACCCAAAAAGGGAACGCTGCCAGCCTGTTGGGAACCTTGCCTATCGACAGCAGCGAGGGCTTTGAGGATGTTTTCTATATATCATAGTTTGTATTTTATACATTGATTGTAAATATTTGTTGTAAATAAACATAGATATTTTATTTCTTATAATCCTCTATTTAAGTTTGGCTTACTATACAAATCATGAATTCAATCACTTTACCGCTGTGTTACAAAATAACAATAATCATGAATAGCCCAATTTAAAAACAGATGTACATATATTTTGTTTCTATTTATTTTACTATAAAATATATCAGAACACTGGATCACCGTTTAGAAAGCAGACCTTTACTGAGACTTTACATATTCTAATGCAGCTGCATCGTTTCGGGGAAAATTTCCCGTATGGCAACATTAAAAACAAAAGAACGGCAGTCAGCGAACCTTGAGTGGGCAGGCGATACGATTCGAGCCTGCGCCCGAGTCAGCGCGCCATGTTGCCGGCGGCGAGAAAGAAACACCGCTCTACCAACGTGTGTGCTTCTCGTTCGCACGCTTGTTAGCGTTGTTGCGTGCTCTAACTATACTCGTCAGCGACTGTACCACACACCCACACGCAAGCATTGTTATCTTACACAAAATTTATAACGAGAAGTTGGATTTGGTCTTAGTTGCGGACACTCCTAAATTCTTTGCGGAAGGATTTATATTTTTTTCTTTCGATCTCGGGCTTACGTTGTCCGCCCGAGGCGTTATAAAATTATAATGGTTGATAGTTTGTTTTGTGTGATTCATCTCGTTATTTTGGCAACACTGTTAGTTTTGGCGGGTTGTTAATGTTGATTGCTGATGCTGAGTGAATGGATGCTATGAATGAATATGTCATAGGGGACAAATTGGTTTGTTGTGCGGAATTCTAGTAGGTATTATGACGTCATCGTTATGTGTTGTATGTATGTTCAGATTCGCGTGGGTAAAGATTGTCGATTGTCCTATCGCGTTGGTATACCTATAGGCTATAGGTATATAACCTACCAAATACCTATACCTACTTTGTCACAGTACAAACAAATTACAAACCTAATGACTTTGTTTTGTTGTTGGTATTATTAATGTTAATTTACGAGCAAGTTGGAAGTACTTGGGAGTGAGTGACTCGGACGGTAGTAGGTAATAACTGTGGCACGGCGGTGAAGGCTGTGGGTTCGAAGCTTACAATAAGCTTGAATTCTCAGTGAAGGATAACATCGTGCGTGAGGAAACCACATCACTATGTCATCGTGATGGCTACCACCCTCGAGTTCCGAATCAGTCAGCTATTCACCTACTTGTAATTTTATTACAATACTAGCTTCCGCCCCGCGGTTTCACCCGCGTTCCCGAGAGATCTTTATGTTTTCCCGGTATAAAAAGTAGCCTATAGCCTTCCTCGATAAATGGGCTATCAAACACTGAAATAATTTTTCAAATCGAACCAGTAGTTCCTGAGATTAGCGCGTTCAAACAAACAAACAAACTCTTCAGCTTTATAATATTAGTATCTAGATTAGCCCAGCTGTCTTCGAGAGATTTATTGAGCCAACTGACGCGTTAGCAGTTGAATTGGAAATTAGATACTACTTTGTTGAGAAATTGGACGTCCAGGAATTTAAAATTGTTTATGTGTCGACTTGTGCCGTCCTATCGATGGTTTGTAAGGCAGGGCAGGTATTCTGTTTCTACCAGACCTTTTTCAGTTACCTAACGTCAGCGTCGAAAATACCTAGATAGGTACCTAATATTTTTTACTAGCCTCCGCTCCGCAGCTTCTCCCGCGTTTCTGAGGAATATTATGACTGTTTGATTGAGTCACAAACATCCAAACATTTCATAAGCTATCTGTGTACCAAATTTCATCCTGATCGGTTCAAAGGTTTAGACGTGAAAAGGTAATAAACAAACAAAGTCATATACGCTTATCATGGGAAAGTGGGATAGGGTTATATTATAGGGTTATCCTGGGACATCGCTCCACCCACACACAGGCCACCTAAAAAGGCCTCTCAAGCAATATTGCTAATTCCAAAATGTTTTATTTAAAATAGTCACTACAAATAGTCACATAATTTAATATATAAAATTCTCGTGTCACAATGTTAGTTACCATACTCCTCCGAAACGGCTCGACCGATTTTTATGAAATTTTGTGTGCATAACGGGTAGGTCTGAGAATCGGTTCACTCGATTATCTATTTTAAACCGCTACGCGAGTGAAACCGCGGGGAACAGCTAGTAATTATATACAGTTTAATCCATTCAAAGATTTGGAATTGATGAATTGCATAAAATCTGCCGTAAATTCGGAAAAAAGGAATTGCATTGACAATATTGCTCGAGCTTCCTTTTCCGGCAGCTGCACTTGAGTGCCAGTTCTTTCTAGGCTTTGTGTGCTTACCACCTTCGGCCACATCATCACTTACCATAGTGATATTGTGGTCAAACACAAGCCAACGTAATAAAAAAAAAATGTATATTAACAAAACTGCACACTTTTTACTGTTTTCTTAGCGAACTGAACAATGCGCGAATGTTTCGGAGAGCCTAAATTCGGTTCGGTCAACATAGATTGCACTTATTGTGGTTGCATGATCAAAATTTTAAATTTTATTATTATTAATTAATTTTCATAATTAGATCTTCCCTACACATGTCAACAACAGCAACTTTATCCGTTAATTACACTAAATTCTATGAGACTTATTAATATTTGTAACTGACAAACGGTCACCCTTTACATCTTCCCCTATCTCCATAATAATAATTATAACCTAAAAAAAGCTTACTAATTATATTGCCAGCAAATAGGTAGGTACCTCATTAAACTTTACGTTTGTTACCAAATACGGCGCAAGAGTATGAACGTGACCAACTTATTAAACGTGTTGATATTTCCCGCGTTTTTCCATGCACCTGTAGGTATCCTATACATATTTAATTTACTATCTTATATTCTATACTTATATAGGTACTAAGTTGTATTATTATGTTATGTCCCATATTTGTACCTACATAATTAAAATATAACATAAAGGTAAGTACTTATACCACACTTACAATAAATACGTGATACTAGCATCCCGTTCCCGCCCTGCGGTTTCACTCATGCGTCATGTACGATCTCCTATTTTACCCCCCAAGGGATTGAATTTCGATGAATTTCAACTGTCTAGGTTCAATAATTTGGGCTGAGCGTTGATGAAAGTCAGTTTTGAAGATCTTTTTTGAGTATAATGCAGACTCCTACCTACCTCCTATTCAAATCTCAAACATTTAATTAAAGAATGACATAAGCAAAGAGAAAATAACTCACGACTGGTGTTGCGAGCATCCAATTATACAGTCAAAATTGATCCATACATCTTGTTGGCGATCGCGTGATACCAGCCCATTTTCAATGATGCTTCGCGTCGAATGGAAGCTGTATATGGGCTCTAATTTACCTTTGTAGCTTTGATTTGGTTGCTAATAGTTGCTTATGACAGGGTACTTAATTCAGTCTTTTCTTGCAGTTGCCTTCTAGGCTTTGAAAAGGTCGTCAACACGTTGGCAATCCTCTCGTTTATGCTGATGTCCAAAGGCGACCGTGGGGACTACCATCAGGTGAAACGTCTGCATGGTAGTCAGCTTTCAGCGGACAATAATTTAAATTTTGTTGATTTTATTAGTAGGTACTAACAAGTTACAACGTAACTAATAAGTATAATTGGTATGAGTAAGTCAGATACCCGTACGGAAAAATACAGGTAGCTGCACTTGAGAGCCAGTTCCTTCTAGGCTTTGGGTGCTTACCACCTTCGGCCACATCATCTACTTTATTTACTTACTATATTCAAACAGCAACTTTAGCACCAATATCATTTTTCAGAAATTATTCGGAGGCTTAACGCTACTCGCCTACATCATTGTCTTTATATTAGAACTGGCATTACCAATAGCACAAAAATAATCTACTATCATTCAAAGAAGCCATGACGCTATTCATTCCGAAATTCTATGTATTTTCATGCGTGTAGCTACTACTAAACAATTTCAACCGATTATCGTGATTGGTATTCAGGTTTTGAACGAGTTTCGAACCAATTTGCCATGACTGATCGAATTTCATGCGTTAGAATTGACTACACGCTTGTTTTGAAACAGCTTTGTACCTACACCTTGTTAGACAATACGATTTTATTTATATATTTTTCTTTATTCTGCACGTTGTAAACGGTAAATATTATTTACTTAAATTTCGTAAATTAAAAGTAATAGTTTGAAAACTCGAAATACAGGCTTAAATTTAGTTAGCAAGTAGTGCCATCTATTGAGTTAACTTGACATGTTTTTTTACTAATAACAACGCCATCTATATGTCATTTTTAATGTAACAGCGCCATCTATTTTAGGAGCTAGCGTTAGCTCATTAGCTGAACTAAACACTGTCAAGAATATTTCTTGGTATCTCGTACAGATGGCGCTGCGTGAAATCATATGCAACTATAATGTTTCTGTTAAGATACGATAGATGTCAGTGGAATTTTTAACTGACTTTAATTAATCATTGTAATCCATGGACTAATTACTACTAACTAATAAGTCCATGTTGTAATCATGTTCTCAGAGTTCTCACCAATTCCTACATTCACATCTTCCGACATATAGGTACTCCACGCACTCTGGTCACAGTTGCGGTATCCCGACATGTTTCATTTCAGTAGTTGTAATTTTTGCTGAAAATGTCGGAAAAGTACACTAAGGATATTAAAATTTGATAAAGCGTTTGATTATATTTAAAATGTTTATTTAAGTTTATCTTTAGTCGAAGGTTTTTTTACGTTCATTAAATATTATTTGAATTATTTATCAGTTGTTCTGTGATATTGGCTCAGTCAGTGGCAATACCATGACATAATACGGAATTTCTTTGCGAAAGTTCGATAGAAATAATTTTACACAAGCCTAAAGGCCTACCTTTTACATGATTTAATTTTATTCAACTTAATTTGAAAACAAAAGACGAGAGGTTACTAGAGATGCCGCGAATAATGGTAATGACTAATAGTCGATTAGCTAATGTTCGGTATTCCCTATAGCGAATAATCGAGTTATTCGTCATAATTATTCGACATCAAAATGATACTACATATTATATTAGTAATAAATAACAATAACATGGCTTCATTGGTTTACCAAGACCGGTCCTATAGGAAATCCGTAGGGGAGGCCTATGTCCAGCAGTGGACGTCTTGGGGCTGAGATCTGGCTGAGATGATGATGATTGGTTTACGACTAATATTAATACGGTTAATACGGCTGGGAATACACGTCAGATTTATATCAGTACAGACTATCTGATCGTATTTACTCTATACACGTCCGATTTTTGCGTGAGACTTTTTCTGTACCAGTCAGTGTTGCCAGATCGAGGGGATTCCTTTCAAATTCGGGGGTTTTTTTCGACTCTGGGGGGAGATTTGGGGGGACTTTTGTGGGTAAAATAAACGGTGGAAAGTTTTTTTTTATAACACAATCATTGAATTTTTATTTTTTTAAATTACCGTACATAGGTGGCGAACAAGCTTACGGCCCACCTGATAGTAAGCGGTTTTAACCAATTTGTTTAGGGGTTTATTTTTTTTAAACCTTTTTTTTTACTTTGTATAGTGATGATGTGGCTGAAGGTGGTAAGCACACCTAGAAGGAACTGGCTCTCAAGTGCAACTGCCGGAACGCACCAACAGGTGCTTGGTGACAGATTTTCAACTTGAGGGTGGTAGCCAGCCAGGCGGGTACTACAAAGTACCCTACCACCATGCTATGGTTTCCTCACGATGTTTTTCTTCACCGAAAGCTCAAGCTCATTGTAGGATTCGAACCCACGACCTTTGCCGCGGTGTCCGACGTCACTACCATTGAGCTATCATCGCCTGAGCCAAATCTTTTTTGTCTGTCGTGATACTCTTCATTGCCTGTTGCCCTTCATTATATCATTTATTAAAATATATTCCTATAAATTACATTTTTAAATATAAGTTATAAAAAAATACATTTAAAAATATATTATATTAATAAGCCGTTCAATGTCGTAATTTATGCCCATTGTCCGAACCAAAACGATGCGTCCGTTCAGTGTCAACGCTAGAATCAACTGGCAAGTCGGAGGCCGAATCAGATGTCTATTTTGTCTCTATCCAGAAGTATGCAGTACGCGCCTTCAGACAATCGGACCGGCAATAAAATCGTAAACGCCTCGCGCCCGCTTCCGACTCGGACGAGCGATCCGACTATCGGATCGGACGTGTATTGCATGTTCAAAGAAAGTAATGGCTCCAACGCCTTCCGATAGTTGGATCAGACTAGCGGATCAGACAATCGGATGAAAAAATCTGACGTGTATTCCCAGCCTGTTAGATGGTTGAGAAGTATGGAATATTCTTATACGTGCTTTGACCAGAATTTTTTAAAGACAACTCTTGCCTGATGTGTGCGCGAACTATGTCATATGTCTTGTTTGCAAACTCAGTTGTCATTCTAGAAATTTCGGCACCCACTTTAAAGTTTTTTTCACCGAAACTCGCTGGTAGGTCATGCAAATACTGGCGAGATTCGGCGTTGCTCTTTAGAGTCTTTTGCCTTTTATGGATTGAATAATGATATGTCCGAAGGTGGTTAGCACACACCAAGGAGGAACTGGCTCTCAAGTGCAGCTACCGCAACATACTGGTGGCATTTGACAACAGACTTTCAACTTGAGGGTGGTAGCCAACCAGACGGGGAATACAAAGTATCCTACTAACGTATTATGATTTCCTTACGATGTTTTCTTTCCTTCATCGAAAGCTCTATAACACTTTATAACACATCGTAGGATTCGAATTATGCAAACATCGTATTTTTTTATTGCGCATAATTTTATATTAGTGACTAGCTGTACCCCGCGGTTTCATCCGCGTAGCGGTATTTAAAAAAAATAGCCTACGACCGATTCTCAGATCTATCGAATTTACACAAAAAAAATCATAACGATCGGAAGGCCATTTCGGAGGAGTTTGCAGACAAACACTATGACACGAGAAAAATCACCCAGTATATGAGAGAATTTTATATATTAGATATATTCTAAAGTTTTAAATTAAATAATTTCAAATACCCAAGATAATGCCGAACATAAGAACTAAGTACTTAGGTACCATTTTTTATTAACATACCTTATAAGATAGAGAGAAAATGGTTATCGAGTGTAAGTCAATCTTAGGATATAGACACATTATATCATCATGACTTTTCTGTAGGTCACATTTTTTTAAAAGTAAATTTTACCTTTTTATAAATTGAATTATTCAGTAATATATAAAACAATAATGTAAACCTGGAATAAGTTTTCTACATGATAGTAAAAAAATGCATCTAAGTCCGTTACATACGTACATAGTTTAGATTTAGAAGAACTAACCGGACAAACATTTTTATTTTTATTATTAATATTTAGACTAGCGCCCCATCCCGTCTTCGCACGATAGTTCAACCATTTTGTACAAAATATTAACAAATTAGATACAATAACCGGTACGGTAAACTTTGTATTAGTAGATATACAAGATTAAACCCAGGCATAGAACTTTTGTTTCTCAAGTCCATTGAAAAGGATGTCGAAGACGGAAGCCAGAGGCAACAAATCTAAAGGTCGTCCATGTAGGTCCGAGCTGGTGATGTCGACGCGTACCCACTTCACGTCCGCGACCACTCGACCGAGTTTGAAAGTGAAGTGGGTTCGGCCCCAACGTCAGAGGTCGATATCTTTAACAAGCTTTTTGCTTTAAAAATATAATATTTTACAGCAGCGAGGGCTTTGAGGATGTTTTCTATATATCATAGTTTGTATTTTATATTTTTGTTAAGTTTGTACATGAAATAGGGTATAGGGTAATTTTAGTCAGATTTTTATGTCATAGGTGCTGTATATTTATTTCCCTTTTTAAGCGTTTGTTCCGCATTGCATTTCTTTACCTCTTCCATAATTATTAATTTAAGTAATTTATTTTTAATTCAACATTATGATACATGTAAGTAATAACCATCTTTATGCCATTAAATTAGAGTCATAAATTAAACTGCTCTATTGTTTCTCATTTATCTCTTTCCTTCTTAATTAGCTTTAATTATTGTGCATACTTAATTTAAGTGAAGTAAACTTTTATAAAAGCTTTCAAAGTCCCTTCAAAAAGTTGCTTACCCCTGCCTCTACAAGCAAGAAGCACAAGAAACACAGCAACGCTGCGCGCACGCAGCCGCGTCTCAGTCAATCGCAAACAACGCCGCGCTACGGACATACCTGAACCACTTTCACATTTTAAAAACCCGAAGATGTTCCAATTTCAATATTGAAATAGTGTTTTATATATATATTTTTTTAATTAAAAATAGTGCAGTGAAACTTTTTTCGGCTGGACTTTTTGGAGTATGAATTTTGAGTGACAAGTGGAAATGCTGCAGCCTAGAATAATGTGTTTTAAGGCTTTCAGGATGCTTCCGGTATCACTGGTGTGTGCTGTACTATTATGCACTCTAGTAACATGTCAAGGTGAGTACATAATTGTAGTTTAGGTCACGACTTGTGCTTGTGACACTTACATTTCTTGTACGTAATTTTATATTGCGTAAATGTTTTTGTGGGTGATTGTGTGGGACTTTTACTTTGTATTGTATTCGAGTTATAAACTTGATTGAGTTTTTTGAGTCGATCGATTACTTGAATTCATTAGAGACGTTTTTAACACCTTATTGATAAATGAGCTATTTTTAAAATGACTGAAAATTTACTTCTTTTTTATGTTTTTCATTAAAAGAAATTAATTTCTTAGTAAAAAAAATCTAATTAACCTGCCAGCATTCTGGGTACGCTGCCTTCTGATAGCGACTTTTTTAATTTAGACTATTTTATGTAACAAAGTGATTATTGTATTTATAGTTTTAGTATAGAGAAATATATCATGTTACATTAACCTGCTAATTATCATTTATTCAATTACAAAATCACAATGCAACGAATACAAAAACGTTAAAATTGAGTCGGAACAATATAACGAAAGCTCTTTGTAGAAGACATCAACGCGCTACGAGCTGCCTCAAGTTTTCACTTACAATTATAATGACCCACATATAGACTCCTATACAGTTTTATAAGCCAAGATTTAACTTAATAGCCATTGTATATTGGCTATATCGAAACTGGTATCTAAGATCTAGAATTCTTTGATAGTTTTTTGTAAAATATGCAGTTTTTTTTAATAAGAAATCGATCTGTTTTTCAACACTTTCAAAAATCTCTAAATTTAGTTATTAATATTTAAATCATTTAATAGGAATATGGAAAAATTGGTAATTAAGTATATCAAATTATACAACCTTTAATATCTTCAAGTATGTATCACTAAATTAAATTTTACATCATCACAATACGATACGGACTTGCGCAAATTTCCAACCAGTGATGTAGTGTTGAAAATATTTACCCTAATGAGTTTAAGTTACGATGTTATTAAGCAAGTTACGCTTTCGTTCATCGTTATATCCTTGACAGCATGTTTGAATTATAATATCGTTACCAAATTAATTACTTTAACATACATTACAGTGTTGCCCGAATTTATAATAAACTAGATCTTTCACCTGCTTTTCCGGTATAAAAACTGGAAATAATCGGGATAAAGACTATTCCATCTTTTAAGTTGGAACTAATTAGGTACACATTTTGAAAAAAATACGTTAAGATCGGATAAGTAGCTTCGGAGTTCATCGCGGACCAACATCGTGACACGGGAATTTTATATATTAAAAAGATATTAGATTTCAAAAACCATTTTTTTTTTCATACCACTAAGGTGACAAATAACTACACTAGAATCCGCCTTACGGTTATATCTACATTCCCGTACCGATCTTACATTTTCCCTGAACATAAAGTATCCCATATGTTATTCTAGGATATGATTTATATATTTGCTAAGTTTCATTCAAATCCGTTCAGCCGTTACTGAGTTATGTGGTAACAATCATTTATAATATTAGAAGGATAGTTGATTATTGAAAGCGTCACAAGAATCTTTAGCCGATTTTTGCGGTCAGTCGGACAGTATACCCTTCACTGTCCACTGGCACGTGACAGGAACTGACTCCTTGTTAGGAGAGCGTTTCTGTTGGACTGTAACTGTCCTTTACTGTCCACTAACTACTAGGTCCGTGTAATCTAGGCTGGATAACTGTGTGGTTAATTATTCAATGCTTATTAATTATATATTTACATAAGTGCCTTATTAGGGCCTAAACTGAATAAATGATTTTTGAATTTGAATTTGAGGTACAAGACGATGATGACTCTGGGTTCGAATCCTAGAATAAGCTTAAGCTTTCGGTGAAGGAAAATATCGTGAAGACACCATAGCATGGTGGTAGGGTATTTTATAGTACCCACGTGACTGGCTACCAACCTGAAACCAAGCTGAACCAAGTTGAAAATCTGTCGCCAAACACCTACCTCTGTGTTCTGGCTGTACTTTTGAGTCAGGTTCTTCCAGGCTTTGTGTGATCCAACATACAAAATACTAGCATTTCCACGCGGTTTCACCCGGATTCCCGGTATAAAATATAGCCCATGTTACTCCGGGATAATGTGGCATTCTAATGGTGAAAGAATTTTTGAAACCGGTCCAGTAATTTTTAAGTTTATTCGTTACATACAAAAATACAAATATTTCCTCTTAATAATATTAGTATAGAAAAGCCTACTTTAACAATATATAGGTACTTATTTTAAAAAAAAAGTATTGATAGTCTGATGGAATTTGCTTGAATATGATTATGGCGTAATTCCCAGCCATCCCGTCATTAGGTATTTAATAATTAAATACATTACTTTTAGTAAACGATTAATTGATTATACTTACAGTATTATTTACTAATAATGTCATTAATAAATTGTATTCCTATTACACAATAGTTTGAAATGGGATAGTTATGTAAAAAAAAAAAACAAGTAATTACAGCTCGTGTCATGCGTGAAAAACAACAGGCCGGCTCTTTTCAGCAAAAGCAGCCTTCTGAACCGGAGGTAGTTTTGACTATTCATAAGCCTTCATAAGCCTTCATAAGCCGGTTGAATAAAACATGTTTCAAACGTAACCTTTTGTTCATGTCTACACTAATATTATAAACAGTTTGTCAGTTTGTAAGATATAGGTGACAATCTTCGAAACTACTGATCCGATTTGATTAAAAAACCGTTATAAAGCGTGGGGCGGTAGCTAGTAAAGTATACGGATTTAAACCTGCATCCTCACGACCCATTACGTTGTTTCACAATGCGCATCATATTATGAACTTAGATAATAAGCTTCTTACAAATTTTAACATATAATATAGCAATGCACACGATACATGTCGAAACGACTTGCATAACTTAACTCATTTGTGAGTGGTCACTTAAATGTCATAGATAAACCTCGATGTTTTCGCTTCGTCTTATAACTTATAACTAACTTGACATTAGGTAAGTATTATTTGCTATTTAAATAAAATAACTTTTAGATACTTAAATGTATAAGGATTGTTTTGTAAGGATTGTGATTGCGATATTACATCAGATGCACTTTACTTAATATGTGAAAGTTTGAATGTATGGATGTTTGTATATATAAATCACGCTTAAACGGCTCAATGGATTTGGATGAATCTTGGCATATAGATAGATTATACCTTAGAATAACATATAGGGAACTTTTTATCCCTCAGGAACGCAGGTGAAACCGCGGGATAGAAGCAATATTTTTAAACATGAAAGTTTGTATGTTTATAATTGAGTATCAATTATGAATGGATTTTGATGAAACTTGGCATATAGATAGATAATATATTGGAAAAAAAACAGAATATATTTTATCCCCTAAAAATATAAGATCCCTAGAGAATGTTACCACCTGTAAAATAAAACCAAATTTTAACTAAAAATACTTAAACATTTAGCGTAGATTTTCATATCTTCCGAGTTCATTAATATCACCTATCAGCCGGTCACCCATCATATGATAATGTCAAGGCTAATCGGATTTAGAAAGTAAAACATGTGCAGGCACAGGTTGACATTATGGAAATACCTGCGATTTCTTAGTTAGGTATCACAGCCATATATGGTTGGAGTTTAATAATTCATTAAGTTTTGAAGATACGTTTTAAGGTACATAATATAAACCTACCAATATAACATACCTATTTATTATTAATGCTTTAATACTCATACTACAAAGAAGTAATGTTTCTTTGTAAGTTTGTATGTGGAAGGTAATCTCCGGAACTACTAATCCAATCAACAATAACAAAAAAAACTTGGCATTAGTTTGCTCGTTTATTAACAAAGGTATTAGCTAGATTTTATCCCCGGAACGTGGGTGAGACCACGGGGAATAGCTAGTTAACAGATATAGCAACACTATAAGCCCGTGAGATAGCAAGACTTACCTATTACATAGATGCTTATTGACTCAATGTACCTTGTATAATAACGCCTAACTGGCTACCACCCTATTTCATGTTTAAAATGTACTCTTCTAGGCTTTGTGTGGTTACCACCCTTGGCCACATCATCACATAGGTATCAAGCTGTCAAACACAAGTAACTGTTTGTCCGTCTATCACATGACAATAGGGCAACGTATCGACTTAATTTTTCCCAGGGACAGCTGAACGTACAGCGGCAAGTTTTAACACTGGAAACGGAGGTAAAACCGCGCGGTGAAAGCTATACATCGCCTCCAAAACAATCCTACTAATATAATAAATGTTTTTGTGTGGATAATTACTATTTAAGTATGCCAGTAACGTATATAGATGTAACATTATACATAAATATATCATTTCCTGGATAAATATAGGAGACTTTTCCTGGTACTATCCTGGTAAAATAGAAGATCCATCAAGGGCGTGTAAAAAGAAAGGCAGAAGCTAATCTTAAATATATTCATTAAAGACATTAACACAATTTCTATCTATACATACTTAGTTATCCGGTTCTATTATAACTGTAGACGACTCTACATTTTACTGATGAGAAACATTTCTTATGTCCATATAACAAAAGTTATTAATATCAGATATTATATTCTTATTCATCAGTGAGTCAAGTCATCATTTGTCTACCGTTTGACGTTTTAACTTGACCTACTTTTAGGTCATTCTTTTAAAAGCGATTCAAATTCTTTATTTACTACAATATGGTATAAGTATAAGATATTAAAAAGTTTTTATTAATGTTCTATATATTAGGTAAAATGTACCTACATTATTTGTAGGTATATTATGTGAAAGAACGGGAAAACGAAGTAGAAGTAGTAGAACAAACAAAAAAGGCGATCTTACGGCTAAAGCGACACCCGACATTCGTTAGTTGACAAAAAAAAAACAATATGTTATTTACCAAATAATTAAAAAACCTGTCTTTTATTTGATTAATTTCATTGTCAACTGAAATATAACATTCTATTTTAATAAAACTACGGAGTCATCGGCTTCTGATTCAAAATATTAAGTCTCACACAACCTTATTCCTTTAATTTTAAAGACCTTTTTGAATTAAAGCTAACATCAACTACTATTCTGATGTTTAGCAACAAAGGTTACTCAAAACCATTCAAACCAAACGAATAACAATTTTGAACAATAACAGAAACACCACAACTAATCGAATTATATTTAACGACCTTCCATTGGAGCAAGCGTGAAGGTATACCATTTATTAGTCGCAAACTGTGGCAAGGCAAGAATGGATTTATCCGTCAATCCTTGCGTTAAGTACATCTTAGTATATCTATTGTGTATCTACAATACTATACTATATCATCAGCCCAAATTTTCTGATAAACATGGAATCTACCTGATGGTAAGTGGCTACGGTCGCCTATACATTAGATATACCAGGGGCCAATGCGTTGCTGACCTAGAGTCAGAAACAAATAATAATGTGTAATGCTGCCATTACGTAATATATATTAATCTCTATCTTTACAAATATATTAACAATGCAATAGTAAGTATAAAGTGTAAAGCTCGAGTTCAACATTATATAAAATGTCAGTTATCTGTCTGTACAAAAGATATATCTGAATGTTCATTATTGACATGTATCAAATGTAATGGAGCTATGAAACAGTAAAAGGTAGACTATAATAGCTATTGCATAATATACATGTTAGTATGTTTGTCTGTTACATCTTTTACTATTATCTTGTTGATTTGTGAATTGAATAAAGGTTAATTTTCATTGTAATATTACATGGTTGGTGATGTTGGCAACATTTTAAGGCTGTCTATGACGTGACAAATTATGGAATAGGTTATTAAGGTGAATGATTTTATAAGTTTTATTTATTATTCAATAAAAAAACCTAATTATGTAATTTTCTATAAAAGATATTAATAATAGGTATATGAAAATAAAATTACAAGAATGAAAATGAAAAACCTTATTATAATTATAATGTTAACATTATTGTGGGTATTTATTTATGTATCATCACCCACAATCACCTATTCTACACCTTTAGGGGTAGAAATTTAGAAAATCCTTTCTTAGTTCACCCCTACGTTACAAAACGAAAATATCCTCTAAACTGCCATGGTTCTAGGTCCAACGGTTTAAACTCTGCGTAGATTATCACCTGTCAGACAGTCAGATAGAACTTTTTCTTTTATTATATAGATCAAGGCGCACATTACAAACAGACAGTGCAAGCTTACATACATAAATATAAACATACAGTCGTTTCTAAAGTCTAAAAATATGTGCCTACAGCATGATGATTGAATTAAGCCGAAACAGTTAATTGACTATCGACTATTAGCAACCTGGTTTCTTTTGGCAATCAAAAGTGTTATGTACCTCTGTGGATTTAAGTAAAGATTGCATACCTAAGTAAACCTAACCATCGCTAATATTTTGACATACTCAGCGTTCACACATCATAAACAGCTCTTACCGTATCTTAATCTCGTATTTTAGTCCCATTTAAACTTAACGACTCTATATTAAATGCTTAAAACTTTAGTATTAACATAAATATTGGCGTTAAACCGCACTTTTGCTATTTGATGACCACAGGTTGTTAAAAAGTGGGACGATTCTTGAGCCATTCAATACATTGGCTAAGTTGTCACTGTCAGCGGGGGATTAATTAAAACGTTTAATTGAGCGATTTGTAGTAAACTGGTTGCTCATAAATCTGTCGGTAATATGTCCATTGCAGTGGCTACTTCTAATGGGAAATGTTTCAAAATATGTGCGTTTAGTTTACATTAGCTTCCACCCGTGGTTTTACCTGCGTTCCCAAGGAATCTTATGTTTTTGCAAGATAAAAAATATTTATAATGTTAATCCTCACTTATTACGGAGGTAAGTGGTAACAAACGTACATAACATTCGCATTTATAATATAAGTATGATAGGTTATGTATATAAGGTATAAGGAATTGGCTCTCAAGTTAGTGTTAGTTGTGCTGTTGTTGCTTGTCGTTTCCAAATCCATTACGAGGACTAATAAACATCCACCCACACAAACATAATAAACTTTCGCATATATAATATTAATATTATTTATCTTCCTTCTCACTTTGTCAAATTCGTAGCAGTTTATTTATTTTCAATATTTATTTCTGAAATAGTTAACTGATTAATTGATTTAATAATATTAATTATACATTCATTCATTTAACGTCCCACATCAGGGTCCTTCCCATCTTCCATGCCACCAATGACATAACGTCAGTTTAATACAAATCATAAAATATCTATAACTAGCTATTCCACGTGGTTTTATCCGCGTTCCCGGTATAAAATATAGCCCATGCTAATCAGGGATAATGTAGCATTCCAATGGTGATAGAATTTTTGAAATCAGTCCAGTCGTTTTTGAGTAGTTTTTGATTAGTATAGATATAGATTGACCAACAGCAACCAAACACTTTCGCATATATCACACATCTGTGATAGTAACTTAACACGTATTTCCACACGCTTGCACTGAGACCCCACCTCAAATCACGGTATATAGAAACCTGTACCTGACTAGGTCACTCGACTGGCAAGCCTTAAGTGATGCGCATACGGATGTCGATGCTCGATAAACGTGTCGATGAAACGTTTTAGGACAAGTGAGGTGACATTGTCATAGATATTTTTTTTCAAATCTGGTTCGGTAGACTGGTTTCTATAGAGCTTTCTCTTAAACATCCTGAATGTTTGTAGACGATAGTTTTAGTGATGTGCTTGTTAGTTATCGATAACTTTTAATTAAAACAATTAAGGCTGTGTAACGAGTAGCTCTGTTGGTAGTCATGTTAAAAGCTGTGAAGAAGGTTGAAGAATCCTACAATTAAGTTTAGTTTTTGGTGATGGAAAATCATAGCATATGGTAGTATGTTACAGTAGTAGGTTAGGTAGGTATCTTGAAGATGAAAATTTATTAGTATAAAGTCTTGCTGCAGTACTGGAGAGCTAGGCTGTGTCTGCTTATCAACATCGTTGTTCTATTATGTATTCTGTGCCACAACCCTATCTTTTAAAAAAAACCGACCAAGTGCGAGTCGGACTCGCGCACGAAGGGTTCCGTACCATTATCTATAAATATTTATTGTAATAATATATGTTGTTATAGCGTCAACAGAAATACATAATTTGTGAAAATTTGAACTGTCTAGCTATCGCTGTTCTGGAGTCTGGTGACAGACAGACGGACGGACAGACAGCGAAGTCTTAGTAATAGGGTCCCGTTTTTACCCTTTGGGTATGGAACCCTATAAAGATTTTTGCTACCGATTTCATTATAACATTTTCGTCTTTTTTTTTTTGCCATTATGTTGAAATCACCAATATACATTGAAAGAAATGTCAAATGACACCTTATGCGTCACGTTAATGTTTAACTAAGGTTGATTAAAAATATATGTTGAGCTTTATGTTACGCTGTCTGTACCAATATTTAATCAGATCCAGCTTTTACAATCAGAACATCTGAACCATCGTTTCTGTGTCGCGTCCCCCTTAATAACCAATAATTATTCCTATATCCTTGAATCTCATTTAATCGTATATCACTTTAATTGTTAGTTTATAATTATATTATATTATGTATATTTAATGTTTGTCGGTCTATTTGTTTGTTTGTTACGTATGCGTTCCTATATCATTCATCCGATTTAATTGCAATGAAACTTTGGTGAGTTGTTGTGCGCATGTCCGCGATGAGTTTTGGAAAAAAAGGAGGCATTGCAACGCATACCATGGATTAGCTACTTATTATAATAGGGGGCTTCGTATGTAGGTATAGGCATCTTATTTTTCGGAGATTGTTTTCCCCAGATTGAGAAACGATGAATTTGTTTCACTTGGACTGCGCTATAGAAAAAACAGTGAAAGATTTATTGTCTACTTGGTAAAGAAACAATGTTACAGTATAATTATGTATTTAAAGTTATTATTCATCATATCTATTTACTGTTACGAAATACCATTCACTTTTCTATTCAAATTGTGACAAAAAATCGAGCGTTACGCTTAATTTAAGTGTCATGATAAATGTTGACTTCCTTTATATTTTGAACTAGCTTCCGCCCCGCAGTTTCACCCGCGTCCCCGAGGATGTTATGTTTTCCCGGGATAAAAAGTATCCTATAGCCTTTCTCCATAAATGGGCTATCCAACACTAAAATAATTTTTCAATTCGAACCAGTAGTTCCTGAGATAAGCGCGTTCAAACAAACAAACAAGCTCTTCAGCTTTATAATATTAGTATAGATTCAATCTCGATTAAATCATCTGATTTCATTTGTTACGGCTCACCGCTGCAGTTTTCCCAAAGGGGTTCTTCAAGATGGGTGTGAAGAGATTTTTACTGAGTCGACAACGTTCGAGTGAATTCTCTGGTGTTGCAAGTGTCAATAGGCTACGGTAAACGCTTACCATCAGGCCGTGTGTTTGTTTGTAAAAAAAAAAAAAAGATTTTTAAGACCTAGATTTACCAGCGTTATCGAGGAATCAAGAGCTTCAGATCTATTCAATTTAATTAAAATTCTGTCCAGTAATTAGAGCATTATTACTCAATTAAGTAATATCCACACAAATTTTCACACTATACCATGCAGGTAGATAATAATCGTAAGATTGAAGAGTCGATTATTCCGTAATTATAACAAACTAGCTTTTCCTCGCGGTTTCACCCGCGTTCCCGGGACAAAATATAGCCCATGTTACTCAGGGATAATGTAGCATTCTAATGGTATAAAAAAAACGGTCCATTAGTTTTTAAGTTTATTCGTTACATACAAAAATACAAATCTTTCCTGTCTTATAATATTAGTATAGATATCAAAAACCTTTAAATTGATATTAAAAGTACATTGCCTGATGCGTAAAATTACATCAATCACTTTTTTTTTTTAATAAATCGAGAAGTATACTTTTGTGCTTCAAACACTCATACTTTTTTTAACCAAAATAAATAAATCATACTAAACTATGGCATTCTTTGACACTTCTCTAAAGTTACTGATATCTCTTAGGTATATTTCCTGAATTATCGCCTGGTCATACAAACGATCACATCCCGTCTACTAATCATACCAATATATTAATAGTAATATAATACATGTGAAAGTGAGTTTGTTTGCTTTACTCGACGTCTTAACGGCACAACCAATGTAGATGGAATTTGGGACGCAGGTAGCCTATGGCTTGGAGCTAAATATAGATAGTTATTTATATATATGGATATTCACAATAAAATAACAATAAATGTTCATATTGTTAACCTATAAATCAATACTCAAAAGAAATACTAAGAATAATAAATAATAAAATAAATAAATGAACAATTATTTTCTAACTAGCAAGCTCGTTTACAACCTCTCCGAGCTTCATCAATTATAGTCAATTTCCATTACAAAATCAAGCAATTATCATTGTTATTAATGCTATTAACACAATTTACGTACAAACAAACAAATCTACTGATGAATATATAAATGTTTATTGCCTTTCTTTATTGTAGTTTTAAATTTATTAAAAAATAGCGTCAGTTATCGTAGAGCTCGCTCCTATATGAGACAGGTGATTTTTTACTTTTTTTAGGTATGTAGATGTGTTACTTGTGGTGCGTTTTCTTTCCTCTCTTCTTTTTTTCTACGAGTCTTAGGTTATAACTTGCTCTTGGTGTTCGAGGTATTTTTTAAAATAAACTACAAATAATCCGACGTCTATTTTCTTATTTTGTTAAGATACAAAAAAAAAATGATCATTGTCCATTTGAATCAGTTTTCATTCAAATTCCTTATTGATTTAGGTTAGTACTAGCTTACGCCCTGCGGTTTCACCCGCATTCCCTAGGGATATTATGTTTTCCCGAGATAAAAAGTAGCCTATGTGTTATTCCAAACTATAATCTATCTCTGTGCCAAATTTCATTCAAATCCGTTCAGTAGTTTTTGCGTGAAAGAGTAACAAACATACATCCAGACATCCATACTTACAAACTTTCACGTTTATAATATTAGTAAGATTCTATTATTTAAATAATAAAAACAAGACAAACTTTGAGTCCCGAGATTGAAACAAACAATTGAATTTGAATTCTGGCCCTACGATATAGGTTTAATTTTGATAAACACTATTTATTCTTAATAACTGACATAAGAATATGGCGATGATAGCTCAGTGGTAGTGACGTCGAACGCCGCGGCGAAGGTCGTGGGTTCGAATCCTACAATGAGCTTGAGCTTTCGGTGAAGGAAAACATCGTGAGGAAACCATAGCACGGTGGTAGGGTACTTTGGTGTGTTCCGGCAGCTGCAATTGAGAGCCAATTCCTTCTAGGCTTTGTGTGCTTACCACCTTCGGCCACATCATCACTTACCACAGTGAGATTGTGGTCAAACACAAGCCTATTCAAAGTAAAAAAAAAAAAAAAAATTTGACTGTTGTTCCCTACCTTACACCTTTATCGAGACAAATTATCCATAAAACTTACTGCAGAACTAAACTATAAGTACTGTATAGTATACACCTGATATTTCACACAGCTTTCAACCTACCTGATAAATAGATTCGTAAAAGTCCACTACAAACTCAAGAACAATTATTTAACTATATAATAATTAAAATTCTAGATCTTCAATTAAGTAACAATGATTATGTAATTAATTTTAACATCCAATTAGGTATCACTGGCCGCTGCCTTAGTCCGGCCACTTTCACAATATATTCTATGAAAGGTCAAACGGGTATGTGTGTGTGTACGTGTGTGAGTGGATGCGTTTGCGCGTTAAGATCCAATGTTATCGACTTTCTAATTTTTCTGTAGGTTTAGGCTCAATTTTGGTAGCTTTTGTAAGGTGATACGCGAGTGAGGTTATTGAGGCACGAGTTTTTGTGATTTTTTTATCACTGGCAATACTTGCAGGGGTGGAAGTACTCATCAATGTGAACAACTTTTATTATGAGGCTAAGTCTGATATCGCGTAAAATAAAATGGTTCATACATTTTGGTCGAGTAGGTATTGAACTTTTGAACAGCTGATAATTTTTAACACGTACCTAATTAGTGCCCTGTTAATTACAGGAAAGCATGCATAGATAATAGGTAAAACTACTTAAGAAATATACACAAATAAACTGGAAAATAAATAAGGAATAGAGCTAAACTTTAGTAAAATAACGCACTTACTAAATTAAAATTATCTTATAGAAAACAATTAATTTTAAAGAACCCTATAACCGTTTTGTGTTTTCCTTCACCGAAAACTCAAGCTCTTTATAGGATTCGAACCCACGTGGCGAAGGGCCATGGAATTCGTCTGTACGACTGAGCTCTCATCACTTTCATATACGTGATGGTTTTTTATTGGACCAATTTCTCATACCTATCAAAGATCGTAACGCAACGATGAACACATCAAGGGAGCAATTCAATCTATACTGTTGATTGGTATTCTCTAGGTTATTTGTACCCGAAAGTGAAAGTGAGCGGGCAAAGCGTTTGAATTGAATATACACTTACTGTTAGTGTATGATAATTTCAGGTTTCTTTACTTTGTTTATTTGAAGTTAAAGTGAAAATTTTAGGTGAAATTATTTTGAATTCATATTGGCAGTATATTAGTATTATATATTCCGCCCCGCGGTTTCACCCGCGTTCCCGAAGGATCTAATGTTTTCCCGGGATAAAAAGTAACCTATAGCCTTCCGCAATAAATGGGCTATCCAACACAAAAATATTTTTTCAATTTTAAGCAGTAGTTCCTGAGATTAGCTAGTTCAACCAACTAAACAAACAAACTCTTCAGCTTTCCACCTTCACGGTTTCACCCGTTAAAAAGTAAACTTCATCGAAAGCTCAAGCTGAAACTTAACATTGAATAACCCAGTCAGAAGCACAATAGGCATCGCAGTTACACGATATAAGAACAAATATAGCATCATAATTTAATAACCAATCATCCCAATTTATCATCAATTTAGTCAACTTCTACAAAGGATTACATAACAAAAAAAATGTTCATTGTCTATGATCTAACAACGGTAATACATTATTAAGTCACATAACGTGACATGACAAGGTATTGTGACAAATAACTTGTCACAATACCAAATATAGATAACAATAATTAATGTTAACTGAAAAATCTCTAAGAGCGATGTGACGAAAATGGCGTAGGTTGTGGAGCATTATTCGCGCAAGGCTTTTGTCCAATGCCATGGCACTGAAACTACAAAAATAAAAAAAAACTTATTTAGAAACTGACAGCTTTTAAATTTGATTTATTTAAATGGAGTTTTGTACTGTAAAGCATAGAAATATAAAGGACTTATTCTGACCTGTAAATTTGGAGAAATAGATGTAATGAAGCAGGGGTCTCTTTTGCAGCGGAACGAAAAGAGGAACGATTCAAAGTTATTTAATTTTCACAATTTTTTTTTTCTATTTAAAAGTTTTATTAGAGCAATTTAAAAACTACACGACTACTATGTTTAAATCATGTTTTATTTACGGACAAACCCTAATCAAAATATTAACCAGTAATTCATGTACAATTTAATCTACCAATAAATTAGCATATTTCGTCCTTGTCTTGTCATTACAATTAGAGAGGAAAATAGGTAAAGCCTGAATTATTTATACCTAAAGCTAGGGTTTCAATATTAGTGGAGAGTAAGCGACAACGAGTTACGTGCAACGCATCCTCCTGTCCGAAATATTTTTTCTATAAATACTCAATTCTGCTATAGAAAAGCAATTTTTCTCCAATTATTAGAATAGATAGTGAATCTGTAAAGAACATGCAATTTTAAGGTGAACACTGTTAAAATAATAATGAGCCATAGTAATGTAAGCATGTTTTGATATACATATAAAATTAAGAAAGATAAAAATTAAATTAAAGAGTTATATATTTATCTATATTAGCCCAGTCTTCTGGAGCGTATTTAGTACAATTAAGGCTGTGAAGTGTTTAATTAGAGTTCTTTTTTTGTACTTCATTACATAGTAATCGTTGTAATATAGAGCTCATTTTATAATATATATATTAATAGAAACTGATACTAAAATTTGTACATAGGTTTTATGAAATATATTTGTAGTTTTTAAATTAAACAATAAAAACCATTTTGTCGCATACGTCCTTTCCGTTTACGCGGGTTTTCTATGAGAGGTCGCTATAGTAGGGAGCGGGACTCTCGAGTTAGCAATGAGACGGTCCGCTTGCGTCATGACCCTGTCTTTACATAGGTGCGAAATATTTCATACTCCAATAATAATTATTGAATTTATATCAAGAATTTAAGGTGATCAGGAAATGCATAATATCGAGACAATTCCTTAAAAGTTAACGTTATTAAAGTTTTTGTATAACGTTCTTAATTGATGAATAAATACAACAAGCAAGGTCGTTTAAAGGCCAGGTTTCAATTAATAAATTGGACATAGGAAGTTATTTACTTTTATCTATTTAATACTATGGTCAGCATTATATAGTTAACAGTTATTAAATTGGTATTATTAACTGTAGTTTTGTTTGCGTGGAAATTAGGTTAATTATATAGAACCGAGTCGTAAATGAATTAGTGACTTTGAAATATTAATAAAAAAATCTACGATAAAGTCCGAAACGGAGTCACGCTCAAAATCTTTGGTAAATAGACAATGTCATAGTAGACTTTATTTTTTTTAACTTTACTTTTTGTTTATTTATTTATGAAAAGACACATCAACAGACACATTAACAAACATTACAACATATTATACCTACATACACTTTTCTGATATGCACACCAATGACAGATGTGTACAACATTGATTATATTTGGCACGTATGAGTTAAATAATAAAAATAATTAAAAAATTAAAAAAGATAATTACAAATTATCGAATGGAATTAAAATTGTTTTTGTTGAATTGATTTCAGTACCCTACTCTTGAACATGGGAAGTGAATCATGAAATATGTCGATACCGCCTTCATCGCTACTATTGAGAATGTTATGTTCATTGCATATCCTTACGATCGGGGAGTTTACACCGAGGTTTGTTCGAACTGAGTGTGTATGGAACATTTTAGTTATAGGTTTCCGGGGAATATTGCGTGGAACATTGAGAGCTATATCGTTTCGGATCTCATCACAATCACAAATTTTTAGCCATTTTTAATCTCAATAAATAAAATTAGGCTTGTGAAAGAAATAAGAAACTTTGCCGTTACATTGGGTAAACAAAAACCAAACGTTCGCATAGGTTTAGCCCCGCAGTTTCACCCGCGTTTCCGGAATAAAATGTTACATAAGTCAGTCTCCAGTCCATAAACTAGCTCTCTGTCTCTATTCTTTATTTCTTTCTATGTTATTGAAGTGTAAACTTCTTTTAGCGCGGTACGCATATTTTTAGATGAGGTAAAACCTCTGGACTCGCGACACCGTTGAGACGCGACACCGTTATGATGAGACGCAGTTTGACGTTTAGTTTCTTTTTTTATTGAAGTGAAAACTTCTTTTAGCGCGGTACAGCAACATATATATAGACTAGCTGTCCCAACAGACGTTGTCCTGTCCAAACTCGATTACGATGCCATCTACCGGGTCCAATTGTATTTTAAAACCATCCAGGGACCCACTCATATATACACACAAAATTTAATTCAAATCGGTCCAGTCGTTTAGGAGGAGTTCAGTCACATACACACGCACACAAGAAATATATATATTAAGATGAGATTGAGATAAAAAAAAAAAGTTTTCACTTCTATCGGCACTCCCGGAGTGCTTTTTTTTAAATTTATTTACTGGACTAGAAGGTCTCTCGACCGCGGCCACCCTTACTCGGACATCCAAGGAGAATCCAGTAAACTCTTTCGTATTTATAATAGTTGAGAAGGGAAAGGAAGGGAAGAAACTAATAGGATTGTTACTTTGGATGCGGATGTGGATGTGGTTTCAACCAACATTTAAATGAACAACTAAGATGAATGTAAAGTTAAATGAATGTGTACATTCATAAGTTAAATGTATGACATATCCAAATGTCATTATTTTGCAATAAATTGCAAATTACAATTATATGAGAATTTAAATTTAACATCTAAAATCATTATATTAATGAATTCTATTAAATATTAATAATAATATTAATGCAAATTCGACCTTAATCACCTTGCTAAGTGACATTTTCTCTTCGGCCAGTCATCGTCGGGGTCATCATGTTTAAAAACATTATTTTTATAGAAAGTGTATTGGCACGTTCGAATTTTAGATGAAGATATTTAAAATTAAGGATAGGCTAGTGTTTGGACTACAATCTAACGAAGTGATGATGTAGCCAAAGGTGATATAAGGCCTAGAACGCACTCGAAGTGCAGCTGCCAGGACATACCATTTGGTGACAGACTTAGATCTACTAGAGAGTATTTACAAAAGTTCTAGACAGTATTACGATGTTTTCCTTCACCGAAAGCTCAAGTTCATTAAGAATTCGAACCCACGATTTAACGCCACGACATTCGACCTCAATACCACTGAGTTACTAATCCAATATAACAGGGTTCCCCAAACTTAGTCATACTTACTTATAGTCCCACGTACCCCTGTTGAAATTCTCAGACGATGGTGAACTCCTAACCCCACCCCCGTAAAGAAAATAAGAAAGTCTAGCTATAGAAGAAAATACGGTTTTTTATTTTAAGAAAAGTTAACAAAAACGAATATGTTATAAGTATTAATGTGTTTGTTTCTTGTCGCAAATGGAGGTCGATTTTAAGAATAATTTTGGACAATTTTAACCTTAATTCTGACTCAGCAATAAGTCGATTTGTCGCGAACCCCCTACCGTCAAATGGCGAACTCTACTTTGAGTAACCTTGCAATATAGAAATAGGAATATGGATTCTGAAAACTAACAAATTCTTAAATAATGAACCTTTTAATTTACAGTAATCAATTCAAGATACCTACTCTCAATAAATCTGATCAAATTGTAAATCTTTGTAAGTACCTCGTCAACGACCTTGTAATATGCAATTTACACAGTATCTTATTAAATCAATTATTGAACTGTAGCAAGGTTGGTTATACCATATTGATTGTAAAGTACTTAAAAAAAATAGGTCTACTAATTATATTGATTTTGCTACGTTGTTTGTTTATTACTACGATTATGGTGACTAAAATTTTGTTCCAAGATACAGTATCTAGTTATTGGTATTAGGTCATGGACAGATTAAGCAAGTCACGACTGTCAATAATTTAGTAAAAGTATTTTTAATTGATATACACTATCTTAAATCTTCTTCTTCCTATATATCCACTCACTGCCATTCTCTTTACCTTCATTGATAAGCCCTACTTCCTCCTCCCTTTACAGCCTTTTATGTCCCACTGCTGAGCATAGGCCTCCATTCACGAATGAGGGTGAAAGGGAATGGCCACCTCCACTACGCAGGCCCACATCACGATAAATGGTTCCCTCAGCTTTTCCATGCGCACTTCCTCTTATTTCTACTAGAGTATTAACTTTTCACTCCGTGGTTTCACCTGAATTACCCCATTTTACCTCCTTAGGGGATGAATTTCAGAAAATATTTTCTCATTACACCCCTACTCTATAAGAAGAAGCTACCAGTGGTTTAGAAATCGAATGAATAGCATAGAAACGCATACGTTACAAACAAATAAACAGACATGAGTTTCAGTTCCTATTACAGAACTTGAATAGTAATAAGTCATGTCTCGATTGCTTTGAATATCTATCTTGAATCTAAGGCATAGGATTCATTTTAGATTCTTCAATCACTAGCCTCAGAACTAAGATAGCCATCCTTTCACCACAAACTGACACCAAATCTACCTGAATGTCTCCAGACATGACAGGATTGGTCAAGAGTTCTTAAATGACAGATCATCAGAGCGTGTAGTGGTCATTGCACCGTTTCCCACGATGACTAGCGTTCACGCCCAGCTGCGCGCGCGCCGGTATGCGATTCTGTAACGTGGTTTATTTGATTTGTTAATATGGTCTTCTTGTTCATATTTATTAGGAGTTAGGAAGAAATGTTAATTTTGAATGCTGGAATAATTTGATAATGATTTATCGACATTCGATAGTCCGGTGATAGCACCATCTCTACCTACTATATTTTTTTAAATAAAAGTATTTCTTATCTCGCAATCACGGATAAAAGTAATTGTATAAGTATTGTGTCATTTTGAGGGAGTGTCTACCAATCAACTATGTAAAAAGCTATTGTTAATAGCTAAAATTATTTTTGACGTTTATTTCACATATTTTTATTTATTTATTTTATTTATTAAAGAAACAAACAGCTATTATTACATATATGAGACTTAAAGTTAAATACTACACTTGCCAAAAAAAGTTTCAACATTTATCGTGTAAATAGACAGGGGCAGTATTAATTAATTAAAAAAACAAAAAACAAGTTATGATTTCATATATACATAAAATAGAATAAACACATTCCGCAACCATTAAATATCAAACTGACTTAAAAAGGTTGCGGAAAGCGCCCATCCTCTCATGAAAAATGTGGATGGGACTGTAAAAATGGTTGTAGCTATTGCTAGCTCTAATTATAAAAGGATTTTTAGTGTAGTTAGAATAGCAAACAGGTGTGAAGAATAAATTTCTATTACGAATTTTTATTATTACTTTATTATCTCGTATTTCTGATAAGAAAATGTTTTAATGCCGTAATCTTATTTATGGAGTGAATAATATTAGCAAATTATCTTTCGGTCATAAAAATAGTGAAAGAAAAGATAAACAACTTTGCACAAACAAAATTATGCGTAAACAAGGAACTGAACCGTCTAGGTGCGGCCAAGAGCCATGGTGAAAGTAAATTCCATGCGCTTGCGCTGTCAGGTGAAACTGTAGGCCAAGTAGGCCCTTGCGAATTTCGTTATTCGCTTCAATCGATCGATTATCGTGTGAAAACATCGATCACATGTTATTCGGTAGATTAGGTGGTAGCATGCGGTATTTGAGGATGGTTTGTTTCGAATTTTGAATCAAGTACTTAATGTAACTTTTTCGTGAGATGTTTCGCATTTTCTTATGATAGGAAGATGACAATGCATTTATGAATTCGTTAGTTACAAGCCTCTGTCTGTGGGTCAGTGGGTGTGTTGGTTCGGACCGCGGTAAAACTTAAAAAATGTTCAGAGAATGACACGCTGTATTTGTGCTCTCTACATTCCGTCTTAGTCTTCTATCTTCTTCTTACATATCTTATCTTATATATATATATATAAATGTATAAAAGGAAAACGTGACTGACTGACTGATCTATCAATGCACAGCTCAAACCACTGGACGGATCGGCCTAAAAGTTGGCATACAGATAGCTATTATGATCTACGTATCCGCTAAGAAAGGATTTTTGAAAATTCCATCCCTAAGGGGGGTAAAATAGGGGTCCGCGGGTAAAACCGCGGGGCGGTAAGCTAGTCTTCTTGTGTATATATAAAAGGAAAAGGTGACTGATCTATCAACGCACAGCTCAAACCACTGGACGGATCGGGCTAAAATTTACCATCTACCTCGCGGTTTTACCCGAAAACCTCTATTTTACCTCCATAGGGCTGGAATTTCCAAAAATCCTTTCATAGCCGCTTACATCATAATAGCTGTATGCCACAGAATATATTTCTGTACTGTATGCCAAATTTTAACCCGATCCGTTCAGTGCTTTGAGCTGTGTGTTGATAGATCAGTCAGTTACGTTGATTACCTTTAATATATTTAGAAAGAGAAAGAAGACTATTTTATCATTGTTGTTATTATATATGAAATACTTTAGTAAAAATGCATTCCCATTAAAGTTACCTCAACTGACATTCAACATAAATGTCGGTCATTATATCAGAGTAATGATTACTCCACTTACATAAGTTTTGAGGAAATAATAGTTGTATCGCAATCGGATGAAGAGCAAAAAAAGTGCTAAAATGCGTTCGATAGACTGACGCATCGATATGCAATTCCTTATTGCATAACATCGATTATTTCGAATAGTTTAATCGAGTAATGAGAGAAAGTTTGTCCGTGAGTTTGTTTAGCCACGCGATTGGGTCTATGTGAGACTGTAATTATTGTGATGATACTTTCAATTATGTATAGATGAAACATAACATTATCAAGCGATGTATACTATAAAGGATGAATGAAAGAAATCGACTAATTAAATTTCTCAATCGACTATAAATTATGAATCTATTTCGATAAAATATTGTGTCACTTCGGCGGACTGAATTTTTTTTTATTAAGGAAAAGGCAAAGGTAAATACGAGATATAAGGTCAAGATTATTTCGCCCCAATTTAAAACGTGTTGGTTGATTTTGTTTGATACTAAATTATTTATTTTTGCTTACAGGTAAGCGTGTAATACGTCACCAAATACAGGTATTGTTTAAAGAATCTTTCAGAATATTGCAACACGTTCCATTTCACACAGAAAAAGATGTATATAACACCTTTTGTCACGATGCAATGGACCTTGAGATACAACTATCAAAATGCTAGAATATTTCACGGTAGCTTTAGGATTTTATAAAATCTAGGTTAATATACGGTGACTTGCAAATAATTTGATTTCAAATTCATCCTAGAAACTATTACCATACTGGTTTGACGATAAACAGTTTTTGTGGTGTAAAACGGAATGGATATCATTCCTTTTTCGAAAAACTTGAATAATTTTTGAGATTTTTAGGGTAATGGACAAATAAACTGGCTTTTTCGCATACATTTGTTTGTGTGAGTCTCGATTTTCTCCGAACCATGTCTGTGTTGTTTTAGCACAAGTCATGCTCAATTAAAACTATTTGAAAGAAAATTCGCAGTAAACATTTAGTGAACGTGTCAACTGTCAACAGTTGTTGGTTTTTACGACAAAAAAAAACCTGTCACATCATTATTACTGTGTATAAAACGTCCATTTTACTACTGTCTACAACACGTCTTATAATGACATTTTCTGATGAATTTATAGTACAGGATTGAGAGCTAATTATTAACTCATTTGTGCCTCGCGTGGTGTATGAAAATTACGTCATATCCACCAGGTGGAAAATATAGTTTCAAAAATTACCCATGAAAAATGAAATTAATTTGCAATTCTTCATATAAGACTGAGGAACTTACTCACTATAAAAAGCCGAAACACAATAAGACCGCCGCGGGCGCATCACGGCCGATTACTTTCACGCGAGAGAAAGCAGTGATTTCGTCATTACGGCTATCATTCGTCATTCGTTGTCGTCATTTCGACTATGATTGGAGCCTTCGGAGGTCGTTAACACTACACAGGTGGGATTAAGTAGGTCAAGTTATTTTGTGGAGTGCGGTGCGCACGCGCAATTATGCCAGTGTCATTTTATAACCACCATTAGTTGCTTATGATAATGGGAAGGGCATGTGGTGGCAATTATTTTTGAACCATGGACAATGGGTCGGGATATTAGAGCCAGACTTCACCACGATTTGCCAAGGATTTATAATTATGTATTTGTTCTTTACCTTAACGATTTGATTTTGATGATTGGTATGAAAAATAAATATAATAACAATAAAAAAAATTAAAACAAGTCATGAATAAAAATGTGTCTTTATATTGGGTCGTTTGGGATGGAAGTTAGATACCCTGACTGCCATGCTGCAGGTCGTGGGTTCGATTTCCATCTAGTAAACATTTGTGTGCAAGAAAAAATTCCGTTTCGATTCTACAATATATATTTACTAGTAGTACCTATATGTAATATCAGTTATCTGGTTTCCATAGTACTAGCTCTGCTTTTTTTTTTTCTAGCTCTGCCGTGTTTAAAGAATGTACCAAAAGAAAGTCCTATCCTCAACAAAACCACAAATAACTCATAGTTTTGACAAAGCCAGTGAAGCAGTCAAGATTACAACGAAATCAAAATTTACTTCATTATGTTAGTATATTACAAAAATTACTCAGACGTTACGGATATGTTATTTATACTATACTCAAGTACTTTGGGAAAAGAAAGTAACAAAATGGCAGTTTGGGAAACTTAATTAAAATTAATACAATTACACATAAAAAAATAACACGAAAGTTGAAGAAAGTAATTAAATAGATTATATCATAGTCGTATTTTTGTAGTTTTTAAACATATCTCAAAACGAAAACCGGGTATACATCGAATTATTAGAAGAAATAGGAAGAGAAGTAGCTTTTCCAACAAGCCTTGCTCGGAAGCTAAGCGAAAGCCGGGTATCCTATTTTTCATTACCAATCCGTTGGTGTTGCCGATGTGTCGGACTGATTACCTATATTGACATAAAAAATTAAAGTTCCAGGTAATTTCTCTTCCCACAAAAGTATTGGAGACCCGTGATTGGAAGACCTTTATCTGATAATTTTTAAACGATGATATTTTTGTGTGTAATTTTTTATTTTAAAGGAATTGAGTTTTACATAATTTCTCTTTATACAGGTGATTTTTTTATAACTGGCAATACTTGCAGGGGTGGAAGTACTCGTCAACGTGAACAACTTTTATTATGGGACTAACTCTGATATCGCGTAAAATAAAACGGTTGCTTCATACATTTTGGTCGAGTAGGTATTGAACTTTTGTATGGAACAGCTGATAATTTTTTCATGATTTCACAGTTACTCCCATAATAAAAGTTGTTCATTTTGATGAGTACTTCCAACCCCTGCAAGTATTGCCAGTGACTAAAAAATCACCCAGTATATGGGAGAGATAAGAATATTGCACTTAATATATTCATTGTTCTCTTAGGTATTATACCTAATAAAAACAAAAACCAGCCTGTTTACGATTATTATCAATTAACTATTTTGTTTTGCGTTACAGATTATTTTAGTTAAAGTTCAAGATCAGAACTTTCTAAATAATCATAATTTCTGGCACTAATTATGTCAGAGAAGTAAACAGGGCAAACAAAAGCATGTAATCGATTAACAATTACATTTCTTGCATTTCTCAGCTATTTGGACTGTAAAATTTATTAGCTACAGTGTTGTTTTCGTTTGGAGTTAATTTGTTTTGTATTTGGAAGCGGAACATAAGATAGGGTTGTCCCTAAAGTCTGTACTATTTGGCGGGAACTTGCAAAGTGACGTTACGTTCACATTTTATTTTTATGAAATCGTGTATTATGTAAAATATGATTAGAATAGGGTATTTGACTGACATTCAAAACATAAACTTTTTATCAAATGTCAAAACGATAGGTTTATATGGAGTTTTGTATGAAATACAAGGATACTCTTTATGGTTAGATTGGTCATTAAAAATAATAATAAAGATAAATTTAATAAAGTAATTGTAGTATCTCCCTTTTTTTAGATGTATACATTGGTTAGTGTTGGATAATTTATTTTTGGTCGATTACGATTGGCCGGTTGGCGTGGTTGGTAAGATACCCTATCACGCCGCAGGTCGTGGGTTCGATTCCCACTCAGGACAAACATTTGTGTGCATGAACATGTCTGTTTGTCCTGTGTCTGGTTGTAATTATCTATATATGTATGTATTTACAAAAGAAAAGTAGTATATGTAGTATATCAGTTATCTGGCTTCCATAGTACAAGCTCTGCTTAGTTTGGGGTCAGATGGCCGTGTGTGAGGAATAATGTCCCAGAATATTTATTTATTTATTTATTATTTTGAATACAGGCAAATACCCTATTTTATAATGATCCCAAAAATGAAGCTGCGGCCCTTTTACAACATAATATGGTTTTGTATTTAGTAGCACGAAAAAGGACTTTAGGATACTAGTATTTACATTACATATTTGCAAATATGAAATTCACCCACTACCTAAACAGTGAGGTTTTACAAATATAAAGTTGCTACCTGTATTATTTGTGATCGTTTTTTTTTTACTTTTTGTAAATTATATATGTTTGAAAGTTGAGAAATTCGATTAAAGGTTATATTACTTAACTACGTATAGCGTCTGTAATTAAGCACAACCTCACCACGCTTGAATTAGCCTTGAATTTATCAAAATTTGGATTTTTACATAAAACTACGGAACCCTAAAGATGCAAATAGGAAGACATTTCGCTCTTGACCAGAAAACGTTTACGCGGATGTATCAAGACTCTGAATCTAGGCCTGTTTTCCTGATTCACTTGCTCTTCCTGTTCGGACAAGTTTACTTAACCACTCTCAATTATAGTGAAACTTTACGTTAATATGATGCAGTTAACTTTAAATGATCTAAACTTGATTTAGACTATCGAATATTGGGAGGTTAAAAAACATCGTTTAAAACTTTTAACTGTGACCGAAAACTATAAGAGCTATGGAAAAAGTAGGCTATTTTTTAATCAAAAATGTCAAATATGAGAAAAAAAATTGCTAAATCATATTATTTCTACGCATTTACTCATAAAATAATGATTATATTATAGTTTATTGTCAACTTTAAACAAAAACATCTAAATTACCCACGTTCATAACCAATAAAACTAAACAGGCGAATCTGGGTTACTTCACTAGTATCCAACATCCTTGTAAGGCCAGAGACCCAATCAACCTTCGCAATTCCTAGTATTAAAGACAAATTACAAATACTAACACACTAAAAGCAACAACTGTTTCACCAAATTGAACTTTCAAGGTAAACGCAGACAATTTAAATTGCAGTGTAATAAATTACCAGATTGTAAGTCTTAAAGCGGAGTTGAATTATATGTAATCTTGTTATCATTCAAATTTATGCGCTAAATACCTGATTATTAAGTTAGGAATAGTAATGAGTTTGCGTGCATAGAGCCTATTTTCTGGTCATACTGAAAAAATGTAACAAAGAACAGCACAGCTTTCCCCTATAGGATCATGATGTAGGTACTAATTATATTTTAAGAGAGGTAGAGCATAGCGATATGTCGCTCAAAGAGCAGCTCGACTGAGGAAGTACCTCCACCTTATAGAATACCGCAGCCAAATAACTTATAGTTGTATTCCTGCGCGTGAAAAGGTCGCCAGAGCTATTGGGGAGGGGGGAAGGGTTGGCAACGCGCGAGTGATACCCCTGGTGTTGCATGCGTTCATAGGCTACGGTAACCGCTTACCATCTGGCCGGTCGTATGCTAGTTTGCCGACAATGTTGTATAAAAAAATATATCTTCGATGTTAAGTTCATTAGCTTCAACCTCCTTAAGTGTCCATCTAGGAAAAATCTTTGACTTTGACTTTCTGAATGATTCCACGATTTCCATATACAAAAAATCCATAAGTACAATTGCCAACTAAGTTACTATGTTATCAATTTACCTTACAAAGAGAGTGCGGTAATTAAAGATCGCTAGTCTCCATATATAACGTAAACGTATAAATCAGAAAAACTAACAAACTAATTAAAAACCGAAACAAAATACAGTACAACGTTACCAAACGGAATCGAACACGCACCACTTGCGAGGAAAGCAGCGCACTGACCTCATTACTGTAACATCATTATTGACTATTAACTACTGTGCCATCGGGGTCAACGACGCTGATTGCATATCACGCTTTATTTGCGTGGATAATATTGTTATCATAGTTTATTATTAATGCTGAAGTGGCAATGGACAGGTCACATTGAACCGGTAATCGATTAAGAAGATAGGATATCAATTAGCGGCCAGGTACTGGAATGTACCGACACGGATGACTACCAGCAGGACTGAAAGACTGGTCAGAATCGGGTAGCCACTAGATTTGAGCAGCGAGCCCTTCCCTATATAAATCTGTAGAAATTATCGTGTGAGCCGTTCTGGCAGGGCCACTATCACGGATTTCATTCATACGGGCCCGGTCTGGTCACTTAAAACCATTATAAATTTTGATCCAGGGTCAGACAAAAATTTATATTTGACCCCAAATGTCAACATATATTAGAGAAAAATTTGCGACAGACTCAAATTTCAAATCGGGTCACACGAATTATCAAATGCCGTGGCGAAATTCGTGAATTCGAATCCTACAATAAACATAAGCTTTCAGTTATGAAAAATATCATGAGTAACCCAAAGTACGGTGTTAAAGTTTTCTGGTTTGGCCTGGCACTTGAGAGCCAGTTGACTTCTAGGCTTTATAAGCCCAACAATAAGATGCTATATAGGATCGCAACTTAACGGGTAGTAAGAACGAAAAGATGACTTTCAGTTTCTAAATCAACTGTAAATTTATATGATTCAACACGTAAACATTATGACATACACGCGACTGTGATCATATAGCGTGAAAAGTCTATCGGAAGATATGAATGAAAATATCTCTATGAACAGATGTTCTTCTCTGTCTTGAAGGAAATGATAGCGATGGTAGTGTAGTTACGTGATGGGTCGTGGTTTTTTAAATAATACCTGACTGTAGTTTGTTTATGTATGTGCTTATCACCTTTGGGTACGTCATCACTTCTCAATGTCAGATTGTAGTAAAAACAAGCAGTTCAATGTAAATATTACTTTCCATTTTAAAATCTAAACAGTCCCTCAATTATATTATTTATATTCAATTTGAGCAGGTAAGTCAGCCCGTTAGTCAACCCGTTAGTTACTGTAGTCGATCGCTCTACTCGAACCTCTAAGGCCATAAGACTTATAGTACCGGTACTAAACAGTACTAAATTATGCCTTTACGTTAATATATTAAGCGGTTTATAAACTAGAAATAAACGTTTCAAGAGTATAAAAAAATATTTGTAATTATTTATATTAAAAAACTAAAATATCCAGATAAAACCGGGTTATTTCTAAAACAAGATATTTACATTAGTTACATTTATAAAAAGTTCATAGTGCAATTTGTAATAAAAACATTTAATCAAACATACACACAATTTTATAGAAATATAACCTAAATGACAAAAACAAAAGTAAAAAAGTGCTTATACACTATATAATACTGTAATAAATACATATTTATATAAGTAGAAAAAAAAAGTATGTACGCAATTCTGTGACTACATGCCACGGTTAAACCTGCAATGGTTTGATGGCATGCATAATATAAACACTAGTATAATGGACAATTTGTTCTCAACTCGACACTGGCAAAATACACAAGTCGTGTCATGTTACTGAATAAAAAATAATACTTATGTAGTCTTGACTATAAAAATAATACATAAACGTAGTGAAAATTAACTTTCGAATAGGCTGGCAATTTAAATGTCAAATAAAAAGTTTATTTATTAATGCTATGGCCAGCCAAGGTTACCCACATTAAATATTTATATAAACTTGTATTTCGTATAATTCAACAACTTTTTAAATGTTTTTTTTTCTTAAAGAACGCCCGTTCTCTATTTAATTTATTGATCAGGACAACTAAAAAAAACGTGTTGGGACTTCTTGATTTTTATACTAAAGTCCGTCAAGGACAACTTATCTTTTTTTTTAATCTAGATTAGTCAACCAATACTATACCTACAGTGTGATCTACATTATTATAACCTAAACAACTACTAGACAATGACCTTTTAGCTTAACTAAAATTTACTATCTATCTTAAGGTCATTATAGGACTGGAATGAGATTATAATAAAAAATGCATCATTCTTTATTTAAATTTAAAATGAAAAAGCTAAAACTATAAAGGTGAGTTATACATTTTGAGTTCGAGATGGGACGTATCTCATTCAATACACCGATTTTTTTATATGCGTCATACTGGAACTACCACCTATATGCGTAAAATTTCTACTACCTACGTGACCTTGATTCAGAATTGAAAGTAGTCACAACCGGACACCGGTCAGGCACGTGCTTTTATGCGTCCACACCATAATAAAGCCTATTCATTTACCATAATGTTCATTCTTCTATGACGTACAGAGCCAAAGTGTCACGGCGTTCCAGCCGCGGTACATAGTTCCGTCATTGATTATTATTTTATTGAAGATTTTTTATTTATATGATTACATTGTTGTCGAATGCCTTATTTATTTAAACGCAAAACCTTAAATTATTGATATAAAATATAAAAATAAAATCAATTAGGTATATCATAAAAGTGCGCCTGGTAAGAGAATTATCTTTTATTCTATCTTTAATGGCAAATAAAATAATAATTTTCGCTCCCCAACATAAGGATTTTTAATTTATTCTATTAAATAGTTTGAATTCATTAAAATACAGTTACCCCGAATATTTCAAAATCAAAAATATATAAAACCTTACTTCCTATCGAATCAAATGTTGGTTTTATCTGTGAAGATGGCCACTTTAGATGATTTTATGTTTGTCTAGCATTTATTAATTATTCAGGCAGATCTCTAACAGGTTTTCTAAATACATCAGTGTCAAATGTCACGGGTCGAAAGCTGCCGGCGCATAAACACATTCAATATTTGAAGGTTATTAACGATAATTTTAACCTTGACAGAGTTATAAAGCCTAAAGGAATTAATGAAAAACCTAAATTAAATAATACCAAAATGTATATTGATGTATGAGATTATTTCAAAATTGGAAATTTAAAAACGAGAGTGGTCTTGCTAGTTTGACGCATCTTTTTAGGAAATCACTAAATGCTTTTAATTAATAATTATAATAATATGTTCTTTTGCAAAAAAAATATTCTCCCAGTAATCCAATAAATAACTTCAAATAGGTAAACATTTTTTGGTAATTTAGTTTTCAAAAATAGGAAAACAAGTTTTCTCAAATCTAAGCACGATATCCTTAACATACAAAACCTCTACCATACGTAATTTAAATATCGAATCCTCCAATATCATTCTGTCCGTCCATTCATTACATAAATTATCATAAACATCATTAATAACCATGCAAATTCATTCAAGATACAAAAGTGATAAACTTTTTCGACGCACCCGCAAGACAATGCCTCTTTCACTGGCCGTCGGCCAATGCGGAAGCGAGACAGGTGATAATTTCCCTTAGTTTCACCAGTCTATAGATAAATAGTTCTACTTGTCTATGGTTCTATTAGATATCCATTTATTATCGTGCAATCGATGGTTATCACGACATGGCTGAGATCGTTATGTTAACTTGATATAAAATCATTTTTATCATTTCTATCGAAAATTTTTGAGGTTCGATCCCTGGCTAGGAATATTGATTTTTCAAAAATCCAATGATGCAGTTTTAGTTTTCATCAAAATCGGGATTGAGGCTCCTTTGAGTATTTTTTGCTATTCTTTTTAGTGTTATCCACGCCCATTTGGAAAATACATCCTGTATATTTACGTTTGTGACTGTTCACGTGCGAAGCCTGGACGAGTCAGAACAAATATAAAACTGCACTGAAGATACCATACTAGTCCTGTACAGTTCCTGTGATACCTGTTTATTAACCAAACACAACTAAATGACAATAGAAAGTCCATCGACAACCATTCGATGACATTATATTAACATTGCTAATCGCGCGCGTCCGTCTGTCTCACAGCAGTAACTCGAAAACTAGTTTCGCAAGTGCAACTAAAAAAGGATTTAGAAAGTTATAGGTACGCGATATCCGCCACGTGGGGTTTCTATGGCATTTTTAACGTGTTTTCACCTTTTTAATGGTATTTATTTATTGGAGAAATTATGTGCCATGATGGGGGGCTTCCCTGATTTAAGTGATCAATATTTCCTCCTTTTCTCACGCGTCGTCGGTGATTATTTCCCAATTAGATCTATACTAAGTGAAGAGTTACAAACCGGTAGTAGAGTCAATAATAATTTGTAACGTTCAAAAGTGTCTAACCAGAGTTTTGAGTTTTGATTTGTCGACTGAAATTAGCGCTACAGACGCTGCTGGACTAAATTCTTCCCCGACATTTTCAACAGCATCCGACCCTCCACTTTTAGCATGCACCTGTTTCCTGCTCTCTACCGCAGGTTATCGGCCAACCAGGAGGTCGTCCCATACTGCACTTGTGCGTACGTGGACTCCATTCCATTCGTAAACTCGTCTACACTAACGGTTATCGGTTAGTGCAGTAGATCTCAAACTTATAGACCTACGACAGCTTCAGCATTTCCATAGAAGCCATTTTGTTCAGTTTTGATCGTGGTCCTTAAATTTGACGTCACTTACTTTGAGAAATCATCGTTTCATATAACTTATTATAAACGGTCAAAACCTGATTCATAAGAGCCGGAATTTTGTCGCCTTGAGCCATTTTGTTCGAGAAATGACTAATTCCACAAGTATCTTAGCGAAAAATTGCGTTTGCGCAACTAAAAATCACTCAGTGTATCTTAACCTTTTAGAATCCGGTCTAATGTACATCCAACGATACACACCTACATTTTAGGTCTTATAAGGTGAGCTATGATCAGATAATTTTCTTGGTACCAGATACAAGTTTTTTTTAATGTTCACTGGATTTGGGTTCGATTTATTTGCCAAAATAAGTATTGATTCAGATTTGTGTTTCGTTTCATGTATTCAACCACTTATTGGCATTATTTACTTACATAGTTTATTTTAATTAAGACCTCGTCGTGTCAAGCGATGATATGGCCGAATGGTATGCACACAAAGCCGATGTGGGAACTGGCTCTCTAGCGGACTTGCGGAATACATTGATAGAAGCTTGGAAAGAGATGTGGCCGAATCTAGCTAGAGTTAGAATTATGTTTAAGAACTGCCAATGATAGCCTAAATCCTTTGATAGGCTCTCTATCTTTGTAACTTTATCTGTTAAAAACCCTGGTATATAAGATGTATAATTATGGACAATATCTACAAAAAAACCTATTAAAAACTAGTATTCCCAAACGGTTTACCCGCTTACGTGATTCCGGCATAAATAAGTAACTAACTTGAGTTTTATTTTAATTCGTAAATCCATTACGATGTAATTGATTAACAAACATCCAAGCAATCTATCTTTCAAATATTATTAGTATTATACTCATAATTATTTTCTTTTACAGGTAAGATGCAGGCCTCTATTTAACACATAACCAACTGTCAATCCGTAGTAAGTACTAGGTACTGATTTTGACAACTAATTTACATACATATTTGGTTTTCCGGAGCGGATTGTTTAAACGAGTCTTGTGCGAGTAACGGTGGTCCACTTCTGTTCACCATATAAAAGTTACGAACGCCGCTTTAGTGATGTCATTAGATTATCGATATGTTTATTAGGTACTTGTTGTCCCCCGCGGTCTCTGGGTAAAAATAATCATATATCCATCTTCGGGGTCCGAATTACCCACTCTGCCAATTTTGCCAAATTATTTCGGCTGTTTAGGCTGAAAACGTAGTAAACAGAAAACTGCTCAGATTAGTAATAATAGTAAGAGAAATAATATCAGATTTGTTTAAAAAATATATAAACATAAAACAAAGATCTTTCTTTTTGAGATCAACCTAAGCTAATTTCTGTAATATAAGTGTTATTTTTATTAAATAAATGAATTAGCTATGACTTCGGGGAAATCCATATTATTGAAACTTCTGTACGAGATAGGTGTTTATTATTTAATACTAGATTCATCGGTTCCAATTATTGAATGCTTGTAATTATAGAATTCTTGAATATATATGTTTATTTGAAATTTCTTGCCATAATGAAATGACAGAATAGTTAAAGATGTTTCTTTCCCACAAGCTCTTCAATCAAATAACACAATATCAGTCAAGGTTGTCTTTTTACAAATTTGCACAACAAATTCGTAATTAGTGTATTGCAATAAGAGATTCAATCAAAATATGAGTAAGCTTTAAACGATTAAATATATTTCATTTGTTAGTTGAAATTTACGAAATTTATTAACAAATCTAGAAAAAATAAGACCATAGAATTTATGAGTCAAAAACTGGCAATACTTGAACCGTTTTAAGTTAAACAATACAATATCGGCTGTTTTTAGTAGCAAAAAATATAAACTATTTGTTTTATTAATTTCGTTTCGAATCGGTCCTGGTAACAATTCGTGTCATTGGTCAGTATTATTATTTGTTGACACAATTTGTTTTTTATTTTCAATATTTATAGAAAACTATTTTTATTGTGTTACAATTTCTTTTTAATATTTTAATTTTTAAAATTGTTTTCCTTTTTTGGTATTTTTACTCAAATTATAGTTGAAATCGTGATTGAATTAATCCAAAAAGTTTTTTCATTCGCTTTATATAACATCGATATCGATGTTTATCTTGTACCCATCACTTGATAAGCTGAGAACAATGGATGATCATAGGCGCCGTACCGTGTCGCCTCGGGTGCACATCCGAACTTGGTATCCATTGTTTACCATACTTTTAAAGCATATTGAGACTTTAACGATAAAAAATTGCTTGAAATTATTATCTTTATATAAACCTATGTTATATGATAATATATTTATTTACATTATATTCATTTGGATAGGACTCTATGCCTGATGATTTTGTCTTTATTGAGAATAAAACATTACTCTTTTTGACACATAAACAATTTATCTATACGTACACTGTTATTATTTATTTATCTACAACATCATAGAAGATAGTCTTCTCAAAACGCATTAAAAATTAAGGAAATTATGTTATCAGAAAGAGAGCTTAGGACGTTAGTAGATGAACATGAAAAATATATACACACATTATAAAGCGTGGACACCCTACAATACTCTATGACGGAAGCTCAGTGTGTTACGCGGCCGCTCCCATGACCTAATGAAACTTTAAAAAAAAGTTTAATCAAGTGCATGCTCGTAAAAATAGGCTTTACGGTAAATTAATTGTTTATTTGTCTTATTTGGCTCTTTATTTTTTATTTTTGTCTGGAATAAAGACGGGTTTAATCACATAGCTACAAGTACAGTCAGTAACATAAGTTTAGTAGTTGTTTGTATGACAAATTTTAAAACCTGTACATTATAACTGTCCATTACTTATATGGAATGATAAAGTAAACAGGTGTTTTGTATACCTATGTGTGTCTACAAAAGTCTACATAGGTACTTTTAATTTTTACACCATGGATAGTTTTAGTGTACAGGTGTTTTGTAAATTTGGATCTGTTAAGGTATTTCCGTTGCTGTACCTAGCTAATAAAAAAAAATTAAAAAAAACTTGAGTGTCGTGGAACACTCGGGTGGAACGAAGAAGCGCGCACCTATGTCTACACTAAAGAATGGGTCGTAACTTCGTCACCTTCGGGATTTTCAAACTTCGATCCAAAATCCCTTACCCCTCTCCCCCTCGACCCCCCATCTCGCACGAGATTAGCGCTTTTAAACAAACATAAACAAAAGACGCGCGTGACGGAATTCTTAAACTTTTTTCCGCCAAGTAACTTCGTTCCAAAAATCCATATTATAACAAACGCATTCGTCAAATAAAGTGATTCTTTACACATAATAGTAGGTGTGTACTATAAATATAAGAGGGTGTAAACAGAAGCAGCCTGTATAAACTGTTATGAACGCCCAATAGCGAGCGAGACGAAATATCAGTGAGCTTACAATACGAGAGTGGCAGTCTTAGAAATAATTATCGGAATAACGTAACCACATGCGTACAAAAGACTTAGCTTTAGAAATCAACCGTCAAAGTGAGATAGGGACACTTGATGTCAAACGGGGAGATGCCTGCAGGCATATGCGAAGTATCAACGCGACAATGCCGTACACTGCTAATCTAGTTATGATAGTATAACATATAACATCATTGCAAAATATTCATATTGCAAATAATTGCATAATGCGCAAGCGAGGTAGTATTATATAAACGCTTTAGGCGACAGATCAGGCAAACCGATATTATAGATTTTATCATATTTAATATTGGGTTTAGCTGGAAAGTTCTTTTTTAGGGTTCCGTACCCAAAGGGTAAAACGGGACCCTATTACTAAGACTCCGCTGTCCATCTGTCACCAGGCTGTATCTCATGAAACGTGATAGTTAGACAGTTGAATTTTTTACAGATGATGTATTTCTGTTGCAGCTATAACAACAAATAGAAAGTTATTTTGGGGGTGATTTGCATCGAAGTTGATATCAATACTCCTTAGTGCTTTTGATTTAAATTACATTTTATTTTGACACTCATGTTTGAAAACTCAATCCGTCAATCAATATTTTTCCGGTCAGTGAAATTTGATATTAATATTAATTTGTCAACACAATGAAACACGTAATGTCGGTGTTTTTCAAAATTCTTACCATAATGGGGTGCAAAACTTTTATGGAACGACAATTTTTGGAATGGAGTAAGGAGGTACAGTTTGTCGGGATAGATATTTGGGCTTCTGGCTAGAACTAAGGAAAATGTTTTGTAGAATTAATCGGGGGAAATATATTTTGTAAGTATCTTTGCGTAAATATTGTTCAGAGCAGATTATTAGGGATATTATTATTATCATCTCTCTCTTTTCATCAGGAAAGGGGTTGCAAAAGTGTGTATGGGAAAACATGATTTTTTCAGGGTATGTATGTGAATAAATTATGTTTGGAGGTACACTTTGTGTAGGTAGGATTGGGGCTTCTTATAACGTAGGGGTGTAGTTACTAAGAATGTTTTGCAGGGAATCGCGGGTGAAACCGCGGGAAAGCTATCTATACATATAGGTAATAAAACAGTAGAATCCGGTGTTGTACATTGAAGAAAAGTAATCATATCTGTCTGTCTGATTATTTGTTAACGCACATTTCTGGAGCTGCTGAACGGATTTTCATGTAGATTTCACACAGGTACTTAGACTGAGATTAATTAATAAAGGAGCAGAATATAGGCTTCATTTAAATAAAATCAGATGTTGCAAAAAGTAATCGTCATTCAATGTTGGAAGAGTCAAATTGCAAAGAAACCATTTTTGTTTTTTTGTCTGTCTGTCTATCTGTTTGAACACGCTAATCTTCGAAACCATCGGAACGGATTTTCGTGGGTTTTTCACAGTTTTATTAGGCTTAACTTGGCGCTTCGAATAAATAGGCTTTGTTTCGTCGGAATTGGTTAACGGGGAAAAAACTTATAGACATTTTATAAAGTCTGCGCGAGCGAAGCCGCGGGTGAAAAGCTAGTACAGTTATATAATTACAACAGAAACTTTGAGAATCGCGTAGGCGAAGCAAGGACGGACAAACCTACAGACAGCACAGTTATTTGAACTACATTCCGATTGTTGTATTATGGTTTTATAGTGATTTTATTATAGTTATTTTGACAGGTTGTTTAAGTGTAATCAATTCTCCTATTAAGGTTTTCATTCGGTATTTATTGCATTTTAATGGTGGTCTATGGCCTTTATAGTCCACGAAAAACATAGGCAACTTGTATTTAAAATGGTATAAAATCCATGGGTGTAACTCTTGGTGATAATTATATATTTTTTAGTAATATGGTATAAACTGAATAACTCTATTTACGATGTGGCAATACTTGATGACCGGTCACGTTATTAAAGCATGAAGGTCAATCGACATGCGCGGGCGCTGCTAATGTGAGAGCCTCTCTGTATGGCTAGATAGATAGCCACAATTTAAATGTGACAGACTGACAGTAGGTAGGTAGTTCTAATTTATGCAACCGGCCCAATCAACTATTACTCTCAGATCCTTGAACCTCTTTTAAGTTTGCCAATGGCGTTCAAATATTCCATTATTTCACTTATACGTAACATTCCATTATTAATGTCCCAGAATATTTATTTATTATTTATTTATTTTATTCTGGGGTTCCCAAACTTAGAAGCTGTTACTCTATTTTATTTCGATTTTATAAGTTTGTTTATAATAGTATTCTTGTTAGATTTTAGACAAAACATTGCAGGTAAGAGTTAGACTTTTTTTTAGAGGTTAAACTGGGTGTTTTTTTAGATTAGATAATTATTTAAAATTAAACATAGGTTAGTTTTAGACGTAATAGGGTAACACTTATGTCTCACTACCTATGTAAGATGAGCTTATGTTAAATAACAACTGAAATGTCAAGAGTCATCTAGAACCTGAGTGTCTGTATATCCATCCATAATGTTTTAAATGCGAATGTGAGTTTGTTACCTTTTCACGCCTAAACCGTTGACCGATGCGAGCGATGAAATTTGGTACGCATATAGCCTATGATATGGAGAGGGAAATAGGCTACTTTATTCTCGGGAACGCGGGTGAAACCGCGTGGGACAGCTAGTTGAATAAATATTATTATGTTTATTTCATCCAATTCAGGTGGTAGAAAGAAAAAATATAGATATTTTATAAAATCTGTGCGGGCGAAAAGCTATTTCCTGATTTTATTTTACACGATTTGATTAAATTTTTATGACAATAGTGTCTTATGTTTAGCCAATCGTACTTTGGTAAGTGATGACGTAGTCGACGGTGATAAAGCGTAGAAGGGTGGGCTCTATAGTCCATAAGTTTTCTTTCACTTAATACTTCGGTAAGGTATTTATCCTCAAAAAATACCTGGAGAAGGTGAGGTTAGTACTTTGCTTTCAGTGACATAGATGGCGCTATGATTCGATGAGATCGTTTTATCTCATGGATAAGTGACAAATTTTAGAAACGTCAAAAGACAATGATATGAATATAATAATACCTAACCGATTTATAAAGGTAATAAAGTCTCTTTTGCGTCTCTCTTTATGCTATACGATATAAAAATGAAAGCTATAATATATTTTTTTTGATAAATTTTATTAAAATTTTATTACGTTTTGTATTTTTTTTCGAGTTAAGTACATGGTAGGCTATATAATAATCCATGTGGTGTTTTATTATTTAATATTTTCCATGGAACATTTTACGTCTGTTTTAAGTCAGTGATAAGAGATGGCGTTACACGGCAAGTATATGGCGCTATGGTTTCGTTCTATCAGTTTCTATAAATATTGTAGTCTTTCATTGTACAAATAATTGTTAATCTTAAGGGTATAAATATTGTAACACAATATTTGTTGATCAAATAGGTAGAATTTTTGAAGATGTATCTAATCGCTAAATAGCGATTAAATACATTAAAAAGATAAAAATTGGTGCAAGAATTACGTTGGATTATATTGGCATTTAGTTAGTCAGACATTATGACAAAAATCTGCACGCTTCAAACATATGTTTGGAATCAATACTAGATTAGTACTAACATAGCGTAAAAAACATACAGTGGTCCATCGCGTTTGAAGTCACGCGAAATGCCGCTTTTGTATAGGCATTCGTCATATACGTGCAAGTTTCATTCAATGCCGTTTATGCGTTACTAGCTTCCGCCCCGCGGTTTCACCCGCGGTCCCGAGTGCTCCGATCGCCACCAAACGTTACAGGATTATCCGCGAGGCTAATATAAAGCTTGTCTGAAAATTTCAACGCGATCGGTTCAGCGGTTTCGGAGTCTATAAGGAACATACATACTTTCTCTTTTATATATATATATAGATTGAGTCACAACTACTGGTTCGATTTGAAAAAATATTTCACTGTTGGATAGCCCATTTATCGAGGAAGGCTATAAGGCTAAGGCTACTTTTTATCTCGGGAAAACATAAGATCCCTCGGGAACGCGGGTGAAACCGCGCAGAAAAGCTAGTTTATAATATTAGTAGAATCTCTATATAAAAAATCACGTCCATCCTTTGCTCAGTTGCTGGGTGATAGAAGGACAAACCAACAAACACTTTTACACATTTATAATATGGATGGATGGATGAATGTTTGTCACTCTTTCAAGCAAAAACTACTGAACGGATTTAGATGAAATCTGGCACACAGATATAATACTTATATTCTGGAGTAACAAATAGGGTACTTTTTATCCCGGGAAAACATAAGATCCCTCGGGAACGGGGGAAACTAACCCTGCAAGCAATCAATAACCTTGCAAAAACTGAGCTTTCGATAAAAACTTCATGAGGAAACCATAGCTCGGTAGTAGGTTTTATGTAGCTGGCTACCACACACAACCTCGACAGATGCACCCCACACACGGCCACAATCACCACAAACCTTTGTAAATAAATAAAAATAAATAAATATTCTGGGACATTATTCCTCACACACGGCCATCTGACCCCAAACTAAGCAGAGCTTGTACTATGGAAGCCAGATAACTGATATACTACATATACTACTTTTCTTTTGTAAATACATACATATATAGATAATTACACCCAGACACACAGACATGTTCATGTACACAAATATTTGTCCTGAGTGGGAATCGAACCCACGACCTGCGGCGTGATAGATAGGGTATCTTACCAACGACGCCAACCAGCCCGTCAGTAAGATTGTGGTGAAACACCTTTTCATACTAAAAATCTTAATTATTATATTTCTACAGCAAACATATTTTGTAACCATAGCAACGAACTCATTTGCTACATAAAACATTTGAAATCACGTTACAGTTAGCGAGCAAAGAATTTTGATTGTGACAGACAGCGTTATCACAACAGATGATCAAATATTCATCTGACATTAAATAACAACTCGTTAATGTTCTACTAAATAAATTAGGCGTAAAGTTTTTAGTATTTTTGCAGTTTAGAATGAGATGAAGTGGCAGTGCTAGCGGAATTATTAGATGAGCGATTTTCTGCACGAAGGAAATCGTTTACGATATTTTTAGTTAACCTACTTAAAAATCTAAAATAAATTATAAATACTAACCTCCCTGTGTACCCCTATTTTCCCCTTAGGGGTAGAATTTTCATAAATCCATCCTAAGTTTTGCCTACACTGATATCTGTGTGCAAAATTTCTAGTCTCTAGATCCAGCGGTTTGGTCTGTGCGTTGATATATCAACAGTCAGTCATAAAAGTTTGTGAGTATATTTGTTACTTTATAAGAGGGAAGACATAGGATACCTAGACTACTTGAATATAAAAATTAAGATTTTTAATTAGTCAGACAATAATTTTATTATAGATGTAGGTATGAATCTTGAGTGAATAATTAGTATGAAAGTTTTTACTAGCATTGGTTTTAAAAATATAATGTATTTCCGCTATACGCTAGCAATGGGGCCACAACTTCAAAATACTTACATGTATTACACACTTTATTTGTTTATTACATTATATAATTTTTTTTAAACATTACGTATATTCATGTGTAGGTCACTAGGTTATGTCTTCACCTGTAATGTTGAACTAGGAAAAACTATTTACTTTGTGAAGTTTTAATCGTTTTTTTTAATTCTTTGATAAAGTTGTATGTTTAGATGTTTGTGAGTCAATCCCGCTTAAACGGCTGAATGGATTTCGGTGAAACTTGGAACTTAGGTAAGTCATACCAGGAATAACATGTAACGTAGGCGTGTAACTAAGATGTTATTTTTCACAATTCTACCCCTAAGGGAGTAAAATTGGGCATCGCAGTGAAAATTGGAACAGAATTTAAAAATTGATCCCAATGTTGTTTTAAGAGAGGTAGAGCATAGCGGTATGCCACTCAGAGAGCAGCTCGACTGGGGAAGTACCTCCACCTTACAGAATACCGCAGCCAAATAACTTATAGTTGTGTTCCTGCGCGAGAGTAAGGTCGCCAGGGCTCATCAGGGAGTTACCCCTGGTGTTGCAAGCGTTCATAGGCTACGGTAACCGCTTACCATCAGGCGGGCCGTATGCTTGTTCGACGACAATGTAGTATAAAAAAAAATGTCGTACAAAATCAAAGGGCCGATGCTCCATTAAGACATAAAGGTAGGACAAACAAACCCACATTCATATTTAAAGTATTATTATAAGATAAGATACTAGATATCTAAATATTATTACATGTACATAATTAGTTGAGAAACGCGGAAAACAAGAAATGCAACTTACCATATTTACTTTAAACAATACCTACCTATCTACTTCAGGTTATGTAAGGTTAATGACCTTAAACATGTAGGTAGTTGCAGTAAACAGTGCGAAAAGTTGGTTATGGTCTCTTTTGGTTACGCCTAGTTAAATAGTCAAGACCAAATAATAATATCTGTGTAATTTAAAATACTTCACTCACACACACACCCCTCGCACACATGCACACACTTTATTTAGTAATTTAAGTTTATTAATAACTGCAGTGCCGGAACTAGGGTAGAGCGAGAGGAGCGATCGCTCCAGGCGTCAGTGCCAAAGGGCGCCAAAAGGCTAATAAAATAAATGGTGGCGGGTTCGATATTTGCAATAAAAGTTGGTCTTAAAAAACTTGGTAATTATTATTTATTATAACACTAGCTTCCACCCCACAGTTTCACCCGCATTCCCGAGGGATCTTATGTTTTCCCGGGATTAAAAGTAGCCTATGTGTTAATCCAGGGTGTCAGCTACCTCCATACTAAATTTCATCAAAATCCATTCAGTAGTTTTTGCGTGAAAGAGTAACAAACATACGTACATATAAACTTTCGCATTTATAGTATTAGTTATGATATAGTTAGGAAGGAAGTAAGGATAAACTGAAATACAATAATTGAAGTGGTGTAAATGCATCAACCAAAGAGCGCCGAAAAACAATCACGCTCTACTCCATTTATCTAAGCTCTACCCTGATCAAGTCGGCACTGAATAACTGGCTTATATCAATACATAACAAAGCTGAATAGTTTTGTTGTTTGTTTATTTGAAAGCGCTAATCTCTGGAACTAGCAGTCGGATGTGAAAAAATATTTGATAGCCCAATTCTTGAGGAAGGTTATAGGCTATTTTTTATCCCGGGAATGCTGAAACCACGGGGAATAGCTATGTTTATATAAATAATAAAATGTAAATCCGTCATTGACTGTAGGATCAGTTTTATCTGGTTACTCTTTTTGAATAAAAATCTGTGGATTTTATTTGCTTAATAAAATAAAAATAGCTACAAACTGGTTAGGTTTTAATAACATGCTTCATAGGCCTTCCGACTTAAGTCTACGTAACTAATGAATTAATAAAATAATTTATGCGAATGATTTGTTAGTTTTTTAACGTTGTTCTATTTTTAAAAGTAATTTAAAATTTTATAATCTTCTATAATATAAAAATGAATCGCAAAATGTGTTGGTAAGCGCATAACTCAACAACGCCTGGACCAATTTGGCCTTTTTTTTTTTTTGAGCAGGAACAGAAAGGTTGTGGGTCCAGGGGACCTTCTTCCACCGTTACGCGGACTTTTGCGGTGAGCGCTGAGGGCTCTCAACCGCTACTTAAAACTAAATAAATTTAGGGCAACGGTAGCCTGAGGGTGCCCCCTGTGGGGCTCGACCTCGGCTCAGGACGTTGCCTGGGGAATGAGGGAGGACTTAGCATGCAAATATATTATTTGGGGATCGGTCGGATTGCTAATATGCAGCTCGGGCCGCTTAATCGGGACGAGACTGGGAAGGACGTCGCGACGGTCCTCGCCGGCGAGGACGAAATCTAGGTTGACGATTTCGCATCTGTATTTGTTTGCGGGCTTCTTCGGCCTCGATCTGCGCTAGGGTAATGGCATCGTCTGGTTCGCTGAGGGCGAACCTAGGCCTACGGATGCGGGAAATAAGGGACGGGGTGTATGTGATAGTTTTGACTATCAAGGGATTCGCGTGGTGCGCTGCGGTATCAAAATATCGGCGCGAGGCGCGTTTTATAAATTGTTTGATTGTAGGGAGACCTAAGTCAAGGTGGAGGTTTTCATTGGCCAATTTTTTTTTTTAAATGTTCGTTATTGTCAGAAGGTTTGTATGAAAAAAAAATTACACCGGGAACGTGGGTGAAACCGCGGGGAACAGCTAGTTATAAATAAATAAATAAAACTGAAGTATCTGTACTATGTAATGTCAAAATAATAGCTTTTTACTGAATGAATATGAAAGTATATACGGTACTTATAACAAAAAAACATTTTTTATTTTTTTTATCTGGCTGTTTCTTTGTTCTCCGAAACGTCTGGACCGGTTTTGACGGGCCTTTCACTGGCAGGTAGCTAATGTTATAAGGAGTAACTTAGGCTACTTTTATTGGTTATAGGTTATTTTTTATACCATTAAAAACCATTCTGAATCACACATATTTATAAACAATGCTTTTAAGTTATAATAGTTTAATAAAAAACAAATAGAATTAACCAAATAAAGACTAATGTTCACATATTGTACGGTAAAAAAGAATACGTGACTCGATTGTACAAAAAATATACAAATCTACACGAGACCCACCCAAAATACTTGGATGACGCCATCCGCAATATTTTACCTTGATGTAACTTACCTACAGACTAATGACGTCATAGTACTGAAATTGTTTTAATTCAGGATACATTCGGTATATATTTATATCTGTCATCATCCATATAAAGTATACCATGTCATGTTCGTCATACAATACATTTTAATCAAAATAAATAAGAATTTGATGATATTCAAAAAGGTAGCAAGATAAATTAAAAAAAAAAGATCGACATATAAACTGCATGCTAAGATTCTTGCCGGATCTTTTCAGCTAAACCATCTGACTAAATTGGGAATCTTTTGCGATAACAATTCAAAAAAAAGCATAAAAACAAAATTAAAACTTAAATGCGGTGGCAAAGGTCGTGGGTACAAATCCAATAACCTTGAGCTATCATTGAAGAAACCATCGTTAGGAGACCATAGTTCTATCGCTGGGTACTTTGTAGTACCCGACTGGCTAGCTTCCATCCCCATGTAGAGTCTGTGGCCGAGCACCTAGCGCTGTAATCCGGTAGCTTCACATGAGAGCCCACAACCAATCGTGATGAACGGCACCTAGGTAGCCTATGCCATGGAGAGGGATATATGCTACTTTTTATCCCGGTAGCGCGGATGCAACCGCGAGGAACGGCTAGTATATAAAAAAAAAATATCATGCTCAATAAATATGGAATCAATATAAAATAGTTAATAAGTAATATTATGTAAATTATTATTGTTGGAGATCCTCAGATGATGATTATGTAAAGAAGTCAGTTGTTTACTTATATTTGACTTTGAATAACAAAAAATGTTATTGAAGATATAAAAACCTATTTTTAATACCTTAATTGATTCGAACATAACACAATAACCTAGACTTGACTGTTTCACCCACTTAAACATAGCCAATGTGTTTATAAAATCATGTAAGTATTTTGGAACGTTTTTGTCTATACATATAATAAGTAACAGCGTGTCTGTAGGTACATTCATTTTTTTTTACCGAAAATGTAGTGTGGGTGATGTAGGAAGTAATATAATGCAAAGAGATTGTCTGTCTGTCTGTCTGTATGAACACGGTAATCTTCGAAAACACTAAACGGATTTTCATGGAGTCTCCATAGATTAATTTGGCTTGGTATGGGGCTTCGATTAGGCTTTATTTCATCGAAATCGGGTGAAAAGAAAAAAAAAAGAAAATATATGTACTCAAAAATGGATTTTCACTAAAATACCTATAAAATAACTTAGTAGGAACTGTAATACGACTGAATACCAGTGAAATAATCATAAATCTCGGTGTAGTTTTTGAAAATATTGCGAACTTACAAACATAACGGGGAAACAGAGAATGGTACCTTAATATTGTATTACTAGGGTTCTTTTTTATAGCACGCTTGCCCAGAAAATTCCTCTGACCTTGAACGGTGAACTTAGCGTTTATGTCTAGAATTGTTAAGAGTTTGTTGATGGAATCGCTAGCTCTGAAGGAAATATATAATCGTTAACAGCATATAATTGTGTTTCTCTGTCTGGCATAAAAATAAACTTTTACGTAAACATTTTTCGTGACTGGTCTCGATCTTTTTACTTGAAAGGATTGATCAACCGACAAAAGAGTAAAATAATTGTATAGTTTTTCTTGTTGTTGACATTTCGAAATGGTTTCCGGTCTATTGTTGATGTTATTTTGAAATTATTAATTTGTTTGTGAGTTTTGAGCACTTTAAGTGATGATCATTGATCATGAGTTCTAACTTATTACCAATAACGGCTTTAAAACAGCTCTGAGACAGACAGACAAACAGACTGATCTAGTAAATGGACAAAGGACAAAAAGGACAAAGTGGCTAAACATATTGCATATTTTTTTTTATATTTGCGTACCTATTTCATGCATATATTAAGTAATATAGTAACCATTTAAATTCTTATGTTCACAAACAACCCACAAAGCAATAACAATTCACTAGTCAAGTGAAAGTGTAAATCGTGCATGTCTAAGCTACTCGGCCCTGCAGGTTGAAGGAAAGTGCCAGTAAACAGGTTCTTATTGTTCAGTATCTGCCATCTTCAGTATTGTTGTTTGGTCCATCTATTTGTCTATGCTTTAATGTGGTGAAAAGTTAGAGGTATTAGAATGAATTAGATTTTGCTAAGGAAATAGCACGGTTGATTATTTTATATTAGGTACGCATCTGTCTGGCTTCCCTGAAGTAAAAATCAGCCACCGAACACCTACTGGTGTACTCTAACAACTACTAGGCTTTGTATACTTATCACCTTCGGCCATATCATCACTTACAATAGCGAGATTGTACTCAAATACAGGCCAACAATAAAAATCAAATTCGAATTTCGAAAATAAAAAAGTTATAATACTGGTCTATAACTGCCAGTTTCAGAAAACCCAGTCAATGTTAATATAAAAACTATTGCCGTCTTTGTCATTATATACGTAATTGAGAGTGACAGGTATACTTTTAATAAGAGATCGACATTGATCAGGCTTCTAGAAACTGGGTGTAAGTCTTCCTGTTACGGCAAAATTCTACTATGAATGTAGAAAGAGCCTTGAGTGAGGCCTCTATCCAGCAGTGAAGTGAAAGAAGCCAAATTGAGGTACATATTTCGAAACTCCTTGTTATTCGTAAATTTAGACAAATTCTTATGTCTACGAGATATCTGCAGAAAAAATTGCCAATGCTGAGCTGTCGTTTTCACGCTTGACGATGCGGCAGAGCGATGCCAATGGCTGGCTTGTCTTGCACATGCGCAGATTTACAACAGCGATTACCATACTTATGGTATAATTTATAAGACTTTAACATTATATTAATTTGTCTGACGCTGCTTCATGTATACTAAAAATGTAAAAAAATGCTGAAGAGTTTGTTTGTTTGTTTGAAAGCGCTAATCTTAGGAACTACAGGTTCGATTTGAAAAATTCTTTCAGTGTTGGATAGCCCATTTATCGAGGAAGGCTATAGGCTACTTTTTATCCCGGAAAAACATAAGATCGGGAACGTGGAAAAACTAGTCATAAATAATTTTAGTAGGTATTCTAATGTCACAAAAAAAAGTATTAGAATCAAAGACACGACATATTCTAATTGTCTGAGAAAAGAAATCAAATCGCTTCAGCCTATGAATCGTTCCATACACATCATTAATAGAGGATGCGCACGCGATCGCAACTTGTGCGAAACAGTGTGAGAACGTTACGCTATAATTGCGCCATGACTGGCTCTCAAGACGTAATGTGATCATAATAAACCATTTTGCATATTTAAAAAAAAACTTTTGATTTCTTTAGGTGATGAAATATCATTGTAAATTCACGAAAAAACCTAGGCAATAAAAAGACAGTATTTCTATGAGTAATCTACTCCTAGATGTCTTGATACTATTTCCTATTTAGGCTTTATTTATAACTAGCTGTTCCCCGCGGATTCACCAATCCCGTGATAAAAACCTATAACCTTCCTCAAGAATTGGTCTATCAAATGCAAAAAGAATATTTCATATACGACTAGTAGTTCCAGAGATTAGCGCCTTTAAACAAACCAACAAAAAATTCTACTCCTTTATTATATTAGTATAAGATGTGGAAGGCGGAGTGGTAGGGTATTTTGTAGTAGGTACCAAACTTAAGTTGAAAATCTGTTAGCAAGCACTTTCTGGTGTTCCAACAGCTATACTTGATGGTCAGTTAGTTTCTTACCCACCTTCAGTTAGGTATTACTTGTTCTAGATACTCTAGAATAAGACGTGTGTATGATGTATGATTTTTATGAAAGAAAGAAAGAAAGTTTTCAACTTGAAGGTATTCTCACGTTGTTTTCCATCACCGAAAGCTCAAGCTGATTGTCGGTTTCGAACCCACGACCTTTGCCGTGTCTCTACCATTGAGTTATCATCGTGATTGAGTAACAAACAACCATACAAACAAGACGTGTGATATATACGACTTTCTACATGATGTGACCCTAAAGGACACAATCACTCAATTATAATTCATCACGCATGCGCGGTCACTACACGCTTATTTAGGTTATTGTTACTGGAATCTGTTTGATCTAGAATGTATCGACTTTTACTATAGATAGTCATCGTTTGTGCTAAAGCTCACTGCGCCCGCGCAGGTAGGAGAACTTTGATTCGTTTGGTTGAAAAGTTTTTGGTCTGAAATGATGATTAATAAAAGTATTAGATTAGATTGGGCTCGTTATTTAATTGTTTACGAGTGAGTGAGTTACAGAATTCCAATTTCCTATAGATATATGTGTATAAAATGAATCCTTATTTCCCTTGAATTCGCCATCACTTCAGAACAACTTTAATCAAACATTTTTTTAAGTTTTGCTAATACTTTGTAGAAGGATCTTACGGAAAGAAAAGTTAAGAAAATTGCTCAGAAAATTGTAAAATTTCTGAAAACTTAATAATAAGGGATCGTGGGTGAAACCGCGGGGCTAGTAATAAATAAAGTCTTGTATCTTGTAAACCAATTTCCTTTCTGGTCTGCTTTGTTCGTCATGTGTTTTTTTTTCCAATCCTAATTTACACTACACTATCATATGCTCATTTACACAGTCAAATAAATGTCTAATAAAAAAAAAAAAAATTGTTTCAGGTAAATTTCTTCAGAATTCAAACATCACAAGTCGCCATTTGGGTAATTACTTCATCATAAATAAAATATATATATATATATATATTTAAAGATAATGAAATCTATTCTCATAAAAACCTTCACGTTTAATAATTAACATACTAGAAGTCTGGACCGGTGAGATTATTACGTATAAAGCTGCTAGCAATGGTTGCACAATAATTGTGCGACCGATTGCTACAAACATTATTGAGTCGTTGAACTAGTCTTTGAACTACGCTCAAGGTTAGCAAATTGTTGCCATTATAAATTAGTTTATAAACTAACTAACTAGATATATATTGCGCCGACCCCAAATTATTGGGAACATCGCAGGAAGATGATGAGGATAAGTTAGTTTCTAAATGGAAATATTCATTATTTTACATAAAATCTTTATACAGTATAATTATATAAATGTTTAAACCTTTCTAGAAAATGGTTATTGATTGTCAACCATCATTAAATATGACTGTATGAAATGAATAAAGGAAAACATGGTAGAAAAAAAGACTTACAAAACATAACGTTATCTGAAAAACCAGATAGATATTACCGAATTTAAATTGCCCCAGAAAAAAATATATAAAACAGCAACCATTGCTCAATTCACACATGTCATATTTATTGCATCTAATTAACCATTCGATCAAACAACGAATATCAACCGTGAAATGATAAAGACATGCATAACAAGTTATATGGAACCGCTCAGCCTTGCGAGTTGAAGGTATAGCCTTGATATTTGGCGCGTACGAGATTGTTCGACATTATACATGTCCGTTGTAGTTCTGTCTTTTATGCTATTTTGGATTCATATGTTGGGTTCAGTTGCTTTATTTGTGAAATAATACAAAAAACAATTTGCAATTTTTGTTCTTGTTAATACATTATAATGCCAGTAGCAATTTTTATGAATTTATATTTTTCTCTAATTTTAACTTTTTTTTTTACTAAGTATGTATGATGAGTTCGTGGCCGAAGGTGGTAAGTGCAAAAAGCCTAGAAGAAACTGGATCTCATGTGCACCTGCCGAAGCACACCAGTAGATGCTTAGTGACAGATTTTCAACATGTGGTTGCCAGCCAGGCGGGTACCATAAAGAATCCTACCACAGTACTACAGTTTCCTTCGGCAAAAACTCAAGCTCACAGAACTCGACGTCACTACCACTGAGCTATCATCACTTTAAACTTTTCACATTCTATTAAAAAACAAACACGCAAACCGACCGAAGATCTTTGCACATACTCGTAGGTACATTTTTAACCCACTATTTAACAGTCTTAGGTCTCTGTTAAAACTGTGTTAGGTATGTATCTAAGTTATTAAATCTAACTGCAAGTGCTTAAATATCATTAATCAAAAGATTAATTAACAAATGCAATTCACTAACGCCATGTCCACATTTTCAAGATTTGGTCGACTACCTACTTAATTTCAAATTCTTCAGTCTGCATTTTACTTTTGTGCTTACGGTGTTTCCATTTAGTTTACAGTAATGCATATTATTGTAAAGAAACGAATAGATTTAAAAGAAAGATAGTATTTTCTGTGGTATTTGTAACCCTAATCGTTGTATCTGGCCAAAGATCTTTTTTGAAGTGAGAACTTCTTTTAGCGCGGTACGCATATTTTTAAATGAGGTAAAACCTCTGGACTCGATACACCGTTACCGAGACGCAGTTTGACGTTTAGTTTTTTTCCTATTTTTTCTCCCATTAAAATAATTGCGGCCAGTAATGTCGCTAGTCACTGTCAGTAGTTTTGGCGCCGTAACAAAACAAACTCACTCAGAAAAAAAAGAGAGTTGATGCAAAGTTGTAATTGACATTTATATTAACACTATTTTATTTCAATTGAACAATATACCTTTATTGTAATTTTAATAATTAAAATATTTACAATATATTTACTCTGGACTTGCGACACCGTTACGAGACGCACCTATAATTTCTATTTTAGATTATAATAATTTTAATGATAATGATGATGATACAAGAGCACAATCTCAATCTCAATCTCTCAAAAAAAAAAAATGTTTTCACTTCTGTCGGCACTCCCGGAGTGCATTTTTTGTTTTTTTAATAGAGTCACACAACTTGTGTATTTTGCCAATGTCAAGTTATAAGTAATGTATAATTCTATTCACATTAAATCACTTTTACATAAGTCAAGTTAAGTCCATACAAGTCAGTCAGGTTTTAGTAAAACAGTGGCCGTTCACTTACTATAGTGAGATTGTAGTCGAACACAAGCCTAATACTAAGTAAAAAAAAAACACTTGTCACAAACTATTTGAGACAACCTGAAAAGTCACGATACACGCATTCATTTAAATTCACTCGAACTGTTTTTTATTGGATAAAACGCCACCGATTCAATAAAAATACACGATTTAATGAAAATAAAATGAAAATGTCACATTGCGAGTTCCCGCCAAATAGTCTAAATATTTTTAAAAGCCTTAGTTTAAAGGCCTTAGTTTTGAGTGCCTTCGTGAAATAATGAAACAGTATTTTGTCATAAAAGAAAATTTGACTGGCAACCGAAAAAAAGTGTTGCATGTAACCTCTTTATGCGAAAAAAACATTTCGGAACAATATTATGCATTTTAACTGCATTTCAATGGATTGTGTTATGTATTCAATACAGTTTAGTGGAGTTGGCCTAGCTCTTAATCATCTTCTCAATGAGGTCAACTAATAATTTAAAAAGATTTTTGGCAAATATAGTACAACTAGCTACTATGTACCATGCGTACAAAATTTCATCGCTATCGGTCCAGCGGTTTAGGCGTGAAAAGGTAACAAAGAAACAAACTCACAATCGCATTTATGATATTATTTTGGTTTTTTTTTTAAATAATGCATTACAGATATCAGTGTGGCTACAAGAGAGATCACGATACAATTGTAATTCTCTTTCCTTTACTCACATAACTGTCAGATAGCAACTCAAGACAGGAAATTGGCAACTACATTGTAGGTAGATACCGTTTAATAAATAACTTCCAAAGGAAATGCATAGAAAATGCTCCACATTTCTGCGGTGCGGTACTACAGTTATGAGCTTGAGAGTTTTGTCACACCCTTGTGTATCGCTGTATACAGATTTTGTAAGAATATCTAGCCTCATCAAAAGCTGAAGCTCATAGTAAATTTCGAACCCAGATCTTCGTTACATTATTCGATACTAGATTCCGCCCCGCAGTTTCACCCGCGTTCCCAAGGGATCTTATTTTTTCCGGGGATAAAATGTAGCCTATGTTCTTCTCCGTACCATAGGCTTTCTGCATACCAAATTTCATCGTGATCGGTTCAGCGGTTTAAGCGTGAAAAGGTAACAAACAAACAAACTAACTTTCGCATTTATAATATTAGTTAGGATTAGGATAAGGATTATTACATCTCGTATAATAACTATAGGGGCACAAGACTCACCTAATAAAGAGGGGAAACTCTTAGTTTACAAAAGTTCTGGATTAAACTATACCACCCTGTAAACGTTAGTTAATTTCATAACTTAGCAAAATCTACTTAATTAGTTACATAATTTATCGAATTAAGTTTCAAAAATTAATATCGATTAATCGTTATAAATTGTCTCGGGAGTTCCACAAGTCATTGTATAACCTTATTTATTTTAATTGGAATCAACTATATTATTCTCTAGGCAATATTACTGTAACTCATGTATATGCATTTGCATATCGTTTTATTATCTATTTGTAATATTGTTTCACAAAATATTTCAACATTGACACAAGTATAATATTACACAGCTCGTATATTACTGAATAATAATATGTCTTAATTAGACGCCATTAAGGCTATCCGTGTGTTAAAAGGAATAAAATTGGAGTAGGCGCTTTAATTTTTCATGAATATTTAAAAAATTGGATTGTTTCCATAATAAAAAAATATTTTGAATATGGAACAAAATTGTGCGTTACAGTTGCCGACATATGGTTTAAAACATTTATTTCTCACTTTCGCCCCGCGGTTTAACCCGTGTTCCCGTGGGATCTTATGTTATCCCGGGATAAAAAGTAGCCTGTGCTATTCGAGACTATAATCTATCTCTCTGCCAAATTTCATCCAAATCAGTTCAGTAGTTTTTGCGTGAAAGATTAACAAACATCCATCCATCCATCCATACTCACAAACGTTCGCATTTATAATATTATAGTAAGGAAGTAAGGATAAAGAATCGACAATTCTCTTAAATGAGAACTAAAAACAAAATAAAAAAAATGATGAGACATTCATTACACTATGGTGTGAGAGTCGATCTATAAATGTTTCGTCCACCACATGTCATGCGCACGCGCCGATTACTTGACGACATCGACAGTCATTACCAATACATTATAGAAACTGTCCATGAAATCTTTGATGGCATTGTGAAGAATCTGAGATAAGATTGATCCATTTGTTCGTTTTTTTTTATGGAAAAAGTTATAATGGACTTTTGATGGACAATGTGAGGGAAAAGTTATGGCTTCTCCGATTGTATATTAATGCAGTGTGAAATGAAGTTGTTATTAGAGAGAGAGAGAGAGAGTGCTTAATAAACTTGGTCATAAATTTTAGTTTGTGGTAGATATTTTGATTGATTTTATATATGGAGTAACCGCAAAATATTATAAGACTATGTTCCGCCCCACGGTTTCACCCGCGTTTGGTTGATCTTGTGTTTTTCCGGGATAAAAACGTATAAAGTTAATCCAAAATATATTCTATCTGTGTGCCAAATTTCATTAATATCAGTTTTGTTGTTTTTCTCTATATCTCTATCTGTCTCTGTCTGTTTCTCCGCTTACTTCTAAACCACGCAACGGATTTTGATACGGTTTTCACTAATAGAAAGAGCGATAAGCAAGGAAGGTTTGTGTATATAAATTGCACCCGTGCAAAGCCGGTACGGGTCGCTAGCCTTAGTACATATATTTCGAAAAAATATTACCGGTCAAATACAAGTAATATTTGCAAAAAAAAAACATGCATATTCTCTATTCAATCACCGATTAAAATGTACCGGAAATGCGTAAGAGTTATCGACACGCAAGGTTGGACACACTGACATTGCTATTCGTACACATATTTTTTACTTCCGAATTAATAGATAGATACATACATACCTACCTTGTTTACCTTTCATCGTGTATTGAAGTCTACCGGTTTTTACCTACGCTCAAGTTTATTAATAAACTACGCCCTCAGCAAGGTAGCTGTCAGTCTCTCATTGTCAGTTTGGGAATAATTTTCTGTCGCCAAGTTCTTCGCGTTCGTATCCAGCAATTGCACTTGAGAGCAAGTCTACTTCTAGGATTTGTGTGCTCACCACCTTTGGTCACATCATCACTTGGGTACCATGGAGTGATTATATTGAAATACAAACTATTCATAGTAAAAACCTAATGAAAACTTATGATTCCAATAACCATCAACTAGCTGTTACTGAAACCAGGAGGGTTCACTCACGTAGGAAATGGTGAGAACATCCCTCCCAATAACACTGCTATGAAAAAAAAAACTTTGACAACCCTAATACCACATCTAGTGCCTCTATCTCTACAAACACGCTCAATTAAATAAAAAAAAACGGTCGTAAAAACAACAAAACAGTGATTAGAACAGTTAACGGTAATCGTTACATTATCGTAACATTGTTACGTTAGGTTACGTATACGTTCACGTGAAGTAAACCTTCGACTTAGATTTTATGTAATGCAATAATTCTAATATTTTTATTATGAAATGAAATGAAATGAAATGAAATGAAATGAAATGAAATGAAATGAAATGAAATGAAATAATTTATTCATTCAAATAGGCCTTCACAGGCACTTAAGAATAGTCAGACTCTAACGCACGGTTCGGAAGGTTGCTTTTACTGAGAAGAGCCGGCAAGAAACTCAGCAATTACTCTTTTCAAAACAAACTTAAGACTATTACATAAAATTTATCCTGCAAGAGCGAGCGCTACACCCAAGCATTGTCGTCATTTAAATATTCATTAACGTTATAGTATGCCTTTTGTACTAAAATAGACTTAACACGTTCCTTAAATTTATGTAATGGCAAATTTAAAAGTGCAGGAGGGATCTTATTATAGAAGCGTGTACACAGTCCCAAAAATGAACCTTGCACTTTTTGGAGTCTATAAGCAGAGGTTACAAGTTTATGCTTATTTCTAGTATTAATAGTGTGCATGTCACTTGTTTTTACAAAAAGACTTATATTTTGTTGTACAAATAATATGTTTGCATAAATGTACTGCGATGCTACTGTGAGGATATTAATTTGTTTAAACTTATCTCTGAGGGAAGCTCGAGAACTCAAATTATAAATTGCTCGCACCGCTCTTTTTTGCAAAATGAAAATAGCTTCTATATCAGCGGCCTTACCCCAAAGCAAAATGCCATAGCACATAACACTATGAAAATAGCTAAAATAAACTAATCGAGCTGTATCTACATCTGTTAGCTGTCTAATTTTTCTAACTGCATAAGCAGCCGAACTAAGCTTCCCCGCGAGACATGATATTTGGGTGCCCCATTGAAATTTTGAGTCTAAAGTAATCCCTAAAAATACTGTTGACTCAACAAGATTGAGAGACTCATTATTTAGCACCAAGTTACATCCTATTTTTTTTACATTGGGTAGTGCAAATTTAATACATTTAGTTTTCTTTGCATTTAAAACTAAATTATTAACAGTAAACCAATTTAATACCTGAGCTAATGCACCATTTACATCGTCATAATTGGATTTCAGTCTATCAACACTAAAAAGCAGTGAGGTGTCGTCAGCAAACAGTACAATGCCACAGGTATTTTTGACATAAAAGGGAAGATCATTTATATAAATTAAAAATAGAAAAGGACCTAGAATAGAGCCCTGCGGCACACCCATATGCACAGGAGAACCAGATGATTTAACTCTATTGACATCAACACTTTGAGTTCTTTCCCCGAGATACGACTTCATCAGATCAAGTGCTGTACCCTTGACTCCATAATAATTAAGTTTACGTATGAGTGTTCGGTGATCAACACAATCGAATTATTTGGTGTTGTTTATTCCGGAAATATGAATTTTATTGTTAACCGTTTTATTTGTTCCAATTTTGAACTTCAATGACATCGGTACCATATTGTATAGTTTGATAGCTTTCCTCATTATGTGAATAATATAAATGACATTGATAGGGCTGTAACATTTTGCTATAGAAGATGGTTAATTTGTAAAAGCGATATTGTAGAATATTTCACTTCATAATATATTTTTTATTTATTTTGTGATTTCACAAAACTTTAAATTGTCGATAAATTTAACTCCTTAAACATAATTTTCTTTTATTATTGCATTGCACGTTTGTTTGTGAATTTTCCATTTAATTGCACCAAGTACATTATTCATAGAACCGTATTTTGTTTCCGACTTTGGTGTATTTATTGAAAGTTCCGAGGCAATTTTTTTGAGGTTTTATTTTAGAACTGATCAATGGAATGTAGTACACTAATAAGATTTAAAAATGGAATTAACAAGTTGGTTTCGATTTGTTATTTGTATTCTTCTTTTTTTTTCGTTTTAATAAATTCATTTGAATTCGAACGACTCATGTTCGAATGTAGTCATTAGTTTTTTAAATATTTAAATTTCAGTACAATTCCCGATTTAAACATTGTATTTTGTCAATGAATTATAAGCCGTAAACCTATCATAACAAGTGCTATAAGTAGACAAATACCTAATTATGAATACGTGAGTTTTCAAATAACTTGTAGCACAGGAACTGTCAGTAGTCAGTCAGGTCCCAGTTGGAAAGTAAGGTCGTCTCTCGAGGTCAGAGTTATTGTGCTGGACTTTGCGTGCTTCGGGAATTTCATTGTTATAAATAATATTGCGTTTTTTTTCTGACAAAGAAAACCAATGACTTTGACGGGCCGGTTGGCGTGGTATGTAAGGTACCCTATCTATCACGCCACAGGTCGTGGGTTCGATTCCCACTCAGGACATACATTTGTGTGCATGAACATCTGTGTTTGTATTTACAAAAGAAAAGTATTATAAAGTAGTATATCAGTTATCTGGCTTCCATAGTACAAGGTCTGATTGGCTCTGGCTTGGGGTCAGATGGACGTGTGTGAGGAATAATGTCCAAGAATATTTATTTATTATTATTATTGTTTTGCCTACTGACGACCAATCATTGTAAACAGTGTATGGTTTCTTTTGGACCATAAAATATAATTCATTAGACATTATCTGTGATGATCTAACTTAGTTCTCCCTTTTCATATCTTCATTGGTGATGGTATAAGACATAGAAAGGAATAGGTACGAACCAACTTCTTCACCCAAATTCTTTCAAAAATCTATAATTTAATATTATTATGTATGTTTATTTACAACAAATATTCACAATCAATGTATAAAATACAAACTATGATATATAGAAAACATCCTCAAAGCCCTCGCTGCTGTCGATAGGCAAGGTTCCCAACAGGCTGGCAGCGTTCCCTTTTTGGATGGCCAAGCTTATGCGTTGGCGGAAAAAGCTCCCAGCCCGTCGGTCTCCCGAAGCCTCGATGAGCTTGGATGATAAAATCCGAGCAAATCGGCGAGACTCGAACCCCCACGGACCCATGGTTTCCACTGTGAATGGCATGAAAAAAAATTAGAACCAAGACAAGCGTATTTTTTAAATTTGGATTTTTCAGCACCGGTCGCAGCCGCCCCAGCGACTTTACAAGTCGCCAGTAAGTGGGAAGGCGCAAGTGTATCTACAAACGTGGCATCCCACACCAGCGGCTTGCCAACACTCCACGGGATCAAAGTCATACCATCCGGCCTCTTGCCATCGTCACGAGCAATTCCGACTGGTTCTAGTACAGAAGGCACGTTCTATAATTTGAACCTGATAGAGTAAAATCTCATTTTCAAAAAAGGATGTATTTCCCATGTTAATTTTGATATGTTGTAATGACATTAATTCCGTATTTAGTTTTAAAAGTCAGTGTCAACTGCTGTGCAAGCGCTCTCTAACCGTAAAAGCGGATGACATTTCAACACTATGTTAATTTCAAAATATGCATAAACAAATAAGTATTTATATGAATTTTGTATAATGACATGTTTAACGGTCGATTGATGATTTGAGTTTGATGGTAGAGATAAGGTAAAAAAAATATTACAAAAGTACCTTTAAAACGAACCATAATTTTTATTATTATTATAATCAAGAAGAATAATGTTAATTACTAGCCTTCCGCCCCGCGGTTTCATCCGCGCACCCCCATTTAACCCTCTTAGGGGTTGAATTTCCAAAAATCCTTTCTTAGTTAGGCATCCACCTACACTTTATAAGGTAGGCAAAATTTCAAGTCTCTAGGTCCAGCAGTTTGGGCTATGCGTTAATATATTATAATATGACGGGCCGGTTGGCGTGGTTGGTAAGATACCCTATCTACCACGCGATGGTCGTGGGTTCGATTCCCACTCAGGACAAACATGTGTGTGCATGAACATGTCTGTTTGTCTTGTGTCTGGGTGTAATTATCGATAATATGTATGTATTTACAAAAGAAAAGTAGTATATGTAGTATATCAGTTATCTGGCTTCCATAGTACAAGCTCTGCTTAGTTTGGGGTCAGATGGCCGTGTGTGAGGAATAATGTCCCAGAATATTTATTTATTTATTAATAATCAGTCAAATTACCATTTTATATAATTATACAGATTATAATTTGATATTGGCAACTTATAGAAAGAATAACTACTGGCAACTGCCGCAGGGCAAGAGAAAACAACCTGTCACCCGCCCAAATTCGAATTAAAAAACCTGTTTAGCGCGCTTTTTGCTTTTACCCCGACCTCGATTCGTTGATCATTCAGCGGAGTTCGAAGCGGCCGGCTGGTGTGCTTACTTTTTTAAATTTCCACTTTTCACACTTTCAATTTTGTTGAACTGAGAAGGAATGTTCAACGCTGTTTTCTATTAGAGATTGTGAATGAAATGGGCAATATGTTTATCACTTACCTTTTCTTTCATTAGCAGTTCCATTTTTCCATAAGACCCGGGTGATCGATTGATCATAATATATAAGTTACTAGCTGTCCAACGCGGTTTCACCCACGTTCCCGAGAAACAAAGTAGCCTATGTCCCTCTCTATACCATAGGCTATCTGCGTACCAAATTTCATCGCGATTGGTTCAGCGGGTTAAGCGTGAAAAGGTAACAGACAGTTACTTTCGCATTTATAATATTAGTATGGATTGTTCTTTTTTGATAATGTTTCAAATTAGAAGGTATACCTAATAACATTATATTTGTGCCGGTTTTGCCGCTAATTGATAGAATATGTATAATAAAAGTATTTTATAGCTGTAAGTGAATTATCCTTAAAATAGCTAGTAGATTATACAACAAGTGAAAAAAAGGGAATTTAATTCGAGGGACTAAGTTGGATCCCGAGAACACCGAAGGATTCTAGAATATAATCCCGAGCGTAGCGAGGTATTCTAGATTAGAATCCTGAGCGGAGTGTTGGGATACAAGGACCGAGATGAATTATTGTTTTCACGAGTATACTCTACGTGTGTACTCTACTTTTTACCATTGACTGCGAGAAAATAAATAGTAGTATAGTATTTCTTTTATAATTAATTTTATAGCTCTATGGAATAGCTCCATATAGCTAGCCAGTACGTACTTTCAGCACGTTTTATTTATTTTTGTACATAATTCGTATATTCGTGCTTGTTCCAAATTCAAAATGTATTTTTTTTCACTCAGTGACTAAAGGAAAGTTTTATTCACTGTTATCGATAAAATGCCCTTTTTAGAGTGGCAATGGTAAAAAGATAATTAGCGTTCACATTTTTCAAAGTTAATTCTTTAAAATATTCTTCTATTACAGTTCGACATTCAAATATTAAGAATGTTCTAAATATTTTAACATGCTCATTTAAAACTATTTTATTTCAATTTATCAGAGAGTAAGCTTCTAGAAACTTCTATCTTATAAGAAACACCAAGTTCCGTATGAAGTTCAAGGTGATCAACACTTCAACAGTTAATAAGCTGTATTTTTATTTCCATCAGTAAAAAAAAATACAACAAAAAGGAACTTTAACAAAAATACTACTTAATATCCTTATCGAAAAGTAAATAAGTAATATTTATAATAGCTAAGGTACCTACTTCAACAACACCATAGAATTTTACTATGAAACTAACTGATTATATTACTTAAAATAGTGATTAAGATAAATCAGGCTTGGCAAAAGGACTTAGTATCCAATTGCATTTTTCCGTGTTGCCATTTGTAGCCGATCATCGACCGTTTCGGTCGTGCCACCATTGACCTAAAACGGTCGTTTGTCTATGGGCTCTATGGCTTGTCTACAAGTCTTCAATTATGTACGTGCTTCGTAACCGGTACTGCATAGTGGTACGCTAAATTAATTTTCGGGTTTTTTTTTTCTTTTAAATTCTGTAACACAATGAGTAATGTGGTACCTTTAAATTCATTAATGTAACTATGTCATTGTATGTATTTAACTGTTTTTCCTTAAAAATCATATCAACTTAAGGCTTTATTTACAACATAATAAGTTAGCATTGTTGGTATAAAGTGTCTTCTTTCATAATAAAGGTTTTTTGTCAATACGTGTGGCACGGCAAGAACTATGCTTCAGCTCCACAGACGGAGAAGGGGCTGTTTCGAAGATACAGATAGAAGTAATTATTTTTGTTATTATTTTGTCTAGTTCGTAGCACTGTGCGAGCATAACGCGACGCCAGTCGCCGTCTGTGGGTGGGTACACAAAAAATGCAGTTTCACTCTCTACGCTCTGACCTCAATACCGTGATTGATATCTTTGGTATTACGATATTTGGTTCCTTTGGAATCAATGTGATGAAAAAAAACTACATTTATAAACATTACAATATACCTATTTCCAATTTTATTGTTTATATATTAGGAATGTAGTGCAATGCAATAGTCAAATGGTAAAATGACCTTTTTTTTTAAAATAAATACGTCTGGTAATACCTACTGTAAAATGTTTTTGTTAAATTAATGATGTTCCAGTATTATTATCTGATTTCAAGGGACCATCTTCAAAGAATTGTTAAATTCATCTGTCAAATGATAGATTTGACTCACGAAAAAATTTAACTCATTTATAAAATATGCAAATTATTTTAGACCCTGATGCCATGCCATTGGCCTCCCAGCTCCGTTCGAAAGTGTCCAAAAATTTTGCGAATTAATCTCAATAATCGATTTCATGTACTTGACATTCACGTCACCTTTCAAAGAAAAGTAATAAGCAAAAATATACTTTATTATTATGTAAACAAAGAATGAAATAGTTTAGAACAACAGAGAAGACTAAAATGCTAATTTATGCAACACCAATCGCAGCCGTGTGGTTTTGAAGTTCGATTTGTTTTTCCTTATTTAAAATTTGAAATGCATTCACAACCACCAGTATGTGATTCGATTTTTAAAATCCAATCTCAGAACTTTCTTCTACGCATATTGTTTTCTATATTATTTTAAAACCTTTCTGTTTGTTTATCTGTGGAATGTAGTCTCTATTCAGTCTTGTGGAATATAAATTGATTAAACTATATTATGTGGTAGTTGTTGTGTGTTAAAGGAAGAAGTGATAGTAAACAATGAAGATTACTTGTTTTTTTTATTGCCGTAAATTCTCGTTTCTTGACATATAAATCTAACACAACATCGTAACACATATGGATGACATAAATAAAGCTTGTAATTGAATGGGTAATGAATACCTATTCGTTATTTAATTTATGTTATTTTCTTTAGTGTGAAATAATAATATTACTGTAGTAAAAATGACAACATCTTCTAACACAGCATCTTCGCGCTTGTTACACCGTGAATACACACAAAAATTATCACACAATTACAATAGTCGTGTGAACAGAATTTTGGTGGAATGCGAATTTCTTATTTTTTAGCTATAGCTTTCACTTGCATATCGCTTTCGGTGGGGTCAATGTGTTGCGCGCTTGATAGTAGGTTAGGTTTCAATGATTTGAATCTGGAATGTACAGTTTTCTTTTTATTGTTGTCGCGAGTTTGAAATTGGAACTTGATTTATTTTATAATAAACATCAATCCTCTTTCGTTGGTTTTTTAATAGGATATTTTTTTTCTTCGAAAATCCTATTTCTCATTCTAGGTAAGTTTAAAATAATGAGCCCTAATAAATAATTACGTGTATTATATGCAAACGAGAACGCCATGGTGCTATTTCCCATAACGGACCATTGTTTTCACCATCACTATGGGATCTGACCTACAATCCATTGTTGGTACAAATTCTGACCTTGTGTATAGGATAATTAAGTTTTTTGTTTATGTTTCTCTTTCTCTAATATTGTTCTAATTCCCTTTAAAATACTATCAATTGTTATCTATCTACTTACATGGAAAATGTGTTTGTATAACATAAGTTAATTACACACATTTAAAAAAAAAAAAACACTCAATAGGGATGTGTTAATTTCAAAAGTTATATAATCATAATATCAATACGTGAAGCTTAAAATTTGGCACACCTATTTACGAATATGTATTACGGGGATGGAGGAATATGAAATGTGGCACAGTTAAAGTTTATATGGAGAAGGAGGCGGAAAGCCAATATTTTTATATAAAATGTGACGGAGAACCACCATTCGTCTCGGCATCGTCTTTAGTAGTCATGTCGGGTCTAATGGGCGACATCGGGGTTATGCGAGCACAAAACCAACTATTTACAGTTCCGCACAATTTTATTATAGTTTCTACAATTTTAGAAATAATTGAGAAGCAGGTTCGCGACACCAATCTAACCTCACTACTATAGATCCACCTCGATCAACGACCGTTTACAGAATGAGCCTCACTCGCCCAGCGAACGTTAAGATGGCGCCTCGACCCCACTCTAGGCTATAATCCTCTGCTCAGATTGGACATTATACAATGCAGTGACCTTTAAATAAATTAGTTAGATTTTACAAAATATTAAAATTAAATAAATCAAATTAAATTAAATTAGGATTTAACAAGCTATTTTCATTTAACAATCAATCTTTTAACTATCAATCAATAGTATTATCAATCATATCACCACTATCATGACATAATATCTATGCTTGATCAATAACGCGGCATAGACAAACATAAAGAAAAGAGTTCGCATGAGTGAAGTGATTTTCTTTACATTCTTAATAAACATATATACTCTTTTGTTTAATTATGGTCGAATTTTGACCACGGCCGACTACTAGTAATAATTAACGCTTATGCATTCACACAATATGTATTTATATACGACCGAATAATAAAAAAAATCATGAGTTACTTTAATAGAAGGCACGTGTTCTATGTAAAATTTAAATATTTTTCACATATTATGAAGCTTGAAATCTATTATTTTTTTATTTAAGTAGGTACTTCATCTTACGGCTATCGTAGGCCTTATATCACACCGTTGCGTAACAATAGTAAAGTCGTGTGATTCACCACGAATGTTGCTAGGAAGTATACACTTCCGAGCATTCAATGGAGCTTATCGCCGATCGAAACAGGCCTCGTTTTGTAACATGTGCTAGCGAATGAACCAGTTTTTGATTTATGTGGGGTGTTAAATACGGTCACACGATTATTTTGCAAGTATTATTTTAGATTCGTGACATGGAATTCTTTGGCTCTTATAGTCCTAAATGGTAAACATAATAGAAGGGGTCAAACTCAAGGATCCATGGGTATATTATTATATTGTTTTCAAAATACGTCTCGACTATGAAAACCTATTCGGTCTCCTTACGTGAACCCCTTGAAAATCCCAGGATTTAAGATTGCGCCGTCTCTTTTTGTTATATGACGTTAGAAAGTGATGGATGGGTACATTTAAAACCTAAGGTTTACTAAACAACTACGCGTAATAAGGGGGTAATGATTTGCTTTGAACATTAATCAATCTAAACAAATCAGACTAATATAACTAAAAAAAAAACTGTCAATGTTTCAGTAACATGAATTTTAACCAAACAACTTATTGTCAATTCTTTGAACACTACTATTTTCGTTAACGGTGTGTATTGAAGCCGGTCATAATACCTACCATGGGTTGGATAATTGCCAAATAGGTCACAATAGAGTCGTAGAGGTTAAATTAAACGTGGGGACGTCGCGTTAATGATGAAAGATCGCTTCGAGCATACCTACAGACGGGTGTAGCTTTTAAGTTATCTGTGTAATAGTGATCTGTAGCTTAGCCACAGATATATAAATAGTCCTAGGCTTAGCTTATGTTATAAAAATTATGGATAAATTTGGTTGTCACACTAGTTTACTTTGGATAAGAAATCTATGTTATCTTTCTATGAGTAAAACTTTGTTTAAATGCGTATTTATAGTAAGATTAAATTGGTAAGAATTTAATTGGGAACCAAATTGAATTATTCAAGAATGTTAGATACTATTTTTTTATAAAAAGAAATGGATTTATATTTGTTTTTATTGAACAAGAAGGTGATGGTCTTTCTATCGTTACAGCCTAAGTTTTTTTTTAAATCAAATAGTATTAGCTGTTTTGCATTCCCGCCATTAAGGCTCCAGTCTCCCTAAAATCAGTGTTCCTGCGGAATTTATCAGAAAAGAAATATTGTTTTTTAGTCATCAGAAAAGCAATAAATGAAATATATTTTACGTTATTTTAAAGTGTGAGATTTGAAGTTTCCAATACATATTTTATTTTTTAATTTGACGCCACTTTTATTAGCTTTGTGAGGCTTTAAACATACCTCTATTTACGTTCCACGCGTAGACGGTCTCATTCATGCACACGCTACGAATAAAATATAACAAAAACAAGAAATGTATTCAGATTACATTTGTCGGCAAATCCTTTACAATAATTTTATCTAGTTACTTTTTTCAAAATTGTCTTAATTTCTTATTTAAATAGCATTAAAAAGTTATAAATTTCTGAATTTGACCCTTGCAACATATATTTTTTTCTATTACAAAGTAATGGTTTAGAGAAATCACACTTTAGCCACTCCGTAAGCAACTACTTATCTGTCGAATAAAAAATATATGCATTCAAAAAATCATTTGAACTAAATTTACCGAAACTAAACAAATAAAACATAAAATGCATCAAAATTCCATTCAATTCCGCTGGGAATTGACAGCGTTCGTTGTGTTATAACGTTAAGGTTATAACACAACGTTATAAGGTTAAGATTCAAAAAAATATATAATTTAGCACTTTTAGAAAAACTTACGGCCAATCGTGGTAAACTGTTCTTTTGACAATGATCTCACTGTATTGGTCATAGAAACTAAAAACTATATTTATTTAATATAAAACTGGTCAACCTTGACCAATTATATGTAAATTTACGTTTATTTACTTAAATTGGATAATATAGTACTTTAGTTTTTGTGTAGATGGCGGGTCACGATATTTTTTTTCGATTACGTTATTTTGACCAAATTAAACGTGACAAAAATAAATTAGATTTTTTCTTTTAGGTTTTTTTCTTTAAGCCTTTTGTTTTTAAGTAGGATGTTAAAGACTCATGTCTTCGTGATTTACGAGAATATAAGTTTTGTATTGAAATAAAGTTTTTTCTGAAATGTCGTAAAGAAATCTGAGATTTTTTTACGACCTTTGACTTTTAATTATTAAAAAAATAATAAAGTAATTCAAATAATCAAACATATCTTTAAATACTTTATTGCTATTGAAATGCCTACAATTTTTTACATAATACAGTTTTTTTTATGAAACAAAATGAAATTTATTTGCTCGAATAAGGGTAACAAAATAATGGTAAGTAATAAAATAAATATTGTACAGTATGCAGTTATACAACGTGTTACAAAATACCCCGTAAAAATTATAATTAATTATCAAAGCCAAAAATTTTGTCAATCCTAGTCAGCTGTCATGTCAGAGAACCAGATTATTTAACAGAAAGGCCTACGTACCTATTTTACCTATTAATTGTCTACTTTAATAGTTTTTCTATTTTTCATTAATAAATGTTTGCTACCTCAATACAAGGATGTCATTATACTCAAGTACTGGCTTCAAAAAATGTCATGTTGGAAAAAAAATATATGTTGTCAATTTACGATTACTATTTTTGTCCTTCCGCAAATTAGGTAGAAATATAGGTACATTCTGCGTAGTTTACTCTTTAATTTGACTGAAATAGGGTTTGCACATCAGTGTAAATAATAATATTTTTTTATTTTTTTGGGGTATGTTATACAGCGTTACCTACTACGGTTCTTAAATATTGTGAATGGACTCGTTATAAGGCCCCATTTAACCTCCTTTCGGCTTTACGGGTAGTTTTGTAACACCCTGTATAATCAAGGTAATATAATACTCCTAAATTATGTAAAACAAACCATTACACATCTACATCATCACTTTGACATTAATAACATCTGTAGTTTCGCAAAAGATTCTCACGCTGCACTCTCATTGAGCCGTGTAAGCAATTATTTCCACAACGCTCTCTGTATTTGTCTGATGTCATATAACTGTTCTTGCGATATTGGACCTCGTTCACATCTTATTATAGATATATTATGGATTGGTATGATAGAATAGAATAAAAAAAAATATTTGGTAGAGTCAATTTGTAAAGTTCATATTTATGAATGAATGAATCCTATCAGGTTTAATTTGAATAAATCCGTTTTTGATTTAAGAACGCAGATTTGAATTGTTATTTTTGGCTTTTATTTAAATTAGCGTTCGGCGAATAAATATAATAAACAAGATAGAAAAATAAGTTCATTCCAAATTTAAACAATATTCTATAGTAATCAAATTTAGAACTAAGCCAACGATTACAAATAATTAACCTAGTCAATAGCTTGGTAATTAGCCTCGTTGTCTATTCCATAATTCTTTGCCATTACTGTTAGACGGAGCTCACAAAAAGCTCAGATGAACCTTTTGATCTATTATTCACTCCAAGTACAAAGACAAATGTATAGTTTTTGCCGACTTAATTTCAGTTTGAAGACTCTTCGTGTCTATACTTACCTAGTCTATAGTAGGCTCTATGACTGTTTTGCAATCTTCTTTATAGTAAAGTAGTTTAGACACAAAAGCTATATAGAACGATAACAACAACTGCTTCTAAATAACCAAGTAAAGGCTGCTGTTACATTTAGATACTGTTATATTACATTAGTTTATGTTATGAATTGTAAAATATATGAGATTTTAAATTAGACGGATCAAGAATATTCTATCTCATTTCTTGTTGTCCTTAGATTTGCAACTTAAAGCTAACTAATAATACATTATAAGTAATGTCTGTTGTGATGGTTTTTGTTGGGTTACGGAGCGGTATATTTGCATAAAGAAAAAATACCTGCCCTTTAATTATTTCTGCAAATAGTACCTACCTATTAATCTCTACTGCGCGGTTGAAACCTCTTACCTCTCTCTTACTCTAAGGTTACGAATGGTAACATCGACTTCCATGTAGCTTTAAATCCAAGCTTTACTCCAGCAGCTTATGACCCAGATACTTCTATGACTAACATAGGGACACTTACAAAATTGTGTAAACTGAAACCAGTGTTCTACCGGTTCAGATAATAAATACGCTTTCTAACTACGTCTAGAACTTATACCTGACTAATAATTGCATAATAAAATAACCTTGTTATGATAGTAATCAATAGTCATTTCTTTTATTTGTTTTTATAACGTGCCACATTTTAAAATTAGAATTAGTTTTTTAATTGCTAAAAAGATTTGTTATCAAATTCAGCGAACTATAGTCACATTTTTTTTAATTCATCTGATTTAAATTAATATATTCCAATTTCAAATGATATTGCGTAAGCTGTGTTTGAAGACTAAGTTCACACAATAATGAAGTTAGCTTCAGATGGTATATATGTACGTTGAACCTAGAGCCGTGCAGTTGCCTGAAATAGGGTGTTTAGGGACATATTTTCAAGACTGAGCAAGTAATCACTACGATAATTTCGACTGTTGAACTTCGATAGAACTGTTCATAGGAAATCTGGTAGGCTCTTCGAATATAGACAAAAGATAAAGAGCCAGGATGTAGTCAGTTCTATCTCTACAAGTTTAAAACATTTAGGTTAAGTAAACATTTCTTTCATATAAACATCTATGACAAACAAGATTGCAACTTTACTGCAAGTGCATTGACTCAGGGCCTCACCCACTGACATAGTTATTTTGCAACCCACTCGCACTCGTAGCCATCACTACAGCTGTCCCATTCGCACGCATAACTTTTTACACGACACTTTTCCCGCCATAAAAGTTGAGACTTGTTTCGAAATGGTCTCAGGCTTCATAGGAAGCGGAGTTGTTCTAGATAATTGTGATAATACCTTAGTATTTAGGTTCATAATAATATGTAGTTTAGAAAAACTAATTATTTCAAGCATGTACTTAGTACTTGGTATGTATGTAGGCAAGTGTATATTTGTATTAAAGGTAGCATGACTTTTTTTAATAAATCAAAACTTTATCTAAGTATCTTCTATCAATCTGGCCCCCTAAAAATGCCGCTCGAGTAATATTACTAATGCAATTCATTTTTCGAATTCTCGGCAGATCTTACATATTTCAATATGTTTTATGTAAAATAGTCACTACAAATAGTCACATAGATATATATAATTTAAACTATAAAATGATTTGGTATTGATGAATCTGCCGTAAATTAGAGAAAATGAATTGCATTAGCAATATTGCTCGAGGTTCCTTTTTAGCCCCCCTTATCTATACATATAGTATGAAAAAAAAAATGTGCGTATGCCCGCGATGGTTTCTGAAATAGAAAAAGAAAGAAAAAGGCATAGCAATGGACGCCGAGGATTAATAAACTATCTTATTCACAAAGAAATATTAGTCAAATATTAAAACGCCTAAAAATCCCACACCTAAAATGCTTGCCCTTTAGCCTTTAAATAACACTAGCTAACTTTAGCAATGGATCTGACTTATGTAGCTTAAATAGTAAATATTAGAAATAATATTTTATTACGTAAACGATTGTCTTCACCCGATAGAAGGGAATGCTTTCTACTTGTGTTTATTTATATAAAAACAAGAACTGCATCTTACTTTCATTGAAAACCACCGACAATGCCAAGTAAAAGTGAAACGTACGAAAAGTAAAAATAAACATCGTTTTACGATAAAAATCGACAAGCGAAAAAAAGAACGCAACATTTTTCTGATAACATCGGTCGATCTCTATTTGTATGAGACATGAATGAAACTGACCTGCCGTATTTATTTATTCCCAGATGTCTAAAAGACATTCGCATTTTGAATTTAGGACAATGTAATGCGGTTTGTTAATAACTAACTATTCTACTTTCAACTTTATTACTTTACGTTAAAGAGTTTTAAATGCAATGATGCGCGAAATTAGTTATGTTTTTGAAAGGAGAACGTGTGAAATAATTACTGTTTTGATAGTGCCATGCGTATAATGAACTCCTTTATATTTGTACAGCAGGCAAAGATGAACTTTCCTACTTTAAACTAAGTAATATATTCCGAAATTCCCCGCCATAAAGATCAAAATTGCATGATAAGTTTTAAATGTCGGTTTAATTAAGCAGTACAGTTGGTTGTACAAAATAAATGCCATGCATTAATATCCACGGAAGTTATTTTAAACGGGAAATATAATTTTATCAGTGATAATAACGTATGTGGTCTCATTTTCGATTTAGTAAGTAAAAGTTATGTAAAAGTAAAATTGATCTTTATGGTAGTAAAGCTAAAATATTTTCTACTATTTACCACCTTCACTTATCTCATTACAAATAAAGATGGTTAAAAGAGAATCTCACATATGGTGCCAGTGAGCCATTTGAGAGAATAAATATTTAGAGACTCGTAAGATATTTACCCACTGACCTCATCAACAACGTGACAAATCATTAAGCGACACACGTCCAAGCAATGCGCTTCCGTACCTACTATATAAGCAGTTACATTCTATGTCAGAGAAAATAAACACACATTTAACTTGAATCCTACAATAAAAACTAATTAATTACTTACTGTCGTGATTAAAATCGTGAAATAAAATTAAATGTTTGTAAAAAAATAAAACAAAATGTTTATTACCTTTATTAGGCTAAATTAATTTTTACCTTGACTAAGCTTTTTTTTTAAATAAGTAAATATTAATAAGGTCATTTATAGGTGGTATCTGTACCTCCTATCTAACGTAGCAAGACTAACGTAGTGGTTTGGTTAAAGGTATATATACCTACTCTTTGACAGAAGGTTTGACCCAGTTAACCGTAAAAGAGTCAACAGTAGCGTGACGAGAATTACATTCAAAATAAGAAAGGCCGGATCCTTATTTGAATTTCAAACCTATCGAATTCCAATTTTGATTTCTATACAAGAGTGAAGGCAAAGTTGTCGAAAAAGATTGCTAATTTACCTAACAGTTTTATGAAGGTAGGGTACCTAAATTTCTATGCGAAATCCCAGAGCTGACCTAAATTAAACAATACATTTAACTATTATAATATTATATAATCAAATATTATCCGGACCAAACCATAATCGAAGTATAAACCATTTTATGAAGTAAGACATTTCCTTTGGGAAAAAAATCTTGCGCAAAGTACCTCGTAACAATTTAATTTGACGTCAAATATGTATTTCAGGTTGTTCTTTTTTCACACGATTATGTTAAATTGGTGGGTTATTTTATACCATGAATGCCAGTTCTGCATTACATAGATAGTTTTAGATTTCTTCATTATTGGGTGGTATTATGTTTGTATTTCATCTCGTCAATATTATCTTCTTATTTTTTTTTCTTTTTAATTTGTGGTTTTCAGTTTACTTACACACAGGTGTATCTGTGGTGTTATCGTCATCTAAAACACACGTATAGTTTTGTTTTCTTTTTTAACTTCAATTATCGTCAAAGTTGACAGTTTTAGATCATTTCTGTTATGGGGCTCAAAAACTAAACTAGTTAGGAATTTCTGTAAGTAGGTATATTTACGTACCATTATACTATATTGAAATTAAATAAACTGAAAACGCTATTTCAAGTAAGTATTCTGCTCATATTTTTTTTTTAATATACAATAAAACTTATTATCTATATATATTTATTGGCTCTCTTTGTAAGCGAGTTGGACTCTCACTTGATTGAGCAAAGTTGATCTTTTGAGAAAACTGTTTTTTTTTTTAAACCAATTAAATAGAGAGTTTGAAAAGATTTCAAAGTATCCACCTGTAAACTGTCAAACACAAAGTTACTCTGCACAGCTCCTTCTGTATTTCTATGACTGATTACATATTTGACAATAATTAATAATAAGAATATTAACATCTAATCAAACAATAAATCTAAGCCCTCATGATATTCTCGTTTAACCGATCGACCTTGCTTCAGTTACGGCTTTCTACAATGCATCTGGGTTAACGTAACGATACCTACTTACGAAATACGAGCAGAGCGGGTACGTCAAACTAGTGCAGTTTTGTCAGTAAAATCTTATTTACTTAAATTATTTTAATTCGTGAAAGGCCAAAATCCAGTATTTATATATTTTAAATATGTCTAATCCCTAAACAAACAGTTCATATATGTTTCAACATTTGTTTTATCATTGAATTTGATAAATAAAATAATTGAGAGATACGTATATCCCGCCATTCAAAATACTTATAATGATAAAGTACCTAATGACTTTGAAACTAATCTACTATATAAAAATAAGTCAGGTTTTCCTTCCTGACGCTATAACTCCAGAACGCACGAACCGATTTCCACGGCTTTGCATTCGTTGGAAAGGTCTCGGGCTCCGTGAGGTTTATAGCAAAGAAAAACATAAGATCCCACGGGAACGCGGGTGAAACCGCGGGGCGAAAAGCTAGTTTGTTATAATATTATACTTACCTGATTATATTTTATTGTTACAGAAATACAAAACGAAGAATTAATAGAGTCGTCCAGGATAAAAAGGGAAGGTGTCCCGGAAAACAGGGGTGAGTAATCAAACTTTACTAATTCTTCCAAATATTTAATTATTTCTGTAAAAAATATACTTCTATATACGCTTGAATGGATTGTCAATGCAAAACTTATTAATAGCTCTATTTCATTTAAACAATTCTTTCTTGTTTTACTACAAATTATCTACTTTATCTATTCTTTGCTCTAACTTTACTTTTCTCTAAAAATCTAACTCCTTTGAAAGTTTTGTGTATATTAGAAATAAAATTGATGACATTTATCAAAATTCTAAAAAATATCATCAATACAAAAAAACGGCTGTACAAAATTAGTGCTAACATGAATGCAAAATTGTTGCCCCTATTAGATCCTATTCTTTATTATTTATATTGTATTATTAATTGTATGTTTTTTCTTTCTCTTTCAAATCTAATCCTCTCCGGTCGTGGATCATCTCAAACGGACTGTTGTAATATAACGCACCTCCACGCTCCTATCCACGACACACCTGACGTTGATGACAATAATGATGACAGACTTGACAGTACTTCTAGTTAACGACCAGAAGAGGGACTATAACTCGAAGATCGGAAGGTACCGCAGCGTCAAACCCCTCATTGGCCTGCTAACGTCAACAGCGCGGACGTTCATCCAAGATGGCGTTACCACAGAGTATGCCACGCAAATCCTGGGTACTACATTAGACAACGGACGAATTTATGCTCAATTGTTAACAAAATCGTCCCTTGTATTGTATAATAAACCTTCAAATGTAGACGATCCAGTTATTGTTAATCCTACTCGCGTGCATTCCGTTTTTGACGGTGAATGGAACGTCAAGCAAGACTTAGGTTTCATCGAACCGGAGAAAATAGGTCTTAAGAATACTGATTATCTTGCACCGAATAGTAAAATGGAAATTGTTTATGCTAGTAAGCCTGTACAGGAAAATATAAAATACTGGAACACTCCGTCTGCACCTGAAAATCAGTTTGATTATCAGGTGTATGAGGAACCAGTCGGACGTAGAGTTCAGGCTGTAAAAGAAATTCCGCGATATGTTCAGCACGAAGCCTATAACTTACTTGACGGTCCAGCCATCGATAATGAAAAGAAATTTGAATTTATGTTAGAGCCATCTATTATAGAAACTGTTAATACTCTGCATCGACAGAGCAAGGCTTACGAACCTGTTACAGAACCTATTAAAGTAGATTCCCGTGTAAAAGAAGAGGTGCTTGATGATCCAAATATTGTTAAAGTAAAACCTAACCACGATTTGCCGACTTTTACGATTAAAAACGAATTTTCACCAATATTTTATTATATTGATAACGTTGAATCGCATCGCCCACAACAACAGTTGACTCAACAGACAAAAATGCCCAAAAAGTTGTTTGGGCAAAAAAGCGAACCGAGACCAAAGAAAACATTCACTTACGAAGGCTTTGCTGATTTCACGACAGTCGTAGGTGACACTGTTATTATATTCAGTCCTAACACTGAAACTGTTAACCCTCCTAATCCTGATGAAGTTAACGTTTTTCCTTCAGCTAAACGAGTTGATAAATTAGCAACCAAAATAACCTTCCTTTCCGCTGATATTCCTGTAGCCACAGCTACGTATAAAGCTCAAGACGTGAAAGCTGCAACACAATTACCTAAGCCTATCGCTACACCTAGCAGTAGCAGTAAAGAAGAGAATAGGTCTGAAAAAGCATTATTTAATGACGAAGAAAGTCTTGAAAAAGTTCTTTACGAAGTTGATAATAAGGTCCCGGATTCAATAAGTGTTCAATACAATAATGGATTTGAACTTAATTTAGATGTTATACAGCCTTCAGAAGCCGGTATGGCAACAACTGAGAGTAAGCGAGTTACTGATGATTTAGAAGTTTTACCTATACAAGAATATAGCTCGCAAGCTACCGAACCATTAAATTCTTTGCAACCTTCCGCTACTATTTTTGATGAGCCTAAAGAATCAGCAATCACTGAAAGTGAAATGTCAGATATTTTCACGAATTCTGAAGAAGAATCTGAAAACACGGCCGCAGAAATAACTGAAACACCAGAAGAAGAAGAAGTAAATGAAGAGGAGGAGGAAGAAACTACGACGGAAATGGAACAAGAAGTGATAACTACTACTGAAAGTGGACATAGTGAAGAGTCTTCAGAAGAACTAGAAGCGACAACAGAAACAAAGCATGATATTCATGAAGAAGTAATTTGTACTAACGGCTTAGAAACTCAATCGACAATGACAACAGCATACAAAACTTTGACATATTTAACAACATATTTTATACCTTTAGAAAGCACTGAAACCACTACTTCTATAAAGTCAGATGTAATTGTGGAAAGTAATATAGGTTATTACACAAATGTTGTATGCAGAACTAACTTCAACATTGAACCAACTGCTGTAGTAAATGTTGATGTAAATTACTCGGTCCATAGTATTTTGGAAGCGCCTGAAGCTGTTTCGGAGGACGTAGACTATTATCAGAGTAAACCACAATCACAAGTGGAATCAACAACAGAACCATTAAAAACCACTGAAAGCGAACAAGATCTACTTACTACAGTACAAGAGATAGAAGAGGAGGAAGATACACGTACAACTATAGGTTTTAGTTCCTTTGAAGAATCCGAAGAAGCTATTGAAGAGATGGAACCTTCAACATCTTCTACTACTACGACAACTACTGAAAGAACGACTTCAAGTAACAGTCGTGTTGAAGTATCAGTAACCACTGAACAATCACCTACACCTACTGAAAAATCTAACTCTGAAGAAGTTGAACTACAAGATCAAGAAAATGAAATAGATGTTATTTACAAAACCCTGTATACTACTTATACATACCTTACTACTTTCTTTGGAGATTCCACTTCAAGTGTTGCAAGTCATAAATCAGTAGTAACTAATATTATCACATCAACTATAGACCTTTCTCAATTAGATCCATCATTACTTGGCGCTTTCAATGAAGATGAAATAGCACCAACTAGCGTGGGAATAGGTCGACCAACAGAAACGTATGTAAATAGCGTTATCAATTTATTTAAAAATAAGGATGTCCTAGAATCTGTTGAAGTAAATGAGCAATATAGTTCTCAAACACCTACTCCTTCATTGGGAGATGATGTTATAGCTAGCATTAAACCAGATGCCGTCAAAACTTACTTTACTACCTATACTTTCTTTACGACTATTTACGTTGGTACTGATGCAAATGTATGCAGTCGAAACGAGGTGTATACAAATTATGTTGGACCTGATGAACTAATCCCAACAAAGAGTAATCCATTGGTTATTGCAAATACTAAAGCTCAATTTGATTTTAGAAATTGTAGGCAAATTAAGATGGAAGCTCCACCGACATCTGAAGATACCTCGTCTATGGAAACGACCATAAGTATGGTACAAAACGATCAAACTTCTGAGGAAAGAAAAGAAATTACTCTGCAGCCAACTCCGATTGAAGAATCCCGTGAAGTTGATATGTTGTTTAGCGTTGAATCAAATCCACTAGAATCTGAAAATTCGATTATAACAGACGTCAAATCGTCATCTTCAAAGGGTGAAAGGAAATATTTAGAAAGTAACAACATACTAGATGACCAAATCAGTTCTGAAAGTAATATCGATGAAATAATGCCATCACCCACACTTCTTTTACAAACGAGTTACACGACATTCACTTATTTTACGACTATGTATGTTGGAAAAGATTCTAGTAAAGTTAAAAGTCATTTAGAAACCATAACTAATGTTGTAACTGAGACAATTATGCCAAACAAAGAATCTGAAGAAGAAAAGAATTTGCCTATTACATACTATACAACATTTACTTATTGGACAACGTTGTATAAAGATAAGTCTACATCTATCACAAGTCGAGAAGAAATAGTTTCAAATGTTGTTACTCCTTCTGTGCAATCTATTCCAACAGTAAGTCCAATTGACACGACGCCTATTGACGTGGATAGTGTATTACCACCAAAAGATTTAGAAGTGGAATTGAAACCGTCACTTATCGATGATAGTTTAGAACAAGATGACGGCAAAGCTACTTTCTATACAACTTATACATATTTTACGACTTTCTACGCTGGTAATACATCGCAAATCAGAAGTAGTTTAGAAACTGTTACTAATATTGTAGACAATACCAAAGTTGTGGATGATAACCAATTGGGTCGTAAGGTTCCTAGTGGTTCAGTAGATAAGAATTTAATTCAAGATAATGGTGAAAAACCTCACATAACACCAACTGTAGTAAAAGTAGAAATACAGCCTACGCAATTGCCTGATCTTGGTTCAGCATCACCAACAGTCCTCCTAGGTACATACATAGATAATTTATTTGCTGAAGTGAAACCAGCTTCACCAGTACCAGAAAATGAGAAGAAAATATTATTCTCACAAGTAGCTGTTATTTCAGGAGATTCGACTGTAGTAACAAGTGATAATAAGCCTTTAAATACTGAGTCTAGCACTACCACGACGACTAGCACGGAAGCTAGTATTATCAATGCTACACCTGAAGTTATTGAGAGTTCAGTAGGAGAACCTGAAACTACAACTGAAATTAGGTATGAGTCTGAAGAAGACGATGATGCATCAAATACAAGAAAAAAATCTCGTCTTACTTTCACTACTAAAAAACCGTCATTTACTCCTGTTATTATACCATTTGCATCCAGAAACAGACCAACGTTTAGTCCAAAACGATTTCCATTGTTAAGTAGTGCAACTACTATTACTCGTGCTGATTTTACACCAACTATTACTGCTACGCCAACATTGAAATCTGTCAGGCCTTCTGGAGGTTTCAATAGTAACAGAAAACAATCTGCTTTCCCTGGTTCATCTAGCGCTGGAAAACGATTTCCTGGTCGTAGCAGCGTCCCTAACATATCTGCCAATGTACCATCAGCATCAAGAGTTAGTGGTTTTGGAGGAAGAGGAAGTATCCAACCTACATCAAGAAGAACTGGATTTAGATCAAGCTCTACAATAAGAGGAAACAGCTTGGACTATGCCAGTAGGTCAGCAAGTGCAAGAATTATAAGGCCGTCTCCTTCATCTAGATTACCTAATAGAAATAATAGGCAATCAGCAACTATAACGTACCCATCTGCAGATCAAAATGATGCAGAGACACTAGCAACCCAGCAAGATGAAAATGCAACAGAACCTTTGGAAGACGTAACAGAGGCGCCTGTGAGAACAACTAACAATCCCTTATTAAGATTCAGACGACCACCAATTGCGAGGCAACCAGGAACAGCTGTTACACCTCGTTCAACTACTCCTTCTGCAAGAAGAGGTATCTCTGTACGTGGTAGAGTAACAACTACAACCAGAAAAACAACAACACGTTCAACTAACAATCCACTTCTTTCATTACGCCGACAAAGGCCAAATGCTTTGTTCCCAAGAAGAAATTTGTTCAAACAACCTGAACCCGAACCCGAAGAAGAGATCAAAGAAGATGAACAAATAGTAGAAGAGAGTGATGAAATATTAGATGAAGAGGAATTTGAAGAAGATAATGATTATGATTCATCTGTAAGAAAAGAGAGACAGGTACCAACACCATCAACTCAATCTCCCAGACAAAGTTCTAATGCAGTACAAATAAGACCATTTGCCTTCCGTCGTAGATCAAAACGTCAAGTAGATTACGGAAATAGAAAATACAGTAATTTCAGACGACCAGGCCTTAAATCTATTACGACACGTCGTCCTGAACCTGAACCCGAGACTCAAGCACCGACTACACCAAAAAGTAGGCCTAGTAATCGTTACTCGGGTAATCGTCTGTCCACAAAATCTAGAACCACTACAGCTGCATCGTCACCGTCAAAACCTTCATCAAGACAGTCATCTAGCAGTAAATTTATCGTTCGTGGAGAAAGTAGAACTTCAACAACAACATCTGGTCCAGCTTACAGACGGGGTAAAGCCAGGCCACCTTCTAGAACTACCACTTCTGCATCTAGGCCCAAAGCTCCAAGATTAACATCTAATAAGAACTTACAAACTTCAAGGTCAAATCCATCACGGACCACTAGTAGTAGGTCACGGCCACGAACGACAACAAGTAGAGCATCAAGCAGACAGAGAAGTTCTTTCGAAAATCTTAGCGGAGAGAGGTTTAACTATAATAATGTATTGAATGATGGCAAAATTACTATAACTCATCAAATACCGACTGAAGTGACGGTGCCTTTTCTAAATGGAAAGATAACGGAATATAAGAATTTATTATCAGCTACACCTAGTATTGAAACGCTTTTGCTCAATCAGGTATCTACTTCAATAGGGCCTTTAGGTGACCCACAGTTAGTACTTGCAGCTGAATCTACAGAATTAGCCGATAACGGCGCTACTAGAGTTATTAAATATCTTCTCCATGAAACTCCTACAACGACCGTTATATTTACTCCTACGACAATAAGAGGTCGTAAAACATCTTATAGCCATGTTTTACCTAGTACAGTTTACAATGTTGAGGCTGTAACGCAGACTGTAGCTCCTGAAATTAACTCAAACGTACCGTTAGCTAATTTACTTTTGTCTCAACTTCTCCTTGGAAACCAGCAACCTGCGATCAACCCTCTCCTAGCGTTACAAGGACAGGGCTTGTTACCGCAGCAACCAATAATACAAACTCCAGTAACAGAATTTAAAACTAGAACTACGACATATGTAACAACAGTCACTGATAATAGAGAAACAGTTTTATCCATTACCTTTAAAGGTGTCCCAATTTTGACTACAATTGTAGATCCGACTACAAACATTATTACAGCTACTGAATTTGTAACAGATACGGTAGTCACTACGCCAACAGGCTTAGCACAGGCTCCACAACTAAATTCCTTGCTTCTTCCCCTTCTATTGCAGCAACAACAACAACAACAGCAGCAAATTTCGCTACAAACAGCTAATCCCCTACTTGGTCTAGGTCAATCTGACTTAAATTTAAACAACCTTAATAATCTTAATAACCTTAATCTGAACCAAGTACAAAATAACTTAAATCAAGATATTTATAGTAATAGCCCCAAATCAAACATTCTTCCTGACTTGACCAGTAATGAAGACTTTTCCGAAGATAATCTAGATAATGAGGATGATGCTCCTCCTCCTCCACCACCACCTATTCGCACTAGGAACAGGCCCAAGGCTTACAAACCTGCAGCTCCACCCAAGCTGACCAGCGTAGTGACTCTATACGTATCAGGAAGACATCCTGGTGAATTCAGTACAGTTTTATCAACAGTAGTATCAGATGATACACAAACTGTTAGGAAACGTGAAGCTATTTACTATGAAGATGTCAAAGTATTGCCATCAATACTTCCATCGGTTGATGAATTAGTTAGTTCACAAATGGATAGTGATCTGAATTTGATTATAGCAAATACAGAAAAATATTTCGAAAATACATCAGTTGAAAATCAAGTTGAAACGCAAAGTCTAGAAAGCATTGTTGGTGAAATAAGCAAACATATTAGTTATGACGCATCACCGACGTATGTCGTGGAATTAGCAAGCCCTTCTGCCATTAGAGATATAAAGCAAAATTCAGACGGGGTCTCGTGAAACGAAAACAAAACGGTTAGTGTATAAAGTAATGATTTAGTTATTTATTTACTTTGTATCATAGTAAGTTAACTATGAATAGTGCCTTATAGTCGTAACAATTTATTAGTTTTAATGATCGAAATACTCTTTTGTACTTGATTAGTTATTAACATTTCTTTAAGTTCACCAAAAATGTTTTCCTACGTTACCAGATTTGTATGTGTTGGGTAAAAAATATTTTAATTTAGGTAACAATGAACACTCACTGCCTAAGAATAAGTCTTAGTTAGTTATGAATTTTAATCATAATTACCTTTTGTAATACTCGTCTTTTTCTCCTGCTTGTGATTGTAAATTGCGGATGCGACTTAAAATGTTGAAACAATAAATAGTTTTAAAAAATTGTTTTCATGATTTCATTTACTTATAATAACACTTATACACCAACTAACAAATGATCTTCAAAATTACAATAAAGCATTATAATTTGCTTTCTTATGATATAAAGAAAGAATTTTAAAAAAACCTCGTAAAATCTGAACTGACGTCAAGAAGAATGACCATAAATAATATAAGAGGACATCTGAGGTTAATATTGACTTGACAGTAACGATACTTGACATGAATGATGATGCTAATGACGATTGATGCACTGACTTGGCCACTACAAATCTCAAGAACCCTGAAGCTCCCAAAAGCGGATGGTTCCAAAACCCTCATCCAAACCTGGAGGTGAGTGTTATTAGTCACCTATTTAATGTCAAAATACCTTAAATTCTATTTGTAGATGTTTTTCAATATTATTTTTACTTTGTACAAATTTTATCAATGTTGTGATAAAATTTATGGAATTTAAGAAATCATACAAATTGATGTAATATTCAAAAACATCTACGAAGAGTATACTATACGTAGTACTAATATAATAGTTGTAAATAAAGTAATTGCTAATTGATTTTACAGCATCCTTAACAGCACAGCATTCCGTAAGTAATTAGTTAACTATGTAGTTAAAACTAAAACTGTAGATAAAATAAATTAAGTTGAAATGGAGGCTATATCGTATTATTTCATAATACAAATAAAATGGGGGTTATACATTTTGAATTTAGATACTCCAATCTATAAATGACGAAGACGAAGCCAAAGATAAAAAAAGATTATTCATTAACATTAAAAATCTCTAAGTTTCTGTTACCTGGGACCATAGACGCCAGAATGTAAATCTTCTATTCTTAAATTATGAATGAATGATGCAAGACATATTAATGAGCTACACTGAATGCAAATGGTTTATGGTGGAGGCCTATGCTCAGCAGTGGATATCTCTAGGCTAAATATAATGATATATGATAAAAAAAATACGACGTAACCTCTATTTTTCTTGCTACTTGTAGTGATAAACATACTAACATTTAAGCACATACTAGTAATACATTTGATTAGATGTATCAGCTGTAGAAAATTGCTTTTACTTAGTATAAATGTGTAACAAATATCATAAAAGTACTGTTAATGCTTAGTTTATACTTGTACCAAGAATAATTGAATGCTAATAAACTTTTTGAAATAAAAAGATAAATAATCATATTTAATCTCAAAATATTTCTAAACTTTGTTTTATGTTTACTTAAAATGGGATTAAGGGAATTTATAATATTAAGCTACCTGCTATTTCAGGTTTCAACACAAATGCTATAGTCTATGATAACACTCCATGGAGACCAGGCAGAGATATGGATTTAGTTGAAAAACCAGCTTCAGAAGATGATGAAAGAAAACTTAAAAATCTAGCTACAAGAATCATGTCTAATGGAGTAGAAGTTTTGGTAAAGGATAAAAGTTCCGATGGAAAACTTGAACAGGTAGATTTTTATTTCATATTATATTTTTAATTAGATAAAGTTTTAGTTGATGTTGATTATGCTTTAGAAAAAACTTATATTTAGCCCGACTTACATTTAAGCTGATGATGTCTAATTTTACTGTTCTTAAAAAAACGTCTAAAATTACCTAAAATAATATTTTTTTCACGTACTTACCTTATTACTACTTAAGTGAATTTTCTTTTAAATGTAGAAATCCTACTATTTTAAGTAGTTTATTTTTAGACTTTCATCAACATTGAGACTAAGCTTTTTAATATATTCTTTTAAGCAGTATTACAACATATTTGCTTTAATTTTTCTCAGCGCAAACTTAAACTTATGCATCTAACTTCATTGAAATCGACAATTCAAAGTTCATCGACACTCAAACAGTCATTGTTGTCGTCTGCTGTCGCTACTGTTATTAATCATCAGCAAATAAGTGCACTATTCCCACTACATCAACTTATGCAGCACAATTACATCATCAAGACCTGTATGACCACCTACACTTACTTGACTACAGTTGTTCAAAACAAAAGAAGTGCTATATCAACTTTTGAAACTATAGTATCAGTTGTAACTACAGAATCTTTGACCAATTTACACGCTTCTGATGTTCTAGCAGATTTGAAACCGACTAAAGTAAGCGTGAAAACCCTGGTGGTTGATCAATATCCTGATCATTTCCAATTATCCTTAGCAATTTTGATTTTACCTAAAGCTCAATTGGGTCCAGATAAAATATACCTTGCTTTGCAATTTGCTTTCTAATCTTATCACATTTAAAATGTTTTCTTTACCTTTCGATGTAGTTAGACAATTTCCATTTAACAAAACATAATTATCTGTAACAACTAATTATGACCTTAAATAGTTTATTGTATTTGTATGTGTAATGTAATCGTAAAATATTGTATTGTAATTGTATTTTCTTTCGTTTTTCGACGTTTTTTTGTGATTCAATAACACTAAAGTTTTAAAATTTGTTCAATATTTGAAGGAAAAACAGTCAATATAGTCAGAATATCCAAAAAATAAATGTATGTAAAATGTAACCTTGCTGAGTTTCTTGCCGGTTCTTGTCGTTTAAGGCTAACTTTCGAACCATAACTACCGTAACTTCAGTAGATTTGACGTTCATAAGTGTCCTCCTAAGGTCTAAACTGATTAAATGGCTTTGACTATGACTTAACACTTTTAAAAATAATATTTTAAAAGTTGTATTGTTACTTTCAGACAAAACATATGGAGGTAAAAACAATTCAACCTTCTGCTCCAACTAACATGTACGTAAGCAGCTATCCAAAAATAAACAAAAGAATAGATAGTCAGGAAGATGGCAATATGTTTGATTTAATACAACCATCCGAAGGTAGCCACACTCATTGTACAAGTTCATGTTCTTGTAGCCACACAAAAACTGAGGGTCTTAAAACTAAATATACTAATGGGAATGATCCATCTGTGTCTGAAAAATATAGTATAAAAACATCCAAATACGGCGCAACGAAATTAGACTTGAAACCAACGAGTAAAGAGTCTTCTGATAAAAAAACGCAATATCCGTACGAATATGAAAGCAGTTCTCATTTAGCACCAACTGACAGAATAGTAGAAAAGTACACTGAAGTTGTGAACGATTATTCAGATGAAAAAGATTCAAATTCAGTTGAAGAGAGTGAATTGTTAACTAATGAAAAAGCACCGGAGCCAGTGAAAACTAATAAAGCAACAAATAAAACTCCTGCAAAAGCAAAGCCTGAAAAACCTCAAAAACCAAATAAGAATAAATTTGTTGTAGCTGATCTTTTAAAACTAGGATCTTTAGGTATAAAAGGTTTGAGTCAACTGGCTCCTGTTATAGAGAAAATGACAGGTGGTTTTATAAAAAGACAAGATACGATAGTAAATAAAACCACAACAACTATTAAACCGGTAGTAAAGTTAACACCTTACAATGTAAATAAAAGAATCGATAGCGATTTCGAATCGAAACATAATAGCTTTCCAATTTATATACCAGTAGATGAGTTAGAGACTTCCGAATCACAGATTGTTTATACGAATGCAACACTTCATCAAAATTTAGCTTGGGCAGCTGAACATAAACAACCTAAAGCTCGAATTGCTCCACCAAAAATGATTCATGAAAGTCCTCTTGTTAATGGTGGTATACCTATTAGTCCTGGTGAAATTATAACAACTAACTCAGACGTCATAGTTGGCAAACCAGCTGTGGGTGGGCCTTTAACCTTAGCTGCAAGTGGAATCAAGTTGCACAATCCTGTGAATCCACTGCCTATCGATAGTTTTACGTCTGCTAATGAGCATTATTTACAACAAGAGAGACCATTAAATGATCAAGCATCAATGTCTACTCATGTCGATGATTCATTTGATTTGAGGCCGCCAGATTTACCAAAAATTAATTTGAATTCAAATAGGCCACATAATATACCTAGACCATCATTTGGTCATAACAACATGGGTAATAAAATACCTTATCGTATGCCAACAACAATGTATGCACCAAATGACCATTTTTTGCAGAATGAACAATCTAAACCATCAAAAAATGTTATAGGTAGTCATGGTAGACCAGTTTTCTTAGATTACATTCCATCTTTAGCTAAACCTAATATCGAAACACCAACAAAACATCATGTAGATTTTCGACCTTTTAATGAAGCTCATAAAGATGAAGTAGCTGACAACAGCCCCAGTTCGTCAGAGGTGATTAATACTAGAATAAGAACTGACGGTGAATATACTATAACAGGTGATTCTGATTCAAGTAAACCATTTTTAGTTGATATTCAACCATCCAGAGTAGCAAATGTTTTGATACCTCACGGTAGCTCTACTGCACTTGTATTTGCCGGATCATCTGAACCTCACAAAACCGGCGATTACGTTGATGATCCTCTACCTTATCCTGAACCAGGATATTTTGGAAGCTTTAGTATAGACGCTCCACAAATGACTAATGTACATAACGTCGCGCCAAATGATAATAAACAATTTATGAAACCAAATATTAATTCACAATCAGATATATATAAACCAAACTTGCAACAAAATTATAAAGAACAATCAATTAGAAACGATATGACATTGAAATGGAAAGGTAATAAGCGTCCTGATTATAGTAAAATACCCCCACCAACCAGTAACCAAGAGACTCATGTGCAAGTTGGTCCACAAATAACTGTGTACAATCCTGATGTTTATAACTCTAACAATGGTCATTTTCAAACCTACAATCAAGTAAAGGGTAAAGATAAAACAAAAGATGGAAAAGAGATAATCGATAAAGAATATGAAAATTACCTTGCTGTTCCACCACCACCACCATCAAAAATACATTTCAATCAAGAAAATAACAATGAAAATAATAAACCGTACCGTCAGCGACCAATTGTCCATACAAAACCTATACAAGATATGAAAGTATTTTTGAATATTCAACACCCAGTGCCAAACGCCCCAAAACAAGAACAATTGCCTCCAAAAGTTACATCAGAAATTTATTTCGCTGCTCAAGCACCTAGTAATAAGCCAACTCCGACATATACTATTCACATTCCTCCAGCACCGGGTTATGGAAATACATTTAATAAAAACCCCAACAACCAACCCCCTAAATCTCAAAAAACGAATATTGGACAAACACACAACTCTTTTTCTGTAGTGTCATCTCCAAATATTGCAAATAAATCAATATTAGCACACAATATAGGTGACAAAGATAATACGTATACAGTCACATTAAATACCGCAACTAATGTTGCAAGTAATGTCGGTGATGGACAAGTGATTGGTTCAAGTGTACCTGTAGCTATTGGAACTTCTTCAAATACTGATTCAATGAATACCAACATACCTATTGGAACAAATTTCGCAATCAGAGTAGAAGACGATTCAACTTCACTTGAGACTGTTAACCTGAAAGGTCAAAGGAATCCACCAATAATTTATAATCAACAAGGTCGCGTACCTATTGGAGTTTCTGTTGGTGATAACAGATGGAATAAGAGTACAGAAAGTAGAGTTGAAACAACTATAATAGGCAATCATTACAATAATAATAATTATGGAGATAAAAAACATAATAGTAATTATGGAGATAAAAAACATAATAGTAATTATGGAGATAATAGTAGTCCACCCATTACCTCTTTTAATAGTCACGCAAATTTCCCGATGGTTAATGATTACGCAACATCCACAAGTAAAAATGATGACGTAAAAGCAGTGACAGAATACGCAAATGAGATAAAGTTAAGTGATGTAAGAAGACCTGCAAAACATATACCTAATATTCCTACTAATTCACATGGGTGGCACTCAAGCATACTTACTGATAATAAAATCAATCAAATTACAGTGGATGCAACAACCAGAAAGATTATTCCCTTAATACATGACTATAATAAAGACAGCATCCCAGAGTTTGGCCAAAAAATTGCTAGTGTTGGTAAACCACCAGCAGAATTTTGGACTAAGAGTACACCAACTATTCCTATAAACTTTAATATAGGCAAACCTTTTACTAAACCTCAGTCTGCTGAAAAACCATTTTCAAGTATCCCACCACTTTCAAATAACAATTATAATAGTCATAATTATATACTTTCTAACTTTGGTGCCATCAAACAACCTGCTTACGATATACCGATAAGAGACAATAGTGATGAAACTACTACAGCTAAAATAAGTCTAAGTAATGATAAAGTTAAACCCGTTTATGAGAATTCTGAAGAAATATACGATGGAGAAGAAGTGGATGATAGCAACAGTGAAATTGATGGTGAGGTCAGTTTAGAGTCTATGAAAATACCTGTTGTAAGCACATCAAGTGAAATAGAAAATTCAAAATCCTCTACAGAATTGACTCTACTACAAGATGAAGTATTTCAATCTTCAAAGAACACACACAAAGATAAGAATAATGAACAAAACAGTAACTTAGGTACACAAACTGAAAAACCATTTGGTACTAATAATAAAACAAGTTTCCAATCCAATACAATTAAACCGATGTATGAGAATAATCCTTATATGAAACCGAGACCATTTACTGTACATACTCCGATCATATTAGATCATCAATTGCAGCAACCTCATTGGCAAATAAATCAACTTGTAGAAAATGCCACTAATATGTCCTATGAAGAAAATCTAGAGTTAAATATAGGAGAAGAAATGCAATCAGCATCAACAATTAAGCCTTCGTCAACACAACGACCCAAATATCCTAACTTTGAAGCGGATAATGAATATAAAAAGCCTCCAAGACCAGTTTATGCTGTAAGACCAAATAATACTCAAGTAGTGAATGATTCAAATATAATAACATCAACGGTACACATACAAGATAAAAAACCACTAATTGTTGAGAAAGCAACCGAAAAGAATCGATTACCTTCATTTACAATAACGACTATCGAATCAAATCAAACAACGAGTGATATTATAGATTTGTCTCCACCACCGCCAATGATGGATTATAATTTCAAACCTACAAATGATGAAATGATTATGGGCATGAGCCCACCACCGCCGCGGAATCAACCAGCTTTGCGACCCCCACCAAGAGTAAATATAACTCCAAGACCTGCCCTTCCTATCCGAACTCCACCTCCATACAGAACAAAACCACCAAGAACTTTACCACCCATACATCACACACAAAGACCTATAAGAAAACCTATAAACAAAGATGAAATCTCAACATACAGACCAGCTTTTGATATCTTCAATAATATCAGACGACCAACATTCAATCTTGATCAGCCTTCTTCACAACTGTTGCCTCCTCCAAGAGAATTACCGTCTAGGATTATTAATTCGATTAATAAAATGCCAGAACCCACTCGCAGTGCTCCATCATCTCCAGATGTAGTTTTTCCTACACCGATTTCATCTGGTTGGTTAACGTCTTCTGGTATAGATTTCTCATCAAGCTTCAATTTTGGTCCTTCGTCTATTCAATTCCCACATACAATTAAACCAACTATAATACCAGACTGGTCTGACGTATCTTCTTCCGAAAATTCGTATTCTTATGAATCTGAGGCATCATCTGAACGAATAAATGAAGTGCGCTCTGAAAAACCCGTGACAGAGAATGGAATTTCCATTTCAAAGGAGTTGATAACAGAAGCAGTCGATAAGATTAAATCCAGTACAGAATCGAACACAAGTGATCATTTCATTGATGAATTAAGTCAAGAAGACGTCACTACTGATAAAATGAAAGTAATACCTATAGGTAGCAAGAACAGGACACGTAAGCCGTATCCGGTACATAATGATGATAAAAAGATAAGCACTAGTAAATATAAGCTGAACTTTAAACCGACATCTATTATTAGACCGACTAGAACATTAAATCGTCCTGAAATTCTGTATTCAACGAGACTCACATCTACCAAAAAGGTTATAAGGCCAATATCTACAAGATCCTCCACTATTATACCAACAAGTATCATAGAAAGTTCCGAGTCATCAGTCGATGATGACTTCATTAGACCGACAGAAGTTCTAAAAGAAAGTGCTTTACCAACCATATTACAACTTGATTCAACAAGTTTGTTTGGAAAACCAGCAAGTTCTATAACACTTTTGGATGAAATAAGTTCATTGGTACCTACTCATCATGCTGGCAATGAAGTCAAGATATCCGATGAAATAATACCAACCAAGACCGAATTTAGAACTACAGTTGTTACTCTTACAAAGACATTATCAGAACCTCCAACAACGGTTTCCAGTATTGGTTACGTAAATTTAACTCACACATTAACAGTAACACACACAAAAACAAGTCTTGTTAGCCAATCAGACGGAGCTGTAACTCAAACTTTGGTATTAACAAATACTCAAACGTCAACTATAGTAGATGTAGTGACTGAGATACATACTCAAGTAAAACCGACTACAATAGTTGAGACTGTAACTAAACATATACCGGTACCCCAAGTTGAGCCAACTCCAGTTCAAGATGTGACATCAAAGACGAAAATACCTCTGGATGATATATCGATGTCGTCAGAAGAAAATGACAATTTGATTATTAAGGACAATGAAACAACAGAATATGTTCAAAAAATTGATACTGACAATGAAGCAGATAATGAATCATTCTTCGTAGTGATGAATAAATCCCAAAATGGTGGCAATGTACCACCAGTTAATACTGATATTGACACTGGTGATTATGATGGAGTTACAAGAAATGAACAGGTGAACAACAATGGAGTCTCACAAGTATTGTTTGGTGAAATATTATTAGCTGGTGCACCGTATTTGGAAACTAATGTTGTTAATCCACCGGGTAATAAGATTTTTATTCATATTAATCTAAGTTGTCCACATTCCCCTTTTTATTTTTTACTTCGCGTAGGCCACACTCTCACTGCGGTAAGTGATAATGTGGCCGAAGGTGGTAAACATATAAAACCTAGAAGGAACTTGCTATCAAAAAAAATAAAAATAATCTTTCAATCTCTAATTTATATAATCGGTTGGCTTGCGATTGGCACGCGCGTCCCAAAACTACCTACAAAAAAAATAGAATTCCAGAAATCGCGAGTCAACTTATGTATATTCTTACTATTTTCACCGTGGCAAAATGAATCCATTATTATTTTTTAGGAGTAGCATATGGGAAGGAATGCCAGCCAGATTGCAAAGCCTCAAGGAATGAGCGCTGCCAGAGAATAGATGGTATCATGAAATGCGTCTGCAGACCTGGTTTCGCTAGAATGTTCCCAGATAGACCTTGTAAACGTGAGTACACAATCACTTTTCAAATTTATGCAACACTATATTGAAACTAAATGTTGCACTCAAAGTGAACATTCAGGCAGCTAGACTGAGGCTACTGTTATTTCATATAGTACCAATACTTAGTTATAAATCATATCTTTCCCTGAATGCTGCGGTCGAATGATAATAGAATCACAAAATTAATCATACAAGCATTTCCGTATTGATTCAGCATGAACTGACATTACATATTACTTTGTAATACATGTTACGTAACATAAATTATCAAAGATGTAATAGGCACACTGTTATTACAAAACTAATCATCATTATTATAAATTTGATGAGAGTTCCTTACTATTACTGATTTATCTTCATCATCATCATCAACAGCTTGCTGTTCCCAATTAGGGTCGATAATATGAATGTTTCTTCCGTTCAGATAAAAGAGATCCGTCATATCGGCATGCACTCCATTCTTATAAATATCATCTTTCACACAATCCGTTCATCCAAATATCGAATATAAATGCCGTTGCCCAAAAACGTCAATGGCTCAATCTCCCTTGTTTTTACTTTACCAGCTTTATTTCATTTTCTTACTACTTATACTTCATTCAATTTCCAGCAACCTATACCTACTCAGTAAAATTAGCCCTCGGCTCTCAAGGTAATGAGCGTCTCCAATTCCATGAGAACCTAGCTGATAACTCCAGTAAGCAGTACCATGCGTTAGCAGTGGCTACCCATGAGGGTATAAACAGGATGGTGATGCAGTCAGACCTGAGGGATGTGTACCATGGGGTTCACATCACAGGGTTCCATCCAGTGGAGATGACTTCAACTGGAGGGGAACTGTATCAGGGTGTGATGAATGATTTCTACGTACAGGTAATATTGGTTTTCTTGTGACAAGAATAGAACCAGTGAATATTATAAGAGACATTGACAAAAAGACCTAATTAATTTGTAATTTTGGGACTAAATTTGGTAATGAATCATTACTAAATACTAGCTGTCCCCCGCTGGATTACCCGCGTTCCCAAGAAAAAATGTAGCACATATCCTCATAGCAGCTAGTAGCTCCTCTGCCTATGGTATGGAGATCTGCGTACCAAATTTCATCGCGATCGGTTCAGCGGTTTAGGCGTGAAAAGTTAACAAACAAACAAACTCACATTCGCATTTATAATAATATACAGGAAGTAAGGATAGTTATGATTATAAGATGTAGGTACTTTATTTTCTTTAAAGTACTTCAAATGAGTTAAACCTTGAATTGAAATTTTGTTTCGATTTACTCGTATACATAGACAAACATAAATAGAAACATCACTGCTTTTAAATATGTAATTACATTTCAGCTCTCCGACAATGCGCACGAGAGTAGACTGAAGGAAGTGATAGAGAAGTACCTGAGAAATAACAATAATAGTCTTGGTGGCACTGATGTCCATGCTGCAGGGGAGTTGATGGACAAACTAGATGTTAGCGGTACGTAAAAATAATAATGCTCATCATTCCTGCCTGCCCTATTCCTATTTATTAGGGGTTAGCGTAACATGTAGATACCTTTCTTCTATTTAACCATTCTATCCGTCATAGTGGCATTCTTGTGGTTTTTTTTTCTACTCATATCATCATTTACACAATCCATCCATCTCTTATTCCTGTCTATTCTTCCGAGACTTTTTCCTGTTTGCTTTCCTTTTAGTTTTGGCAAGATCATTTTCATTATGATTCCATCAATGTATAATGATTACTGGTTTTGAAAATCTAAATCTATTTTAAATTATCCCCACGATTAATAAAACTAATATTTCTAGGTACATTTGCCTCCAATAATTTAAATTGACTTAGGCCTTTGTCTATTAATATTAAATCCCGTTTCAATGATAGTTTCTCTTTGAGACCTATATCTATCCAGGTGGCTGAATTTTGTAACTGAATATGACTTGAATGATAATAATTTCGATCTAACTACACTATTACTGCATCCTTTAAATTAATTATCATCTGATGATAAGTCATCAGCGTATAGACGTCAACTGTTGGACATGGCTTTCCCAATAGTTGACACATCTTCCAAACGCCATCTAAGGCTAACATCCTCTCTAAAAAAAACACATGTTAACGCTATATATTATCATTTTGACGACTATCTCTCTCAATTTAATTGGCTAAATTGTTATCTCCGCACTTTCAGACTTTGACGAGTGTCTTAGCGGTCAGTTCCATGACTGCTCGGAACATGCGCAGTGCTTCAACCTGCGAGGCACATACACTTGCAGCTGTTTGGAAGGATATGCTGACCTGAGCGTCAATTCTTTGTATCCTGGAAGGATCTGTTCTGGTAAGGATTTAACTATAAAAAAGTAACGCCGCGAACGTTACTTGCTAAATTATTCTTTTTTGAACTTGGTCTTAAATAAAACAGTAAAAGACAGAAAATGTGGAGATACGGGACTTTTCTGACATTCGTACCAGATTCAGAAACTTACTGCTACTGTTTTTCCTGCTGCTCTATCATAAAGGGGGTCACACACGGCGAAGATACGATAATATTTTATCTTAAGATATATGAGACAGTGCTATACCAGCGAAAGAGAAGGAAAGTAGGCAGGTAAGAAGTAGGTCGTTGCTTCTCTTTTCATAGTATAATCAGATAATCTAATATAAGATATCACTACTCGCCAAACGTTATGGTAATGTCTTTTGAGACATCACTCAACACACAAACTAATCTTTTCGAACCGACCTAACCTTTTGAATGGCGCGGAAAGTGGATTGTTATTCTAGACCCTGATAAAACTTTTAAGCAAAATAAAACCTATATCGATAAGTATAAGAATAATTTGGAGAGCCATAAAAATAAAGAATTATGCAATACTCACTTGGTTTTAATTATACTGGCACTTTTTCCGTAGATCCACATTCACTTGTACATTAAGTTTTGAAAATATTATCAAAATGGAAATATTCATTTATTAAGAGATCACATAGTCTATTTTCACTATTGACAAGTATTATACTTAAATTAGGCAAGTGTAGCGCCAAAATAACCACGCCTTGCAATGATCACGGTAAATTTTAACATATCGCATGTTAGATTAGTAAAAAGAAGGTAGAAGAATTTATTTCACGGAAGTGTAGGTAGATTATTAAATATGTATACCGGATACCGGGATTCTTTCGAAATCGACTGAAATTCCCGAAATGTACAGATTATGTTAGATGTATAGAATCGTTATTACAGTTATTTTTGAACGTTTATGACTAGCTTTTACCCCGCGGTTTCACCCACGATACCTTATTATTAAATTTTCTTTAATTTTCTGCGCAATTTTCTTACTTTTTTTCCGCACGAACCTTCTACTAAGTATTAGAAAACTTTAAAAAAAGGCGAATGAGTTCAGTAATGTCGTTCTCAAGTTATGGCGTGACCAACCCTATTTAGTTTAATTTTTAGGGTTCCGTAGTAAACAAGGAACCCTTTTAGTTTCGCCGTGTCCGTTCGTCTGTCTGTCTGTCTGTCCGCAGTTTAGCCCAGATACTCTTAGTACTAGAAAGCTGTAATTTGGGCCGATAAAATAGTAAAATAAAATTAAAAAAAAAAAAAAAAAAAATTGCGTAAGTACCTCCTCTACACGTAAAGTGGGGATGATATTTATTTCTCGTCTAACCCATGGTGTGGGATATCGTTGGATAAGTCTTTCAAAAATATTGTAGGTTTGTAAAAAGAATTTTTCGATTCAGCGATCCGTTTGTGAAATATTAAGCTTTAAAGTCCTAGCTATTGTGATGGGCAACTACGGAACCCTACATTGCGCGTAGCCTGACATGCTTTTGACCGGTTTTTTTTATATATGGTAACATATATTTTTGGTAATTCCAGCGGAACCAGTCGGGTGCGAGCGTTGTAACTACCACGGAGCCTGTTACTCCAGAGACGATCGACGAGTGTTATGTGAATGCTTCCAGTGGTACGCTGGCAGTACATGTCAGGTTAATCTGAAGGGTGAGTTTGGCTATTCGAAAAATAGAGTTTCTAAAGAATTAGCCTCTTTATTGGATAAGGTCAAACACTGAGCAATCACAAGATTGGTTAAAAGTCCGTTAATTATGGCCCGATTATTTGAAAAAGGTGTACATTTGTGCATAAACTAAGATGACTGTTTGTTCTATACATATAAAACAGTTTATGGTGATGATAACTCAGTGGTAGTGACGTCTGAAGACGAAGAATGCCGTGGTGAAGGTCGTGATTTGAATCTCACAATTTTTTTTTTTACTTACCACTCTCCAGTTGAAAATCAGTCGCTGAGCACCTATCGGTGTGTTTCGATAGCTACAATTGACTTCCTTTCTAGGCTTTGTGTGGTCACCACCATCGACCACATAATTAGTTACCATGGTGAGATTGTGGTCAAACCACTGGTGTTTATCAATACTTAAACAACAGCTCTGTTTAGTTTAGATGGTCGTTTGTATGAAGATTTTACAGAATATTGATTAGTATAATGTAACATTATCCAGTGGTCCTGATCTCGCTGGTGGTGCTGGGCGCGCTGCTGACGGCGGTGCTCGCCGTGTGCGCGGTCGTCGCGTGCTCCAAGCGCCCGCGCCGCCCGCAGCGGTCCATTGTCGCCTGTATACAGAGCATGCCTAGTTTGCATCAGGTCATATTTAATTTATTTAATCGTAATTCTTTTTTCATTCCATCTATTCGAAAAGGTGGTGTTTTCTATAAGAAACTTTTAGCGGGCAGTAATGAGTTTTTAATCCTCTTTATAAGTGCGCCGCAATTATCTTTGCCGCGCACTTTTTGAATTTGGAACATCTTAGTGTTCAGCGCCAAAGAAATCGAACGCAAATATTGTTTGAATAAAGACTGGCTGGTACGACGAAAAAGAAATCAAATTAAAAACGCGCGAACTACAGCCCGCGTTTTCGTAAATTTTTACGGATTGTTAGAAATTAATGGTTTTATTTTGAAATAAAATATGAAATAAAAATTTCTCATAGAGGGTGATTGTATCACTCGGGCGCAAAATATATTTTTGGCTCGGGCGACGTACTTTGAATCCCTCGCTACGTTCAGGACTCTACTAAAGATTCACTATTTTGCTCCCTTATGATACAATCTATTATTATTTTATTTCTGGAGAATGAAAGCGATTTGATAGTTATGCTTTTGAAAATAATATCAATTCATTATATTTATCTGGTAGTTGGTAATAAGAGTTATCTAGAAAGTTCTTATTAAAAGAAGCCCACTCTTTGCGCAATAAGTGAAGTGTATTATAACCAATAGTTCTAACTATGATAATTTTCAGGGTGCCACGCCATCAAAACAACGACAAGATCGCCGCGCGTTGATCAGTGAACGAGGGGAGTCGGGTGATGCGTCTAGTATACAAAACGCTTCTCTACCGTACATGCCTGCTACTAAGGTATCATTTCAAGTAGTTTTTTTTCACGAGTATCCTGTCCCAGAATCTAAAATTAACAGATGCAAAATGGAAATTGAAATTCAGGGACACTAGATTTTCTTATATGTACATTATACTGTACCAAATATACCAATTGTGATCAATTGCGGACATTAAAGTGATGATGTAATATTTCCAGCGTGGTTCAGTGGTAGGCAAGAAAGGCATAATGTCGGAGCCGCCCGCGCACGAGGCGCCGCCCCCGCCGCCCGCGCCCGCACACCCACACGCACACGCACACGCACACGCACACACGCACCCACACGCGCACGCACACGCGCCTGCTGTCATGATTCCGCGCGCCAGGCTGCATCCGCACCATGGAGACAGGTATACCAACATCTCTGAGCCAATAAACAAAAGGTAATGTGTCCAAGTTTGTCACATGTTTCGGTCCAATGCCTTACCTTACATGTAAACCTGGGAATCTCGGTTTGAACCTAAAGTTCACCCTAATTATAGCATAAATGGATTTCGTAACGTAATCACGTTACGTACACGTTACGAAATCTTAGTGATGGATGAGGATATATTAAAGGTAATATGAAACTTATGATTTTCAGTCGCGAAAACATATCAAGGAAAAGAAGCCTGGAACTAAGCAGTGAAGCGAAACTGATCAGTTATTTAGAATCTGGGGCCACTATCACTAATGATGAAGTAAGTTTTTAACAAGCCATGAGGTATTAAAGGTACTGTGATAATATTATTGAATCAGTATGAGAAAAACTTATTAGCCAAGGCATTATTATTGGTATCTAGTAAAGCCATAACAATTCACTTTAAAGGGGAGACTGTACCTTCTTATCTGATCCATGAAAATTACCAAAGTTTAAAAGACATCGTGTTGGTATGAGCAACAAAATAGATTTGCAATGTAAATAAGATCCATTTACTTATTTGTTTTTATTCTAGATGAGAAGAAAACATAGTTTGGAATCATCGTACAGCGCCAACAAAGACAGACATAATAAACAAGGCAAGTAATTCATATCAGATAAAATAGTAAATTTTAATAAACCTTCAAAGTTGTAATAACTTCTTCAATTACAGGAGCTCTAGTATCAGCTGGTTTCAAAGTATCTACAACTATAAGGCCTGATGAAGCAATGATGAAAGATGATAGAGACGACTTGTCCTCAGTTAACAAAGGAGATCTAGAAGCGGAGTTAGCACGGTTCAATTCATTGAGGAAGTCTTACAGGTTTGTCTCTTTTAAACGTCTCAATTACCTACTGGTACAGGTTTTCAAAAACTTTAGGAACTCTGCGTGTCCAAATTGTAAAAATTCCAAGTTTTCATGAAATAACTCTAACAGCGGGAATATATAATGTTCTGATGATTGACAAATTTCAATAAGTTCATGAAAACAAATAAAGCTTATGAACAAAATGAAGGTAGTGCTTTCGTTGTATTTCAGTCAAGAAGATTTATCTGAGTGGACAGATGCGGAGAGAAGACTTGGAGAACTGTAAGTTACTTTTTACGGTTCACTGTATTTCGAAACAAACATATTTTGCACATGATTCTCAGGCACCACTCACAAAAAAGAGCTAATTTAACTGTCCATCAACTCTGAGAATTAAATTTACGAATTCACTACTGGCTTTTTGTGAAAAGAAAACATCGTGATGAAACCATCATGCCAGAGAATTTAAATAAAATATTCGACCGCCTATGGCCTTGAAGTCATAGGCGATTAAGTATTTTATCCCTTTAGAGAGGAGGTTTGTACCCTTCTTTTTTTTTTTTTACTTTGTATAGGCTTGTGTTTGACCACAATCTCACTATGGTAGGTGAAGATGTGCCCGAAGGTGGTAAGCACACAAAGCCTAGAAGGATCTGGCTCTCAAGTGCAGCTGTCGGAACACACCAATAGGTGTTTGGCGACAGATTTTCAACTTGATATTTTTTGTAGTGGTACATGTAACAGCTGATGGTGATTATGAAATGTTTTCCAGAACGTTATCAGAAGCTAGGTCTGTAGGTGGGACTCTACCGGCCAGTACTGGAAGAGCAGCATCTTCCACACGTCTCACACACCAGGTTCGTATAATTTAGTCACCAGTAGTTACGTTTGTAAACTAGTCTTGTTTTGCATTATATAAGCACGATTGTAAAATTTGCAAACTTTGTAGTATTTATGGGATAGATAATAAGTTCAAGAAAAAATTTAGCACCGGAATTTAATAATAAGTTTGACTTCATTCTATTTGTATACGATTTATGTTTCTGATGACTTCTAAACATTGAGTATTTCTCTAGTTAGATTAAATTTTCATATGCGATTTTTGTGGTTTAGTTCCTACTAGCTCACTGACTTACTCAGAGACGATCTCTATAACTATCCCTTTCCACAGCTAATAAATAAACAAAGATGAAGATACTTAGATCATTAAATTGAAATAGACATCTCTGAGTGCAGCCATTATACAATTGGTGGTATCATAATGTATTTTACAATTATTGAAGATTTTCATACCCCAATTAATAGAGAATCCTTTTAAAATAAACTTTTTTTTTAACAACACCCACCACTTGCATCCAGGAGGCAAACACGATGGCTGAACGAGACCTTGGCTCCACCTTCCTCCTGCCGCACGTTCACCTATATAAACCGGACCTTGTGGGTATCTTTGCACTGCTATATCTATGCTTAATCCTCCTGTAGACTTCTTGAGTGACTATATACAGTTTTTTTGAGGAATGAACATATAGGGAATAAATATTGATATAAAAATATAAGAATATTGTGTCGTATTGCGATGTGCAGTGTGAATGACCTCGGGCGGACAGTGCGTCTCGCGGGCTTAGCTGACTACCTACATACCTACCTATTCGCTAGCTATGTTTATAAATTGTATCACTGATTATTATTTTATAGTTAATGGTTTAAATTAAGTCTTTGCACCTAGTGATATTAAGTTCAGTTTCGAAATTTATGGATTTTCAAATTGACCATACGATTAAATATTTTTCCTATATTTTTATGCATACTAATTATAACCTATACATTCATCCCTCAAAAGCATCGTATTTATTTAGATTTTGACTTTCTATTTCATAATTTTCCTAGAATATGTAGAAACATTAATTTAATGCATGCATTTGACTATAATTTTTAAATAACTGTATCTATATAACCACCACAGATATTGTTTGTGGTCACCAATTTGCCACCTTTGCATCAGTTAACTATAAAAAGAGGCTTGTGAGTAGCCCAGGTTATATTACAGCAAGAGGTATTTCAATATTATTGGTAATTATTACTTATTTGAATATTTTTTGTTTCTTTTCTATAGACAAGTGACGTGTCAGAATTCGACTCCCTGTGATGATAAAGAAGAATCAGTCATAAGGACTATTTTTGCAAATCGCATTATCTACCTTATTTACTCTACTACAAGGTGTTAATTTTACCACCAAAGTGAAGACTTAATTAATTTATTTTCTAACTTATTTATTCTATTTAAAATTTAATGCTTATAAAATTATGTTTTTAAATCTTTTCCCTTTTAAAAAACGAAAAGTAAAAATGCCATAGTAAATATAAGCATTTTTTTAGATTTTAAGATTTGAAATGTGAAAATTATTTGAATGAGAAATCAATGTAAATGTAATTTTCTAAGGTTTTTGTTTGGCAATTTCGATTTCTTATTTGAAGAATTTTCACGGATTTTCATAAATTTCATGACAATATTGTGCAAGATGCTGTGCCAATAAAAACTTTGTGTTTTATTAAATAATTGATTATTATTGTTATTATAAAAACAAAGTATGAAATTGGGTTGAAAGAATTGATTGAAAACCAGAAAATATTAATATTACTTATAAATACACAATAAAATACATTAATTTAATAACATTAAGATGTTACATTTTTCATCTTTTTCTTTAGTAATTTTATATTTTTTGTTAATAAACTTTAAATAAAAAGTATTTACTGTATTCTTTTATTGAAATTTACCTATTATTTAATAGGTATAAATGCGAAAGTGTTTGTTGGTTAGTCCTTCTTTCACGCCGCAACGCAGCAGGTTATGGGCCTTAGAGTAGGTACATTTTATCTCGAGAACGCGCGGGTGAAACTGCAGAGCGGATGCTTGTGAAATATAAGATATTGTCTATGGTTTAAATACTCTTAAATTTGTGTTCCGTGACAATAAATAAAACACATGTTATAAATATGAGACATAGCGTTTTTATTTAATATATCAATAATATTTTAGTTTAATCGATAGAATATTCAGCAATATTACAAATACAACGTGAAACAATCGAACATTGCAACTTAAATCGAATTTATTTTAAAACTTAATAATATCGCGGCGTAGCAACTTACGACAATAGCTTATAACTTTTACACCGATACCACAAGCACACAGACTCTTAAAAACGTAAATTTTCTATTAATATTTGTAGCATAGTTACAATACAAGCGCACCCGCGTGTAGTAACTGCATGCAAGGTATTTTAGCCGATATGACAACATTGCCTTAAAATCAGCTGTTCTCAGTGTAAACAGGTAAGCGCGACATTTACACTTCTAATCTCCTAGTAAACTTATTTTACCGACTTCAGTCTCATTCCGTGATCTATCAACAACGGTAGGTAGGTAGTGATTTATTTATTTCATCATTTCAACAAAATCTATGCTGGGTTCATGCTCAACAACTTTTGATGAATTCAGAGTTGATCCCATGGTAAAAGTTGTTCAGTGTACTCAATTTAGACTTCGAAAAAATGATATTTTGAATGTATCCGCCCAATATATGACCCGATAAGTTATTTCCAATATCGCAACACCATAAAAAATGACTACATCATTAATGAATTAATTCATCTATTTTATTCTCCCTATCCTTCATCTGTTCCTTAAACTTTCGATCATCCTCGGCTAAACCTTCACTCATTAAGATTTTCAATCGAATACTTTGACGTCCATGAAAGGTCCAATTTCCATTTACCATCCACATTCATACACGATTCTTTTTCATTATACGTCCTTTACAATACAAAAATTTTATGGAAGTGAGCAAGCCCATATATAAAAACATGGACTTATTTTGCGTTCTACGACCAACTGAAATTCACATTACCACTTAATAATAAATAATAATCTAATTAAAAATGAGGTAACAACTGACAATATACAAGATCTTAATAATAAAATAGATACCATATATTATATTGACGACAAAAATATACAACTAAGCAATAATTTATATTGGATCAAAGCCGAAGTTAAACTTACACGCTGACTAGAAATAAACTAAGCTAAGGTTGTTGTATAACATAAGATAAAAATATGACTACCTTCAAAGATTGTAGAGCAATAGGCCATGCCTTTTATAAACTTAATGTTTTAGAGCAGGTTCATCATTGAATCAAAATTCTTCAGGTGTATCGTTCAGTTGGCCGCAGTGTTATGCACAGCTACCTTATCCTAGATTTTGTATATATATCTATCTATTTATTTAAGAAATTGTGCAAGAATCAAAACTGACAAAATTCTATTAACAAGTCTTGGTTACTTCTTGGTATCGTTAGATAGAATGCTTCTTTTGATTCTGTTGTTAATTCAATATCAAAATTGATAATGTCGGAAACGTACCTACTTATCCATATCCTTATAAAATAGTCAATAGTTCTAATACAGTGTTAACATCATATTGATTAAGCAATATTTAATTTCGAGACTAGATTAAGCTAAGCGCTAGCTAAGAGGTTAGGTCAAAGTAATATGGACCAATGTCTTACAAAATCCGACGGCTCAGTACAAAAATGAGTACCAAAATACTATCCAAAACTTTAATATATATGGCCAACTTTTAAACTAGTCCAACTGGTAAGAAATGTTGGCCATACAAACCAAAATGATCTCTCATACACTTCTTAGAATCAGTTGACTCATAGTATAGTTTGAGAGTTTCTAAATAACGAACGATTTTAGGACATAATCGCATGTACCACAAGTACCATTTTCGTTAGACTATCACAATAGATGGCTTATTCTTACACATCGATACTTTATCTACATCGTTATAAGTACGAGGAATATTGATTTGATATTAACTTGACTATAAACAGACGATTTTATCACCTAAATTTAACAGACGCCTCAGTAGCGTTCGGTGAAAAATTTGCCTAAGCCTTAAAATTAGCTGCAAAAGAGCAGAAAGTCTAGTTGAAATAAACTGAGGAGAGATTTATAAAGAAAAATTAGAGGAGGCGTTCAAAGAAATTATCTAAAGACTTATTTCTTTGGAGATTCTTCTAGACTTGATGGAGATGATTTTGCAATCATTGTAAGCGATCTGAAAATAAGGGTTAATACAAAACGATTTTTTCAATCTCAGGAAAGGTTATTGTAGAATTTGTTTCTGCATATGCTAACAAATAAAACTAAATATATCTTATAATAAAGCGTTAATTATTGCACACATCAAAAATAAAACCCTTTTAATCACACAACTTTTCCAATATGTAACAAAATCGATATAATTTTTATAAAAAGCAATTATATGTTTCAAATCACTCAGTTATCAATGACCATAATAATGATGATAATGATAATGAAGCAAATCATAATAAAGAAGCAGTATAAAAAGGAGTGTACCTATTTGTTGAGGCTATCTTGAGAGTGACTTAAACAATAGCAGCTGCAATCACAACATCAGATAATTTAATTTTAGGTACCTTTTCTTTCCGAATAAAAAATACAATATGGATGAAAAGAAAGATATAAATAAAGTAATAAGCTCATTATAAAGATGTAAATGCAACAGATAAACTTCAAGAAGATAAAAATACTTATGAAAGGCAGAATTCTATAGGAAAATAGCATAATATGAATGACCAAAATTTAAATAAATATGACAAAGAACGTAAATGAAAAGTGAGTAAAGTTGTTAGAAAATTTCATTATGAGTCTGCAACACTAAAAATTTTTACTTAAAATATTGACATTGATTTATTATGGTTATGTTTTTTTATAGTTTAGACTTTTGTCTTTTACCTTCTCTGTGCTGGAACCGGTGGTGAAGGATGTGTAGCTGGTGGTAATGATGCTGGACAGCTTCCACCTAGTGTGGGTTGTGCATCGTCTTCGTCGTCTCTTCTTTCGCCTGTAATAATATTATTATCTCCGTTTTATTGATTATATTGGTTTTTTGGGAAAAGGGTTCAAGGATTTGAATTCAATTTTGCATTTAGATAATGTTACTTTCAGAGTTTATCTCGATAGATAAAAAAAGATAGAAATAATTTATTTCCATCTCATAGAATTTTGAGGTACCAGTACCAAAATTTAAAGTATGGCTATTCAACAGCAGATGGTACTGTGACAAACTTGAAAGACGCCTGGCAAAGCTCAGATGCCCAGTTACTTAACATTTATATGCGCCTTTATAGGCCTTAATTGGTTGCAATCATGTTTCTATTATGGAATAATACTAGTTTATCACTATGATCAGCACATTAGAATTAATGGGCAACCCCAAGAGTTCAGTTTAATAAAACCAAAGAGTATGCTATCTAAACTTCCATGTAATTTATTTTGATCATCTTACCTCTTACAATAGGAGTATCACCAATATAGAATGTAGGAGCTGGTACTTCAATAGCCGCTTCCTTTACTGATCCATCGCCACTGACAGCGCTCAGAGTATCAGTGCTGTCAAACATGATGGTCCTTTCTTTCGCTTGAGGTATTTTGCCATCCAGCTCCTAAAAATGATGGACAGGTTATATGCCTTATCTAAGTATCTATGTAGTTCATAAATGCCTAGTTCTACGAAAATATTTATGTAAACCAAGTCCAGGAAACGAAGCCTTTACAAGTAATATAGTGTTGAACGAATCAAGAAATCAAAGTAATTTTTAAAGAAAGAAGACTACAAGTAGATAGTTTGATGGGCCGGTTGGCGTGGTTGGTAAGATACCGTATTTATCACGCTACAGGTCGTGGGTTCGATTCCCACTCAGGACAAACATTTGTGTGCATGAACATGTCTGTTTGTCCTGTGTCGGGTTGTAATTATCTATATATGTATGTATTTACAAAAGAAAAGTACTATATGTAGTATATCAGTTATCTGGCTTCCATAGTACAAGCTCTGCTTAGTTTGGGGTCAGATGGCCGTGTGTGAGGAATAATGTCCCAGAATATTTATTTATAGATAGTGTATATACACTCACTCCAAACAGGTTCTAGTATGTACAGACTAGTTTAGTAATATGAAATTTCGAAAATATTTGCAAATGGAACACATTCTATTGTATTATATGGCCACAAATATTTACAGACTCTTAACATCACTATAGTACTTACCAATCTCTCAGTGTCAGAATCCGGTTCCTGAACTTCATAGTCATGGGAGTAATGTTCACTGGTTGACTGATGCTCGAGGCTCTCCATCTGCACTGCAGTCACAGGGTCCAGGGTGTCCAGAGAGGACACCATCGTGTTCGACCCTGGAGGCGGTACCGCTGTTATCTTTCTGATTAGTATTAAGCTTGGTGGGGTAGCAACATGTATAGAAATAAGTACATAACAAAATAAAACTGTTAAATTTGAAGCAGGAATGAGAGCAAGCGATTCTGTAGAAAGATTTTTTATGTCATGCTGTTAGTAAAATTAAATACGCTATTAATTGAGTACTTGTAAATACGTTTGGTTATAGGTATGGATTATAATATCATTGAGGCATTTAATATTATTTTAGCAGTTAATATTTAAATTATACCTCTCATTAAAATAAATAGTTTTTAATACAATATTTAAGCATTTACTTATAAACGCTATTTAGGTAATATAATGAAGAAAACATTTCGCATCTTTGTATTAAAACTGTATAATCTCAAAACATACAAATTTTACAGGAGTGTGTTTTAAAGCTTTCACATGTAATATTTTTAATAATAATATTCTTTTCAACAATTTTTTTTTATTTTTTGCTAGTTACATTATCTGTCTTTCAAAGTAAGATATATGTATAATTAATTTTGTTATATAGTAGCCGAAACAGGTAAAACTAACCAATGCGCCATCTCGCGAGTATTTGTTGAACTACGCTCTTTTGTCAGTATTTAAGAGATAAATACTGTTGATACCAAATGTTTCCGCATATTAACTCAATTTCGAATACTTTTGGATATTGTACTTTTTTTTTTCTTTTTTTTGTACTACTTAGGTGGCAAACAAGCTTACGGCCCACCTGATGGTAAGCGGTTACCATAGCCTATAGACGCTCATAACACCACTGGGTATTACTCACGCGTTGCCAACCTTGAGACATGAAGTTGTTAAGACGCATGTGCCTGTAATTTCACCGGCTCCCATACCCTCCTAACCGAAACACAGTAATACAAGTGCATTACTATTTCACGGCGGAATTAGATATGGTGGTAGTACTTCCCCGGTCGAACTCTGCACTATGAGTTCTACTACCTTGACTTTTAATGCAAAGAGTCGATTTTACACATACATAATTTTCGTATGTTGTAAAATTTTAATATGAATAATTTCTGGTTTTTCTCGCATTATTTATAACTCCTTTTTTATCAGTTCTCATGAATTCACAGTATAGTGTTTATAAGAAGTTTAAGAATAAAAAGCAAAACACTCACCTCCAGAAGTAAGACTTCCAGTCATCGGAGTGTCCACTTCATAGTTGTAAGTCGCTCTGGTTGCATTAGAGCTGGTGGCTTCCAGGCTATCGGTGCTGCCAAGCATCAAGTCTGCTCGAGCTCCCCTAGAATATTTATGATAATTCTGTTGGCTGATCATCAGGACATATACTTAGTTGCTTTTGAGCATACATCAGAGTGATACTGACTAGTTAGGACTGCGATCACTATCACGTTTTCTATGCATGAATATTATAAATATAAATATCCTGGGACATTCCACACACACGGCCACCTGATCCCAAAATAAGCAGAGTCTACTATGGCAACCAAATAACTGATATTCTTTTTCTAATACTTTTTTTATAAATAAACTAGCTGTTCCCCGCGGCTTCACCCACGTTCTAGGTATTTTTTTTTTAGTTATTCTGCTGCTAAATCAAAGATCATAAAAATCGGTCCAGCCGTTCTTGAGTTATAAATGATCTAACTAACAGGACTTCGTTTTATATATAAAAAGACACTTATATGTTTAAACATACATGTTCATGCAGATAAATGTCTGTCCTGTGTGGGAATCGAACCCACAATCGTGATAGGTATCATACCAACCACGCCAACTGGCCCGAGTTAATATTATGTTTTGTTTTATGTCAGTTTATCAATTGAATTACATATCTACACAATTATTTTAGTATGTTTAGATAATTCACTTACCTGCTAAAACTACCAGATGAACTTAATTCCTCGTCTTGACCGCTCCACGAACCGCTAGCTGGATCTGTAAATTGTTTACCGGAAAAAGATATTACGCTGTGAGCCACCGACCTCCCTGAAGAGGGTGACAGCTCACGCACGGCACTCCCTTCCCTTGAGAACTCCAAGTCCTCAAGTTTATCCGAAGACATAATTATAGTTTGCTTTGTAACCGTCACTACTTCGCCATCTGAATGTCTTTCCATTACCGTCCTTAAACTATCCAACTCAGAAGGTTGAGACGTGATCGATGATGACATTTCAGACCCATAAGACATGGCACTGTCATCTAGTGGCTTAGGTCTTGCTGGTATATCAACAGCTCCATCACCATCTGTACTCGTTACCACCTCAGAAATCTTTTTGCCGTCTACAAATCTTTGTTGTATGACCGTCGTAGTTCTGACTACTTCAATAATACCACCATCAGTAAATGTTCTTGTTACTGCTTGAGATTTTTTAGATTTTTCCTCTTGATCAAGTAGTTTCATCATTTCTTCGCAATCTCCCGGTATGGACTCGGCTGAACCGTCGCTTGGTGCAACGGCACAAACGAACGAAGACGTCTTCTTACATTCTTCTGTAACTTCGGATGGTTTTGGTACTGAGGTTTCAGCTTCCGTTTCTAGTTCAGGTACAAAGAATGCACCTCTATCGTCATATTTTTTTACAGTGACGACTTTTGGCATCACTTGTTCTTGTTTTTGTTCTATGGCCAGTTGCTGATCAATTAATTTTCTTATAGCTGCTGAATCAGTTAATAATTTTTGGGATGGACTACCATAACTGCCTACTTTCTGAGAAGGACTGCCACCTTTTTGTGATGGACTACCACTCTTTTGACCTGGACTTCCACTTGATCTTTGTGGGGGGCTACTTTCTGAACTGCCACTATATGAACGTTTTTCTCGTTCCAAGAAACTTCCACTTACTTCTTTGGGGTCAGCTTGTAAAAGAGCTTCTTTTTGCTTAGCAAGTATTTCTGCTCTTAATGCTTCGAGACAAGCTGATTCAAGACCTTCAAATTCTTTTAAGCTAGATATTGAAATATCATCACCTTGACTTCTACTTAGTATGTATCGTCTTGGTAATGAACCGTTCAATGAATCTTGAGAAGATGACGAATGTTGTTGATACTGTTCCATCAAAGCCTTTTCAAGATTTTCAAATTCTTGTAAGGAGCTAATAGAAATATCATCATTATCACCTTTCACTCTGAATCTAATTCGAGAAGCCATCTCAGATTCAGAGAGACTACCATATGAATTTCTAAAGCTACCGAAGCTTCCTATTGATTCCTTTTGGGAGCTTAGACTGCCGATTCTGCTTGCATCAAAATCAGTCATTTCTTCCTCTTTAATATCTTCAAGTGGAACTCGTTCATATTCAAATCTTGGATCTCCTTCAAATTGCATTTGAATCCAACGCTTACCAGCTTCAATCTCCGCTAACTCCTGCGCTTGTAATCTTTTCTGTTCCAATTCACATTGTAGTAACTCTTCATCTGACAGGGAGCCAGAAGCACTACTAGTGCTTTCTTGTTTTTTAGCAGTTTTTGACAAGTATTCTTCAACCTCTGTGTCATGTCGTTTTACGTACTTTTGAGCCGCTATTTGTACACTTTTACCTTCAGTATCAGTTTCTTGAGCTTCTTTTGCTACCTCTTCAATTACAACAAAATCATCCATCTCACTTGGCTTATCAACCATCTCAAATTCGTCACTAGTTGGTGAATCTTGTTCTTTTTCATATGTTTGTAAAGTTTTTTCTTCAGTTGTTACTAGAAGTTCAGATTTACTACTTTCTGTGACAAGGTCCGATCTTAATTCAGGTGTTTCAGATATATCGTACATATCATCTAAAACGTATTCTCGGCCATTATCAGTTGATAGAGAGCTTTGACTTGGTGCTGATAATGGAGTATGTGGGGTTGAAATATGATCATGAGTTTTCAGGCTAGATGTTGAACTTTGCTTACTTTCAACTTGAGAATCAGGTGTTTTTACAATAGATTTTTCAACTTTAGTCTTGGGCACGGACGAGTCACTTTTAGATTTTAATATCTCTTCATATTGTTTTGAACCTATTGGTATTATATCAGTTTCAATATCAACAAACTCTCTTTTACTTGGAGGTATCTCTGTTACTGGAAATGGAACAACACTAACTTCCTTAACTACCTTTTTCTTACATATTTCTTGAATTTCAATGTTTCCTCCGGTTGGTACACTTTCTTCGATATGTGCCGTAGTTTTTACAATAACAGATTCATCTTTAGATGGTTTTATTGATTCTGTGATTATACTACCAAACTTAACTATTTCTTCATATTCAGAAGAACCTACAGGAATAATTTCACTTTCCACGTCAACAAATTCTCTCTGTGGTTTTTCTATTTTTGTCACAGAAAATGGTAAAGCTTGTTGTTCGTGAGTTGATATTTTTGTTACAGTTTCTTTTATTACTTTTTTATCTCTTTCTGAATGGGATCGTGAAGATGGCATATCGAGTTTCGAAATGGATGATGATAGAATTTCATCAGTTTTTAATTGACTAGAAATTGTAGTATCGGAGCCTTCTTTATCTTTCGTTGAATCATCATCAATGTCGGTGCTCTCTGACGTCCCTTCAATAGGGAAATTTTCCGGTATCATTTCTTTGGGAAGAAACCTCATTTCATGAGATCTCTTCATTTTTCCTACAGGTTCGACTAAATCTGTTTTACCCTCCTCTTCATCACCAGATACTTCTTCATCACTTACTTCTTTTGATTTTTGCACAAGTTCTTTTTCACCAGTCTCATGTAAAAACTGTTCAACATATGTACTACTTTCCATCAGTTCTTCTTTTAGCTCGTTTGCTGACGGGACGAGGGTTTCCGAAGCATCTGATATATCAATACTAGCGACGTGACTAGATCCGTCCGAGTCAAGACTTTTCATACTGTCCCTTGAAGCAAGTGAACTAGCAGCAGTGAAGTAATCTTTTGAAGTTCTTAAGGATTGTGACGAAACATCATGACTAGTCATTGCTGTTTCAAATTCAGTTGCACTCTGAGCTGTCGTCATAACTTCAATATCCGAAGATAGTGGCCTACTTTCAGAGTGTTCGAAACTATGATAATGACTTTCACCTGAGCTTGACCAGCCTTCTACTTCAGATGCAGAACGTCTCTCCACAATACCTAATTTGGATTTAATGTGTTTTTGTACCCTGAGTTTAACTTCCGGGCTTCCTTTGGATGATCCATCTTTATCAGAAAGAATAATCTCACTTTCTGTTTCTAATATAGAATGAGGACCGCTGTCCGATCTTATAGAAACATCAGCAGACTCAAGTGGTGGACTAGATTCTTTAATATGGACCGTTTCTTTGTCTTCATCTGAAGTTGTAGTTTCTTCTTGAGAACTCACTTTATGTGATATACTATCAGATAACTGACTATCTAATAATTTATCAACTTTTTGAAGAACTATACTGGTTTTATCAACGTGGTCATCAGTGTGCTCTTCTTTTATAACTTCTGGCCTATCTGGACTTATAAGGAGTTTAAATTGAAATTCCGAAGGAGACTGCTTATATTTACTACTTCCGTCACTTTTTTCACTAATTATTTCAACTTGCGCTGCTTCAAGGGACTGCTTGACTTCATCGATAGTTTTTTCCAAAACTGACAAGTCAGTGAGTGGTTGAGCAGACATCAAAGTATCGTATTCAACCCGTTCTGTCTCAAGTTTCGTAGCGTGAAACTCGGCAGAGGAGAGATCAGTATCATAACCGCTACTACATATATCTTCTAAACTCTTTTCTTTAAATAATTTGACTTCCTCTTTTTTTTGGTCTGTTCCAGTCAAATAAGCTGAATCTGTGAAAGCTTCTGTCGAAAAATCTGATGGTTGTAATGTTTCAGCACTCATTGTAGAGTCAATAGATTTCTGTAAGATTTCTCCTTCATGAGATTCTAAAGACTTGATCATAAACTCAGTATCCAGACTTTCACCAGATTTTATCATTATGTCTTTAGATGTTGTACTCATATCATCTGTACTCAATTCAAAAGTTATCGGTGACATGTCAGTTTTGATAGTTTTGGTTACTTCAGTCTGAGTTTCTACTATAGTCCTTATTTCTAAAACTGTTTCACTATCGGAGCCTTTTGTTGTTGTACTCGAAGATTCAATAGTAGATTTAATCCTAGATTTTGGTATATCGTCAGCTATTTCAAAGGAATCAGCTTTCTGTAAAGACACCTCCCAAACTTGGTCTTGAATTTGTTGCTGTGGCAATTTAATAGGTGACTTAGATAATTTCTCTTTTTTTGGAGTGTCTCCAGTTTTGTCATCATGAGGCAAATCAGGAGCAGCTTCTGATTCAGAATGAGTATCTTGGCTACCAGTTCGACTAAATGTACTTTTAACTGGCGATGTTGATATCTTAATTTCTTTGATAAAATTGACTTCATAAACCTCATCATCTTTTTTGAATGATTTAGATTTGCTTTTTGGGCTGGCTTCGGAAGATCCTCTTCTCTCAGTTGTTTCACTCTTAAAACTTGGAGCATGAGAGGCATCAGAACTAAGATCATCATGTTCTTTACTTTCAATAACAGACTCTTCTTTATGATGTTCCATTTTAGAACTCACGACTTTACCCTTTTCAGACACTTCAACGCTAGATACAATTTCATCTTTTTCAATGATTTTTAATGTCGAATCAACAAATGCTATTCTTGATTTAGTATCTTCGTCTTCTACGATATCTTCTAGTTCTCCAGGTTCTGTGAAGTATTCTTTTCCCCATTGCTCATGAGACATATCTCTTTCTGAAATTTTTATTTCATGCTTTTTCTTAACAGTTTCATCTTTTAATGCTGTCATTCTTTCTTCAGATTTTGTTTGCCGGCCGGTGTATAAGCCCTGCTCTGAAAATTCTCTTTCTACTTTTATGACATCAGTATCATCCTTAGTTTTGGAAACTGTTTTTGTTTCAATGTCAGAACGTTTTGCAGAAGCCTCGTGAGCTTTTTCTAATTTCTTCTGAGAAGTTTCTGTTTGATCTCCATCTCTTCTGGTTGTAGATTTTTCTTTCATTTCATGTTCTTGCCCACGTAATTCACGTGTTGTTTCTGTTTTAATAATAAGAGAGTCATCATCTGAAGACGATACTTGTTTAGTCTCAGTGAAAAACTCTTGTCCAGATATTTTTCTAGTTTCAGTTTCTTTATGAGTGAGAATTGTGCTGAAATCATCCTTTGTTCCAAATTTGGCTACCATGTCAGACATAACAGCTTGAGGATCAATAGATTGGAATTTTAATTCTGCGCCTCCATATGTTTTGTGAACTGATGAAGATAAGGTAGACGTTTCTATTCTAGATTCGCTAAAAAATGTATCAGATGAGGTAGATTTTTGCATTTCTTCCATTTGGACAGCAAGCTGTTCTTTTTTAATTTGATCGATAACATCTATACTTTTTTCAATGGTACGGTCGACAAGTTCTCTAGCTCCAGTAGTAATTGTAGGTTGGTCAACGTTAACGAATGTTATGTTATCGGATAAATGCTTTGTTGGAGATTTGGATCTGGCCGCTTCTGTCAGAATACTGGACGCTTCCATCAGTACCTCTGTAAAGAAAAACGTAGTTATATTAATATTTAATTCAATTTTAATTGGAAGAGGAATACTATAAAATATAGTGATGTGTATTATACTTTATTATTATGTACATTATAATTATATAAATATAGATTTGGAAGTTTGGTTTTCATATAGAAATATATTTACAATAATAATCTGTGTGATATTTGTATTGGTTCGAATACCTTGCCAATTTAATTTCAGAGGCTTAGAAAGCACCTAAAGCGTGAATGTTTCTGTACAATAATATTAATGTGATGAAATAGTTTACAATAATACGACAGTGATGAAAGCTTGTGTGATGATAAAATGGTAAAAACAAAGGAAGTTCCAGAATCAAAGCGAAACGTTACCCAAATGTGAATGATGTAGGTAGATGAAAAAATTGCGAATTAAAGACAAGAAAATTAACTTTTCCCCACAAGGAGATAAAGAAGCGACAATAATAGAAAACAAAAAACATGATATTTTGGTTTTGCTTGGGGGTCCACTTACCTATAGCAACGTAAGGGCTCCCGCAAGAAAAAAAGTAAAATTTACTGTGCTAATATATAATTCTGGATAAAGTGACGGTCGCAAAACAAATAACTATGTTTCGCGTTATATGATTATTGTATCTGTCTGTGTATTCTTTTATTTTTACTTTTATGAGGGCCTTATTTAATATTTTATGGAGGTGAGTGCATACGTAATCTACTTTGAAAAGTTGTGCTCTTGTCTTATTTCACATGACATCGTTACCAAAATATATTTTTAATTTTAATCTTTACCGATCCATTTCCCTGAGAACAAAGTCTTAGAATGAATTTCATATAATACGTGAAACTCAATCATAGAATAGACATGCGATAATTGGCATACAAATAAATAGTGTGGCAAATAAGGCTGTCTATGATGGTTAATCTACTAAAATTAGGAGTAAAGTTTCGCTATGACTCTACTTTGCCACTACCTTACTGCAATAAGCTTGCAATTAAAAATTTGATTGTTTTATATTAAATTTAGTATACGATAGTTAGTAAGAAAGATTAAATGAACCGGACGATTTTTTTTCTTTCTGCCGTTTAACAAATTTGCTAATATACATGTTAAAGGTCTGCGTTTGTACTGACCACTTTGATGAGCTTCTGTTTCGCTGATCAAGCTATCACCGGCGGATGAAGCTCTAGGGGACTGACGGCTCGTGTCCAGGAATGACGAATCAGAACCTACAGTGAAAGAATATTAGCTTCTACATCTAGCATTTACTGTGGTTCTGGCTAATATTACTTTATTTTATTTTCTACAGACTTGCTAGATTAGAAATTTACCTCTTAGTTGTAGCCCAGTCTGCTTTTCACCAGATCCATTTTCTCCTTTAGCTTTATCTTTTAGTATAAGATCAACAGGAGATGGTGGCGGAGTCTTGGAGAATTTTGATACAAGGTCTGCACAGAAATATATTATTATTTATATATTTTACAGATTTCAGGTATCAAATAGCAATAACTTAGGTTTTTGGAAGACAAGTTTGATTATATGGTATAGATAACGAAAAAAGATGAGTGAACAAAATAATACTTACCGTGTGTAACGTGTGTCGAATCTATTCTTATTAGTGCTCCTTGTGAAATATCTTCCAATAGATTTGAGCACCTTCGATTAAGTTCCTTCATGTCGGGAACTTCATCCTGAGCTTCCATTTCAATTTCACTAATGGTATCAGTAGATTCTACTTTATATTTTTTATCTTCAATTATCTTATGCTCAGGTTTGTCTTCCACGACTTCTTGAGGCACAGTTTCTTTTTCACTTTCCTCTTCTTTCCTATATTCTGATTTGAGATGCGCAATTTTTTCTTCCATTTCCCCGATAAAATCTCTCTCCGGTTCACTTTTATCCGATATCTTAGTCGTTTCAAAAGATTTCTCTTCGTGTTCACTGAATATTTTACTTTCAGTTAAAATTGAGGTCTCTTGTGAAGAACTGGTTGATATCCGCACAATTTTGGAAACTGATCTCTCTTCTTCAATGAAATCTCTACTAACAGTTATTCCCTCTGATACATCCGAAGCTAGAGTCTTTGACACATCTAACGAAGAATGATCTTCAGAGAATGTCTTTTCATCAATAGACTTTGAACTTTCTTTAACACTTTCAACCGATGCTTTTGAATAGTCTTTAGTCAAATCTACAGTTGAATCTTTTGATAACTCATTTGTTGCAAAGTCCCTGGACGTATCCTTGCTATCGATGGAAGACTTTGAATAATCTTTTGTCAAGTCAATGGATTTCTTTGACAAGTCCGGAGTACCCCGATCTTCAGCTATTTCTTCAAGTCGAGAGTCTTCTTTAGCATCGATTGAAGTTTTAGAAGGATCTTTAACTAAGTCCGCACCACTAATTTTGGAAAAGTCAGCAGATGTGCCATCTTCGAGAACGGATTTTTGATCTTCATCAGATGACTTTGTTAGTGAGGATATAACAGTTGTTACTGATGATTCAGTGGTTGACTTTGATACTAAATCTGAGCGAAGGAAGCTATCTACAAAGTGTGTCTTCTTTACATTTTTTTCTGATGATCTGTCATCGTTTACCTCAGGTTGTCCAACACTAGTGCCTGGTACTGAAGTTTCTGGACGTACGTCTTCAGGTTTGGTTTGATGGAATGTTTCTGGAACTACGTCGCTGAATTTTACATCATCACCGAAGAATTCAGCCTAAAAATATCATCAATATTAGTGCTAGTATTTTAACATAAAAACTATGTAAATTAAAACATTAAAGCTTTTATATTTTAATTTGATAGGCCAGTTGGCTTGGTTCGTAAGATACCCTAATATTTATTATGTAGTATATCCGTAATTTGGTTTCATAATACAAGCTCTGCTTACTTTGGAATTGAATCACAGATAGCCATGCGTAAAGAATGTTTCATGATATTATTATTTACTTAATAAGGTTGAAAAAATATATTTTTACCTCTCTTTCTGGGAAATCATCGGCATCATCGAGGGAATCAGTTCTGATTTTTCTTGTATCAAAACTAGACGTCGTTACTTTGCCATCAAGGTCAGAAATGGGTTCTATAATTTCTAAAACTTTTGCTTTATCCATATCTGGGAACAAAATGTAGGTTTATGAATTATCAAAATAAATAATTTGGTAAAAATATTTTTAATAATAAAATAGTATGTACCTGATTCTGAATCTGTATAAATCTGTTCCTCAACCTCTTCAGGGGAGCTTTGTACTGAAAACGTCCGTGTATGTTTTTTCTTTGGCATAATAACGATTTCCCCACTGTCTCTCGATAGTGATTTTGTTAATCCTGGTCTCTCCTTGGCAAATTTCTTAGTCTCTTCAAAAACTATCTCTTTTTTTACTTCAATTTCTCGCTGCTTGGCATCTTTATCTAGATACTCTTCAACTGCAGTTACAGCTTCTTCTATTATTGAGTCCACGGATACCTGTCCTGCTATATCTTGTGCATCATGCGTATCAGCAGCTTCTACTGGTTGTTCTTCAGAAGATAGATCTATATCTTCCGAAGCTTGTTTGATAATTATTTCTATATTATCCGCCATTTGTTTCATAGCAGAGTCAGACTTTTTCATTTCAGGTGCTATTTCAGTTACTAATTGAGACTCTTTAACTATAGTTGTTACAGACTTTATTACTTCTTCCTCAGTTTCAATTTCGGATTCAGCAATTCTCTCGAGTGAAATTGCTGGACTAATACAAGAATGTCTACGTTCTTCTTTTTGTGGTACTTTAGCATCATATGACCGCTTTTCTGACTCTACTATTTCTTTTGTTATGGTTTTGACGTCTTTATCTAGTACAGGACTTCTAGCAGCTGCAGCAATAGTACCTTTCTGTAGAATGTCATCAATAACAGGTTTCACTTGTTCTTTTGTAATTTCAGATGTTTCATGTAAATCTAAATCTTTAGGAACAAACCTTTTGGTCTCATTAGTTTCTTCGTTATCAATGCCAAAATCAAATTTACCAAGAGTATCGGTTCGAATCTTTGTTACGTCAAATTTACCTTCACTAACGGTCGATACTTTCCTAGTTTCAATATGTTCCTCCATTGATGCTGATGTAGCATCTTTGACTAATGTAGTAATTTCCTTTATTATGGTTGGCTCGTCTTTTTTTGTAACCGTGTATGTTGTTTCGGTTTGTTTTGTTGTAAACACTAGTGGTGGTTTTTCATCTTGAGTTAATTCAGCTGGCTTCTGTTTTACATCAAACACAATATTTTTTTCTTCTTTTGAGGATTCAAATATTTTTTCTTCAAACATTAACGATGGTTTTACAATTTGAGAGTTTTCAACTATCTTTTCCTTTTCATCAACATCTTTTTTGGAAGATTCAATTAGCCTTTCTTCCATCAACACTAATGACGGTTTTTCATCTTGAACTAGAATTTCTTTTTCTTCAAATTCGATATTTCTTTGTTCCTTTAACATCATAGGTGTTTTTTCACCTTTAGAGCTACCAGATACCTTTACTTTTTTAAACTCTTTACTATCCATTTCCTCGGTACTTTCAATGGATTTTTCACCTTGTCTTGACTTTATTACTTCAGTAAGAGTTGTTGAAATTATGTGTACACTTTCTCGTTTTAGTTGTTCTTCTCTTTCTCTGGCCAAAAACTCGTTTGTGATATGCTTGTCAGGCAATGTACTGAAATAATAAATATCATATTACAGTTTTATTATTCTTTAAGTCGCAAATATTCTCCTACTATCACTCTCTTTGATCTTTGTATTTCATTTTATTTATGACATTATTTAGTATTAGTATGTTTTTTTATTTGCATATCTATATTTGTTTTATGTATTTATATATTTTGTTTATTTCTCAGTATTATTATTGTGTTGTATCTATTTATTTTTTATATTATATTTTGTAATTGTAATTTATTTAGTTTGATATAGTTTAGTTTATGTAGAATTTATAGATTGATACCTGCCACGATTTTATTTATTTCCTGTTACCCGGAAGAGATTGCTTAAGCAATAAGGCCGCCTAAATTGTATTCTCTTTCTTAATTTTAAATGTATTTACTTTCCTGTATGCATTGATCTTATTTATTACTATCGTCCTCTATGTATTTGGAGATTACAATAAAGAATATTTCATTCATTCATTCATATTATTACTATGTGACAATATAAGCTTCATCAAAAGATTATTGAGTACCACAATATTACAGTTTTTTTATGAACATTAAATTCTCACCCCATTTCAGCAATATGAGGTAGTCTGTGTATATAATCGGTGACGTGGTCTTCAGGAAAGCCTTCTACATCATCCAGCGAGTCACCATGTGTTAGTTTCGCTAGTTTCGGTGGTTCAGCAGCTTTACCTATTTTTTTAAATAGTTATTAAAAAATACCTTTACTAGCCTTATTTTTTATTTGATGTTTATTTGATATTTATTTAATATTTACCTGTAATGGTTTTAGTTTCAGATACGTATTTTGTCTCAAACTTCTCTTTCGATATATCAACATGTGTTCCTTGAGTACCAATATCATCTTCAGATTCCTCGAATGTATAATCCCTAGATTCAGTTAGGCTGTGGGCATCAGATAATCGCTTTTCTTCAAGACGTAGCTCACTAACTGATCCTGAGCCCGCTGATGTAACTGATTGCCGTTTTACTGTATCGACTGAAACAAAGTTGATTATAATTATCATAATAGTTGAACTAGAATATAGTAAGTCATAAAGTCAACAAATTAAAGTTGATGTGTAAATATCTACCTTTTTCTACGATATCATCCTTTAGTACTTGAGTTTTAATGTCAAATGCTTTAACATCTTTAACAATTTCTGTTACGGAAGTAATTATTTCTTTTTCTTTATCCTCGAGGAAAGGTTCTCCCTCCTTTAATACTTCTTCTTCAGAAGATGTTTTCTTCTCCGTCACAGCATCTTCTGAACTTATTTTATCTGACATACCTTCAGATGACTTCCTATCAGATATTTCAATTTCTCGACTACTTTCAGATGAAATCTTATCTGAAACCTCGTCTTTCTCAAATGACCTATCGATTTCTTCAGCTTCGGTTACAATAATTTGGAATTCTTGTACAGGTTTAGCAGGCTCTATATCTAGCTGCAAATCACTCAACTTTGTGATGGACATAGATTCTGTTCTTGAATGACGTTTAGGTATCACTTTCTTAAAGACTACTTCAGGTTCATCAACTTTGTCCAATTCTGAGGAAGTGGTTTGTTTTTCTGTTTCATGAACTTTTGGATCAATTTGAATGGAAGTAAAGCCAACACTTTCCTCAAACTTTTCATCTCCAAATCCACTTCCTGAGTCTATTGTTTCTTCAAACTCTGCTCGTTCATCAAAATCGGATGAAGACACTCTAACTTTGACATCTGATTGGTCTGATTTTAACGAATCCGCTTCAGAGGGACGTCTTGAGTCAGTGTGTTCTGAATCCTCAAGTGAATCTGAATAAATACGTTTAGAGAAAAAGCATTCTTGTACGGAATCATCTTCCGGGACTGTTTCAATAAATTGCCTAGCTTTAGCACTAATCACTGGAGATTCTTTAGGTGAAACCTAAAATGTAATAAAATGTTATTAATTGAGTAGTAATTAATTATTTAAATGTATCTTATTATTAAAAGAACTTTACCTTATCGGCCTCTTTTGGCGCAAGAGCTGGTGCATGTACTTGAGCACTATGTTCACTTTCATATTTAAGAAAATTTAATGTCTGGTCTCTATCTGTTTCTCTGTTCTCTATTACAGTAGTAGTAATAGACTTAATTTCGGTTTTTGTAATTGAGGACTCTAAATCTTTATCTATGTGGGGTCTGTGAGCGGGACTTGTTCCAATTTGTTCTTCTAAGTCAGAAAACTGAGATGCTTCATCTAATGAATCACTTCTATGCTTAGAATCTTTAGAATAGATCTGAAATTATCAAAAAATAATTTTGAAAAAATCTGATAAATACTTTTACTCGAAATCAAAGTCTTTTTAAATTTTGCCATAAAAAAATATTACCTTCGACTCAGTTTGCGATATGAAACTAAAGTCTTTTTCGGTGCTCTGCTGTAAATCAGCAAATGAATCCGCTTTATCTATAGCTGATTGTATAGGTGATTCTTGGGAAATTTTACGGCCTGTTAGATCTAGCAAATCAGATCCCACAGAATCCGTTTTTGTGTGTTTGCTTACATCTGATTTTGTACTTGTTATAGATACTTGTGATTCCACCTAAAAATAAAATTGTGATAAGTATAATATTATTTACGTATCTATTTTTTTTTTCTAAAAATTCAGCCATGTGGTATAGTATAGAGTGGTATAGTCTAAACCTAGTCTGTTACTTATACCGTCATTTTATATAATTTTGCTCATAAACCAGTAAATCTACCTACCTACCAGTGATAATCTTATCTTTTTTAGATTTATTATATTATGTATATTTTACTGTAAATACTTGTTATATGTCCGTAACAGACAGACGGGCATATCGGAAATATAACTATTATAATGTTTGACTACGGAACCCTAAAAACGGTTTATTATTTAATAATTTAGGTGTAAGGTGAAAAGACTAAAAAACTTATCATTGTGGATTTGTACCTTTTCTTTTGTAACTTGATCACTAACAGAAACTTCCTTTTCTTCCAAAGCTTCTGTGATTTCTTCTTCACTCACTTTGGCTCGCAATTCTTCAGTCAATTGTTTCTCTAATTTATGCTCCATAACTGTTCTACCTTGGTCATCTTTCTTATCATCATCATCACTCTTTTTATCTTTTTCATCCTTTTGAGCCTCCTTTGTATCCCTAGGTTGATCCTTAACATCAGGTTTTTTATCAAATATATCTCTGTCTATTCTTATCTTAGATTTCTGTTCTAGTCTATCTGCTTTAACTGTAGTCTGTGACTCTGTTTCTGTTTCAGAATCAGTTGACTTTTTCAAAAACTCACTATCTTCTTCCGATGATACTTGTACAAGAGTTGAATCGGTTCTTATAGCCTTATGGAAAGGCTTAGATCTATCTTCTTGTTTTACTTTGGAATCAAAATGCTGTATTGTTTCTTTTACAGATTTTACAACTTCAACATGTTTCTCAGTTTCAACAGAAACTTTATGAGTAACATGAGTCTCTGTACTAGATATTTGTTTAGATTGTTCTCTAACAAATTCTTGTGTGTATTCAATATTTTGATCTTGTTCCATGGTATGCTTTTTCAAAGCTTCTTTTGTTAACTTAATGGATGTTACAGGTAATTCTACTGAGGCTTCTTTTATCATTTTTGATTCAAATGTACTAATCTTATCTCTCAAGGTAGCTTCGGCTATGTCTTTCTCTTCTTCAGTAACTAAATCAGGTGATTTATCACCGTCCTCTAGTTTCTCTTCTACTCTTGAAGTAACAATTTCTTTCTGTGAAATTGCTTCTTTTATAAATGTATCTATTTTGCTCTCTGTTACTTGTTTTACCTCTATCGATTCAGTAATTGATTTTCTTGGAATAATGGTGACATTAGAGAAATCACCCGATGGGAATCTCATAGACTCATTCCTCATATGTCTTTGTAAATGTTTAGGGGTTGGTTTCGCCGGTGATGACGGGTCAAACTTTCTAAATTGTTCAACAGGTCGCTCTACTGGCTTTGGTTCATCTCTCTTAGCTTCCACAATTTCTTCTATGGGTACTTCTATTTCTTTTTCTTCTTCTAACGTATCTGGTGAAATTTTTGATCGTGCCCTTTCTAATTTTGGATCTTTTTCTTTAACCTACGAAAAACATTTAGATATTACGTATAATATTACTTTCAAATAATAAAGTATACAGGTAAATAAGTGCTTGGACTATTAATAAAGACAACATACCTGTTGTTCAATGTCCTGGAATTTCTTTATGTCCGGTTTAATTTGAGTTTTTATCTCAATGATTTCTTCACGAATTTCTTTTTTTTGCTTTGAAGCTGGTATTTTGCTAGAACTGAGCTTTCTTGTTATTTGTTCTTTTCTTTCAGCCACACTTCGTTTTACATCTGGAACATAATATTGGAATTATTTGCCGTTATCAAATTATATTATTCAATATACAAACATAGATTAAAACAAGTTATACCTTCATCTTCCTCACTCTCTTCGCTAGGTGTAGGAGTTCTATCAACCTCACTTTTGTCTATTATTGACTTTTCCTCAGGTGAGTATTTAGCTTCGTCTTGATCATGTTCTATATCTCTGTGCATATGCTCTGCTATTAGATTTTCATCATAAATCTTATCTTTAATTTTATTGTCTTCTTCAGCTGTGAAAAGTTAATCAATGTAATCCTACTAATAATGTATATAGATGCAAAGGAGTTTGTTTATTTGCTTTTACTTCTTTCACGTGTTAATGAAACAAAGATCGACTCTACTTTTTGCAGCTAGCAGGGTTTCTTTATACTCTAGGAACGCAGGTATTCTGTTGTTTTTTAAAATATTGATTAGGTTTATCCTAATCCTAACTTTTTCCTAACTTATTCTTACTAATATTATAAATGCGAAAGTGAGTTTGTTTGTTACCTTTTCACGCTTAAACCGCTAAACCGAACGCGAAATTTGGCATGCAGACAGCCTATGGTATGGAGAAGGGCATAGGCTACTTTTTATCCCGGGAAAACATAATATCTGCGGGGAACGCGGGGGCGGAAGCTAGTATTGATATATTACCTTTGTAAGCCTCAATTTCTTCAGAAGCTTGCCTCTCCTGATAAATATTGCGTAGTATGCGTCGTTCATTTGTCAATTCAGACTGTGGTGCTATTATGTCGTCTCTACCGATTCGACATAGAGCTAGCTCTAAGGAGTTATCTGAAAATGTAATGGATATATACATATAACACTAAACCTCAAATGCTGAAGGCCCAATCAAAGTTAATCTATGATCAAAACTATTACTAACTTTTTGTACGAGAATAACATTGATCAGGCTTTTAGAAACTGGAAGTTAGACTCTTTATTGTTTGCTTTATTTAATTAAACTTGATTGTAGTTTATTACACGTCAATTAAAAAGATACGTAAGTATCTAACTTTTTTTTGAAGTGAAAACTTCTATAGCCGCGTTGAGCGTTTTTGGAGGGGAAAAACTTATAGGTTCGCGTCACCGACATGCTCATGCTAATAGTATATCTATGAGTATTTTTTGCATATAATTTCAATTAGTCTTAAGTTAATAGTTTTCACTTCTATCGGCAGTCCCCATGACTGCCTGTTTTTTTTATTATAAAATAATATTATTTGTTTACAATCTCACTGTGATAAATGATGATGTGACCGAAGGTGGAAGCACGTAAACCCTACAAACTAACTGGCTCTCAAGTGCAGTTGCTGGAACATATCTAAGGACATATTAGTATTACATTTTGACAATCGCAACTAGAGACTCAAGGCACAAACTAGTAAGTAATCTGTGCTGACTGTGTAATATAGACTTTGGCATGTAATGTCACTTTCATTTGACTGTAAATAATAAATAAAAATAAATAAATCAAAAATGTATTTAAAAATAATAATATTCTGGGACATTCCTCACACACGTCCATCTGACCCCAAACTAAGCAGAGGTTGTACTATTGAAGCCAGATAACTGATATACTACATATACTAATTTTCTTTTGTAAATACATACATATATAGATAATTACACTCAGACTCAGGACAAACGGACATGTTCATGACCTGCTGCGTGATAGATAGGGAATCTTACCAACCACGCCAACCGGCCCGTCAATTTGATCCTTATGTTAATTAAAATTTGCATTGTGTTACGAAGACGCTATTGGTAATAGACGTATTGATAGTAGCAGTAATATACTGCTACTAAATTGTATATTTTTTCTTATTTACGAGATTGACCTGTAATATAAATTGCTTCAATACAAATATTGTGTTACCTTGGGCCTTAGTTCCCGACTGCGTTTTCCACAGTTTCAGCATCAGCTGCGCCTGCTCAGCGGCGGTGATCCTCTTCGCCTGTATCTGGTTGACGGTAGCAACACTGACACCTAGCTCATACGCTAGTGCCACCCAGTCCTTGCCAAGGAGGTTACAGATGTCTTCCAATCTGAAATAAGATATATTTAATAAATATTGTTTGGTTATCATTTGTTTAAACTAAGGCTTATTCAGTGTAATTATTATGAATGTTTATTATTTATTTCTTGCAAATTTCAGCCATACCTCGGGTCACTAAGCCTCTGTCTCCACACTAACTCCTGCTCCTCAGTACGTCTCGGCATTGCATCCGCTGGAAGGGGTGATGTTCTTTCGACAGGTTCATCGGGTACCATTATGTTTAGTACTGCAATCTATATGATGGAAGATAAATCATCAATCAATTCAAAGATTATAAATAAATTCTTGTCAACATTTTCTGTAGCAGTGAGCGCTGTATTCTCATTGTAATCGGCCTCTCTTTCTCTTTCTCACATCTCTCTTTCAGGCCTTGTGTCACATACTGAGCTACATACTTACCACATACCATATAAAATACCTAGACTTCTATTTTTTGTACTCCTAGACAAAGTTACTTACAGGTGCAGGCGATGGTTCTCCCTTAGGAACCTTAGGGTCCCGCATGAACTGGCACCTGCAGATCGGCTCCAAGTCCTGGGTCTTGATCATCACGGGGAAGGCGACTCGGTTCTCACGGAATGCACGGAACGGTATCGATAGCTGTTCCCCAGATTTCGCTACCGGTACAAGATTACCTCCGAATTCTAGGTAGATTGGCTTTCCTTCGTGGACCTATAAAAAAACGTAGATCTTTACGAACTTAAACATATTTCTTGTGAACATTCTTAGTCTGAAATTCTAGTTAGCAAATTATATTCATTTCTCTAGCTATGGTTGTATGTATTTACTCCCATCCTAATCCTGATCCTTACTAATATTATAAATGAGAACGTGAGTTTGTTGGTTTGTTTGTTTAGTTTGTTACCTATTCACGCCTAACCCGCTGAACCGATCGCAATGTTTAGTACGCATATAGCCTATTGAATGAAGAGGGACATAGGCTACTTTTTTTTCTCGAGATCACGGGCGTAATCTCGGGGCCAGCTAGTCACAAATAATTTCCAAATCAAACAACATACCAATTGTTTAAAAAAAATATATCATCTTACCTCTACATCTCGGCTCTTAGCAACCTGTATGAACCGTTCAATACGTTCCAGGGCCTTGTCTTCCTTATCATCAGTAACGCAGAACATTCGTAGCTGCGCCTGATTCTCGTCAGTACGTTTCGCGTACACCACGAACCGTGCCATGAACGGTACGTGAATTGCTTCCCTGGAAAACAATAGTATTGATCATAAATCTCCAAGCATAGAGGTGACTGCAAAATTAGTGTAATTATATTTTTCTTGGTTGTATCCAGCCAACCTGCACAGGTTTAGGTGTCTCTTTATTTGAAGGAATTCATGATTGCTAATCTCCGCGTGCGTTGCAATGACTCTTTATTGTCAAACTAGGAACTTTTCTTTAATTTTTGTTCAGCCTTATGTTTTTCACTATAGCACATCGTATTGACTACGATACCCTATACTTCCAATAGACACTTGCACTCTGCACCAAAGTTTTATCGCAGTCGAAAAACTAACAAACAGACAGACAAACATAGATTTTTCTATGTATAGATAAATGAAAGTGATATAAGAGTCCTCAAACTCATTAATTAACATATTTTTTTGCGTGAGTTAAAATTTCGCCGTAAAAAATGTTAGGAACAAATAAAATTTAATGTATTATAAGGTCTAACACTATTGGCTGAGGTATTTTGTTACGTGAACGTATAGATCAAAAGTAGCCTAATAAAGTAAAATAAAAAATCTAAGAACATTTCTTATTTCACCCAATGTCCAAAATCGCCTCAGGCAGCGCTTGACTGCGTGCTGCCCTATTAATTTTAAATTGCTATTAGATACGTGTTTTTTGGTTCATATTATGGCCTACATATAATATAATGCCTTAAAAGGACCTCAGCTAATAAAGTTAGACGTTATATACATACCGGTATAGCTCAGTAGCCATTTTAGTGGCATCTTCAATATGTCGACAATCAATCAACCAGTATCGAGCTGATACAGTCGTGGTAAATGACACACAATCATTCACAAACGTTAAAGGTGTATTCTCCGTGACATCTTCCCAGTGTGCTCGATTTGTTCCTCCTGTTACCACAACAAATTTATATCACCCTCAAATAATATTAGCATCAACTAAATACATGCTATTTGCAACAATTTACTTCATATCGCTACGTTTAAAATGGTTTATTGTTTGTTATTTGTCTTTAATGAAGCTACAAAGGCAGTATATGGCGGCTATTACGCTATTTAGAACTGCCACGATAATGAACACAATCCTTACAAAATGCATGCCAAAGCAGGCTTTTAGAGCTACTTATTATATATCTGTGTATATTTATTTATATTCTACGTAAATAAATTCTATGTTTTCTACAATAACTATCTAAAAATAGTTTTTACATCAGAACACATATACATGTGAATTCAAAATTTTATTTTTTGAGTTATAAAGTCCCGACCGTTTATATAAGATTATATTGTGTAATAGATACCTAAGAGAAAATAACAAAATATTGAGAATGCATATTAAACCAATGTAGAAAGAGATCAGAAAGACAGGTTTATTAAATTAAATTAATCAAAACAAAACTTAAAATGCTTCCAAAACGGCCTATAGCAAACACACAACAAGCATAGACAACACATCACACAAAAACAATAAAAATAACGTACCATTTCATTAAATTGTATAAATAAAATAAATGTGACTGACAATGTGGCACACTGTGTACGGACACATCCTGTTCCTTATAAAATAGTGCTTATATTCTCAAAAATGAAAAACAATGAATCTACGATTGTCAAACGAATTGCTAATTGTTGGTTTGGATATCCGGAAAACCGATCTCTCGAAGGACACACACTGAAATAAAAACCCAAAAATTCAATACAAATAAAATAACAATAAAACTCAAAATAGTGTTAAGTGAAACAATGACACGAAACGAAAACCAAATATAAATAAAATAAAAAAGATGATGTGAAACAAAACTGATAGGCCGTTTTGGAAAAGAATTTTGATTAGTACAAGCAAAGTAACGAAACTTTTGGGAACCCAGACACTGAAGAATGATATGAGGATGACGATGGCACCGTAATGGATCATAATTACGCTTACACTAGTAGACAAAGTAGTAAGTAGTTTAGGTGTTCAAAATCTCTTACAATGTGCCAATATTTATTGCAGCTTATGTAATTAATCTAAATATTTTTATTTGATTATTTATATTTATACATTTGTTTCTAAACCGACAACGTTTAGTGAACATATCGCGGTGCATTATCTTGTTGTTCCAAGATTCATTGAATGGTTATGATACAGAGTGAATGTGAATTAACAAAGCGTAAAAATTTCAGCCCGTGCAAAGAGGAAAAATGTATGAGAAGCAAGTTATGGAAAAGCATTCAAAAGTGATAGACGGAAAGAAATCAATGTGTACGATAATTATACTCTTTTCAAAACATACATATGTTTAGAGTATGATTATCAATAAAAACAATAACTCATGACAAATCAACAAAGTAAAAATTTGAAAATTGGACAAATAAACTTTCAAACTCAAAATAAATGTGAAACTTAAACCGACATTTTGATTTTGTTTCTGTTAAAGTATTTGTATAATATTTCTAATTTTTTTACCTTCGAGAGATCGTTTGCGAAATACCCCTGTTGGTGCGCGCCGATAGGTGGCAGCATATTATTTAGCGCCACACACGGTGAGCGTGCAACACACACAAACACACGAGAACAAAGACAATGTAGACACGCACAAAACGCACACAAAGGGACGTGTCCCATTAGCTGCTCGGTGTATTTGCTATAAGCGGTTGTTTCAATTGCTTTTGTTTTGTTTTATTTTATTTGTTATTTGTTTTTATCCGTATTCCCAGTATTTTTTCAATGTTTATATTGTAGTTAAACTAGATTCGAAAAAACTACGCTAAGATTCCTTTCAATATACATGCTCATCCCGTTGTCTATAAAATTGGGAGTAATTCTAAACCTGTAGTATCTTAACTACACTAGCCAATATGATTTAAAATATAAAAATCTATTATAGAATGAAATCGACTGTACTATTCATTTATCTATAAGTACACTAGAGAATAATTGTAAAATAGCCAAAATCTATTATCTACCGATTTCATGTAGATTACTATTTTCATTACCTACGAGATGACTTCGTAGTAGTTCATATATCCTAAATGACTAGCGTGTTGTAATGGAATATTGGTATCAGTACATGTCATTGTACCTAATGTTAAATTAAAAGCAGAACTGTAAGCTGAATTACATTACCTAATTTTTATAGGCTCACTTACCTTCCTTCCGCAAAGCATTATATCATCAATCTAGCAAACATAAGCCATACTCCATTGCAACACTTGACAGATTTCCGATCTTTACTAGAAACAATTTGGTAGTCATATTTTCCATATTATGATTTTTATAAAAAACGTTTTGACACTTGTGATTACTAATCTTATAATAAGTATAAAGAACTTATCATAGAGTATTTGATAAAAACCTTTGTATATATCCAAAAAAATGTTTCTAGTAAAAACATCAGATCTGCGGAGTAAATTCAAGCGAACTATTTTAATTGTACCTGATATGGAACAGAGCAGTCTCAAGGTTGGCGCTGATGAGGTGCTGTACTGGTTTGTCATACCCTGAGTATGAGGTCTGGGAGCTGGCATGCTCAGGGTAATAGCTTTATGGAACTTCCTCCTTCTTGGTTCCACTGTTACCACGGGAGATACTGCTACTCCACGACCGAGGAGTTTGGCAGTCAGTTCAGAGTCTATTATTTGAGCCTGTAAAGCGATTATATCAGATACCTTCATGTTCATAAAATGGTCGAAATTACCTCCTAAAGACCAAACGCGATGATTTTCAAGCACTCATGCGAATGTGATGAAAATGTGTATATGATTGTGCAGTGAGTTAGTATAAAATTAATCTACTTACCTTTCACTGAAATATTTTCTATTGTTCTTTGTTTCCCAATTAAATAATAAAACATTTCTCTTCTTTAATATTTTTATAGCTTTTTGATCACAAACAATATTTTTTCATCTATTAATATTTCGATGAATTCTAATTCATCACTCTGATTTTGTACAAAATAAAAGTAGGAAGGTGTTAAAGAGCGGCCGGTGCAGAATTAAGCAAATATGAACATTATGAAATCACAGGAAAAGCGTTCGAAAAGGATATCACATACTTCTTGGGCGCGTATCTCGCTCATCTATTTCTCACACATGCGCTTAAAAATCAAGATGCAACACACTTTGACACTAATAAATAAGCCCAAAAACACTGAAAATAATACAGCAAACAAAATATATGTACATCATGCAGCTCTCACGTTTGGTCTTTAGGAAATAAAGTACATATTCGCATTACAGTCTAACAAACAGTATAATGTTAAGCACAAAAAGACATTACCCAATAAATTTAGCAATCATCTTAAAAATACAGGTATATTTACTACTTATCTAAAATACGTCACTCCAAATGTAATAAGATACTTATATAATAATATTTAATCCACACATTTACTTGTAATATTACCTACAATCATAAATCAGATCATTCTTATAATATGGGAGTCATCATAAATATCATATCATATCATATCATGCTATTTCACCTAAAGACCAACAAGAGAAATACAATACAACCTAGCCGTGAAAACGCTGTGTGAGAAAGACCTAACATTAAACTTTGTATCCACGGTGATTTCATATAATTCAATTTTGCTCAAATTGAAAACAAAATTTGATGTTGATGCGGTTTTTATTAAAGAATTCATCTACAAGGTTACAGCTAAATATTTTTAAGTGAATTCTAAATTTATTGGGTATGACATAATTCCCTAGAGGAGTAACACACATGTAAACTTATGTTAGTGCTGCATTATCTTAAATTAGATCATTAAATGGTATTAAACGAACAATGTCTAAACTTTAATATTGTTATACTGATTACGATATGTGATACATTATAAAATAAGGTCATTATTAAAATATTTAATATTCAAGTGGAGATACAGAAATCTTTTTTTTATAAAATCGTTTAACCAAACTTGATGCCTGAATGCATTATAATCTCTGATGCTTTATCAACTTGAGTTTGATAAAAATTACTATGATAAGTAACACTGATTTAAATTGATTTTAAAAATATCAGTTCCTTCCCATTTTACTAGAAATAGTCCTAGTCGAACACTTTATCTTTTGGAGTACTTAAATACTGACATATGACGTGATTTATTAACAGCTCTGTATCTCCACTGAAATTTTCATTGGGGTACATTAATTCGATTATAAAAAAATTTGGCATTCATATTTGTACTTTATGTTTCTACGGAGTTGTTACTAACATCTAAATTATGATCAAACAATCATTTAGTTTAGAAAAAATATAAAAATAAATATTTTAGTGAATACATTTATTCTACGGCTAACATGAAGAGTAGTATATTTAGAATTAGCTTCACAGATAAGTTACTAACGATATAATTAAGAACAAAATATAGTACGATTTCAATGAATGAAAGCTAAATATTCGTTTATAACATTAAATTTCATAAGCTTGTATTATTGCCCGACTTTGTCAGCGTCATCTTTATTAAATTATTAAATTCACTGTTCGATACATAAATTCTAATGACAAATAAGTACACACATGATACTACCAAATTAGAGAGAACCGTTTTTTCTTGGATACGTTATTGACGGTGATCTTTTTGAGGTTTTTATCTTTAACACCTTGACGTGGTTTGAATAGGTTTACCTGCAGGCCCACTTTGATCTTCTTAGTTAGAGCTCCCTGAGGGAAGACTGCTTGGACTTGAGGTACGACTGAGCTCGAAACCATGCCTCCTGGAGGTTTTGATAAAATTTATTAAATTTGATGCTACTTTTCAAATTTCTCTTTACTCGAAGTTTTTTATTTATGTCAGAATGCTTAAAGTAGGCTGGCGGTTCATCCAATAGTAAGTGGACAGTCCTACCTACCGTCGCCTATGGATATTAGTAGTACCAGGGGAATACCAATGACATGTTGATCTTTAAAAATCCTAGAAAGCAAATGGCTCTCAAGTGCAAATGCCGGAACACACCAGTAGGATGTCTTTCAAGCGATAATACTAAGTATAACAATTTAAGTTTATTTTTCTGAGTTACTAAAGTAAAAAGTGATATTTTTGTTGTAAAATAAGGAGTAATCCATATTGTTGGATATTTGCGCATGTTGCGCCGCCAAACTAAAAAACTTAATAATTTTTCATCATCATTGACTTCTTCAAAATAATGAAAAGATAGATGTGATTTACTGATGACTTTTCTAAATATTGACAACATCTTGCCTAACTTTATTAGACTATAAGCTATTATAAGTACCTTCAGGTCCAATAGCATGCACTTCCTGACGTATACGCGATATGACGGCGAAGTACTGTGGGAAGTCGTGTGTGAGAATTCTCGTGACACGAGGAGCATCCCAACCTTTATCCTCTTCATTTGTCTCTGTAATGTTATAAGAAAATTTTAATGAAACATTTAAATCTCATCCAAACACAACTTGAAAAATTAATCTAGACAAGGGAAATGTCGGAGACATTGTAGGTAGTAGAACTCTTAGTGCAGAGTTCTCCCGGGGAAGTACTACCACCATATCTAATTCCACCGTGAAATAGTAGGGCACTTGTACTACTGTGTTTAGGGTATGGGAGCCGGTGAAATTACAGGCACAGGAGACTTAACAACTTCATGTCTCAAAGTTGGCAACGCGTGAGTGATACAATATTATATTTTCCCTGCCCGTGGTGTTCTGAGCGTCTAATAGGCTTACTATCAGGTGGGCCGTAAGCTTGTTTGCTACCTATGTAGTATAAAAAAAAATGACATAAGATATAAGACTATTTGTAATTCGCCTGCAGTGCTTTAAGGAGTGGAAGTACTCCATAGTATCTATAATCTTATTCAAATCACACCTAGTCTGCCGCTGTATAATGTCCTCATTCTCATCATTTTTCCCTTTGATAGTGAACATACCTTCAATCTCCAGAGTCTCATGCAGTATATCCTGTACGACGTCATCAGTTGCGTCAGCATTGTGTTCACGCCAACTGGTGCCATTGTCGGAGCGTAGTATCACTATCTCTCGTTCTTTACCACGTAGGGATGCATAATGGGGTACTTCAAGTATTACCGGTCTGCAAATATATACAACCGTATTCATTAAAATCTAAAATTCTTCTAAATCATTAATTTATCGAATGTTTTTAGTGTTCCAATCAAACATAATAGACTATAAATTTATAATTAGAAGCGAATAAGTATTATGTAGTAGGTTTGCTGCCAAAATTAATAATATCGATAAACCAGGATGGTGGGAAATAGAAATAGAAGATATAACACTCGAGGTATCAAAGACTTGGTAAAATTTATTCTTTTAAGGTTCGTCAGATTTAGTTAGCCAATAAATGAATCTTACCCTAAGAACTTGGCGGAGACCGGCCCCATCTCAAGCACTCTCGCTGCGAGCGCTTCTCCCTCCATCAGAGGAGGCATGTGGTTGATGCGAGACGGCTTCAGGTATCTAATGGTATATTCATCAATGTTAATTTACTACTGCTGTAGTGAGTAAAATTTACGGACAGTTTGCATTTAAATGCACTATAATTGTTTACAATTTAATTTATAATAATTTTCTATAAGAAATTAATTAACCTAGAAACATCTAAGCATTGGAGCTGTACGTGTGAATTACTACTGTCTTAAAAGTATATGGTGTGGTGTGGTGTGGTGTGGTGTGGTGTGGTGTTGTACCTGCAAGTAATCCTGGTGGGCTGGTGGGCGGAGAGCGGCGGCACGATGAGCCGCACGCCCCCGCCGCGACACCCGCGCAGCGCACCGCCGCGGGCGTCCACCAGGAACGACACCAGGAAACTGTACACACATACTTACTATACCCGAGTACTGAGATATCATGGATTATGTTTGCATTGAAATGTCGAACTGCTCAGCAGAGTAAATCTTCTAAACAGTATTAAGGTCAATTTTTTAAATTAATTTGGACTTTTTACCAAATTCTTGAAGCAATGAAAGTTCTGTGACAAAAGTCGTTAATTTAAATCTTCCTTTGAACTTGAATAAACATTTGGTGAAGGAAAACGTCGTGAGCAAACCAAAACATGGTAGTAGAGTAATTTGTAGTATCCGCCTAACTGGATCCTCGATTAAAAATTGGTTGCCAAACCTCTATTGGTATGTTTCGGCAATTGCACTTGAGAGCCATTTGCCATTTTAGGTTTTGTATAGGATAGCACGACATTGGTAAACCCCTCAGTACCATCAAGTGGACCGTCTGCCTATTTTTCAGCCTCCTAACATAAAAAATAATATTAAAGTAGCTTGAAAATTCATACTTACTTCTTCCATTGTAGTTTTTTCCTGTAATGCCAAATCCAGATAGCGTGTGTAAGAATTAGGGATTAAACATTAATTCTTATATATTCTGAAATACGAAATATATTGTTCATTGAAATATATAAACTATAAGATAGCTAGAGATGCTAAAAGTTTGTCGTTATCACAAACATCATTTTATGTTCTTTGTATCCTGAAATAATGTTTCTTAAATGTGACATTTTATTATCCCGAGAGGCGAGCAATAAACTTTGTATTCGTGTAAGTGAACGCACACCGATAGAGTACATGAACTAGTTATTGAAGCGGCAACGTGACTTTAAAACATTTCTCTCTACCTCTTCTTTCATTATTCTCTCTTTTTCCCTCCCTGTTTTGACTTACAGTATCCACTCACATAAACTCAAAAGTCACTTTTCTCGAAGTGTAGTAGTGAAGTACAATCTCAATTTCAAATGCTATGCTATACTGACTTGGGTTGCGTGGGGTCGACGTTGTAGCAGTATCCTTCCGGCGCTTGCGCAGTGCTGTACCGGCTGATGCTCTTCACTACCACCTCCTGTTGGGGCTGGTATGGAATGCCGTTCACTGACCCTGGTACATGAATACGTAAATCAAACATAGAGTTCCAATAATATCAAATTGACGAGAGCTTTTAAGTCAACAGGACAACGAAAATGTCTATCTACAAAAAAACTTATCCGCTATTGAACTACAACTCACTCCTTATATTAGATGTTTCTATGAAATATCATCATGTTTACTCATTTATATTATTATTAATTATCTGTGGAGTACAGGCTATGCAGACCTACTGCACTTACCTTGTGATAGCTCCATGATATTCTTATGACTCATGGCAGATTCTGTTCTCTCATCTTTGGTAACGTCAATCGGTAAGGAGTCGTCTCCAAGTGATTTCATGTCATCAGCTGTTAAGTAGCGGTATGGCTGGTCGTTGAGAATCGTGTCTTCGCCTTTGGAAAATAATTTTATTATTAATTGACTGTTACTGTACAAGCAAGTACAATCTCTAAATTGTTTAATAAATTATCAATTTTGGCTTAATCTTTCTTGGAAAATATTTCTAACTGGCTTTGTTATAATGCGAAAAAATGGAGGAGCAGTTCCCTTTTAATATAACTATTATAGTTTCAGTAACAAAAATAACCTGCACAAAAGTAGGGTCCTATGTCCTTGGGTTTATGGCGTTGTTTCTCTAAATGTTTTCAAGGTAGATTGAATTGCTTTACTTTAAGTTAACTCAGAGGCATGCTGCTATTCTCTAGTGACCATTTATTATAGCCATTAAAAAAGAATTGGTAAAACTGTTTGAAATTGCATTATTTTATTTACTTATCAATATGAATCCATAAATGAATACCTAGTAAAACCGTGTCATGTAAAAATCACAAAGTAATATTTACATGGCAGTATTATACCACTTATCACCACAATTAATCAGTTTTAGAATATATGTGTATTACTGCCAATTCTAAACTTATTACTGCCAATTCTAAACTTATTACTGCCAATTTTAAATTTGTTTCCTTATTATATTTACCTCCTTCTTCCTCAGAATCAGACATGAAAGTCTCCAGCATTGTTTCTGGTGCGACCACCTTATATTTTTCTTGGGAAGCTGGTGCTATCGTTGGTTCTGACACTTCTTTCAGAGTCTCCATGACAGTCACATAGCCGAGCTTTGACGCGATGTCTAGAGGGGTTTGCCCGCTCTGTTTGGGAATAACAAAATATTTTAAGATATTTGAAAATACTTTTATTATTGTATTTATTAGGCATATTTAGACAGAGGTGTCACATTTCTGTTACTTACTACATTTTGTTATATTCCTGTCCTTCTCTTCATCTTTCATATTGCTAACTTTGCTTAGTTAAAAAGCAATTTTAAAACTTCCTAAATGCCTTGAGCCTGAGTTAAAAAGTCAATATTGTCAAACTATGTAGTAGAAGTGATCCAAAATTCCCTCAAACATTTAAAAAAACGGAAAATATTGTGCATTTTTTTTTTAATAATATTAAAAACGTTAACGCACCGTTGTAGTAGCATTTGCGTCAGCTTTATGTTCGAGCAGAATATTGACAATGTTAATGTGGCCTTGTTGTGCAGCATGGTGTAGAGCTGTATATCTATAACAAAGATCATTAATAAACCTTGATTCTTAATAGATGTAATGAGAATTTGAGTATTTTTTTTCGAAATATCTTAGAATTTACCCATGAGTAGTCTGTGCCTTGACAGAAGCTCCGCTTTCGAGCAGGAACCGCACCATATTCGCTTGACCGTAGTGACTCGCGATGTGCAGCGGTGTGTAGCCACCTTTAGTGCAGATATCCACCTAAAAACACAATATTTATTTATGATATTCGTTGAAATATGTTTCTGCTAAAAAAAAATTAGGTTTCGTTACAATTTGAACTTTAAGTACCTACCATAGAGAACAAATACCTCATGTGTTTGTTACGGGTACGTATAGTTTTGTAAATATTATACCATGAGCCCATGGGTTTAGTGTATGTAATGATCTTATGGTTGGAATATTTAATAGCCTTTTATGGTGCCAGGAGACAAGACGATATAAAGACCAGTTAATCATTATTATACGATATTTGTAAATAGGAAAATGTCAAAATCAGGAGTCATGGTAGTATGCCTGCCAAATCAAGCATCTCATTCCTTTATCAACTGTGTGAGAGTTCTTTGACGCTGAAAGACAATGTTGTTACATAAACTCTTCGTATCTACGAGAAAATCAACAAAAAGGTACAAACCTCAGCACCATTCTTAACGAGCAACTGTGCTCCAGGCACTCTGTCTTCTTGAGCAGCCAAGTGTAAGGCAGCAAGACCGTTCCGCGCTTGGTGATCTACTTCAGCGCCGTGCTCTACTAGCAGGGAACACATTTCTGTGTGACCCTGTATAATAACATTAATACTTATAAGGATAATAATTGGGGAAAAGATTCAATAGTTCAGCAATAAAATTGAGCTTTTGATTGAAAAACTATTAAGGGATTTGAGCAGATAAAAACCTGTTCTACGCGTGGACCATGTTCTTTATAGGATAACTATCATACTACCATATATCTATCTAGTAGATGTAAGTTATGAGACGATCCTAAAACAGGTCCAAAACATAACACAGTTTAATGATGATGAAAATCAAAGTTTCTTGTATTCCTGTATTTGCTTTTCAAAATTGACAGGTTATAATTTTTTTAAATTATTGGGTTCCACGAAAATTATCCTGCTATTTAGTATTAATTAAAAATGTTGTTATTCAATCACACCTTTGTGGTAGAACAGATATGAATGAAAATAGACATAGCCTAGAATAAATCTTAAGATGCTTTTTATAACGAGAAAACATGGATGTATTCCCTCGAAAATGAATGTAAAAACGCGAGACAGAAGCTAGTTCATATGCCTTTTTGAATTATTTTTTACAATGTATAGGCTTATGTTTGACCACAATCTCACTATGGTAGGTGATGATGTGGCCGAAGTTGGTAAGCACACAAAGCCTAGAAGGATCAGGCTCTCAAGTGCAGCTGCCGGAACACACCAATAGGTGTTTGGCGATGGATTTTCAACTTGAGGGTGGTAGCCAGCCAGACGGGTACTACAAAGTACCCTACCACCGTGCTATGGTTTCCTCACGATGTTTTCCTTCACCGAAAGCTCAAGCTCATTGTAAGATTCGAACCCACTACCTTCGACGCGGTGTCTGACGTCACTACCACTGAGCTATCATCGTCTTAGAATCCTTAACAATTCACAATTTTACTAACAGCCATTGAATAAAAAATAAATTATCATCCAAAATTCACCTGTTGAGCAGCAAGATGCAATGGTGTAAATCCAGCCTTGGATTCAGCGTTAGTTAGAGCTCCATACTCCAGCAGCGTGGCGGCTGTCTCCATCTGGTTCTTACGAGCCGCTATGTGGAGTGGTGTGTGACCATTCTTCGCTATGGCCTATGGAAATATAGTTAGCAATGTAAAAAACCCAGATGAAGCTAGGGAAATCACCACCAGTTACATCAGCTTTAAACTGAGAAGAATCGGCATGCAATTTCATTTTCAATAAGCTGGAATTTGTTCATCATCCAACATCAATTAGAATTTAAATCATAATTCAAAATTTAATAGCCAATATTTCTGAACTGTTAATACCTTACGTCAAGACACATTGTAAATTGTAATGTATGTCAGTAGTGCGCGTCAAAGTTTATACAGACATGTTCAAATTCTCGATCATGGCACCTGCGGTATAAGCAACCTCATAAATGAAGTCACGAGAATCAATGTAAGAATGTATAAAATAGCATCGACACTAGATTGCCGATCTTACGAAGACAAAACTAAACTGTGACTCCATAGACTCCATCTCATTTTCCAATCTATTGTCATTAAAAAGAATCAACGTAAATCCAGCTGCAATATTTTTTTAACAAACCTTAGCATCAGCTCCTTTCTCCAATAGAGTGGTAGCTACAGCTTGCTGATCGTATTGAGCAGCAATGTGCAGTGGTGTCATACCATTCTTGCCAGCTTGGTCTGGTGAAGCACCGTGAGCTAGGAGCAAGTTTGCTACCTGCCAACATTAATGTAATTTGGTCTTAAAAAGGAAAGTCACATTTGAAGGAAATAGTATATTATTAGAAAATTTACACAAATACCGTAATAAGTTAATAGGAATATAAATCAGTAGCAAAAATTCGTAATAATCATTTCATTTCAGTTTTAATGAAATTATTAAAATTGTAACGCAAATTTTACCTTCAAGTTTCCATATTTAGCAGCAAGATGCAATGCAGTGAATCCCTTCTTAGTCGTAGCAGTTAGAGGAGCATTGTGCTCAATGAGTGCAGCTGCAACCTGTACAGTAGGTATGAATGATTAAAATGTTTAAAATTTGGTCTTTAATTAAAATTTGGAAGGTTGATGCCGAATACTAATTGAATATACTTGATATCGGAAATTCTTTTGCAAATTTTAGTTATAAAGTGATGAAGTGACGTCGGATATGGCTGTAGGCTATGGGTAACCCTGGTATCTTATTATCTGGTAGCTTACCACCAATCTGGGTTCGGTCTGGGTAACTTGTCACCAAGTACCTACTGGTATATTCCAGTATTCAAGTTTACTATCTTTGGCCCCATGTTCACCTCCCATCATGGTAAGATATTTGTTAAGCACTTAGAACTTAGGTTAGACGTTAATTATTTTAATTCTACTTACATCATGATTATGCTGTTTAGCAGCAATATGTAGAGCGTTATAATGGTCAGCTGTCATTGCTCTGACATCGGCGCCATGTTGCAGCAATAATACGGCAATGTCTACGTTGCCGAGTCTCGAAGCAATGTGGAGAGGTGTTTGTCGTTCTCTAGCTTTTGCTTCTACTGCCGCGCCGTTGCGAAGAAGTATGCGGATTATATCCGTCTATAGATGTAAGGGATTTATTTAAAGTTATTTGTGTTTGACTGACTAGTCAATCTGGTGGTGGTCTGATTCACTTACTGTCACGTTGTGATCGTGGATTCGATACCCCAATAATCTCTGGCAAAAAGTTGTTATTCTGTTCTGCTAGTCTACCTTTCGAATTAAAATGGCGTATTATGATTTAGTGTGTTTCGCATAGAAGTGATTTTAAATGTCTTTTTCCTGCTTTTATTGATTCTTCACAAAAAATATTTCACACAACAAACTATATTAATAAAGATATTTGATTAGGTTTACTATATAGTGATGAGAAATTGTGATTAAAATCCCTAAAACACAGTACCTAAACTAAAGTTCTGAAGAATTAATATCTTCACCCCTCACCTGGTTAGCCCTAGCAGCTAAGTGTAACGGCGTCTCTCCCCTGACAGTGGGCACGTCAGGGTTGGCCTCGTGCTGCAGCAGGTATATCACTATATTCATGCAGCCCATGAACGCGGCAACGTGGAGCGGTGTCAGCCCTGATTCTGTTGTTGCTTGGATACCTGGTAGAAGACATCGTTGAAAGGTTTTTGGAAGAAAATACTCAACTGTCAATTAGAATTTAATAAATATTTATAGTATTACCATCTTTTAATTGCTATAGATTCGGAAAATACTAGCAAAAACTAATCTATACTAATATTATAAAGCTGAAGAGTGCTAAACTCAGGAACTACTGGTTCATATTGAAAAATGGTTTTAGTGTTGGATGGCCCATTTATCAAGGAAGGCTATTGGCTACTTTTTATCCCGGGAAAACATAAGATCCCTCGAGAATGCGGGTGAAACTGCGGGAGCTAGTCATTGATAAGTAGGTATTTGAAAATTTATATGCACATGTTTCAAAGATTAGCAGACTTAGCAGTTTGGTTTTCAAATAACTACATTAATTCTGGTTTACAGTGGTTACCTATAACTGTCAAATCTTGATACTTACTTGCACCATATTTCAATAGCAGTTCCACAACTTTGATCCTGTTCTTCTTGCAGGCAATATGCAGTGGTGTGAAGCCATTCAATGCTCGTGCGTTAGCATCAGCGTTTCTGTATTGAAAAATAGCATTGGGAATACGTCGTATTATATGAACTACAGCATTTATTGAATCTTTGACTCAGGTTTATGAAATAAAGTTAAATGTCAAGGTATTTGTTTCGTAAATATTTTTGATACAGGTACTAAATGATTTCAAAATTGATAATTGGCCTATATTATTTATATAAGGTCCTAATAAATGAAGTACGGTCCTTTTGAGGGATGATAGTATAGGCCATAAGTAATCCGAAAATGATAAAATAAAAATATTCGGTCGTAATTTTCATGAAAAAAAATACCTGAAATTGTACTTCATCACTACTAAGCATTAATTAAAACCATTAACAGCATAATCAATGGTAAAATTATTTATTAAAAAATAAAAAATAAAATATTTAATGGTTAATGGACTCATCCCCTCATCATCCCTCAAAAGGACCGTACTTCATTTATTAGGACCTTATATATTGAAAAGATCATAGGACTTCTCCCTGTTTCTTCACCATTTTGTAACAGCTTCATTATATTCTCACCTGTCTAATAAAAGTTTGGCAACTTTAGCATGTCCACAGTGAGCAGCGACATGCAGAGCTGTGAGATAATCAACAGTGACGTCATCGACGGGAGCTCGTCTGGAGAGCAGAACTCTTGCTGCATCCGCATGGTCACCTTGTGCTGCCATGTGAAGAGGCGCTAAGCCATTCTGTGAGAGATGAAAAGATTGCTAACATCCATTTTAAGAGAGAAGTTATCATAAAATTTGACTGTGTCATAAAATGTGACAGTGTGTTATCTCCATAAAAATAAAAGTCTTTCGTGACCTGTGAACATGATAGTTTTTGGTGTCATCAATGACTAGACATATTATTATTTACAAAATAGATACTTTAATGAAATGAGATGTGAAACACCTTTGGAAAACAACACGTTTCTGAAGTGGCTTTCCAGGGGATCGACTGTGACTATTTCATATATATTAATATCATTGACTCTAGTCTTAATTTGTTTAAAAAAAAATAGTTGGCTGTTTTTTTATCATCAGTTACCTGCATATACTTAGATATATGATTTTAAATCAAAATCAATATCTTACCTTACTCTTACTAGTGATAGGTGCGCCTCTATCCAGCAAAGCTTCAACAACTCTCTCGTGTCCAGATCTTGCGGCGCAATGAAGTGGCGTCAAACCATCTCTGGTTCGAGCTTCGACGTTTGCGCCATTGTCACATAAGAGTGTAACCATGTGGTCTTTGCCTAGTGAGACAATGAATGGTATCAAAAATCTACTTGAACTTATATCGTTGGGGAACTAAGCAATTGGAATTTCACCCTAATATAAACTAGTCAGTATCTGACAGTTTTATTTTTGTTAAATGGGTTTATGGGCCATTAACTGACCCCAGGAGGAGTAAAAACGAGGCCGTGGATGTATCACGCTTCCCTAGGAAAAGCCTATTCACTCTGACCTTAAAGACATCTAGATTATAGGTGTCAGGAAACACAGACCCTGGAAGTGAGTTCCACTCCTTCGCTGTTTTATGTAAACAACAACAAGCAACGATAATGAAGACATACTTTTAGGACCCTTTTAAATTTAGGCACCTATCCATGCATATTATTACTTACTACGATGATATTGTATTCAAACGCAAAAATCCATTTTTTTTTAAATTGAAACGCTTACTTACCCCATTTGGCAGCAACATGGAGCGGACATATATTATGTTTAGCAGCACAGTTGACATCGGCTCCCTTGGCCAGCAGCAACCTGGCCACTGCCTCGTTGCCGTAATGAGCAGCAATGTGAAGAGGCGTGAAGCCTGACTTCGAAGTCACGTCTGGGTTGTGTTCATTCTAGTTGGAAATGTCATGTTGTAATAACCCCATTTTAAAATTATATTTTTCATTGAGATATTTTATTGTGAAATTAATCAAATCTATGCTCCTTCTCTTTGGTAGATATGATGATTTAAAAGGTGAGGATTATAATATCATAACGATAATATCTAATTAGATTTGGGCAATAATAGCAGATTTCCTGCAATTTAAAACAAAGTCAATGATGTCGATGAATAACACAAAAAAAAAATACTAATTGTACCTCAAGTAATAAATTAGCAGCTTTCACATCGTCCTTCTTGGCAGCGATGTGCAGTGCAGGCAGGCGGACCCTGCCGCGGGAGTCGGCTTCTAACAGCACAGCTACCACTTTCTCGTGGCCTTGCTGCATCGCCACTGCCAGCGGTGTGAACCCATCCTTGAGGGGAAATCCATCGTTAACTCCATGTAGCTTTTGTATCATAAACAATCCTTTAGTATCTAACACAAGTCTTAATCAAAATAATCGGTGTAATAATATAAATTGCTTAAAAAAGATCCTATATACAATGTAGAGAAACAAATGATTCATAATTCATAATCTTGGACCGCGGTTCCATTTTATTGCGGTCCCAGTCGCCGGAAGCCTCCAATTGCATATCACAAGACTTCCTAAGCTATAAAAAACGAATACATAAATTACTTAGATACAGTTCATAAATATCACAAACTTTACACAAAGCAAGAACATTACCTCAGTAGCGAGACTCTGGTTAGCACCATTGGCCAGAAGGAATTTGACAACTGCATCATGATTCTCTTGAGCAGCCATATATAGGGGAGTGAAGCCATTCTGGGATTGGATGTTCACCTAAGAAACGAAAAATATTTTTAAACAGCACGCACTCATGGGGAACATTCTCTGAGATCAAGTGAAGTCTATTTACATGACAAAAATTCTAGTTTTAATATCCACAAAAAAAAATGTTCAGCCATGGAACTGACAACAAAGACTGCAGTTCCTATGTAAAAGTTATGCAAACCAAAAATAGAACTAGACTTAGTTATGAAATAGAAAATATACACGCCGCATTGCAAATGCAAAGCAAATGAAATTCAAATACCTTGAACTGAACTAGATCGTAGTAATGAAATAGTTGGAATAACTTGCAAGATTAATAAGTTGAAATGAAGCGTCTCATAAATTGTAAAATAAATAGGATTGCGAGTGAGAATACCAACGACTGAGTTGTGGAAATGAGGGTAGATTGTATTTTGATGCTGTTATTATTTGTACCTGATATTGATACTCCTTGCTCTCTGAAATCTGACATGCATTAAAACGTCTATATAGAGAATCCACGGATGGAGTATCAATGCTGCTATAAACTGATTATTCGCGGAGTTGGATCGTCCGGTATATTCTCTACGGGGATATGTAATCGATCTAACAAATAACATTTAGGAAACTACTCGTAACTTTTGGGTCCTGACAAAGAGTAATTCAAATAATGAAAATTCCTCCAAATATTCCATAGTATATTTACATTTAAACTATGTACGACTATGTGAGCAAAATATTATGTAGTTAATACTTTTTACATCTCAACGCATATAACAATGATTTTTAAAGCTCATTAATTGAATGAAATGTAATTTCCGTTCTCAATACATAAAGATATTCTCATTTTACAATATTTATAAACTTGTTGATTAATCAATATGCGAATGAAATGTGAGTGCTCTCAAGATCTCCACGATTTGTTATGGTTACTGTCAATCCATCAAACTGGAAAGCTTTCAGTTCAATGCACCAGAAAATACAACAGGTATTTTTGGCAAACTTTTTGATATAATTTAAAATAATGTCGACTGAAGGAAGACATTTAATTTATACGTATGATAAATATAGTATTATTAGATTTTGGCCTCTAAACAAACTTTTGTTTGGCTTTGTGTTTAATTGTGCATTTACGATTCTCATTCTTTTAATGTAAACAAGTCATCAAAGTGCTTTCCTTTCTTTAATTTTACACAAATGTTTGGATTATAAAATTAAATGTAACTCTTTTTTAGTACCTAGCTTCTCAAAAATTGTTGACTTGGATTTAATAAGGCGGTGTACAACATTTATTGCAAATACAGCTCAGATTTTGGTAGTATTGAGGCAAAACTCCAATTTCGCACCTTCGTAATCCTTTAGAAACGCAATAATCGGATATTTGCGCCATTTAAAATCCGGGACTAGACATCGTTACCATACTAAATCCAGAAATCAATTTTATCCTTCCCTCATCATGAAATGTTTTAGATCTCGCTTATCAAAATGCTTATTTACCTGAGCTCCATTCTGCACTAATAGCTTGACAACAGTCTCCTGACCAGCAAGGGAAGCGATGTGAAGAGCAGTGTTGCCCTTCTTGGTGGCAGCGTCGATGGCAGCACCACGGCCCAGGAGTTCCCTCACTACATCTTCATGACCATCCTTAGATGCTAGGTGGATGGCATTAAGTCCGTTCTGTGGATAAAGCTACGTTACAATGATTGACAAAAGTTATTCACGTTCTGCAAAAAATATGCTTTAAAAAAGAAGAGAAAAACAACAACGGATCCCATTAAATAGCAATTTTCAGTTCATATCCACAGTATTTATTTGCTGTCTGCAAGTATTAAAATACTCTTCTTTTAATCACCATAAGTTATTATAAATAAACGAGCAAAAAGATACGGTTAAGCGTTCTAAAAGAAGTATAAATAATTACAGAACAGACGACGCCAGAATTGGTGCATAAAGGAATTCTGAACAACCGCTTGGTAGACAAGGCACACAAGGTTAATGACTCGGAAGTGTTCGCCAAACAATGGCAGCGATCCAAGAGTTTCAATAAGCCTTTAGGAACGGGGCAAATTACTTTAGCCTACAATTTATTACTTAATAGGAGGAATAATAGAATATGATGTTATAATAGAAAATCCAGTTTGCACTGAAACAATTACTTACAAAACTCTGTTTGATTCAAAACGTCAGTACGTTTAATAAAGAAGAAACAATCTCATCCGGGATTTCAGTCGCAGATATGATTATTTTACGACCCTCTATGAATTTACTTTCTTTTCATTTTGGCAGTACTCTCTTTTCAGTTTTATGTTATTAAATAACTATAGAAAAGTAGTATTTTTTTTACTTGAGTTTGATTTTACAACCAAACCTAGCAATTAATTAAAAAATTATTCAATTCTAGCAATTTCACTCGCGTTCCCGAGGGATCTTATGTTTTCCCGGGATAAAAAGCCTACAGCCTTCCTCGATAAATGGGCTATCCAACGCTAAAATATTTTTTCATTTCAAACCAGTAGTTCCTGAGATTAGCGCGTTCAACCAAATTCTTCAGCTTTATAATATAGTATAGACTAGTATAGATACAAGAAGATTTCAAACCGTATAATTCTGTGACAGTCCCAACCATCATAAACATACAAAGACTAATCGCAAGTCTAATGCCTCATTAACTGTTTCTAAACGTACATAATATCCTAAAACGTCTTTCATTAGTCGCTTACAAATCTAAATTATATCTACATTTACACACAAACAAGTTTATGTTGGCACGCTATGCCATAATGTACTCGTCTTACTTCATTGCGGGATTCATTAATTTACTTGTCAAGGATTCCGTGATATCTACTTCAGTTTTGGTTTCCTTTTCCAAACCATTCAAGTTTGCAAGTTTAATTACGGAGCTGGTATCAAATTTTAAGAACTTGATGATCCTCAAACATCTCACTAAACCTATATTTTGACAACATATTATATATAGGTACTGTCTTCCATTAAAAATCATATATCACACATAACAGACGACGTCAAATAATTGAGGGGCTGGTTGGCGTGGTTGGTAAGATAACCTATCTATCACGCCACAGGTCGTCGGTTCGATTCCCACTCAGGACAGACATTTGTGTGTATGTATTTACAAAAGAAAAGTAGTACATGTAGTATATCAGTTATCTGGCTTCGCAGATGGCCGTGTGTGAGGAATAATGTCTCAGAATAATTATTTTATTTATTATTGATGAAAAATTTACATTATAAAAAAACGTTGATCATTTCAGGCAGCCTTTAAACAGCAAAACTACCCCTTTCGTGGTTGAAACATCTAAATTCGTGACCAAATTGCGTGCTCGCGCCACATATCCGTAAAACGGCGCCAAGTTGAGACCATTACAGTGTTACATCAAAAAGAACTTTGTTTTCGAAACAATAAAACCTTTTTTACATTACTGACAAAGACCTTGACTACCATAAAGGCATTTTCGCAAATTAATATGGGATTATGCTGTAAGAATTATTTATTAACTATAAAACATAGGTCGTGACAGAGGTCAAAGCATAGTTTACTGAATTACGTCGATCTATAGGTACCAATTTTATTTATAAGTACCTATAGATAAGTAACTAATAATAATTTTAATTCTTGATTTGTAGAAGAGAATTCCGGTCTAAGGACACATAAAATAGCAAACGATTTAAAATAAAATAACGGAAACGGACAAACTCAAATTGAATCGTCCTAATTATTTGAACTTTTTGAAAACATCAAAGCTTTGTAAGCTCGCTTTTACAATAAAACTTTTCAACAATAAATCTAAGGACTTTTCAGATGGTGACTCCTTTTAAGTCCGCCTAAGGATAAAAAAACTCTACTCTTGTTATAAAACATTCGAAATTTTACAAGAATCTGTTTGTTTTTTCACGATCTGTTGCTCTTTAAAATAACATGGATATTTATTAAATTACCTACCCTTCGAATAAATGGTTAGTGAACATTTTTAAAGCTACAGAATGTAGTCTCTAGAATTTCTATAGATTTAAACAACGCTGAAATCGCCTATTCTATGTTAAAAATCTCTCAAATAGAGTAATATAGATACAAAGCCAGAAAACCTTTAAAGACTTTAGCATAAGATATAATTTTGTTTTTGCACTCATCTACTTTCTACTATGTACTTATCTATCTATAATTAAATAAATAAATATTCTGGGACATTATTCCTCACACACGGCCATCTGACCCCAAACTAAGCAGAGCTTGTACTATGGAAGCCAGATAACTGATATACTACATATACTATTTTTCTTTTGTAAATACATACATATATAGATAATTACACCCAGACACAGGACAAACAGACATATTCATGCACACAAATGTTTGTCCTGAGTGGGAATCGAACCCACGACCTGCGGCGTGATAGATAGGGTATCTTACCAACCACGCCAACCGGCCCGTCAATAATTTCTAGCTCGCATTGACTATTCTCGTAGATTTTAAGAGCCTTCCATAACATAATTATTTAATTAATAATGCTGCATACTCGTAGATTAATAAGTATAATTATACTTACAGCATTGCTAACATTGATGTCAACCCCCTGCTCCAGGAGGCTGATGATCTTCTCTATTTGCCCTGCGCGCGCAGCACGCAGGAATGCGGTGCTGGCGTCCGCCTGTTGACAAGCAAGAATCTACTTTAGCACAATGAAAATAAAGTATAAAGCATTTTGTATATTTTGACACATGAATACGTGTTTTATAAAATAGTATGTTTCGCTTCATTGATTGGTTGAGTGATGGCCAGGTCAGAGTTGGTGGGAGCCACTGAATGCTTGTGGCTCATGACAATTTCGATAGATCGATTGTCTCGCTTACTACTGTACATCCCTAGCTAGGCCGAATAAAAAGATGGTAATGTTTCGGTAGATAAATGTTAAAAAATACATTATATAAATGGAAACGGCATTCGTAAAACGTTATATACAAGCCACATCTTCATTTCACACACTTTGGGTTCAAAAATATTTATTTTCTCACTAAAATCACTTACGTGAAATATTATTTTATCAATCTGACGAGTGTACAAAACTACTAGAAAAAGAAGGAAAAGCATGAAAATGTAAGGTTTTATATAATATATATAAAAGAGAAAGTAGGTATGTATGTATATTCCTTATAGACTCCGAAACCGATGAACCGGTCGCGATGAAATTCTCAGACAATCTTCATATTAATCCCGGGGGTAATCCTGTAAGGTTTGGTGGCGATCGGAGCACTCGCGGGACCGCGCGGGTGAAACCGCGGGGCGGAAGCTAGTATAATATAAATTGTCTTCATTTATATTTTTTTCTTACATTTTATAAATATAATACACATATAATAATGCTATATCTAAAACTGCTTATTCGTTTTTATGTTACTCAGGAGGCAAACTCTAGAATACGCTCCAATTGAAGTTAAAACGCGTCACCTATATATTTGGAAAGCTCTAGAAATACATAGTCATCTACGTAACTCGTCTACAAACTACGTAAGCCTGCCACGAGGTTTCTCCGGGGACAAATATAATGTTGACGTCTAACCTATAAAAACCCTAACATATATCTCTGAATCCCTTTGAGAATTGAAGCACGCCGCTGTGACGTGAAAACTCATTTCTTTAGGTTCAATCATGGACCTCGAAAAAAGGCGGACAGATGGCCGCTAAGAAACTATTGAAGCACCAAAATGGCGGCAACGTAACTGTGTGTGTGTGTGTGTGGTTTGGAGCGTAATGGCGGGCGGCCAGCTTAGTGTGGTGTGAATGTGTGCGTGCCGGGCATGTATGCATTTAAGCGAGCTGGCTTACTGTGGGTGCTTCAGCAATTGTTTTATGAGGTGGCGTCCGCCTTTTTTTCTAGCTCCATGGGTTCAATTTATTTGACGTTTGCGATAAAGTTTTCCTTCTATTATTTTCTAATCAATACGCGAATGTTTTTGAAGACACGGAAAAAGAACAAAACCATCTTCTCCGTAATAAATACTTTTATACGTTAGGAGAATTTGATACATTGAACTATTCAACAAAAACCGCTGATATTATACTATTATGTTACACATCTTATAACTTTTAACGAGCAATTCCTTATATTTTATTTCGTGTACCTTGGAAACGGTTTTAACGATTTGGATCAAATTTTATATTTAGTTTGAGTGGTTGTGACGTTGAATGCCGTTACAAAAGTTGTGACTTCGAATCGTATAATGAGCTTGAGATTTCGGTGAAGGAAAACATCGTGAGGAAGCCATAGCTCGGTGGTAGAATACTTTATAGTACCCACCTGGCTGACCAACCTCAAGTAGAAAACCTTTCGCCACACAACAGTGTGTCCCGGCAGCTGCACTTGAGAGACAATTTCTTCTAGGCTTTGTATGATTACCACCTTCGGCCACTTTATCACGTGAGATTGTGGTCAAACACAGTCCTATACATACACAGTAAAAAACAAATATGTATATATCGAAATCAAACTACTTATTTATAAATGTAACATTATATAATAATCTGAGAAACGTTTGTTGAAGTTCTGATTGAACCAATTTATCCAATTCTCCTAACAAATAAAAGAAAATGTTACCTATTCCGAAGGTTCGCCGAAGCAGTTTATTTATCAGAATAAGTTTGTCCCATTTTATTATTATTTGTCTCGGTAATAAGCAAGTTGTTCATAAAACTTATGCCTACGTCTAGTGACGCAATTGTCAGATTTTATGACGTCATTATTTTAGGGAAGTTGTCACTTTTTTGGTATAATCATATAGATAGATATCTTGTCTCAAAATAACTGTATTAAACTCTGCTATATCAAAAATTATAATAAGAACCTATAGAGAACCTTTATGTTACAAAAAATGTTTCCCCTTGCTCATTCGTCAATCTTTTATTGAGTAAATTGCTAGCTATAGCTCTTGTATCCCGGGGCAAGTTGGATAGAAACTCTGTGATTGAGTAGGTATCTACATTGACTTTTTTTTCTCGTTTTCTCTCGGTATTTTACCATTCTAACCTTTGCAACTTGCAGACTAAGATTAAAGCTGCATCGCAATAATTGAAACTAATGCAGTAGGTAATTTTTTTTAGACTATTAGACCAACCACTATTTTATGTATATTAAAAAGCCAAATCATAAGCAACTCCCCTGTCAATTAGTTCCACGAATCACCCATTTGTACCAATTGGCACAAAATTCAAACGACCTACGTGGAATTAATGACACCCCCATGTGAAATAAACTGTGAAGTCAAGTGTGCTACATGTCGTGCATAATTCAATATGCATCGACTTACACTGGGGTGCGTTGAGACAAAGACACGCCAATTACTTGCTGGCCACATAGGCGTCATTAAAAAGATTCGTGTGACTTGAAAAATAAAAAGGGATTTCCAGAAAAAAAAATTACGTAAAGGGTAGTCTTTGATTCTAGAATTGTCTCTGGAATGTTGGTAACCGGGGGCTACAGTAGCTTTAATTAAAATGAACGTAAATGTTATGTGTACCTTTGTAAATATCATAAACTCAGAACTCTATGTTGATGAAGGATTAATTATGTTTCGTGTAATTAAAGTAATTAAATAATTACGAAGGCATTAGAAAATGTAAGTATATTATGGTTGGTTGATAGACTTGCTAGAGTGTGTGTAATATGGATTAGTTTAAGGTTAATATTATTATAAGCCTTTATTTCAGGTAAAATATACCGTTTAGTATTTAACACTTATTTACCAAATTAATTCGCTTTGCGATGATTCGACATCGACAACTTTATCTTTTGCCCCTTTTTGGCAAAGGCCTTCTACAATTTTTTTTATTAGATTTAGTTTAATATGTAAATATTAAAATATAATTTTAAAATTATTACAACACCCACTCTAATTTTGCAATTAATAAATAGCCGTCTACATTATTTAATAAGTTAGAATTCCCCTTATGGCCATAAACAATTTATTACTCATTGAACAATATCACGCATATAAAAAATATGTTTGACATATTTGTCAACGTTGCAATCACGGATGTAAAAAAAAAACATCCGTGGTTGCAATATTCCTTGTCAATGCGAACCCCCTAGCTAGAGAGTACCCTAAAGTTTTGAAACTAAAATATATAGATCAATGTATGAACCAAATACTCGGTTCTTTAATTTTTTTAATATCATGCGAGAGATAAAATTTTTCATTGTTACAAATTTTTAAAAATTACCTACTTAATTTATTTTACTTCTTCCTTCTTTTTTTCTTCTAAGTCCTGGTTTTTTACATACATACATGTATAGAACAATTTAAAGAAGTCAGAAACAACTACTCACCAAAATTTTATCGCAATCGAATGAATGGTATAGGAACGTATACGTTACGAAAAATACCCGATTTTTATATTCTTGGATTTTGCAACTTTTTTTGCAAAGAGTATGAATATGTCCCTTAGTTCCAAACTCAGGGAAAATTTAATTGGATAACGCGAAGTTTCTTATAACTTCATACATGCTAAGTCACTTACCACGTTTTCATATAAGCATACAGAGAGTCACAGTGCGCACGCGAGCAATTATTTCACACCCCTACCGTGCAGGGGTGGCAACCCCTACTTTGTATTTGTATTTATGCTTTTAGGGTTAGGGTGACCGCTGTGGTGATTTGTTGGATGGATCGAATTAGATTCTGTTTGTGTTGTAAAAATTCTGATATTTTGGAAAAAAAAATCCGTATTATATTAATAATATTGTATCCGCTATAATATTACTAATATTATAAATTAAAGGGTGTCGTCCCCCCCCCATACATACATAGTTAACGCCAATTAAGATAGCTCTCGGAGTTGTATTGGCGCTCATACAATTTACAGGTCTAACTTAATTGGCACCTACCGCAAACAAGGTAAATAAATAAAATTGTGCTATTGTGTGAATGAAAATAAAAGAAAATATTTTGGCAGTATAATGGGTAGTTACGGAAACCTCGGCGCACGAGTTCGACTCGTACTTGACCGGTTTTTTTTTCTTGGGAATGCAAATGAAACCGCTGGGGACAGCTAGTCAGAAATGAATCTATCGCCAAGCAATTGTCAGTGTGTTTTCGCAACTAAGTACCTACTCTTGAGAGTCAGGTGGCCCCGCCAAGTCGAGCAGCACATAAAATTCTAGCTATGCGTTATAACACAATATCAAATTGTATAAATTATTCTTTTGATTCGTTTTAAATTAACAATATACATATTTTGCTTTAGTCGTTAATTAATTCCTTCCACTAACATTAATGCATATTTCATGTACAACACTATACTCCGATAATTCTAAAATCCTCTCTCATTTCATACAACAACCAACCCTAATAAAATAAACTAAAGTAGGTATTTATTTCATTCCAATAATCGAATCGATGTGTTCATAGTGGGGTGCTTCTCCCAGTCTAGTCGTAAAGCTTTCCAAATGGCACCCCACTTGTGTTTGTTCGCCATCGATGCACGACGTCACTGTTTTGTGTCGTGTGACGTCAGCACAGGTCATTGTCCTGTTGATTGATATCTTAGCTGTGATATATAGGTGGAGTGGCGATTTTGGAAAGAGGAAAGAAATAAAAGATATAAATAAATATTGCCACACACTCCAATGCGAAGCAAACCAAAAATGCCTATAACTTTGATTTGAATTCAGGTTGACCTGAAATATTTGGTAAATTATGTGTGTATAATGGTTGAATTTTTCTCAGTGTTTAGAGATTCTAGCCCAAACAAGAATTTCCTCAAATAACCTAATGTTGCAGATTATCTGGATGAAAGAGACACAAGCTCAGACAAACATAGTTTTGTCACTATACCTACTTGTATTTTATTATATAGATTAATATCTGAAAATCTAGAACATAAATTGTGAATATGTCAGACGCAATATTCTCTCGACAGGAAATTAAAAATCTGTGCCCTTTGCGTGGGCGGTATACCTAGAAATTGTACGATACCTATATACCTAAGTACCTACATTAAAGGTCAGGGTAGGGTTTTCTTTAATATATATTGCTGTACTATTATGTATTCTGTGATATTGGTCTACGTTTGGATTATTGTTAGAATATTACATTTGATAGAATTCCTTTATAACTCTGGTACCTAAGTATGGAATTTTGGGTTTACAAAGTTTGGATTGTCATTTCCCATCATTTCGAGAATTTATGGTACGCGGGTATAACCGAGGGGCGGAAACTAGTTTCTAAAGTCTAAGTGATCAATGTCTGATTAGATAGCATACAAAATTAACAAATTATTTAGTAGGTATATGGTTATATGCCACATTCTGGAAAGTTTGCTCAGTATTACCAGAAAAATTAAGCCTCAAAGTGGTAAAGTCAAAGTCAAATCCATGAGGGCACTTATCAGCGTTGCCAGACGTCCTGATTTTGGTGGGACGTCCCGATTTTCAAATCAAAATTAAATGTCCCGCGCGGGACAGGCTCAGTCCCGCTTTTCGGGGATAACTCAACCGTCTATCTGACCGGGGAAGACTCAACTATTTAACGATAGGGTAAATCTGATTTAAAATATCATATTTTTATTAAAATACATTTTCTATGGCTATTTTTGCTATTTATTGTCACGTAAACGTAATTTGAACTCAATTAAAAATATAAATGTTTAAAAACTTCTGATTATATACGTTTTTTTACTATGTCCCGCTTTCAACAAAAGAATCCCGCTTTTTTTCACTCAAAAAGTTCCAAAATCGCGACTTGGCAAAAAAAAAAAACTGGCAACGCTGGCGCTTATGGAGGTCGAATTTACTGAAGTTACCAACGGATCGGAAGTCGGCTTTCAACTGAGAAGAACCGGTAAGACGTTTTTAATCTTTATATTATTCACGGTAAAATCTTACTGATTACGGATATTCGTTCTTTGGTTTACTAAGAATAAAGTAGTAATTGGATTGAGCATTGACCATGACATAACATAAAGGGCACAGTAACGTAAAACGTATTTTTTTGACCGAACAGTACGTAAATTATAAGTATTTGGGCATGTTACCACGCTGTGAGGGATATTAACAGAGGGTCAAAATGAAACATGTGTTACATTGGCGGTGATGAAATTACGAAAGTCACTATATAATAACTAAAAGCAATAGGATGCAGCCATTTTTTTATTACTACTATACACTATTTACTTTAGTCTCAGCATTTTTGTTACGTAACTAATTAACGTTGTTTTATCATATTAAAGGTCAGTGAAATGGAATATGTCAACAAGATTTTAAGGTGAAAATTATGTATTTTAGATGAATTTGAAGATTATATCCATTGAAAATTACTTTTTTTCGTACAAAATTTGATTCTAGCCACAAGACAACAGGACATTATCCATCTACTTATGCATACGTTGTTGATATTCAACATTCTAACATACACAACGATTTGCATCCTCATTTATAATGCAACAGCTCAAGCTTTTTGTTGAAACTTGCTTCCGGCGTCTGTTTCCTGACTCCTACAACCTAGGGACTTTCAAAGCAAGAGTAAATAGGTTTCTTCTGGGCAAGCATGCTCCATCAGGCTTCCTCATCGCCCTTATAGGGCGTCAGTGACAAAACCCAAGCTCATTTAATATATATATATTGTTTTTGATAATTTTTGGTCCAAAATAAGAGAATATAACCCATGGAGATCGATTCTAGAAATAAGTGTACCTGAGTGTACTGAGCAAACTTATTACTAGAACATGGTATGTATGTATATTACATTGAATAACCTTAGAATAATACAGGTAGCAGTGATATCCATAGTTGTGGCTTAACTTCAAAGATGTCACCTTCGGCCACATCATCACTTACCATGAAGAAATTGTGGTCAAACACAAAAAAAATATGTATAAAAAAAATTGTCTGTTATCAAGAAAGACAAGGAAAAGTATACTACCAAACAAAATCCTACCTAAGCCATTAAAGCTAAACAAACGCCAGAAACCAAGCGACTGCACTAATGTACACAGATTAGGTTCACTGCGATATTTACAGTACACGCAAATACAGTAAGTCAACTACGTATATGTACGTGGAATGCACGTACAGCGAGACAAATGAGTCGGTCGCAAACAAAGCACCCCTCGCGTCGTCTGGACGTCAGCTTTTGTAAACAGTTGATGCTTGACAAATGGGGTACTTGTATCTTTTAAACGAGAAAGAAACTGTACTTTGTAACTGGAGAATATACTAATAGCTCGTTCTTGCAGTATTTTTGATTCGGCTATGTTATTCTATACTAAAACTCGACGGTGAATTCACGCAGTGACTCGTGAACTCCTGATTACCGAGATTCACGAGTGAGACAGAGACATAGCTGATTGTGCTCGGTGATGATAAATTCAAGAACTATCTGTGTATAGATTTAAAAAGCTAATTAAACAAAAGTTATGTAAGAAAGGGTACTATAGAGTTTCTAATTTTGTGGAAGACAAGAATGCATTTAAATGAAATGTTCGCTCAACAAGCTATTTCAAAATAACTTTATAAACATTGTAATTAGTAATTAAATTATATTACTTAAAAAAATATATAAAAATATCCCTTGCTGAGTTTCTTGCCGGAGTCTTCTCGGTCCAAGTGTCTTCCGAACCGGTGGTAGAATAATTTTCATTGTATTGTAACGTTCATAAGTGCCTTATTAGGGCCTAAACTGAATAAATGAGTTTTGATTTGATTTTATTTGATGGAAAATATCGTGAGCAGTACGTACCTAGCTGGTTATCCTTTTAGTTGAAAATCTTTGACCAATTACCTGCCGATGTGTTCCGGTAACTGCACTTGAAGCTAGCTTTCTAGGCTTTTTGTAAACGTCAGCAAAAGATTAAAAATCCTATGTTCATAGGCAATTGTGGCTCTTTAACATCAGGTTGATACTCTGCCGTAACAATAATCTAGTCTATCAAAAATGATTGTATAATTCCCTTTCTTTCTACCCAGATACGGTCAGCAATTTTAAACCTATAACTTCTATAATATAGAAAAATAAAGTAAACAGGTGTTTTGTAAATGTGTGTCAACTCAATCCTACATACTATTTTCTACATCATGTATAGTTTTGTTGCTAACCGTACTATGTAGTGTTGTAAAAATTCACATTGTAGAATTTGTAGATAAAGTTTTAGACGCAGATCGCAACAAAAACTTTGTGCTTTACAATGTATGCAAGAAAAACCGAGAGAGCGTATAGACTTCCACAGTTTACTGTGCCAGCTGTATAAATAATAGCTTTTCGAGGCTGGTTTTCAACCAAGAAAATAAAATTGTGCAAGTAAGCATTGAATAGCACTGTTAAAGAGCAAATTTTTTCCTAAATTACTATTAAATAACCTTATACCAATTTTGATATAATGCCTATAACAGAAAATAGGTCACGTCGTCGCATTAGGAGCCGGGAACCGGGAACGGATGAGGTAGGCTCGACGGATGCTATTTACAGGATATGTATCGATCACAGCTTCTGTGGGGATGGGGGGGACACAATAACTTTTTGTATTGACGGGCCTTAGGGAACAGCTTTAAGTTATTGCAAGTCGGATGTTCATACAAGTACATCGAATTATATACGTACATTAATCTTCGACTCGAATTTTTTAACAATTTGGGTTTATCAGTTAGAATAGGTAGGTCAATGTAAGATATCCTACGGTTAAGGCTAAGGTTTTGGTTATGTAATATCATGGGACTAAACCTGTATCAAGACTGTGGAACAGTTGTTTAGGTTTTCCAAGAATAAAAGTAAAGCGTAGGAACCTTTTTCTGTATCCAAAACTCCAAATTTTTATAAAATAACTAGTTTTTCCGCGCGGTTTAATCCGCGTTCTCGGGATAAGCTATAGCCCATGTTACTCAGGTATAATGTAGCATTCTAATGGTGAAAGATTTTTTGTAATCGGTCCAGTAGTTTTTGAGTTTATTCGTTACAAATACAAATCTTTCCTCTTTTATAATACCTATTAGTATAAATTATATATATATTACTAGCTTTCGCCCCGGGGTTTTACTCGCGGTCCCGAGGGTTCTTATGTTTTCCCGGAATAAAAAGTATTATGTGCTATTCTAGACTATAATCTATCTCACAGTTTCATAGCAATCGAATGAATGGTATAGTAACGCGGAACAAACAAACATTGATTTCATTGACTACGTATATTGCTCTTTTTCTTATTCAGCGTGAAATGGAAAAATAAAATTATTCATTATTCATACTACCAAATTATTAGGCTATCTCATTTATTTGGTAATTCTTACGCACTGAAATATAAAGAAGAAAGGCATCTTTACATTATTCATGAAAATAGGACAATATATTATTACATTATAATAACACATTTACAATTTCCATATCAAAGCTACTATAGCTAGTTCTGTCCCTCGGGAGAACCCTTTGATTTAGGTTCAAATTTGTGGAAACATACTATAATAATTATGTATTTATAATACTAGCTGTTCCCTGCGGATTCATCCTCATTCCCGGGATAAAAAATAGCTTATAACCTTCCTCAAGAATTGGACTATCAAATGCAAAAATATTTTTTCAAATACCACTGGCAGGTTCAGAGATTAGCGCTTTCAAACAAACAATAAACTCTTCAGTTTTATTATATTACTAGATTCCGCCCCACGGTTTCACCCGCGATCCCGAGTGCTCCGATCGCCACCAAACCTTACAGGATTACCCGCGGGGCTAATATGAAGATTGCCTGAAAATTTCATCGCGATCGGTTCAGCGGTTTCGGAGTCTATAAGGAACATACATACATACTTTCTCTTTTATATATATATATAGATAATATATATAAAAATATTTTTTTATGACAAGCAGGCATACGGCCCACCTGACAGTAAGTGGTCACCGCCGCTTATGGATATTCGCAATACCATGGGGGCTACCGATGTGTTGCCGACCGTAAAAAGAGCTGTCAACTCTTTTTACACCCTTTTTGATGAACCCTATATCGTAACACTGAGGGAAAAGCATAATCGGGAGCTCATTCCACATCCCAATGGTCCGCAGTAGGAACGTCGGACTGAATCGTTGTGTGAACGATCGAGGCGGCTCGAGGTTAGGAGGATGAGCTCCACATCGCCTCATAAATTGTTGGTTTTTAATTGCGTATCTTTCCGCTTACGGTTTGGAAAGCGCCCAAAATGTGACTGTAAAATGTATAAAAACTAAATAAACAGTGATACTCGTAGTACTAAAGATGAAACATTTTACAAATATGAACAAACATTCAACGGTCTGTACATTACGACTGATAAACCTGATCTTATCCCAATTAAAATATATATGTTTAACTACATATTTAAAAGTTAAGGTTAAGGTTTGTGTATTGTATGTTTTTCGATACCACGTAACCCTAACAAATTCTTAAGAGTTAATTTAACACCTTATTTATTGATGCCATTTTGAGTAGCAAAAATTTACAAGATACATTACCATCCCAAAAAAGTAGGTATGTAACACGGTGACTTTTTAGTCACTGGCAATACTTGCAGGGGTGGAAGTACTCATCAATATGTACAACTTTTATAATGCGACCAACTCTTAGATCGCGTCAAATAGAATGGTTGCTTCATACGTTTTGGTAGAGTAGGTATTGAACTTTTGTATGGAACAGCCGATATTTTTTTTCGTGATTTCACACTTAGTCTAATAATAAAAGTTGTTCATATTGATGAGTACTTCCACCCCTGCAAGTATTGCCAGTGACTAAAAAGTAAAAGTCACCCAGTATATGTATATTTTTTTAAAGTTTACTTTGTTAGTGCCTACCTTAAGCATCGTGAGTTTACTGATTCGGTGAAGATACATTTCCATATTCTTTGATTATAAATGTACATTATAATATGACATGACATGACATAAGCAAGTTCATTATGCACCCTTCAGCTGCCATTTTGGGGTGCAAGCTAAAGGATACAAGTGTACAAGCCCTTGACAATTTTTAACAGGTTTTTGTTGTACTTTGATCCTTTCCTTCGGGTATAGGAAACTTGGACCGAGTTAGCAGCTTTTCTGTTCTAAATTAAATGTACTTCTGTCTCTACCTGGTTTAGAAGATTGCATTTCCTGGCAAGACGTATAAGCTCTCTACGAGAAGCTGATGACAATATAAGGAGATCCATTTACAGATTGCCTACGTTTCAGTATAAAATTAACGATGAACGGAGCGCGATGTCGTGTGCCTAATCAACTAACTGAATTCTAAATAGTATTTCTTTCATAAAGTCTGGGTACTGAATATAAGAAAATCCTATATTTTCTAAATATTATCGTTTGTATTTTATACAATTATTGTAAATACTTGTTGTAAATTGATATGAATATCATAAGAAGATCCATATAATATCGAATGGAATAGTCAAATACATCATACTGTCTGCAAACTCTTAAAAATATCACTGGTTTGCAAACTATTCCCTCAATTTTTTATCATAAGGGGAGACATATCCCAACTTTGGGCAATATCTAAAAACTGACAATGATGAACGATGCTTGGAGACTGCTCCATTACATTCACCTTAGCTTTTAGGGTAGACTTTATGCAATTAGCCGGTTTTTATTTCAGGCCTACCTGCCCTAATTACCGGCCTTTTTTTAAGCAATCTTCTGAGTTAGGAAACACTGCCTACTTACCTCCATTTTAATCTCAGTTTTCAACTTACATACAAATGCTTATATACTTTTTATGTTCTGTTTTACGAGAGCTATTAACATTACTTTTTTCTGGTTATGAACATGGTGTTTCCAATTCGGCTTGACTCCACAGATAAAAATAGGCTTTAAGAAAAATGTGCATTAGCCCTCTAGTGTCAGTTTTTTTTTAAATAGAAATAAATATAAAAATGTTTTAATTTAAAAAACAAAACAAAAGCCAATGTCTATCTCATCGTTGTAATCAACGATTACTAATGTAAATACCCCTCTTTCTCCAATCAACTCTGGTATCAGAGGCATTCGCCCCTCGTCTCACCCCGTGTTATTGCGTTTTTAAATAACACTGCATAGAGTATTATTATAAAGCCACAAAGATTTCTTATAAAGAGGGAGTTGAGGTTTTATGCATGAGCAATTACGTGGTTTTATTAGAAAACATATAATTTTAGAAAGCTGTTTGTTATTTGAAACGATATCGTTGTCGTTTTCATTTATTTGACTGTTATTTTGTGTTATTGGTAAAATAAATAGATTTTATTCTCCTGTAACATTTTGCATTGTATATTCACACGTGTTAAACTGACTAACAAATTTGAAGATATGAAAAGAATCCTATTTCTATAATCTTTAAGAATTTGAAAGTCTAGGTAGTAAGATATTAGCAACCTCATGGAAATTTTCTATACATCTTAATATATATATTTCTTGTGTGCGTGTGTATGTGACTGAACTCCTCCTAAACGACTGGACCAATTTTGATGAAATTTTTTGTGTGTGTTCGTGGAGATTCGAGAATGGTTTAGATTAAACGGCTGGACCGATTTGGATGAAATTTTGTGTATGAGTTGGACAGGACAACGTCTGTTGGGACAGCTAGTATTATATAGATTGTATTATGTATTTTTGTTGAAGGTAAGTTATAAAATAACTACATATATTCTGAGCCAGTAAAGATTATTTAATAATGCATAGGTACGATGCACAAACAATCAGAAACAACACAACTTAAAATATTATACTTTACAACATATTGGATTTCATAAAATCATGATGATGTCTTATAGCACAAGTAAAGGAAAAAATTCGAAGACCGTAAATTAGTAGATATATATTTTTACCCGCGACAGAACGGAGACCGTAGGTATATGCGTTTGTGGTGAAAGTATGTTTGTATGTTTGTTTGTTTGTTTGTTTGTTTGTGCAAATCAATGTTGCCATTTTTCTCCAAAACTACTTGTCCGATTTTGATGCAGTTTTCAGTTACCCATAACTTTGGGTTTGATTGGTGCATATTCTTAGATAGATGTTACGGTGACCACTCAACAGGGGGCGCTGCAGCAAACATTATTTGTACAAATCAATGTTGCCACTTTTCTCCAAAACCACTAGTCCGATTTTGATGCAATTTTCAGTTATGGTTATAAAATTTTCAGCAGACCCCCGACAGCACTTATCAAATATAGAGATATTACTGCACATTTTCACCTACATATTAACATAATGATAAATTTAAGACAATCCGTCGGAGGGCTGCCATTCCCTGCCCCAAAATGAACTAAAATTTTGCTATTTTATGAGTTTGTGACTAATTGAAATTGCATTGGGTATGTAAATAAACGACACATAATAATTTTTCTATACTGCTATATATTAATTGAAATCGGGAACAGATATGGTAATGGCAGCACCCGACGGATTTTCTTAAATTTATCATTATGTTAATATGTGGGTGAAAATGTGCAGTAGTACCTCTATATTTGATAAGTGCTGTCGGGGGTTTGCTGAAAATTTTATTTAATCCTTTTTCAATTACAATTTTTATTCGATTACAATTTTTACAGACGTCGTGGGTTTTTTCAAAATTTTAAATTTTGTTTCTATTAATTATAAACTTATTTACAGTTGGTAATCTGACCGCGACCTATCTCGATGTATGGGGACAAGTTTTCCAATCTAGTTTATTTTTTCGTTACGATTCCCGTGATGGAGGAACTATGTACACACCTACAAATCCTACTCGCACTTGGCCATATATTAAATAGAATTAAATTATTACCTAACCCATAAACTTAGAAAAGTTATGAAAAGTGCACTAAGATACATTATGACATGAGCAAATGTTTATATTCCGTCTCATTACGATGGAGGTAAAACAGAACTAAGGAATAGATGTAAATCCTTATGTTTATGTGATACGATGGCTCTTCAATGGTATGCTTTAAATGAGGGGTGAAGACTGAAAAATAGCAGACACTTGAAATCATTCAACGATTCTCCTAATGTGACGCTGATTTGTATGCTGCCCATTGAGCTATTGCAGTAAGCTCAATTGCTACGCTCAAAATACACTTCAGCAAAGCGTAGGTGGATTTAAAATCAAGGTTAGATTAAAATACATGGCTTTTTAAATAATTCCGAAACTAAAAGAACCAAATTAGAGGACTAATATAATCTTAAATATAAATTATTTTGGTCTAATGCAAAAAACAAAGAAGTCAAGACTAACGTCAACCGCTGATTAACTGAGTGGTTCGTAGAGCCTCTGTCCTTTAGTTTACTAGAGGTCATAGAGACATGAAGTTTAGAGTTATAACGTAAAGTAGTTCCTAAGAATGGATCTCTACTGCAAGGGGGTAAACTATGGAATTGTGGATGGAAAGCCAGATACAAGGGGGATTGATAATGTGTTACCGTCCTTTATATATAGAGCCTAGAAAGTAACTGGCTATCAAATGGAACTGCCAGAACATATCAGTAGGTGCTTGGCGACATATTTCCAACTTGGTGGTGGTAGCTAGTCAGGCGGGAACAACAAAGCACCCTACTGTCATGCAAAACTGTAGGTTTTAGGTCTCATATCCCCTATTGGATGAACAAAACTAAATTACACCTTAAGTAGGGCACATAAAGTTTGGATAACCTAATTTTTTGTCATGCCCAACCGTTATTAACCTCATGGACCTTGGAACCGCATGCCGCACCTTTAACTGACACCCAGTTATGAGTTCATATAATGCATTAATTGAATTAAAATGTGACTGCCAAACTACAAACAGTATAATGGTCGGACCTTGGAAATGTATCGTCAGTTTTAAAACCACGAAATACCCAAGAGTCATGATGTCACAAGGATTTCAAAAGGCCACAGTCTGGTTAATTAGTATTCAGCCAATTATCATCATCAAATAAATCCATCACTATGTTGAAAATCTGTCAGGCATGTATATCAGAGAAGAGGCATTGATATTCCGACAGCTAAACTTCTGAACCAATTCTCTCATACTTTGTATACTTACTGTCTATGGCTACATCATTACGTACTACAATGAGAAGCCTCCTCCGTAGCTTAAAAATAATATTCCATCTAGCCTTAACCCACACAGTCACTCAGACTAGAAGAAAATGTATAGCGAAATTGTGGAGAAAATAAGTCATAAGTTTGAAAATATTTTGGAACATCTGCAACAAGTTCCAGAGATTATATAGGAAGGTGTATAAATTACTAAAGACAGATATATTATCTGTCTCTCTCAAGAGCTAGAACAAAGGTGTCCGCTGAAACCCTACACTACTTGTGTAGGGTGTCAAGGGCGGTCTCTAATGGATCAGCAAATTGTTACACCGTACTCGTAATGTCATTATGCTGGGAAAAAAATATTTTTCGTACGAAGGTAATAACATTCTAGATTATCTCTCTATTCTAACTTATCCATTATTTTTTAAAACTATTTATAGGTCTGTGTTTCACAACAATCGTGATGATGTGCCCATGCAAAGACTACGTCGTCGTCTATCGTCATACACCTAATGGTGTGTTCCGGCAGTTGCACATGAGAGTGGTAGCTGACCAGGCGGGTACTACAAAGTACCCTTACACCGTGCCTCCGTGCCACCGTGTTTCCTCACAATGTTTTCCTTCATCGAAAGCTCAAGCTCATTGTTGGAGCGAGCTTATGAGCCCACGAGCTTTGCCGTGGCGTCTGACGTCACAACCTTTGAGTTAACATCGCGATAAAATATGATTCTTATAGCTGTCTCGCTCCGATCAGAGATTTAGAGTGATGACATGGCCGAAAATGAAGGCCTTGAAGGAATCTCGCTTTCAAATGCAGCCCGCATAGTGGCAAATCACGTATTTGCTCAGAAGAAGCCTATTTGATTAAAAATAAAGCCTCTTGCCGCAAAATAGGCTTTATTTTTGCCGAGCCACATTTGAAACGCAGACTTTACAACCTTGGTAAACATTGATCGAAACGTCTGGTAACTTGAGTCACAGACAAACTGCTTAGTAGGTACTCGACACATCTTATTCGTGTTTGTCTGTTACTTAGAACCGTACTAATTTCGGGTAAGTAATGGTTTTAAATAAATAAATATATAGATATTATATTAACTCCAACAGTAGGTTGTACACTAGCCTACCTCCACCAATCCTTAGTGAGCACGCGTGGTGGAGTATAATTTGCCCATTCTCTTTCACCATTATTCGTGAATGGAGACCTGTGGTCAGGAGTGAGACATAAAAAGGCTTTAAAGGAAGGATTTAGATATTACACCCAGACTTTGAATAAATAGACACGTTCATAAACACAAAAGTTTGATCACAGGAATCGAATCCACCACCTAAGGCGTGGCAGTCAGAGTCTAATCTCCCCGCCTACCGGTCTATCGCGACAATTGGGAAATTACATTGGGTTTACGGATAACTTACATGAAAATAATTTTTCAGAAATATGTGTAGACACAAAAAGAAATTGCCCTGCTGAGTTTCTTGCTGGACTAGTCAATTGTAACATTCATAAGTGTCTTAACAGGGCCTAATCTGAATAAGTTTTCGATCGATGATATGTATAAAAGACCCACATGCTAAACTGAAGTCCTAACCGTATGAATAAAAGATAATACCTACCTATTCCGTCACGTAAGTGGAGTCAACTAAAATAATATACCCTGGGTATAATGTTGAGATTTTATTTTTTATGTAATACAAATGTTTACCCCAAAAGTTTTGAACAATATAAACTGTTTTTTGTTCTCTACTCCTTTGTACATTTATGTACTGCTACATAGGCTATTGTGACAGATATCAGATGAACAAAATAAGCATAATAATGGCTTCATTATTCAACATTTTTCACATTTTCAGTTAAGTAGCTTTACCGCCAGTTTCTGAACACCCAATCACAGTTAATCTATGATTAAAACAGTTGCCATCTTTGTCATTATATACGTCATGGACAGTGACAGGCTTCTAGAAACTGGGTTCTAATGTCAGATTACGTAACTCCACTATTATAAATGTGAAAGATGGTGTGTATGTTTGTAAAAATCCCATTGTACTGAACGAATTTAAATTAAACTTAAAATTTAAATTAAATAATTAATTTAAAATTTAAATTAAGCTTTGGCAGTTGGACTGGGCTGGATGCAGATGGAAATGAAAGGAGTGGAGTGCTCAGCTCTATGTTCAGCGGTGAACATATGTATGGATGGTGACGTAGCTGACTGATAGTCCACCTGATGGTAAGTGACTACCCACACTCCTATGGACGATATCAAATTCAAAACCAAAGGGATTTTCAATGTGTTGCCAACCTTAACAGAGCCTTGAAAATAACTTGTCGGAATATGAATATTAGTAAACAATATAAAAACTGGCTGGGAGCTTTTTCCGCCAACGCATAAGCTTGGCCATCCAAAAAGGGAACGCTGCCAGCCTGTTGGGAACCTTGCCTATCGACAGCAGCGAGGGCTTTGAGGATGTTTTCTATATATCATAGTTTGTATTTTTTACTTTAATTGTAAATATGTAAATAAATAAATATATAAAAATATTTCAACATTATTAATTAGTTTTCTCGCGTTCAAGGATAAACAATAATTTCCATGCTACCCTACCTAGAAATAGAAGCTGGAATTCGTTCTGCCAATTTTAATCAAAAAATTTAATAAACAAACAAACAGACAGAAAAACTGACATTCGCATTTATAAGTAATAAAGATCGTATCTATGTATATCATAAGTACGGTAGAATATTTAAAACGGATTTATCAATATTCAAACGTAGAACACTATTAAAAATAGCCCAAAGCCATGTCTAGAACATTGCTAGATCAATATAGAATCGTCTGATATCATTGCTATTCCTATTAGTAATTAAATAGTCGGCCATTTTCAGAAAATTCTGTTCCGTCCTGGAAATGTCTGAAGCATGTTATTTTTGGTCTATAGTCACTGTACCCCGCCTCGCAGGCGAGGTGAAATCCCAAAATCGCTAATCTTTTTAACCGACGATAAAAACGGAGGAGGTTCTCAACTCGATACGTATATTTTTTTAATGTTAAACCATGCATAACTTTTTACAGAGTGGACCAATTTTGATAATTTTTTAATGGATAGGGTATACCTACTTCGAAATTGGTTTCATATAAATTTTTGTATGATTTGATCATGGGCTTTGAAGATATGACGGAATTGTCAACAAAAAGGAGCCCCAATATCTAAATTGAAATATCTTATTCAGTATTGTGGACACTTATTATTCATAAAAACTAAAAATGGAAAAAAATAACTTCAAAACGAGTTCTAACATCATTATTTTATATTTTTTAGTGAAAACCCTTTTTGAAGTCGGTTTTACTTATTGTTATAAGAATTTTATAATTTATTAAATTCAATCAAGAGATATCGAACAAGAAGAAAATGTTATGAAGATCATTCAAAAATAAAATTCATAAAGCTGTTACTGGACTGTGGCAAAGGTAAAAAGCGGTCATGTACGTGTTTGATAACGCATATAGAATTGTCGGGGATGCCATAGATGATGATAGATGCCATACGGGCCCAATAAGGATCGATAGACACGTCTTTAAATTTAACTTCACTAGCTAATTTTTTACCTCACGATGTTTCCTTTCACGGAAAATCCATATGTTTAATATAAAATTCAGAGATACGGAACTGGTAAGCTACGCCCTCGTGATTGAAGTTAAATCTGTTCATCGATGAGCCAATTCGGATTTCCTTAGTATTAAAAAACGCAGTCTCACTGTACGTTAGTATGCTCAATTCGAGAACTGTGGACGGATTTCTATATTGTTTTCACAGTCACCTAGGGGACTTTAAAAGGAACCATTGCACTAAAGGGAGCAGAGAATGTATTAAGCAAAGCAAGTCGCCTTCCACGTGGGGCGGGGCGGCGATCATAAAGTGGAATCTTAGTAAGTTCATTTAGTTCTAGAATAGTAAAAGTCTGCAACACATTGGAAATTCCCAATGGTATTGCTATGTCCATACGTCACTAACAATCAAATGGATAGTCTGTCTGCTTATCAAAATTATCACCCATCTACCAACACACCACTCACCGGCGATGTAGAGCTCATCCTCATATCGAGCCGCCTTGATCGTTCACACAACGATTCAGTCGGACGTTCTTACTGCGGACCATTGGGATGTGGAATGAGCTCCCCATTACGGTTTTCCCTCAGCGTTACGATATGGGGTTCTTCAAGAGGGGCGTAAAAAGAGCTCTTCAAAGTTGGCAACACATCGGCAATCCCCCTGGTATTGCAAATGTTCATAAGCGGCAGTGACCACTTACCATCAGATGGACCGTCTGCCTGCTTGTCAACCCACTGACATAAAAAAAATAACTAAAGAAAGTGAGCGGTGGGCGGAGACCTTGAACTTACGTAGGTACCTATTAAATTGGTTATGTCTAACTCTGCCGCAGACAAAGAAATTCATTCTGACAGGACTTTTAAATGTTCCCGCAGACAAATCGAATTTGTGTGCTTTCAACTGTAATTGACTTTATACATTTCTTTGCAAATAAAATTTGTCTGTACGTGTGACAAGTAGGTTTCTGGAATTATGTTTCTATTAATATGTTCAGTTGAATATTTAAGAAAATAATTTACATAAATATATTGGTTTTATAATGGAGATTGTAATATAATTTCAAGTGGCAATTATACCACCCAATGATTGATAAATCATTAGGTAGGAAAAAAAGGTACGGGAGGTTCACGGAAATCCCCACTGTTCGTTATTACCAAACAAAAAACCCCAAGAAGTAGTAGAATCTCAAGATAAATAATACTAATAATGCATTAATAATTTATTTAATGCACGATTAATTTGTTATCCATAAAATAAAATTTTCTATGAAAAAATCTAAATGCACGCGTCACTCAAATCAACTTGCAGGAAAATTGCAATTATGATGAAATCATAAGTTATTGAATAAAGCACTTGATTTTTCAATATACCTACATTGAACAATCGAGCATACCTTCTTAGAATGTCTTCCATTTAAATCCGATTAGAGACATTAAAGTCAAAAATCATCAAATTGACATAATTAAAGCTAGCTTATCCTTAAAAAGCATTATATAACTGGGCAGATCTAAATCCGGAGGCCAGTGCCCTTGACACAGCTCGTAAAGACAACAGCGCCTATGTCTACAATGCGGCAAAATTGCCAAGACAACATGCTCCAACTCACCTGGTTAGGCGTCGCCGTCTCCGTCGTCATGTCGACTTCTACAGCCGCAAGTCTAGTCCTCTTCCGCCTTTTCTGACATGGACAACAGTCCCCGAGCTTGGACAGCGTAGAATAACGCGGCAACTGACGCCCGGCTCAAACAATACCTACCGACCTGACGGCATACCCCACCGAATATCGATTTTAAACAGTGTCCTTGCACCCGCAAACTAAACCTGTACAGTTCTGAATAAAGTCCTCACCAACATCCTCGAGTACAAAAAAGTCTTAAAAAAAATTAAATCAATTCGAAATTCGAATCTATGCTCTCTAAATTCGTCTAGGAACGCGAGAGCAGTGCTCCGCCATTTTCCTTCCGTATTCAAATTCCGTGATGGGTAGTCCTTTCCGCACTTTACGTTCAATGAAATTATATATTACTAATTACAAAACACTAAGCGACAATTAAAGCTGAAGCGATACACTTGCGATGGCGCGTTTAAAGGTTATTTTCGACGATAAAAAATTCCGTTTCGAACTAGTTGTTGCGTTTAGGAGCTCACCACGGGGGTGTAAAAGAATTTTGCCGGCTTTGGAGGAATACGGTGAGCCGTTGGGTGGGGTGGCACATACTGCGACTGCGCGGGGGCTCTTGACTGTGTGCGTGATTTGCGTGTACCATTACCAATTTCCTGTGACCTGTGTCTCCCCCTCTAGAGCAATACTAAGTTGTGTCAAAAGGGGTTGCATTTCGCGGTAACGGGGTTCAGCTTACAGCGGTCCGGTTGCATGTATTAATACAATCGATAATGTAGACTCAGATGTTAGGATATGTCAGACACGTCGACGTCGGGGCCTACACAGAGCGTTTGATACAGAATCGCGTAAACCTCAGACAATGGTGCTTTAGTACATTGCAATTTCGCTCAAAGGTGAGAATTTAAATGCAGCTTTATGATGATTGAGAGGAGCACCTAAAAGCATTTCACATAACATTGTACGTTGCACAGATGATCATAGAAAATGGTAATAGTAGATTGTACAAGGAGCTAAAATGACCCATTATATACGAGGTAGTTTTACTGAGGAGTAAATAGAAACCGAGTTTTAATGGGTTTTAGCGCCGTGTGTTACACTATACTTTTCACTACGATTGCGAGAAAATAAAACAATCCAATACAAGAATCCACTCGTTTTTCTGTCCTCCACTTCATAAACTTTTCGTAAGTATTTAAATAAATGCTTTGTGACCTTGACGGCAACAGATTGAAAATTATTTCTTTTCCTTTCTCTTCTATTTGTAAATTAGGGTCTCCATTCTCACTAGATGATGACATTTTCACTATTGTAAAATTAATTATGGTCACTACCAATTCAATTTGCAATTAGAGAAAAATTATAAAGATTTCGCGCCAATGTCTTTTTTTTGTTTCTTCTGTAGCCGCAACACATTGCATGCATTCTACCAGAGATCGCCGATTTTAGTTCCATTTTCAAAATTAAAATGAAGTTCTTTTTTTATGAAACAGTATTAAGTCGAGTCTTTATTCATGATTATTTTACTTATGACTAAAGACTTTTCGTTTTTGTAGGCTGTCATTTGACACACAAAAATTTTAAAAAAAATACTTTTTCCCCTAGAGGAAGAATTGCTATTTTTTCTTCGCTCTGGTACGCCACAATGACGGTCTTTTTGAGCAAGAGGAGTGAAAAAGATTTTACGACCCGGAGTGATAAAGTCAATTTAATAGAACGCAACTCATTCCCATACCTTTCTTCGCTATGGCTAATCCATTTTTAGGGTTCCGTACCCAAGGGGTAAAACGGGACTATTACTAAGACTCCGCTGTCCGTCCGTTTGTTTGTCTGTCCATCTGTCACCAGGCTGTATCTCATGAACCGTGATAATTAGACAGTTGAAATTTTCACAGATGATGTAACTATTTCTGTTGCCGCTATAACAACAAACACTAAAAAACAGAATAAAATAAATATTTAAGGGGGCTCCCATGCAATTTTTTTTGCCGTTTTTATAGATAATGGTACGGAACCCTTCGTGCGCGAGTCCGACTCGCACTTGGCCGGGTTTTTTTATTGATAACACAAAGCTCATCAATAAAAAACGATTCAGAAACAGAAGATTAAATGGTACCAAACTATTTTGTCATTGCTTATCTATACAGGATGATTTTCTCTAACGCACGGTTCGGAAGGTTGCTTTTACTGATAAGAGCCAGCAAGAAACTCAGCAATTACTCTTTTCAAAACAAACTTAGATTTATTACATAGAATGTATCCTGCAAGAGCAAGCGATACACCCAAGCATTGTCGTCATTTAAATATTCATTAATGTTATAGTATGCCTTCTGTACTAAAAAGGACTTAACACGTTCCTTAAATGTATCTAAAGACAAATTTAAAAGTGCAGTAATAGTAAAAGTTATTCATATTGATGAGTACCTCCACCCTTGCAAGTAATGCCAACAACTATAAAATCACTCTGTATATAAATAATTTCGATATACCTACTTACATAACTCTATGTAATCAAAGTTCTGAAAACCAATTTAGCGACATGCGGGTGCCGTGACAGAAAATATTCATTAATCTTCTTATAGGTAGGTACTTATCGGGCTAGTTACACCATTTATAACTCAAGTAAGAAGATGTTTATGATCTTTGATTTATTGGATTTGTCTCCGCTCCGAATAGCAGAAAAATTATTGAAAATCCGAAATAATCACGAAAAAAATATTATACCGGTAACGCGTGTGAAACCGCGGGAAACAGCTAGTTTATACGTATTTCATCATCATCATCGTCATCTCAGCTGCAAGACGTCCACTGTTGGACGTAGGCCTCCCCTAAGGATCTCCAATAGGACCGATGTTGGGTGACTTGCATCAACCTAATCGTCAAGCAAAACTTATTAACGAATAAGGCCTTACAAATAATAACAGATTATTCCAATTCTAAATATCATCTTCAACTCTAAATAACTCGAAATAATGTGCGTACTCAGTTATTACTAGTGCAAATACCTAGTAGTGTACTATAAAGTTAGGTTTAATTATTAAAATGCATAGGTAGCTATGAATCATTGGGAACTTGGCAGTCTGGTAGCGTAACGAGGTATCGTATGCCAATTCTATGTACAGTCATCGACATTAGCTATTAGGTCATTAATGCTATGGCATACATTAAGTCATCTGGGTATAAGGTTATGAATTCATCGTTAACTTCTTCATACTTATGTATCTAATACAGTAGTATATAATATACTATAATATAATAAAGGGTGAAACCGCGGGGAACAGCAAGTAATATATAATAGAAATATGTCATCTTCAGAAGACCTAGCAGAAGTTGGCAAAAATGGGAATATGTCCGTCTATCTGTCATGCTCATTTTCCTCCGAGACTACCAGTGATAAGCTTAATATTTTTACATATCTATGACGCAAACAAACTTATCATACATAAAAAGTAATATTTGTTTTTTTCCCCTTATTTCGATAATTGTGATATTTGTAAATAGTGGATAGTTTTAGGTAACTTTATAATATGAGTTGTAGGTGGATTCAGACTGTTATGTGGCATGTTATGTGTCTCATTCCTCTCTCCGATCAAATCCAGACTACACCCTGATCATACCCAAATACTCTTCACTAATGTTTTCACATGCATTCTACTACAAACGCATCATAGTGAGGCCACGTAAGTAGGCTAGGTGATAATATTGCCAATAGTGCTACTCACACAATACAAAGAAGGTATTCATAAACGATATGTCTCGTCAAATTATCACACAATTACTGAGTTTAACCTAATTATGTTCCATGAACGAAGACAATGGCCTTGAACACTTTGATTCAACTATGTAGAGCATCATACTATAGGTACTATATATATCATACTAATATTATAAACGTGAAATTGATTGTTTGTTTGTTATCTCTTGACGCTTTAACGGCAGAACTAAACGGGATGACTTTGGGAGCGCCTCCTTAAAGGTTAAATTTGGGAAATTCCTTTTTCAGTAGGTACAGGTTACTCAAGAAATATTTCCATCAAAGTAATCTCCAGATCTACCGAATTACGTTTTTGCATTGCCAGACAGTCAGTAAGGCAGTCAGTCACGGTACTGTTTTATAGGTAGGTACAAATATTTTTTTCTACCTTCTAGAGGAGATAGTCGAAATCAAATTATTATTAATCATCTAAATTCAGGTCATGACTGAAACTGCTTAACCTATACCTTAAGTTCTCTTGAGAAACCGCACTGCTCTACTAAACATATTAATAAGGATGAAGATACGCAGCTAACACCATCTTACTCCTTATTAAAAACCGCAACCCCAATAAATAACACGTGCACATTATCAGAGCATTAATACGATCGCAAGCGCATCGAACACGATCCCACATTGAGAATCGGACAGAATCTGACGATGCACCGAAACGTACAGCCACGTTTAATTTTAGCCAGTCGAAATCGCGATGTCAAAGATGCCGTACGATAAAACCGCTCACGATGTTTACGTTATCATACGGAAAGCAATGTTTTTCATCAAAGTTTACATTGGAGTTATTTTTATGAGTGAAAATCTGGCCTCTTCTAGTCGGAGTGCGTTGTGAACCGTCCACGCGGTGCGGTGTACGAACGAAAGCGTACTTACGATCTCGCGGTTTCCTCTCGGTCTTAAAACGATGTCTCTGTGTTCCTTTCCACAGTTTATATCGATGCCATCTGTTGTTTAGTGTTTATATGTGGTGTTTTTATTTGAGTCTTGTGGCTGTTTTTTTTATTGTTCTGTTCTTTTGGATAACGAAGTCGAGATTCAACAATTAAGGTATGCTTATTAATTTTCTTATGCTCTTCGATTAATATTGATCCAAAAGCCCTATTATATACAAAATTAAAGTAATCTATGATATTTATGAGCCTAACTAAATCAATATCACTACCCCTTTTATTACAGCCTCCATTCATTAAGCCTGAAATCTTCTGCACACTTCGGAGCTCAACTCTCACTTTTGTGTGAAAATATAAGTCTTTTATATTTTTGCGATGATTTTCTTTTCCTTTGATCATAGAAACCTTTCATTCATCAACATCAGTAGGTAACAATATAGTTAAATGTTGGTTGGATACTTAAGAGCTTGTTTAAAAAGAATGTTGTTAAGATTTTATAACCAATTTACTTCTATTTCCATCTTGAATCTTCCCGTTACTGAAAAAATGTTTACATTACGAAAAGAAGAGATTAAAACTAAACAACCGAGCTTCTGCCGCTATAGATATTATATAAATTTTAAATTCATGTCAAGGCGCATATTATCTTTTTTTATTTTTCAATAAAAAATTGTATAAATACTGTGGCGCTTATTCAAAACAGAGCATGGAATTTATTGCATCGATTTTTTTTAATATTTAGCGCTGAGATTTGATTGAAAATATTTTAATTTATTTACTGGATAAAAAATTAGATACACGACTCTACTATAACTACTACAAACTAAAAGTACATATTAGTCTAATGGTAGAATAACAAATATATAACTACATACGTTAATTCTTTAATGAAGTTATTTAACCGAGCAATATTTCAAACATACAAAACTACATTTTCCAATACTTAAACAATAGAATTTCCAAGAAAATATTACAGTTAATTTCATTCAAAATAAATACACTATGTATTTAGGCAATCTATGGCGCCAAATTAAGCTTAGGATAATATACATAGTTTCCATAGTAACGCCACGTTCTGATGGCGACATTTTATAACTACCATTATAAAACATGGGATACCTATTAAAATCTTATATGATGATCAGCTTTCAGAAACAGAAGTAACTGAATAGCCAAATTAAAAGACATGGTAATAGAAGCTTCTTGTAAAATGAAGTATACTATACTCTGTCCATCTGTTTATTAAGTTGACTCACGATTCGGAGAATTCTATTTTTTTGTAGGTAGTTTTGGGACGCGCGTCCCATTCGCGAGCCAACCGAATAATTTGACTTTTGACGTTTAAAAATATCAAAGAATTCTTGACCTTATTTCTTTAAAATAAGGTCCATCTATGTAGTTATACAATTAACCATAGAATAAATAGATAAACCTTATTACTGATAATAATAAGATTCATATTTCTTTGATATTTTATACGTCAAAAATCAAATAAATGGATGGACAGAGTATAAAACCTTTAAGAAACCTTTTAAGAACTTTTGTTCACATTTTATTTGATGCCAAGTCATGAACTGTCCCAAAACCAGGTAAACCAGATTTTACTTCTAGTGTAGAAGGTAAAGCCACAGTCCATTCTACATCTGAATTGATAGTTACAACTAACCTAAAAACTAATAAAGAACAAGACAACCCTTTAATACAGTTGTCCGAACGATCGTTTTGTGTCGCAACCACATGTCAAGGGCGCTACAAATAGAAACACCGCCCTATTATAACCAGATAGCTCTTAGACATGGCACAGACACGGTTAACATTACCTCTGAATGTTACATCAATAAAGTTTACAATTACGGAATGTCTAGCAGCTAGCTGTATTGATTTGTATAGAAGCCTTAAAGTTTTAAATAGATTAGCTAGCAATTGCAAAGAATCTAAACTAGGTTAACTAAATAGAATAATCGAGCGAACTGATTATAGAGGTCTACATTATACTGGTAGTAAATCTACATTTCAGGATCAAAGGCTAAGCCATGAACACTACCTCTAAGTTTACACTTAATTCTTTGTGATCAGTTCGTTGACCTCTAAGATTGGCATCGCCACCACTTGTTACTATCTTAAGAGTTGAGTCTGGCGTTTAACAAAATATCTGGTTTAATCCAATCGAAAGCATTGTTTACTTTATCTCACTGATTCTTAACTGCAACATCTGTCACAGGGACAACAAATAAAGGTGAAGAAATAATTTGCAGTCGACATACGTTATGAAAGGTATACTAATATAGATATAAGATCGAACTTAGATATTTTTAATTCTAGATCATTATGATTTTCGATCACCTTAATATTCTTAACTATTTGTTATAATATTGTAATCTTGTTTAAGACAGTATGTCTTGATTTAAAATACAGATTTAATTTGATAACTAGATACTATATTGCGCACGAGCACAAATCATGGTACAAGAATCATAGTTAGATCGCCAGTGGTGTGCGGTGACGAACGCATAGATTATAAATAATGTAATTCGATTATAACAACAAATATCAGGTCTTAAGGCAACCAGACCCAAATTTATGTAGCCCCTGGGTCTAGTTGCCCCAGGAGAAGGGTCTTCGTGTCACTGTCAAATCAAACCAAAAACGATAGTGTTTTTTTTATGTTTTGGTACTTATTTTTAGAAAATATTACCATCAAATGATCCAAAGTGTAAATCTCCTAAAACCAGAGACCCTAGACTTTAAAACTACCCAATTATGCATTAACATTTTTTATTAATTTACTTTACCTTTATTTTCTTATCATTAAAGTATGTTTAAAAAAAAAATAGATGCTAAATATATAATACCTGTATGTTATTATAGTAGTGACGTCAAAGAATCTAATGATCGTTACGTGTATCGCTTTGATATACGTACAATCAGTTCTAATTCGCCATTGAAAGACTAGTTTTACTGTCGATTCATTGCACATACGCTATTGGTTAGTCATACAATGGGATGTGAGCCACATTCATCATACATGTAATAAAATTTTGAAGTCAGCTGTATTTTTGTTTATCAGTATTTTTGTTTTACAATAAACAGAGCCTAGATGGTATCGTAAAATTGTTTTTCATAAATATTCTGAATAAACAAGTTTTTATCTGTTTGAGAATCGTTATAATATGACTTCTTTAGTGGCTTCTGAAAAAGTAATAATTCCTTTAAAGAAACAAGACATCTATTTGCCTTACATTAAGAATGTGTTATCGAATTTTAAAAACATGTTAAAAACACTGCTAAAAATTGCTAATTTCAAATCAAGAACGCCGACGACTGATACTTTTCAAAAATAGAACAATACAAAATCACAATTCTTCTAATTGCTACCAACAAACTAGAATCGAATTAGAACAAAATATATGACGTCACATCAACTGCAACGATCAATTACGTTTCTACGAAACGTCGTCGCATAAATACAAGTAACTGACATGAACGCAGCCGGTACATGAGAAGTGAGTACAGAATACCTGGTGAAAGACTTACATTCCAAATCAACGTTGGTGATCCAGTCTCGATCATAAATTAGGGCTAGATCAAATAAAGGCCATTCGTTGTAATAGTTTATTGACGTGTGCCCATTGTACATAAACGATTCAGACGAATTTGGTAGCAATAAGTAGTTAAATAATACATTGAAATTAAATAGTAATCGTGTTGAGAACGATTGATGACAGTTTGATTTTGAAACAATAAATAATAATCGATTAAAAAGACAGAGATTCATAAGCAAGAATAATCAATCATTTCTAACATTTATGGGAGACAAACTAACATTAGCATTAAACATTATATAGTCTACTATTTGAAATAATTTAATACAGAAGTCGTGCCGAATCGGCATAGGATTTTTTTATGGTAACGGATGATGATGACGAAGTCTGTGGGTTCAAATCCTTCATCATGAGCCCACCTGGTATATTGCTGCTACTTGCTGCTATTTAGGCCTTTTGCACATGTTAAGACACGAACACTAGACAAGAAAAATATTAATAATGCGATGTCTTGTAATATGTATAGTCTCATATAACAACTAATGCGACTGAATATCTTACAAGACATTTCTCATAAGACACAAGAAATCTTATAATGTGCAAAAGACCTTTAGAGCCAATTCCTTTCTAGGCTTTACCTTTAGTTACATCAACACTTAAGTATGACGACGATAGAGAGATAAATAGTTAGGTAGATACACAACTTACAATGGAGTGTTATAATAGTTATAGATTAGTGTGGTAACGTTTATGACGTTGTGATCAAACCTTTTTTACAAGTTTTTATAGCTTCATCTGTTAGTATGTATGGGTCGAATGTTACAACTAAATTTAAATCCAGTTCTACCGAAACTATTGAGCTGAAATTTTGCGCACTTTTGGTACTGGGTATTACTTACCGGTATTACTGAAAAATGCTTGTTTTAAACATGGTTCTTTTTATAATATATGATTAAATAAATGATATTATGCGTTGTACTGCCATTTAATTACCAATCCTTCAATTATACAGCTATGCCAACGCTTTGATTAACAGTATCGAGTCTACGTTCATATGTAACACCTTCGTTAAAAAATCTAATCCATAATCCACCTTCGTTACGGTTCAGCTGCAAATTCTATTTCCGATATAAGATCCCCATTACTCTTCATAACGTTTTAAAAAAGTAAACATGTTTTTTTTTTCAAAGCCTATAGCATTGAAAGATTTCCCATAATCCATCCATTCCATCAACAAAATAGTTTAACAAGAACTTGACCTATTTTAGTGATCATATTTAACTGTTGAATTCAATATTAATATTTGTATATAAAGAAGTGAAACTCAGAGAGGTGCCAAGGCCCATCATATTTTATTCATAATGTAGTTTAAATGTTTCCTGTTTATTGGTTACGGATGGGAAAAAATGCGGATTTAATAAAAGTTGTCAGCGCCAGTAAATTTACCTTTCCGCCCTAGGAAAAGCGGAGGGCGGGCGGATTTACGGAGATACTCGAGTGATATCTATCCAAAGTTTATAATTGAGTTTGGGAAACAAAAAAATATATATTGGGTGTTCCACGTAACTCACCTGTTTGTTTAGTAACTATCGTAGATAGGCATTCGTAAAGTCTGGATAGTTTTAAAGTAAAGTTTTTAGTCTAATAATCAAGGAGCTTTTCATTATTAGCGGTTACCGTAGCCTATGAACGCTTGCAACATCAGGAGTATCACTCGCGCGTTGCCGACCCTTCCCCCCACCCCGATGAGCTCTGGTGACCAACACAACTATAAGTTATTTGGCTGCGGTATTCTGTAAGGTGGAGGTAGTTCCCCAGTCGAGCTGCTCTTTGAACGACATATCACTATGCTCTACCTCTCTTGAATTGACCACAATCTTACCATGTGCTGCGATTTGGTCGAAGGTGGTAAGCACACAAAGTCTAAAAGGTAACTAACTTTTAAGTGCAGATGCTGGAACACAATGGAAGGTGCTTACTTGGTAATACAAACTTCCCTTTAGTCCCATGGTTTCTCTCCGATATCTCATGCTCATTAAAAGATTTTAACCCACGACCGTCAACGCTATTCAACATCACTACCAAGTGGTAGCTCAGTAGCAAGGCAAGATATCAGAGTATAATATCGAAGGGTAAAACAAAATGTCTTGTATGTATAGAAAATTGTCGGAAAGAAAATTCTGGTTAACGCAAGTAATACACAAAGTAGAAAACATATATGTACGTACTTTAAATACTATAAGCGTAAAACAGATGGGCCATAAAACAGCGTGGCTGCTTAACCGCCTTTCCGTCGATTTTACTGATCTATAAAACAATCATAATGCTTTCGACAACATTTTGCCTATAATGTTCCATTATAAAACATGGAACATTTTCCACCTGCCAAGTTTACATGCAAGCAATTATATACTTTATGGCCTATGGAACAAGTTCTGTGATTGTTTTCGTAAACGGCAAAATGGAAGTTCAAAGTTTCAGTCCCAACCAAAGGCAATTTTCTGCGCAAGTTCTATAAAACGTATTAAGTACGATTATTAAAATAAAGTTTCGAAACGTGAATTTAATAAATATTCTATTTATCATTGTCATACTTTTAATCATATTAGACATCTGTATATCACTCATGTCAACCCACTACAGGTTCTATCTGACCATTCTATACACACATTAAAGTGTAATACAAAGACTATGTCGAACGAACTTCTCTTTGTCGCCATATCAATACTTTATTAGAACTATAATAGTTTACTGGTAGCATAATATAATTATAGTATTTTTTTAATTGTGCTGGTAATAACCGAGTAAATACTATAACGAAGGTAGTGACTTCGATTTTGAGCTTTCAGTGTCGGAAAACATCGTGTAACAAAACCAAACTGTGGAAACCTACTTTCCAGATAAAGATTGGCAACGCATTTGTGATGGTGATATTCATATTAGGTGGACCGTAAAAAACTTTAGTACTCACATTAATAAAATTTGTTTTCATAGGATTTAAGGGTGTTTCAAAACAAAGTAACTTACACTGTGACCCTTGAAGTTACACGTACAATGGTCCAATACAAGTACTAAGTGCGGAAAACCAAACCCACTCACACGGAAGTGGGTTTTCGATGATGATGATGATGACCCTTGAAGTTTAACCACGTAGCGTTAAACTGTGGTTGCCTTTGTAACTAACCACGGACAACTACTGGCGGCCTTGTATTTTGATTATATTTCAGTCTTGATTTGAGTTTGTAATTATATTTTTTTATTGAAGCTACAAATAAAAGTTTGGTAAATAAATTCCCAAGATTTGAAGGTTATAAAGAGAATATTTCAATGCCTCTGAATGGATGTATGCTCGGGCATGCAAAGTATTAGTTCTTCATCACAATTTTACGCTTTTTAATGCAAACTCATTTCGTAGTCGGTTTTATTTTTTGTTAATTGTTATTTTTCATAGCAGAATCATTTTAATCCAACCTTAAAACGTCTCTTCCCTTGCCAGATACATTCGTTTACGAATTCACACAGTTGTTTAATTTTTTTCCACAAAATAATGATGTTTCCCGCCATAAATCTACGAAGATAATTACGGAACATGACGTTTATGATATTTTTTTTCTTTCCACACGCCTGGTATAAATTTGTACAGTCTTTATTCACAACATCGAGTATACTTTCATATTTACATAATTATGAAAATTTGCGAATGAAAAAATAAAGGTCAGCCTTATGTCCAAACTTATGTTCAATATTGAATAAATGATGGTTGAATGAAATCGATGGCAGCAAAGTAGAAGAAGACATCTACAAAATCGCAATTTTACAGGAGACCACATTAATAAAAATTGTTACCATTTTGAGAGTTATGGACCGATTAATATGAAATTTTCTATGATGTATTAAAATAACATTCTTTATTAATTTTATAAAAGGTTTTATCGATATATCGTTGTTTTACTGAAATAATGTAGATGTCTTTTTTTACACTGAAAAGACTTCGACGTAGAAAAAGTCATCTGCCTGATATCCGTTAATAGGTTGTGATCAAAAATCTAATGGGCGTTAACATGGACATCTGCCACTTGTCCGTTTCTTTAAATATCCTTAAAAGTATTATTGGAGATTATTATATATTCTAGATTACTTATTTATTCAATATTTATATTTATATTGTGATTAAAAAAGCGCCCATTCGCTAATACTTTAAGGTTATTTAAAGAAACGGACAAGTGGCAGATGTCCGTGTTTACGCCCATTCGCTTTTTTGATCACAACATATAAACGGATATCAGGCAGATGTCTTCTTCTCGGTCAAAGTTTTTACAGTACCATGTTTACGCAGATAACCGCTACATACCAGAATGAGACAAATGACTGATAGTTTTATTTACGTTTCAATCATTTGTCGAAGCACTGAAGTAAAGGCAGACAATGGCAGATGTCCGTTTCTACTGCGATACTTTTTAAAAATGTTTAGATGTCTTCATTTACGTTCCAGATTTTCTTCATATAGATAGTATATCAGTTTGCTGGTGTCCGCAATACAATCTCTGCTTAGTTTGGAATCAGATGGCCGTGTGTGAGGAATGTCCCAGGTTATTTATTTATTTATTTTTATAAAGAAAAGTAAATCCCTACAAATCGATTTATGTCCATTAGTCGATAATTGATCGTAAAAGAACTGTAACAAGAAGAATCCATTGGTATGGTTTTGAATCTCGGAGACGAGTCGGATAAATTCTATTTCCTATAACACTAGAATAGAACGGACGGGAATGAACCCGCTGACTGCTCACACTATTCCTTACTTACTATGTTACATTTTACAACGCCGTTAAATAATTGTGTAACATAGTATAACTGAAAATAATATGTAGAATGGAAGAGATATACGGTAACAAACTAAGAAAAAGATAAAGGTTACTGTAAAACAGTACCGTAACTGACTGACAGCCAAAGAATAGCATAAATCGTTGGACCTAGAGATTTTAAAATTGAAGGAGATATTCCTTGGATACATCCTAGAGCGTCAAAAGTAGATTGGCACTTTAGTACCGTGTCACATTACACAATTCATAATTTTCATACAAACTGTCAAGAAAATGTCAATAATATTAATAATAATAATATTTTTTATTTGGGAACCAGAAACACTGTTTTATGGTACAAATGAAAAAACGATGGTACCTGCAGAAGTATAAAAACTGTGTCGCAGACACCAACGCCCTCCTCCGTTACATAGGAATTTAGTTCCTTACAGAAATTGAATGAATTTATACACAAAAAAAATAAATAATAATAATAATTTGGGGTATGGGAAAGTGTGTAAGGGGGGATGTGTGTGTAGGGTTCGTAAGGATGGGGGTGCTTGTGTGTGGGTGTGTGTGTGTTTGGGGGTGTGCGTGAGTGTGTATGCGTTAGATTATTCACCTACCCTAAGGAGATCCTCAGTGTCGGAATGATAATGATTAAAGCCACTCAAGGCATTTGATTTTACACTTATAGTGGGGCAAAGAATAATTCTTTATTGACTCTGTTATAAAGGGTGGAGCTTATATAAAAGAAATGCCTACTCGCTACTGCAGTACGACGCTGTTCAGTTTTAAATATTTTATCCGATTTACGTTTTGAGGACATGAAATTCGGATCATAGTACAGCTCAGAATGTTTCCAATATTCTAATTCAAATAGATTATTATGAAAGGGTACTAAGGTGCCAATCTACTTTTGACGCTGTACCTACCAATGTATGTTACCTGTAAAGATAGGATTTTCTAAAATTCGACCTCTAACAGGGGAACGCTATACTAATAATGTTTGAAAGTACAAAAACCGAAGGGTTTTTTGAAAACTTTGTATAGGCTTGTGTTTGACCACAATTTCACTGTGGTACTATGTGGTGATAATATGGCTGAAGGTGGTAAACACACAAAGCCTAGAAGGAACTGGCTCTCAAGTGCAGCTGGCAGATCACACGAGTAGGGACATATTTTCATCATGAGGATGGTAGCCAGCCAAATTTTATTTTTTTATTTTAAGAGAGGTAAAGCATAGCGATATGTCGCTCAAAGAGCAGCTCGACTGGGGAAGTACCTCCACCTTACAGAATAACTTATAGTTGTGTTCCTGCGCGTAAGTAAGGTCGCCAGAGCTCATCGGGGAGGGGGGAAGGGTCGGCAACGCGCGAGTGACACCCCTGGTGTTGCAAGCGTTCATAAGCTACGGTAACCCCTTACTATCAGGCGGGCCGTATGCTTGTTTGCCGACGAGGTTAAAAAACAAATTACAAAGTATATTCTCCCACCGTCCAAAACTATATAATGTAGATTCTAACATAAATCCAATATTGAAAAGCCAACGTTTGTCTCACTCGATGTGTAATGCAGCTTTATGCCGAGTCAGGGACCTTTTGAACCCGTGCTACATAATTTTGTTAAAAGTACTTTTGATAGAGACATACACGTGTATTGTGTCAATATATATATTTATCCGCGTTCTGAAGGAATCTTAATGTTTTCCCGGGATAAAAAGTACCCTCTATATTATTATAGGGTACCTATATCTATGTGCCAAGTTTCATCCAAATCCATTCAGCCGGTTTATGCGTGATTGAGTCACAAACATACAAACTTTCACATTAATAATATTAAGTAGTAGGACATGGAGGACGTAAAATAATACCGCCCATATGAGGAACTTAAATCCGAACTTCGAACTCCATTAACCATATTGAACTTGTAAATGCCACTGATCCTGACTTTCAGGAGAAACAGGAGTTATATAACTTATGAAGAAATATGTGATAAGTTGCGTTGTACCTACTATATCATACTGTAGTATTAAATATAATATCATTTCTAACTAATATTATATATACGAAAGTGACTTTGTTTGTTTGTTAGCTTTGTTAGCTCTTGACGCCTCAATAGCTCAACTAATCGTAATGAAATTTGGCACATAGATTTACCGTATCCTGGAATAAAACATAGGATACTTTTTATCTGAAAGAAATATACTACTAGTGTTATAAATGCGAAAGCTTGGTTGGATGTTTGTTACTCAATCACGCTATAACGGCTAAAATAATTTGAATAAAACTTAGGTAATAAATAGATCATATTTCGAATAAATAAACAAACTTTTTTTAAAGAAAATATTAGAAACGCGGTTTAAACCCTGGAGCGTAAACTAGTTGCAAATAAATTAAGTACATAGAAGAGCGTATAACGGATACGGTCTTACGAACATAGCGATTTTAGGTTCGAATTATGGCAGTAGACGTTATGCGATTGTAGTTTTAATTAAATATATTAAAGCTAGTATTCTAACATGGCTGGAAACAATGATATTATTAGTAAAAAGGTGTCTTATGTAAATCTTCAAAAACGGCATACTAACGCACACATAAATAACTAAATAATTTGGTAGAGAAGTGCATCCGTTGACGCTGGCAACGCGACACTGAGGTCAAGTCTGGCTAATTAGCCACATTTTAACGTGCCGCTTGCTGAGCGCTTATAACCTATCTATACCTCATTACTTATAATATCATTGACTGGAATTATAATTAAATCATAACAAAGGCTTGCGTCTCATTCATGCACATATGGCAACGCAATCTGGACGGTTTTATTGAAATCAAAAGTTCTTATTTGATCCCTTTAGTCTCAACTGTAGAGGAAACCATATTTTTAGTTATATATGTAGGATATCACAGTTTATATATCTCTTTACTTTTACTATACTTATGTCATAAATCCAAAACTTAACCTGTCTACATATATATGAACGCGGCTAAACTATCGAACGGATATTAATAAAAAAATGCAGATTTACATAAGTTTTATCCCGAAGCGACGGGTATAACTTAACTAGTTAGGTTATAACTCATTGATAACCTAACACAGAATCAAGAAATAAATTAAAAGCACAATAAGCCACTCAGTAAACTTAGTTTTTAGTAAATAAAACTGTTATTAAACTCTTTTCCATTGAAGACATACCTATTAATGACAAAACAAATTGAAAACGAAGATTTATAGTGAAATAAAATAATGAGCGTGAAATATTCCTAGTGTCGAGATAAGATTGTGGTGTATTATACGCTCTACTTGTCGTAGTATTTCTGTCGCGACATAAATAAATGTGTCCCTATTCGCTACGAGCGAGACGTATCTAGCTGATTAATAATTTATATTCAATAAAGCGAATAGTTGAGATAATATTTATGTATTTATTTACTTAAGGACAACCAACAAGACTTAACACTAACACATTTATGGTGGCTAAAATAAAAAAAGAACAGATAAATAATAAATGAATAAATGCCGCCTTAATTAAAGGTTGCCTCGGCACGCAAGTTGTGGACAGCAACAGTTATAACTAATATTATTATAAAAGTTTTTTTTTTATTGTAATATACTTAACACTAATAATCTACATCCTAAAATTAAACAATTTGTAACAAAAAAAATGTATAAGGAGTGTGGTAAACGAACGGACAAAAAATTAAAATCTGTCATAACTAGATTTGAGTTCGGTATCGGATATTACGCAGACCCAAAATTATTATTAGGGTACTATGGCCGTTGCGTTGGTAGGAAAGGTGCAGGGTAAGTCAGCAGTGGGAAGTTATTTAAATTGTATAAAAATACAACCAGAACTATACTGTCACAAATGAAATCGTATGAACAAGAATACGGCTACTAGCGCTGGCTTGATAGCGAGTGACTAACTCCACTTTTTTTATGCATAAAAATAAATACAGAATCGAGATATATTTTTACACGTCGCGTAGCGCGTAGCTTGGAAGTGAAAATTTGGTTTTATTATTTGTTTATATGATCGCACTTGTCATTTACGTAGTGTTAATTATTTGATATATTACTTTTTTTATAAAGATGCATTAAATGATTCTTTAACGACTGCGTATTCGGGCCTGATATAAAAATTCAAGCTTTGGAAAATAATATGAAATCTACTCCGAAATCATCTAATTAGCAATACCAGGCAAAGATATTGATAAAAAACATACAGCATGGCAAAAATATAGCATCAAGAAATAACCACCGCTTTGAAATATTACAAATTTTTCTATGATATTTGAAATTCAAATAAATACCTACTATCCTCCAAGAGTAACCCTGTCATATCTCACGAGCCTTGACCATCGGCGAAAGGTAAGCAACCTTTCCTTATCGATTTTCTATAGGATATATTTTGGAGAGTGTTCGCAGAAATTATTCAACCTAATTCCACCGTCCCCGTTCCTACACCGATCCTAGACGCCAGGAAAATTTTCCATCGTTGACATCCCGAACATACGGACAACGTTTTGCATCCTCATTTATAATGCGAACAGCAAAAGAGTGGAATTTGCTTCCAGCGTCTGTGTATCCTGGCTCCTACAATTTAAGAACATTCAAGTCCAGAGTGAATAGGTTTCTTCTGGGCAAGAGTGCTCTATCTTAGTCTTTGTCTTCGTCCTCTATGGGCGGGTCACTGGCCAAACACAAGCAATTTAGGTATTATTAAAAAAAAACACAAAGACTTTCTTCAACAAGACACAATGTTTACCAAACAAATCTAACCATGTTAAACTAGTGCAAGGTTAAAATAACCGACAGTACATCTTTCTTTTATGTGTTTATGGTGTTATGAATGGTTACTTTGATCCGAGTATCCTATTTAAGGTTAGTGGGCCAAGTACGGGGCCCGGGAGAGGTCGGGATAGGTCTATAAGGTTGTGAATAAACGAATAAAGTCGGCTTTTGAAATAAATAATTCCTAGTTATTTTAATATTTGAAAGTATTAGCCCCACCATTACTTGTTGCGTCAACTCTTTGCTTGTTGTGGAAATAAATTGATTGAAAGTCATTATGTCAAAATGCCACGTTTAAATAATACGAAATTTAAGGTATGAAAGATTTTTTTTTAATCCTAATAATAAAATCATAAATGCGTGAAAGTGTGTGTATGTAGATGTTTGTCGTAATGGCTAATAGTCTTAGGGCTTACGGCTGCACCGATTTTAATGATTGGGGTATCAATCAATTTGTATTGACACCCGTAATCAAAAAAAATCGAAATTCGTGCTGGGACACATTGTAGAAGTGAAACTACAAACGGACAAGCGGAAAAACGAATCGCAACGGACAAGTGGAAAAACGAATGGCAACAGACAAGTGGAAAAAACGAATCGCAACGGACAAGTGACAAAACGAATCCCAACAAAAATCTTACTATCTTCGAAACGTATTCATTACGAAATACCATTGTATATCGTATTGTGTCATTACACACGCCGTATGGTTGCACAAGAACTGAAATTCAACTGTAGGTATACTGTAATTCGCCAATAATGAAAATTATACTTTTAAGTGAAGAGATCCAAGTTCACATAACACCTATACTAAAACTATCCATGATGTTGAAAATAGCACTTATGTAGATTTTTGTAGAAACACATTTATGAAACACCTGTCTATTTTAACTTTTCATTATATGTATAGTATCTAATAGTATACAAGTCATTTGTAAAATAACTGTTCACCTACTTCTGATGCTATCTGCACCTAAAGATAGATAGATAGCATCACTGAAGGTTTGAAATAAATTGAATTGGTTGACGACTGATACCGTCTGTCAGAACCATTATTACATACATTGATCACCCACGCGGTAGTATCTCTCCTAAACGCACGTTTCATTGAAAAATAGCCGACTAGTAATAATCAACGTATGATTGAATCGTGGCCAAAACTGAGAACGTAAAACAATCAAACTGGTCAATGGAATTGTTAGGTTGTTTTCAAACTGGTAACTTGGTAGAGCAGAATCTGGCTAAATACTTATATATGACTCATGGATATGTTTTTAATTGTCTTTAGAACACAGACATATTATTTTTTACTATCGTAAAGTTACTACGTTTTTAGAAACACTTTGATATGGTTATCTCGCAAAATTTACTTAAATAAACATATTAATTATTGAACCAAAGGGTAAAACAAAGTCATTTCATCTAAGATTTAATTTGCGTTAAAACACCAGCACATTGCTCTCTTATTTGCTACGAAGCGCGTTCCTGAAACTCATTGACCAAACGTCGTAAAATTATTCTGTAAATGTTTTGCCAGCAACCGTCTCTTGATCTCAATATCGTTTTATTTCTATAAGGAACGTTGTAATAAATAATAATAAATGGTTATGTATTTAGCACTTGGGCTGCATTTTGGTTCCGATATCATTAGATCCAGGGAGTGCAACCAAAGAGTATTTATAACAAGATGCGCCAAGACCCACCACTTCGTATTGGCAATTTTGAATTGATCGTTAATACGATAAATGTGGAATAAACATTAGTTTACGTTGCGATTAATGTTGTAAAGATAAGATTTTAGATACATACAGAATCTATTTTATTGTCTAGGTACGTAGGTATAGTATATCTAATAAGTATTGCGGTTAGTCTTTTTTTTTTTTTTTTTTGACTCTTCTTTTATTACAATCTGTCTCTAGGTGTATAGGACATTAAGTAATTGTTGTGTCGGGTTTTGGTCTTGCATGGAATGTGACCAGTGCCACATCCACAATTCAAAATATAGCTACTCGCTAGTTTTGAATTAAGTCTTGTGGTGTTTTGTGTTTCAATCTACGGAATCCCTTATAATCATTCATTAGATCCTTTGCCAAGATGTTTGGATGGTGGGTAATTCTTACTTTGTAGGACTTTGCATAGCTTATAATGTCTTGTCTGACTGTAGCAATCTTTAGGTCACGGTGTAAAGCTTCATTTGGTACGAACCATGGGGCGTGAGTTATCATTCGCAAGAGCTTATTTTGGAATCGCTGTATGATTTCAATGTTGGAGTGGGATGCAGTACCCCAGAGTTGGATACCATAGGTCCAGATTGGTTTGATTATGGCTTTATATACTAAAAGTTTATTTTGTTGGTGAAGTTGAGATTTCCGGCCAATGATCCAGTAAAGTTGTCTAAGCTTCAAACCTAGTTGTTTCCTTTTAGTGAAGATGTGCTTTTGCCAAGTCAGGCGCCTGTCAAGGTGTATGCCAAGATATTTGACATGTTCAGCTTGGGGGACTTGTATGTTGTTTAATTTAACTGGGGGGCAGGTTTCTTGTCTCCTTGTAAATGTTACATTAACTGACTTTGTTTCATTAGCTCTTATTCTCCATTTCCGTAGCCAGAGTGATATGTCGTCCATGCAGTTTTGAAGAATTTCTGAGGCTACTCGGTGGTTTGAGTTGGATACAAGTACAGCTGTATCGTCAGCAAAAGTACCAGTGGTAGAGGAGTTAGATATAGGGATATCAGCAGTATGGAGCAGGTACAAAATCGGTCCAAGCACGCTGCCCTGTGGAACCCCGGCAGTAGCAGGGTATAGTTTTGTTACAGCTTCGCCACATTTAATAAAGTAGAATCTGTCCTTGAGGTAAGACTTCAAAATGGAATAAAGACCACTTGGGAAATTCATCCTGATTTTATAGAGGAGGCCCTCATGCCAAACCTTATCAAAGGCCTGGGAAATATCTAGGAATGCAGCGGCACAATATTCTTTGTCTTCAAATGTTTTGTGGATTTTAGTAACTAGTCTGTGTACCTGGTCTATTGTACCATGCTTCTGTCGGAATCCAAATTGGTGATCTGGTATCAAGTGTTTCTCTTCGATAACTGTCATTAATCTCAAAAGAAGAAGCGATTCGTACATTTTTGATGTAATTGGGAGCAGACTAATAGGCCTGTAGGATTTTGGGTCTTCAAGTGGTTTATTTGGTTTTGGTACCATTAATATTTGTGCTGTTTTCCACTGAGGAGGAAAGAACTGGAGACTTGTTATGGCATTGTAGATGTGTAACAGGAACATTATGCCAGAATGTGGTAGTTGGCGTAGGGTCATGCCAGTTATAAGGTCATAACCTGGAGCCTTTTTGATTTTAATATTGTTGATAGCTCTTATTAAATCCTGTTTAGTAAATTTTATGATTGGATGATTAGGTAGATCAGACCTCTTCAGATGGTTTAGGACTGCATCTTTGTGCTCCGGGGGCCCTTCATAGGGGTGAGGTTGGAAGACGTTTTTTAGGTGCTCTGCGAATGTTGTAGCTTTGTCAATGTCACTTCTAGCCCAGCAGCCATCAGTCTGACGGAGGGGTGAGGACACCGTTTTTGGTTGTTTCAGCTTTTTAGTTGCTTTCCACAGTGAATAGTCTGTGGCGGCCGTTGCATCCAAGGAACGTAGTTGTGCCTGTACGCTATCGTTTCTATCCTCATCCAAAAGTCTCTTCAGAGCCCTAGTAATGTGGTTTAATTTACTTTTGTCCTTAGGGCATCTAAAACGTTGCCATTGCTTCCTCAGTCGCCTTTTTTCCGCAATTTTATCTAGAATTAAGCGGGGAATGTTATTTTGGCTTTTTTTTAGGTTACTGGCGGGTGTTGATTTCCACGCAGCATTTTGTATAGAGGTGTTAAAATATTCGATTGCTGCTACTATATCCTCCTCCGTTTTCAGACTGATAGTTGGTGTTAATGCCATATCAACCGTTTTACGAAAGTTTTCCCAGTCTGTCTTTTTGTTGTGTAAGTAACAGTTTCCGATGGATTCCTTGATTCGGCTGGATAATGTGAGGAGAATTGGTGAGTGGTCTGATGATAGGTCATAGTTACCCTCACAGTGGAAGTAGTTTTTGGATATGCCTTTAACAGTGCAAAAATCTATCAAGTCAGGTACTTTTTTCTTATCAGCCGGCCAATATGTGGGCTTTCCAGAAGATATTACTTCCATTCGCAGATTTTCTATAGTTTTAAGGAGTTCGCGGCCTCTTGGGAGAGTCAATCTTGAGCCCCAGTGCGTGTGCTTAGCATTGAAGTCTCCGCCAGCGATGAATCGATCGCCCAGGGTTTTGAAAAACTCAGTAAACACTTCTTCCTTAATACTGTGTTTAGGAGGGCAGTAGAGGGCAGTTACAGTTATGGTGCTTATCCAATCTTCAATACTGACAGTCGTTGCTTGTATTGGCGCTGTGCAGTATGATACTAACTGATAGTGTCTTATTTTGCTTCTAATGATTACTGCTGAGCCTCCATGTGCTGTACCATCAGGATGTGTAGTGTGATAAAGTTTATATCCAGGGACTTCCAAGTAGCTCCTAGATGTGAAATGTGTTTCCGATATCAGCATTATATCAATATTATTTTGGTTTAAGAAAAGTTTTAACTCCTCCGAGTGGTTTGATAGGCCATTTGCATTCCAGATACATAATTTTAATGTATTGAATTTTGCAACATGGTCATGAGATCTCCCAGCATTTTTGTGATTAAAATCATCTGGTTCATAAGTGGCTGCAACATTTCTTTAACATCAGATAAAGTATTTGGTTTTTGTTGTACTGTGGGTTGTATTTCATTTGTTTGAGTTATCGGTACACTTTTTGCACTGTCGGCATATGTTTTGTGGCTGGTAACTGGATTTGTAGGTAATTTTGTGTGAACAGCTTTTCTTTCTGGAATTTTGGGTCTAAGCTGGGGATATTTAACTTTCTGTAGTTCTTTGTATACTGAACATCCTTTGTAATTTGCGGGATGGTTTCCATCACAAAGAATACACCTGACACTATCTGATTTTTCTTTTCTTGAGCAATTTACTGTAGCATGTTCTCCTGCACACTTCACACACTTAGGTTGGCGGTGGCAAAATCTATGCGTATGGCCGTAGTGTTGGCAATTAGAGCATTGTGGGATTTCTCTTTTTGGTCTTGGTGGTTCAAATACAACACGACAATTGAGCAAACTTTTCACATTGTAGATATCTTTGTTATTATGACTTGGCTTGAGGTCTATGAAGAACATTGGGAGAGGTTTTTTGCTTTTTCTGTTCTTAATATTCCAGATGTTTGTAACTTTGTGATCAAGTATCTCAATTGACGATTTGATTTCATCAGTATCGGTAGTGGGGTGAATATTTTTTAATACCACGCGATAACTTCTTTCTTCTTTCGGCTTGTAAGTATAAAACTCAGTTTCTCTCTTTTGTAATTCTTTGTATATTTTGCTATATGCTTCTGTTGTTTTTGGTTGGATTTTTACCTGCTCACCACGAAGTATTTTGATTTCGTAATCATCCTTAACTGTTTCATTTAACATCTTCGTTGGATGTTGCTTACTTTATCAACAAATAAGGGAGGTGGTTTAGCAGTCTTGATTGCTGCTTTGGTAGTATCAGTAGTAGCTTCAAGACCAGAAAATCTGTTTGATGTTGGGACCGGTGCGCTCAGCCAATAGTTTAATTTGGTTTGTTTATGGTTTGTTGGCGACTGCTCTGGGCTAATCTGTCTTTTGCGTCTAGGTACTTCTTCCCATTGTCCTTCAGAGATTTTGTTTGGATCTTCTTTTTTATCTAAGTCTATTGAGATAGTGTTATCTTTTGAGGGTAAGCTACCGCTAAATGAGCTTGACCTGGGTCTATTTACAAATAAGCTTTTGTGGAATAATTGCTGACTTAAAATTTTATGAGTCTTATTATCATTTGTGTTATTCAAAGATTTTTCCATGTTGTTCCCACGAGTAGGGTCGAACTATTTAGGTCACTTGCAGGGTGACGCCCATTCCCGCAAGAAGGCATATACAACGGTGTTTGCCATGTCCACCGAGGTTGGCGCTATTAACTGATCACCCATCAGCTATTCATCCCATTGGCACGTATCCCACCGTGGGATTGGGGTAGTTTTTGAAGAGGTTTTTCTTCCTCGCGGCACGGACGGTTAAGTCAAGGCCCTCGTTCCCACAGATCCAGTCTATGGGTTTACGATTTGGAGTAGACCTTTCGGTCTACTGGTTTGGAATCAGAGTTTACCGTCTCCTAGATGAACTACCAGCCGTGGTTGACGAGGCCCATCTCCCCGAGCATAAGGTCTTTGATTAAAGTGGCGGGCCTAGTTCGCCACTGTCATCTGTCATCAACGGGATTACACGCCTTTTGTTGAGGTATACCCCGCCACAGGCTCCCCGACGTCCCTTCGACAGACCGCTCCGTTGTCCGCGACTGCTTATTAGTTATTCGCAGCTAACCTTCATATCTGAAGGCCGTTCGCCATCCGCAACCTGCGACGCGTGTGGTGGCAATGAGCTCTGCCTCTGGGGGAAGGTTCTCCCCAATCCACATATAGCGGTTAGTCTAAGGTTAAATTGATGTAAAATATCAACCATTGATACGAATAAAAATTTAAAGCAATTCGTTTTTAATTAAATTATTTTAGATACTTATTTTGAGTCTTAACTTCAAACGTAGTATCTATATTTAAATATTTATTTTGGAAGAAGATATTGTTAAACCTACTATTTATTCACAGTTTCAATCAATTATTAAGTTTCGAGGTGTTTCTCCAATTAGACTAGGCGTTGATTGTTAGTCAATCAGTTATCAGGTATTTGCAAAGTGACCAATTCTACATAACTCGTCTGTCTACACCTCCAATAATAAACATTAGATTACATAAATATTTGCCCTCTATTTCTATCTACACCCACGGGAGTGATGAAAAATGTCTAACAACAATTCATCATTCTAAATTGTAGTCTTTTATTTTTACTGGACACATTGCCAATCCCTTGGTAGTGAAATATTACGTTGTCTTGGATTTTTCTATAATTATTTTTCGCTTCAAAATATTTTTTCTGAGATAAATGGGTATGAGTATTCTAAATCTACGCTGTGTCATCTATATGTTTGTTATAGGAATGTAATTTTTCACTGTAATTGGTAGACTGTTCACATATTCATAGAATATGTGTTACTATGACCTCTACCATGGCTCTTTCTTCTTCTAACTCTATATTTAAGCGTCGATGTAGCTTCTTCCACTGTAATCTGTTCTTTTCTCGGTTAAATGGGTGACCGAGAAATTCCGAACCGGTGGTAATTTTAGTAAATTTGACATTCATAAGTTCTCCCGCCTAAGGCTTGAATAAATTGGCTTTGACTTTGACCTGTACCTCCTTATATGACATGACGTCTACTTTTATCATCACTTGGTCCATTTCTTTTGGTCTTCCTCTCTTTCCTCCTATTTTAAATAATATAAAACTTGTTCCTGCTGCATGGAAATAGTAAATTGCAATAGTAAACTGTACCATAACATTCATATTATTATCTAAATGAAAATAGCACGAAACTGATGTGAGATGCAAATATCTGTCGCTTCTACACTTGACCATATTTTACTGAGTTGAATGAACGCACGCGCACAATAAAGATATATCCAGTGCATCGATCGATGGTAAGCCATTGCATTCCCTCGGTGGCAGTGTTAACTCGGATTCATCATTTTTGTATTTTTAACGAAGACATCATCAGAAGTAATATGTGAAATACGGAAATACGGCAATGTTGAAAAAATTTTTTTTTTGCACAAAGATGATGACCACATCGGTTGAATGGTTTCAAAGTGTATAGCGGTGAAATTATGTAAAATGTTGTTTTAGTTTTAAAAATCTATCAAAATTAACATAACTATATTTTCCCGCTGCCACAGAGTGAATATTATATTTGTCTATTTCATAATACTGGCTATTATTAGTAGCTTGCAATTTATTGCTTTTAATAAAGAGGGGAGGGGCGACCTCGTAGTGTTGATAAAACTATCTAAGGAATAACTGCAAGCTATAATCGGGAGCTTCCATACTATCAATAGAACTACCAAAATCAAAATACTAACGCAGATAAATAATGACCTAAAAAATAGTTACAAAACTACTAAATAATGTACGCAACACTAGTTTGTTCAACACTAAAATATTCACCGTCAGTCAATTAGTAGAGTTTAGACAAAACGTAACAAACTGCGAAATATATGTGCTCATACTGACGGACACAAAACTGACTCAGTTTACAAAAAAAGTTTAGAGAACAGTGTTGGAGATTGCAATCTAAATCTCATCTAGTAAAATAAATAATTCAAACATTTTTTCTATCGTCTTACTCTACGATTTCAGGTGATTTTCAATCAAATGTTTTCATTCCGCGATACATTCGACCGGCGCCCACGCATGTTTTCTCACGGATCATGAATGATTTAAATGTTTGCATTACAACGATGTACATAGGTTTACTGCGCTCTAGACTAGGTATGTTCTAGCTAGATGTATGCATCGAATTCTTCAGCTATTATTCATTGTGCGACAGTAGGCCAAATAGGTAAATGAATGAAAAAACAATTGATTTATCAACCATTTTTTATTTTATTTAGGTACCAAAGTGAAACCAACATAAAAAATATTACAAATCTAATCCAAAGCGTGTAACTTTGGCTCGAAAATGTAACTGTTATAACACACCAGTAGGTACCTAAATAGTTGTACTATGGTTAACTATCTATGATTTTCTTCACCGAAAGTACCTACACGAAGCGACAACTTTCGGCGCTGCGATCGACGTCATACGGGTACTGAAAGCTGTGCATCATTTCCTCTTTATAGTGCTTCTACGCAACAGTTATATAACATTACTAGCTGCCGCCTCGCGGTTTTATCCGAGTTCCTGAGATAGAAAGTATCCTACGATTTATTTTCTGACTATTCATATGTGCCTGTGAAGGCCTATTTGGATGAATAAATTATTTCATTTTATTTCATTTAAAAATATCCGGCCAAGTGCGAGTCGGACTCACGCACGAAGGGTTCCGTATCGTTATCTATAAAAACGGTAAAAATATCATGTCTGTTGTATGGGAGCCCCCCCCTCTGTTTTTTAGTATTTGTTGTTATAGCGGCAACAGAAATAGGCATCATCTATGAAAATTTCAACTGTCTAACTATCACTGTTCATGAGATACAGCATGGTGACAGACGGACGGACAGCGGGGTCTTAATAATGGGGTCCCGTTTTACCCTTTGGGTTCGGGACCCTAAAAAATACTAGCTATTATGATGCTGTCCAAAAAATCTATTTAAGGACGTAGTTATTAATTCTCTAATGTCCTTATCTCAATTATTATATTAACTTAATCACAATTAAGCTAATCATAGACATATATCTTCAGAATCAATCAATATCTTCAAATACAACCACACCGCTCTATCAATCGCTACATTGATCGCATCGTTATAGAATCGAAAATTGTGATCCACTGACAGATATATCTACGAGAAGTCAGCGAATTGAAAGATAGATTGGTTACGGAGAAGTAACGTACCTACCCAGCTTGCTTTACGTTGCCTTAAGTTAAAAATCTGTTGCCACGCGGTCTGTTTTGGCTGCTAAAGTTAGATCAAAAACTTAAGAAAGACATAATCCTTATCTACTTGCATAGAACGTAAGGGATGTCCACTCCTTGTAGTCTCCACAAATGAACTAACAACAGATAGGCTAAATATCCACTGTAAGTTTCGACATTTACTAGTACCTAACATCAAATCTATTAAAAAATAACCAGCTATACTATTCTGTACTAAGATTCGACAGTGAATTCTCGAAGTGACTATTCTCTCTCTCGATCGTGAAACTCGGTAATCAGGAGTTCGCGAGTGAGACAGACAATAGTCACCTCGAGAATACACCGTCGAGAATAACATAGCTGGTACGACTACACAAATAATAATCTACTTCAAGTAAGTATTAAAAAGTACCATGCGTAATTATAAACCTTTTTGTCCAGAGATTTGAATCGTAGATGCGCCCTTGCCATACATAAGGCGCACGAAAATGTGTGATTGTTGGTAAGAGTGAGCTCACTCTTTCCGTCGTAGTCGCTTGTAGTAGGAAGCAATGAACGGTGCACGTTGCGCACACAGTCATGAAACTTGGATCGTCTTTGCAAGCGCATGGCACATCTATGATTTAAATCTCTGTTTTTGTTATACTTATTCATCATTGAGCGCGTGTATAATATACTCACTGTTGAGGAGACCAACCAAAAGATGGAAAAAAAATACTCACATAACATCTTCAAGCAATTTGAAAACAACGTTTGCACTGTGTTGAAACTTCAATCACTAATCACATTTTACGTAAAAGCATGTTTTTCACATAGTATGATAAAATAACGACAAATTATTGTAGAAAAATCTCGATAAATCTTATCTTGTTTAAAAAAAAAAGACCATAACCAAACTGTTCACATTTGGCGTTGGCGCCAAGTAGAATATTTAAAATGCTACAAGAGAGCCACGAATTATCACAATGTCCTAGAAAAAATATTGGTTTTTTCTTATGTTCTAAATTTGAAGTTTTCAAAAATTAAGACAATGAATGTGTCTTCTTTATTCTGCCAAATAGTTTGTATATATATTTTTAGCACCACTTTTTTATGAAAAGCTCGAAAATCAAAACATAAAACTATGGGAATTAAAAAAATATTGCAAACTTAACTATAAAATACCATAATTTCAATTTTCTCATACGAATTGAAACTAATTTCAGCCAGTATATTCGGAAGCCGGCTTTTACAAACAATAACAAGGGTAGTGCTGCAGACTTCTCAAGTCAAAACAGTCGATTATGATGTAACACAGCTAAAAACGTCTGCATTTAGGTCACTTTAATAAAGACCTGTTAAATTAGTAGTCTTGGCAAGAATATACATCATCGCGCTGTCAAAATATGGTATACTGTAGGTAGACGATTTAGATCTATGATTTATACAGATTATAAATACAGCGTGATGCCATTTTTACTGTGGTACGGTGGCTTGATCATAACCGCACCGTGGTAAGGGAATTGAGGCCGAAAAGAAAGCACGTAGCTTTTCAGTATAACTGTCGGAATTTGAAGAAAGGCAACAATTTTAAACAATTCAATTAAATAACGCCAAGGAAAATAACTACATAATAATAAAGTAACCAAATAACTAGAGCTAAATGTTTATTTCAATTTACTAATAATTAACTTAATTATGACTTAAACTAAAAGCATTTGGAATGATTAATAGAATATATGTAGATAATAATCATAAAGCCTTTAACTTGCATTAAACTGTGACGCAATTTGAGAGGTATCATATTTTTTTTAAATTGTAACACTGATATATAATTATTTATAAGCTTTACGTCTTGAACAACAGATATATTTAAACTTAGCTGAGGTCCGTAACCGCTCATGAGAACCTATACAAATTTACGAAACTATACAAAATATATAGTATATAGCGGATATCATTGAGAATCCAGAACATTAAAACTTTATCTGGCGGATTAAAACACGACAAAGTAATATCATAAGAAACATTAGTAAATGATGTAACAGATAATCTTAATAGATCAGTTTGCTCTTTGGTCAGTCACCTTGTGCTATAATCATGTGTTGAAAGGTCTAAAGTTGAGGAAATATTGTCGATTAAAAAAGAAAAATAGGTCCCATAACATCAAAAGAATTTCACTTTTAAAAAACAGTTACTCACACAAATTATGGTAAGACCAAAACTAAAGTCACAAATAATTGGAAAATTAAATTACTTCTTCACATTCTGCACATATTAATGAATATTGTAATTCTGTCTTAATCTAATCAGACAAATGACATATAAATATACCGATAACTTGGTGTCCGTTCATCACTTTGATTAACGTAACAATCTTCACATTTTAAGGCATTTCGTACATGGTTCATGTTGTAAAATCAAAATAGTATCTTCTATAATGTATAAATCTCTATACTGTAAGAAATAAAACCCTTTCCGAATCAGTCTTTAAATGATAAAAATAATTAGTAACCTTTAGTTCTCCGCTAAATCTAAGTTTCATTATAGACAGTATTATAAACTAGCTCTTGAATCTTCATCCTGAGCATCAGTTTTTTAGCTGGTCCCAATTTCTTCACATGAGGTAATAGGCTATTGAAAAAACCTATATCCTCATCTTTTGCTGGTTCACCTGATTCACCGTTAGCAGAACTCTTTTGGGCTTCATCATCGTCATCATAAAAATCAGTTTCCATTATAATTGGCTTAGTATCAAACTCATCAAATTCATCGTCTTTTACGCTAACAGTTACGTCATTTGTAGGCTCTATATTATAATAACTGCTGCTTTGATCAGCATCAAAATCATGACTGAAATGATCATCTTGATCCTGGATCTCATTGCCCTCATAATCATTGAACTGATTAGTCAGAAATTGTAATTTTGGAAGATATTCCCATTCAGAATCTTGTTTCCTGACTTCTTTTCTTGCTTGATCCCTGAGATACTTCCATTTCAGTCTCGCTTCATCACCTGAAACATTTAGAAATCGTATCAAAATATTGGAAAATTGAGCGTAATTTTACTAATAACGATAAATCTGATAACATTTGAATAATTGAAGTAAATATTAGGATCTGAATATTGCTGTAAGCCATTTACAGATCTTAAAAATATCTACGGCAAAATCTAGAGCTCTAGTCCCTGTCTCAGTTTCTGAGCGAAAATATTTATTTATTATAAGTTTTAAAAATACTTATAACCACATTTCGATGTTTTGGTCAACTTACGCGTCACACTTAACTCCTGAGCAATCTCCTTCCAGCTCTCATCAAGTTTGTACCAGTTATGATGCCCTTTCAACTGTCTGTTCCATATTATATCCCTGACCTGCACCAAGTCTATCAGCTTGCTCATATCCACGTCAATAGTTCGACGTTTATTCATCAACAGCTTCTTTCTCATCGTATATCCCAATTTTGGTCTCTTTATCGACTCATCTAGGGAATTGAATACTTCATCTGTTGTATCCTCGTCTCCTTCTTCATCTTCAGCCAGGAACTGGTGGTGTATGAACTTCAATTTCTGGAAGTGAGGCCATTCGGATTCTCCTGGGGTTTTCTTCATCTCTTTCCGACATTGGTCCTTTAGGTTCTTCCATCTCTTTCTACAGTTTAGACCTGAAATAAAGATTATTTTGGGTGTTTGAATATCGATCAATATATTCACATTATATTATATTCTTATACTATTAGTTTCACAATATCTGTACCTACTTCATTTTAATTGAGTTTTAACTAGAATGTTGAAGAGTGCAATTCAAGTTTTTCTGATTTACCAGATTTGCCACGGTTTTTAGAATTACCTAGGGATTTCTTGGGAAAGATATTTGTATCATTACGCTGTGACTAAAGAGAGCTGCGTAGTGACCGATCATTATCTCTCATCTCATCATGTTGGCTCATCAGAGCTAACAAGTCAGAGACAACAATAATCATGTGGGTGGAGCTGCGGGCACATGCTAGTATAACCTATACTTAAAACCAATGTTGTCTCCATAGTATGAAAACGTTCTCTTTCCTAATTATATTCTAATCTTGAGAAACAAGAACCATTTGTTAGCTTTGAACCATTTGATAATGTTAGTTTATTTTACATTCAAGGAATAACATTGCGACCTGCACATCTGATTTTCACCAGCTAACCTCATAGCGTGGAATTATCTCATAAAATGCGCACAGCGCTGCGCAATGTGGTACATAAACAAACATTATCAATACAATATGGCGTTTCCACTACGCCACGCCCGCGCCCGGTCGCCCGCGGCCGCGATCCGTCTGCCAGCCGGCCGTTAACCTTCACCGCTCCGGTGAAAACGCAAAACGCTACTCACTTGTCGTGCCCACCTCTGCAGCAACCTCGTTCCAATACCGCTCCAACTTGAAGCGATTTCGATGTCCTCTGTAGCTCTTATCCCACAAACACTCCCTGGCTTGGACAGCTGCGATGAGCTTATCCATATTTTTGGATCTTGCACCTTTAAGTTTAGACTTCATTGTGTGGCGGGCGCGCTAGCGGGAGCGGTGACAGGCGATGCGAGCGAGGCGCGGCGGCTGACTGAGCGGGCTTTGACGCTTGCTTGACGCTCGCGCCCCTACCATCGCCCGCTGCCGTGCTCGCTTCCGCTCCCGCTGGCCTGTATCGCTGTCCTCTTCGCTCGTCGCCTCGCTCCCCTCTCGAATACGCTATAGCGACCCGCGGTTACTCACGCTTCACTTAAATATTCGTACTTTGTTACTCGTTCACTGATTCTTATCTTCCCAAGCGTATTCGTTCAGTGGTAGCGCGGCAGCAATGGATGTTTGATGTAGCAGTAATATAAGGTTTGAGTGAAGGCGTGGTTGGTTCGTGGTTGCGTCTGGGTAGTAACAATAGTCGTAACCGCAGCGATTCAACACGGCACGGCACGGGTGTCACTCAAGACTCACGGGACGCTAACTCGGATAATGGTTTTCCTCCCGACACTACTCCGAGCCTGCACGATTGTTAAAGGAAAATTATAATAGGTACATGTGTAATATAAACCGCAAAGTTACAATATGTTGTTGTTATGTTGATAATGAATATAATTATGTACCTTGGCCTCTATGAAATTACCTCAGAAACGTAGACAGAGAAACGCTCAGAAAGGTATCTCCAATTCCAATTTATTGTTTATGGCTCCATCGTGCCAACGATCAACCAACGATGACTTTGCCATTAAAATTTAACGTGTATTGTCACTCTGACATTATTGAAAGTGATTAAATAAAAAAGGAACAATGAAAAAGTTCGAGCTAATGGTACAAAATATACCTACTACCTACATGGTTCCAGCCTTGTTCAACACATTATCGGGATTCGGCGAACTTTTTTATAGCCATCCTTCTCGCACTTTATAGTGAGTGGGACAGGAGTAGCAACATGAATATTTGCCGAATCCCGTAAATACGGCCGTAGCGAATAATAAGTTATAGTCGAGAAAAAACAAGGTAGTTGGCAAATATTTTTTTTAATGTGAAATGGGCTTGCTTTTGACCATCGACTGGCCCCAGGAGGAGTTAAGACGAGGCCGAGAATGTAGAACGCTTGCTCAGAAAAAGCCTATTCACTCTGAAGAAGACATCTAGGTTATAGGTGTCAGGAGACAGACCCCGGAAGTGAGTTCCACTCCATCGCTGTTTGCATAATGTGTCCGTATAAGCGGGATGTCGACAACTCTTTAAATTTTCGTGTACAAGAGCTTTATTTCACCCTTTCAAACGACGAGCTTTATATTTCAAACTAACTTACACCCGGAAATTTTACCCATTTACCCCGATCTTACTCCTGACATAGGAGTTCAGAAAATGCTAAAATATTTACTGCGATCTTAATTTCTAACAACAAGAACAATTACCAATATTTGGTCTTATTTTATAAAACGCAAACATACATAAATACTCTACCAAACAAGATTTACTGTTTTTGGTTTTTTTTTTATTTATTTAATAACTCTTATAACCTACCAAAGGATACTCATAGATTACAAACTGATCTCACGTGACCTTTAAGCCTCATCAGTACCCTGAGTGTAAATAATTGAATTAGATTAACGTTTACAATCTCGTTTGCGTTTTCTAAAATTTTGTATAGAAGATATTAGTTCCAAGAGTATTCCGCGAGAGGCGCCAGAGGCGCTATGCAAATTCCTATATTAGAGAAATGACGTAAACGCTAACGTGATAGTACCTAAGCGTTTATTACTTTAATTCTTTACACTCAGGGTATGTACACTTCACTCAGTAGAGTAGGTTCTACCTACACCGTTGAACATATATATAATAAAACAGTAGAATCCGGTGTAGAAACTAAAGAAGTAAATTACAGATTTTCTTGTACTTTTTACAGATATAATTTGGACCAGAATATAGGCATTGTTTTATTAAAATCGTAGCTTTTTACTGTTAAACTTTAACAGTTAATGTTAGGTACGTAGCAAATAATAACGGATTTTCAAGGAGTTTTGCTTGGCTTGAGACTTCGAATAGGTTTTATTTCATCGAAATCGGGTGAAAGAAAGTAAAGATATAGATATTTTATAAAGTCTGCGCGAGTGAAGACGCAGGCGAAAAGCTAGTAGTAAAAATAAAGTAAAAACTTACCCTTTGCTTCAAGGAGCTGAATCGACTCAGGAGTAGACCAGCTCCCAACAGCATGCTGAATTCAAACACCATCGTGATGACACTAGTGTGTAGTGGTACAACACTTTCACAGAATGTTAATTAAATTATGCATTTTACAAACACTTATTTTCTTCATTATCCTAAATTAGTATTAGTAGTAGTTCATTTTCGGTTTTGTTGATAATTATCGTTAGTGCTGTAGAATGATGTTCAAGCAAGTTTCAAGCTCAAGCACTGCGCTACTTTTCATCCCGGGAGCGCGGATGAAACCGCGGGGAACAGCTAGTATCCTAATTAATAGAAAACTGATAACACATCACTTAAACATACTCATCCTAAACGTTTCCATATCAAATACATACATACATTATCAAATATAGGCTGGATGGCCTATAAAATTGCATGTATTTTATGTACATTTAGATTCTCGGGAAGTTTAAGTTGAAACGTTTCGGTTCTATCATTTTAGCACATCTAGTTAAACTGGGCAATTTATGACCAGTTTATTGCTTTAGAAGATGTAATTTAGCGTTCTCGATCGATAACACTTCCAGAAGTTTATGATATGTGTTGGAATCTACTATAAATAAAGTAGTATAGAATAGGTATATATACTAGTATTCTAGATAGGTAGAGTTACAGATTCTCCATGTTTTATTGAAGGAACAAAGACTGAAACATTTACAAGGGATAGGCATATATGTATGACCACAATGATATGTGGTGGGTTGGTTGGTAAGCACAGATTAGAACTGGCTCTCAAGTACAGCTGCCTGAAAACCCCGGAGATGGTTGCCAACAGATTTCTAACTTAAAGGTACTACAAAATGCCTTCAGCATCAAAAGTTCAAGCTTATTGTAGGATTCGAACCAAGAACCCTACAGTCGACGCTAGTATCATGAAGCTCTGTTGAGGGTAACACAGGGGTATAATGTATTGCCCTATATTATAATGTTTATTACGATATCTTTATAGGTATTGAATTGAGTAAATTTCACGATATTTTTGTATACCTAATCCTAAAAGTCTAGAAAGAAAGAAAACATAAAAAGCTTATAATTATTTTAACAGTTAATCCCATTCAAATAGGTATATTTGACACTGACAGATCGACAGACTTCGATATGCTTTCATCTTCCTATACTTTACTTATGTCTATCATTCGGGACTCTAATTCACAGATATTGATTTAACTCATAAACAAATATCCATTGATAATCATTTCTTTTTCGCTAATGTATTACCTAACCTCAAATATTTAATCTAAAACAGACAGACACTTTAATCTCTACATTAATAAATTCTTATTATATAGATCACAAGATTAACGTTTCAATAAATTTGAATCACATAATCTAGGACACTTTATATCGCAAGTTAGACAACTACTGAACTAACAAACAAATGGCTGGAAGTACGACTCATACTTTGCATATTGACATACTACCTATCCTGCTGTGTAGGGTAACAATCGAACTGGAAACAATTTCCAGGAATCCAAATTCAAATTCTTATAAGGTATTTTTATTATATGGGATGAGTCAAAAGGACGATATAAAACATTTTTCAACCTACTCGTATTAAAGTCGAAGAGTCGTGAGCGTCAGGTTCATGCCTGAGTTTTCTTTGGTATACAATATTATACTCGATCAATTGGATAACCTTTGTTTTTTGTCTACGTACTGAACGTAAGGTAAATACTTAAATTACTAACCAAACACATTTGGTTTATGTCGTGTTTTGTTTAATTTTTAAATATTTAGTTCAAATTTCCCGAAAATATAGAGAAGCATGGTCAACGACTTATCTCTTTATTGCATTATGAGATTACTACCCATATACAAGAAGAAAACATAAATGTAGATACCTCCTAGATGTGTACAATATTACAAGACTAGACTAAGTACAAGTTTAAGCTAAATAATTAAAATATATATGTTTTTTATTTTACCTTCGTAATACCCATAATATAGCCTATGATTTCAGCAAATATATTTAAGTCTCCTTGGATTTTAGCAATACGAAAAATTTTACTATAGAATATATCTATTATCAATATTAATTTACACAAGCTAGTACTCACCAAGCTACTAATACCTAATTACAAATCGATATAATGTTTTAAGTTTTTATAAAGACTAAAAATGGACACCAGCGCCTTCCCATATTGACATGTGCAACTACAGCCAATAAGTCAACCACGTATATTTTCAAACAAAATGCACAACCACCATCGATCTTATTTTACCATAGTTTTTTATAAACAATACCGAATCATCTATAAAAAGAGGATCCATAAAAATAATTAACAAAATTTTAAATCCAAATAAAATTGTAAACATTTTACTAAAAAATATTTACGTCACGGAATATTATAAAAACCTGTCTACCAAACTCAAAATACTTACACATTTACCCACTATAATTAGACCAAGCCCGTCAAGTGACAGTATCTGCGCATGTACCAAGTCAAGGGCCTCTGGAGTAGCAGCCTTCAGTTCAGTACCCTCGAAAGCTGTCTTACTCAGCATCTCGCATCATCCGATTATAAAATAGGGTAAGACGGGCCTATGAAACGTTCGCTATAACGAGTTTTATCTAAAACATATAAGTTGGAGACATTGATCAAGCTACACTTGTGAGTTTGTAGTTGCAGGTATTTTATGTGACAATTATTTCTTTCATTTTTAATATGTATCGGATATGTAAAGTGGCTTATTCTGTCGTAAATAGCTTCTATCTATAGCTAAATTCTATTTATGTGTCACAAGTACCTACTCACTTAATTTGTTGAAGAGTAGACTCTAGATTTGTATAATATAACAACCGCGTTCTAAACGTGTCTGTAGTTGAAGTAATTTCTGTAAAAAATCCTATTCTCTTTCCTATACAATTTCATTTCATACTGCTTGAAACATTGGTGACTGGTTTGAAAACATATCATCAAATTGTTGCATTGTTTTCGGCCATGGAAACAGAAACATCGCCGCTTTCCCAGCAAATTTATCTAATGTTTTTGGCACATTAGCTCTTACAAGTCGTGTCACATTATTCACATGCCAGCTAATTCTATTATGTATGCAAGTCTTTCTTATCCAGTTTAATGCGAAATAAATCAGAACCCGTCAGCAATTATCTACTGTTTGTTTACAGTTGAGAAGCCATTTCATTGCATTGTTCGTGTTGCATGAAGCCTTTGAATCACTGCCCTTGAGATATTATATATTACCTATATTCTCTACTGCATTATGCAGTAAGCCATTTTTTCAAATACCAGGAAAAAAATTGTTAAATCATCGTAATGGATCTGGAGATGTCAACTGCACGAGATAAGCCTCTCACGTGGACATCTACCTACTCCTTATAGTCTCGAGCAGTATCTAAGTACCCAACAGCACAGAGTGACACATACCGGGTTGTTAGGTTAGTCCATTATCTAGGAGGCCTATTATTTTCTCTGGCAATTCCATGAAAATCCGTTCAGTTTTTCAAAGATTAGCGTCTTTGCATTCTTATACTTTTCCTACATCCCTACTCCATTTTTGGTAGAAAATATATAATTTGCAGACACTCCGGATATACAGACTTATTATTATGTGTATAGGAGATAGATACTAGGTCCTTTGTCTAATAAACTCGTCACTGATTATATCCTTCAAGACTGCAGCAAAACTCTTTTCATCAAATAAAGTTATGATTGTTTCAGGTGCTTATCGACGTATGGCTCGCGAGCGGCATAATGTCGGGCATGACAGGCGCAAGTATGCTGCGCACGCGGCGCAAAGATGTCAACGTCAAACCCAATCGCAAGTAAGTACCCACTTCTTTAGCTCGATAGTCCTGTCAGATATTGTTATAAAAAAAATATAGCTTTCTAAGCACCTCTACCTCTTATCTGCTTACATATATAGGACTTCAGTAAAGATTAGGTAAAATTATGGTTTTACCGATAAATGGGCCATGGTAAACTACGCAAACCATTCAAGAATTCTAATTTTAGCGTTGTTTCTACTAAACTTCATAACATTATTCTATCAATTAAGTAGGTACACGGATAGGAAACCCCCACTCATTGCAATCGAATTGAATTAACTCTAATGATAATACATTCAAAGATCAATATTAATTACAGATTGGATCGCAAGTCCTCTCGGGGCATGCTGTTCGAAAACGAAGAGCTGCGCTTGAGAACAATTAATATCAACGCTGAAGTTGAACGAGGTTCGTATACCTACTTAGAGGATGAATTATTAAACTAGACATGGATACCCAAATCTGAAAGTATAGGGTATAGCGAATAAACTAGTATTTTCTTAAAAATGTGACTATGGGATGGCGCAATAATACGGGTGTTTTTTTTTTTGTTAAAATCAAAGAAAATTTATATTGTATACAGTTTAAGTATAACACTTAGTTGCAAAATAAATGAATATGAATATGAATATTTTACGCTATTCGCTATACTTTCTGCACCACTTAATACCAGTTCCTTCTTTGAATCCTTCCACCTACAACTAGTTTTATTTATTTTCATGTAAAAAAATTACAATCAAGCAGATGATATCTAAGTAGATTGTATCACCGCGCTTGAAAACCACTTTTTATGCATTTTTGTAGAACCCCATATCGTATATTCTACTAGGAAATCGCAATGGGGAACTCATTCCACATCCTAATGTTACACAATTCAAACTTCCGATCGAATCGTTGCGAAATCCGCAATTAATTCTCATAAATACTAAATATTGACTCTTTCAACAATAATATGCCGATGAAGTTATTATAGCCTCGCCACACGTCAACACGCCCTCATAACTAACATGTTTGGAATACATTGAAAAACAATTTCCGTCGTGCATTTGTTTACTAATCGGACCTAACGGAAAACTGGGACATATAAAACTACTAAACAAAATGGCGAGGAACCGTCCTTTTCATCTTGCATTTCCCCATAGTGTAGTACCTATAACATCAGTCAGAGTCTTTGGTGCCTTATAGATTGGTGTTTTCTACATTGATCTTGACGAATATCTACATCCAAAAACAAAAGAAGACATCCAGATAATCTTGGTTTAGAATAACTTGTAGAATTATTTTTTTGCACTAAATACTGTTGTTACTTTGAAAATGACGTAGACTAACCCATTAGACAATCTATCGTGACATACTAATGCTATCTAATAGGTCCATTTTGACAGCATACATGTGACAAAAATAGACAAATATAGCGAGATCATATTCTCTTGTTTTACGAAGAATCATCTGAGCTTTTCACTTTTCCTGTCTTGCATATGAGGTATCCACCCCTTCGAGAACATCAACTGGATTCGACAGAAAGACTGTTTAGATCAAATAAAATAAGTTTAATATGCAATTTCTCGCAGGTCAATCGGACATAAAGAAGTTGAAGAGGGAGAACGAGCAGCTGAAGCGTGAGATATCAGCTCTTCGGTACGAGTACGACAGACTCGACAGCATGCTGCGCGAGCGCAGATCCTCTCCTGAACACTCGGACGTACGTGTTTTATAAGATTTCAGTAAAAGCATAAAATTTATGATGGCTGCCTATTGTCGCGTAAGATTTATGCTAGAACTAGGTTTGAATGTCTTTGATAGCCTTTATGAGCTATGAGTAGATTCCTAAGTATTATAAATGACCTTACAGTCAGTAAATCTTTAATATCCAATAAATAAAGCACTTTGTCGCTTGGCAGGACAGCGCGTCTGTGTGCAGTGCATGCCCAGAATGCGCAAGCATTGATGGATCATCGCGAGCGGTCGCTTTCCATGATCTCAGCGTGGTGCCTGAAGAAGCAGAGCAGGACGGCATTAAGGTATCTAGATCCAGCATTTATTCGTGTCTTATTTGTATGTTTCCATGGCTGCTACGCAAAAAAAAAACGAATAAATGATCTTATAATAAAGACTCTTCTTCTACCCTACTTATGAAACGACTTAGGTTTAGAATATACAGTAGTACATATATAAATCGATGATACAGGGCAATTTTTAGTGAAACTTTCAGAGTTGAAAGTACCTACTCTTAATTACGAAACAAGTATAGCTAAAGAATTACGATGATCACTATATCACATTTATAATTATATTACAACAGCTTTCTAGCTAGCTGCATCTTACATTGCACAATATAATTCAAGACTCAATTACAATTAGTAGGTACCTCTTTTACGAATATGTTAAGTAGTTTCTATATATTTTGTACAGGCATAACGGAGCGATTGATTCCGAAGTGATCGATACTTGATTGACGATAGGTATTGCAAAGTTTTAATAGATGCCCTGAACTGACACACCAACTCAAACCTACAACAAAAGCACTCCACGCCACGTGTGTAAGAACAAATTGTTTGACGTAGGTACTCAACATCCGTGTGCCTGCCACAACGATCTAATGACCAAAATAGATCCAGGATTAGCATAACACCCGGAAATTATGCGAAAGTGCACTTTGTAACTCAATAATTTGGTTAGGAAGAGTTTTTTGGGTTTATTTTGACTGTTAAATGAGTCAAGGGCGGACGAGTTTGATGTGTAAGAATATATAACGCCTAATGGAGTTTTAAAAATAAACTCAGTTGAATCTCGGACAAGCGTCGCGTCGCGTACTGCTCTCTCCTGGATATTTGTTCGGTTTATGTTGTGTTATAATATTGAAATGTGACAGTGATTATGTGATGGATTCAAAGGTATTTTCCCATTATTTTTATTTGCTTTTAAATATATATTATTTTGTTTGGAATGCCCTCGCAATGTTGCTTGTATGTTTGCGACGTTTGACGCGTGCGTTACTTGGTGATATCACCGACAATGATTTAGATAAATGCAGTTTTAATGATTCAGATTCATAGAATTAACAAACATTTTACTGCAAATTATTAAATATAATAGAGTAAAAATGATTAACGATTTCCGTTCAAATATCTCAGTGTTCAAAAAACCCCTTTTAAATATCATAACATTATAAACTCTATACATTATACGCTTTACTGGCAAACATAAAAACGGCCTAAATTCAAATTACTCATAATTTTATTCACCAAGCATTCCAGGCTAATATCTTTGACACATATCGCACTCACAGTTTATGAGGCGGGTAATATTAAGAACGTGACAAAATTGGCGAGATGACGTGAAACTTGGCGAAGGTATTTCCGACACGCCAGATGGGCGGATAGAGATCAGTTCATGGTTCGACTGGATATTTACTGTAAATAAAATTGGGAAATTAGGAACACATAACTTGCTCACTCATCCTGACCCAATCTTAACACAAGAAGAAAAGTTAATTAATTGCTTTTGGAAAATAACAGACGTTTTTTCAGAAGCACTTTCTGTCGTATGGCTTTCTAACCTAATACGCGATTTCGCTAACAATGACATTATTTCAATGTTTATACCATCTATGAGTAAAATCAATCAGAATAGAATCCGTCAAAAGGTATTTAGACGCGTCCAGAGACATGAATGCAAAAATTAAAGAGCCCAAACAACAGATTTCATCTTTTAATAGTAACGCAATTTCCGGGGATTAGCAATAAACAGGATACGACTTTCGGAAGCTGAATCACTAATAATTTAACATCGTTCGTGCTGTACCATATTCCAATGTACCAACCTATTAATTTGATGCGTTATAATTTTCAACATTTCAGAGTGGCGCGGAATCTCCCTGCACTTGCGATGAATGCCAGATTGAAGCCAGACAACCCACTGATAGTCATCGCCAAGTGCTGACGCCAATGTCACAGTTGAACAATGGCACAACACAACCAAACATGGCGGACAATCCACCGGAACGTGTCGTCGACGTTCTCGTACATGATGCCCCGCCAGATATGCCACGATTCTTCGAATCAGTGACATCACCAGCTTATCATGTCGCCGCGCCGCCTCCGCCGCCAGGTTTCGTCATAGCTCCCTACCAGCCACGGTTCCACACAGGAGGCAATGTCGAAGACCTACTCGGTGACGTTCAGTCTACACCAACGATACAAACGACGTTTATACAACAAAACTCCGTCTTTATGTGTAATACAAGACGCATCACCCAAAGACAGTGTTGCTGTCAGAAACGTGACCCAGTACCCGTGTCACAAAACGGTGACGACAAACCTGAAGTTCCAACGTATGTTACCGAGAAGAATATAGAGTTGACTTATGACTATCCGAGAGCGACACCCATTCCGAGTAGCCCAAGTCCTAAAACTAGCGACGAATTAACTACGACGACTGAAGTGGCGAGCACTGTCGTTTTCGTCGAAAGAAGAATACCGGTGAAGCCGAAGAAGTTCGATTTCTTTTTTCGATCGCGTTCGGCTCCTGTTGGTGAAAACGAGGAGCCTATTTATGCTACAGTTAATAAACTGCCAAAGAGATTACGTCGAATGGAACTGGCGAATTTAGAGAAAGAAGTAGCCTACAAATCAGGTGAACCTGATTCGTCTTCTAGAACAGAGATAACATTGAAAACAGATTCAGAATCTCAGGCACCTCCACCGGATGACGATACTAGTCGATCTGAACGAGAGAAGTCAACTGCACCTCAAAGACCAGAGTCCCCAAAAGCGAAGAAGCGGAAGAGATTCTCTTTGACATTCAAAAAGAGAGAACGGAAAAGAAGAGATAAGAAGAAAGATGCTAAGAATGGGGCGCCGAAGAATGGTCAGGTGCAGTTAGAGAGCGACAATGAGAGGTTGATTGAGGGAGAGGCGCAGGAGGTACCAAAGCCGAAACACTGCACTCGACACAGGCCGAGGAACACGTTGTCATCTTCGAGCTCAGGCCCGCGTTACAAGCGGGATAGCTATCAGGTAATGAACATTAATTATAAAGAAAAACAACTCTACAGAAATACTAATCCACACAAAAATGTTTTACCTACCAGACACCCACTTGTAATTGTATTTATACATAAATCAAAACTATTCCATTATTTTATGTATTTTATTTCATTTCAGACTCACTCACTCATATAACTTCATACTCTTCAGATTTCTACTTATTTACTTTCTTTAAAAAAAATGGTTTGAAACTGTGTTATCCTCTACAGTTTGTTTAAATATGACGACATTGAATCCTTCGGTCTTCAACGTTTAAATAACTGCTAAATTCTCCACCAAATACAAGTCTATGAACAGCAATTTTCTTTTCAGGAGATGACAACATCCCACTCAGAGCACGAGCGCACAAACAGTATGTGTTCATCTGTGAATTCCCTCGCGTCTGCGTGTACGCACAAGTCAAGAAAACTGTCAGAGCCAAGCACTGACACTTCAATACCATGGTGTGGGTGCTGGGGTGCTGGGTGCGTCTGATACTGGACTTAACTCCTGGACTAAAATGTGGTGGTGGAAGTACAATCAAGTGTAAAATATGTATTTTAGACCTTATATCTATGTGATAAGTTTTAAAACTGCATAATATTGTTTGACTTCAATGAGTTTTGTACAGGTGAACACAAGTCGGGGTTCCAGCGATTGTTTTCATATCCAGATAAATTCATTTTTAGGTTAATGTGAAAATTACTTTAATACTATTACATTAAAGTGTAGAATTGCTTAATTAAGTGCATACAATTATTGGAACCTCAGATTTGTGTCATGAGGTACATAGAATAATATTGTCATTTAGCGTAGCATCAAATGATTGAATTGTGTATGACTTTGTAAATAATGTATAAAGAGTAAACTGTGATTTTTGTAATTGTGCTAGTGTTATAGTTATTCCGAATATTATAAAGCCTGTCTGTTGAATGATTAAATAAAAAAAAACTCTAATGGTTATGTTTTCACTTCTATGTTGTCTTTTATTTCTATCATTCACTTCCATAGACTTTATTTTTAAAGTTAGATTCAGAAAAAATTAAGATACTTAGAAATAAGTTGGATAAGGACGGCGCAAGGGAACGATATTTTTTTCGAATGTGTGTAATAAAGTGCAAGCCACGTTTTTAGTACATAAGAGATAAATAAAAACCTTCCCATTACATATATGGTTATTTATTATAAAATATGACACATTCCTTTGAACTGTGTTTTACAGTAATTGAGACGCATAGCAAAATTGATGTGTCGATCGACACCTCAATACCTGATAGGCATAGCCACACCTCCATAATAGTATCACAACATTGATCACTCACTACCGTACGCTATACATATAAAGTAAGGCCACAGTTAGTTTGATAAGCGACAGCGGGAGCGGGAGACAAAATGTAACTGCTGACTGCTCGAACACATCTATGATTATAAGAAAAATAGTCCATGTTTTAGAACATTTTGGAATTAGAATTGTGTATTTTGTTTCATTAAATTGGATTGGAAGTAACGTATGATATTTACGAATCTATTACCGTAGTGGTAAATGGCTCAGTTTCGGCAAGAGTCGGCTGTTAAGTTCCGTAGACCGAAACAAAACACAAAATGATACTTTACATTATGTTTTCAGCATGAAAAACGACTAGATTGTAAAGTAATGCAGTTTCAAATCCGCTTCATACTCGCTCACAAACTGACCGCAGCTTACTACCGAACTTCCTTCTCATAATTACGCCTACAATATCAAAAGCAAAAAATTCTTAAAAATTAACTATTCAACTATCAAAATGGAACTTCATACACTTAATCTCACACCAGATCAAGTTACTATCCTATACAAGCGAAATTCATCGACACAATACCAATATCTAGCAACATTAAAGATCAAAATCGCTTAACACAGGCAATGAGGCGTCAGTCGACCAAGCGTACATTGATTCTACTATAGAACATTCGAGAACCTACAGGAGAGAATTTAGGATAAAAAAACGCAAAAAATCGGATAATCGAATAATTTTACGACAGTACAATTTTTAGGAATCACCGAAATCACCATACGTTTTCAAAATAAATGGCACATTAGATAGAAAAAATAAAATAAAAACTGTGCATTAAAAAGTAATAAAATAAATGTTTAAAAAACACTTCACAACTTCTATTGCATATCAACAAATATATGACTTTAAAAACTCTTCAACAAAAAATATATCAATAAATAAATTAAGCAAAAAAATATTAATTGAACGAATGTACAATATTTACATCAAATATTTATATAGAAATTGCATTTTAAAAAACATTAGGGGAAGTTTTGACACAAATCAAAGTATACTTTCTCTTGAGATCTAAGAATAGCGAAATCCCTATAGAAAAATAAAAATTAAACACAGGTAGGCTCTGTCTTTTTCGATTCATTGTAAAATATAAAAAATCCCTCACATCATTCCCCTAATGGACATGATACTTTGTCTCGCTCGCACATTTGACAATTTGAAACCTTTTATCGAGTATGCGAGGGAGACAGTGATGTAATGACGTTACAATACCGATAAAAACTTATCGTAAATACACCTTATCTATGCTTAATGGAGACGTCTAATATATTAAATATACTTATTAAATAATTACATTGATTTCATTACTTGTAGCTTACACAAATACAAAATAAAAGTTGTGATCTTATGAAAAAAATACAAACTAAATTCGACCTTAAAATCGTATTTAACAAGGTCGTATGGAATATCAAACCTTATTGCACTTTCAATTACACTTATTTCACTCCAACAATCGATTAGGTAAGCTAAATTATACCTAATTTCTTTTGTTTTAAAGTTGATTTGAGAAAATGTTTATCTGAATGATTCGACTTTTCTTCACAACAATTTAGAAAGAGCATTAAAATGACGTACAATCAAAACGTGTTTTAAACTTAAGTTCATCGTTAAAACACACGCACTCTTATTACTATTGGCATTGGGTCTATAATATCTTTGATGAAAAAATAACACATTGAATTGTAAATGTCAAAACAGACTATAGACTTGAGATTAACCTTTGCGATATTCAACCCCATAAAAGAAAATATTTTTTATATACTGGACATATAGATCAAAACACTTTCAGAAAAGACTAAAAAGAATCACTTCGCACAATCAAATATAATTTCTAATCCATTTACATAAAGAACTTTATTCTTTGGAAAATATTTGATGTTGCCTTTATTATTAACTCAAGACAATCAGAGCAAAATGAGATAATCATGCGCACCTATATCAGTCTATATAATGTAAACATTTAATAAATATAATTGTATAGGCCTTCATTTACACATTCACCCTCTTGGTAATAATCACAAATTGTTAAAATATTATCTTCGCTCTCTTTCTAATCTGATCGAATACGTAAGTTGAAAAGGGATAGATGAGTTCTTATATTCTACCAATATTTATTACACATGGTTATATTATTTCAATTTAATAAAATCCTTTGTATTTTATTTGCACATTCAGATATTAAAATTCATAATAAGAAAAGGATTTGAAAAATTATTAGAAACTAGCTTTCCACCACGCAGTTTCACCCGCCCCTATTTTACTCCCTTAGGGGTTGAATGTTGGTTCTATGAACAGTAGTTTAGGCTCTGCTAACCTCTCAATCAATCAGCAAGTCAGGACTTGTTCTTCCACATAATATATACAGATAACCAGAACAGTAGCAACGATCGATTATTTTGAGATGCTTGTTTAATTTTCCAATAAAAATTAGAGACACAGAAAAGGTCTTCAAAAAATCAAGCTGCCTTGATGCTGCATTGTTCGATACAAATACTCATTTTTTAAAATATCATTATTATTTATCCCGAGAGATTTTGTCAATTTTTGATTTGTTTTATCCAGTAATACCTTATATGAGCCAAACATTTCAATGATACTAATATACAGGAGTGGATGAATAGACCAATCAGCCAAGATACTCAATAGACAGTATATCGGATACAAAATAAAAGGACGAATAGAATAAACTTTGCTCTAAAACATACATTAAAAAAAATGCTGGATAAATAACATGGCAACACAAAACCATAACATACACACGTTATCTCACTCACTATCTAGCGGGTTAGCTGTTCACTTACAACCTCTATGTTAATAGTATTTAGTCTACGGCATGACAAGGCTGGACATAGTCAAAGTAATTTTGTTTTTAAACCACTTTGGTGACTAATAAAGGAAGCGAAGGACAATTATTGTTGAAGAAACTGTAATGCCACAGTCATGCTCCATCTATCTACGGTGAAATGTGGGTACTGTACTCAATTTCTTAAAAGAGATTTTATTTTTACTTTTAAAGATACGAAGCGAGGAACGCGTTTTATTTTCACAGTTTAACACGTCATAATTCTAATGAAGCGATCCTACTGGCGGGCTCAAATACATACCTCGCTCCTCGTCTCTGGTGGAAACGCAGCAATGGGTAAGGGATTATTGATCTAAACTGTGATACAAAACTGTCAACAATAGTTGCCCACCGCATTACAAAATTGCGACTATATTTATAGGAAAATAAGTTACACACAAACGTCTAAATTCGAATGACAATGTATTTATATTAACGTTCCGATATTAAATAACATGGAATGGAAGAGGTGATATCGGTTTATAAACATGGCAGATAGCAACGAATATTATTTTTAAATATCGAGAGGAATATAGCCGGGTTCCAATCTACAATATTCGCTGTTCAGTAAAATATGGAATACCTCAGTGGAAATATATTTAATACAGGATAGTGTATGGAAATTTTCGATAAGCGATTATATAGCTCGTAGTGCTGTCGAATGCCGTCGTCGAATCTTGAGCTTTCGGCGAAGGAAATCATCGTGAGGAAACCTCTGCACAGTGGTAAGGCATATTGTACCCTTTCACTGTCAAGTTGAAAATCTATCGCCAAGCACCTAATAGTGTGTTCCAACAGTTGCACATGAAAACCAGTTTCCTTCTAGGTTTGTGTGTGCTTAAAACCTTCGGCCACATCATCACTTACTGTCAAACAAGTGGTCAAACATGAAAAAAAATGACCAGCAAGAATTTTAATTTTAATTCTCACTCTGTATGGTGTTAAATTAAATAAACAACATGGTAGCTAAGAATCTAGCTTTATACGTCTCGGCAAAATAAGGCTCCTGGCAAGACTAAATAGTAATTTCGGACAGTTTTTGGACGAGATTTTTTATTATTTAAGTAATTTAAATCAATTAGCAAAATGGACTCATTGCCTCTGCCATATGAAAAATACAACTTTAAAAAATATAAATAAAATGCACGCAAGCATTTTTCATTACACCGAATCTTATAAACGATCGTTCTATAACCGAATGATTACGCGAATATCACTATTTTATAATAATTATCGTAATTATATCCATAATTAACAATTACGTAATTAGTTATCTTTTCGACTGAACGGAATGTGCTCATTACGTGGTGTTGCCATTAATTGATTATACAAATATAAACGTTAAATATCATTATCAATATAATACTTACGTTTAAAAACCATATTTCCGTTAAATACTTTTTTGTGCACAAATTTCAACCTTATACTAATACAAATGCGATATAATTTGAAATGACACCTAGTTCTTTAAATACTGATTCAATTTTAGTCCATCCAAAGAAATAAAGTGTTATAGACAAAATCCGTAAAAAGTACCGATTTTTGACAACAGTATTTTAATAATAGAGAAACGTAAAGCCGAATCATGATCAATGCAAGCATCATATAACATTTTTGCGTATTACTAAGCAATTTATTGATATGAAAAACGCTTGTAAAAATAAACGCGCCGTTCTTCTAAAATTACCGAAATACCGACAGACACTTCTTTGTTTATAATAGTAAAAACCTACATTAGAACAACAATAGCTTGCCAATAATCGTTTGAAAGTGTAACGATATTTATGGAACATCGATATGCATCGTTACGATTTCATAGCTGCCGTTTTTGTATCGACGCGTGGACCTTGTCTCTTAAGGATAGAGCTGTCAATCGCGCGTCGATCACAAATACGGCGAATACTCAAAGTAGCCAAACTTACGCACTATTCGTGTTAACATTATTCGTAGCCTCACTGGTATCGGAGCGGCGTTTGTTCCAAATTTGTTTGGAACGTATACGGGCCACAGTTTTGTTCACTCGATGACGTCATCAGCATCGAGGTGACGTCACACGTCGTCCATCACGAATGCAACATGCATTGTGGGTTCCTGTTTTCAACATTTTTAAATATATTTAATACTAACTTTTAATTTAGTTTATTTAAATAATATTATTTTATGCATGAGGTGCTTACTTTAAATAGGCTTTACATTTAAGTACAATATAGTATGTAAGTTGTTTTTTTTGTTATGTTTTGAATGTAGGCTGTTAGTGAGCCGAATAAATAAAAAAAAAAATATATATATATACTTTACCGCGCGGTTTCACCCGCGTTCCCGGGTTAAAAATAGCCCATGTTACTCAGAGATAATGTAGCATTATAATGGTGAAAGAATTTTTGAAATTGGTCCAGTAGTTTTTGAGTTTGTTTGTTAATAACATACAAAAATACAAATCTTTCCTCTTTATAATATTATATTAGTGTAGATTAGTGTAGATGTCATATGTCATTTGAATTCTAGCGATCCCTCGAGCTGGGCTTTCATCAATTAAATCTTAATTCATATTGCGGCGCAAAGGGGAATTTTTTGGAGCAAAATTGTACATTGCATTGTAAACTTCATTTTTATTGAATAATTTATATCTAAACCAATCAATTTATTAAATATTTTTGTCTGTTATTGTAACGCATGTAATTTTGATTGCGATGAAATTTTGGTGAGTTGTTGTGCGCACGCGAATTTCTCACAAAAAAAAGAAGCGCCGGCGATTAGCTAGCAGTATATTATAAGGTCACTTAGTTAATAAATAATGTGTTATATTACCGCCAATCCTCACACCATGACGAAGGCCTCCTGCCCGCGGAACAGGAAGGGGTGCTGGTCGATCATGGTCTGCACGATGTCCTCGAGGTAGGGCCGCGTCATCTCGAACCGGCCCATGTCCGAGAACTGCACCGGCAGCAGCGTGGGCCACCAGCATATCGCTAGGTTCTTGCTGTCCATCGAGTTCAGCTTAGAGTTGTCTGCCACTCTGTTAATCATTCATTTTTGTTTATAAATGAGAAGTCAAAATTAAATTTAATTTTGAGAATTAAACTGAATAGGGAATATGCATAAAATTTAAATTTGTCTCAAATATTTTTTTCTAGATTCTTTATTGTCATTACATTATACTTAAAAGGTATTTTTTTTATTCAGTTATGATTTAAACCCAGAAAATATTACATAAAAAGTGAAAAATAAGGGAGGGAAATTCAAACTTACAAAACGCGTCACCATTGGTCGAAACGAAATGTGACGTTAATTGTCACGTCATTGAATTTATCGGCGTCGATATTCATACTGTGTTAAAGTAGTGTTTGTGAGAAAAAGTGTTAAAACTGTATTCCTGTGTGATTACTTGTGGATATATATTTGTAGTCAATCGAGGACGATGACAGAAACTGGTTTTGTTCAAGCACAATCAGATAATCTGCCGAAAATAGATGCATTTATGATGTCAGCATATTTTGCATCGATTTTACGAGCGCAGAGATCAAAGGAGTGAAAGCTTCAAGGTAATTATTATGTTACATGGTATATTTTAGTCCATAACATAGGCTTTATTCATAAATGTTTAAATAATACTTACATCAAACATAACCTATACATAACCATTTGTCATTTAAAAATTGTTCCTAAACTCCTAATTTACGTCTATATCATTATAAGTTACTCGTATAATATTATATTATTGAAGCTCACAAAAGTATGATATGTTTATATACTCTTTGTAAATATTAGATAAATACGATATTCCGATTTACATGAACAATTTTCTTTCAGTATTTAAGTGCTTGTTTGTTTCAGATCTGAACGAGAATCTTACGGTGATTCAGCAGTTGGCTATGTCCAAGTGAACATTATTATTATTACATTTTTCTCCTTTCTGTTTCATTATGTTATATTCAATATAATTAACTGTATCTTCCTTAACCTGAAATAAATTATCAATCATTAAAATTTCGTAAAACCGATATACGAATAAATAAGCAAGCTCTTTAGATACATTTTTAATGAACTTTTGTAAACAAGGTTAGGTTAGTTTTAGACCAAACCTCCTATTTTCACACTAAGCTGTACATAAATATATGCTATACTTACGTTAAAATGATCTTCACAACAAAATAGAACCGATAATGGAGATACAATACCCCTTCATCATCTTACACCATTTTTTTCGTAATTTTGCATCGCATGGAATACGGAAAAACACTTTATCGGGTGTACTAATAATAGTGTTTTTGCACTTCGGTACCATACAATACTTGTAAGATGGTTTTTTAACTACTTCCATGATTTGTATAGCAATTAAAACTGAAAATACGTATGAAGTAACTGAAACACTATAGTAAACAAACGCGGGACATAACAAATGACGTCATCAAAAGCGCGCGCTAAATGGTGGCGTTTGAACGGCTCAAATTTATTCAATGTCTTAAATTTCACTTTGAAAAATAATTTGGCTCTTTTCAAGCCTATTTATATTTTTTTCCATGTTATAAAAATGTAAATGATAAATTTAAGAAATAAAAAAAAATCATGCATATTCCCTATTAGACGGTGAAATCTTATAGAATAATTTTAAATACTCAATTTTGTGGTGGTTACTTCGGTAGCTTCGAGCTTCACGTGCCATTCTAGAGCCTAAACTGAATTTTAACATTTAACTTCACAGGTCACGCGGATATTGTATTTATCATTTATCTTTCAAAAGGCATTTCTACACTTAAAAGTAAAATCTTAACGAGTGAATTATTCAAGAGCGCAATGATAGAATAGACCGACCTTGCAAAATGATCGAGTAGATAATCGAGCGTGGACCGAGCGAGCGGCGTGAGCGCCGTGTTGAGCAGCGAGCGCAGCGCCAGCAGCCGCCAGCTGCGGTCCTTCAGCTCCACGCCGCCCGAGCCCATGCCCATGCCCACGCGCATCGCTGCAACCACGCACTCTGCGTACACACTCTAGACGCTATTTATCACAAATCAGACATTACACTCCCCGGGAGTGTCTTCTCTTCTCTCAAAGGAATTCGTAGATTTTTGCACCATTGCATGAAAACGTTCGTGTTTCCATTTCACTTAATAACTAGCTTGCCGCCCCGTGGTTTCTCTTGTGATCCCCTATTTTACCCCCTTAGGGGTGGAATTTCGAAAAATTTGACCTATATCCTTGCCTACATCATAAAGACCGTCTGTGCAAAATTTCAACTTTCCAAGTCCAATGGTTTGGGCTGGGCGTTGTTGAGTCACTCGGTGAGTGAGTCAGGACTTTTCTATTTATATGTATAGATACCGGTTTAATTTTATCCGACAAATATCAATACCAGTACACCAGTACAATGAATTGAAATATATAGTGACTTTTCAAGTTTTCTCAAAAGCTTTTGTGGGACCGTAGACCGTGTACCGTTAAGACTTTGCATACATCCAGTAAAAATTCCACGTACCGCGAGAAAGCTTTGCAACAAAACGGCGATAGAGTGAAATATTCATGTAATATTGGTAAGCAAGTGATGAACGCCATATTGTTTGGATATCGAACAAAAAAGTGCAATGCCGATGTGTCACACCTTCAAATCAGGAAAGGGCCTAAGACTAGTGCAAATATACCATGTTTATACTATGGTTTGTATAATATAGCATGACTCCTGTGACAGTAGCCAGAGTGATACGAAAATGAACCTCATTTATTTGCAATAAAGTTCATCTATTTAATCTATGATTAAGAATATGTAGATTCAGATGAACCTTATTCCAATGCCATATGGTTTCATTTTCATATCACTCTGGCTACTGTCACAGGACTCGTGCTATATTTTAAAAACCATATTGTATAAACAAAAAAATTAAATTCTAAACATTTAAGAAATACAAAGATAGAATAGATCTTACTATATGAACAAACATACTTGCAATATCCTCTAACTGCGCCATGCTGGCCTCATCCAGTAGCGGCGGTAGTTTCTTGGAGAAGAAGTCTTTGAGCGCAGTCGCTACCGCGTTGACTGGTATATCTAGGGAGTCTAGGTCTACGTTCGGATCTGAGGATATTCATTGATCGTATGTTAGCAGGAATAATACAGAGTTTGTATTAAATGCTTAGCTAAACTTATATGGTTTAAAGTATTCATTGAGATATTCAACCTATACTATGGGACCAAATCTGAATTCAAGAAAAAAAAATCTACTGGTCCATATCCTTTCAGAATTATACAGTAGGTATATGTTGTTTATTTTAATGAATAAATTCAAATTCAAAATCATTTCTTTAGTTTAGGCCCTAATAAGGCACTTATGAACGTTACAATTGATTCTACCACTACACAATACTTTGAACCCTGAAAGAAAACCCTTATTATTAATAAATAAATAAATATTCTAAATAGTTTAGCTAACTAATTAGAATAGTTATCATCATTTCAAAATAAATACTTGTATCAAGTTACACAATTCACATACACTCATATATAATAGAAAGAGACAGACAGAGAGAGAGACAAACTAACATGGAAGGGGCATAACTATAGAAATCGTCACGTAACGCTTTTCCCTTACGTGACCATTTCTACCAGTCAATTGCTTTTTTTATCATGGAGAAATCCACTTCTACCACAAGTCGCTTTAAAGAACATCGTTTTAAAAACTTCAATGTACCTTCGTAAAACTTAGAGAACAGCATGTCGACATGTGCTCGGTTGCCGGGTACTCGGTACAGTCCCTCGGAAGCTAGCCCCTCTCGCTCTATAAACTCTACGCATTTCTCTACAAAGAGAGGGACGCCGTGCGCACCCTGAAATTAGAAAAAAAATATTATGCACAAACTTGTTTCACCACAATCTCGCTGTGTTTGTCGACAGGTTTCCTACATGAGGGTGGTAGCCAGCCAGGCGGATACCACAAAGTAACCTACTAATATGCTAAGGTTTCTTGTCGATGTTTTCATTCACCGAAATGTCAAGCCCTTGGTAGGATTCGAACCCACGCCCTTCAACAAGGAATTCAATGTCATAAGAATTGTGGTATCATCGATTTAAAATATGTAATACTAGCTACTGCCCGACGGTTTCACGCGCGTTCCCGAGGGATCTTATATTTTTCCGGAATAATAAGTAGCCTATGTGCTATTCCAGACTATAATCCTCAGCCGTGTTGGCTTGATTGGGTAACAAACATCCATCCATCCAAACTTTCATATTTATAATATTAGTAGGATAATATTGAGACAGAGAGAGATAATAATTGTCTGAATAATCATATGGAGTAACTAAATGTAATAGCGCTTTTTACCCAAACTCACGCGTATCTCAAAGTCAACTCTGATGATTCACTTACTTGTGGACCCCAATTTTGTAACGTCGCCGTATTCGCTGTCTGTGATGAGTTTTTCTTTGAATCTTTACTCTTTGAGAACTCCTGGAAAAGAGCATGATTATGAAACCATATTTTATTAGTAACTAGCTTCCGCCCCGCGGTTTCACCCGCGTTCCCGAGGGATCTTGGGTTTTCCCGGGATAAAAAGTAGCCTATAGCCTTCCTCGATAAATGGGCTATCCAACACTGAAAGATTTTTTAAATCGAACCAGTAGTTCCTGAGATTAGCGCGTTAGTATAGATTATGACAAAAATTATATAATTAAGTCCTTTAGAAGTTTATAAATGTATTAACTTTCTTCCCTGCAGTTTCCCTTATTTTACCCCCTTAGGTAATTTTTTTAAAAACCCTTCTTTAGTGAATGTCTGAGTTATATGAGAAGCCTGTGTTCAAAATATCATGTTTCTAGATTCAGCCATCTGTCAGGCAGTCAGTAAGCAATATTTAGCAATACCAGGGGGATTTCCAATGTGTTGCCGACCTTTATACAGCCTAGATGGCAACCGGCTCTCAAGTGTAACTGCCGGAACGCAACGTGCCGCAACGTTCAGCTTGAAGATAGCCAGCCAGGCAAGAATTAGTTCAGAGCCTGTACTTAAAACCATAACAAGTTAGGTATACATATTACCTTGTGCCTACGGTCGTGCTTGGTGAAGGGATGCGGCCGTCGTCGCGAGTCGGCCGCGCTCGACGACGAGTTGTCCTGCGCCGACGACGGGTACTCGCTACCCAACAACTGGACATATACCACAATTATATCTAAATATATCTAAATTTGCCTTTTATTATAGATGATATGTTACGAGTTCGTAAACAAAATTACTTGAGAAAGTATAATATTTTTGAAGCGAACCAAAATTGACAGTTTGACGTCTAATTTACTCCATACTTATTTATACTAATTCGTAAGTTTTTTTTTGATACAACCGGCTGTAAGAGTATTTCCACTCTTACTTCAAAAAAATATTTTCACTGTCTTTACTGCTTATAATATTGTCTTACAAGTCCAGAATCGACATAACGATAGTCATTCTCATAACACTCGATAGGTTTTACATATTTTTTTTTAGTATACTAAACGATCTTTCTAATTACCTTGTGCGTGGGTTCATGATGAGGTGGTGGTGGCAAAGGCCTGGGCCTTCTTGTCTCACCGTCGGAACTGCCTTCACTCGATTCACTCGCAACTGAACAAAAAATACATTACACGTTCTACGGTAATTCGGGTGGGTAAATATGATATTAAAAATGGAATAAATTACAAGAGCGTTCCGAGGAATTTTCCCGGGATGAAAGTCATGTTTTTACAAGCTTTTTATTTACTTGCAATGTATGTATGTTTGTTCTGGTGGAATCTTGCAAGTCGAATTTAACCCACTTGTGGTGGTCGGATTGACTTGATATTTGATATACATTAGTGTATTGGAAGACATTGCCAGTACAGTCAACAAAAAGTACAGTCACCAAAAAAGCTTGTAATAAAAAAATGATTTTTTTAACTTGATTTTTTATATATTCTAAAGTGTGATCTATCTATGTACCAAGTTTCAATAAAATCCGTCCAAATATTACGGAGTACTCATAACTTAAAAAAAAATTTAAAGCGATTATTTCCGAAATTTCAGTAGTGGTCGTATTGTAAAAATTCATATTGATGGATACCTCCACTCTGCAACTATAACAATACGTTTCAATAATCAGTAATCGTAATGAGTATAACAAAATACCTTTGTCCTCCTGCGTCCTCGCTCTGTACCCAGTGGGCAGTTCCGGCGGTCCCACGAACATCCCTAGCTTTGGTACTCTTGGACTTTGTACAGCTACTAAGTTACCTAATGATCTGAAAAAAAAAAAAACAATATTATATTATTATACTTTGAGAAAATGTATTACTGATGTCTTTGATTACAGTGTAATGTATGTATTTGTGCATAGCGGGCTGCGCCCCGCACCCCCCTTGTTCCCACCCGTATCCGCATACCTAACACTTAGTAACAAAAATGATAGGGAAATCTTAAAAATCAAGCAGTTAGATTTATCAGATCAAAAGCCATACGGCTTGATTTTAGGTTAAAAAACAAAATGGTCGCCGAATATTTGGTACAGTGTATAACTCAATGTTCAATTTATTTATCACATAAAATATACACATACAATTTTTAATAGGTCCATACATGTGACTCTCATATTATATTCAATACATAAGAACAGAATTCCATAAAAATAAATAGTTTGGTAAAAAAAGTGAGTGTCACATACCGTTTCTTATAATGTCTAGGCGCGTGGTGTGCGTGGTGCCTGCGCCGCGCGTGCGGCCGCCCCGCCCCCGCTCCCGGCCCCGCCCCAGGCCCCGCTCCCACCCCCGGCCCCGCCCCAGGCCCCACCCCTGCGCCGCCCGACGCTTCACTCGACCCCGAACTGTCAGTCTCCGAAAACGCTACGGGAAACGGTTTACTGGTCACACAATAATCCCACAAGACCCTTTACTAAATGAGGTCTATGTTCAGCAGTAGACGTTAGTGGATTGATTTATTTTCTGGATAGGCTTGTATTTGACCACAATCTCACCGTGGTAGGTGATGATGTGGCCGTAGTTTGTAAGCAAAGCCAATAAGGAACTGGTTCTCAAGTGCAACTGCGATTGGATAGATTTTCAAGTTGAGGTTGATAACCAGCCAGGTGAGTACTTCAAAGTACCCTACCACCGTCCTATAATTTTATGATAATAAAGACACAATAGTCTTCTTAAAATAAGTTACCTTACCACCTAAGTTATAAGTGGTCATAAATTACTACAAAAATCTGAATATGTGGTGGATGATCGAACGGTGAGTTATTAGTAGTACATTCTAAAATCTAGACCAAAAAGTTAGAGACAAATTAATCGTAACAGAGTTTGAAATAAGAAAGCGACAAATTATGGGACATACAAGGTTGATGTAAGGGAGTCTTCTCGTGCCTCCGATGTCTTCTCAGTCTCATTGATGGCGCTTCCATGTACTCGTTCGTTTCCTTTATCTGCAAAAATGAAAATCTTAAAATGTAAAGACATATTACTGGATATCGGAACTACAAATCAAAAATTGCACTGCACATAAAAATACAAAAGATTTTCATAAAAATAAAACTGCAAAACTAGACCTGAACATTAAAAAAAACATACAAGCCAAATAAAGTAATGACACATTATATCAAAATCAAAACTGTCTTTATCTCAGTTTTTCCGAAACAAACGATAAGGACAACTACTTGTTTCTCATGCGCGATATTATCACGTTGCGTACATATTACTTTGGAAGGTAGTAGAACTCTTAGTGCAGAGTTCGCCCGGGGAAGTACTACCACCATATCTAATTCCGCCGTGAAATAGTAATGCACTTGTATTACTGTGTTTCGGTTAGGAGGGTATGGGAGCCGGTGAAATTACAGGCACAGAAGACTTAACACCTTCATGTGTCAAGGTTGGCAACGCGTGAGTGATAGGCAGGGAAAATATAAAATTGTATTTTCTTTGCCCGTGGTGTTATGAGCGTCTACAGGCTACGGTAACCGCTTACCATCAGGTGGGCCGTAAGCTTGTATGCCACCTAAGTAGTATAAAAAAATAAAGTGCTACAGGAAGACCAAATTACTATAATAAATTTAGAAAATTTACCATAAGAAAACTGGAGCTCAATCGAAAAAACTTTTTAAACAATATCAAAACTACCAAAAACTTCTTTCCCCAATGTCCTAAAGGCCGTCTAATCCCAAACTAAGCAGAGCTTGTACTATGGAAACCATTTAACTAATATACTACATAATGACTACTTTTAAATACATACTTAAATATACAGGGTGAATTTTTCAAGTGGGCGTGGATGGCCAAATCCTAAACTATAAGGAATAGCGAAAAATACTCAAAGGAGTCTGAGCCCGATTTTGATGAAAACTATAACTCCATCATTGATTTTTTGAAAAATTTATATTCTTAGCCAGGAAACGAACCCGTTAATTTTGAAATTTAAAAAAACATACTGTATTATTACACCATCCGATCGATAGTGATGCTAATAAGGATCACTTTCTGGGAAGTAATGATATCCGGCAAACTAAAGGAAAGAACTCATTTTAACACAATACTATTTTATTACTTTCTTACGCTTACCGACCTATTAAAACCTTAACTCATTACTTGAAAAATTCACCTGTATAGTTACACTCAGACTCAAGACAAATAGACATGTTCTTGATCACAAATGTCTGGACAGGAGTCGAGTCATGGTAGGTAGGGTATTTTACCAACCATGCTGGTCTGGTCTGTCTATGCATTCAGTAAGTGAACCACTGCATAGTTTTAAAGGACAGCTAGAGGATTCCTTAAGAAAATTTAAATATAATAAACCAGGAACGAGTCTAATAAAAAGCCACAATTACAAACCATGCCAAACCAGTTTAGTATGCCAATACCTGTGCGTATTGAGCGTCCAGTTCAGTCTCGGAACTGACCCCCGAGGGGTGATGATGATGACCCTGCTGGTTGCTCGAGTGCGACCAGCCGGAGCGTTGAGACTATATAACATGATTCACCTTCACCAAGCGTAATGGGACAAATGTTTGCGATGTTATTTGTGACAAAAGTTGGATGAGAATGTGTAGGTGGTATCTTTTATGAAATTATTATGTATATTTTTAATGCTTTGTAATATTTACTATGAGAATTTTAAAAGATTCTTAGTTTTTTATATGAGTACTCTCTTCCCGCCCTGCGATTTTACCCACGACCCCCTATTTTATCCCCCTAGGGGTTGTATTATTAAAAAACTTTCCTTATCAATCAAATCAAATCAAAACTCATTTATTCAGTTTAGGCCCTAATAAGGCCTTACTTATGAACGTTACAATACAATAAAAATGATTCTACCACCGGTTCGGAATACACTTGGACTGAGAAGACTCCGGCAAGAAACTCAGCAAGGGATATTTTTATAGTTTTTTTTTAAGTAATATAATTTAATTACTAATTACAATGTTTATAAAGTTATTATGAAATAGCTTGTTGAGCGAACATTTCATTTAAATGCATTCTTGTCTTCCACAAAATCCCTTTCTTACATAACTTTTGTTTAGTTAGCTTTTTAAATCTATACACAGATAGTTCTTGAATTTCTTTGGGTACTTTGTTATAGAAACGTAAATTGCCCCTTGAATGAGTCCCTCACTTTGCTGAGCCGCGTTACAGGTACAGCAAGTTTGTGCTTATTTCTAGTGTTCAAGCTTAGTGCACCTCTATAAGGAATATTTCTTCCAAATTTTAAATCTCTACAGTTCACCGGATTACACTGTGCGTTGTCAGTCAGTCAGTCACGATACTATTATAGATACAGAAAATAATTATTTTATGCGATGCCCGTTATTAAGAAGTGAACAATTACTAGGCTAAGTATGACGATGATGATATATTAGTATGAGGTGCGATAAACAATACAATAAATGTTTAAAAAATGTCAAAGTCAAAGCTATTTATTCAGTTTAGTTAGTCGAAGCTACTGAAGTTACCACCGATTCGGAAGTCGCCTTCAACTGAGAATGACCTTGAGATATATGTAGTTACTGCAATCTAACTAAAAATAAACAAAACAGTATTAAATTAAGTATTATTATAAGGTGCCTGTACCTTTCTATCCCTAGTGGAATGCTGCGGGGGTCCTATGGTGATGTGCTGTAGGGCGTCGCTCACCATTGTGTAGTTGTTCAAGTCAAGCTTGCCCGGTTGCTGTAACAAATCGAAATACTAGCTTGAACATTGTATTATTCTGCTTCATCAAAAGTATGTTGAATTTTTCTTATATCAAGTTTGACAAGTAGGCGGACGCGACAGCCTACCTTATGGTAAGTGACCACAGTGGTCTATGATGGGGGATTTCCAATGTGTTGCTATCAATTATTATTTATATTAAAATCACTAGCTTCCGCCCCGCGGTTTCACCCGCGTTCTTATGTATCTTATGTTTCCCCGAGATAAAAAGTATCCTATATGTTAATCCAGAATATATTATATTTGTGTGCTAAATTTCATCCAAATCCGTTCAGTAGTTTTTGCGTTAAAGAGTAACAAATATTCAGACATTCAACCTCACAAACTTTCGGATATACACACACAGCAGAAAAAAAACAACAATTGACACGAACATTTTTATATGAATAAAAATACAACTTAAGTACCTGTAGTCCATTTCAATCGGTTTATAAATCAGTCAAAAATACAAACAATTATGGGTACATACCCATGTGTATCGGGACATTCCGATACACATATATATACACTAGGAGCACTGTTCAGTGCTCTTACTGGGAGAAATACGTTCCGTTATGGACTTACAGTATACTGCCGAAGTATCCTAGGGAAACATAATGACGTCATAAACGCCGCCATTTTTGTACTGTGAGCACTGGCGTTATTGAGGTAAGGTGCTCTCAGTGCTTTGGTCACGTGATCAACAGCGTCCAGAATGACAGTAGGTACATGGATGACAGACAGTATACTGGACTGCGTTCCGTTTTAAGCAGTACCCAGTATAGCTAACTATAAAATAACGGCTTCTCAGTATACTAAATTGACGTCACACCTTACAGTGCTCGCAGTGTATATCGGAACATACCCTATAAAAGACGCCTCAATAGATCAATGATATATAAATACAGACATGTAAGATCTGATAGTATTGTTACAAATGTAAGTAACCTTCAAGGTCTGCGAGTGCCTCGGCCGCTGGTGCGGCTGGTGCGGCGGGTGCGGCTGGTGCGGCGCGTGCGGCTGGTGCGGGCGGGTGCGGCCCGTCGTGAAGGCTCTGTGCCCGTAGCTGGCGGGCTGCCAGAGCCCCCCGCCGCCGCCGTCTGCACACACCATTTGTTGTTTATTTATATAGCTTACTCAATAATCGTATTTTAACTGGAGTAAATATCTGACAATAATCTAACAAGTTCATAGGTGTAATTCGATAAATTACAGGTGATTTTGATGAATACGGTAAAAGCAAGTCCGAGTTGCCCATATAAAGCTGCCTGTCCATAGGAGCGGAGCTAGGAAAATGTAACATGTGTGTTTTTGTATTGTACAAAAATGATGAGACGTGATTTATGTGCGATTCTATTGCTAAAATTTTTATAGCTCCGCTCCGGCGGACAGGCAGCCAAAGAGCACAAACATTTACATTCCAAACTACTCTAATACATAAATAAAAAAAAACAACCTCTACCCAAAAATATGCACAATCCATTTGAACTTTACATTTCTTGTCAATACTAGCCGACAGTGTCATGTCATCCAAACGATAAAAAATAACACAATATATTCTACAAATTCTATATTCATGCATAAAATTGAAAAAATAATACGCAAAATGCAATTAATTGAATTATAAACAGAAACGGTAAGTGATACATGACATAATATCTATCTACACACAAAACTGATCCCTCCACTGTGTGAAATAAAACTTAATATCGCTTGTCATGCAGTCACCTGACTCGTGTGTGCTGAGCGAATCCTCCGAACAGTTGAGATCCGCTGCATTACAATTTTTTTTTAATATTATTGAAAACTAGCTTCTGCCCCGCAGTTTCACCCGGGTTCCCAAGGGATTTTATGTTTTCCCAGGATAAAAAGTATCCTATATGTTACTCCAAGATATTATATATCTACATGCCACGTTTCATCCAAATCTATTCAGCTGTTTACGTGTGATTGAGTTACAAACTTAGTAATTTTCACAATTATAATATTATACTAGATTCCGCCCCGCGGTTTCACTCGCGATTCTTAGGGATCTTGTGTTTTCCCGGGATAAAAAGTAGCCTATGTTCTTTTCTATACCATAGGCTACCTACGTACCAAATTTCATCGCAATCGGTTCAGCGGTTTAGGCGTGAAAAGGTAACCCATTTATAATATTAAAGTTAGGAAGTTAGGATAGTAGTATACTATTCCTAAATTATTGAATGTCATCAATTGAAGACAAATATGCAATGTTGATACACAATCAAACAAACATTAACCTACTTTAAATAAATACATTTACTGCAGTAATATTATTTACTTTTTAATATGAGAATCTTAGATTAGATATCGACACGACCTCTCCACATGATTCATCTATTAATTTTGATTGTTTATGCTACCTATAAAGGTCAGCTGTATATCATAACTTCCAAAGACCATATCACATAAATAACCTTAGAATATTTTATCAATCATCATCATCATCATCTCAGCCGCAAGACGTCCACTGCTGGACATAAGCCTCCCCTAAGGATCTCCAATAGGACCGGTCTTGGGCGGCCTGCATCCAGCGTTTTCCGACGACCCTTACAAGGTCGTCCGTATTTTATACACAATAAATAAATAGTAACTTACGTGATAAGTCAGGGTGCATCCTGTGGTCTGGTGGTGCTGGTTCGGGCGGCGTACTGGGTGGTGGGTATACACTGAAACCTGTAATAAAATGTATTGTTACCTTTTTACAACTACACTCTATCCATTATAACCCCTTTTTTGACGCTTAAGAATGTCAATGAAAAATAATCCTTATTGCTTTGGGATAAGGTTCAACTATATTTTATTATTCTACAATTAACCATAGATTTAACAGATACCCTTATTGTGACGCAATATGATTAATTGTTCTGTGACATTCTTAAACGTCAAAAGTATTTCATATAATGGAAGAGGTATAAATAAACCTTTGAAATGTATTAAAATTTGATAGTTAGGTAGTCTGATAATTAGAGAAGAACAGAGGCTAATTTGTTTCTTGAAGAAAAAGCACGATAAACGTCGCATCGCGAGTAAATGCTCATATTTATATATCTAGGAAACATGTTTAGAAATATGATGGGAAAAGCGAAAAACATATAGAAAAAAAATGTTTCTACCTACCAATGTCCGTCCGAAACCATCCAAACGATGTGCCCCAAACCGATTTTATTAGGCAATAATGAGAATGTATTATATAATATATAATTAGACCTTTCTTTTACCGTAGTAGCTCATGCCGGTTATCCACTAGCAGACAATAAGTAGTATATGGCGAATTTGCCATTAAAGCGGTTACCTTTCAAAAAGCCTCTATTCTTGGAGTTGTTCAAAGTATCGCTGTATTCGGAGTCGATGTCAGCCCGGGAGTCCGGCCCGATCAGCAAATCCAGGGAGTTAGTCAGTTTGTGATCCACCCTGTTACATAAGACACAAAATACAGTTAAAGCTTAATGTAATCTTTTGAATTAGTTGATGGTCATCGGGATCTGAGATTTCTTTTATCAGTCACTACATGTCTCCCGATTTCACCAGCGTTTGTAGCTTTTCAATATTGAGTTTTTAGAATTCGGTCAGTAGTGCCCGATACAGACAAATTTTAACTTTTTGTAGTATTCGTTTTTTTTATGTAGATATCGGTAGTTACTAAATTCCTAGTCAATATCAACTCCTACTTAACCAACTCTTCACTTTCTCCTTCATATTAATCACTATTGTATTAACATGGCTTTCATCTCTTTTATGATGCCATGCTTGTACCATGACAATCTGTCTCCTCTTAACTTTCAGAGGTACGTAAAGCTGGAGCGGCCTGGTCGACAGACAGAGTGTTTATCGGTAGTAAATCAGAAGCAGAAGCAAGCGTGACGTACTTGTGGTTGAGATGGTAGGAGTGGTTCCGCGGCGGGGCGGGTGGCGCGGGCGGCGCGGGGCGCGCGGCGGCCACGTCGGGCAGGTTGGCGGGCGGCTGCTCCAGGCGGAACGCGCGCTCTATCTCGCCCTTGCGCTCCCACACCTCCTTGAAGAATGGCGTGTAGAACGCCGCTGTGGGAGGGTGGGGGGGGGAGGACAAATAAGCTGACAAGCACGCGGACGATCAATGTCGATCACATGTGTTGTGTTCACATCGTTACGAGGCCTAGAAAACCACTAAACATATCGATAGTATATTTGCCAAAACAGACAGTAGAAACGGCCATCATAGCGTGCCGATAATTTAGTTCTCAAATACAGTTGCCGGAACACCCTCCTAGTTACTTGGCGACAGATTTTCACCTTGAGGTTGGTACCCAGCCGGGCGGGTACTACATAGTACCTTACAACCACCACCACCATCTGCTATGATTTCCTCACGATGCTTTCCATCACCGAAAACTCAAACTACTAGGATTCAACCCTCGTCCCAAAATTTTACTTTACTACCACTAAGCCATCATGATTCAATAATTCATTTAAAATCAAACATATAAATCGCCAGCGTTTGGTCAACAGTCAGATTATAAGTGTAACTAGATAGTGTAGAGAAGAGACTGGTACATGCACAGGTACGGGTACGGGTACGGGTACAGTACAGGTACAGGTACAGGTACAGGTACAGGTACAGGTACAGGTACAGGTACAGGTACAGGTACAGGTACAGGTACAGGTACAGGTACAGGTACAGGTACAGGTACAGGTACAGGTACAGGTACAGGTACAGGTACAGGTACAGGTACAGGTACAGGTACAGGTACAGGTACAGGTACAGGTACAGGTACAGGTACAGGTACAGGTACAGGTACAGGTACAGGTACAGGTACAGGTACCGGTACAGGTACCGGTACAGGTACAGGTACAGGTACAGGTACAGGTACAGGTACAGGTACAGGTACAGGTACAGGTACAGGTACAGGTACAGGTACAGGTACAGGTACAGGTACAGGTACAGGTACAGGTACAGGTACAGGTACAGGTACAGGTACAGGTACAGGTACAGGTACAGGTACAGGTACAGGTACAGGTACAGGTACAGGTACAGGTACAGGTACAGGTACAGGTACAGGTACAGGTACAGGTACAGGTACAGGTACAGGTACAGGTACAGGTACAGGTACAGGTACAGGTACAGGTACAGGTACAGGTACAGGTACAGGTACTGACACTTGTTCTCGGCACTGGAGGTGTAGGTGGTGAAGTGCGCGGCGAGCCGGTCGGCGGTCGCGTTGCCCTCGGTGATGAGCGCGTGGCCGAGGTCGGTGCCGAAGAACGCGCTCGCCGCCGACCCGCCGCCGCCGCCGCCACCGTCTGTCACCGCCACCATTTGTATTGGCAGGTTGGGGATGTTCATCGAGAATGCACTGTCCACACAAATATATAGCTTATGTTATTGAACATACCATCATAATAAAAAAACTACTATTTTGGTAGTATTAATGAATTTTTACTAAAACAAATTTTGAAATCAAAAAACTAAAAAATCTTGAAGTTTTATTTTTATTATACTCATGTCGTATAACCCTATGTTTGACCACAATTTGACCATGGTAAGTGATGGTGTGGCCGAAAATGATAAGCACACGAAGCCTAGAATTGCCGTAAGTAAATGCATACTATTTCGTTCGAAACTGAATTGTTCTATGGAACAGTCAACTTGCCGAAAGAAATTTCCAACACCTTAAATTAATTTTCACTATCATTTTCGTATTAACATAAAATAATTTATCAGAAAATAATTAAACATGATTTCTACGAAGATTGTAGTTCAACCAATACTAGCACTTACTTTAACGTGGCTAAGCTAGCTTTTCTCTTGGCAGAGTAAATGAGTATGAAACCGTGTATCAGCTCCTCTCTGAACTGAGTCGCGCCGTGGAAACTCGATATTATCACCTGAAACAAATAAGCAGGTATTTTTATTTTATTACAAGGTTTTATTTTTAACATCGCCTGGTACTTAGAGAACTTCCAACTGAATTTTAAACCAGTTCCACCGATTGAGATATAATTTTGCACACACTTTTGGTGCCGGTGACAATACAATGTAGAATAAAAAGTTTATTTTTAAAAAAGGTTATTTTCTATTCCTTATTTTATTTCTAGCTAGCTTTTCCGCGCGATTTCACACGCGTACCCGGGATAAAATATAGCCCATGTTAATCAGTGATAATGTAGCATTCAATGGTGAAAGAATTTTTAAAATCGGTCCAGTACTTTTTGAGCCAATACATTACAAACATACTTACATACAAATTTTTCCTCTTCATAATATTATTAGTAAAGATAGTATAGATTTATTTGAAACAAATCTAAACGTAAAGCAACAACAAGGCCTTTTTTTTATTGGTTTTGTTTAGAATAGCTTTTAGTTGGTGTTAGATTATTTTCTTTGACGAATATTGCTGATGTACCTTATAAAAGTGTAACATTATTTAAGATGCCTAATATATAGAAGGCGGCTTGAAGAACGGAACTCCTCGAAAAATAATGTTCCTGCCAGTTCTGCTTCTTTAATTATTCTGAATAGACTTGCATTAGACCACAATTTCACCATAGTAGGTAATAATGTAGCTGATAGTGGTATGCTCATAATGCCAATAAGGGACTCACCTCTACTTTCCTCTTGGAGTCCCCAAGGAAGGTCTCTATGACGATGGAGCGGTCCCCGGTGAGGAAGCACGACCGGTGCAGTAGCAACGGCGACAGCACACGCTCCGGAGAGTACGGGTCGTCGCAGAACATGCACACCATTATCCTAACACAACATAATAAAACCTTATAAAGGTCAGCGGAAAACGATGGATGCAGGCCGCCCAAGACCGGTCCTATTGGAGATCCTTAGGGGAGGCCTATGTCCAGCTGTGGATGTCTTGCGGCTGAGATGATGATAATTCATTGAGGGAGAGGTCAGGGTCTCAGTACAGAGTGAGGTATACCTTGGATAGGTTTTCACCGATGTTCACGCTAAATTAATATGAGCTTATTATACTTGTAGATATTTAGAATGAATCCTGCTTCTACACAATATTATAGATGTAAAGTATGTAAGTTTGGATGTTGGAGGATAATCCCTGAAATTACTGTTCACATTTGAAAAAATATTTTTGCATTAGAAAGCCGGTTATTGAGGAAGGGCTATTTATTATCCCAGAAACACGAGTAAAACTACGGGAACAACTAGTATATTATAAATACTATAGTCAGTGAGTGTGTACATGTTTGTTATCACTCAGGTCCGTCACGGTTGAACGGATTTCCATGAAATGTGGTATACAGTTACTTCGGTCATGGAATAGGAGATAGCATACTATTCTTCCCAGGAACACGGGTGAAACCGTAGGGAACAGCTAGTTAAATAATAGACAGGGAATTCTACAACCATAATGATGATTCAAGGTACATATAACTCACCGTATATCAGAATCGAAGCACACAATAACATCTCTATACAGATGCGCGTAGCTCGCCTTCTCCCTGTTCGCTCGGATCAACTCTTGAACGGCGTCTGACGTCAGCGCTTCAGTGCCTAATTCGGACACTGATGCTTCCATGTACGAGCAGTGGAGACTGAAATAACAATATTTTATGATGATTTATACAGAACCCTCCCTTAACGCCGTTCACATAATATTATAGTAATTTTGCGTCAACGTTATTTTGTGATTTTGCTTATTAAATTGCTTTTAAAATAGTTAAATATTTGAAAAAAAAAACCAACAATGTCAGATTTATCAAAAAATACTAAATTAAAATAGATAAAAAATGAAACCTCGCTGAGTTTCTTGCCGGTTCTGCTTGATTAAAGCAAACTTCCGAACTAGTGGAAACTTCAGTAGCTTATAAGTGCCCTCCTAGGGCTTAAACTGAATAAATGGCTTTGACTTTGAATGCAATATTAGAATGAAACGTACATGTTGAAAGAAAGGGAAAAGAGAGATGGAATACATGATCTACAGGACAGAGCAAGAAACAATAATTATTTAGACGGTACCTATCAACTGCATGCTTAGGATTTAGTACTAAAGAAAAATTTATTTTTAAGCTTACTTGTCAGCGAGATTTTGACCCTCTTCTTGTAGCCTAGCGAGCTCTTTCTTGTCCATGCCTTCGTCTTGTATGAACATCACCACCAATGGCAGACCCTGATGGGAACAGAATACGAATAAGATTACTAAACTTAAACAAAATAATTTTATCGGATAAATTGCGTTGCCCCTTTTTGTTATTTACAAATTATTAAACCAAGTAAGTGTAATTCACTCACAAATCGATGGGAGGAAAATAATTTCCTTTTACTATGTTTAGGTTGGTTACCACTTTCAAGTTGAAAATCTGTAGGCTTTCTGTGCTTAACACCTTCGGCCACATCATCACTTACCATAGTCAGATTGTGGTTAAAACACAAGCTAAAAAATATAATGAGAAATGGTAGATACCTGAAATGGTAGCTTATCTTCCTGCTCTAGACTAGAAAGCAGTGTCTTCTCTGCACACCCTCTGATGTACTCGAATGATTCTTGATCTTGATATACGCAGAAGTAACCTGTTCAGAGAACAACACGGATGAGGGGTCTATTTCGAGTCATCATCATGTTATAATAGGAGTCATTTTGACCGTTGTATTTTTATATTTAATTTGTACTTTTTCTGTCCAAAATCAAAAAACGTTTTTTTTGGTCCATAATCAGTAACTATTGAACAAGATTAATATTATATTGCTTATTTTTATTAATTTTGAATGCCTGACATTCAAGTGTCAGTTTGGTCAGTCAGGTGATATTTTCAATCATTTTTGACCACTCCAGAGCCCTTAAATATTTTGTCAAAAAATTCACAGAAGGATTTTGGGCAATCGTAATGTTATTTATAATAATAATATGTCAGTAACCGTTAGGCGCGAACTGGTCGCCGGCATGCGTGCTAGTGTTAGTGTCGGTGTCGGGTATGTCGGCGGTGAGGTCGGTGAGCGCGTCGGCGTCGGTGTCGGTGTAGTCGCCGGTGCGCACGCGCTGGTCGAGGCGCCACACGCGGCCGCGCACCGCCACCAGCCGCTCCGCGCCGCCCCCACCGCCCGAGCACCCCGCCACCAGTCGCGCCGCGAACTCGCCCGCTACGCCTTCCACCTGATACACATACACACAACATACAATACAATACATAATTAACACATTTTAGACCCCCAACACGACCCAAAAGTGATGTAACTGTCGCAACTTGTTTCGCGTGTGAAATTCATCACTGATCGCTCAGTTTTAAACTCAACATATTTTAACATGTTTGCTTTAAATAAATCTGGAATTATTTCATCACATAACTGCTAGGATCGCCATAAACTGAAGGCTACATATCCTAATCATATTTGCTGAGTTTCTTGCCGGTTCTTCTCAGTTGTGTGCCGACTTCCGAACCGGCGGTAATTTAAGTAGCTTCGACGTTCATAAGTGCCCTTCTAGGGCCTAAACTGAATAAATGGCTTTGAATAGCAAAACGATAACTAAATTATTATTACATTCAATCCATGGATGATGATAAATTTTAAGAATGGACGAATTCGGTTCCTTTCATATAGACACCAACCAACGATATATTTCAACAATTCATAGACAAAGTATTAAAATAAAAAAAACTAGTTCATCCGCAAAAATTATAAAACTATAAACACTTTTAGTTATGTATTATAAGTTATTTTAAGGACCAAATTAGGAATGGCATAATTTTATAATTAAATACCTATTATAAAAGTATAGCTCATAACGTTATAGATAAAAATTAAATGATAATACATGTATATACAATATTTACCCCCAATATAATAACGTTGATTTGATTGGAGTCCGTGGTGAGGGCCCAAGGAGCGGCAGGCGGACCCGCTAGGCATTGCGACTCTCCCGTAGAGGTCAATGACCTGCCAAATGATTACATGTCAAGATATTTAGTATAAGTAGCTAGTCTATTGCACTCTCGTTCTGCGCATTCATTTATCGAAATATTTTTTACTACTGACAGTAGGCTTTCTAAAAAGGCTTTCAACTTCGATGGCTCCCAGAGGGTAGAAATTGAATCCATGACCCCACGGCGGCACTTACCCAACTCTAGTGTTGAGTATGACAGGCAGATTTGCATCGAGACAGTTGGTACCGGCTGGGCAGTGTTCCCTCATCGGGCAGTGCACGAAGCCGAGGTGCTGAAACAGCATCAGCTTCCTATCCTGCTCCATGCGGTCTAGCATTTTGTATCTGTAATAATAACAATAAACTTTTTAAGTGTTTTAGCATTTTTTTTTGAGCTATGTATGTACCTTACTCTTTCCAATACTTACTTTTATATTGTTTGAAGCAAGGATCATTAATGAATTTGATCCATTATAGAACCATCCGCTTGAGGGTATTCAAGTAATTGACTTACCTGCGCGGGCGCAGTAATTATTTTTAACACCAAATCCTGTTATGTATAGTATGTTAATAACTGCAGGTCACGAACCTGAAGTCATCCTGAAGCACATCAGTGATCTCCTTGATGTCCTCCTGCGTGATGGTCCCGGTCGGCGATATACTTTTGAAGTGATAGAACAAGTCAGCATGCTCCAATAGTAACTCCTGGAAAATAACCATAAAAATAAAATTGAAGTCTCTTGTTAAAAAATAAGTTCAGAATAAAAAGTTAAGAATCAGGTATGTACTGAGGTGATTTGATGAAAAAAGATCGCTTGCAACATGACAGAAGTAAAACTATAGTTCTCTCTTTTTCTCTCACCACACCACCATTCTGTCTTTTTTGGATCACGTATAAAACTTTGCTCCTAAATTTGACTCTCGTGGTGCCAAAATAAGTTTTACTTATCTTCTGTATATATATAAAATGGTAAACTGACTGACTGCATGGGTGATATATCAACGCACAGCCCAAACCGCTGGACCTAGAGACTTGAAATTTTGCACAAAGATAGTTTATACAGCATAGGCATCCACTAAGGAAGGATTTTTGTAAATTTCATCCCTGAGGGGGTAAAATAAGGGTTAGCGAGTATAGATAGATACCTGTAGGTTATGTTTGGCGCGTCGCTGTATGTGCCGCTGGTGCTGGTCGTAGACGCGCTGCTGCTGGTCCTCGCGCAGCGCCTCGAAGCACTCGCGGCCCATCAGCAGCACGCGCACCTCGCCCAGCTGCTTGCCCGGCGTCACGTACCCGGTCTCCTCCAGCAGACGCTTGAACTGCTGACACCAACTGTCGGGATATCGTTTCATCATTCAATTATTCGATAAAGACCTAGCCGATACGCAGCTGAGTGGTAACAGACAAAAAAAATATTTTTTTTAAATTTATAATAACTAGAGTAAACCCGACCAAGCTACGCTGTAACTTTTCAAAAGAATAACTTTATTGATGATAACAAGCTACTAAAAAAATATACAATTCACAAATAGATGAGAAAACGGTACCAAACTATTTCCATATTGATATATAGATAATGGTATTATTTTTCTCTCAAGAACTGATTGAGCATCTCTATTGATCATGAATTAAAATATAAATTTTTTATATACATTTTATTTTGAAGATTAAATATATACTTACTCGTAATTCCTCTGCTCTTCTTGCGCTTCGTGGAGGAATGTCTTGAAGACAGCGGCGGCTTCATTCGACTCCAATACTTCATACGGAATCTTTTGGGATTGACCCAATGTCTACAAAAATAACAATAAATATTTTATACATGTTTCATATTTGAATAATTTATAGAATAAACTTTTACATGGATGGAGAATTATCAGTATTGGTAGTTTGATAACCTGTAACTTTTTAAATCTTAGGATTAGCTCGTAATAAACTACACTCCCACCATGATAATCATGTTGTGGCTAAAATTGGTAAGCGCACATAGGCTAGAAGGGAAACCACTCTTATGTGCAGCTTTCGGAACACAAGTGATAGGATTTGGTATTCTAGGCTCGGATATAGTACCCAGCCAGCCGGGTACATCATACAATAAGTAAATCAGAGATACTCCATACCTGATATCTAGCCCGTTCCCCGACCCTGAGCGTGGTGTCTATAGCCAGCGGGCTGTCCAGCTCCGAGCCTGACTCTGACCCAGAGTCACGGGACCGCGCCTCGCTGAAGTACACCGAGAAATCGCGGTGAGAGCGCAGCTGACGGACCACCATGGGCCAGTCGCTAATACAACAACAGAATAATTATATATTATTATGGCGCCATTTTGTCTCCGGCAGGGATTGTGTAATATTTTTTATGCATAAACAGTGCCACAATTGCTATCTCTCTCTGCGCTCGAGTGTAAGAAAAAAATAGCAATCACGGAACCGTCATTCTAATATAAATAACATAAAACTATCACCCTGCCTGTTCAAGTGCCAGGGATATTTAATGTATCTTAGCAAAAACCTATAATATAAGGGTGCATTTCCTTTGAATGTTGACGACCTGGGAAAAAATCCGACTATCTTTTTTGTTTTAATCTCCTTTTTAATTCACTCAAAAATATACTCCTTAATAATTAAATCCTGATATCTAGGTTTCCTAGAGAAACTATCGTTCTTTGGCCTATGATAATACTTGAAGTTAAATTTCATTGGAACTATTAAAATACATACTTCTCCTGTAAGTCTTCAGTGGGCAGCTGCATTCTTGACAACACCTGGGGCAGTTTGGCGAGCTGCTTGCGAAGTTTCTTAGCTGAACGTTCTTCTTTCAGCCGCCTTATATGTCTGCGGTACACCACCTTTGGGAAAATATCTAGTTGAGTATTTGTAAGAGATTTGCCTAAAATAATATATAATAACCTGGGGTAATTTTTTTCACACACAATACATATTTGATATTATGTACCAGATAACTGATATGCTAAAATATTACTTGTGAATATACAGAGTTAATATTTCAACTGGGCATGGATGGCCAAATCCTAGATTATTAGATTAAAAAAAAAAACAAATTCCTTGCTGTGAATGAATCCAGATGACTTTGTAAAAATAACACCTGTATTATTCCACAGTGTCGATGAAATTACTACTACTTTACGTTTGCTATTTTATTTTATACTTACTTGAGTGCCATCGTTTCCAAATTGCTGCACAAACTTGACCCACTCTGGATAGTGACAGAGTCTCTTACTAGCTGCCGACCACATCTCTCTGTTGACACAAACATTTCCACATTAAACAGTTTGATGATATAATATTCCATCATCATCATCATCTCAGCCGCAAGACTTCCGAACACAGGCCTCCCATGGAATCTCCCAAGGATCTCCAATGGAACCGGTCTTGGGCCAATAAACAATGCCGAAAGTCCCATATTCAGTTTTTAGGTATTATTATATTTTTACGCTATTCAGTAGTTAGATAAGATGGAAGACATAATACTGTGGACATTTATATTGAATACTAACTGTCCCCTTACTGGGGCTTACTTAGCTTATGTCCTTCTCCAGAGCCCAGACTACTTCTCTGCCAAATTTCAATACGATTGGATTTATAATATTAATGTGTATTTAATACTGTGTGATACAAATATAACATACTAGCTTCCACCCCGCGGTTTCACTCGTTTTCCCAGGATAAAAAGTATAGGACAGAAGTTATTCTATTTGTGGGCCAAATTTCATCCAAATCCGTTTAACTGTTACGAAGCCACACACACATACTTTTTAAAAGAAGTAGAATGTACTCACTTATGATCCTGGACGTGTATTCTGATGAGTTGGGTGAAGGCCTCAGTAACGAAGTCCAGGGTTTCCCTTCTTATTCGCAACGCTTCAGCATAATTTGCAACCTGGAGGAGAAAATATAGTAACTTCTCTAACAATTATCAAAGCGATGTGATTTAACCTACACTATCTATCATCTCATTAACTCATTTCTTCCACACAAGCCGTGGCCTTCCCAAAGAAGTATAGCATATGGTTCTTCAAGAAGGGCGTGAAGAGATTTATGTAGGGTCGGCAACGACCGAATGATAAGCGTCTATAGGCTACGACGGTAACCGCATACCATCACGCGAGCCGCTTCTCTGCTAACTTAGAACGGTGTTCATCAACATTTAATCAGCCGCTTAACCAAAGTGTGTCGATTAAATGTATGTCAATTTCGAGTTAACTGTTGTTTAAGCATGATTCAATGTTGATGAATACCAGCTTAAGTGGTATATAAAAAAAAACTAACAATCTCTTCTTTGTACTTTCTTATATTTAACAATCTTATTGGGGTGTATACCCCAATAAGATCCTATACAGGTTCTCCGGTATATTAAAATTACGTTTGCAAAAGTGCTACTCATAACACGAAAAATAATTTTCCTAATCGGTTCAGGCGTCTTCGAGTAATCAAGGAACATACATAAAAAATGAAAAAGATTCCGACGAATTGAGAACCACCTCCTTTTTTGAAGTCGGTTTAAATGGAACTTTTTAACATTTCTGACTCCACCAACCTTAATCCTAGCCTTAGACTTGTCAATCATCTGAGCCAGCAGAAAGAACGCCTGATCGACATTAACATTATCATGGCTAGAGGACTCCACGATGGGTATGCACCCCTTGAACTCCTTCCGTTGGACGAGCCGCTCAGCCTCCCTGATGCCCTGTTCACATGACTCGTCGTTCTTTGACGTCACTAGGACTACCGGCTTCTTCAGTTTGAGAATGTTCTGTAGGATTGCTGCTAGGATCTCGTTCTGGAATTATAGTGGTTTGTTAAATAAATATTGTGGTTGTAAGTTTAGATTTATTATATACAATTTCAATAAGTAATGTCAAATTTGCACGCTGAGGGTTGCATATTGGAAAACCGGCCAAGTGTATGTTGGAACATGCGCATTATACGGTTCCGTAGCCAGTACGATGTGGTGCAGTCTAAAATCTAAGATTGAACATAAATTAAAACATGTTACTCATTGCTCGTAAACTAATAAAGCCTACATACCGGAGATGGTTTTTTAAATTAATTGTATATGCTACTGTTGTGAATATTTTAATATATTTAGAAATAGCAGCTTAGTGGACACTCGACTCTCAAAACATTTATAAACTGATATATGATACTTCGAAAATGAATCTTTATATCACAGTGTGTTTGAGACAAACCTCAATATTTTTAAAAGATCTTTTATAATGATATCACATGACCAAACTATAAGGGTTTCTTGTTTGACTATGGAACCCTAAAAAGTATATGTATATCGAAAAAATTGTTGTTGCTCCCAGTAAGATAGATTTCTGTTGCCTATATATTAATACAAGCATACCTGTTTCTCCCAAGTCCTGCCGGGCACGAGGCTCACATCGTACACACACATAAACCCGTCGACCGTGAGCTTGCCGTCCGGCATCAACTTCTGTTCGTACTCCTTCTCTATGCCCAACTGGTTCTTGCACACATACATCAACTTCTCCGCAGATTGGAGCTTCGTGGCCACGCACCGTTTCACATATGTTTCAGTTTTACCTACTGTGGAGAATTTGAAGGTAGGGATTTCAATTTTTGCTGGTATTTGAAATAAATCTATATGAATTTTATGAGTGAGTGAGTTTGGTTGTTCACTCAGACGTGAATTAATTAGTCATGTACTAGTATCTGGCCCCTGAAAGACAGACTTTTGCCCTGCACTGTAACAGTATAGACAAATGAAACTACAAAATAGGTTCATTCAGAGAATTTTATCATAGATAAAAGACTAGTGGCATAAAGTCTAGAGATTTTCTGAGGTTATTTCTAAGTATTCCGTGAAAATCAACTATTTAGTTGAAAACAACGGCAAAATATTTACTAAAAAGGTTCTATACTATGTAGTTCTTTATAAGTCAAAAAAGTGACGGCATTTAACTTCGCTACCACTGAGCGTAGTCTTAAATTGCGGTCAAAATTAATGACTCGTGGATGTAATAATTAAGTAATACAAACAAACAAGTATGATTGACGGAACGTACACAATTTAACAGTAAACACGACACTAATTTCTACATGCCAGTGGCCTAGTTTATTTGAGGAAATATGCAATATAAATTAGAACGAAAGTAGAAGCAAACAAACATATATATAAAGTAGGTACAAGAGCGTTCACAAAGGGACCATAATATTGAGAAATGGAGTAGTACATGATTACTGAAATATACATAATAGATTCCGCCCCGCGGCTTCACCCGCATTCCCCAGGGATCTTATGTTTTACCGGGATACCAAATTTCATCGCGATCGGTTCAGCGGTTTAAGCGTGAAAGGTAACAAACAAACAAACAAACTCACTTTCGCATTTATAATATTATAGTTAGGATAGCCATCAGGTTTTCACGAGCTCCATTATCAAGCAATTCAATAGTAGTAAGATTAGGGAAACTAGTAAAATAGACTTCTGAAAGTTATGTATCTATAGGAAGATTACAATATGTGGGCATTTAGGAAGATTATCTTCTACACAGTGCAGTTGTTAGCTTTTTTTTTATTGGAAAGCATATGGCTATAGTAAAAGTAATTATTTAGTAGGAGAGAGTTGCTTAATATACGTAACTGAACAAATCCAAAACATGTTGGTTTAGTAGACAGACACCTGTATACTTTATCTTTCCATATTATAGATAGTTATAATGTACAGGGGGGCTAAAAAGGAAGCTCGAGCAATATTGCTAATGCAATTCATTTTTCCGAATTTACGGCAGATAAATCAATACCAAATCTTTTAATGAATTAAACTGTATATATGCGACTATTTTATTTGTATTGTAGTGACTGTTTTACATAAAATATATTGAAACTAGATGAAAACCCGGCTTCGCTCGGGTGAAATGTGACTCATAATACACAATCTTTTACAAAATGTAGGTAGATATTTTTGTAGTTATCGGTAGTGGTTAGCTCGCCGTATCAGACTATCGGATCAAAAAAACTGACGTGTATTCCCGGCTTTAAAGGCGCCAGTTTTAGGTGCGTTCAATTTGGATACGTTCATAAACTGTTTGGAATAAAAATCTAGTATTACAAATCAAAGTTACGAAAATTGCCTTAAATACAAAAATTACTTACATGTTACGCGAGGGGGTCAAAAGTTACGAAAAATGAAAAAAATTTAACCTTCTGGCAACACTGTCTGACAGCTCAATCCAATTCCAATTTATATAAAAAAACAACGGGAAACAAATATAATAGGCTATCAATAAAGGCTCATTTACACACAGAGAACACTGTCATCTCATGATTAGGCTGTATGGGCTAGAAACCTTTGCCTTCCCGAAATAAGGGAAAACAAAAGAAAAAACTGACACTGACTGACAGGGATGCGTTCATTGAAAATATGGCGGTACTGTGCTCGGCCAATATGGCGACTGCCATTTGCACCATTAAAATTTAACAAAATACTCGACAATCCGAATTTTGTGGATTGCGTCTTGCGATTTGTTGTCGACTCGAAACTATAATTTTTTTATGTTTTATTATTCAGGTAAGGTTTCAATCGAGTCTACCGTAACCCTTGACAGAATTATTAATATAGATATGTAGGATCTGCCGAGAATTCAAAAAATGAATAGCATTAGCAATATTGCTTAAGCGGCCTTTTTAGAGGGCCTGGTGTTTTGGATTTGTTCAGCTACTTATGTTACTGACTGTACAGCTCACCTTTAAACGGTTGAAAGCATGCGTCGTCCACAAACTCCGTCTGCTCGACGATCTCGAACCTGTACTCCTGGTCGTCATTCTCTTTATGGACACTCCCCCAGTAAAGAAAGTGATCGTTATTCACTACTCGTCCGCTGAAGTCCGACTGGAATATTTAAGGGACTTTTAGTTGAGTTAAAGGTTTGATGTTTTACATAGACAATTATACGGGATAAAAAAATGAAGATATCAGTAACTGTTAGCTACTAGACTGGCTACCACCCTCAAGCAGAAAATCTGTCGCCAAACACCTACCGATGTGTTCCAGTAGCTATAACTAAGATACAGTTCCTTCTAGGTTTTGTGTGCTTTCCATCTTCGGTCATATCATCACATGTCATTGTATACTATAGCGATATTGTTGTGAAACATAATGCACGCGAATTATATAGCCTTTTCTATCATTTAAGAACCTTATATAAAAGTTGTACTTAAACATGAAATCTATTTTGTTCTTTTTTTTTGTTATGTTATTTTGAAATTGTCGTCTTATATATATTTAATCTAATGTAACCTTGCAGAGTTTCATGCCGGTACTTCTCAGTTAAAGGCCGACTTCCGTTCGCTGAAAACTTCTGTGGCATCGACGTTCAAATAATAATATGCCCTCTTAAATTGAATGGCTTTGACTTTCGACTTTGTCTTTTGTGTAAAATAACGCACCTGACTAAGCACACAAATGTGGTCGACATTGTAGTCATCGGCGTGCGTGCGGACAAATCTGTTGCAGAGACAAGATTTGCCCACACCTAGCTGCCCCTTGTCTTTCTCAGTACCTATAAGACAAAATAAACATTATTCCAAACAAAACATTAAGACTATATCGTGGCAGATCTAGCAGTGATGGCAGGATGAGGTGAGCTGATGAGTTTTGAGAGATGGATTCAGACTAGAAACCTAAATGGAGAGGAGTAGAACAATGTAGGTGGTAACTTCAGTAAATTCGACTTTCATAAGTGCCCTCTTAGGGCGGGCCCAAACTGAATAAATGGCTTTGAATTTGACATTAAAGCTGAAGAGTTTGTTTGTTTGTTTAATCTCAGGAACTACTGGTTCGATTTGAAAAATTATTTCAGTGTTGGATTGCCCATTTATTGAGGAAAGCTATAGGCTACTTTTTATCCAGGGAAAACACAAGATCCCTCGGGGCAGAAACCGCAGGGCGGAAGCTATTATAGGATAAGATAAGTCTGATTAAAACGATATTTAAGTAAACACTCGTAGGTTAATTGTATAAAGATAAAAAATTCTTCCAACAATTTCCCATACAAATAATAATCGGTTGGCTCGCGAATGGGACGCGCGTCCCAAAACTACCTACAAAAACTAGAATTCCAGGAATCGCGAGACAACTTATTAAAACAATAACCTCCATAAAATTTATAGGTATATTCACTTAACATTTATCTTGTTTTAAACATGCTCTACTTATCAGCTTTCTCCTTCAATAAACAAATTTGAATCCACCCACATGTTGTGATAACAGGAAGTGAAATAGATAATGATATCTCACAATAGATGTGATAGTCCATTCATTAATGTTATGCTACTATTGTCAATGAAACCTGTTTCCTTTCATTCAATTAAAAATGTACTGTGCTGTGTGACTAGGATTATTTTGATAGTGTACTGGCCTAAACTGAATAAAGGGCTTTGACTTTAGCTCTATTTCTCTATGAAATACAAAATAAATTACACAAAAATGACTCTCCAGTCTCAGTAAACAAATAAAAAATATTATGGGACACTATTCCTCACGCACGGCCATCTGACCCCAAACTATTGGGCTATGGAAGCCAGATAACTGACATGTAAAAATATATTTATATAGATAATTACACCCAGAGTCAGGACAAACAGAAACATGGTCGGTCATGCACACAAATGTTTGTCCTGAATGGTAATCAAACCCACAACCTGTGGTGTGATAGATTAGGGTATCTACCAACCATGCCAACCAGCCCGTCAGTGTTTAAGGAGATGATAGCTCAGTGGTAGTGACATTGGCCACCGCGGCGAAGGTAGTGAGTTCAAACCCTAATGAGCTTGAGCTTTCAGTGAAGAAAAACATTGTGATGAAACTATAGAATGGTGGTAGAGTACTTTGTAGTACCCGCCTGGCTGGCTACCACCCTCAAGTTGAAAACCTGTCGCCAAAACACCTATTGGGATGTTCCGGCAGCTACACTTCAGAGCCAGTTCCTTCTAAGCATTATGTGCTAACCACCTTCGGCGACATCATCACTCATTCAATTACCAATCATCTGTTTCACTAGTATTTTAGATGGAACTGTTGTGTATGTAAACTGTGGGTACTTTGTTAGACCTTTTTATTAAAAAGGAAACTTAAGTAGGGTAGACTAAGATCTGTATCTGTCATATCTTGCTACCTAGCACAATAAATGTTCTTACATTAAATAGTGTTTTCTTAAACATAACAGTGGCGACGAGTACAAAAAAGTGATTAAAAATGGACACAAAAGCTGTTAAATTCAGTGAATATAATCCACAGACTGATAATTGGGAAAATTACATAGATAGGTTAAAATATTGTTTCGAAGCAAATGGGGTCGTATCGGACGCCGCAAAACGGGCGAATTTCTTTACTATTTGTGGTGCACAAGTGTTTGAGACACTTTTAGCACTAATTACACCAAAAAAATCAAATGAAGTGACATTCAGTGATGTTGAATCAATATTAACCAAACATTTCAGTCCGAAACCAAATGAAATTTCTATGTCATACAAATTTTACAAGCGCGATCAACTACAAAGTGAAGCAGCATCTGAATTCATAGCAAAGCTCAGAAAATTTAGTTCTGGATGTAACTTTACAAACTTGGAACGAATGTTACGTGATAGACTTGTATGCGGCATGAGTGATAAAAAATTACAATATGAACTTTTGAAAAAGGACAATTTGCAATACCAGGACGTGGTAGACGCTATGCTATCCTCTGAAAGTGCAGGGAAAGATGTCCGTATGATTAATGGTACCAGTACCAGTACTGGGAATGTAATATCACATGAAAGTGTCGATACTAATATGGGGGTTTCAATGACTCCCAAACACGAACCTATGGACATAAATGCAGTTCAAGCAAAAACCAACAATAGATTTTGTTTTCGTTGCGGTGATCGACATGGTGGAGAATGTCGTTTTGTGAATACTGTGTGTCGATTTTGTAAGAAGAAAGGACACTTGGAGAAAATCTGCATTTCTAAAAAAAGAAGTTCAAATAAACGAATAAATTTCGCTGAAGACGAATTTGAAGGAGATATGAACGGTATTTACACCTGTGAGGGTACGACAAAACGTATACCACCGTACAACGTGAACGTGATGTTGGATGGAGTACCGGCGGTGATGCAGGTTGACAGCGGCGCCAGCTTCTCATTGATCAACGAGCGTACGTGGCGTGCGCTGCGTGCGCAGCACCCGCGAGCTTCTTTGTGTACTACAAAACACGGTTTACGCACGTGGACGGAAACACCAGTTATAGTGCTCGGACAAAAGACAGTGTGTGTAGAATATAATGATGTAAAATGTGATCTCAATATCATTGTAGCTAAGGGTGTTGGGCCAAATTTATTAGGGCGCGATTGGTTCACACCGCTGAATATTTCATTAATATTAAATATTAATTTTGTTGTATCAGATACTGATCAGTTAATGACAGACGAAGTTTTAGCAAAACATGGTCAAGTTTTTATGGAGGGTTTAGGTACTTACCGTGGAGACCCAGTTGCCATACATTTAAAGTCGGGTGTTACACCGAAATTTCTAAAGGCTCGCCCTGTCCCTTATGCTATAAAAGACAGAGTGGAGGTCGAGATCGATCGCTTGGTTTCGGAAGGAGTACTTCGCGCCGTGGCATACTCTGAGTGGGCGACACCAGTCGTACCGATCGTAAAGAAATCGGGCGAGATCCGACTATGCGGTGATTATCGCAGTACAGTTAATCAGTCTACCGAGTCAGATACTTATCCTATGCCTACAGCTAATGAAGTTTTCGCTACAGTCGCTGGAGGCAAATTTTTTACTACATTAGATTTGGAAAGGGCTTACACACAAGTGATTGTTGACGAAACTACAGCCAGAATGTTGACATTAAATACATGTAAAGGTCTATTTACAGTGCACAGATTAGCTTTCGGAGTAAAGGCGTGTCCAGGTATTTTCCAACGATTAATGACAGCGTTACTGGCTGGCATTCAGGGCGTTGCTGTACTGATTGATGACATTATAATCAGTGGAAGGACTTTTTCAGAGATGAGCCAGCGTTTAGATACAGTACTGGAACGAGTTAAAAAAGCTGGTTTAAGGCTGAATAAGAAGAAATGTAAATTTGCAAAGCAATGTGTAGAATTCCTTGGTTTTGTCATTGATGGAGAGGGCATTCATCCTGCGCCCAGCAAAGTGGACTCAATAAAAAAAACTCCAGAGCCAAAGAATATCCAAGAGTTGCAAGCTTTCTTGGGTCTTTATAACTTCTATGAAAGGTTCATACCACATAAAGCCACAATACTAGAACCGCTTCATCGATTATTGATTACATCTCAAGCATGGCAGTGGGCTGAAGATGAACAAAATAGCTTTGACACAGCAAAAAGCCTAATTTCTTCTGAATTAACACTAATTCATTATGATTTGAAGAAAGAATTAATACTTACATGCGACAGTTCAGAATACGGCGTCGGTGCGGTATTGTCGCACGTAATGGAAGACGGCCAAGAACGGCCAATAGCTATGGGCTCTAGAACTCTGCATTCTCATGAGCGTCGCTATTCTCAACTTGATAAAGAAGCAACATCGATTATGTTTGGAATCAAAAAATTTCACAACTACTTAATGGGAAGATCTTTTACGGTGATTACTGATCATAAACCATTGTTAGGCATATTTGATCCAAGGAAACCAATGCCAAGTATGTTGTCACCTCGTTTGACTAGAATTGCTATTGCACTTACATCACATGACTACAACATTGAATACAAACCTGGCTCCCAGATAGGAAGCGCAGACAGTCTCAGCCGTTGGCCGCAACCAGTACCGGAACAACCCGAACAGCAATTGTATGAAGTCTTATTGATGGCAGAGACACCTGAAGACTTTCCATTTGATGCTGAACAGATTGCATCAGAGACAAAAAAAGATAGAACGCTATCACGTGTTACTCATTACGTTCTAACAGGTTGGCCGCTTAGAGTTACTGACAGTGATATGCGTCCATACTGGTTACATAGGGCAGAGTTGTCTTTGCAAGAGGGTTGCCTCCTATTAGGTTGTCGTGTAGTTGTTCCACCACGACAACGAGAAGTTACCTTGCGCACCCTACACGCTACTCACAATGGCATCGTACAGACTAAAGCATTAGCCAGAAGCTATGTATGGTGGCCACGTCTTAATGAGGATATAGAGGCTTTGGTTAGTGATTGTATGAGATGCCTTGAGAACCGCCATATGCCACCCAGAACTACTCATGAGTGGATAATTCCTACAAGACCATGGTCACGTATTAATATTGATTTTGCAGGACCATTTCAAAACAAATACTTTTTAATAATTGTTGATGCTCATTCCAGATGGCCAGAAGTTTTTGTTGTGAATAATATGACTTCTGAAACGGTTATTCGACATCTAAGAATGATTTTTGCTACTCATGGGTTATGTGAAACATTGGTCTCAGATAATGGTACATCATTCGTGTCTAATGAAACTGAGCAATTTTTGGCTGCAAATAAAATTAAACACATTACAACTGCTCCATATCATCCTGCTACTAATGGTTTAGCAGAAAGAATGGTACAAACCGTTAAGGACAAGTTGCGCAAGTTGGACAACTCATCTTGGGATATTAAAATTCCTAATATGTTACTGGGACTACGGGCTACACCCTGCGCAAGTACAAATAAGAGTCCAGCTGAGCTCTTGATGAACCGACGTCTACGTACTCTTTTAGATTCTATTCATCCAGATAATATCCAGTGTAAAAAAACTGAACAACAAATTGAAAAGAATTCAAAAAACAAACAAAGAGAAACAAATATTGGTCAACAAGTAATGTACAGGAATTATGGCAGAGGAGCGAGGTGGTTGGCAGGCAAAATTGTTACTAAAGAAGGGCCATCTAAATATTCGGTTATTACTAATGATGGGTCGATAGTAAATAGACACATTGATCAATTAGTTACAAGAAAGTCACCAAACTCAGAAATTATAGAGGAAGGAAGTGACCAAAGAACACCTACAGAAGAAAGAAATGTTATACAAAAGAATATTGTGAGTCAGGATAATGATGATCAAAGAGTTGAGATGTTGCCTAGCCAGGATACGGATGACATAATACAAATACCAAGTTCATCTGAGTGGGCAGACATGTTAGGAATACCAAATACTGCCGAAGTAGAATACTCTGGCGGAAAGCTTAAAAATAAATTGTTTACTCGTAGTAGTATGCCTTATGCAAGACCTAGTACTAGTGATAATAACTATCTTTGTTAGTTGATTATTGTATTGTATTTTGTAGCTAAGAGTTTATTGTTGTTTTGGTTAGAGTATATTTTAAGTTCATTTATTACTATGTTTGTGTTATTAGGTACTTTTCAAAATAATGTTTATGTTACTATAGTTTTGTTATTAGTTACACTTGGGGGGAAGGTATGTTGTGTATGTAAACTGTGGGTACTTTGTTAGACCTTTTTATTAAAAAGGAAACTTAAGTAGGGTAGACTAAGATCTGTATCTGTCATATCTTGCTACCTAGCACAATAAATGTTCTTACATTAAATAGTGTTTTCTTAAACATAACAGAACTAATATGGTTTTTCTGGGATTAAAAGTAACTTATGATTTCTGGACCTCCAGTTATCTCTATTATCTATACTAATATTATAAAGCTGAAGAGTTTGTTTGTTTGTTTGAATGCGCTAATCTCAGTCCGATTTGAAAAATTCTTTCAGTGTTGCATAGCCCATTTATTGAGGAAGGTTATAGGCTACTTTTTATCCCAGGAAAACACAAGATCCCTCGGGAACGCAGGTGAAACCGTGCGGAAAAGCTAGTATTTCATATTATTATATTAGATTACAGCATATAGTCAAGGAAACAGATATAATTCATTAACCCCTTGGATTGCGAAAGAGATGTGCTCCTTGAAACAACATATTAATAATAATAATAAAATAGTTAATTTTAAATTACTTCACTTCACTTTTTTGCTTATATGGCTTCAGATGTGTTTATTTACACAATTCCACCAGTGTCAGGGTGTTCGAAGAATGGAGATTGATTGATCGGTAATCAAAAAATATTTTTCAAAATTGTCAAATCATTACTATGCCTAAGCATGAGGCCTGATAATAATGAGGCCCTATGCTTAGGCATAGTAAATTTAGGGCCTCATTTATTATAAAATTAGTATTGAATTCTTAAAAGAAGACAACATAGTTTCATGAGAAAGAGAGAATGAGTGAAAGTGAAAGAGGGAAACCTGTGACTATTTATTTTTTAAATATACCTATTTGACCATGTAGAAGGACTAAATGTACTTAAGTATTGTATACATAAAGCACATCTCACATAGCATTTACTAACTCAATAAACCATTATCAACCATCTGATTTAAATTAGCCTGTTCCACAACCATAAATAATGCCATAAATTCCCTAGATATTAATTAATTTAACTACCAGTTAGTGTTTACTCACTATAATTAAACTCAAGTGTTTAAATGGTTACCACAAGTCAACCAAAGTACTTGTAATCTAATTGAATTAAACGAAGCAAGTTCAATTCATACTAGCTGTGAAACTATGAATGAGGTATGAAATTGATTCAAGATAATTAATTGAGGTAGTGAAGTAAACCAAATGTCTCAGGACCTAACGTAAAAAAATAGGCTGAAATCAAACCTGATGTATTATTAGGTACAATATGATAAATAATGTGTTTTTCTTACCAGATAGGCCAACAACAGAGACAGTGACCAGCTTTCCACCAGCATTATCCAACTTCTTAGCCATTTTTAGAATTTATCACTCAAATGGTATACAGTAGAACAAAGCTTGATAATTATTTGATACACACATCACAACACTAGGCAGTCTGTTCGACGATACCACTGACTTCAAATATGTACATGAGTTAACGAAAACCTGTGAAAATTGGTAAGCTTATGAAAATTACAGAAGCAAGTAAAAAAAATACACTTTTGTACTTTTTGTTGTGAATAAGATTTTATAATTAATTAAGTGTTATATAATACTAGTTCTATGTCTTGTTAATAACAGTAACAGTAAATACTATATCAATTAGCCACTGAGGAAATGAGATGTTAGAAGCGATCGCCAGATGTGCCGACAATGAACATACGCCCTGGCTGCATACCTACGTATAAGTTACACAAAAATACCCTATTGTGAATTATATTGAAAAATTAAGAGATTACGATCAATTACATTAGCAAATAAAGATTTAGCAATATTTCTTTAGTCCTTTCTATTGCTCTGCACTTTGACACATGAAATTTTATGAAAAAGAAGAGCGATTATTTTAATTGCAATCAATCAAATATATAGTTAATTTATCACGTACATAGCTAATTTTATGTGGATGATGTTATTTTACATTAATTTCTAATCCAATGAGATTATTTTATTGTAGAAAACGCAGTAGGTAGGTATCTAATAATTTATTTCTTGACACAACTCGCTTTGCTTTGTACTCAGTGTTACCAACCTTTACCAAAAAAAATCCCCAAGTTTTTTTCTAAATTTCCCTAAAAATCCCTAAATAGAATAAATATTATACAACTAAATTATTTCGAAGCTCTTAAAATAAAACGTTACATATTAAATTAATAAAATATTTTACTGAATAAATACAATCAAGCAAAATTGTTAATTATTTCCAGAACCGCGTCATCATCCTGTTCCTCGTTTTCGTTTGACGTCTCATTTTTGAAATCATACATACGTACTTGATCATGTCCTCATCATGTAATTTTTTATTGTCCCATGGATAAAAAAGGCAGGCAGCGTCAATAATGCTAAAGCAATTTTTAAAATATTTTCAAATAGTTTGCAGTTACCAGCATAGCAATCTTAATAATAATATAATTCTGCATAGAATGTAGCTGGTGAACTTGACACATGTGTCCATGTTTTATTTTGCAGTTGATGCCATTACGATTCGACGTCATTTTTGTTGCCTTATATAGAACTTCGGTGGAATTTTTCCAAAATAATTTTTAAACTGAGCTTAACTTGCGATGTGGCAACTTCTGGATAAATGCGCCGCGCAGTTCACTCGTTTCATATCGTGCGCAAAGAGGATGTAATCACTACGTTCTAAGAAGCGGGACAAATGGGATTTGTAATAGTATGGTTTATGCGACTAAAATTCATACCAACATGACAGCAATATACTACTTCATCTTCAGGACCAAAATAAAAATAAAATTAGGGATTTCCATAAACATCAAATAAACATATCGATATTAATAGCGGTATTTTAGAGTGGGTAGTCAAGCTAAGTAGTTTTATTTTATTATGGTATTAATTAATAATAGTTGTTCATATATTTTCATTTTTTTAATAGGTAAAATTAATCTTATTGATGTTATAAAAATTCGTAGTTATTTATTTTAAATGCTTGGTAGTCCAGCTACTTCGTCTTTGACTGCAGTTTAAAGTCCTGCAATACAAATAAACGTACGTTACTATGATGCGACATTATTACTGATATTAAAGGGGTACCAAGATTTTGGCGTTCTTTTCAGCCACCGTTTAAATTTTTTTCTTCATACAGTGACGCACGATATAATTAAATAAATAAATATTCTGGGACATTATTCCTCACACACGGCCATCTGACCCCAAACTAAGCAGAGCTTGTACTATGGAAGCCAGATAACTGATATACTACATATACTACTTTTCTTTTGTAAATACATACATATATAGATAATTACAACCAGACACAGCACAAACAGACATGTTTATGCACACAAATGTTTGTCCTGAGTGGGAATCGAACCCACGACCTGCGGCGTGATAGATAGGGTATATTACCTACCACGCCAACCGGCCCGTCAAATGCCATTGCCTTAAATTAATAGATTCCTATAGTACCTGCACTGGGCATGCCTGTACTGTAGGGACATACTTAATAATAAATATGACTACATGAAAAAACTACATTAAATATGAAATAATATAATCTGTACTCACCGGTCTTAATTTATGGAAATTTTGCGATCTTTTTTTATGACTTTGCCGACTTGTCTTCAAGTGGCACATTTCGCAAGTTATTTTGCCCATTGTTTTATAGGTTCTTAATTGTATTCACACTACAAACACTTAGAGCTAGTTGTGATTGAAATTTGTAAAGCTAAGTTTGTAAAATTTCACCAAAACAAACTGCACTGGTTTATCCGTCCTTGAATTAAATACAAACTGTCACAAACCCACAGACAACAAAGAAGATATAATCACAGACAATCTGCAGCGAAATATAACCCGTCTCGTTTCGAAAGCACACTGTTGTCTAATAGATAAAGAGTGACGATATTATTTCCAACTTAGAGGGATTATAGTCGACATTAAAAAGGAAGCATAAATCATACAACCGACATCGTTTTAGGAAGTTGCGCCAGGCTGATCGTGCGTTCCTTTCTATGCACAAAACTGAAAACACATGTTTTGTTTTTGCAAGTTTCGTTTGAAATCCCTAAAAAAATCCCCAAAATATTCCAGTCCCCAAAAATGTCTCTTTTTACACTTCTAGCCTTAGAGAATCTAGATTCTCTAAGCTTCTAGCATCTAAATTTAGGGGCAAAATCCCTAAGTTGGGAACCGTTTTTGTACTGCAGAATTGCCAAATGTAAAAAAAAACACTATGGTTGGTTTACATTTTCTTTTTTCCTATAAGTGAGATAGAGTCATAAAAATCGGTATAATAACTACACTATTGATATAACTTTTAATCGACTAATGCCTATGCTACGACCACATATTCAAAGCAGATATTTATCGGGTGGGAGTCGGTGAACTCTCTTCCCTACTATATGGTAGAGTTGTGTAGCTCGGTAAAGATATTATATATCTTTACCGAAGATATAATCTCTCTTTATATCATATGATTTCCAATTATATCTTAATAATCTTTTAAGATATGGTTTCAATTTGAGTGACTGAACTAAAGGTGATTGACACGTAGTTGATGGGTAAAGTATATCTCTCGCTCTTCTAGCTCAGACAGAGATAGATATTGCATACGTCGTAAAAAAGAAAGAGACTAGTGATTATTAGCGATACGAAGCACTGCGCACTTGCGCTGGCCGTAAACATTCAAAATTGTTAATATTTATTCAAACCGTTTTGTTTTAGTTACTTTACGAATTATGTCTACGACTGATTAATAGTAATTTTGTGTTTACTTTTTTTTATCACAATTATAGTTTAAGTTACGTTTAGTGTATCGGATTGAAATATATTTTGTATATAGATATACTGTTAATAAATATATATACACTTGCGTGCAAAAAAAATCGACCCAGTCCGCATGCTTTGGTTAAAAGCACGCTAGTTCAAAAACTAAAACTAATATAAAAAAGTTTTAATACTGTTTGATGGACAAAAAAGTAACGTTTCATTAAACATCATGTCACTGTCACAAAATTGATTTTAGAGACTTAAAAACAAGAACAGTTGAAACTACTCAGTATTTTATTGGCTAATTTTGAAGGTTTATGGTTAAAAAATCGTAAAATTGGTAAGAAAAAATTTGATTCAATAGCTTGTATTGCCACCTCTTACTTTTATTGCAGCTTCTATCTTGTTTTTCATCGACCTTAGTAATGTTTGGACGAATTCCTGAGGTATACCTTCCCACTTCTCTTGGACAGCCACCTGGAGGGTTTCTGCAGGATGAGTCCTGGCCCTGACCCTTCTCTTAAGCTCATCCCATTGATGCTCAATAGGATTAAAGTCAGGGCTCCTTGCTGGCCACTCCATAACGGGGATTCCGACCTGGTGTAATTACTCGAAAACTGTTGCGGCAGCATGTGGTCGGGCGTTGTCATGCATGAGCATAAAACCTTCGCCTACAAAACCAGCGTATGGCATGACATGGTGTTTCACCACTTCCTGGATGTATCGTTGAGCAGTCAGAGTGCCCAGATGAGGCCCGGATACGAACTCAAGATCAGTCTTTCCTTCTAATGAAATGCCACCTCAAACAGCAAAACTTGGGCCTTTCGGATGAGTGTAAAATCAATCTTCATGGAAACTATGGACGAAGAAGAGTGTACCAAAGAGAGGGAGAGTGATTTGCACAGGCTTGTATTGAGTAATGAGTGGCATTTGAGGGAGGTTCATGGACTGTTTGGGGGTGGCATTTCTTTAGAAGGAAAGACTGATCTTGAGTTCCTCTCCGGGCCTCGTCAGGGCACTCTGACTGCCCAACGATACATCCAGGAGGTGCTGAATTAATTGCTTGCTCGGTCTTAATTTTAATGAAAAAATATACTATCATCCCTCAAAAGGACCGTACTTCATTTATTATGACCTTATATAAATAATAAATAAATAATTAAAATGTAAATATCATGAAAACAAAAGAATGCAATATTTAAAAATCATAATTTCATCTTGTATTTTTTTGAATTATTGTTTTTTTTTCAATTTGATTAGTGAATTTGTGATTATAAATTTGTATTATGTCTGCTAAATGAGAATAAATGCGTAAATGCTAGTAAATATTTGTGGAAACTGTTTTGGCTTATGTACTATCTTTATATATTAGTTATAATTGTAATATATATAAAACGGATGTAAAAAAAAGACGGATGCCTTCTTTCATAGAAACGGTGTGAAGCCACGCAACTCCTACACTTTCGTGTGCATACACGAGCTAACACTCACACAGATACACTAAGTCGGACAATCCACCGCCATTACGCTCCGAGCCCCAACGCCCGTAAGTTTTGTTATGCGCAAGTAAAAATTGGGAAATATGCCGTCTTGTGTGGTGCGGTGGTGTAAAAACTTCACGAAAAAATACAATAAGTCCCAAGGAATAACCTACCATGCATAAGTAATGTTTTAAGTTAAAGATACGTGATAATTTTTCATAATTAGGTTTTGTTTACTTTTGTATGAAATCGGGATGTCAAAAACAGCAGTGCTACCAGTTTTTTTTAGGAAGAAAAGTGTGTGTGTGTGCAAGTCACACATGGTAGAAGTGAAACTTCTGAAAAGTCCCTGATTAAAATTCTGACGGAAGTAACGCTTACTAAAAAACATTGGTCGCCATGGCAACCAATGTTTTTCGCTAGCTAACTTCATACCTTTATATTTTAAGATGTCAGACATTAATTCAAAACTAAGAAGATAAATAAGATAAATGGCTAGGCTGTATGAGCTAGAACCCTTTGCCTTCCAAAATACGGGAAAACATAATAAAAGCAACATGGCGCGTAACCGAAAAACGTGAGGATTTGCTACAAAAAATCCCTAAAAGTGGTTAATTGGGAAATCTGTATTTGTTGCATTTGTTAGTGTTTTTTTTGTAGCATTTAATTAATGTAAATTTAACGTAAATAATTAAGTGTTAATAATTTACAAGTCATGAAAATAATGTACGTAATGTAAATACTTAAGTGGATGTAATGTGATTCATGTAGTGTAAATAATAAATTATTTTGGCAGTGTACTTATGTTGTAAATAATGTAAACTTAATATAAATGTAATGTAAATAATTTACTTAGTGTAAATAATATAAACGTAATGCAAATAATGTGGATGTAATGTCATTCATGTAATGTAAGTAATATCTACATTATTTTGGCAGTGCACTTGTGTGTTTTCATTTCAATTATTTTGTAATTAAAATAAAATATTAAAATATAATAAAATATTCGCAATGAGAGGTGGTTCCATCCATCTTTTTTTTACATCCGTGATATATAAGCTGTTTGTTTCCCTTCATAAATAAATGAACGTTAATAATAATAAAAAAAAGCCTGTAACAACATCACTAAAACTATAAAACCCCTAAAAAACATTCCATCCCACTCATTTCCCCCCTAAGTTTGGGGGGAAATCCCCTAAGTTGAGAACCCTACTTGATGAACCGCTGTACAGCAGCGCAGCGCAGGATGGTGTGTGTCAAAGAGTAAAATAATATACCTATACAGGTGTATGTGCTAAACGTCCAGCAACGCGTCCTTGAGCCTTGTATAGCGGCGCTGGATGGTAAATAGCCTTATGCGATGATCGCATAAAATAATTCAATACTGAGTTGTGCAAAACTCTAATAACTACCCCGAGTGTAAACAATTAACGTTGGAAAACGCCTACTATCACGTTAGCGTTTACGACATTTTTCTATAGGAATCGGCACAGCGCCTCTCGCGGAATACTCATGGAACGAATTTCTTCCATACAATTTTTTAGTAAACGCAAACGTGATTGGAAGCGTTTATTTACGTAAATTCTTCACACTCAGGGTACAGAAAAGTAGTATTATGTAGTATATCAGTTATCTGGCTTCTTAGTACAAGCTTTGCTTAGTTTGGGGTCCGATGGCCATGTGTGAGGAATAAATGAAATTATTTATTCAAATCAAATCTAAACTCATTTATTCAGTTTAGGCCCTAATAAGGCACTTATGAACGTTACAATACAATGAAAATGATTCTACCACCGGTTCGGAATACACTCAAATATTAATTCAAATGGGCCTTCACAGGCGTCAGGCACTTATGAAATGAAAATATTTTTTATTCAAATAGGCCTTCACAAGCACTTATGAATAGTCTGACTCTAACGCACGGTTCGGAAGGTTGCTTTTACTGAGAAGAGCCGGCAAGAAACTCAGCAATTACTCTTTTCAAAACCAACTCAGATTCATTACATCAAATTATTTATCTAGTCTCACTGACAATATGTGTGTGTTATATGACAGTAAGGAAAAAAATATATCAAAATTATGAGTAACTTAGTAAACAAATGGATTGCAAACTTAAGCAGACCAGCCCCCACAAGCAGCACCTGTTCACAAGTATGACGCATGTGGCAGCCATCGCCCTCCTCGCACATATTATAGGGAAGTGAGCGACCCGCCACACGACGCCGCCGCAAGCAAAGGCCCTAAAGTGAGCATGACTAACTTAAGCTTACTACAAATAATACAAAGAGAAACTATTTCAAGAAATACGAATTATAACACACGAATGAATAGTCAGGCTCTAACGCACGGTTTGGAAAGTTGCTTTTACTGAGAAGAGTCGGCAAGAACAATAATGTCCCAGAATATTTATTAGATATAAGGAACTAAGTAAGCTTAAGGCTGGGAATATACGTCAGATTTTTTCATCCGATAGTCTGATCAGACTATCGGAAGGCGTTGGAGCCATTACTTTGTTTGAACGTACAATACACGTCCGATTCAATAGTCGGACGGAATTGTATTGAATGTTCGCCGGCTTCCGATAGTCGGATCCGACTATCGGATAAAAAAAACTGACGTGTATTCCTAGTTTAAGTAGGACTGAGCGGACGTTTGCCGAATATTGGATGGATTAACTGCGGGCCAAAACAACACAAGTTGTTGTATTTTTAGAGAATAAATTTATTATGGTTTTTTTATGTAGGTAATATCGTCTGCAGAAACATGTACTAAAAAAAGCATTGTCATACAATTTTTAGATATTACAACACCAATTTTGACAGTCCATTACGAAAACACAAGCGCATAAATGTCTCCCCGCGATATTTTCCTGAGAAATGACTTCTACAAATGATGGAAAAGACGTGAAAAGTAATCATACAAGTGGCCCAAAAGGCAAAACATATTACATTGAACTTTACAAGGTGAGTTTTATTCTTATAATCATCAAGATCAGCTTGCATTATGCGACGCCGTTGTGGTAGTAAAGTTCACTTACGTCCGCCATATTTGTCTTCCACTAACTCTTGTTTTCATATTTTTTGATGTATTACTCGTTATTTCTAATGAAAGATGATGGGATGATACGTAAAAAATTATGGTATGTTACAATAACAATATAATTAGATGTCGCGTGTCGTATTTGTAGTTGGATGTGCGCATTTTGTGTACTCTGAAAAATCATCAAGATACTCGTAATTACTCGTATAATTTGTCGATTTATCGTTCGATCTCAGCGATAAAGCTTGAAGTGGTCAAAAAATTATCGTAGAGGGTTTTCAGAGGTTTTCATTCGTAGTTTGAGCCTGATGTGTGGTCATCCGTCATTTAGAATGTGGTCATCATTATACTCTGATAACAGGCATACATACAGCAGCCATAACAAAACATGCCGTGGTCACGTACGTCTTATTTACATTGCATATAAAAAACATTAACAATGAGTGATATAATAATATCCATCTATCTACATACAGGGGTATAAGCTATCAGCTGTTTGACTACATGTGTCACCCAGTGTTACTTGTATTTTAGTTGGTTCCAGTGTCCACTCTCCACCATATTGTTTGCATGAAACTAAGTCACATGGCACTTCAATAATTAAATATTTATGAAACAAAACATAACTTTCAATGGGCATTGTAATGTTGGACAATCAGTAATGTGGTTTTTGATTATAGTTTACAGTAAACAGTTTTTTTTTGAAAATTATTTTTTATGTCTCACTATTATGTTCCAAGTATTGAATGAAAACACAGGCTTTAGGAAATTTTTGTGTGTTTGAAATAATAATTTGAGACAGGTAAAGCATAGCGATAGTCGCTCAAAGAGCAGCTCGACTGGGGAAGTACCTCCACCTCACATAATACTGCAGTCAAATAACTTATAGTTGTGTTCCTGCACGTGAGTAGCAGTGAGTAAGCATGTGGGAAGGGTCGGCACCATGCGAGTGAGACTACGGTAACCGCTTACCATTAGGCACCCCACCTATGCTGTATGCTTGATTGCCGACAATGTAGTATAAAAAAAATCAAGATGCTTGTCAATTACTATGTAGCAGAATAGATACAATAGGCATTAATTAATAATCTGCATGATCCTAGGTTTGACCAATTCCACTATGTAAAAGAATAGTTAAATAAACTCAAAACTTACAAGTGTCTATAGTAAACACTTCAATGCTAAATTAAACTATCAATAATTGTTGTTACACTGTAAATGTAACTTCACCTTTTTTTGTAAGAAGTAGTGTAGTTAGTGCAATTACACTGTTAAATTATGAAGAATATAATAAAAATGGTTTGGAATGTATCCTCACGATAGATATTTAAAAAAACGGATTTTTAACTGACCCAGAATCAGAAACTAAAATGATATTCTATAATGTATTTTTGTTAAATTTTTATTAAGTCTGAGATTGAGACTTGTTGAATGTTGTTTTCAAACTAAATTAGGAGCAATTTAGGTATTATTAGGTACAATAAAATTTTTGGTTTGTAAATTTTAATGTTTCAAATGACACAACCATAATTGGTGATTAAAACAAGTGGTCACATCATCATATAATAATTACTAGCTTCCGCCCCGCGGTTTCTCCCGCATTCCCGTGGGATCTTATGTTTTCTCAGGATAAAAAGTAGCCTATGTGCTATTCCAGACTATAATCTATCTCTCTGCCAAATTTCATCCAAATCCGTTCAGTAGATTTTGCGTGAAAGAGTAACAAACATACATCCATACTCACAAACCTCCTTCGCATTTATAATATTAAATACTAGCTTTCCGCCCCGCGGTTTCACCTACATTCTCAGGCTCTAGAAACCAAATTTCATTTAAATCGGTTCAGTAGTTTTGCCGTGAAAGACGGAGAAACAAACAGACAGACACATACACTTTCCCATTTATAATATTAGTATGAGATTAATAGCTTTTTCATACTTTATTATGAATATTATGTGTACTTCAGTTAGTTTTTAGGATCATAAGTGCCACTTGGCCTAAACTAAATAAATGGCTTTGACTTTGAACGTAATATAAGGTTACTAAATTGTGTAAACAAAAAGACATAAACATAATTATTACATTACTGAGTATCTATATCTATAGATTTAGCACAAACAATTTGCTACTTTGTGCCAAAACAGTGATGCTAAAATTGGCAAAGATTTGCAAGTATCTGATAGTTGGGCTGAGTCATACTAATATCACTTTTTGTATACTGTCGCGCGTAATATTAACCACACTACATGCTTCCAAGAAATGAGGTTTTGTATTTACAAATATAAATTAGGTAATATACATAAAAACTATATAATTTTCCTCTTAATACCAAGGTCACATTCCCAAAGTGTATAATATTCGAGTACTAGCACTACTAGCTGTCCCCGCGGTTTCACCCGCGTTCTCGAGAAAAAAGTTACCCATGTCCTTCTCCATGCAATAGGCTATCTGCATACCAAATTTCATCGCGATCGGTTCAGCGGTTCAACGGTTCAAACTCACATTCACATTATATAAATAAAAATCAATTGCCGAATGTATGTAAGTCCATCACTTCATAACGGCTGCACCTATTTGACAAATTTTTTTGTTGTGTTTGTGTGTGTCAAACTCATGGTAGTGTGTGTAATGTTTTTTTTATTTATTTTATTTCTAATGAATATTAAATAAAAATATTTGCTTTCTGCCCTCCTACTCCATATAAACTTTAACTGTGCCAAATTTCATATTCCTCCGTCTGCGTAATTTTCGTAAAAAGGTATACCAAAGTTTTTGCTTCACATATTAATATTATATATATGTATATAATAAATAGACTATTTGAATTGAAGTAAAAAACCACCTTTGTACATATTTTTACCTAGAGGTCAATTGAGTTGTTTTAAACTGTAAATGAATAAATATTGTTGCAATCTATACCATCACTCACAGCCATTCAAGTAAATTGGAACTTATGAATAGGATTTTCATTTTCTTTGTCCATTTTATAAACTTGCACATGTCAAATTTATTTGTATTAACTGACTAAAAGGGTAACAACAGTATTAAGAATTTCACCTTACCAAAATATGTTTTTGTTATTGTCACTCATCATCTTTACTTTTTAGACAACTTTTAAAAAAAAGAAGGCTCTCAATTCGGTTTTTTTCTTTTTCTTTATTACTCATCAAGAAATCACATGCTCATATTTAGAGTACATCGAATATTATATGTATATAGTTAATTTGTAAACATTTGAATTAGCAGTGGAGAAAAATAGTTTGAGAAGTTCAGTCAAGTCAATCAATAAGCATTTGGTATGTATGACAGATGTTTTGGTTTTAGAATTTTTCAATAAATATTGTGATGTGGTATGGTATTTTTCTGATGAGAGGTGTATTTATATGAGTCTGTCCTGTAGTTTGGTCTCATAGTCATATATACTCTGGTATCATATCTTTGTATGACGTAGGCATCCGATAAGAAATGATTTTTCGAAATTCTTCCCCTAAGGGGGTGAAAAACGGGGGCAATGTGATTCCTTGGTCCAATATAATTCAAATTATGCATAAATATTCTTTTTCAGAATTCAGAAGATAATAATTTTGTCAACACAATTTTTTTTATTTGGGCTCCTGGCTAGAACTAAGGCAATGTTTTGTAGAATTAATCGGGGGAAAAATATTTTTTAAGTGTATTTATTGTGGAAAGTAGTTGGAATACGAATCTTGCGTAAATATTGCTCAGTGCAGATTATTAGGGTTATTATTATTGATACGGATTGGGGCTTGTTATAACGTAGGGGTGTACTAAGATTGTTTTTGTAGGGGATCGCGGGTAAATATAATGACTTTGCCTTCACTTTACATTTATGAAAATATAATGTTCATACATAGAAATATAGGAATGTTTAAAACAAAAGTAGATGTCCATAATATAAATACAAGGCAAAGAGAGAAATTAGTTGTTCCATATTTTAGGCTAGCCAAAGTTAGCAAGTCATTCCTTGGTAATTGCGTTCGTTTTTATAATAAAATACCTAACTCGGTAACCAAGATGACCGATTTTAAATTCAAATTTTACGTAAAGAAAGTTTTGAAGGAAAAGGCTTATTACAAGGCAGCTCATTATATTGAAGATAAGGATGTTTGGAAATAGTTTCACTCTGCACAGGTGCACTTCGCATATTGTTTTTTTAATTTTTTTAGTTTTAGCCATTATGTAGCGTATTCGCTATTATTTAATAAGAACTTGTTTGCGTTACATTTTATTATTTACTTTGTATTGGTATTTTTCTTTTTGATTTAATTGTATATTGTATTGTACATTTTGCTGTTATTGAAAAAATATAGCCAATAGTCAGATTATAAAAAAAAATGAAAAATATATATAAAAAATGTAACCTTGCTGAGTTTCTTGCCGGTTCTTCTCAGTTGAAGGCTGATTTCCGAATCGGTGGTAGCTTCAGTAAATTCGACCTTCATAAGTGCCCTCCTAGGGCCTAAACTGAATAAATGGCTTTGACTTTGACTTTGACTTCGACTTTGAATCCGCGGGGCGGAAAGCTATCTATATAAGTAAAACAGTCGAATCCGGTTTTTTGTACATTGAAGAAAAGTAATAAAAATATAGAAAGGGGGTACTAAAGAATAGTAATAGGTAGAACGTAAACCAGCTATTTTTTGAATTATTTTCTGTCTGTCTGATTATTTGTTAAAGCCCATCTCCGGAACTACTGAACGGATTTTCATGTAGATTTCACAGGTAGACAGAGATTAATTGATAAAGGAGCAGAATATAGGCTTTATTTAAATGAAATCGGATGTTGCAAAAAAGTTATCGTCATTAAATGATTTTTGGAATTTAATTTATACCGCGTGTCTACATTATTTTTTTTTAACTTGAAATGGAGTGTGTTTGATGTAGGAAGAGTCAAATTGCAAAGAAACCATTTTTGTTTTTTTGTCTGTATGTCTGTATGTCTATCTGTTCGAACACGCTAATCTCCGAAACCATGAACGGATTTTCGTGGGGTTTTCACAGTTTAATTAGGCTTAACTCGGCGCTTCGAATAAATAGGCTTTGTTTCGTCGAAATCGGCTAACGGGGAAAAAGCTATAGACATTTCATAAAGTGTGCGCGAGCGAAGCCGCGGGCGAAAAGCTAGTAGTGTAATATAAAGGTCGTCGTCGTCGTTGTTGTAACAGTCGCTAGACAGCCGGCTGAGCGACGGCGGCGAGGGCGGGCTGCGCGCGCGCACGGCGCACCTGGGCGAGGCGTGGCGGCGCGTGCACTCGCTGTGCCACCACTCCGCGCCCTCCACGCACCCGCACCTGCTCGGCTGGCTGCAGCGACACACCGCCAAGACTGTCCTCCAGGTAACGAAACTGCGCCTCTCTTTGCCTATTTCATTGAGGGTCGAGACCCGCAGATGGAATGGTACTTGATCGATCTGTTTCCGTGATAACCGGATCCTTTTAAGCTTTGTTAGCTTCCCATCTTTGGCCACATCACCACTTACAATGGTGAAATTGTGGTCAAACACGGGCCTATACATAATAATTAAAAAAAGCATGAGTTCTACCAGTAGAAGTAGTTAATTTTGTTGAAAATATGGAACAGATGGAACTGTCGGGCCGGTTGGCGTGGTTGGTACCCGTGGTTAGATACCCTATCTATCACGCCATTGGTCGTGGGTTCGATTCCCACTCAGGACAGACATTTGTGTGCATGAACTTGTCGGTTTGTCCTGAGCCTGGGCATAATTATCTATAGAGTATATATTTACAAAAGAAAAGTAGTATAATGTAGTATATCAATTATCTAACTTGAATAGCACAAGCTCTGCTTAGTTTGGGGACAGATGGCCGTGTGTGAGGAATGCCCAAGAATATTAAATAATTAAATAGACATTGAAACAGCTAAGAAATTAGTAATGTTTGATGGACGTTATGTTTTTCATCCATAACGTCCTTATAGCTTCAGGTGAAAATAGTATTAAGAGATTATGATTAAGAGATATGCTATTACTATGCAGTGTGTCTTATGCCAGCAAAAATATAATTAGTAAATTACTCTTGGTAAGTTTTGTAGTCATTCCTGTCATTGTCATTGTGAATTTATTTACATGACCATTGAAACAGTGTTTTATGTAAATTGTGAATTAATTTTGATTCATGATCTAATAATATTAAGTTTAAGAAAATTGCCTCCAAATAAAACGGAAGCTAAACCAAAATTTTGAACACATATTTTTACCTTCTCATCAGACGGAATGGCAATCACCAACGAGCAAAGATGAGCACACTACCCTCGAGGAGGCCATCGACGCTTTCATCAATGAGAGCCAAACAGCGATCGCAGCCAGGAACGGCGTCAGTCCGGCTTGGGAGAGCCAACTCCTGCAGAGGGCGGAGTGGTTCAAGAAAATCCTGTCGAACCCCTGGGGACACCCGGTGCTCAGGGTATTGCTCGACCCGAGGGGGGAGTCGCCGAGCGACGACGAGAGTGAGTGACTCTCATTATTTTGACTTTACATGTTATTTTTCTAGGGTCTATAATTCGAACGGTACCTCGGGCAACTAAGTACATTTATTCGGTATACAGTACTAGAATGGTTGAAAGAGGAGCGCGGCGTGATGTTCGTGACGCGGCTGCGGCAGCTGGCGGCCTCCAAGTGCGACGACCTCGCCACGCTGCTGGCCGCCGCCGTCGCGGGGCGCGCGCGCGCCGGCCCGCCGCCGCCGGCCGACCGGGACCAGTGCGAGGAACCCAAAGGTTACTTTACTTAACTATGTTACTAGATAGTTTACATAACCGCCTTTATAGCTTGTTCTAAATCGACTCCATTTGACCTCTTTGGTAATGACCTCTGATGGAAGGCCGATAAGTTCTAATCGGTTATCGATCGTTGGATGATAATCGTACCTATCCTAATCTTAACTAATATTACAAATGCGAATGTGTAAACTCAAACCGCCGAACCGATCGCGATGAAATTTAATATGCAGATAGCCTACGGTATGGAGAAGGACATAGGCTACTTTTTATCCTGGGAAATCATAAGATCCCTGGGGAATGCGGGTGAAACCGCGGGGGGGAACCTAGTATAGTATAATTGTAGCTTTCGCATACATGTAGGCTGCGTATAATTATACAAAAGAACACTTCGAATCCTTGCTGCGCGAAAGAAGGACAAACCAATAAACACACTTGCATTACGGATTTTTCTTTTATTGACATTGATACTTACCTGTGTGATAGATTGCTAATCTTTGTTCATTTATCTGAAGCTCAATTGGTTGTGTGTTTGTTTGTTTGAAAGCGCTAATCTCAGTCCAATATGAAAAATGATTGTGTTAGAAAGCCCATTATTGAGGATGGTTATCACGGGGATAATGAATCATTAATAACTACCTACCATAGCTAACTCCTCTCATATTTCACAGACAAACCTCCAGCAGAGAGCAGCAAGCCAACATTTGCAGATATACTGAAGACAGAGGCTGGCTTCACAGTAGATGTTTGGGAGCTGCTCACCGATATAGAGTTTGTGCTGCTCTATAAAAGGGATAGACATTCCACATGTATTGATTTGGTAAGTTTTAGTCTCTAATTTTAAAGTCATGAATGCTCATTGAATGTGACGACAGATGTTGCGTCTTAAATCTATAGACCTATAAAGCTGTACCATGACTGACTGACTTATTAGATTGACAACACAGTCAAACCAGTGGAAGAAAACTAATAAATAGGGGCAGAAAGCAAGTAAATACTATATAATTTAATACAGGCAAAGCAAACGCCGCTCCGCAATGGGTATCAGCTTGTGGAGCGTTTGCAGAGCCGGCTGGAGACCTCGCCCCGCGAGAAGAAATTATGGAAAAACGCCAAAGAAGTCGCTGCGCTTATTGCTCAGGTACAATTTCATCATCTATGGATGTTATAATTATCATCAAGGGTGCCCATGTAATCCCACTGCTAGGTTGACTCCACTCTGGTGATAATAGCTCAGTGGCGTCTGATGCCGCGGCGAATTCGAATCCTACAATGAGCTCGAGCTTACGGTAAAGGAAAACATCTTGAGGAAACCATAGCACTATGGTAATACCTGCATGGCTGGCTACCACTATCAAGTTGAAAATCTGTCGCCAAACACCTACCGGTGTGCTCCGGCAGTTGCGCATGAGAGCCCATTGCCTTCTAGACTTTTTAAAAGTTCCACTAGTATTGCTAATGTTCACACGGGTCGGTAGCCACTCACCATCAGGTGGACCGCCAGTTCGTGCCAAAAAAAACAAACAATATCCCTTTATTATGTCTCGTTTTCGTCCATGAAGCCATGAAGATCTCACCGACCGAACTCATCCCTACCAACGCAACAGATAAATAATATGACGTCCGACTATAATCACGCGGGTGAAGCTGTAAAGGTGACACTTTTGGCGTCTCGATGTAGCCGAATGTGACACAAAAACGCAACACTCAAAAATATGATCCAACACGTGTCGGGTCGCAGGTGATAATAGCGCGTTGCATGGTGGTGCCGGTGTGCTCGTCGGTGTGCCGGTCGGCGCTGTACTGCTGCACGCGGTCGCTGGTGCGGCTGGTGGCGCGGCCCGCGCTGCCCGCCGCCGCCGCCGCGCTCGCCGCGCCCGCCACCACGGCGCGGCATCTGCACACGCTCGCCGCCGCCGTCGACGCGCAGGTACCGCCGCCCCCGCACCTCTTTCATCTTATTCAGACATGAACATAAGCCTCTTCACACTGATTGGTTAACTGCTTGCATCAAACGACTCCCAGTGACAGACCAAGTTGTCAGTCAACACTGTATGGCTGTGTTACCAATACATAAAATTACTGATGAATAGCTTATCCAAATTGCGGACCAATTCAATTTATCTACTTTAAATTAAAAACTCCGGCCAAGTGCGAGTTGGACTCGCGCACCGAAGGTTCCGTACAAAAAAAAACTACTTACTAGTTCTCGTTCGGTGGAAGTTTGCATGGTAATTTACATCATATATTTTTTTTAGTTTTATCATTCTCTTATTTTAGTAGAAGAGGGGACACACACATTTTACCACTTTGGAAATGTCTCTTGCGCAAACTATTATGTTTAGAATTTCTTTTATTAGAAACCGCAATATCATTTTTGAAGACCTATCCATAGATACCCCACAACCCATACGGTTTGATGAAAAAAATATTTTGAGTTTCAGTTCTATGTATGGGGTACCCCCAAAATTTATTGTTTTTTTTCTATTTTTGTGTGAAAATCTTAATGCGGTTCACAGAATACATTTACTTACCAAGTTTCAACAGTATAGTTCTTATAGTTTGGAAAAAAGTGGCTGTGACATACGGACGGACAGACAGACAGACAATCCATAAGGGTTCCGTTTTTTGCCATTTGGCTACGGAACCCTAAAATTCGTACAAAACGCTAACAAAATCGCGAGTAATATATGAACAAAAAATCCCAAAAACAAAATTTACTTATATAAGTTTTTTTTTTTCTTCACAACCAACTTGTAATTTCGAAATGTCCTCGAAATCCTCGAAATTGCATCTTGTCCTTTATACATTTTTATGTAATATGTTTTATACAATCACTATACAACATATTTTAGATCTTATTGTTCAATGATTGATGTTTCAGAGTACGGAGGAGATGAAACCGTTTGTGTGCGAGTTGTACGTGCGCGCCATCACGGCCGGCATGAACGAACTTGAGAGGCTTAAGATCAATGCTGAGAAGGTACATTGACTTTCCTCTTCCTATGAGTAAATTCACCATAGAATCTCGTTATAAAATACGCATTGATAGAGAGCCTGCTCCTTTTGGAATTAAAAAAAAAACTTGTCGTGTAAACATATAATTCTGAGATGGCATAGAAACAAAATTATCAAATAGGTAAATGCTGGTATCTGATTGTAAAAAGTGTTTATAGGAATCAGAAGCTCGCTTAGCCGAGCAGACTCTATCAGCGTGGTTCACTCAACTGGGTGGTTTACTCGCGGCCAGTGACCGCATCAAGTGTGAGTGCACTCTGACCGCCTTCTCCGTGCATCCTTCGCCCGCCATGTACGAGAGGATCAAGATTGCGCCACTCCTGCCACCTGTGGCTATTGTAAGTCAAGTCACTGATGGTTCGTACAGACAAAGGGAACGAAGGCTTTATGAACGGAAGAGAACGAGTGTGACCTTGAGTGTAAAGAGTGCAACCCAGCCTTTTGTCCACTCTCGTACGCTAAATCTATATGGCACGATAGGATATAAAGCTAAGCGTCCACTATAGACGGGTCGGGTCGCAACGGTGCGGCGAGCTTTTTGCGTACTGCGAGGTACCACTAGGTGCGGGCCGGGCCGGGCCGCATTGCAACGCAAAAACCCGCTTGCCATACATTTTATATGAAACGTCAGTGCGTTGGCATCACGTTGCGTCCACTGAAGGCAGGGCAGGGCGGGTCGCATCGCAATGTGACGGAAAAATACGCTTGGTGAGCCAACCGTCGACGGATTCCGTCGCGCCCCGTTCCGCCCCGCGTCTAGTCGACGCAGGTGCAATGCAGTTCAAATGTATGGCAAGTATTGGCAAACGGATTTTAGCGTTGCGATGCGGCCCGGCCCGGCCCGGCCCGGCCCGCCAGGTAGATGCTTAGCTTAATAGCAACGATACGATTACGACTTCCATATTTTGTGAAGGTTATCTTAAATTACTACTTTTGTCAGTGTGTGTAAAAAATAAAGCATTGAAAATAGCCGTTTTTTATATGTTCAGTATACAAAGGGTTAAGCGTGCTCATCATCTACGACGGCCACATCGTCACCGGTTTTGTGGTCAATAAAATAATATATTGTCTAGGAAATAATATATTTATCGTTGTTAATAAATTTATTCTACTACTTCTAGGACGCCCAAGAACCAAAAAACGAAGCTACGAACTCTGAATATGGGAGCTGGGCGAGCGACAGTAGATCACAGACGAACTTCGTCAAGACTTCAGAGACGTTGAACCTGAAACAAACGCAGTTTCAAGCGAATGTGTTATCTACCGCTCTATTAACGGAGGGTGAGCGCCTCGGCCTGGGCGCTGAAGTGTGCCAGGATATAGCTGTGCTGTTGTCAGGGCCTAGGGTGAAGACACTGTCATGGGATATGGACAGGTGACCACATTTTGACAAGTATTATTAACATAGGGGCAACAAGTGTGACTTGATTAATAACTTAGTTAGAATGTCCAATTAGTCTGCAAATCTGTTGCGAGTCCTCATAGTTTTGGCATTAGTTAGGCTGGTGCCCCTGTAGAGTGGGGTTGCACATGAGCTGTTGATTATGACTTTGAAAATAGGCCTTCTCTATAGATTTTAACATCAGGTGATGCTGAGATGCTTGCATCATACTCCAACTGGGCATACAGTTGTATTACATATATTCATTACCTCACGGAAACCAAGTCGACATTGCTTTTTGCCTATACTTTGAATAGGGAATCCGCTTGGTATCCCTAATCAAAAGTATTCCTATGGTAAACACGAAAAATGTAAACAAATCCTTTCATTTCTATTTCTATAAAAAAGGAAGCTTGTCAGGCTTGGTGGGAGACACAAATATGGAACATTTAAAAAACTTTTAATTTCATATCCACCAGAGAGTTACTGCTAGAGAACTGTCGCACGTACATGGAGCGGACACACGGCGGCACGCGAGCGCTCACCACTGAACTCAAGTACTTGAACCTTGATCCGGCACACTTCCAACATCTGCCCGAGGAGGATGACGACGATACCGACATATATTACGGCATTGAAAAAGGTACGTGTAGTGTCTAGTGCGTTTTAAGCGTTTTAGAATGGTCTTATGTCGTATTGAATCGAGATAATTATATAACAGTAAAAATGATAAAATAATAATAATTGTGTTTGGACCACTTCAAAATGAATAAATTGTGTAAAAATAAACAGTTTTAGGTTGTTCCTTTGTTGAAAATATAATGATACACATTAAACTAAAAACTTCACCTGTATTTAGCGATGAAATTCGAATTAAATTGACGAATTATATCATTGTCCTATGAAGGTTACGAGCATCTTGTAGAATTTCAAGAACCCGAAGAAATATGGCAAGATGCCCTCGTAGATCCCGAACAGACGGAGACTGCCAGCTTGAGCAGTTTGGAATTCGAAAATTTTACTGTGCGACGAAAGAAAAAAGGTAAAAGAATTGTTAGGAGTTCGGAAGAAGAATCGGACCCTCTGAGCCTAGTTGCCGAAGCCAAAAGAGCAGAGGTAAAGAAAGAACGACCACACAGCAAGGAGAGAAGTAAAGAACGCAAGTTGAATAAATCGCAAGAAAGGATAGACAAACCAAAAAAGGAACACAGCCGCGAGAGACGAAAAGAAACACACAAAAAGGATAAGAAGAAAGAAAAGAAAGAAAGGAAGAAGAGAAAGAATAATGATAACAAAGAAGAATCTAAGCCAATAGTTGAAAGTTTGAAAATGCCTGGTTCATTATCCTCTTTGATTGGAATGAAAATAGCTAACATGAAGAAAAACGTTCCAAATGATGCCATAAAAGCAGCGTTTTCTATCACTGACAGTGATTACGATAGCCAAGGAAAGATATCACTTAACTCATTGAATTCAGAGGGCAATGATAGCAATGTTTTATTTGACGGGCTATACTCTATGGATGAGCTAAAATCACCCGAAAAATGTTCACTTGCTAAAAGTCAAATATACAATGATAGATCGCCTGTTTCTTCTAACCCGGCGATGGCCGAAAATAAGCAAAGAAATATGCTTAACAAAGAATCTACTATACCAGATTGCCTATCGTATGTGCCCAATATGACTACGGTAAGCGAAGGAGTAAAGGTAAGCATTCAGCAACTAGTACAATTTAGGCGGCAGAGGCAAGTTGCGGAATCTGCTTCCAATGAATATATAAGTCCAGTAACGTCATCCAGCCCAACGCAAATTCATCAGCTCAATAGTAATTGGAACTTAATGGCAAAACAAACCTACAAGTCACCAAAGGCTATTATTAAACCGGAGATTTCTTTTCAGTCTCAAATCAGTCCAAAGGTGGTCACCATTCCTGAAATACCTAAAATGTACATTGAAAAAAAACCAGTTGATTGTTTGAATGAACAACTTAAAAGTGAAGTGAATTACTTATTACCAAACAGCAGCCAAGTATCAAAGAATGTGAGAACCCCTGTGACCCCAGGAAGCACTAACACCAGCATTACAAACAATGGAGTGCACCCCAAAACCACGACAATTCCTGACAAAATTAAAGATATAAATATGCATACGAACATAAGCATAAACCAAGAGCATCAAAACTCTTTAAATGCATTTACAGAAGTGCTGAAGGTATGTAATCAATCTTCCCCTGGTGCAGTACCAAATACAACAGAGACGGTTGCAAAGTTTGATTCACCAAATCAGAAACGTTTCCAAGATTTCCTGAAGGAATTGCAAGAATCTATCAATGCCGGTACAGGTGAAGAAAACCTCACCCCTCAATCTACAAGTAGCAAGAAGGATATAAAAACCAAAAGTAAAGTAACACCTGTAATGTTGAATGCTAAAGCTGAAACTAAATTTTCTCCTCAGAGTGCCAAACAAATAGTCCAGCAGAAGAAAGTTGAAAACTCCTTGAACACTTTCTCGCGTCTAAGCTACATGCATAAGAACAAATTAACTGACAGTAAAATCAAACAAGATATGAATACAGATAACCTAGATCCATTACAGCAACGCATCGGAAGTGCCGAGATAGACCGTGTCTTGGCAGATCACAAAAATATTAAGATGAAACATTTGCAATATAAAAGTGATTTGATAATATCTCGAATAAGTAACCCAAAAACAATTGACAAGACTCAAATCTCAATCAAAAAGGTAAGACCACAGGAATCTCCAGTGTGCAAAGAGCATCCTGTACTTACCGATTTGCTAAAAAATCAAATTAAGCAAGTGCAAATGGAGAAACCAATTTCTTTGCCACCATCTGTACCTTTACGTACTTCATCATTATTGGAAAAAGACCAAGAAGAATTGAAGTTGTTGTTAAAGCAGCAAGGTCAATTGAACGCAATACGGATGCCTCCGAGGACCGATAACACTAATAAACGTGTACATAACGTGCAGCTTCTACAAAGTTCTACTAACCATCATATGACATCAATAAACCAAACCCCTCCATATACTAAAATGCCAACGTCAAATACAAAAACTGCAACATCACAAATTAAAAACTATGTACCAAATCATGTAGTTCAAAACCCAACTGTTACGAATAGTATAATTTCAACAAATGCATTGCAAAATGTTGATGTAATAGTAACTCAACAGCAGCCATTAAATATGTCCAAGCCAGTCATTTATAACAACGAATCTTTGGACCCAAAGGACTATTCGATTAAACCACACGATGACAAAGTAATAGTCAAAACATGTGAAGATAAAGCAACGCGAAATGAGGACAAGAAATGTGATTGGGAGACTGTAATGAATGCTATTCGGGCTCAGAAAACGCCGTGTAGAGGCCCCAATGCACTTGAAATGGCCCTTAAAAAAGATTCCTACAAAGGCTCAGACACCAATTTGCGAAATCAAAGAATCGTTAGAACTGAATCAACAGCAGAACTAAATTTGAAGGACAAAGTTACTGGTGATATCAAATGTCATGATAAAGACTTTCTGAAATCTAAGACAAATTTAGCTCATAATACTTACAACAGCAATCGGAATGTATCAAACAATATAATAAATCGTGATAAGGACTTAATTCATTCAAAGACGAAATTAGCTCACGATACTTGCAGGAATCTGAATGTATCAACCAATATAAAATATGATAAGAGCTTACCAAAATCCAAAACGAAATCATCTCATGATACCTTTAGAAGCAATCTGAATGTATTAAATGACATAAAACATCATGATAAGGGTTTACTGAAATCCAAGACGAAATCAGCTCTCAGTACTTCTTGCAGTAATCTGAATGTATCAAATGATATGAAACATCATGATAAGAGTGTAGTAAAATCCAAGATAAAATTAGCTCACGATGCATCTAGTGGCAATCTGAATGTACCTAACATTTCTCAACGCGAACCAGACAATGTAAAAGTTACATGGAAGTCGAAACCACGCGAAAAGTCAGGAGTGATAAAGCAATTGAATACTATTGCTATTCCTTGTACGAATACGTCTAATATAGTGCAAGCTGAAAAGCTAGAAGCTTCTCGGAAAGTTCCGAAAAAATCGAGTCAAATGGATGGAGAAGCCAAAGTATCTTCTGGTATTCCAAACAATCAATACACCCCTGATAATCGGAAAAGGCAATTTACTTGCTCTTTGCCTCAAGAAGATGATCCATTTATATCAGGAATACAGAACTCAGATTATGATCTCTTAGAGGAGTTAATGGACGATGATTTACGACAAGAAATCGGGGAACTATCTTCTGACGAAGAAACCTATAAAACAAGCCTTGAAAGTCAGAAAGGCGTCAAACCTAGCGTCATTGGCAAGAGTGGTAGCAACGTCGTAAATAAATCTTATCACACTGCTTTGATCGAAGACAAAATACGCGCACTCGAAGCGATGTATGTTCCAAATGCTCAACAGAAATCTCTCATAACGATTCAAAAGCCAGCTATACAAACACCAACAACTAAAAATCGAAACTCGAAAAATAATGGTACTGAAGCAGCGTTAAAAACCAAAGCTCATTCTGCAAACAACATAGAACCGGGACCTAAAGATATCATAAACCCTGATACGTTATTAAATAAACCTTGCATACGGCCACCTAATGTAATTCGAAATTTGCCTTCAAATATAGTATTGACTCCTAAGAACAATACTAAACAACACTTTAATGCTACCAATAATAATGTGACTAATGAAATCAACGGTCAAGTTATGGATCCATCTAATGTATTTATGACTGCTGTACCTCAACAGACAAATTTACAAAATGTTGTCATAATTGGCTCCGAATTAATATACGATCCTTATACGTCGATTCAGGTTCCAGTACAACCTTCAGTAAACAGTATTGCGAAAAATACATACGTTGCATACAGTAATGCTCCTAATATGACTTTGTTTCACACAACTCAATTTGCAGCCCCTGCTGTTAATCCACTGATCATTGGAAACGCTTTTACTATGCCCGTGGCTGCCAATATCCCTTCTACCATTGCTTCGCCTATTATAAATTATAGTGCACAATCAATACAACCTTACATACCTGTGGATAATATAAAAGTTCAGGATACTCTACAAAGTGAAGCTAAGACTATCAATGTAGATAAACCCACTAAACCTACAATCGATCAATATTTTGATGATATTTATTCTAAATCGGAAAATAAAGTCCAACTGGATGTCAACTCGAGCAAAAATAGTGAAAGAAAAGTATTGTCGGAAGTACAAGAGAAACAAAATCTTACAGCAAACAAAATTGATACCAAAAATAATAGACTCTCTATTGAAAATGATATGAAACAAACATTAAGAGATCAGGAAAGACTGAAAAAGAAACGCATGGCTATAATTAATAGAGAGATATGCCATCGGTGTGACAATAAACCAATTCCACTAACTTATGAACCGCTTACACCACAAGCGCCTTGCGCTCTTGATCAATCGCTTATGAATCATATTAATGATACTGTTACACAAGATATAAATAAAACTGACCTAAAACTTGACCATAAAGATATACCTAACAAAGAAATAATAAGTTCTGCTAACCTTGACGGTAATGAAAATTGTAAAGAAAACAAAAGTACTTCAATACCTTGTCGTCGAATACTGTTGAGATCATCAAACAAATTAAAACCTAAAGTAAACTCGCCTCCTGATGTTTCGAAAAATCATGTTGGTAGAAAGACAAAAGTAAGGCTAAAAGAAAAGAGTTTACAAAAATTAGACATACCAGTAAAAACCATCTGCGAAGGAATTAATAGTGAGGATACAAGTGTAATGACTGCAAAACGTAGTCCAAAGAGAGCATTTACTAAGAAATTGCCAAAGGTAAAAGATGTCGATAAAAAAGGAGCTAAAATCAGCCGTAAAAAAACTAAGTTGTCTGGTAAAAACAAACAAAGACAGAGTAAATTACAAAATGGATGTAAAATACCTAAGATGGAATCACCAGATATGAAGTTAATTGACATAGAAGATGAATTGCTTGGGTCTAAGATTCTTAAAATTACTTCACAAACAATTTTGACTAAGACTATTAAAGCAAAGTCTTGTGAAACAATGTCTATAATACAAGATAAACAAGAGTTACCGAAGCCTATAATTACTTCACAAACAAGTTTGACTGTTAATGGCACTGAAGCTATGGTACCTGAAACAATGTCTGATATAAATAATCACCAACCCAAGATATTAAATTCACATGAAACGATTCCCGTAACACTTGCAAAATCCAATGATGCTATGTCTGACGCAAAAGCACATAAGTCTATCCCCGTAAAACAAACAAAAGCCAATGATACTAAACCCCTTAACCCTGAAGATAATGGGGACATCATAGAACCAATTGAAGAAGAAAACCCAACACAGTACAAGGATATAATAGTGATTAAGACTGATCAGCATAAACCTGAAAAAGAAATTTCCGTGGACGTCTCAACTTCTACGGAAACGGAAACTGGACAGACTTCATCGATTGATTCTAATAGAGGACGCAATGATACAATTATTACAAATTCTATAAATCAAGATATAATAAATACTGTTGATATAAATGATGTTGCTTTAGATATAATTACCACTTGCGATAAAATGGTTGACACAAGTGACTTATCGGTTACTAACAGAATAAATAATCGTAATGAAAATAAAAAAAAGAAAAAGATAAGGGGGCCAAGAAAAGTTCTGAATCCTTCATCTTATGAAAGTCAACATGCAATACCAGCTATAGACATGTCTGATAATATATCTACTTCAAAAACGACGAAGGAAGTTACTGCATCTAATAATAATGAATGTATGGATAATATACCACAATCATTTAAAGATAGCATCATTATTGAACCTCTGCCAAACGATATTACCAATGACCCCGTCAAGAAATGTGTACGAATTAAATTGCCTTCAGGAAGAGCTTTCAAAGCTACGGTGCACGGATCAATGCCTGTCAATTTTGATTCATTATTTGCCGATCCAGCAATCAAATCTACACTTTTAAACACTTTGAATTATAAAAAAAAGTATACTCTGAACATAAAGCAAGTTACTACATCAGATAAACTAAATCCTCATAAAATATTAGAAACACGCTTTCAAGATTTAAATGTCAGAACAAAATTTCCTTCAGATGAAATTGAGACTGTGAATTTGCTTAGCGATGATGAAGATGAAGATCTGTATCAAAACTTTAAAACCGAATTTGGTATTTATAAAATTCTAGCTATGGATAAAGATATTTTTACGCAACATCAGAACAAGTTGTATAAAAAATGTTGCGTGAAGCTTATGCGCCAAAAATTAATCCAAAGTAATGACACCGTGGAGAACGTGGATGTATCTTCGACAGATAAAACAGAAGGTTCAAAGCTCGATTCTATACCCAAAAGTAATTATGAACCTGCAGTACCAGTTAACGTTAGTACTAATAAACATAACAACGATCTATTTGCTGGAAACATCGTCAATAGAGTGAATAATAATGAAAATACAATAGCTGAAAAAACATGTCAAGATATTTCAATCGTAAATAACGAAAAAAATATTCAAATAGACGACATAATAGAGATTGACGATTCATCAAATGACTCTGTCAACCTGACTTGTTGTACTAATCAGCCAATAGACGTTTTTTCTGGTGGTGCGGCTCCTGAACCTGAAGAGACAATAATTCAATTAAAAGACTTATTATTAAAAGAGCTTGGCGTAGAAGAAGCGTTCAAAGGAACATTGTTTACAGTTTCAACTGATAATAATAAAACAACAGAACAGTGTCCAGTTTATCCAGAAGACATTAGTAAATGTGTTGTGAAGGTAACAAAATGTGATGACCTGGTTAAAAAATATGATACTCTAAAACTTTTGAAAAGAAAGTGTATCATTGAACTTGTTCGATGTGATGATTTAATTCAAAATACAAGTCTGTCGGTCATGAAGCAAACTGAATCAGATGAGAATATCCATTATGCAGAAGATGATACTACTCTAGATACTCTTGATCAGGATGACCAGGAAAATATTGAAATCAGTGTAGAAAATGTGGTTACTTCTCCTATTAATACAACACTGTCACGTAGTGAATCATATTCTATTTTGGATGACTTTTCATTATTTGATGATGTTAATGCAAACATGGAATCGGAAAACGAATGTGACAGAAGCTCACCGGTAATGGAAGTTTTTGAAATAATAGCAGCCTTGGGTAATAAACCTATTAAAGCGGGCAATATAAGAGATCATGATATAAAGCTACCCACGTGTACAGAACTTCACTTGTCATGCCATTCCGAATGGCTTATATCAAAACACAGCTTAAGTCAAAATCATAAAACAATTATTGATGAAAAAATAAATACTCAGCATAAAATTGTGAGTGACGAAGATAATTTGCGTTTGCAAGATGTGGGTGGTATAAAAAATACAAATGATCTAAATATAAAACTATCCACAAGCCCAGGATTCAATATGTCATGTGAGTCCGAATGGCTGATATCAAAACGAAACATTAGTCAAAATTATAAAACAATAATAAACGAAGTAATGTTTTCTCAAAATATAATAAGCGATAGAGAAATTCAAATATCCAAAGATGTGTCTAATATTACAGTGGGTAATATGATACAGCACAATTTATGGCTATCCACATGTCCAGAATTCAATATATCATGCGATTCCGAGTGGCTTATATCAAAACGCATTATAAGTCAATATCATAAAATAATGACAAATGACACTATGTCATCTCAAAATGAAATAATAACTTATGAAGGTAATCTGTTTTCCAAAGAAATTTCTAATATAACAGAAATCAAGACGATAGATCAAAATATAAGACTGCCCACAAATCCGGAATCCTATATATCATGCAAATCCGAATGGTTTAAATCAAAACGCCAAATAAGTCAAAATCATAAAACTGTCATGAATAAAATAACTCGAAATAAAATTATTGATAATCTACTTTCCAAAGATACTTTAACTTCTTGCAGTAACTATAACAGGAAAGATAATGTGGCAGTTGAAGAATTAAGACCTTTGAAAAAATGTGTACCTACTCTGTTAACTACAGTTTCAAATTTTTTACGTGATAACCCCAGTTTTATTCATAAGTTGAAGCCATCACATAAAAGGAAGATCTCAAATGATTGCAATACTGTGGCGCGCAAAATATCCAAAATTAATATGGATACTTCCAAGAACGAAAATAAGCATAAAAGAACTAGAGTAAAGCCGAGTAGTATAAAATCCCTTGAACCTACGAACGAAAAAGTTGATACGCTTGATAACATTAACGAAACACTTGAAGCAATAGAAATTAAACGAAAACATGCCGATAATATACAATTGGAACGTGTGATGTGCCCTATTACTGAAATGAAAAATAATACTCGGAAACTAATCCCGACAATAAATACTAGTAAAATTACTGATTCATTAAATTTTAACAAACATGATACTGAAGCAAATACAAAGAAAATAATGAAGTTGTTAATAAATGGAGACATTCTTAAGGAAGCAACAGATACAAGTCTAGAGTCAGATTTGACTGACGTAGATATGCAAAATCAGAAAGAAAATAATTGCGAAAATGAAGATAAGTTAAAAGCTATGAAAAAAATTACTGAAAATGATAAAAGTGGAATACAAGTTACAAATAATATGGAGGAAGAGGTTTTAAGTGAAATTGTTCACCAACAAGGTGGTACCTTTAGTACTGAGTCGGTAAAAAATATACGTTATCAAGGATGTGACAGTGAAATTCTGTCAGGTTATTTAGGGGAATGTTCTGAAAATGAAACAAATCGAATTATTGATGTAGACGATGTGGCCAAACAAAGTATAGACCCTTATGAAATCAATATTGAAATAACAGTCACAAGCGGTGATGATTTAGATGATTTAGAACAAGGAGTTGTCGATGTGAGCAAAAACACAAATATGAATATTGATAATTCACATGAAACAAAACATAGAAGCACAACACTTTTTGACCATGGATACTTCATGAACTGTTCCAATGCACAAAAAGACTCAGATAAAGATCTGGATGACACAACAAAATCTGAAAAAAGCATCCCAAAGACCCAAAATAAATCGGGCGTTTATCAACGTAAGAAATATGATTCTATCGAAGAATCTAAGCGCAATGGCATAATATTTACTGAAGACAACATTATAGAAAGAACATCAATTAAAGAAACACAGCTTATTACCAAAGATAAATCTGGTATATTTTCTGAAGATATCGATTGTAAGAACTTACATGACGATTCAAAGGGCACAACAGTTTTAGAGGTAGCTGAAGACAACAGGTGCCACAAGGCACAAAATGAACCAGAGCATAATAAACCTAAACCCATCGATGATAACCCCAATGAAAATGAGGAATCAGGTGAAAGGTGTGAAGTGATTATTACCAATGAAAATGTTTTCGACAGCACCCCAAATACAGATAAACCGGTTATGAACATAGATGATACTTTGTGTTTTAACGGTATCATTATTGAAAATGCAGACAATATAAACTCTTATAACGATTTAAAGGATAATAAAAACATAGAGAAAAGCAAGACACTGAATGAAAATATGGAATATATTGAAGACAACATGACGAATATTCTACCGAAATCCTCAGGCACAGAAGTTACGCCTATTAGCAAATATGTCTCCGGTATTTATTTGAAAAGTTTCAATGATGGTGATAATAAAAATTTACATGACGATACAAAAATTACAAAAAGTCTACAAGAATCAGAAATAACTCTGAACTGCGATCCAAATATGCAATTTGTCGATACAGAACTAAACGATTACAAAATATTAAAGGAAACTAAGAAATGTACTGAAGACACACACACAAATAAAAATTTAAAACTATTGCTTGTTGACAAAGATGACACTGATTTAGCATTAAAACAAATTTTAGGTATAAATGATAATGAAAAGAACCTAAGAGACTTCCAATTCGGTGTTAGAAACCTTGATGAAAACGAATTAACAGATAAAAAGAAAAAACTTGCCGTAGATAATATGGCTTATATGAACATTCTTGAGAGCACCTCGGATAACAAACAAGTAACACTTATTTACAAAGATGATTCTGGTATTGTTTTAAAGGGTATCGAGTATGAAGACCCAGAAATAGGTACCTGTTATATGTTTCCCCTCATAGAAAGTAAGTTTGACACTGGAGAAAATCACGATATTAATACCGATAAGTCTACTGAAAGTATTTCTGAGATTGACAATGACAATATAATTAAAGACGAAGCTTATTTTAAAGTAATTGTTCCTAAAATAACATATTCAAAAAGCAGTATGGAGAGCACAGTGTTCATTAAAGATTCAAAAAAACTCGGTAGAAACAGTAAGAAAAACTTAAAGCGGAAAATAGATATGACAGATGTAAAAATTGCTGAAAAAAAATATAGAAAAGGTAAAAATATTGATCATCCCAAAAGTACAACAGCTGCCATTAACGATACAATGTATTGCAAGGAATACAAGCGTTTATTTGAGTATTGCAGTTCTTTAAAATTTTCATATTCACGGCCATTTCATAAAGAGCACGTAGAAGTTCAGGATATATTGACAGATTGGCCTATGAAAGGTCCTTGCCCTGAAACTAAATATGATATTGAAATTGACAGAAATCTCTTTATCGACATAGAACATATTGAGAAACATAAAGTCGTGCAAGATCCTATGCAAAAATCACTCGCAGAAGAATTAATTGTTGAATACAAAGAGCCATTGCTTTCTAGTGATATCAATGAAACTAATTTCAGTATGGGTTTTGGTGAGGGGTCCGGCAGAGTCATTCAAAATTTGGAAGATGGAGGTGATATTTCAACATTTTCGGCTGCGACTCTGTCGGACGTAAAACAAACTCAGCCGTTTTTACTGTCCGAAAAATATAACGTTTATAGAAATGGGCAACGTTTTGAAAACACAAAAGATGACCCAATGAAGGCAGTAAAACTTTACTTCAATAATATATATTTAAAAGATAAAGTGAGATCGTTCTTTAAGAAGACGACTATTGAATTGAAGAATGATTGGATACAAGACCAAGGAAAAAAATATAAAGATAAGTATGACACCACGAAGTTTCCCTTTGGCCTTAACTTGCCAGATTTTATAGAGCCTGCTCCGATGGAGGCTATAGTACAAGTAGTCCAAGTTGGCCAACTACCTGTAAGTGCTGCAGCACAAAACCCTGTAACATGTGATCCTCGAGTAACGCAAGTATCTGACGCTAGCCCTTCACAATGCTCAGCTGAAAATAGTCCTCATGATGATTCACAGTCGCCCGTTCAAAATGAATATACTGAATTAACAACAGCTGATTTGCGTTTACCTATGCAAGAATATGCACAACATAATCAAATTCTTAACATGGATTCACAGGAATCAATGATTGTACCAATGAACGACGAAAACATACCTATTGAAACAGAAATTAAATCTGTAGTGAAAATTGAGATTATGGAAGAAGAAATGCCGGAAGATAAAGAAGATCAGAATGAATCTCATGAATTTAGCGAACAACAACCACTGACCAATAATCACATTGTTGATAACATAGACTATTATGACACAAACAATACAAATACGTCTTCAGAATCTGATTCAAATATGCAATTAATGTTCAGTTCTACGGAGAAGCAAAGTTTACCTGAGTATTTGCCTCAGCAGGAACAACAAGATGACTCTTTAGAGAAAACGGATCAAATTGCTCATGCTATGAACGCTGCTGGCATAAATACATCAGCTGAATCATTATCAAATGCTAGAGCTCAGGCACTAGTAAATATGCTGTCTCAAAAGATACGTCAAGGTGCAGTCAACACTAATCAAGCTACAACAAATAATTATCCTAAGGTGACATCCATAAATGCTATGGCGTTACAACAAGCTCTAGCTCAAATTCTGCCACCTCCATTGAATCAGACAAATACAGAAAATAATCAACAAACTACAAGCAATCCTGTTACACCTCAAGTTTTGCATATTGTGCAAGGGAAGACTGCGAGTGGTAACCAGATCACATTAGTTGACAATGCACAACAATCTGTCATTAGCACACCGAATTCAACTCCTGTGTTGCACATAGTTCAGAACAAAGGTACTTCATCTGGGCCAACTGCTAACGGAACACAAGCTCAGCAGTCAAATTCATTTGGAGGCCTATCTTTAGTCGATACAGGCTTGCAACAAGGAGGAAATCAGCTTCTACATATTGTGAACACAGGAAATCAAAAAAATAACGCTACAGGACAATTACTGAAAAGAGTTAATCTTTTAACTAACCTCACTAATGTGCAAGGAGCTAATGAGCAAAAAATGGTGCAATTTGTGTGTAAATCCGCCGATGGCAAAGCTATCCAATTAAACGCACCTCACCAGCGTAGCATGGTTTTGCGATTACAGCCAATCGAATCTCAGAGTATTCCGACTACGCCTAAATCTATTGATTCTCACGACTTAAGTCCCTCATCAAACTCTGCGCCTAGTAAAGAAACTCTGGCATCTCAGCAAGAAATCAAATCACGGTCAATGTACGAAGAAAATTATGCCAAATTCATACAAAACTCCTCCACTAAGACGTCAATTCCGGAGAAATCAACAAGTTTACCTAAATTCAATCAAGCATTTGGTAAGCAGGTATTCCAAGATAGCAATCAAAAGCAAAATGAAATTAACAACGGTAATTCTCATTTGCCACATGTCAATAGTAATTCTGAACATAATGAATGTCAGCCAACTGATAACAGTATAAGTCTGGAGCATATGAATCAGATAAGTAGTCCACCTTTAATTCTTAGGAAATCACCCGCTCAGTCATCCCAGTCACAGCCAAACTTAGTGCAACAGATAAAACAAACGATCGCTCCCATGAATATACAAACGATGCACGGCGGTGTTATATATACCCGACAAATCCCTGTGAATATAGGTGGAGGACAAACCATAAATTTGATTACAGTTCCGAGTACTGAACTAATAGACGATTCCAGTCAAAAACAGCAAACAGATGTCAAATTCGTAAATCAAAATGAAATAGAACCATCTATAATAAAGATTGTACCTCAAAGCCAGCCTGCACCTAACGTGGAAGTTTCCGCAGAGGAAAATAATTCACAAGTCACCAATGATAATGCACATACTCCACAATCTCAACCTGTTTTGACGCAGATGCGAATAAAGCTGCCTATGCTGAGCAAAAATCCTCAAATGGTTTCTGGAGCACGAGTTGTGAGGCCTTCCTTCTTTCAAATACAAAGGAACGTGATAGGTGGTGCAAATCAACCTGTATATCAACAGCTAGTACTTACAGCAGCTCCACCCCTCGGTCAGACTATAAGACTTCCACAAACACATACGAGTCGGCAAATTAAAGTTCCATCTGAAAGTCAATCATCGACTGAGTCACAGATGAGTTCCTCTACTTTAGAACAGTTGCGAGAGTTTGATTTGGTATTAGAACAAGTAAAAGAAAGAAGTACTGTACAACCGAATGCAGCCTCAAACAGTACATTCTCTAAGCTGCATACGTCTTCAGCTGATGCGACAGATGGTTCAACTTCTGTCATATCCACTCCTACAGAAACAACACACCAAGTTCTATACTCGATAGGTAACAATCAACCACTCAACGTAGCTTATGTGAATAGAAAAGCGACAGTAACAACACCGATTACCTCAACGTATGTCCGGTCTCCAGATTCGTCAGGAATCGCAGACTCTCCTTCATCTTCGACGCATATCCAAATACCACATACTGTCACCACTGAGTCGTCATCGTCAGATACTCCTTCTCACACAAAAGCAGCAAAAGTTGGATCCAAATCTAAATCGAGGCCAAAAGCTTCATCTAATCCACCAAATACGTTGAAATTAAACACTGTACCACCTAAACCGTCTACTCAGAAGCCTCTAGAAGACGAACAAACAACTCAAAGAATACTATACATTTTAGCAGAATATAAAGAACAAGTAGAAAATTCTCCAGATAAGGATAAACCGGCGCCTCGACGAAGAACTAATTTACCATCGATTCCGGGATCTTCGAAACGAAAAAAGAGCTCAAGTGGTTGCCGTAGGTCAGGAGCGCGAGATATGAGCCCGATTAATGGTGAAGACACATGCCGCACTATGGGCTCAGAAGACAGCAGCTGCGGGACTTCTCAAGGCGATTGTAACGAAAGTTGCTTAGACAGCTATTCCCCACAGGACAGTCCACGAAAAGTTGTGAGAAGACTAACATTTGAGCAAGAAACACCTATTGTTCAACCACGACCACTGCCTCAGCGCAACGTTATCGTCGCTGATGGACAGACAATAACTGTCGCCCGAGGTACGGCGGGTAAACCCACAACAGCTGTGCTTATGCCTGCCAATTACATACTACCCGTGTCGATGGTCAAAGGTGGGCAGCAGATAGCTATTGTTACCAACCGCGGTCCGAAACTATTGACTGTAGGTGGAGAAGGCGGCACTACCAATGCGCTGTTGCTTCAACGATTGATCGGACCGGCTGGGTTGAAACCTGTTTTAACTCGTCCCGGCGTCCGACATGTACGATTGCCGACAGCGGCGCTACATAATCTTCAAGCATTCAATTTGGCGACTGCCACCACTGTTCAGCCGCCAGACAGTACTGCCTCGCATACATCCGCACCGGCACCACCTGAATTAATAGATACTAGAGCGTCAGGTTCACCCTGGGCGGATCGGGACGATATAAAACCGGACCGTGGCTCGAGTCCTGAAGACTCCGAACCTTGGAACCTTGCTTCGTCTGCCGATCCTCACGACTACACCTACGAGGAGACCGTGCGGACCGACAACATGAACCGGACTGTACTTGTAAGTATTCACTCATTTTACTTTCTTATGAATTGATTGGACTATCACGACTGAATAAAATATCTCATACAGTTATGTTCAATAGTTCCACGTGTATATATCAGCCATGGCGGTGTTTTTGTGTATGACGCACATTTTGCAACTTCAGGATCCGATCCAAGATCGATACAGTCCCGATATGGAGGCGCAAAGGATATTTGATAAGATGTTCGACGTCGAATCGAAAAAGTCTTACATGGTCAATTCTCCGCGATGTGGTTACGATATTGACGCGTCAGATTGCGACGATAAGGCCTACCATCAGGTGATCATATCGTAGTGCTGACGCTGAAACCCCTTATAAAGATTTAGTATGCCTCTTTAGTAGAAATGCACGCATCGATTTATTTTGTCCGCTGTTCTGTTCATTCGGTGTTGGTGTGCCAGAAATATCATACATAATGTAGACGCGACATAAACAGTAAGGCTTAACATTTTTTTACCATTAAAACTGATATTTCTCAAATCAGTTTAGTAAATCAGGTTGCTGCCCAGTGCTTTAAGCTTACCACTTTAATTTCTTACATTGCTTTTCGTCTTCGATAAATCAACTGTCGCTTCTATATTTTGTCATGTTAAGGGCATGCCCGCACTAGAGTAGACATCGGACTGAATTAGGTCTTATATTAATTACCGCCTTCCCTTCTCGTTTCTAAATAGTCATTGTACTTTAATTTTTATAATTTACCTTCCATTATGGATATTAAAATATGAGACGCTTATTTTCATTCTCTATAGTGGAATTAGACCTTTAAAAATGTTGTATAATTTTTGCATGTTGAACGAAATTTATCAAGTTATCTCTTTCCCATTGTCAAGTCTTATCCTGCATTACCATGCATGTCCCCTTCATTGGAATATCATTGTATCTGGAAGGTATCTTCATTAGTTGATGTTCTAAATCTTAATGTTATAGTAATAAGGCATATAGTTAATCAATTAATTATAAAAATTACGGAAAACGAAAGTTTCAGCTTTACGCAGTCAAGTTAAAACATCTTATAAGCTGAAATGTCTCATCTTTGTAGTCTTACTTAGATATTATGAATCATCATAACAGCTTTACGCTTCCAATCATTAATTAACTCTAACTCTCTCTTGGATAATGAATATTTAAGAATAAGAAAATATCACTGAAAAAAGTATGATTAGTAAGTAAGTAATAATTTATTGATTAATCGATTTCTAAATAAATACAGACTTTTGGTCCAGCTACCAGGCTCACATGGATAAAATATCATAATGAGAATGGAAAATGGTTTTATAAAGTTTTCACAAAATACTAACCATAAATTGTGTATAGGTTGTGCACAAAAAGGATGGTCACCGTCAGCACAGATTGTCTCATGTCTCCGCGGCTGCTTTGCGGCATAAGTACGCCATTTTAGAGCACGAGCTGCGATTACAGGTATGTTTCACTTGTTTGGAATATATTAATTTAACACCATCTCAGAAAAAAAAGTGTTATGTAAACAGCTAGCGGTTTCATCCGACTCGGGGTTGAATGTTGCAATATCCTTTCAGTATTTTGATTGTAAGTCAATCAATTAACAGTTTTATTTAGGTACTAGCTGTCCCCCCAGTTTCACCCGGGTCCCCGTTAGGGATAAAAACTAACCTATAACACGCTCCGGTCCATTACTATCTGCCAAAGATCATGTAGATCCGTTGCTGCATGGAAGGAGTACAAACACTTACTCATTTATAATATATATTTTTTATACCATATTGTCGGCAAACAAGCATACGGCCCGCCTGATGGTAAGCGGTTACCGTAGCCTATGAACGCTTGCAACACCAGGGGTATGACTTACGCGTTGCCGACCCTTCCCCCTCCCCGATGAGCTCGGCGACCTTACTCACGCGCAGGAACACAACTATAAGTTATTTGGCTGCGGTATTCTGTAAGGTGGAGGTACTTCCCCAGTCGAGCTGCTCTTTGAGCGACATATCGCTATGCTCTACCTCTCTTAAAACATTATCTCTCTCTCTCTCTCTTATACTACAGATTTTGTACAATCAGCTCACAGATATTTACTTTAATTGTACGTATAAAGTCAATAAAACCCAAATGTGGAAATCAGCATGGAGTAGCTGCTGAACTTTAATAATAAGTTTGATGGGACTCGGTTTAGATTTAATAAAATTGTATACTTTTTGTAACATTTAGAATGACAAAATTATTTAGCACATTGTTAATCTTGCGAACAAACAATCAAAGGTATTAATTGAGTTATCAGTTAAACAAGAATACACAAAATATTCCCTTCTTTACAGAAATCCTTATCAGAAGAGTGTGAAGACCTCGGCGTGGACTCTCCGTCCGCAGCGGAACTGTTCCCGGAGGCGGAGCTGTTGTTCGCCGCGTCGCCTGCGCACGATCACACGCAAGATCAGGGTCACCATTCACACACACGTGAGTTTATTCTACATAGTATATTCTGTCCCACATTACTATAGTCAGACCGCAATTGCTATGCCGCGCCTTAGGTAGCTTCGTGGCGAGATACCCCTACAAAGTGTGGAATCTCCTGCGAGCAGGCTTTTACCACACGTTGTTCCCTGCTAACAGACAAACAGATAGACATGAAAAAAATCTCTGCATTCCTACACTTCCTACATCACCTACACCATTATTGGTGGAAATATCAGACGGCATTAGTTTCTTCAAATACCTATTTTTCAAATTACTCGCCGCTCGCCTTTCCTCTTAAGCAAATGAAGTATAGAAAAAAATTATGACCTATTGCAGCACAACCAATCCTTATGAGCGGCAGCGGCATCTCCCAACCGGACCTAGACGACCAGATAGCCACGGACCAACTCCTCACGCGGGACCATGTACCCGATGACCGGCAAGACCTGAGCCTCGGTCTGGAAGACGTTGGGATTGTCACCGTCAGTGAAGATGGCATGCAAGCGACCATTGCCTTGGACCAGGAGGAGTTCGCGAGGTCCCATCCTAATACCACGTTCCATAGAGAAGCGGATGTAGGCGTGGTAAGTAGTTTTAGGTGATGAGATGTCGATTGATAGTTTTAATGTCGACTGATAGATTGTGTGATAACATGTTTTGCTCAAAGTTAAAAGTGAAGAAGTAATTACAAGATGCTTTTTCAATTGAATGGAGAAGGAAATTGAAATACAAAGTATAATCTTTTATTATATCCTAGAATCTATTTTTAATTGGATTGATTTGAATCATACAAACGATATGAGAGTCTTTTAATACTCTCAAATTATTTGTTACTTATCACAGAATTTTCATTAAATTGTTTTTTTTAGATGCAACCCTTCACAATAGCCGGATTAAAAACTCGTCACATCACATCGATATTCCATGCGAACCGAGCGCCGGGCACCGTCCTGATGACGGCTCCGCAGACCACTGTCATATCACAAGCTACTGCTGAACCGCACAATCAGAATGCAGTTAAATACTCCGATATAGACAACATGATTAACTCTTTACCAGCACATAGCAACAATATTAACCTATCCTCAGTGCTCGTCAAAGACGAAGGTCTGACCAGATTTGACAGCATACTAACAGATTCCAGAGAACTGCATCTGTCGAATACAGCTTCTGCCATCATTCATTCTTCTGGAAACGCCACTCAAGTCATCAGAAGAGTGTGCTACGACGACGATAAAAGGGAAAGAGACACGAGATTCCTAATGGACGAGCCAGAAAGTTTGATAGCGGGCAATGACGCAAAAATGGTCGCCGAAGACAGTTCGAGAGATGCCACTCTGGGATCCATGACGGGGGATGTAGACGACGACAGGTCATCGCCGGAACGTCACGCGGAGTTATTCTGGGAGTCGAATTCCGCTTCCGAACGCTCCGACGGCCGCAGACCTCTAGACTTTAGCAGCGACAGCGACAAGTGTTGCAAGAGTCCATCGTTCGATGAGACCAATTCAACAGATTCGAGCGGGGTCGGCACACATATGAGGCTCGATTCTGTGATCAAGGAAGCGAGGGGTATAGCAAGAAGTGTCAGCGCCGGCTCGTCCGCCGACGACACACATCCACCGCTCCGCACGTACCCTCCCAAACGTCTGTACCAACGTCTCGAAGTCGAAATGGAAAGGAGCGTGTCAGGAAAGACGCGGGCAGGAGAACGGTCGCCTGATGTTAGGCGCAGAGCCTCGGGCAGAGGGGTGGTGAAACGCGGCTGCCACTGCTGTAACGGTTCTCCCGCCCCACCTCGACCGAAGAAATCCCGACAAAAGAAACCGACTATGGACTTCACGGCTAATAATTAAATAAAAAAACTAGACATATTGTGATTACCGATTTGTACTTGGGCTGTGGACTGACGATCTGGCTGTATCGCACGATCGTTTGCCACGCGCCAGACTGATATGCGATCTCTTTACTGACGAGGTTTCACTTAGTTATAATGAAAGAGTAAAAAAAAAACGTTGTTGACATTGTTTTGTATATAATTTTATAAGTAAAACTATACCGGTAGCTAAGTTCACAGCAAATTCGATGAACAGTTTTTTTTGTTGATGTTTAATCGATTAACGTTTAAGTAGTTCCTTTGATGCGTTACTATTATTTTTGCAATAAGTTTTAAAAAGTGTCACCGATCAGTTCAAATTCGTTTAATTGTACCGATTTGGAAAATTCGCTTTATATTTCTTTTCATTGTTGATTAATTTTCTTCGTGTAACATAATCCATATACATACTGTATTAATATGTAATTGTATAAAAGTGTATTTCTATAGGTTACATCTATTTTAGAATAAGTGTTTCCGTTATTAGAAGCCATACTCAAAATGTGAATTTAATCGTCTCTTAGAGGTATAGGTGTAATTAATTTACAATGTAACAAGCCCTACTTATCGAAGCTAGACTGAAGAAGAAATGATTTGTTTCTCCCTTGTCACGTTGCCATTGCATTTTTGATCCAATATTTTATACATTATGATTTTGTATACTGTATTATATTCACCTACCTTTAGTTGATAAGCGACTTCCATGTGAACTGCACAAATTGAATTAATAAAAAAAAGACGGCCAGGAGCTTTAAAGTCGGGTTAATCGATTTATTTTTGAGATTCTGTTTAACTTGAGATAATAATTTTCGGTGCCAATCGTTCGTTTGGTACTCTCCTATGCTTGACGTTACATTTCCAAAGGGCGTTATCGCTGTTTTAAAGTTAAATAAAACTAACATTAAATAGTAGAGATGTTTTATGCTAGTGTGATTTGATATCCATAGTGTAAAACGTGTATATAGGTCTTTGTCCTCAATTTTTGTTTATGGGGACAGTCTAGTCACTATTGTACCGATATATAGCGTATATGTTTCGCGTAGATCCAGTGCGGTCTCCGGACCCGTTGCTGGCTAAATGTGTGGCTTAAAGCCAATTCAACTTTTAATTTGATGCAGTATTTTACAGCTTGTGTATATAAATGCCCTTAAATAGAAGAATTTTTGAATATTTTCTGTCTAACTGCAATTCCGTGGAATAAATATTGCGTTCCGAATTTGTAAATAGTGAAAGTGGTGTTTAAATTTTAGTGAATTTAGTGAGCGCGTACGCATCTACGGATCGTCGCATTATAGTGAAAATTGTATCTGGATATAATAATATGCACTCATTGGGTCGATTACCCTTAGAACAGACGTATAATGTAGTATTAAGATAAAATGTTAGGTAGTACTCGACTGACTTGCGTGTCGGCAGTCTCGAGTTTTGAATGGGCTTACGGACGATAATGATTCTATGTGAAATTCGTCAATATCTCTGACTAAAGGCACTAAAATTATCTAAACCAACATTACGATTGACGGCCATGAATTATCTGAGAGTTTTTTGAAAACCTTTGATGTATCGTTTCGTTATTGGACGAAAAATTCAGCCATTTTTAAACGTAAGATTCAAATTTTTGATATAATCCAGTATGTTGTTATTGTTCGTATAATATTGTAGGTAGTATTATACCTTCGATATTATTGTCTTGAAATACAGTATTGCAGATGCGTTTTCTTCTTTTTATTTGTTATATTTTTCATTTATAAGTTTAAATTGAATAGATTTAAAGGGAAACTAATAATTAATGTTTAGGTGTTTCATCATTATTTTTAAATTAAAAATATTTGTGTTTTGTGATTATGTAAACATTATTTTTAAAAGTGCTACAGAAGAAATGATCATTAAAACGTATCTATTAAATATTTTAACGTTTTATTTATATAATTAAATAACACTAAGAATGAAAGTGTAGCGTACGTATTTAAATCAGTCTTTGTGCACACAAGAACAGCAGGTACATGTTGTTTAAATATTTTTCATATAGATGAATCCTCGACAGTCCAATTCCTTTTGTCTTTTATTCTTTTCATGACACCAAGGACTTCCATCCTGAATTCCAGTCTTTCATCTTCATTATATTTAACGATACTTGGTAAGAGAGACGCGAAGAATGCTTCGTCTTCATTCATCAATCTAGGATCGCTTGATTCTTCTACTTCAACAAAATTTATATCATTATCCCCGAATTTGTTACTCTCTGCAAAAATATCTTTTTTCCTTTTACTAGTATTTGATTCTACAACTGAAGTATTTGCATCTTCAGTGAAGTCGCAGCGTTTTGATCTTTTACCATGACTATAAGTGCCGTAGGATAAATCTAAATCATTGCTCGTATCTTCAACATTAGTCTTTTTAGATTTCCTTCGGGGATGGTAACTAGTTTGCTCTCTTTCGCTCTCATACTCTTGCTTCATATAAGTGATAGGGACGTCATCACCTGCATATTCCATGTTTAATTCTTCCTCGGGAGTTACTTTGGAAAGGAACTTTAGGTGTTCATGAAGCACGTATTTCTTTTTTGGTTTTCCCATTTTAGTTTTGAGAGTTTTCATGAATGTGTCTCTGGTGTTTGTCCATTTATTTAATACGTGTTCACCTGAAAAAAAGAAATAGCATTAATTAATAATGTCCAGTTTAGAACCGAGCGATAAGTATAATATTAGGTAGGTACCTAAGGATCAATCCCAAAAGTACATGATTACCGTATCACATTAGTTTTCAGAAACTGCTGGCAAGGTCCAATATCACGGGTAAAAAATCGTGGACCAAAAATAATAATTAATTTGTTGCCAAATTGCAAGATTTTTGGGATCAGTTTCAAAAGTTAGTATTTACTTATGGGTTTTGATGGCCCTGCCATGCCAGTGAACCGCCACACTACCTCTATATTTCAAGAACTTGACCACTAAACTAAGATCTCTTTACTTCGAGGCTGTCGCTAATTTGTCGTTACACGTCAAAGTGTCGATCGGAGGGTATGGCTTATTTAACTTTTGATCTTGGGACCGACAAATTCTGATATTTGGTGACCGACTTATCAGTGTTACGAACACTTAAAATTGTGTGGACAAAACACAAGTTTAAGTGTTCGTCAAATGCATATTATTATGCAATGCATGCAGATCATAAAACGCAATCATTGTCTTAATTCCGTGTTTACATAGATACTAAGGTATTATTTATACAAAAAAGGAAAGACGGAAATTCACTTAATTATTAAAGATAAATAACGTTAGTAGGACAAGCTACAATAATATAAAAATGTTTGTATCCATTACCCATGACTCGTTTCTCCTCCGGCGTCATTTCGTCGTATCGTTCGTCCAAGATGGCAAATATTTCTTCCCAAGCCGTTCTTCTTTCCACACGATCTTTATAATTTTCAATACTTTTATCCCAAAGACATGGACGTTGTTGTACTCCTTGTATAAGTTGTATTACGTCGTACTTAAATTCCCTCATTTTAGTCAAATTTATTACAACAAAAACTGTTTACACTCCCTTGTCTGACACGTCACTGACGTTAATCAATTTCTCGGATCGTGTAGTATATCGCCGTCACATTATATTTCCGTTGGGAGGAAAGAGATAACACGTTAGTCCGAGGTCAGCGACATCATGGCGTCTCGTGTGCAATGCCGTGTCCCATTATGTCCAGTATAATTTGATCCGTTACGGTCGTACAAAGGTGTTTCACACTGCAGTAGAATGAAAGATCTATCCTACTGGTCTCGTGAGTCACGCAGATGTTATGTGAGTCAGTTATTCAATGAATGTAGAATAATATGAAGTTGTTTATATTTTATACAACCCGCCAAATTCAAATGTTCTTGCGTTTGCTATAATAATATTACCAGTTTGCCATCATTTTCAAAGCCTACATAATTTTGGAAACTTATATTTTCGATAAGTACCTATAGTTTCTTAGTTTAATAGTTACTTTTTAATTTATTAGTAAAACAAGTAGGTAGGTAATTATGCAGTAGTACTAGTAGACGAATACCCAAAGATCGTATGTTCTGCTGATCCAATACTTACAATAATGCCTTTAGGACACTGTTGCGGATTTACTGCTTCTGCAGCGCTTCAGCAATGTTTGCTGAGGCCCACATGCACCGATGCATTTGCAGCAATAGGTACATACTTATGTGTAAATAACGGTGACTATCTCAATCATTGGTTGGTGTGCACATACAATCTGTAATTTTTTTTTTATACCAACCCTTAGTATACAGTTGTAAGGGACAGCCCTCCGCAAACTAATGGGGTGAATTCAGTATATAATACTAAGATGCCCGGTAGATACATGAAAATTATTAACGGAACGTGGGAATCCAATAAATCTGATTTGTTTGATTACCTACACCGCAATGCATCACTACCGTGGCATAAAGCACGTAGCGAACTGCAGTGCAGCGAGCCGTCTTAGTCGTAAGCCGCCCTCCTTCCCGTGTCGTACGTTAGAGTATTTCAACATCCATTGCTGATTTTTGATTTTAGCTGTTTTATTTACGTAAATGGAGTATTATGTACAAAGAATTTAATTTTACATTGAAATAAAGGAATAGCAACTGAAAAAAATATGAAAATTTTCCGGAGAAAATTTCCGGTGAAATATGACTCAAAATAAGGAGCTGAATGCACCTTGTCAGTTAGCGGAAAACCGTCCCTTACATCCTGTGTATAATTACGAACTAAAATGCCGGTAAAGTGCGAGTTGGACTCGCGCACGGAGGGTTCTTATCATACATTTTGTGACTCCTCTCTATAACAATGATTAACTATTGAATTTTTGTATGAAATTATTCCGTGAAAGAAAATATTTTGGTGCCAGCTTACAAACTACATTATCAAGTAGACGTGTCATCGAAGCTTCTCTTAGGATGACTTAGCATATTATACAAGATTCCAACATCTACAGTTGGACCGCAGTCCCACGATGACCCAGCCTGGCGGAAGATCTTCCCTTTTCAATGGAGGAGTCTACCACCGTGCTCCTCCATAACCCCGAATAATTAATAGTAGGTAATTACATCCCTACTCTTAGCGATCACTATGATGTATTGGTGAAGGCAATCCTTCGCCAATCAATCATCTACCATTATCTACTACAAATATAATATGTAATTGTAGATTACGTATATTTGTATCAATTTGTATTATGTAAAATACATAACCCACCTATCAATCCTGAATCATACAATTTCCTCGTCTTTTTATTACATTTAAATTACACACGCTAAATTGAAAAATAAATAAGCCAATGCAAAGGTTACATATAGTAGCGTGTGTGTATGCTTCATTATAACTTAAAGTTATCGATCATTGCGCGCGCATTGTAAAAATGTCACTCCTGTTTGGTACGTGAAAAAATTCACATTGACGCCTCCGAGGTTATAATTTTATCAAGTTTTATGATAATCAATACTTTTAATTCGTATTGTTACAATAATTTAAAGTGGTAATACGTGCGGACGTGATTTGTAATGAAATTCCGGTAATTTTCGAAAAATGCGCTGTTAAATTCGGTTCTGTGATTTACCGGTTGTAAGACGGCAGGTGAGTTGAATATTTATTCAAAACCGTAAAAAGACGGTATAAGGAGAGCTGTAGACCTTTAAGAGATAATGCGCCTACCTTTTACCAATAGCATAATGTTTACGAAGTGCGCATTTATAAGTACTTTCATTACACCGGCTGATCAATAAGTTGGATAGCTGAGATATCGTTATAGATTTAAAACCTTTATTTTTTACATCATTTCTTAAGTTTATAAAAGCAATAATATGCAATTATGAGTATTTATATGTCAAAAATGAGGATTTCCAACACTTAAGTACTATAACTTTATTTTATGCTGTTACATATTATGTAGAAGGTAAATTTTATTTTTCATTTAGGTATGTCCGTAATAATCTGCATGAAATAACGTACTCAATGCATTTTTAATTGCTAATCATGCATACTCCACACATTACACGTTTAGGTAACCTGAAAACCATTATTACGAAATAGATTCCGTCCCGCAGTTTTATCCACGTTCCGGGGAGATCTAATGTTTCGCCGGGATAAAAAGTATCCTATATATTAATCCAAGGTATGATCTACATATGTGCCAAGTTTCATCTAAATTCGTTAAGTGATTACGACGTGATTGAGTAACAAACGTATAACGTTATAACATTCGTATTTATAATAGGTATGTTAGTAGGTTAAAATAATATAATCCCAAGTTTCTAAGTATTTCGTGACCTAGGTAGTTGTTCTAAAAATATAGCTAGCTAACCTATTTATTTCCCTATTGATCGATACGCCTCTTGGGTGTCTAGTGTGACTAGGTTAGTTATGCTAGGATTTCTTGTGATCTGCTATTTATACATATAGGTATATATCCTATACTTCTATTTATACATCAACATAGGTAGCTATTTAAATTATATAGTAGGTACGATTAAATGTAGGTATCTATGTATCTAATGGTTAAAAATATATTTTCGCCCCTTGCGATCTGCCTACCCCTATGAGTGTCTGGCTAGATAGTTTAGTATTTCTTTTTTTATCATAGGCCTACGACGCCCACTTCTATTTTTCAATAGGTTAGATATGCTAAGATTCTACAAAATGAATCTTTTAACTAAAGCGCTCGTGGCGTAGCTCGAAATAACGTCCAGTCCGGTACCTTGATGGGTGATCGCCTAGTGGTATTGTCATCTTGAGCGTTTCCGTGCTTCGGAAGTCACGTAATGCCGTTGGTCCCGGTGGTCACTTAATTGTGATAATCGTTAAGCTAGTTGGAGGCCTCTTAGGTGGCTTGAAAACTCCAACAGTAGGTTGACCACTAGCCTACCTCCACCAATCCGCAGTGGGCATGCGTGGTGGAGTATTTGCCTCTTCCCTTTCACCATTATTTGTGAAAGGAGGCCTGTGTTCAGCAGTGGGCACATATAGCCTGTAAAGGAATGAATGAAGGAAGGAAATATTTTAACAAAAAGACTAAAAGCTATTTCACACAGTACCTTATTTACAATCAGGTTCGAATATCCTCGACATCGTTATTTTAAACATTTTAATGTAAACCCACTTTTATTTTTCAATTTTATTGATATAAGAGTATTCATCAGCGTGGGGAAGACGTTAGAGGGCAGGGGAATATATTAGTTCATATCAATTGGTCACGGTTGAAATAAAAGAAAAAGATTGACCCGGATTTTACAAAATTACTAGTTGTCCCCTGTGGTTTCACCCGCGTAGCTGTATAAAAAATAGCCTACGACCTATTCTCCCTACCGAATATACATATAAAATTTCATAAGAATCGGTCAAGCCGTTTCGGAGGAGTTTGCAGACAAACACTGTGACACGAGAATTTTATATATTAGAAATAGGTAGATACTGAAAATATGAACAAAATCCTGTTATTATCGTAGGTATTCTAGGCATATTAGAAAATATATGGCGTGAGGCATAAACATAACTAGGTATGTTACGTATGCAATTCCAGGCTAGCTCGATGGTCAAGGCATAAACCAATCGATATTAGATGTATTTAAAATTTTACAGTCATGCATAGGGCATTTCTAAGGCAATGATAGCTCAGTGATGTGACGTCAAATGCCGTGGCGAAGATCGTGGCTTTCGTTGAAAGGATCGTCGTAAGGAAACCATAACACGTTGGTAGGCTACCAAGCACCTAAATGTGTTTTCCGTGAGCTACATTTGAGAGCTAGTTTCCTTATAAGTTTCGTTTACTACCGTTGGCCAAATCATCAGCTTTAAAATTGTATTCAAGTACTAACTGTGTTTTCCCAGGATAAAAAGTAGTCTATGTTCTTCTCCATACCATAGGCTACTTGCATACCAAATTTCATCGCGATCGGTTCAAGGTAACAAACAAACAAACAAACTCACTTTCTAATTTATAATACTAGCTTCCGCTCCGCGGTTTCACCCGTGTTCCCGTGGGATCTTATGTTTTCCCGGGATAAAAAGTAGCCTATGTGCTATTTCAGACTATAATCTATATCTGTGCCAAATTTCATCCAAATCCGTCAGTAGTTTTTGCGTGAAAGAGTAACAAACATCCATCCATCCAAACATTCACATTTATAATATTATAGTAGGATTAAAAGCTAGGATTAGGATTTATGATATTATTCATAGTTTATTGATTAAGATAAGTAAAACTTACGTTAAATTCTACCAGCAATTGATCACTGAACATAACATTAGTTATTCAGCATACAAAGATTTGCATAAATAGAAATACCTGCTTAATATTAAAATGTGAATCTCACTCACAATGCTCTTTAGGGTACAACGGTGATAAACTTAACTCTAAGTCTCCAATAATTATATTGTGCAGAAAATATGTGGTCGGTGTGCGTTCCCGGTTGGGCCGCGGCCATGGTGGCCGGCGCCCTGCTGCTGTACGGGACCATGGACGTGGCCTACTTCGCTAGGATGATGTACACTGTGGCAAAGGCCAGGTACTTCAAGAAGAAGGCCTGTCTGCTGGACACCACGGAGGTTGAGTGTAAGTGTGTGAAGTTTAAATAGAAATTTAAGATTTGTCAATTTCGGTAAACTAAAAATTGTTTATCACATATCACTAAACCATATTTCACTAGTTAGTTAATTATTAGCTCCATCATTTATTGATTTATATTGTCACTAGCTTCAGCCCCGCGGTTTTACCCCCGTTTCCTGGGATAAAAAGTAGCCTATGTGTTATTCCAGACTATAATCTATCTCTGTGCCAAATTTCATCCAGATCCATTCAGCCGTTCTAGCGTGATTGAGTAACAAACATCCATCCAACCAAACTTTCACATTTAAAATATTACTAGCTGTTACCCGCGGTTTCACCGGCGTTCTCGAGAAAAAAAGTAGCCCATGTCCTTTTCTATACCATAGGCTATCTGCGTACTAAATTTCATCGCAATCGGTTCAGCGGTTTAGGCGTGAAAAGGTAACAAGCAAACAAACAAATAAACAAAAAACTCACATTCGCATTTGTAATATTAGTTAGGTTCGGAAGTTAGGATATAGTAGGATAGAAATAGTAGGAGCATAGTAGGATTCCGGTGTACAAAAATAAGGTGATGAAGCGTGCCAAATAAACAGACTCTGTAAGAAAGAAAGAAAATACATTTATTTTGAAAATACATACAAAACTTAATAGTGTTGACCTCAACGACTCAGTATAACACTGCTAGCCCGACATCGGGTAGCAGCACTGATTTTACCACCTGCACTAACCGCACTATGCCATTTGAGATGATGACAATCTATCCCACAGGCTGGTGTCTCCTCAATGACATCGACACTCTCCTTTATCACATGAACAACGCGCGCTACCTCCGTGAGCTTGACTTCGCCCGCGCAGACTTCTACGAGCGGACCGGCCTATACGCCAACATCAAAGCGGCTGGAGGGGCGGTGGTCCAGGCAGCCGCTACCATACGTTACAGGCGGTACTTGAAGCCGTTCACTAGGTTCACCATCACTTCTAAGGTGGGTGAACACTTTGATTAACGTGGTGAATCGGGCTACGATACTGTTACGAGATATTATTTTGGCTAAAGTCAAAATAGTTCCTAGGTCCCCTACTTATGAAGGTCGGGCTTACTGAAGTTACCCCTGTTTCGGAAGTCAGCCTTCAACTGAGAAGAACTAACAAGAAACTCAGCAAGTTATTTTTTTTTTATATCTGACTGTTTTTGCTACGAAGGTTATTAGTTTTTCAGGAACACTGAAATTTCACGATCTTTTAAAATGTTGTCTGTTTAAAGTTTGCACTTAAGTTTCTATTATAGTAAGTCCCAGGAAAAATCAAGTGTACCATTAATAGTTTGTAAATGTTCTTAAAAACATACATTTTCGATACATCGATGGATGATTCCAGGGCGAACCCTGGAAGGACTTTTTGCTGTACCTTGAGTTTGACTACACTCTCACCATATTAAGTGGTGAAGTGCCCGAAGGTATAAGCACACACAGTCTAAAAGTAAAAGGGCTCTCAAGCGCTGCTTTTACTTTAATTTGGCTTGACTGATAGCTATTCACAATTTTCAATATAGCAAGCATCACTCGTTTTAAGTTATCACCAGCTAGCGACAATTCATCACGCTCGGTGCACACGCTGATCACCACTCAGTCTTCTTTCCTATATATTGGCCGTTCAAATCGGCTACTCTATGTTAACTAACTTAAAGATTAAATTTCCAACTTCCAGGCGATCTACTGGGACGACAAAACTGTCTTCATGGAGCACGAGTTCGTGGGCCCTGGGGGCTTCATCCACGCTGTTGCTGTCTGCAGACAGAGGGTCATAGATACCTCGGCTGCAGCTATAGCTGAACTGCTGGTGCAGCTGCATTGTGCTGGAGCCTGCAGGCCTACACCTGGGAAGATGACGCCTGAGGTTAGTGGAGCTAGTAGAGCAGCTTGAGAATAGATGAGACGTAAATGGTCCGATGGAAAAAAAAATACTGATGCTTTAGTTCAGTTGCCGTGGATTGAACTAGCATGTGCCTATGAAACAATAGAATGACAAACTTACTGACGCAACGCACAGCTTAAACTGGTGGAGCTAGAGATTTGAAATTTGGACAAAATATAATGTAATAGAGAACCCTAGAGTTAGAGGTCCACTAAGGAGGGACTTTTTAATATTCCACCCCTAAAGAGGCAAAATAGGAAATCGCGGGGACAATCGGAAATCGCTAGGCGGAAAGCTATTATAATGATAGGAAAGAAAATATAAATAATAATAATAATACTAGAGATATAAATAAACTGCTGACATTGCTAGAAATTGTAGGTATTTCGGGAATTTATTTATGTGATCAAACATAACATTATAATTTTATCAAATAACTAAATTTATATTAAAAAATATAGATTAAATTGATCTCAATTCTACAAAAATACCTTGTACTCTTACTTTCAGCTGGAGCTTTGGGTACAGAGCAACGAGCTAAGCTCAGCTAAGCTACGAGGACCATCAGCTCCCCTGCCTATCCTACAAGCACCAGAAACTCTTGGATGTGGTGAGATCATACCCACCTCGGCTACCGAGTGAAGCTACCCATTTCACTCCCCGAACGAACATCTTCGTTCCCGCTCGCACGTACAGAAGTGATATGGGTGCAAGGGAGATGGAGCCAGGGTATGCTCGCTCGGGCAGTGAAATTTGCGCCAGTCGTCGCGCGTCCGTCTTTTAGAATGGGCGTATATGTAGACAGTTCGATGTATCAGCATAAAAATGAAAATAGATAGGTATCGTTTTGATTTTAAGCTGCTGGATGTCGTGCTTAGTTAGATAGAACTGTTTTGTTATTAATTTAATATAATATTTATATCACTATTTTATGACAGCTTAGCCAATCAGTGTTATTATGTAAAATTTTGCTCCAAAAATGATAAATCAGTGTTTCCTAAAGGAGAGGGAAAGGTGCTTTAATTTTTTTTACTTATGGTTTTGATGCACTAGAAAAATCGCTATAATCAGTATTTCGCGTTTATAAGGTTTATTTTAATTTATTATTGTTATTTACTATAGTAGTTATTTTTAATTATGTTACGTCGACAATATACGTATACGTAGGTATATTATTTTAATAATTTTAAAATATAAGGCAGTCTTACGCAGATATTTACATTACAAAAATATTATATCCACCTTTTTTTCTGTCTTTACTATTCCAATGTGCCTATTTCTATTATGTACTAAAATATTCATTGTCGTTGGGTACTTAAAGTACTTTTTTGAAAATCACTTGAACTTATCATAAATTTATGTCTATATGATCTTTAAATTGCGATCTAAGATCTATGTGATATAATATAATGATAGATCATTTAATTTATATTTAATGTGATGATTAAAATTGTTATTTAGGGACAAGGTTCCAATCAAACATAAAGGTGTAACCACACTTCGGTCGATCGATGACTTTGGCGGCATAGTATTGTTTATGGTACAACAAAAAATATATAGACGTAAATATTGACTGGACTATATCCATAGACCACACACAAACTATACAAGAGTTTTTACAAGTTACTATACAGTCCGATTTATTTTAAAATTGTTTATGAAATTGGCAGTAAAAAGTACCTATATGTACTAGCTGTGCACCATGGTTTCACTTACGTTAAAATGTTACATAGCATAACCATTCTCAATAAACGGGCTATATAACGCAAAAAGAATACATCAAATCGGACCTGTTCCGGAGATTAGCGTATACAAACATACAAAGTCTTCAGCTTTTCATTATCACTGCCTTTCGAGGAACGAACAAAAAAAATGTGATTATTTAGCCAGGCACAAACGTACATAATTTATCATGTCATGTCATAATATAGCTAACTGATAGCTATTATATCTATTTCTAATATTAAATAAATAAAGCCACAGTTCAGATTAGTCGTACACAATTAATAAATTAGTGTATTTATGGAAGGTGAATCGTCTGAAACTTTCTTCTTACAAATAATTTTATCCTTGAAAGATTTATTCATAAACGAAATTTGCTTTTAGAGACAAACAGGCGACAACTTACACAATTCTAAATTATTTACACTAAATTATATTATAAACTAAACCCATAGCTAAAACATGATCTGAACTTGTTTTTCGTAAATTTTGCGCATTGAAGTGTCATACTGGAATTGTATATAAATGATTATATTATAATTGTATTTAAAATTATGTAAAACAATAAAAATTAGTTAGACATTTTTGATTTATTATTGGTGTTTCGTAACCGCATGTTCGTTTTTCAAATTCAAATTATGCAATTTTCTTGCCGCCATTTTTATAGTAGGTGTGATACTCGATGGACGTCATATTTTAAAGGTCATACTTACCGGCTAATGAGTAGGCTGAACGCGGTGTTGGTACTTTGCTCCGGTGGCTCCATTACGGCTCTAGAGAAAAAAAAACGAACTCGCGCGTAATGCTGCGTATCTCGCATATCGAAAACTTTTATAAAATAAAACTTTAGGGCCATATTGAGTGATTATTGTGATTTAAGTTGCACTGATGGTTGAACTTGGACTGTACCTGCCCCCAGGGTTTGAACGTGGTGGACATTGTGGTACTTACTCCTTAGATTGTAAAGGTGAGTAGATAGTCTTTAAGTTTTATAATAGTAGTCAGGACAAACTATTTAGGTTATATTCAATAGCAATATAGATTAAAAAAACTAATATTTGTAATTTATATGCATATATAAACCCTACAATAATCTATACGAAAATCACAAAATAAGCGCTTGAAATAGACGTAATAAATTAAAACGCTAGAAATATATGCTAAAATTGTCCCCATTTTGAATTTCCATCCACTCGAAAATCTACGCTACAACCACGGCTCAACAAGTTGATTTCGAACTCATCTTAGGTTTCGAAAATATGGGAGTCCTGTATCACCATTAAAAAAAGTAGTTAGTTAAATACCGCTTTGTTTCTTTCAGTAAATGCTATAATACTTACGATTCTTTAAATTGGCAAGGACGTCACAAAAATTGGCATTGACGGTCAGGAATTCTAAGATTTTATCTGATGACTAATTGTTGAAAACATTAGGACTTATATTTTCTCACAATTCACAGAATAAATTACAAAGATTCCATCATGAATTAGGACAGCAAAAATTTTGCCTATGACAACTACTTAACACATTTCAATGACTAATTTCGACATTTTGTATTGATTATTTTATGTAAAAACTTACAAATGAGAGTAATTTATTTGACGTGATTCTCCTCCATGTAAAATATTGCTATTCATGTAGCAAAGGTGCTTAATAAGAAATTGTCGCCAAACTGACTCCCAGTATCTAGAAACTTGTCTCTTGTTAAAAGTAGGTATGCTCGTTACTGTAAACGAATTATCAAGTTCAAATGACAAGGATGACAATAGATTTGATCATAGATTTATTTTGGGCTTTCAGGTTTGGTATCATATATTTCGACAATTTAAATACTTTGTTTGTAATTTTAAAATCAATAAGTAAATTGTTGATAGTAGTTTTATTAAAAAAAAATTACAGACGTTTCTATATAAAACAATGTACGTATCTATATATCATTAGTCTGGATTTGTGTTCTTAAAAAAATGCGCACTATTTCATCTGTTTGTATATTTTTTTCTAAAATTATCCATAAACTCTTTCTTTAAACATAGGTAATATAAACAGACATTTAACTTTATTTTTATTATATGTATTGCGTTTTTATGTAGGTAAGATCTATAACGCAACATATTTACCTCATTTTCATTAGTAGGTACTAACCTACCTACTAACAGTCCTAGGTTTATCTCTACGTTTAGGTGGTCTTATTCAACTGAATAAAATACCTAACGTATATTAAATGTCCAGCTTTGATCTAGAATTTTCTCTTTGCGATGTCTTTGTTTTTATTACGTACTTAGTACTTTCTATGTCTTTATGTAACCAAAGTAAAAAATTGACAAATCACTGAATTTGCCATATAATATTCATCAATAGGTTAAGGGGATTGAAAATAAAATTCATAAAATAAATGTAATGTACACAATTTATTCATATCGTAAGGTGTTTCTTATACAAAGATAATAAATTGTAAAATCCACATTCACGGTCCGAATAATAAATAAATACTTATTTATAAACTCCTTTCAGTCCTATCACATGCCCTTTGGAGCAATACTAGGATTATACGTACAAATACAAATAAAATACTTGCAAAGTAGCCTTTATTAGGTACTATATCTTTTTGTGTTCCGTACTATGAGTTTACGATACTAGTAACTAAATCGATTTTTGAAAAAAGATTTTGGAACGCTTGGCGTTCTCATTGTTTATGCTTTAAAAGCTATAGAGTTATGTGCAAGTGATCGCGAAAACATAGTACGGATTTTACAATGTACCCAATGAATGAAATCGCCACATTTTTTTTCTAACAAATGTACAAAAATATTCCTTTAGGGGTAGCTATTAGTAAAGGTAGGTATGTATTGTCAAAGGCACTGGTATCCTTAAACTGATTACTCAAAAAGTTCTGCGTCAAGAGATAGCGTAGGATAGAAATACTATATCTTAACGATTATTTAGCGATTTCTTGACTATTCAGAGGACCTATCGATATACATTTTTTTTGGTTTGAAACTTTACGGGCATTCCGATTTGAGAAATATACATTTAATTATTTATAAATAATCACCTAAATCGGACTTAAATTTTACTTAGATCATACTTAAAAGCTACAACTTATATAAGAACATAGTCTTTAACCATCGATTTTTTCACTATCGAATCTTCGAATAGATGAAACAGATCTACTTCTCTTACATATATTACATATTATACAAACATAGCTCACCACTAAAAATGCATTTTTTTAATTCTATCACTGAGTAGACAAGTTTGATCTGCTCGAAAAGTCTGTAAACCGAACATAATTAGTCTCATTTTCATACAATAAAGGGTCCACGAACGCGCGTCGCCTACGACGAGTTGCGACTATCTCTACCCTACACGAGTACAGTACAATACACCGACCACGACACGACATCACGATACGACTACTAGGAAGGATTACAAATAGGCGATACGGCTTAGCCGCTTACAGCTGCACAATATGATATCTACAAATATAATAAATTTTCATCTCTTTACAACGTGGTAACTTCGACTACTAGGGAGGGGTAGGAGACAGTTTGTACGAACAAGATCGACACGTCATCGCGAAACGCTGCGGCCGAGCCGCGGCGTGCGGCGGCGGCGGACTGCGGCCGAATGCGGCGGAGCTGCGCGGTCCAGGCGCAACGCGCGGGGCGGTCTCTGGGGGCCCGGCGGCCGCGCTCAGTGCTCCAGCCCGCGCGTCTTGTTCTGGTGCATCAGGTTCTTGAGTGTAGCGACCTCCGTAGCGAGCCGCGCCAACTCCGCCTTCAAGTGGGCGTCCTCCTCCTCGGCGAGCCTGTCCTCAGGCCGCTGCGGCCTATAATCGGTACCGAGAGATATGCCTGAATCCCTCTCGTCACTGGAACCCTCGCCGTCCCATGAGGGTGAAGAGCGAGGGCCCGGCTCCTGCTTTATGTGTTGCAGGGAGAGCAGGGCACTAGCGACGTCCTTGTCGCCGAGGTGAGATTTATGGCGCAGTTTCAGGGGCAAGCAGTTGTTCTCTGGGGCGTACTGCTCGGCAGTCTCGTCCCCCGAGCCTGACAGAGACGATAGCTCGTAGGGGGAGGGCGCACGGCGAGGTCTGGACAGGTTGAGAACGGAGCCTGGAGACGCATAGTGTGCAGGGTGAGAGTAGTACTCCTCCGAGGCCGGGAGCCTCTCTTGGTAGGGCGTCGGGGCACGCTGTGGTGGCGGTGACGGGGGTAAGGCGGGGGTCATAGGGGGTGGTGGTGGCGGCGACGGCGGGTACATTGCGCCACTCGACATTTTACTCCTCTTAGTGACGCAAAGGACCTGGTCACACGTCGGTAAGGTGGCGAGCACTTGGTCTATGCTTATGAGGTTCTCGCCGCATATCCCGTATTTTTCCTTTATGGCGTCAAGTTGTGCTTTGAGAACGTGGTTCTCCTTAGATAGTTCGACCACGCGCTGTTCCAGGACCATGTCGTTGAAGCGACGCTTTTCGCGGGAACGCTTGGCGGCCTCGTTGTTGCGCCGCCTGCGGTCCCAGTAGCCGTCATCTTTCTTGTTGTCGGGAATGAACTCCCTTTGCTTGCGCTGGCCAAAGAATTCCTTGCGCTTATTGAAATCGAACGACGACGGGTAGTCAGGGTGGCCTTCAGGCGGTCCGTTCGGGCCGTGGCCCTGTTCCATGGGAAAGTCCATGGGAGAGACGGACAGACGAGCGCGAGGAGGTGGTGGTGCGCGGTTGATGGGTGGTGCGGGGCCTAGGGGTCCCCCACCGGCGTTCAGCAGCTGTTGCTGGCTCAAGATGAACTCGGCAACCATGTTTCGGCGGACGATTTCGGGTCCGCACGGATCTTCACTGTAGTTCTGTAACAAATGAAACCTTACGTTAGTCAATGTTAGAACATGCTAACCACTTGCAGTTGTCTAAATAATCGTCGACGTTACAAAATACGGCCGTTATTGCAAAAACTGTGTCGCAAGATCCCGCGGTGCAACTTTGCACGTGGATCACCTTTGTGAAACCATGTTGCTACACTTTCAACGCTTTTTACTCCCTTCATGTTAGCCAAACTCATTAATAAATCGTGTTTCTTAACCTTAGTTACACAAATCCAATTTTAAGGTTACACCGGATTTCTTCCGTTACAAAACTAACTTCCTAGGTATTGGCGAATACATATTTGTTTTTGCTTAAGTTGGTAATTAAACGAAGGATGTTTGAAAATAGAACTATTATTTTTATTTCAACTTTGTGTTACATCATCTTATTAAGTAATTTGAAGAACGTGTGATTATTAAAATGATTTTTCGAAGCACGATTTAAAACGTGATGGACTGAGTTTACTAATCAAATGCGATTAGTAACAATAATATTATTTAGTTTTAGCATCTCGCTTAAACGATCACGTTGCATCTAATGTGTGAGCTAAATAACGGCGTATTGCTGAAAACAGTGATTTATAAGTTTAATCATTCAACTTTGACTGATTTAATGACGTTAATTAAAAGTCGTTAACCTTTAACTGAATACTTGAGAAAAAATGTAATGTCCTTAGTGAAGCAGTTCAACTGATTTATGTAAATCATCGATTGTCAAACAGTCGGTTGGTAATCGCCAATTATGTATACTTCAAACAACGACAGGAAGTCTAAAAAAATTGCACCAAAACGCATTGTTATCACGTTTATTATCCGATGGAAAAACAATGGAAGAATCATTAATAAAAGTGCCCATTGTAATATGGCCATTAATAGTAGTCGAATTTTTTTTCTTTTAAAGTTTAAAAAAAAATGTAGTACCAGTCAGTATCATTGAATGAAAAAGGAATTTGGCGCTCACGTTACATTACACGCGGTAAGCATTGTAAGCAACGTGAGAGTCTTTCTATATTTGAAATTATGCTTTTCCGAAAAGAATTTGCATGCATCTGTATCTATGTCGCGACTTGATACACGTGACGAACTAAATTATACGAGATTATACATGAAATTTACTCCTTATGAAATTCGAAAACGCTTATTAGTGCTGCTCTGAAGATTTTTAAGTATTTTTCAGTGGATTCGTTTACATACATTCTTATTTTGAGACTTTTGGTGGCATATGAGTTAGTATTTTTTTTAATACATGAATACCTAGTGAAGTAGAATATCGATAGTTATCTGTACCACGCGGCACAACACGACACCATTGATGTCAGTGGGTCGCCCCAGATGCGCGCCCCGTTACACCGACTAACTGTACAAATAATCGCGCCAACTTAATTGGTTCCTACGTCATTGATAATGGACGAAATGTCAGTAGTTATTTAAATTTAAAAAAAACTTTAGTATAATAGTCTTCAAAAGGGTATGGAAAAAAAAGTAATAACATTTTGTCAGTGGTTCTAATGATAGTACTTCACAATCACCGCATATTTTAAAGAAATTACTTCGACCATAAAAAGATAACATATAGCATCCTATATTTTTATTGCTAGCCAATGCTGAGTTTGAACCGGTGTTTAACTGTCTGTGCTCTTCCAAGCGTCAACTTTGTAACGGGCGCCCGTGCATTTTTCTGCTAATCTCTTGCAAATGGGCCAGTGCTTATTCGTTATAAGTAAATGAGAATCGTTATTTTTTCAAATAGTCTTCGAAGTTTGAACTGCGTTTTTATAGGCAAATGGCAGCTGTCACCAATAAAGATTATGTACTGCCAATACTGATTTAAAAGCAAATAATTTTTCTAATATCAAAAGCTAACGTTCTGCTTTTACAGTTATGATGAGTTTTCCATCACGAATACTGTTTTAAATTAACACCTAATATAAAGTGGGAGGTCTGTCCGTGTTGTAACAAAAAAACTGTTTGAATAGTTATGACTAACTGTAAAATATAGTAATATCGGTATAACGGCACGTAACTATTTAAATATGTAAGTTATTTAAAACTGTTATGTTAGCACTTGGGCCATTATCAAGCCAAGATAGTTAAAAGTAACGATGAACTCAATATTTTATGAGATTTAGAAGATTTCATAGAACATTATTTAGTGTGCAATAATAGTTCAGCTATTATTGAAGCGATTGTAAATCTATATGAATGACTGCCACGACCACGACCACGACTCCGTTGACCCGTGGCCCGCACCACGGTCAATGCCAATTGCCAACGAGAATCCGATTCATCCGTCTCTAACGGTTGCACAATCGTCTAACAAACTATCAAGCGGGTTTTTGACAATCGACAGTTATTGCTAATCATGTACTTTCTCGTCGATGCACCGTTAACCAAAAACTGGGACTGTACGGTACAAACGAAAACGGTTTTTTGAGCTCATCACACAGGTCTCTAAAACTCGTAATACTGTTATGAAACAGCTTAGAGTTTCGTCATCGTTTTTGCCCGTTAATGTGCTCGTTTTATTTGGTCTGGACGCTTTCAAGGTAATATTGAAAAGGGCATAGGCAAAGAATACTAACTATGGCATAGCTTCGATGTAACCGATGTTTATTTATTTTAATACTAATTAATAAGTAGACAGTAGTATGTTCGCTTTTTAAAATAAATCAAGCTCTTTTTTATTAATTCTACCTACACATTTATGTAACCAGTAAGTTAGAAAAAAGTTTTTAATGCCTATTTTTGTATGGCTGTTTAACACTTGAGGGTAAGATGGTTATACAAGCAACCACCACGTGAAGCAGTCAGGGGATGGAACTTGAGCTCAACACGTGTTTTACTGGTCGACGCTATATTTATTTATTTCTCGGAAAGAAAGTTATATTAAAAGGTCTCAGTTTCAATGTATGGTAAGTATGCGATTTTTTAAATCACTGTCATAAAATCAAACAGATAATAAATGATGCTTGTGTATTTTTTTAAAATTATGATTTCTATTCGCACTATATTCCACATTTAGACGGACCTTTATGGGATAACAATATAACTTTTGTGTTCTCTTTTTAAAGAAAAACTTTGTTTTATACAGTTACAAGCCCTCGTGATTCGAATGATGTTCTAAATTTAATTTCAAATTCCACACATTACTGCGAGCTTTATCGAGACGGTTTCGTAATTAAAGATACGACATTCGCTACCGACTGACTCATTGGACAAAGTCCTTACTATTTCACAAACATACTGATAACACTTTATTTATATAGAGCATATTTGGAGTAGGTATGTATGACACAATCAATTTTTACTACGTAATTTATTTGTCATAAGGTCGTTTTTTTATTTTTACCTTCGATACCAGATTTCTTAGAAAACTTACACAATGATGCAAATGATTCCTAAGAGCACAATTCTGCGTCATAGATAGGTCATAGTCTCGTGTTAGTCCACGGAGAGTAAGCTAATTGTGTTAGGTTGGCTAGGGCTGAACATTGTCTATTATTGTTTATTAGTAAGAACCTTGGCCATCTTTTTATTAAAAATTACTTTTTAAGTTTCTGAGGTGTATTTATGAAAAAATATTTCATGAATTGTTTCAACGGTTTCCCCGAGAATTGATAATAGAGTTATCTCGCGCGCGACGATAACGCATGTTAGGTCAAAGCTTCATGATCATTGGTGTGAAACTTGTGATAGTTTATTACATTAGTCAGCAACCCTATTGTCGATGACCTTACCGCGGGGCGTTGGTAGTGATTGTCCTACCGGTACACGCGACCACGTGCAGCGCCTGTGCCGGTCACGCGGCGCACGGACACGTGTGCGTTCTTGAACCTCACGTTGATGGTTGCGCAACCAACCGTCCGAAGCACGTTTGCTCCTCTCTACACAGTTATATAAACACCAACGTGATCTTCAAACGTGAAATTTTAATTAATAATTGCCATATTAGTTGTTATTAGACGCTCTTGACCGCCTGTGTCATTGTTGACACGGTTACAAATTGACAATAGTCTGTTTGGCGAGTCATTAGCTTATAGTGTAATCATGATGATTTGGCGCAAGTATTGTATTTAGGTAGTATTGGGCTAATTCCTTTGTTCTACCAGGGCTAGGTCATGTAAGTTTGAAACAACTAAAATAGATTATTTGCATCCATCCATCCATCAGACGTATTTTCCCCGATGAAAAAGTTTTAATGTTTACGTGGTTTACACATTGTTTTGTGTCTTCTCGCCAATTATGAAGTACCAAACAAACTTAAAAATAACTAAATTATTCAATTCTATTAATCTATTTAAATATTATTTGCATCAACTTGACCTTAGTAATAAAATGTCAGCCATCTTGGAAAAAGTAGAGAAAGTAGTACAGTGGTAACTTTCCACAGAGCTCGCCGCTTATTGCGCGGGAAAAGTGGGACGACCGCCATATTTGATTTGACATTTTACCGCCAAGTTCACAGCGAATAGACAACCATTTCACATAATGATATTCCAAAAAGGTATAGCTTGAACTAGAAATAAATGTTTAGATGGCAGCCGTTATAGCTTGGCGCCACCTAGTCATTGTCTATGGATATGGATTATGTCAAGATGTAATGTTTTGTAAACTTCCGCTGCGGCTTGCTGTTTGTTTTGTCTTAGCACACCTGACGTGAACCCTCGCATTTATACGACTTACTGAAGGTTTTGGCTTAAAGGCCGCAATTCTGGATGCGTTTCAAGCATTTTTTCGACGAAAACCACGTATACTTGACCGATTTTGCGCGCACTCTGAGCGAAGACCTAATTAAACAAAACGAGGATCGGGTTATTTCGGGGCGGCCTCTATCGGTCGACTCGCGATAATGGTTTGGTGTCAAGGTCGCATTTCGTAATCGCTGGGTGTTTATACGACAGACTGTAAACGTGCCAAGGCCCTTCCTCTTTTCCGGCGAAGAAATTGTCACAGATAAAAATAGTAAATAATATAATTGTCCACAACGTATCGGTGACGAGGATTACAACAACGATAGACCTACATTTATCTGACCTTGCTCCATACCTGACGCTAATTGTTATATTATTAACAAACACTTAACCTATTTACCGCTGCGCTAGATTCTACGAATTCAACTATAGCATCTTATGTAATACGTATAGTTCCTTTGTTTCTAGGAAGTTCAGAGCGCGGCCGCGATTCTAATGTATTTTGTTTCCTATTAAGTTAGTCACATTTGTTTTTAAAATTGTGTCCGGTAATTTTATGAGCGTTAGTAATGCAACAGAAATTGGTTCTTGCTTCAAAGTTTAATAGAGAATAAAGGTTGTAGAATTTAACAATAAAGTAACAGACACTAAACATTTCCGATTAAAAATTCCAAAGACACGTTGTTAAAGCGTTATTGCATCATCGCCCCAAATATATCCCAGCTCATCAATCACAGTGTTTAGGACCTCAAATAATACGTCACATATTGGTCCACTTAGTCGTAATTGGTTGTATGTGCTCACGTGGGTACCAACCAGAAAGTAGGTTACAGTTGCGCGAACGAGTGAGATAAAAAAAATAGGTCAAGTTATCTTCGTTTGTCCTCGTACCGATGAAATTATCGTCGGTCGTTGTTATTGCGCGTAAAAAATCGCTTACGTAAGTCTCAGTGCATATATGCGAGTATGTGTACGTGATAAAACGACATCTCCACAGTTTTCAGGGGTACTCCGTTCATTATCTACTTATTCCACGCGTCTGGGATATACTTTGAGAATATCACAAGATACTAAAAGTTTTTTAATACTACAGTAATGAGGATGGAATTTAGTAGTTCAAGTGATATATTTTACTATTTACCTTTGTCTCTACAAATGTTTGCGTCCGTTAATTAGGTTACGGTCTTTCCGAGATAGACTTGATCTCTTTTCATGTTTACTTTGATGATTTCAGTGTGCAGCGATGATGTGAATCATCAGGGGCGTTACAGGTAAACAGTTCTTAAAATTCAGAAGCTTATTGCATGATTAACCAAATTCATATAGCCAGGCTCACGGTCTTTAATACCTTCCGGACAACCTTGCGCTCGAGTTCCTGCATTACATCATTTACCTACAATGCATTTCATATCGCGATATGCGTGTTTATTTGCTTCGACTTTGTAATCGTTATTTACAGGCGCAATAATCGTGACCTCGAAGAAAAATATACAATTACTGTTCTTTTATCTGTTAGAATTTATAAGTAACACGTATTGCAATGAATTGCGCAATAACTACCCTGGGGAAGTTGCGTCATACATTGACACAGCAAACTGACCTTTACACGGTGGATCGATTCTGCACCACTAAAGAACTAGTATACGACCATTATACAACGCTTCAGGGCTTCGTTGTTCCAGAATGCATCTGTTTGTGTTTTATTTGTTATTTAAACGTGTACTACGTTTTATCGATTACATTTGTTTTGTTCTTTCAAATTGCTTTTATTGGGTTTTGTAACTTCCTCTATAAATTTATAAATTGAATTTCTGCATATAAAATAATAATGTTTAATTTACTAAAAGTTGACACATTACATAAGAACAAGAATAAACACAATAGATCAATGAAATGCATAGATCTTATAAATTGAATAGCTGCAAAATGTCTAGTTTCCGTACATCCGCGGGCGAATGCACGTCGGATTGGAACCTTGAACCAGTTGTGTAAGCGGCTCACAATGGCTTACAACAGAGTCGCGGTGCCAGGCGATGCTTACGACACACCACGCTAGTTTTGTACAAGCGCAATCCTGCAATTAGCCACTCGAAAAAGCAATTCATGTTTGCCAATTTTGAAGTTTACGAATATGGTACTTACTGGAAGCTTATTATAATACATTATTTTTATTGTTTACTAAATGGCTATAGAAGAAATATTTTTATACTTATTCAATATTGTCGAATGAATTGAAAAAAAAAATAATTAACTATTTCCATAATTTAAAAAGAAATTAAACTCACCGAATATGAAAACTATAAGAAAATAAATATTGACGTGTAGACGTCCACAGCGGTGATGTATTATCAAATAATAACTGTCTGGCGCGTCGTTAAAAAAAAGTAATCAAGCATGACATAATATTTTCCGATAGCCATTATCTGATAGGTAAACCATGTGAATAATGTATTATATTATTTACAATAAAAGCAATTTTCCAAAGATAATAACAGGATAGTCGAATTGAACAATGTCAAAAGAGTTAAAACACAAACAAAGATAGTGACGAAAACAGAATCGAGGAAGCAGAATCACAAACAAAAGAATCAAAACAAGGTGAAGCGGTGGCTTTAAAAAATTACGTAGTGTTTGTAAGGTTTTCAAATAAAATGATGAACATATCACGGTTTTTGGCACGGATCGTAGGAGTCATGAGTAAACAAATTTAAGAGCGCAGTCATTGACTCCGAGTGGGAAAAACAATTCTTTGAACCAGATGCTTTACTCTTTCCACCAGGAAATTTGAATCACGTATTACTCATTGATAATTCCGATTAATGTATTTTTTTACAGCAATATTTTCCGGTCTTAATGGAATTTTTGAAAAATTTAAAGTTTATAAAAATCTTTATTTGAAATACCATTTTTACTCAAAAGATGCTTTTGATTTTATAAGCTTATGTTTGTCTTTATTAGATTTTTTAATAGAACTGAATTAATGTTAAATCAATTTTATAGATATTTTTATGTTTAGATAACAATTTTTTATGCCAAATTAAAATTTGGCGTGATTCATGATGTTGCAGTATGTTTGCTACATGTTCAGGTTTTAATCGAATAAGAAAAATATCAAGTTTAAAAATTTATTATTTTAAATGCGAAACTTATGCTTTTTTATTGAGCTGAAATATTTTATTTGATTTTATACATATTTTTATATTTCAAATTTTATAATTGTTTTTAGCAATTGAAATACCGTAATTAGCTAATATTTTTTAAAAACACTTACAACAGAAATATAAAACAAAATCTAATGTTTTGCGATGCGTAACTGAAATTTATGATGAAATTAAATAATAAATATTGTGAAAATAATTAAACAATACTTACAAAAATATTTGCGGTATAATTGAACTCCCGATCCGGAATTATCCAAATTGTGGGTAAAATACAATGTCACATAAAAAATACACAAAACCGTTCAACGGCGAAGTTCACAGTACTTATTGAAGAGAAAATATTAAAAATGTTTCACTCCCACTTTTCACGTCCTGAAAGATTTTTCACTATCACAATGTTGTTATGACGAAATATCCAATGCGAATGGCGATGCGTAGTACTCCAGTTGCTTGTACACGTCTTTACTGTGGCAAGTCTAGAGTGCGACTAAAATTTGTAGTGGGGTCGACCGACTCCCGGCTTGCAGCACCCACACACGCGCACGGCTATCATTGTGTGAGTCACGCATGAGGCAGTGTTAGTGCGCACGCTAGTGTGAGTGTATTTACGTAACTTGCCCTGCCTGACTCTGTGTAATCACTTTACTCGACGCTATTGACTCAATAAAGTGCCCGATTTTTTTAGCTAATTCGCGATTGAGTCATGTGTTTGTAGCATTTTTTTCGGCGTTTCCAAGAAATTGTAATCGATTGATAAGCGAGTTTAGTATAGTTTTGGGCAATTTAGTGGCGTAATAAATAGTCTAGGTAGGCAATTTGTACGCTGGGATTTGTTTGAAATTGGGAAAATTTTGTAAGCTAATCTGTTTCGAATAATTGGGTTTGGCTGACGGTATAATCGATGCAGGTTGCACTATTGCGAACTTTAGCTGCAGTTACATTATGGCTATAAAATTTGAATGTTACTGCAATAAGCTTTTCGGTCTAATTTAAATTGACAAACAACGTTAGCCAACTATTTTGCTATATCATTGTTAGAGTTTTATGGCATATTTAAACAGTTATTGATATAACTTGAAGTTGGTTCTTATCGTCACCGTTTTGATGATGAATCTTTGTGTATATCTGAAATAAGAAATTGAATACAGTCGTATTATATGCATATAGCGTTTCACCACAAGACTTACAGTACTCGCCAGCTCCACTTTTATATCACGATAAATTATTGTAAATAAAGGTCTTCAATTCATAGAACAGATATAATTTTTTAAAGTTATACAAACATATTAAACAAAACAAAAAGTTTTTCAAGTATATTTTAATAAAATAATTATTTTTCCGATGCTATGAGATTTTTTTTTTAAAGCTACGCTACAGCCGCCGTAGCACGCCTACGGCTACGATTTCTCGTATACGTACGTACCTAATTTGTTTTTGTTTTGTTGGTTCTATCGGTTACACACATACCTATTCAATAATTATGAATTATTATCTGTCCCCCGCGGCTTCACCCGCGTTCCCAAGAAAATAAGTAGCCCGTGTCCTTCTCCATACCATAGGCTATCTGCGTACCAAATGTCATCGCGATCGGTTCAGCAGCTGAGCGGCGCGAAAAGGTAACAAACCAACAAACAAACTCACATTCGCTTTTATAATATTAGTTAGGATTAGGATATAGATAAATAACACATACTTAACAATTTTATTATTACAACATTATTATAATTGGATTCAAAACTAAACTTATTTGAACATTGTTCCGTAAAACTATATTCGACTCGATTTTTACCTTATTTGCTTAATTATTATCTGACTACTGAGTGAATAAATGGATAATGATATATTTAAACTTGAAATAAATACATCATGAATGTATTATTAATCCTGCCAATATTGGATGGATGGATGGGTGGATGGATGTTGTTGATGCCAAATTTCATCCAAATCCGTTCAGTAGTTTTTGCGTTGGATGTCCATACTCACAAACTTTCGCATTTATAATATTAGTAAGATGATGTGCATTTTTGCCGCATAATTGTTGTTTATTTAATGTCCATCACACATGAATATAAATGATAAACTTACAGTATAACCACAGTATATGTAACACTTACAGTCGGCCAACGGACACGTCTAAGATAGAGCAATCGTGCGGGGCTTGCTGCCATACACTCGTTTGGGACACAATGGAGCATTTAAGAATGCCTATACAACGCGATAGACCACTGTATGTAATTACGCTGTGCATATATCTTCAGTGAAATGTTTCAGTTCCGAGAACTCTTACCTACTTACCTCGTTCACAAATCAAGTTATTAATTAAATTAAATATTTCTCAAAACCCGAAAACTTTGACGTCACAAAACACACCTGACGTCACCAATACGTGTTCCAGAAATAGGAAAGTACATTTTTTTTAATCAAAAATGGTTTGGCATAAGTACCATATACGCAACGCACTATACGTCAGCTGTATACGTCATATGTTTTGGTATAAACTGACGGTCAAGGGCATTTCTTTCTAGAAGTATGATGAATCATTTATATATTTATATAGTAGTAATGACGTAGGTACAATATGAGGAATTGAGGATTTATCAATAGGTATCAAATAAGGTGTTAAGATATTATATTTTTTGCATAATAGTTAGTTACCAACAGCATTGAATGAAAATAAAAATATTTTTTATTCAAATAGGCCTTCACAAGCACTTATGAATAGTCTGACTCTAACGCTCGGTTCGGAAGGTTGCCATAGCTGAGAAGAGCCGGCAAGAAACTCAGCAATTAAGTACTATTTTTAAAATCAACTCAAATTTATTACATAAAATTATTTATCTAGTCTCACTGACAATATTTGTGTGTAGGTATATGACAATAAGGAAAAAATATATATCAAATTTTTGAAAATAAATGGATTGCAAATTTAAGCAGACCAGCCCCCACAAAGAGAACATGTTCACAAGTATGAAGCATACGCATGTGGCAGCCATCGCTCTCTTCGCACATATAGGGAAGTGAAGCAAAGACCCCAAAGTGAGCATTGTTTTGCCTCTTGGTTTCACTCGCGTTCTCGAGGAAACTAAGAGCTTTTTTAAGATAAAAAGTAAATGTGTTATAAATATCAAAAAATTGTATTTTATCTTAATAAGTAGCTATAAAAAACCGGTCTTGGCTGACTGATTAACTAAGAGTAGGTCCGTAGAGCCTAATCGATAAACTATAAGGTATAGAACTTAGATTTATAATTTTTACTATGTGCCACCTTTGCATATCTATACTATTTCACTTGTAGGCTTTAATAGGCAATCTTGTTATTTTTTTTTCATTTTTGTGTTTATGCGTATTATATTTCTTTAATGATTGTAAAAAATTTAATGGAAAATAGCCAACATTGTCAGATTGTCAAAAAAAAAAAAGTCACCTTACTGAATTTCTTGACGCTTCTTCTCAGTTGATTGCCGACATCCGAATCGGTGGTAACTTCAGTAGTTTCGACGTTCATAAGTGCCCTCTTAGGGCCTAAACTGAATAAATGGCTTTTTCCGCACAAGGGTGTAATTAAATAGTAACACCTTGTAGTCCATTAAAAAAACACTCAAATCACATCTCAAAACCGCCAGTCGCTGAAGTCTCCAACTCCAGGCCGCGGCCTATACCTACTATACCTAGCCTATTGACAAAGCACTGATAATAATTATATAAAAACATCACGTTTTTGAAAAACATGGACTACCCTTGATGACCTCATCGTAACGTACCTACCTATATGTAGCCTTGGATAATTGCGTGACGTAATTGATACGTCTATCAAATACCAAAAATAAGGAAAATCAAAAACGGCACAATAAAAAACGTCATTGGCATAAACGATTATTATTAAGACAACTAAACAAAACTAATTGAATTAGTATCAGACACGTGAGCGAATGTAACGAGACGGGTCATTAATGGGCACGTGACAAACGGGCAACTTGTTATAAATGTATATAGATAATAGGATAAACCGGTTCGACTTTGTCTGATTATGTTATGTAATGTGAATCGATGTTATGTCATTACATACCTATTAGGCACTGTTTTGAAGCAAACGGTAAAGTTTGGATGATAAAACCTGAGTGCGTAATAATATTAAGACGTCAGAGCCACTGGTAGGTCGTGGGTTCGATTTCCAACCCGGATTAACATTTGTGAACAACATTCATGAACATGTCCCTGGGTGTTATTTATTTATCCCTTATCCCTACTACTATATATGCGAAAGTGTGTTTGTTAGTTAGTCCATCTTTCACACAGCGATGGAGCAACGGATCAACGTGATTTTTTGCATGGAGATAGTTTATATACCAGAGAGCGACACATGGTAATTTTTATCCCGGGAACGCAGGTGAAACTGGTAGTTTGGGATCAGATGACCACGTGTAAAGAATGCCTCAGAGTATTTAAGTACCTATATAAAAAAATACAGATAATCTTACGACTTAATGTGAAATTTTACATATAAGATAGGCAATGATAGCTCAGTGGTAGTGACGTCGGACGCCGCGGCGAAGGTCGTGGGTTCGAATCCTACAAAAAGCTTGAGCTTTCGGTGAAGGAAAACACCGTGAGGTAACCATAGCACGGTGGTAGGGTACTCTGTGGTACCCGTCTGGCTGGCTACCACCCTCAAGTTGAAAATCTGTCGCCAAACCCAACTCTGTGCTTACCCACAGAGCCTAGAAGGAACTGGCTCTCAAGTGCAGCTGCCGGAACACCTGCCTTCGGCCACATCATCACATACCATAGTGAGATTGTGGTCAAATAAACAAGCCTATACAAATTAAAAAAAAAAAAGATACTTCATTGGCCAAAAAGTAACATAGTCAGCCTTTAATTGAAAAGATATGAACACAGGCTGGGAATTAAAAAAAATATAGAATATCCTAGCGCTTGGCTACAGGCTTACAGTGAGGTGAGCGATGACAAACCGCGAATGTTATAAAAGTTTATCCAGAAGATGCCTATTCACCCTCCCTTGTCTTGGAGGTGTACAAGTTTTAAGTCAGGAAATGCAGACATATATACATATATTTTGCTGCTTTGTTGTTCGCGAATCCAATCCACTGGACCAAATATGGGGAAGGACAATGTAAGAGTGGAAATTCTACCAATAAGTAACATTTTGTCTAGTGTTTATGTTTCAGAAATTCTATTAATAATTCACTAAAATATTCTTGGTTAGTTTATTTTGAAATAATGTTATTTCCAAAGAAACGGTACGAAGGAATTAATAAATATTCATTATTTTATACAATTTCAACGAAAATAAATTTTATAACTACATACTATATTTTTCATTGTAATAAAATTATTATAGGATGAGAAAATATTTAATTGAACAATGAATTTTATTAACGCTATGTATTACAATATTATGGTGTATTATAATAGAGCTTTAAATACATTATTATTAACATGTTAAAGCTTGTTGATATTGGTAATCATTGTGAAATAATAATAATGAATCATATTCCTGAGTCAACTACATTGGTAGGTATTTGAAAAAATACTGAGATTTCAAGAAGTTGGCAAGATATTCCTTCTTATTGTTTCTATATTATATTGTAAGAGAGTTACTCTTACCTTGTAATTTTTGGGCCCTCTACAGGAATATCCCCCTAAAGTTTTATGTTAGGTTTTATTGGTTTAAAGTAGATAATGGCAGAGTACTACGGGGTTCTAATCACTAGATTTTCGATGAAGAAAACCTGCATACCATTGAAGCCTGCCTCATCCAGACTGGGACTCAGCTTGCCGAGATGCGGGAGAAGACCCATACCCTGCTTTTCTCCCCGCAACATGGCACATAATTCCAATCTATAACAGCACAACACAGCACTGGGCCCACAAATCCCTCAGGGATATATGTGCTGTTAATAAGAATATGATAAAATAAATGGTTTATCAATATGCAATTGCATTCCATTTTACATAATAACAGTCAACGTCCCGATGACTAGTGTACAAGATTACAATTCTAAAGACAACTACTACTATACAATATCACCAAGGATGTTACTGGGCTTGAGTAAGACCTTAGATAGGGCTTATACAATAGGGCTGGCTCGGACTCAGAGTAACAACAATTGAGCATTATTTATTATTATGTTGGGTTCCGTCGACTTAAAAATGTATAAAACTAACTAACTTAAATTAAAATTAACATTGTTATGTTATGTTCTCCACACGTACGTACTTTTTGATAGTATACAATATCCTGAATCCCAAAATTACGGACGTACGTCCCAAAATTATATATAAAAAGTAAAAAACCAGAAATTACTAGTCAAGTTATTATTACACTTTTAAATAAATTAGTTCCATAATAGATAAGTAACAATCAAAATGACTCACTACTCAAGAAAATCTATAGCATTTTGTTCATTTGTCAATTTTTACTTTGAAATTTACTTTGAAAGATTTTTTATTTCACATAAACTGTTGCGGTACCCTAAAAATAAGACAACAATGATACAATGTTGTTTGCGGAGCGGGTCAACAGCTAATAGGTGAATAGACAATGGTCCGTTTAGTAAATACTGTAATTGTATCATTTTGTTTGCAATTCACTGTTTGATTGTTTTTATTTATTTTCTATTATGCCAGGTGATTGGAATGTCATAGAGTTGTGAGAAATTTGTAAATAGTATAGACGCTTGCTGTGGTTTTGACCGGAACGTATTAGTTATGAATCTATACTAATATTATAAAGCTGAAGAGTTTGTTTGGTTGAACGCGCTAATGTCAGGAACTACTGGTTCGAATTGAAAAAATATTTTAGTGTTAGATAGCCCATTTATCGAGGAAGGCTATAGGCTACTTTTTATCCCTGGAAAACATAAGATCCCTCAGGAACGCGGGTGAAACCACGGGGCGGAAACTAGTTTAAGCTAAAATTACATAAATTACCAATAGGGTACTTTCTAGATCCCTCTTGGCTGGATAATTGTAACAATCTCACCTAGAATATTATAGTATACTAGCTGTCCCCCGCGGTTTCACTCGCGTAGCGGTTTAAAAAATAGATAGTATTCGATTCTCAGACCTACTGAATATGCATATAAAATTTCATAAAAATCGGTCAAGCCGTTTCGGAGGAGTATGGTAACTAACATTGTGACACGAGAATTTTATATATAAGATAAATAAACAAACACTGTAAATATTTATAAAATTATACATATCAGTAGGTAACTTAAAGTTGAATTGCAATCTATTCGTAGCTCGTAGCAAAGTCTACGAAAACTGTCTCTGAGAAAATAAGAAGATTGTATAAAAAAATCTAAGCAATCTCTAAGTCCTCTTAAAATGGTTATTTAGTAACTAAAGTAAGGATACATATAGGTTCAATTAAACAATTCGTATAATAGAAGTTATGAAGCATTCGAATGATTTTAAAAACTATAAAAATATAGAATGTCTGTTTATTGCTTTGTACCCTGTTTTATTCTCAACAGCAACGTTCCTGAATTCAAAAAGTCATATTTTATGGTAATATTTAAAATTATGGCTAAGGAAAGGAAACTATAATATCCGGGGATTCCTGGTAAATCTACAATTCAATAACCGCAAGGCGAAATCAATATTTATCAATACAAATATGTTGAGATTTATTTTTAGAATAATTATGTGTTTTATTTATATGAGTCACAACGGAACGGTGATAAAAATAATACCTACATTTATTGTAAATGCGCAATTGTATAATGTACTTATTGCGAAATAATGAGTCAGATTTTACCTTAGCTATTGGGAGGCTGCGATGGGATATTAGAGAATGATCACACATCATTCATCATTATTATACGATTGTTTTAAGAGAGGTAGAGCGATATGTCGTTCAGAGAGCAGCTCGACTGGGGAAGTACCTCCACCTTACAGAATACCGCAGTCAAATAACTTATAGTTGTGTTCCTGCAGCGCGTGAGTAAGGTTGCCAGAGCTCATCGGGGAGGGGGGAAGGGTCGCAACGCGCGAGTGATACCCCTGGTGTTGCAAGCGTTCATAGGCTACGGTAACCGCTTATTATCAGGCGGGCCGTATGCTTGTTTGCCGACATTGTGGTATAAAAAAAACAACATAACCCTATATATCTGTGTATCAAGCGGCTCCCAGCGATCCTAATTAAAGGCCTACACTTCTACTACTAATACTGTTGTAGGCTGTTGGTTGCGTATAGGCCGGTGTTTGACCACAACCTCACCATGGTAAGTGACGATGCGGCCGAAGGTGGTAGCCATATGACCTAGAAGGAATTGCCTCTCAAGTATAGCTGCTAGAATACATCGGTGGGTGTTTGGTGACTGATTTTCAACTTGAAGATTGTAGCCAGCCATTCGGGTAGGTACTACTACGTACCACCGTGCTATGGTTTCCTCACGATGTTTTCCTTCACCGAAAACTCGAGCTCAGTATAGGATTTGAACCTACGACCTTCGTCGACATTCGACGACACTACCACTGATACATGCAAAATTTTGACATACACGTGGGGTATTTAAAATCACTGATTAGGTACTTCCACTTAATCTAGTTACAAAATATCTAAAATAACTTAGTAAATATAATTACCTAGTCATTAAAAAATATCAATCTGAGATTATAAATGACTAAATCTTAGGTAATATTAAAAATTCCCGTGTCACAATGTTGGTCCGAGATGAATTCTGAAACTACTTAAATCCGATCTTAACGTACTCTTTTTCAATATGTGTGATTTGTTCCAATTTAAAAGATAGGATAGTTATTATCCCGATTATTTCCATTCTTTATACCGAGAACGAGGGTGAAACTACGAAGGCTAGTATTAGTCTTGCAATTCATCGAGGTAACGTCGCTAGCTTTTTGGGAACCATGCCTGCAGGTGGCGATCTAAACTCAGTTTTTTATCTTTAATTTAATTTTCATATATTTTATTTTAATATTTAGTTTATGTACCTTGTTAAGGTTGTTGTTTTTGTTAGTAGATAATATCTTTATATTATATAATTCCAATTAAAATACATAATACCCAAGCGTTAGTACTTAAAACCGGAAGAACATTAAACTGTTAAACAAGTCAACATGTTTGTATCAAACAGATTCCTCGAAAACACAATATAAATTAGTAAATTACTTATTTACATGTAATTACTCATATATCAAGTGATGTAATAGGTACCTACCGGAACATCGGAAATGCTTGGCATTTTTGCTAACAAAAACAAGGTATGAGATTTATGTTGTTACCATAAGGTTTAAATTGTATTGTGCTTAATGATAATCGATTCTATTTAACATAAAAGTAAAAAATATAATAGCTTTTTGCGGCTTCGCTCGCTCAGACTATATTCTTGTATATCTTTATATTTTTTTCAATAAAAATTTCTAGCACATGCTGAATTCATTTTTTTCCTGGGCTATTGTTTTTTTTTTATCGATAAACGATGATACATAAGGTTAGGTTCACCATGAAGTCCAGGGATTCCAATTTTAATCACATATTTAATATTGAAGTATCTAACGACTCATTCTTCAACGCATCCCGCTGGACAGTTCCATGATTAGCACCTCATCATGTGACTTTGGTTGACATGGATTGAATAAGGTTTCAAAAAGATAAATTGAAGGAGCCTTAACAAGATATTTCTACTATTATTTCCACAGTTAAACTTTTCTAGCCATTACAGTAACTATAAAAAAACAATTAGGTACCTAAGTATAGTTTTTTACTCTAGTTTTTTATTCATCCTGACACCGGGACCGAAATGCCGGAACTGTCCGCAGACGAATGACGAGTGGACCGAATAAACTAAAGAACTATTATCGATTGAAAGTTCCGTTTCCACTTCCTCATCAGATCCTGGACCAGGGTCTCTGAATCTCGCTACTTTCAAGCTATCTGTCCACCTATAAAGAGCTGAATATTTTGGTAAGATTTTTAGTGTGTAGGTATAGGTTTGTGTTTCTCCACAAACTCACCGTGGTAAGTGATGATGTGACCAAAGGTGGTAGGCACACAAATCCTAGGTAATTGCAATAACTGGGATATTGCCGATGTGTTGGCGACCTTGACAGTACTACGTGGTCTGTCGTAACGTAAAAAATGCCAGTGATGGGTTCCTTCCTCCGCTAGGGAAGGGGAGCCGTTAGTACTGTAATTTTACCTTGATATTATCCGCATATATCATCAAGCTTGACGCAACGCCCACATAAACATGACAACAAAAACAACATAATGGAAATGCATCGTCATTAAGGACAGTCAGGTAACCCGTAGGGATAAAAGTAATGAAATCATAACACAATATGTATTGTGTATGGGAAAATTTGTTACCTATTTTATTGCATAATTTTTCCGTACGCACGTAATTTGGGGGCGTGTTCTGTAGAATGTTTATATTAGGGAAATTCCAAAAGTTGCAAAGTTCATAACAATGTTGCGTTCGCTTACGTCTCGGCGTGATGGGATGACGCAGTGTTTTGGGGCTTGTTGGGAAAGGTCTGCGCACGAGACCGGTAACATATTTCAAAATTTAAATAATGATGAATACCGTAGTTTATTATTTTTATATTTTACCAGTAACTTATACTATATACTTATTTATCCTAATCCTAACTATCCTAGCAATAATATTACAAATGCGAAAGTGAGTTTGTCCTTTTCCATACCATAGGCTGGCATGGAGAAGAACATAGGCTACTTTTTTTACTAGTTTACATTGGTAGTGACCACCAGTACTTTGGTATAATGCACACCACGAAGATTTTTAAATTTGAAATAATCATTCATCATACATACTATTGTTCCTATAATCATACTAATAAGTTAGTTTGTTTGTTTGTTATCCCTTGATGTCTCAATGGCACGTACAATCATGATGAAACTTGGTATGCAGGTAGTCTATGGCGTGGAGAGAAACATAAGTATTCTTTTTATCTTGGGAACGCAGGTAAAACCGCGGGGGAGAGCAACTACCTACTTTATAATAACTATCCTGAATATTATAAAAAAAATCGTGTACAAAATAATTATTAGTTTGGCATCAGTCATGTAAATAAATCCTACTAAGCCAACTTTAATCCTACCAATATTATAAATGCGAAAGTTTGGATGGATGGATGTTTGTTACTCAATCACGCCAGAATAGCTGAACGGATCCAGATGAAATTTGGCACAATGATAGATTATAGTCTAGAATAGCACATAGGCTACTTTTTATCCCGGAAAAACATAAGATCGTATTGTATAAAAGACGGGAAAATAAGATAATCACATACTAATGTCAACTCTATACCCAAATTAGTACAGTCGGATTCTCTAATACTTGTGCAGACATTTTGAAATAATTATCAAAAATCCCCCAAGCTAAAAATAAACAACTTATAGAACGCCATGAACGCCAAACATGTTTTTGCTCGACTTATATTTCGGTTATATAACAGCGTAAGTTGACGTCAGCCAACGCTCGAAATTATTCAAATGTTTTCTTAGTACCGATATCACGTTTTTATCACGAAATTAAGGGGTCGTTTTTATATCAAGCTTCTAAAAGATGAGATCACTGTCACTTTGAAGGGTATTTCAATGGCTGGCCGCAAGTTAAAAATCTGTCGCCAAACACCTACGGGTATGTTCCGGCAGCTGCACTTGAGTCCCAGTTCATTCTAGGCTTTGTGTGCTTACCACGTTCGGCCACTCGATTTCACTTACCATGGTGAGATTGTGGTCAAACACAAAGATATACAATCTAAAAAGAAAGTAAAATCAGTCCATTTTCAAGGCGTCTATTAAATTTAATCAGATACTGTAAATGCAGATATCACCTAATACTACATTGGTTCAGGTAGCTACTCTTACCAACCCAATTCAAATGAAAACCCTGAATATTATTTAAAAACAAAGAAATAAGACATTCACAGTACATATACTACAGTGAACACATGCTGCTTGTTAAGGGGGCGGGGCTGGGGGTTGGGGGCTGGTCGGCTTGAGTTTACTAATTATTTATTTACTCTCTCTCTCTACTGACTGAGTGATATATCAACGCACAGCCCAAACCGCTGGACCTAGAGACTTGAAAATTTTCACATAGATAACTTATACAGTGCAGGCATCCACTATGGAAGGATTTTTGGAAATTCAATCCCTAAGGGAGTAAAATAGGGGTCCGCGGGTGAAACTACGAGCGGAAGGCTAGTAAGTGATAACAGAGACCGTACTGTACGCAAAATAATTATAATATTACAATAACAACATAAAAATCATGTTTTGTATTAAAAGTAAATATTATGTTTGTTTATCGGCCTTATTAAGGTTATCTGATGTTTTGAGAAGTTGAAGTATTTGTTTACAGTTTAACAAAAAAAAGGTCTATAAATAGCTGACTACCTATTTCAAAATTATTTTCTTTGTGTACTTCGGCCTCATCATCATATAACGATGAGATGGTCAAACAAACCCTAGGTTTAAAAAAATACCGTATGCTTTTCTTCAGTAGGTATGCCAGTTCCTTGATCTTAATACCCTATAGTGATCGAATGTAAGTTTAAAACTTTTATGAAATGTTCTAGCAAGTTAATTTTAACTAAGCACGGAAATAATCTTATTTGGACAGGGCCTGCAGTCTCGATATAGAAATCTGTCGTTACATCCTATCGATCCGTTTATAACGATATTTGGTAGTGTATCTGCATCTTATCGATGTTTCTCAATCGCAAAATCGCAATTTCTCGTAATGTTTGGGAAAACTGCGATAATTTTTGACAGTCCGGTATCTATGACTTGCATTTTTCGTAAACATCGTCATGGCAACCGATTTATTTCGTTATTAATTAGCGATAGGTAGTTTGCGATGACATGTCATGTATGTCGAGACTGCAGACCCAGGTCAAAGCGTCATCAAATGTAGGTATCTGTAATCTAACCGTTACCTAAAACATATAATATACAAAAATGTATTTTTATAAAAATATATTTATTTGTGTATTAAAAAACTACTATTGGATACTTCAAAATGACATACATCAACAAAAATATAGCATAGACTTAAACTCCCTATTTTTTTTTATTTAACAGGAGTTTTCTTTTCATTATGTAACAATTTTACCATGATGATGTAACCAACGCAGTAAGTGATGATAGAGACGAATGTGGATAAGGTATGACTACTCTCCACATTTTCCAGATCTATGAATTACAGCCGAACGTGAGACACGTTACAGAAAAAATATAAGTATCTAGCAAGAAATCCAAGTTCATTAACACCGACTGTAATCTATTAAAATTCTAATAAATCGATCACAATTACAAATTGTAATTGTGATCAACGGAAAGACGGACGGACAGATAGCGAAGTCTTAGTAATAGGGTCCCGTTTTTACCCTTTGGGTACGGAACCCTAAAAATGATGATGAAAACCTACGAATTTTCAAATAGTTGAAGACACTTGCGTTCAATCCATATTTTTTTCTATAAATTGATAAAAAAAGTGATGCAACATGTAGATATTTGATCATTAGGTCCAATAAGTCATCATTCATAAAATATTATATGTAGATATTATAATGTTATAGGTACTTTATGATTATCAGGTAGGTAGGTATACCTACATAGATAAGGTATTTTTTCAGTTTCCATTGTGAAATTAGACTATTAGATATGGATAAATAAATAAATAAAACATAATATCTCATTTATTAAACAGAATCGATTATGAGACTCAACATCTTCTGATGTGCGTCACTGACATTAGTAAAAAAAAACAAATATGGCGGATCGCGAGTCGCGTCGCGTCGCCAAGAATTTAAGAGCCACGGTGACTCATCTATTGCAAGAATCGGAAGGAATATTTGTATGAATCAAATTAGATAATTTTATGTAAACACAGTTATTCGTATTAATTTGTTCGGTAGTTCATGTTCTTTCTGTGATTCATCGGCTTTCACTCAACGTGAATCCTACGCTGAATGGTGACGGTGGTGACTCATTGGGAAGCGGTGTTATAACTCATCATATACTCGATGAGATGTTGTTATTATCAAATTTGACTCCAATTCGTTAATTTTTTGAATATTTCACATTTACTAAGTACATTTAGCCTACATTTTAGAAGTTATAGTAACTTTCTTTTGCAATATGTATTTTGTAGCATTGTTGTGATCTTACAGTTTGTTTGCTGGCGTAATGACAAACTACGTTATCACAGGTCTTGCATTGTATAATACCTAAATTAATACATAATAATATATTTCAATAAAGTAAATTCTGGAATGGGGGCTGCGTACTGAAAAATATAGTGAGCTAGGTACCTAGGTAGTAGGTACTAACAAAATAACATAGGAAAGTTCGGTTTGTAAATCCCCCAGTCTTGAAGACATGTACTACAATAATAATAATATCCTGGTACATTACTCACACGGCCATCTGATCCCAAACTATTATTTATTTATAAACTCCTTAAACTATCCTTACAGATATAACTAAGCAGAGATTGTACTAAATACGTTTGTTCATGCACACAAATGTTTGTCCTGGGCGTGAATTGAACTCAGGACTTGTAGCGTGATAGGTATCTCTACGCCAACCGACCCGTCACTCGAGATTAAAATGGTACAAGAAAGTGAGAAACAAATACATGAAATTTTTCATCACCTTTATACGTGGAAGAGTCCAGATATTTTCACAAACAATATACCTAGGTTTTTACTTTATCTCCAAGTCAATAACGAAAATATTGTGATAACCCCTGGTAATTTTAATGGCGACATATTCATGTTTAAAATGAACACCTTTGCAATAATTGTATTGAAAATATTCGGGGTAAGTCCAGACTACGTATTGACGTAACAAAATGGAAAATTCCTACGTCCTACTATACTACTAATAATATATTATATATAGGTAGTTTTTAGTTTTTAATTTTATTTCAGTAGGTATAGATTAAGGTTATTTTATTATTATCTAAATGTTATTAAATTTACTTGAAATATAGGTAGCTAAGTATATATCCTACTATATTACATAAATGTGAATGTTTGGATGGATGGATGGATTGATGTTTGTTACTTAATCACGCCAGATAGTCTGGAATAGCACATGTGTACTTTTTATCCCGGAAAACATAAGATACCTCGGGAACGCGGGTGAAACCGCGGGGCAAAAGCTAGTAGATCTTATATGGTTTTCGTGATATTCCTGAGGATTTATTTTTGTAATAATTAGCCAATCTTATTTAAATCCTATTCGCTAACGTTTTTACGTAATCATCATGTTGATGTTTTTTTTTAATTGCGTTATCCGACTAAGGTTTCATAATCAACCAAAAGATTGTAAATACAGAAGGACGTAGTAAATAAAAGCGATTTAATGTCTTTTTACTTCGTAAAAAGTATCTAATAAGATAAGTGATTATGTCACCCTAAAACTAATTTATTTAAAGTTATGCACCATATATTTTTTTGTTTTCTCAGTTGGTAAATCATCAAATTCAATGCTAATATTTAATTTAATTATTTACAATTATTATTTATTTACAACAAATATTTACAATAAATGTATAAAATACAAACTATGATATATAGAAAACATCCCCAAAGCCCTCGCTGCTGTCGATAGGCAAGGTTCCCAACAGGCTGGCAGCGTTCCCTATTGGATGGCCAAGCTTATGCGTTGGCGCTAATTATGTTAGTTCGATTAATCAGAAAAATAACCAATACGTCATTTCTTTTGGCAATTTGTAAAGCAGTTGAAACATCTTCAAAATAACTTTTTAGTAGACTTTTCTAGAATTTATTAGGAAGACTCCAATTTTCGTTAATCTTTTTCCCCTAATCGGGGTAGGTGTAGGTATATTCTTAACAAAAGGGGTAGGTATATTTTTGCAACTGTACATAGGCGGTGAAGTCCCTGCTTTACCTTTTGATATAAAAAAACTCAAATATGTTACTAACAACTTATTTTTTGTGTTTGGTGGTCAATCGATTGCTGTCGACTCCAAATTCATGTGACAGAAAAAAATATTAAATTTTATATTAAAAAAAAATATTTTTATCATATAGTTTTTGACGGTTCTTTTACTTATTTTAAAGCCTTTGGTAAGTTATACTTAGTTCAATGTTTTTTTTTTTCATAGAAGTCTCAATTATGATGACCAATCAAAACAATCGATTACAAACGAATTTCTTCGCATTGAAATTTGGTAATTACATCGATCGGTATTAAAAAAAGTCATATCTACAATGTACTATAAGTCACTACGACCTCAAAACAACCGATGAGTAATCGTTCATCGCCCATCGACGATAAACAAAGTTGTTTTTATCAAAATCGATAAACAAATTTCATAATAATGTTGCGAAACCCTTTGTTTACCACTAGGATGTTCTGGGATTACCAATTATTGATAACAGGTCTGTTTTTCCAACTGTTGGTTGTTAAATGTAGTAATGTTATGAAATATGTATGACAATCTGTTGAATTATCAAGCAAAAATGAAGCTCAGTAGTCCAAAGTTCTGCTATGGATATCATAGCAGAACTTTGGACTAAAATTAAAATTAGTACTTGAAAACCAGGAAAGTTGGTTGATTTTATACTGATATCGTAAGTTATTGTGTACTTAACTATTAACATATTGTACTCTGTAGTTTTACGACATTTTCCCGGCTAAGATTGTAAAAATTGATTTGCGCAATGATTTTTGTTCTTCCAAAAAAAATAACAGTTCATTTTTCAATTTATAACAAAACTTTATCGATTAAAAAAAAACACTTGAGAACTTCCAAACAAACACAAAGACGTCCACAACTCAATGAAAACCGTCAAAGCAATCAACAAACCCATATAAGTTATTACATTACATTTTCAAACAATTGATTTATTTACGTGATTTTCTTTGCAAGTTTTTGTTTTCTACCTCCTTTGATTAATTTAATCAAACAGATTATGTAATTTTTGTAGATTTGCAACATTAATTTTAGAGCATTCTTTTTTTGACGATGCAATCTAATCTCTATCTATAATATAATAAAGGAATACAGTTTTGTTTGTTTGTTTAAAGGCGCTAATCTCTGGAACTACCAGTCGGATACCATTGATAGCCCAATTCTTGAGGAAGATTATAAGCTACTTTTTATCCTGGTAATGCGGGTGAAATCTCGGCAGACAGCTAGTGAAAAATAAAGTAAACAGCCCAGCATTGTTTATGTACCTAAAAGGTGTAACGGAAACTAATAGAATATACCTAGCCTCGAAGCCCTTGCATTAAAGTATTATCGCAAATCAATACTTGTGAACAGGACACTGCGCAATTTGGCAAATGCGACATATAGGTGTTGTTTACCCCAAACTAATTCCATCGCGTGATCTTATCAAGTTATCAGTTTTCATAGTAATGCATTCATTTGTTTTGACGGCTCAATTGAGACGCAATTCAATGGGAAAATATAATTATAATTACAGTATATCCATTAACTGGAAATATATTCAATGAGGAAAAAGTATTTTGTTCAGTCAATAGCCGTGTCTAAATTCTTATCCTTCATCTGAAGGTGGTCTGGTATAGACTGCTTTAAGCCATAGCACTTATATGTATATTATTCTTGTTTTTTGTTGAATTTGTTTTTTTATGTCTACAATAAAGAGTTATCTGTAGAGCACGGAGGCTAACTATATAAAGTAAAGGTTATCATGTTGATTGGAAATTATGATTGTCATCAACGCTGGGACATATCGTTTTAATTCATTTGAATGGCTAAAACCCCAAGGTGGTCGCCATCTGCAGTGTAGAGGGGCTCGGTTTTTCGTACAGAACTCACATGCCCCCCCCCCACGCCGGAGGAAGTGTCATACCTTCCCCCAGCACCCTGCTATAGCACGATGAGTGACCACAACGACCCATCGTCCTCATCGGGGCCGTTTCTGAACGCTCATAAATAAAAAAAAATAGAGTACTGTAATGCGGAGATCGAGATGGCTGGTATGTCAGACATAATATTGGGGAAGGCTTTTTCCACCAATGAGGTCTTGAGGCTAGTCGTGATGATGTAATAGTGGATGTTCTGCTAACGAAGACTCGATATACATTAGTCCCCGGAACTATCCTTCAAATCTTAGATCTTTTACATCTTATAGCGTGAAGGGTGGACATTTTTAGGGTAAAAATAGCATATAAAATAAATATTATTAATATCGTAGCAGTAATGATTTATCGATGCATGTATTCTATTTTAAATTCATAGTTTTCGTGAACTCCAATTACAATCAATTTTACCTATCATGTTTCACGATGATTGTTAAAAAATGTAAATGTCAGCGTGATTATCAAAAACAAGGTATTGCACAATTTTCGTATAATTGACACGTGCCTGAACTAATATTAACAAAAACAATAATTTTTTAAAATGTTCACCTAAAATATATTGCAAAATACCGACTGTGACTTTGTTTTATACTATTTAGGATATGCTTGCGTCTGACCACAATTTACGCCGTGGTGGTACCTAAATGATACTACTACGTATTTACTTGAATACACCAGTAGATGCTTGGCGATTTATCCTTACCATGAGGAAGGTACTCAGCGGCTAGGTACTACAAAGTAACGTACCAGCACCGTATTATGATATTTCTACAGCGAAATGTCGAGCTCATTGTAAGTCACTACATCTAACTTCTCGATAGGTAATTTACACAATGCAACTCAAATCATCTTATTAAAGCCCGTGAACAACATGCTATCCTTTGCTATTTGATGTTATAAGATAAGGATGGAAGCACCTTAGGGGAGTCGCACCAAGTGTGTAAAGTAGTGTTGTACCTCATCCGGGATTTGGTGCGAGCGTGATTGGCCGCGCGACATAAACAAGCCCCCGTCAAGTCGTGTGCGCAAGCCACGTGCGCCCGCGCACCACGTGAGCGTTACGCAACTCCAGCGCATAGGCAAGGTCGAATTACGTAATGAGTCTAGTCTCTATTCTAGGCACTTATGTTGTTTATAGAGGAAAATTGTTGACTGCGACATTTTTCCAATGTGTGTGTTAGTGAGGTTTGATCAGGGATTTCCGTTACGAGAAAGTGATTTGTGGTATTTTAAACTAATATGTCGGCGTCAGCGTTGCCCTAGTTTTAACAATTACATCCTTATTTATTAATGACTTTATTTAATTTCCAACTTAATTTTGTCGGATTGTCATAAAATTTAACCGGGAATATCCACAGACATTCACAACATAGTTTAAAAGGTGATCGATCCTGAGGCTCCAGACAAGATGGATGTCGACAATAAAATTGCCATCGACACTAGAGGATCAACCATAATATGGGATTGACATAAGAAAAAGATAAAAATCACATGACAATTCATTTCAAATAATCTCATCTCCATGACAATTTATCAACATCTACTTTGTCTAGGGGACTGAGGAGCTTACATTCAGACAACATCAGGCACAGGCACATCAACGTTTATCTAAAATTTCACCTCATACAGCTCACTATTCAGTCCGATGCGAATCGGAACTTCTGCCATCCCTTACCCTAACCATCAGGTCTGTGGTGTACTTGGTGTTCTTCGCCTTTATTTTCTATAGTATAAAATAAAGGTTTGATCGTTGTTTTCCCAGGGCAATGTACGAAAATAGTCATTAGGTAAGTTGACTCGCGATTCTTGGAATTATTTTTTTTTGTAGGTAGTTTTGGGACGCGCGTCCCATTCGCGAGCCAACCTATTAGAACGATATTATAACCACATTTTATAATAATATTTATTAATTAACATTTGGTGAGTCCAGTCATGTACAGTCATGTATGTAGTGGTAAAACGGTTTACGATTTTAGATCTTTAAAGCGAGAGTATTTCAACCGCCTGGTTAACGTTACATCATCATCATCATCATATTCACCCCGACAATGTCCACTGCTGAATATAGGCCTCCCCCAACGTTACATACCTTTGCTAAATTTAATGTAATCAATTCGTGAAACAACGCAACAACTGACTGAGCGGTTATTTTGAATTTGTGTTAAAGTGAAGAAATAAAAAACAAAACAAAATAAAATCATGGTGTGATAGATTATAGTATGACTATCTTTGTAATATATTTTTCTTCACAAAATACCATTTATTATAGCCATACAACGCGATAAAATTAAGAAAAAGGTGTAACTTTTTCTTCGAGCGAAATTATTTCAGTCGTGTTTTGAAGCCCGCTGGATCTTAGGATGTATTATCAAATGTTTTTTTTTCCGAACTAAAACTATTTCATTTTCTTTACATATAAATGAATCAAAGAAACGCATGTTTACTCTCACAGCGCCCTCGGCTGGCTTGGGCTACGGAACGGATTCCCTTTGGCATTTTTTAAACGAGAATCCGTTCCTTTCTGTAGTTTCCGATACCGTCCAAGTTATTGCGCAGCTTTATTTTATGTTAACGATTGTAAACGCCATCAATTGAATTTAGAACCGGCTCTTATACATACGGTTTTTGTTTTTTTTTTAGGTAAACATTTTCGTTTAACACAATATCATTGTATTTGATTTTCCCTCTATAATACGGGATCCCTTAGTGCATCTATGGATTTAGGTTTAGCTCTTATCCATAGTTATTGAAACCATTGTCTAAACAAGCAAATGAGTGAGATATTGACCAAAGTTTAAAGTATGAGATAAAATATTATTTCGATAATGTGAAAATTCAGACGTGACATTCCACGGTTGTCTATAATCTAACCTATGAAATGTCTAAGCAAAATTTCAAGTTTCTAGATCAATTGGTTGGTAGATCAGTCAGAGCATTATTTTATTTAGATTTATTTTTATAATACCTTACGTTGGCGCAAAAGAACTTTTTATAAAGCTTTTAAAAGAACCTTCTAGATCCCACGTGAGCCAACCTCAAAGTTTCCAACTGAAGCACTACAAAATCAAAATTCTTTTCAAATGTTCTCAATTCAACAGAATTGAAAGGGAAAACGTTTGAATTGTTTTTTTAAGAGTTTTTGTAAAAAAAAAAGTCTTTGTTGCGACTAATTTGAATTGAATTCTAAAAGCTATTAATATATTATATAAGGCTAGGGATGTGACTGGTATCCCGGGATATCTTTTTGTAGTTGATGTGAAGTTGATCGATATATATGTTAACATTAACATTTTGTCATAGATAATATATTATATCTATTATATTTTTGTAGTAAAATGTCTCCTTGGAAACCTACGTAAACTAGAATGATGGCATACTTCTATTTTCTTATCTAGTTTAATTAATCAAAAATTTACATCATCAGATAAAATTATAGATCATAGATAAGTCGTTACGAGCTGATGTTAGGGTTGCGCAATTTCGTCGCAGTGTAGAGGTAATGTATACTGAGTGATGGGCATTCTGATGGATTTGCGTCAGTTGTATGTCAGTTTGTATCTAAAACCATGGCCCGTAAGTACAAATTTCAATACAAAATGTATAGCGAGTAAAAAAAATTCGATGCGATGTGTTGCGATCCTGCCTAACTGAGGTAAACGGCTATTGCAGTAGACGTATGGATTTAGATAGACACGTATCTACGTGTACACGTATCTATATCAATATATTAACATCATAGATTGTATGCCGGGAAATTCATGAACGCAACACTTAAGAGTGAAACCAAGTACTTATCTCGTAATCATACGAATCCCGTACTGGCCATCCCAAAACAATAAAAAGTCCCGGTCACCCTATTCGTACCGCTCGAATGTTACGTTGCTCCGTTTCGACATAGCTGTCCTTATCTAAACCACGTGTCAAAATGAAATAGCAATATTTACTTGTATCAAGAACGTTTTGTATATAATAGGGTAGCGTTTTCAGTTGCGTAATCTTGAAATATACAATTTTCACGTGTAGCTCAGGCCACGTGAGGTGAGATCACGTTGCGATGATTCTGTTGCTCAACTGGCACAAAGTATTCAATTGTTTCTTGGGTATACTGGTCCATTTTTAGGGTTCCGTAGCCAAATGGCAAAAAACGGAACCCTTATAGATTCGTCATGTCTGTCTGTCTGTCTGTCTGTCCGTCCGTATGTCACAGCCACTTTTTTCCGAAACTAAAATAGCTATATTGCTGAAACTTGGTAAGTAGATGTATTCTGTGAACCGCATTAAGATTTTTACACAAAAATATTTGGGGGTACCCCATACTTAGAACTGAAACTCAAATTTTTATTTTCATCAAACCCATACGTGTGGGGTATCTATGGATAAGTCTTCAAAAATGATATTGAGGTTTCTAATATAATTTTTTCTAAACTGAATAGTTTGCGCGAGAGACACTTCCAAAATGGTAAAATGTGTGTCCCCCCCCTGTAACTTCTAAAATAAGAGAATGATAAAACTAAAAAAAATATATGATGTACATTTCCATGCAAAATTCCACCGAAAATTGGTTTGAACGAGATCTAGAAAGTAGATTTTTTAATACGTCATAAATCGTAAACTGCAATTTACCTTTCATTTAATCAACTCAAATAAAAAAAAAAAATTGAAGGGTGTCCCCATAACATACATAGTTACGCCAATTAATAAAGACCTCTGAGTTGTATGGGCGCTCATACAATTTAGAGGTCTAGCTTAATTCAATAACCTCAAATAAGGTGAATAAATAAAATTGTGCATTTCCCGTGATGGATGAACGATGGACGAAGTTTGTAAGGAACCCTCGGTGCGCGAGTCCAATCGCACTTGGCCGGTTTTTAGTTTTAATTTTCGCTGACAAAATTTCGCTGTGATTTGTTAAAATATTCGCGCTTTTGATAAATTCATAGAACATTCTGGCAATTTATATAACTTTGTTTATATTTACTGTATAGATACTTAAATATTCTTCTCTAGATGTACTGTTGTTGTTGACAACTGTCAGCTCACGTTTTATTAGTTGGTATTCTATTATATTAATATTAATTTTCATGTAATGAATAATATTAGTAGACAAACCAAATCGTAAAAAAAAATATGATGAGTTCATCTAAGTTGGGTTCATCAAGGTGAACTTGGAAATCGTGAAAAATCACTTGAAGTCATGCATTTTGATCTACCATAAAAATCAGTAAAACAGTAAAAATCGATATGTCAAACAAAATTATTAAATTATGAGAAACAAGCAACCGTCTCTTACGCAGTGTCCAAAACATTTTATGTCCTCTAACTACTAGCTATAGTAGGTATATCTATTAGATAAGTATTACTAATGTACTTAGCTTACTTTATATAATATAACTTATGTAAAAGTATAAGCTGTATGACGTCAATATAAGCCGACCTTAGGTAATATAGGTGGTGTCTATATAGCTAGGATTAACTTTGGTAGCGACTGTTTTGATGTCGATATTTCTTTTACAGCATTTGAAAACAGTTGGTTTACTCCTTTGGACTATTATTATAAAAATCGTATAATGAATCTAGTTTATTTGTAACAGTTGTTTATTTTTAATATATCAAATTTTAATGGTGACAAGCAGGCAAGTGGTCCACCTGATCGTGAGTGGCTTCCGTCGCGTATGGACATTAAGCAAGCTCAATCAGGCTCATTGTAGGATTCGAACCCACGACCCTCGCCTCGACATCCGACGTCGTATTGCTAGCTTAAATCAAAACAACACTAAGCACCAATCGGTGATCGGTGCACTTGAGAGCCGGTTCCTACTATTATAACTACTCTTCCAATGTGTCCCGGCCATTGTGACTATCTTGTAGCTTACTGAACCCTGAGAGGTATATCCGCAACATTTGTTCTTCCACAAATGTTCTTAAACGGTTGTCATGGTAATGGGACAAGAAATAATATTATACAACGAATTTAAATATCACATGTACAACATAAAGATGTTATTCAATAGCAAACAACACGTGTAAGTGTCTGGTGATAAAAAGACGTTGAAAATATTGAAAACAATTGTTGTGTTCATAGAAAATGTAAAGTGAATTTTAGTTCTTAACACGTGAATTGATTTTGACATTGTTGTGTAATTATATCGGGTTGTATTATCTTTGAATAGCTTTTAACCGTGGATTTATCAGCGCTGAAGGTTTCATTTGTACCTTTTTGATTATAAAAAGAACCATTAGATTGCAAAAGTCCAAAGGATGGATAGTCATGAATCTTACAGTTGTTGTTAATACTTTATTGTTAAACATTCCAACCAAGGGGTACCAACCCTAAAGTCGCTTTTCCCTGGTTCATTTACTAGGGAGTATATAAATGTATTTAATAATACTGCTGAGGGGACAGCGACCTAAACTCCATCATTTACATAAATTACAAGAGAATAAGGATTTATTTGCTTTTTTCAGTAAATAATATAAGTAGGTAAGTTATAATGTGATATTTATATCCAAAAGCATTTTATAGAAATGAAAGGATTTTTAGTAACATTTAAAACAAAATTACATATGCCAAAATCTAATTCAAATGGATCCGTAAATAATTTCATATATGAATAAAATAAAATAAAAATATTCAAATTGTACTTTTGGAATACTTATGACCTATACCTATACTATCATCCCTCAAAAGGACCGTACTATTTTCCTTTAAAAATGTCCTGCAACTTAAAATAAATGGAGCATTCAAATGGAAAATCAGTGCCACAACATATCTGGTTACAGCACTCTCTCCTTTGACCTATTAACGTAATAATAACGCAAACGTATAACAAACAACCAATTATACCTACTTGGCGGGCAAGTAACAGGATTAGCGTTCAAGTCACGTGAAAGTGTAACCTTGGCCGTGACTGTATAACGTTTGTGCATTCCACTCCTGCAACAGTGTATTTATACACTGAAATGCAATAAAACCGATTATCGATAAGATATGGTATGGAGGAAGTAAATAATAAAATCGGTTTTGTAATGATTTATTCGAAGAATTACAGTGCATGTTTATGTCGATACTTTCTGTAATATTAAATATAATAATAGTATGTTTGATTTATATGCAGCATCTATGCTAATTGTTATTTATAATTCACTATCTCATCCCTGGCGTGCGTTGCAATGGCGTTTTTCTTTTGTTTTGTTATCCATTGCGGAGTAGGTACAATAACTTGCCAAAGTTCGTAATCGGATGTATGGTATAGGAATGCATAAGTTACAAAGAAGAATCACGCCGGCGTCCCTAGTATGCTTTGCGTCACGACGCTTAAGGAGCGCCACAACTTTGTCTAGTCCTTGCCTCGCGCTCTTCTGTGTGGAAGAGAGATAAGGCGAGGACTGGGCTATATCTTGACTAGCTGTCCCCCGCGGTTTCACCCGCGTTCCCAAGAAACACTATCCTATGTCTCCATACCATGGGCTATCGGCGTACCAAAATTCATCGCGGTCAGTTCAGCAGTATAGGCGTTATAAAGGTATAACTTGAAATGACACAAAAATGCGATTGAAAAGTCTGATCACAATTAATTGAGATCAAGATAAGAGTGAATGCAGACGTGACGCGAATCAACTAACCAAACATGACATAACATTATATAATATTATATATTACATGAAACAATGAGATATATATAACAATACCTTATCTAAATCTGATATTCTTATACGTGAGGATATGTATGTCGTCATTACATAATTAGATACCTATAATAGACTATGCCTACGATTTTATTTAGCTAGTTTTACAGTTGGCCGACGTAGCTGTCTCATTCTATCGTTGAGGCTGCTGCCACTCCCAATGGGTAAGGTTCCTAGCACCCACGATCTCCACCACAATTTAACACCTCATTAACTTACGAATCTTATTTTGATTTGTATATTACGAAATTAAATCGTGACATAATTTAATTTATTTCCACCCATACTATCACGTACTTATATTATTCAATAAATGTAGGTACCTATATTTGATTAATTCGAGGTTTGATAAGGTATACACTTGGTTTTAGAATTTATAACATTCCATACATTATTGTTTTTAACTTGCTTCTATACCGCGGTTTTATACGAACCTACGCATTGATGTATTTTTCTACGTGTCATATTTATTTTTTATAACTCTATTATCATCATCATCATCATCTCAGCCGCAAGACGTCCACTGCTGAACAGGCCTCCCTTTTATGACTCTATACAGATTGTTATTTAAATATACATTCTTTAAATACTTTCATAATTTCAAACTAAGCTAAACTTGTAGTATGGTATGTGAATGTATGGATTTATCAGGGTATATGCTCTATTTATTTCAAAGTATAGCCACTGCTATGAAAACCAGTTAACTGTTATACTATACACACATTTAATAGATAATTGTACTCAGATAGAACAAATAAATTTACATGTACCCAAATGTTTTCCTGGTTGGAAGTAGAATCATCGACGTGTGACATGGCACTCAGGGTATCTGACCTCCACACGAACCGGCGTTATATAATGCCTAGTATTACTCTTGTCTAATAATGTACAGTTTAGAATACAACATGATTGTTATGTTAATTAGTTTATTGAGGTGTAAATTATGTATGAATATTTAAATAAAAAGCTTACGTTAAGTAAAAATGGTAATAACTTGTATAATTTATATTGGCACGTGTAACATTATACCGTCTGTGGCGAATTTATTGAGAGTCGAAATATATATGTACGAGCCGTGTGTATGCTCAATACAATATTGTGTTACTGTTTAAGACAGAACGGTATGTGGTGAGCAAGGAGTAAAGTAAAACTCAACCGTCACTGCCGAGTGTCTTTAATGCACTGATATTTGTAAAAAATATAGATTATAATGTAACGCGCACGCAGTCGCGCTGACTATGCTAAATACAAAAATGTACAGCAAGCTCGTACAATATATCTACTTAAAATAAAAATAAAATGCCACAAAAATGTTTGATCACAATCACATTAGTGATGATGTGGCCGAAGGTGATAAGCACATAAATCCTAGAATGGTACTAGCTCACAGTTGCAGCTGAAAGAAAACAGACAGATTTTCATCGTGCACAAAAATGCATATGAAAGAAACTAGCTTACCGCCCCGCGGATTCACCCACGAACCCCTATTTTACCCCCTTAGGGATGGAATTTTCAGAAATTCTTTCATAGCGGATGCCTACATCATAATAGCTATCTGTATGCCAAATTTTAGCCCGATCTGTCCAGTGGTTTGAGCTGTGCGTTGATAGATCAGTCAGTCAGTCACCTTTTCCTTTTATATACTTATACAGACAGAAGACAAGAAGAAGACATCGCCGTATTTTTTTACTCAATCCGTTTTGATCTTTATTCATTTATCCCAGGAAGGGTTAATAAGTCTTACAGTTTTTTCTCAGTTAAAGGTTGACTTTCGATCGATGGTAACTTTGGTAGTGTTGACATTCGTGGGTAGTAAAACTAAATAAATTGACTTTGACTTCAATAAACTGATTTATTTTTGATATTAGAATATAATAAGTACTTATAAATATCGGCCATCAATCCAGGTAACCACCATAAGTTATGTTACTTAACCTTATTAGTCAAATTATCATTTATTTCAAGCAATATTACACAACTAACTATACTTAAATGAAAATGGGGTGTGTTACAATTACAAGGAATATTTGTCATTGAAATTTGAAATAGCAACAAAACAAAACGTGCTCTATCTACAAGTAGTAGGTAAGACACAATTATGTAGCACACGTGTCACGTGTCACGCTTACATTTAGACACGTGTATCGAGACACATACTTTGTTACTCTAGTCTATACACATGCTGTATACAATAATTTGGTTCAATGTTTCTTTTGTGAATAATTTCAATATGTTGAATACTTAAGTAACCATTCACCGTATTGAAATTATACTTAATATTTGGAAAATAACTATTTAGTGTAATTTTTAATTATGAAGTATTAGCTGTTACCCGCAATTTCACACACGTAGTAGTGTAGTGAAATATTTTTTGGATTTTTTGTAGTTCCTGAGATTATCATCTTCATACAAACAAATACCTCTTCATAATATCATAGTAGATGTAAGTAGATGAAGATTATTTCATATATACTTAATCATTATTTTTCTGACAAGTAACTAACAACATATTATACATACATATACATACTACAATACCATTTTAAAATTAGATAATAATAATAATTTGGTAAATTAGATAATAATTTTAAAATGGTATTGTACCTATCACCGAAGGTCTAATTTTCCAATGGCCAGATAAACTGCTTAAAATTAGAGCACCTTTATCCTTAAAGTTTACATAAATTAAACACATTTACCAAATTGAAAAAAGTAAATAAAATGCTCATAATTCCACCAAAAAATTGGTTATGTCCAAACAACTCCAACTAAGGTAACTAAACTATATTTGAACATTTTGTAATTTGTCCGTTCACGCATCTTACGATAATTTCGTCTTCTGATTTTGTTTTTTTTTTTTCGTATTTCTGATAGTTCCAGTACATCAGAATTGACTTAAAATAGTACAACAGAGTCAGTACAACTGACTACATAGTCAATAAGTCACTTCTGAAACTTTTCCTAAATTATCTTGATGATTTCAACATATTTATTACTCATATTTGTTTTTCTTTAGTTTTAAATAAATAAAATACATTATATTTTATTTAATCGTAAATCAGAAAATAGCGAATCTAATAGGTATGCAGTATTTATGGTAAAAATATTATTTATGTTCATGTTAGATGTATGATTCATAAATAGGTACCTATTTAACATAAAGTTAATTTAATAACATTCCATCCAAAAAGGGAACGCTGCCAGCCTGTTGGGAACCTTGCCCATCGACAGCAGCGAGGGCTTTGAGGATGTTTTCTATATATCATAGTTTGTATTTTATACATTGATGATAACACACCTAACATGATAATTGTTTAAAATTTTGGCGTTTAAAAAACGAAACATAACCAGTTTTTATACATATATGACTAGCAGTAAAAAAATACATTAAATCTTTATGTTACATAAAAGTCATTAGTTACATTACGACATCCAAAGAAAATAACAAATACTTTGAAGGTACGCACTAAGCCTACGTCATACTGAAATGGGCCAATACACTGAAGATATTATGTAAAACAACTGAAAAATATTTCACAAGTCGGTTAGGTGACGTCCACAGGGAAGTGAGATCTCAAAATGTTATCAAATAAAAATTGTGAAAGTTAGGCAATCATGTGAAATTCGCAAATTGTTACAAACGTTTGGGGTAAAGTTCCTTTGCAATAGAATCTGTACAAAATATTGAGACTTATTTGTTATGAGGGCATGTACGTAATTTTATAACGCTTTTTATATTTAAACATTATTATGTTGTGCGTCATCCATGAATTTCAAGATTGTTCTTCGGTCATGTAATAGTAAGTAGAAGGTATATAGAAGGATGAATATTTCAATCATATAATAAATACTTCTATAATAACGCGTAAAATAATATTATAGAGGTTATATTATTTAATAATGAAGCAATTTAAAATATGTTTTTTTGCACTTAGGGCTTTTTGATCTAACCGATCAAAATAAGAATTTGTATATCAAGAAGAGAATATTGAGAAGAGCCGGTATAGTGGCATAGTCTTTCTTTCTTTCACCAGAGGACGCGCCTAGCTAACTACCACCTAAGTACAAAACCTGTCGCCAAGCTTACCCAAGACAAAGGTTCTAAACAGAGTATAGAATGTCAAGCAATGTCACGTGCTAAGTTAGCTAAGGAAAATTTTGGGGTAACCTTGAAACCTTACTGCCTAATTGTTCCTATTGTTAAGTCAATTGTAACAGTTAGAAAACAACATATTTTCTAATAGTACAATTGGTAAACGAGCAATTGTTCAATGGTAAAGTTTTCCATTGTAATAACTGCCTAATTGTTGTAATTTGTCAAGGATATATTATTATATTTTAAGTTTTCAATAATACGTACGTCAGTATTTCTGGAATACGATTTGCGGTAAACATGTTTGATTACCTACTTAAATGCTTATCTGAAACCATACAGTTACCTACCTACTCTAAATCTTGGCTTATTGTGTTTCTATATAAATTGTTAAACATGTAATAGAAAAAGAAATGATAAAGTCACATGGTTAAAAAAATATTAAAAAATGTAACCGGTGGCTACTTCAGTACCTATGTAGTTTCAACGGTCATAAAGTGCCCTTCTAGAGTAAACTGTATAAATGGCTTTGACTTTCTATTCAACGAACTGGAAAAGTATTTCGTGAAAATGAACAGTAGATAGATTGATAGATCATCGCGTGCAAAAATAAAACACGATAAGAAAAACAGACCATAAAAGAGCCATTTTTATTAAAACTTTTGTTCAATTTTAATTGTATAACTAATCAAAAATTATGAATGGTCAAAAGAAAACAATATGTCCAATAAAACGATAAAAACAAAGCTTGTGCAAATTGCGACAAAAAGCGTCAATGGTTTGTGAAAACGTGACCGCCTCACGTTCTCAGCTTTATGTGTTCGTCTGTTCGCAATTATATAACTCTATTAGATTTTTTGTAACTTATTAATATAGAAATTAAGTCTGAATTATTAATACATACTAGAGGTCACCCGTAGTAAAAAATCGACCATAATTAAACAAAAGATATGTATTATGTAAAGGAAATCACTCCACTCATATACGAACTTTCTTGCCGCGTTATCGACAAAGCACTGGCAGTGGTGATATGTGCGTGTGTCCCAAACGCATGGTATTATGTGTAATGCTTTTTTTATTAGTTTAATTTATTTCTAATGCATATAAAATAAAAATAAATAGCTTTCGGCACTCCTTCTCCATATAAACTATAACAGTGCCAAATTAATTCTGCGTAATTTTCGTAAAAAGGTGTACCTACCAAAGTTTTTACTTCACGTATTAATATTATAATAACATACCTTATAATTCATATAGGCCCTAATAAATTAAAATTGAGAAAGAAAATAGAATTCACGATGTTTTTTAACGTAACCTACCAAATTCAAGTTGAAAATCTGTCACCAAGCATCTGACGGTGTTGCAACTTGTACTTGAGAGCTAGTACCCTTCTAAGTTTTTTGAGCCTACCACCTTTGGCCACATAATCACTTTCCAAAGTGAGATTATAGACAAACATATATAAAGTAGTAAAAAAATCCATAAATAGTATGTATTTTTACTTTGTACAAAGTAAGACATAGGGCGACGCCTTGAAGATTTTGGTTGCTAGGATACCGATTTTTCTCAACAATGACTAAAGCGAACGAAATTAAATTTATTATAAGAATTCATCATGTATTTGACTTTATTTTGTCCATTGCATAACACGATAAATAATTAATCAAAAATACCTCTTTAAATTAAGAGATTCCAATTATAATTTGTACATAGGTTTTATGAAATACATTTGTAGTTTTTAAATTAAACAAAAGCTTAAGGCTCCAGTCTCCCTAAAATTAGTGTTCTTGCGGAATTTATCAGAAAAGATATATTTTTCTTTAGTCATCAGAAAAGCAATACATGAAATATAGTTTAAGTTATTTTAAAGTGTAAGATTTGAATTTTCCAATACATATTTAAAATAATACACTATATTATATTATGTTTATTGTTGCAGTTGATAACGGGACATTATATCATTTTAGGGTCACCACATCTTAACAAAACAACAATGCTCTTTAATATACCTACCTTAAAGTACTACAATGCTGGTTTTTTCCAAAGTCCCGAAACCAACAAGACAATGTGTATTATATTCCCGATAAGTTGTAAAATATTATAAATAATAATTATATTATATTATTTATAACAATGTGGAATTTCCCATCGACCACATTTCTACTATTTCCGTCAGATTACAGGAACCATATTGCATTTATACCTACTTATAAATGCAGCATTTAATTTATACCTTGCCTATCGACAGCAGCGAGAGCTTTGAGGATGTTTTCTATATATTATAGTTTGTATTTTACATACATAATTTATTAAACATGTATTAAATTATTGATAAATAATTTATATAAATATAGGTCTACTGAATGGAATTTATGCGGTTTGTATTGAGTTTTTTGACATCATTAAATAAATAATAATAAATAAATATTCTGGGACATTATTCCTCACACACGGCCATCTGATCCCAAACTAAGCAGAGCTTGTACTATGGAAGCCAGATAACTGATATACTACATATACTACTTTTATTTTGTAAATACATACATATATAGATAATTACACCCAGACATAGGACAAACAGACATTGTATTCATGCACACAAATGTTTGTCCTGAGTGGGAATTGAACCCACGACCTGCGGCGTGATAGATAGGGTATCTTACCAACCACGCCAACCGGCCCGTCATTGCACATACTCATTTATTCGTATATTTTAGTTTTTTAGTGAGAAGAATTTAATATAGATAATTTTAAATCAATAACGGCCTGTCACAGGTTGCCGATAGGTACCGGATAGCTTATCAGACAGATGTCTGGTAATGTAGTCTCTTTCTTTCGATATGAACAGAATGAGGCCGACTGTAAAGTTATTTTATAGATAAGCTGTCCAGAACTTATCGACAACCTGTGAGACATGCACTCAGTATAACGTCAATCCGATACCGCATCCTTACGCTGACCCACTATAGTATTTATTACTATATATAACTTTACAGAAACCTCATGAATACATCTTCTATAAAGGGGCTTCCCCGGGATTCACAGATTAGAACGACTTAAAGCTGAATCAGGATATCATGATATGATAATGATCCAATTATATATTTCAAAGAATGAGAATGCAAGTAAATATGCCGCATAATCTAGATGCTTCCATATCAAATACTATTTTATGCCCGCTGTTTCGCCCGCATTGCCGTTTGGTCTAATATAACCTATCTATTCTATAACCTATCGTGAGCCAAAATCATTGAAATTTGTAGGTACTTCACTTGTAACGCTTTAATAAGGGGTTAGGCCTATAGTAAAAGTTGTTCTTCGAATAAACATGTATACAGGGTGATTTTGTTATCACTGGCAATACTTGCAAGGGTGGAAGTATCAAAATGAACAACTTTTATTATGGGACTAACTGTGAAATCCTGAAAAAATTATCAGCTGTTCCATACAAAAGTTCAATACCTACTCGACCAAAATGTATGAAGCAACCATATTATTTTACGCGATATCAGAGTTAGCCCTATAATAAAAGTTGTTCACATTGATGAGTAGGTACTTCCACCCCTGCAAGTATTGCCAGTGATAACAAAATCCCTCTGTATAAAAGGAGTAACTAACTGACTGACAGATCAATGTACAGCTCAATCCACTAGGTTTAGAAACTTGAAATTTTCCACCCAGGTTCCTCATAAAGCAACCACTAAGGAAGGGGTTTTTATTAAAACTTAACCCCTAAGGACGTAAAATATAGGATACCCGCGATATTTACTAATGCTAGCATATGATTTTAGTAGATTTTCTTTAAAATTGTATGTAATACATTTACCATCTTCTTCTGTATCTTGTTACCTAAAGGTTGCCTGGAGGATAACTTTAACATCTTTGCTATAGCCTTTGTTATAACTTTTAACTGTTTTTAGGGTTCCGTACCCAATGGGTAAAAACGGGACCCTATTACTAAGACTTCGCTGTCTGTCCGTCTGTCACCAGGCTGTATCTCAAGAACCACGATAGCAAGACAGTTGAAATTTTCACAAATTATGTATTTCTGTTGCCGCTATAATAAAAAAATATTAAAAAGAAAATAAAATAAATATTTTAATTATGGGGGGCTCCCATACAACAAACGCATTTTTTTTGCCGTTTTTATAGATAATGGTACGGAACCCTTCGTGCGCGAGTCCGACTCGCACTCGCCGGTTTTTCATTTTTATTTCACACGACACAATTTGGGTTGCCAGATCTCTGTCTACAAGATTTAGCGCCTACATGGTAATTTGATTGCCGAATTGCTTTATTGGTTTCCTGTAATGTACTCAAAAAATAATTACATACATATACCTAGTGTAGTATATTGTATAGGGATAATTATGGTAATGTTATATCTGTTATATAAACCAGGTGTAAATAATAAATATTTCTAAGTATTCAATAATCCTCATACTCGTGATACTAAGAACAGTGATTACGCAAGTCTAGTGTCATGTTATGATACACATTGTGTTTGTGTGGGTATATCTAGGAATTTTATATAGTATCTACACAGCTATTATGTAACAGTTTTATTTATATGTGTTTGATATTTGAACTTTAGAAGGTCAAATATGTATGTATTTACAAAAGAAAAGTAGTATATGTAGTATATCAGTTATCTGGCTTCCATAGTACAAGCTCTGCTTAGTTTGGGGTCAGATGGCCGTGTGTGAGGAATAGTGTCCCAGAATATTTATCAAAACAGATCAAGCATAGAATGGTTATTGGCTAAAAGTCATAACTTTGGTTATGTCCGTATTTTAAACTGTTTTTTTAAATTAACCATTATTATCTATACGAATATTATAAAGCTGAAGAGTTTGTTTGAACGCGCTAATCTCAGGAACTACTGGCTCGATTTGAAATTCTTTCAGTGTTAGATAGGCCATTTATCGAAGAAGGCTATAGGCTACTTTTTATCGCGGGAAAACAAGATCCTTCGGGAACGCGGGGCGGAAGCTAGTCCATTAATATATATTACAAAGTAAAGTTTGTTTGTGAGTTTGGATATAAGAGGTAATCTCTAGAAATGGTCGGATTTGAATAGTTAGATAGACCATTTATTGAGGCAGATTACAGGCAATTTTCTTACCGTGAACGTGGATGTACCTACCCGCGGGAAAAAGCTAGTCAATCCGAAAAACCTATTTTAGTTGTGAAAAACCTGCTACAATTCATAATCAGCAGTTTAACTGTGAAGCTAAAATCATCAGTAGGCAATCTATTTACCGTTGACTATTTATTTATGTTCTAGTATTATTCAATATTATTATACTGCATTTTAATATTAAATAACTAAGTCACAAGAATTGCATTACTAGCCATAATTAATGAACTCAAATAGCTGACAAATATCAACATCATGCACGTGGACTCAAGTAGAACTATAGCGCCAACGAGTGAGCCGGTGAGATATAACTAGTTCATATCTTATTGCGCAATGAAGATATTAATTGTGTCTATTTTGATATTGGCATGCCAGTTCACGTGTGATTATGTACGAACGGAACTGAAACGCAATTAGAATGCACTTTATAAGGGGGGACTCTTTTTAAATGTAAATAGTTTTATTTACTTATTGTAAAATATGTAACAATTTTTAAAATGTAAAAATGTAGAACCTAGAGCTAGTTTTTTTCGTGATTATTTATAGTGTAGGTACTATTTTATAATAACCCAATATTTATATATTTGTCTAAAATATAATTCTATAGATATCCTTGGCTGGATGTAGGCCGCCCAAGACCGGTCCTATAGGAAATCCTTAGGGGAGGCCTATGTCCAGCAGTGGACGTCTTGCGGCTGAGATGATGATGATGATGATGATCAACATATTATAGTCAAAAACTATTTTAGGTACTTAATGCAATTAGAATGAGTAGGTCCCAATCACGGATGTAAAAAAATGAGTCCCAATTAGAAAATTGAACTTACGTCTTTTACTTACAATAGGCTTGTATTTGATCACATTTTCACAGGTGGTAATTAAGTGATGATGTGGCCGAAGAAGATAAAAACATAGTATAGAAGGGAACTGACTCTTTAGTGCAGCTGCCGGAACACATGCCGGTGCTTAGCGACGGATTTTTAACTTGAGAGTTTTAGTCAGCCAGGTGGGTATTATAAAGTAGTCATATTCTAAAATACTAGAAAAAAGTGTCAAAATTCATGAAAGTATTGCACCCACCATGTATAATCACAAAGTTTCCTGCGCCGGCGCATGCGCAAGCACGTGTGCGCGGGAGCACGTTGCGCTTCTCGTGTCGCGCCCCGCGTCGCGTCGTGTGCGGACGTTGCATGCTTCTGATAAGCCAGGGCTGGCGCAACTTTTATATTGTAATTGTGACTAAATGTTTAAAAACTGTCGCATACCAACGGTATCGACTTCCTGGATAGGTGTAATTTGTTTACTTTATAGCACCTAGGTTTCTCATATGATTATTGAACGACTCTAAGTAGATGTTTTTCTACTTAAGTTTGAGTATGGATGTGTCAATTACTATTGTCAAATCAACATACATAATCTTTCTTTAGTAATAAATATTTTATTAATCTAGTTGGTAAGTAGAAAATCTGTCGCCAAACTCCTACCTTATCACCTTCGGCCACATCATCACTTCCCATGATGAGGTTGTGATCAAACATAGGCCTATACATACCTAGTATTGTTAGTTATTTCGAAATTGGATGAAAGATTGACCGCTGAAAATTACTACTGAAATTCAGTGCTGCTACCCGATGTCGGGCTAGCAGAGTGTTATATCTGTGGTTACTGTGTCGTTGACCAATTTAGATGTCACACAACACTACTCTCACGTTTTTTTTTTGTGAACTTTTTCTGTATTTTATGTGTGATATTATTATGTAGTGTTGTGAGTATTTTGTAAATAAATGTATTTTATTTCTTTCTCCTTGCTCTTTCGCTGCTGAACGTAGGTTTCCCCCAGCCTCAGATTAGTAACAACTTGTTTGTATTTAGCTACTCTTAGCAATTCTAACCAGGTCGATAGTCCACCTGACTGAAGGTGACGATGAGTAATCATTTATTCTGTGTCAACGTTTAGAATTATTTTTAAAGTACATCATTAAATGTGATTACATAAATGCGTTTGCAAATAGTTAATTTAGGTATGACAAATACCTAATAATATGCAAAATTATATTAAAAAAAAAAAAACATTAAAATTTGCAGTATTTAAATTATAAAAAGATTATTTTCTTGATATTGTGGAGACTTCATTATATTTAAAAATATCAATACCTACATAGTCGTACGTAATAAAATTATGGTTAGATTTCCGATAGTTTTGAAACCATTTTTCGGGGAAAATAATAACTAATTGTTTGACCAATTTATTTGTTTGGTGACCCTAGCCAATGTTTATAAAAATGGCATGCCGGAAATTGAAGAGTAAACATAACAGCAACTTCATAATAACGTCGTTTTGATAAGGATGATTTTTTCTTTTAAAACATGTTTAATTGCTTTTTCATGAATGAAAGCTTATTATTTTGTATGTCAGTAAGCTGTTTACTAATATTGTGCGAATTATTAAGGATACCAAATTAAAGGCTGGCGGTCACCCATCTCGATCTCCAGACATAGACAAATAGGACCGACTACAGATCATATTTTATATAACTACGTAAAAACATGTTTCAGACAAAGGTTACCTTTAAAACTTTTCAATGGACAAATAACCTGAAAAAGAACAGAGAAAAGAAAAAACATCTAGAGCAGACAAAAGACACAATAAATCCTAATCCTAACTTTAATATTATAAATGCGAATGTGAGTTTGTTTGTTTGTTACCTTTTCACGCCTAAACCGCAGATAGCCTATGGTATGGAGAACGACATGGGCAAGTTTTTTTTTATCTTGAACGCGTGTGGCAGCTAGTACACACACATTTATTTAAAATAATAATAAATAATAAATCTGCATGTATATTATAAAAGGAAAAGGTGACTGACTGACTGATCTATCAACGCACAGCTCAAAACCACTGAACGAATCGGGCTAAAATTCAGCATACAGAAAGGATTTTTTAAAATTCCACCCCTAAGGGGGTAAAATAGGGGTTCGCGCGTGAAACCGCGGGGCAGTAAGCTAGTATGTTATAAGATTGAAACAAGTGACGATTAAAAATACTTGTAATGATACTTTTGAATTTGAACTTGGGCAATACTTATTGTGCAAAAATGCGAAGGATCACAGTAGGGCATAATCTTATACTGGGTGATTTTGTTATCACTGGCAATACTTGCAGGGGTGGAAGTACTCATCAATGTGAACAACTTTTATTATAGGGCTAACTCTGATATCGAGTAAAATAATACGGTTGCTTCATACATTTTGGTCGAGTAGGTATTGGACTGTTGTATGGAACAGCTGATAATTTTTTCATGATTTCACAGTTAGTCCCATAATAAAAGTTGTTCATTTTGATGAGTACTTCCACCCTTGCAAGTATTGCCAGTGATAACAAAATCACCCAGTATATAATCGTGGAATTATTATTATTGGTGTAAATATAAATAATAGAAAATGATATCAGTCACGTTCTACTAGATGTAATAAATAAATAGATACATAACATTAGGTAGGTATAGCAGAGATAAATAATGGTATTTTGATAGCAATGAGCAATCTTGAACTTGCTTCTTGACCATTGCATAACGACGATTAGCTGGCAAACGTAGTATGAACTGTTAATCACTGTTCCTATATACTTGCATTGATATTACATTTTGTTTTATAGCGTTTGTTTTGACCTTTAGTTACATTTTTAATTAAATGTAAAACGAAATTAATTATATTTTCCAAAGAAATCCTAGTTATAAAACTGTTTAAGGTTGGCAACACTACGGCAATTTCCCCGGTATTGTAAATGTGTACAGGATCATTTTTAATTCACTGCCAATACTTGCAGGGATGGAAGTACTCATCAAAATTACTTTTATAAGATTCGAACCTACAACCTTCGACCACGTCATTTGACGTCACTAACACTTTACGAATAGGCTTGTCTCACCATGATAGGTGATGATATGGCCGAAGGTGGTGAATACAAAACCCTAGAAAGGAACTTTTAAAGATCATTGACTCTAATTTCCGGTTTATCAATACCAGATAATGTAACCTCAAATGTCAAATTGCGGATGTAATCGCAACTAACAGGAAATGTGTTGGTCTTGCATATTATTATGCAAGTTGAATGCGAGGGTGGCCTCGACTCTGGCACAGACTATAGGGTCACTAGTAATCATTGCTATTTATAACATTTTCCTATTGGTTAGATAAGTTTATGTTCTCTCCTGGTTTGTAACAATAAACGTAGCCTAAGTTATTAGCCGGAACAAACATACAAATATACAGATAGACAAACGGAGAGACAGACAAAAAAATTAAAATAGTTTTTTGTTATGAGTACCTGCATGTACAGTACCGTATATACTTTCATATGCATTTAGTAAAAAGCTGTTATTTGGACATTACAAAAATCAATTTTATTTATTTGTATAAGAAGATGTATATACTAGCTGACCCCTGCGGTTTTACTCTATTTCCTGGGATAAAAAGATCCATATATTATCTCCATGTTAATCAGAAAATACTCGTTACCCCCGAGTTGAAATTTTAGACCCAATAAGACTTTACAATGTTGGCTACATTATCAAGCCGTGGTATGAGGTAAGTGCTGATAACCTCTATGACAGATTAGTGAGTCAAGTCGGGTGCGCAAGCGACCCACCAAGGTGACCCGTGACCCGCATCAAACGCACCCAGCGGAAGTTATCCGAAGGTTGTTTCTAATGTATTGGCATTGATGTTATATCGAACACTGTCTTTTTAAGGCCTACCTTACCTTCATACTGATAATAAGTGAATTTATTTGTCAAGCTTATCTTTAAAAAACGTTAAAAATGTAGGATTTTAATGTATATTTACAGTCAGATTTTAATGCTTCAAAGTATTGTATTGCTATTACCTACGACCTTTATTAAGGTCAACATTAGAGAATTTTATTTTTGGGAAAGAAGATTTTTTGAGTAACTATGTGTAATTTTGCAAAACAAATTAAGATTACAAGTTTAAATTTAATAGAACAATTTTAGGATGTGCTTTAGAATGTATGATAAATTTTTATATGTTCTAAGTATCACGGACTAACAACAAGGTTTTACCACAGCGTAAAAAATGTAACAGTGGGATATCGCGTTTGAAGTCATTTGAAATGCCGCTTTTGTGTGGGCATTGCTGACGTGTCCCAAGCGAGTATATGGCATCTCGGGCTCGCTACCGCCACTCTCTCAGCCCGCAAAAACCCAACACGATTGCTCTGTCTAGACGTCTCCGTTGGCCGACTGTAAGTGGCATAGACTGTGGTTTTACTATATTTTATTATTCTCCTTAATATTACGGAAACTAGTCACTGAATGGCTTTATACGATAGTTTACCTCAAAGTGAAACCTTCATAGAAAAGGAAAAGCGTACCTTTATTACTTCTAAGTAATATGTGGATTTGTATTATCATATATTGAGGTCAGTATATTACTTGAATAGAATACGAATCAATTATAATAAATATCATAAAATCACATTCATTTTTAGAAAGTAAGAAGAAGAAAGAGATAAAAAACATTTAAATTTAATTCAACATACACACAACATTACAGAATAGGGTATTACACCCATTTTTGAAAAATGTCTCAATTCGTTCCTAAGGTGCTAATAAGCCACAAAAAAAAACACAAAAATTTTATTCAATCGATAAGTGCCATAAAAATGCATTTAAATTTTACATTTTCAAATGTCGGGAGTAGTTTGATGAAAACGCTGGACGTCATGTAACTCTACGGTCATGACGTTAGTTGGTCTCTTGTAAGTAAATAAATGCGCTGATATTGGTCTCAATTGGACTTATAAAATATTATAAATTAAAAATGAGCTATTATCCTTTTTATTAGTGTACTGTTCCTGAATGCATGAATACCAGTGTAAAAATAATAATAATAATACTTCTGTTGACACTTCTTAGTTTACATACAGCACCGTATGACGTCATTATAATGGCGGCCACTGTTTCGCTTGTTTAGAAACAGATAAAAAAACTTAAACTTTGAAATGAATTTAAATAATAATTAAGTTATTTTATGAACTAAAACTAATATTTTCCGACTGCTTATTGCCTAAGCAATCTAAATTGTAAATTTTTAGATTTTTTCTCATATGGAGTAAAATACCCTAGGTAGGTACATATAGCAAACAAACAATTAGAGCAGACAAAATTGACAATCAATTAGGTAAGTAATCATGTCTCATGTCGAAAAGGATTACGACTAAGTTTTACTCCAAGGCGCGTGGTAGGTACATACATCAGAACTGATTTATGTACCTGATTTTCAATCGAACCCAAGTTTGACAGCCAATGTAGGTCTATATCTAAAAAAATAACTAGATACAGGTACAGTAAAATAAATAAATGAAAAATTAACAATGAACAAGACAGATCATAATTTTGATAATAATATAATAAAAAATGTATATTGAGAAGCCATACACATAAAAATAAAAATAATAATAAACGGGCAAAGTTTTGTTTAGTTGGTTGCAGTGACCAAGGTTGCCCCAGTTGCTCCGTTTTAATGTTTCAGTGTTTTCAGTCAGTCAGCTTATCCTTTTTATCACTTATACACACTCGTATATTAATAATTTCTTCACTTCTATACATAACTTAACATAACTCCTACAAACATTGTGAATTACCATTCAGAAAACTTCATGGGTTCCTATTGAATTCTATGGACTCTACATTCATTATAAATGTTGTTGTTTTCGTTGTTCTGTTCGTCATTGATAACCTTTAGTTCCTATGTACATATTATGCGTAGCCAAAAGTTGTAATAATATTTTTTGTAACTTATTATAACTTTTATCGTAAAAATGTTCAAAAGAGTTCCACCATTTTCTTTTCGCTAACAAAAAAACATGGAGGCCGAAGAATAAAATAACTAGTCCGCCATCTTTGGCAGTCCACCATATTGGATTTAGAATGACGTCACTTAGCTAACTATGCATTGTCATCCAAACTAAACGTGTATGCAAACTTTCAGCTCAATCGGAAACCGAGAAGTGTGTCAAATTTAACTTTCAAGATTTTCTTACATATTTAGTTAGTTAGATAGTTACAGGTGAAGCTTGTTAATAATAAATGACCACACATTATTATTTCTGTACTGCAAGTGAAGTTGCAGGTCAGTGTCTATTTACAGTACATAAAATACCAGTAGGTTGACAAGTAGCCCGAGTTCCACGACGTAATAATCACGTGAACGTGACATTACTAGACACGTGTCCCGGTACCGGTCGCGTTTATGTAACGGTCACGTTTCAGTTCCACGACAAACGAGGCGCTTCTGACTGAGGGTGTAGTGTAAAGTATTGGTACTCTGCAAGCTTAGGTGTTCCAAATCTGTTTCAATCAATTTAAGTAAAGGCCAAAATAATTAAGGCTATACTAAATTAGAGTTTTTTTTCACAAAGTCAAAGTCAGTTTGGTATGTTAGGAAGGGTACTTATGAAGGTTAAAGCTACTGAAGTAACCACCACGTTCAACTGGGAAGGGCCGACATGAAACTTTCAAAATAAATTAACCATAAAAAAAAGCAAAATTAATATAAGACTTCAGGTTTCTATTGCCATTTGCGACAGTTTGAAAACGTAGCTTCATAATAAGCCTTATATTTTATGACTAGCTTCCGCCCCGCGGTTTCACCCGCGTTACCGAGGGATCATGTTTTCCTGGGATAAAAAGTACCTTCCTCGATAAATGGGCTATCCAACACTATAAGAATTTTTCAGTTCAACCAAACAAACAAACAAACTCTTCAGCTTTATAATATTAGTATAGATCACAAGTATTCTAAAGTCTTCGGCAAGTATATAACGATGTTGCCATTATAATAATATGGTAGTTAGTAAATATCTTAGTTTACTACCTGTCCCCCGCGGTTTCACTCGCGTTCCCGAGAAAAAAGTAGCCCATGTCCTTTTCCATACTATAGGCTATCTGCGTACCAAATTTCATCGCGATCGGTTCAGCAGCTTAGGCGTGAAAAGGTAACAAACAAATTAACTCACATTCGCATTTATAATATTAGTTAGGATTAGGATAGTTAGGAAGTTAGGATTAGGATACTTAGGATTAGGATAGGTAGTTAGGACAATGTACTAGCTCTTACTATGTCACTCTCCGATCTATAAACTATCTCCATGCAAAAAATTACGTGGATCCGATGATCCATTGCTACGTATAAGAAGAACAAACCAACAAAAATACCTTCGCATTTATAAAAGCCTAAGGGCTTATGTTAAAAAAAATGGAAATTACTAAAATAGTTACGCTATGTGAACTAATACCATAATAATTATCTATAATATAAAAATGAATCGCAAAATGTGTTGGTAAGCGCATAACTCAACAACGCCTGGACCAATTTGGCCAATTTTTTTTTTAAATGTTCGTTATTGTCAGGAGAAGGTTTGTATGAAAAAAAATTACACCGGGAACGTGGGTGAAACCGCGGGGAACAGCTAGTTTCAAATAAATACATATATTACTAATAATTATTATATAATAACTAATATACGTAGTAATCAATTAATTTGAAAATTGTAGGTAAATAATATTATTGTTATGTATTATTTTATATTTCCTTGTTTATTACAGTCCACATGACACAACATGTGACTTGCTTACTATTAATTATCTTATAATAACAATGAATAATTTTAATCATTTATATGTATTTAATTGTTAGTTTAATACAGGATTAACGTTTTAGCAACGTGATTTACATTAATATATTTAATATTCAACCGTTATTCTACTTTATGAATTGCAGTTTATGAAAATTATGGTTATACTTATAATAATTTAAAAAAAAATACTAGAGTAATCCCGACCACGCTACGCTGTGGCTTTTTCATTTTTTTAAATTGATTGACTAAAATTCGTCAATAGCCGAAAAGAAAATGGTATATTACTTAACATTTTTTTCATTGCCTATTTATATACCTATAGATTATTATACATAGTAGTAAGTATTTTTTTCCCAGACTTTTATTTATTTTAAAATATTTTAAATAACTCTAGGTAAATCATTATCTATAACTTTGTAATAGATTTAGGACGGCCTTTTTGAGGTTTGAACATATAGGTCAAAAGTATTACGATTACTACGTTGCGATGTGAATGACCTCGGGCGGATAGCGCGTCTCGCGGGCACAGCTGACAAATACCTACCTACCTATTCGTTAGCTATGTTTAAAAATTGTAGATTAAATAATTATACCATTTAATACTTTGTATCTGTTATGTTCAGTTTCGGAATTTTTGGATAGTCTATTTAACCAAATGATTAAATATTTATGACTGTATATTAATATTTTTTTTTACAATTAAATAAATATTAAGAACAGTCAGAGATAACAATGTAGTATGGAAGTGTGTCCCCGGCCTTAACTTAGTTATATGAAGCCAGCTCGTGGCGACCGTGTATCACGTGTCTCCCTTACGTCAATGGGGAGGAGAATAAGGAGGGGTGTCATCAAGGTTTTAGAGGTTCAAATCGATAAAATTGCAATACTACATAAGCCTGCGGTATAACCCCATATTCCAGTATTAAAATTTTTAGTATACTAGAGAACCAATAGATCCCAAAATGGTAAAACACTTTTATCATGAATTTGACAAAACTCATAAACATGAATATGACAAACAATGAATAAACCTGCATGTATATTTATTAAAAAATATTTATAATCATAGATCTGATAATGCATGTACGTGCTATGTTCAGACATTCGACTTAAGTAGTGATTCGAGTAGCTGAGGTACCTTACGCAACAACTTGCATTTATAGCATACCAGCTTCCGCCCCGCGCGGCCGCGGTTTATCCCACATTCCCGAGGGATCTTATGTTTTCCCGGGCTAAAAAGTATCCTATATGTTATTCCAAGGTATGATCTATCTATGTGCCAAGTTTCATACAAATCCATTGAGCCGTTTGTGCGTGATTGAGTCACAAACATCCAGATTTTCACATTTATAATATTATAAAGTTGGATAGTAGGACATTAGTAGGATAGGATACTATTAATGCAAGTATATATAGTAGTAGTAGAAGTTTATAGTAATATAGTAGTACCACAGTCTATGTAACTCTTACAGGGTGTCTTACAACGGACACGTCTAGACAGAGCAATCGTGCGGGGCTTGAAGGGTGAGAGAGGGGCGGTAGCGAGCCTAAGCTGCCATTCACTCGCTTGGGACACAATGCAGCAATTACGAATGCCTATACAAAGCGGCATTTCGCGTGACTTTAAACGCGATAGACCACTGTGTGTAATTACGCTGTGGTATGTTTAGTATTGTCAGATTTGAAGATGGAGTTAATCAAAAGACACGCCCGGCATCGCCTACAACGCAATTTCCCAACACCTTTTGCAAACTCTCTGTAACTAATCCACGTTTATTAAAACAAACTAGTCAACCAACGTCGGGGTTAACTCGACCGCGGGTGTCGCGGTACCGGTTATGTTAACCCGCTCCACTGACCCGTGGTTAAACGGCTAACTACTGTTCATTGCGGTGCTTAAATGAGAATTCAGGTAGGTTCAATTCAATTATAATCTAGTATTATCCTGTTAGTGTACGAAAATTAATTGTTTTTTTTCCATTCTTTTTTATGAATCCTTCTAATTATAAATGCTTTTGATTCAATCACGCATAAACGGCTGAATGGATTTGAATGAAACTAGCACATAGATAGATCATACCTTGGAATAACACAAGGGGTACTTTTTATTTCAGGAAAACATAAGATCCCTTGGGAATCCTGGTGAAACCGCAGGGCAGAAGGCAGAAGCTAATTTCACTGTGGTAAAAGTAAAGTTGACAATCGTGCCAAATATATAAATTCTAAAAGTGCAGTATTGAAGCACATTGAGAGGCTTGCTTTACGAATGTTTTTTTCTTGAAGGTGGATATTATTACATTTTTGTTTGTATTACAAAATACAAATAGCTCTATGAGTATGAGTGAGCTATGTGAGTGAGATGAATATTATGAACCAAAAAGTCATAATTATTTAAATTAATAACCCAGTGGTAGTGGCGTGACGTATCGAAGGACCTAAATTATAGGTAATTTTTTCTTGATGTTATTTTTTTTCATTTTGCATTGCTTTGAAATTGTAAAAAAATTAATGGAAAAAAGCTAACATTGTCAGATTGTCCAAAAAAAAATATATACAAAAAATGTAACCTTGCTGAGTTTCTTGCCAGTTCTTCTCAGTTGAAGGCGACTTCCGAATTGGTAGTAACTTCAGTAGCTTCGACGTTCATAATTGCCCTTCTAGGGCTTAAACTGAATAAATGTTTTGAATTTGACTTTGAAAGGGAAATATCGTGACCATCACGATGGTTCCACTGTAGTAACCGCCTGGACTGGTACAGTCAGCAACATAGGTAGCTGAACAGATACAAAATTACAAAGAATTTGTACACTATATGTATCTATAATATGGAAAAATAAAGTAAAGTGGTGTTTTAAAAATGTATGTCTTCAAAAACCTACACACTATAAATGTATACATCATGTTGCTGAACGAACCACCCTCAATTTGAAAATCTTTCGCCAAGCCGTCCACCGGTGTATTTTGGTTTACCACCTTTGGTTACATCATCATTAACAATGAAAATAATCTACAATTATTATTGACGGATGGCAACAATACTCGTATCGTTTTACATAAAATTAATATACAAGTCTTCTATATTGCATAACTATTGCGGAAATCCCTCGACGAGAACATTAACCATACAAGGTCACGGCAAAAACAATATTTGCATTAATATTATTCGCTAACTAATAGTGAAATTGGAGAGTCGATTTGTTTGTTAAACATTTGCTCAAAAATTAATTGTTAATTTCCGTAAAAATTAAAAATCTTTGAGAGTTGCCAGCTGATTTGTTTTGGTGTATATGATAATAAATTCGAAGCTGAATGTTGAATTATCTGAATGTTGACTTATAGCTAAAATTAATGCAATTATGGGAACCTTGCAGCTCTTACAGAGCAGTTTTTTTTCATAACTATATAATAACAATAATAAATAAAATAATAGAAGTCAAAGATGAATTGAAATAAGCAACAAAATTACACATAGAAATAAACAAAGTTAAAATTTAAGGTAAGTAGTAAATTATAAAATTAATACTAACATATCATTACTATTGGGGAAGGGTGATAATAAGTATGTTTGTGTTGTGTGTAAGAGGATCCATTTAGATGAGTGATAAATGTGTGTGTTTGTGTGTTTGTGTGTGTGTGTGTGTGCGTGCGTGTGTCAGTGCGAGTGTGAGTGTATATAATATGTGTGAACGAATGTGAGTGTTTTTTCCGCCAAGATTATCTAATAATTTGGGACATAGTTTTAAGTAAGTTCTCAGTTTCTGTATAGGTAACTACTAAAATATGTGTTGTATAAACAAATGGAGTTTCAAGGAAAGGCTAGTTTTAAAAAAACTTGATGCTTACACGTGGAGGCTAATAATTTGTATATATTCGTATAATATACACGTGATTATATAAATAATTCAGTTATATAAACAGCTGTAGTTTAAACCAATAAATTGTTATGTCGCCAGAAATTATGAGAAAAACATCATTAAATTTTCAAATATGTCATTCGGGTTCATGGCCATAGTTTATAGTTTTTTTTATTTTATTTTTATAAATAAAACAAATGATGTTATAAGTTACTACCGTAATTGGATTAGCAGCGTAAGGCACTGACGCGTTGCCACTTCGTACCTATATGCCTGCAGGCATATCTCCCATAGTTCCCGGTATGCCGTCAAGTGTCCCTGTCTCATTTTGTCGTAGTTAGCTTCACGGTAGAAGAAACGAGACACACGTGGTTTCTGAAGCTACTTCTTTTGAACTCGTGTGTGGTTAAGTTTTTCCGATAATTATTCATCATGAGGAAACTAAATTATTACTTAAAATGGTGAGAACGTAGTCAAACACAGCCTAGTTCATTCTGTGTGGATTTTCTATAGAAATATATGAGCTAATTACATCATGCAATTTTAAAACACAATTTTGTTATATTCGGCTATTTATTATGCCACAATTTTTCACAGTGCAACGATACATTAGATGTAATGCATTTGACCACAAACTCACCGTGGTAAGTGATGATGTGGCTGAACGCTAAGAACCATAGCTAAGAACTGGCTTCCATGAGCAGCTGCTGGAAACATGCCACATGACATCAGATTTATATCATAATTCAGAGAAATAGAGTAAAAAAATAAATATCGTTAAGGTAGTCACGGCCACGTATCTTGTAAAACTTGGGGCTTTCTTAAATGAGGTTAGAATACAATAATCTTGTTGTTTTTTTTTTCATCTTTTGTGTTTATGTGTATTATATTTCTTTAAAAATTGTTAAAAATTTAATGGAAAAAAAGCCAACATTGTCAGATTGTCCAAAAAAAAATACAAAATATATAAAAAATGTAACCTTGCTGAGTTTCTTGCCGGTTCTTCTCAGTTGAAGGCGACTTCCGAATCGGTGGTAACTTCAGTAGTTTCGACGTTCATAAGTGCCCTCTTAGGGCCTAAACTGAATAAATGGCTTTGACTTTTGACTTTTCGACGTCCTAGCAGGCGGCGTACCATTTTACTTCATTGATGTTCAGTTCGTAATATCTGTTTTTTTTTTCATGCTTATTGATCTTTGTGAACTCAAATTGAGAAACTCTCGTGGACTGCGGGACGGCCTATTATCTATATTATCTTTTGGAAAATATAAAGACACGATTAGCGAAATGTTTTTCAAAAAATCGTCAAGTCACAAAAGTAAAGATGATTATTTTGATCAATTTTCGGTATTTAATTATGTACAATGTATAAAAATATTGATAAAAAATATTACAAGTAAAAAAACCACTAGAAGTTGTTAAAAGTTTTTCATCTTATACAGAACTTTTTCCACCCAATAGTCTGAAAAAATAAGATTTATTCTGCAGCTTACCAAACATTACAAACTTAAGTACTTATCAGGCACTTAGTAGGACACTAAACGAGTCTATGAACTTTAGCAAAAATATATCCAAATTAGGTCACTATAAAACCCGTTAAGGTGTTTACATACAGCATTTTTTTCTCCAACTAAACATCCAGTTACGCAGCGGTGGGATCTATCAACGCGCTAACGCAACGCTCGCCGTGTCGTGTTGCAACGATGCGATGCAAGGTTGCGCAGTTGCGACATTTGAATTTGTGAATGCACTTTGTAGACCTTTTAGACTTACATGTCTTGTTGATGCGGTTTTGGTCATAGAGGTTAAGGTGTATAAAATGTGAAAGAAAGAAAGAAAGAAGAAAGAAAAATATTTATTCATGACAACACACAACATTACATACAAACATTACATCAAATAAAGGAACTATACACACAGACAAACAATTTAGATAGTATCCAACAAACAAACAATATGTAATGTCAGGAATAGGTCCCGACTCAGCATAATGCTAAGGCTAATTTATAACTAGCCTTCGCGCTGGTTTTCAGTCTGAACCCACGACCTGATCCATTACTATAATTTACACAATTATTATGATATTGAAATGCATTTTATTATTGAACTTAAATACTATTTGTTATTTAAAGTTCAAATTAATTAATACATGCACATTGTTTTTATTTTTATTTTTTTATGTCAAGGAGGTTGACAAGAGCGCAGATGGCCTGGCCCTCTTGATGATAAGTGATCACCGCCAATGGACATTTGCAATACCAGGAAAATCGAATGAATATATTATTCCAATAAAAAAAAAACAAAGGTAATTAATTGTGCAATGAAAACTGTATATTAATTAAGTATAGTTATTTCACCTATAATATACTAAGTTATACGTTATATTATGTGCACACTCCTTTATATCGTAGCAAACTTAAGATTACACATAGAAAATTACCAAATACCACTTAAATATCGCGAAATAAGGTTCAAAATGTTTCAAATAAAATATAATGTACATAAGATATAACTTTTGCGGTTAGATAGTTAGGATTTTAATAAGCCAAAGTAGTTGGATTACGGCTAGAGATTACGAAATGATAGATTATGCTTGTTTTATTCGTGTAAATTTTGACCTGTTTACTTGTAATGTACCTACAATATCTAGCTGTGATATAAATTTATTAGAATATAATCAAGTGACGATGAATGATTACATGATGAACACATTAATCACATTTACGCGTATTTGGGTAGAGTACATACCCAAAACATTATTTATTTTTTATAAAGTTAAGACTTACACTACTTGCGCCTTCCCACTTACTGGCGACTTGTAAAGTCGCTGGGGCGGCTGCGACCGGTGCTGAAAAATCCAAATTTAAAAAATACGTTTGTTGGTTCTAATTTTTTGTTCATGCCATTCGCAGTGGAAACCATGGGTCCGTGGGGGTTCGAGACTCGCCTATTTGCTCGGATTTTATCATCCAAGCTCATCGAGGCTTCGGGAGACCGACGGGCTGGGAGCTTTTTCCGCCAACGCATAAGCTTGGCCATCCAAAAAGGGAACGCTGCCAACCTGTTGGGAACCTTGCCTATCGACAGCAGCGAGGGCTTTGAGGATGTTTTCTATATATCATAGTTTGTATTTTATATATTGATTGTAAATTTAATATTATATGTTTTATTTTTATCTAATACTTGTTGTTTCTTTTTAATTTTCTGATTATTTAACTAATATTATAAATGCGAATGTGAGTTTGTTTGTTTGTTACCTTTCACGCATAATCCGCTGTACTGATCGCGATGTTTGGTATGCAGATAGCCTATGGTATGGAAAGGGACACAGTTTTTTTCTCGGTAACGCGAGTGAAACCTAATATTTATAGTGAGTATTTATATAGTTTATGTATTTATATTATTACAATTCGACGTTTACAATAGGTCCCTCTTGTGCCAGTCCAGTCCCTCTTCTGTCACGATCGCATCCAGGACTTTCCTGTACCTTGACATCATCAACCCGGAATAGATAGCAATCCAAGAAAGAAATATAAGCTCTAAGTTTTGTTTGAACTATTTTCTATAGAATTTACATCCAATAACTTATAAATAAGTATTATTAGTAGAATATGGTCTAATTTAATTTACAATCATTGAAAATATATATTTCTACGCCCTTTCAATCGACATAGCGTTTAATTACAGCACGAAACTTAGAGGGCGCGATTGCGGAATTCATTTTTACGTTGTACCCACTCACTTTTCCATAAATACCTACAAAGGGCCTAAATACCGTTCAAGCATAACATTACTAATATTACATTACAAATCTTAGATTCATTAAAATCGTCCTTGCAACTCACTTTCCGGTGATTGTCGAAACCGATGCTAAGTCTCTGACAGACTAGTGTTATGACGGTAGTAGTATTTTTTTGACAAGTAGGCAGACCCGGTAAGTGATCACCGCCGCCTATGAATATTTGCAATACCAGGGGCCCAATTTTCGAGCAATAGAGATAAATATTTCTTTCGATGAGACTCTATCGATTTCGATATTATTATCGAAAGTGCGAGAAGCGGCCTCCTGGGGGATTGCCGATGTGTTGCCCACCATGAAGACCCACCATTCACCCTCATACCGTCACATGGGCGTATGGTGAAAAATTCATTGACTGTTCTTTTATTTACTTTTCTGTTATACAATAGTTCTTGTAGTAACGAAACGGTCAAGCTGATAATATGAGTATTATTTCGTGATGTTAGGGCTTGTAGAGTTACCCGGGCGCTTCCCCCAAAGTCGTCCGCGTAACCATGAGGATTTCCCCACCTTAAAAATAAATGGGCGTGTAGAGTTGGAAGCTTGACTCTACATGAGATCTGATAACTTTTTGACAGTGCGAGCCATATGGCAAAATTTTACATAAAAATGTTTTTGGTGAAATATATATTGCAAGTTTATACCAAGTAATCAAATTACCCTAGTCTGCAAGAACCTTAAGACTCAAATCGAAATATCGTTACAATGGTTCGATAGATACTTGCAATACTTAAGGTTGTCAGTAATTGGCGTGACAAAAGCTTAAGCAATGTTTAAGTTGTTGTTAAGTTTGTTTGATACTTAAATTGGGCGTATAGGCTTACGAAAAAGTTTTGGAATCGTTGGTTTTTAATGTTACATGTATAAAGTCACGGTACAAAGCTAGTTGTAAAGTGTTGATCAATAATTTTGTTCATTGCTTTTTTAATAATGTAATAAAATATATTCGTTTTTTTTCTCTTGAATAGGATTTTTATTCATCTATATTTATATGATAACTTAAAGTATTTGAAATTTAAAAGAAATCTTAACTAACTACTTATTTTATTCAGTTATTAAAATACTGGATGAATATGTTGAGATGGCTTCTTTTAGAAATCTATGGTATAGTTAGTCGGTTTACACAACTCTCTGAAATTGAAAAAAATATTTCTTCTTTTTCATACATTTTGATTAAGCAAGGTTGACCTTTCGTATAAAAAGGTTTCAGAGTTAGTCTCATGATAAAAGATAGTATAATTATATAAGGATAAGAGCTGATATAAAAAAATACTATTTATAAAAAATCTGTGGAACCAGCGTGTCTATACATTTTTTTTTTACCAAAAGTGGAGTATGGTTGACATAGGAAGAGTAACAGAACGCAAAGAGATTTTTGTTTTTTATTGTCTGTTTGAATACGCTTATCTACGAAACCACTGAATGGATTTTCATGGAGTTTCCACAGGCTAAGGCTTGACGCTTCTTTATTTAACCGAAATCGGGTAAAAGCAAAAAAAAATATAGATATTTTATAAGGTCTGCGTGACCGAAGCCGCGGGCGAAAACCTATGGATAAATATGCCAGATTCTTGTGATCAAATAATGTATTGTAATACATGAGATTCAATGGAATTATGCACAAAACCACTGAAAATTAACGAAATATTTGCCACAGGCAACATTATTGATGTTTCGAAACCCAAGTTCCGTAGATATGTCAACATCAATGCTCATACATACATACACTATTACCTCATGCTTGCTAAATATACATATAAGTGTCATAGTGTATACGAATGATACAATTGAAAGATTTTCTACCACATAAAAATATTCAGGAGTTACTTTAAGAAGTTTTTTAAGTAAATGTTTTCTCTCCAATCGTCTTGGCCACTTTAAATATGAAGTATAAGCGTGTGTTTGACCACAATCTCGCCATAGTAAGTAATTATGTGGTCAAAGGTGGTACACAAAGCCTAAAAGAATCTAACTCTCAAGTGGAACATCAGGTTTGGGAACAGATTTTCAACTTGAGAGTGGTAGCTAGCTAGGCGAGTACTACCGTATCTCCAACCAAAATTAAAGTCATTGTAGAATTCGAACCCATGACCTTCATCACATTCGACGGCACAACCACTGAGCTATCATCGCCTTGAAGTTTTTATAATCATAGTATTTTTAAGTTTAAACTAGATGTTACAATAATAAAATACCGCACTGTTATGTAGCGAGCGGGCTGCAGACCTTCCGGCGTTATTTCGCCACAAAGTTAGTTGACCTGTTGCATTTCCACCGCCACAAGAAATGTTCAACGGCTCACATTAGGTAGGATAAATCACATTATTTCAAACGTTATTAGCTAGATAATAGGTTATTTTCGGTTATTTTCTTGAGTACTCACGCAAATCCGAAGGTCGAAACCTATGATTGACATAACCAATTGAACTAATCTGTCTTCGAATAAGTATGTTAAATTAGTTATTTCAAGTTAGTTCAATTAGTTATTTATAAAAATAAATCTAAAAATATAATATAAATGTTTTATTTACAACAAGTATTTACAATAATTGTATAAAATACAAACTATAATATATAGAAAATATCCTCAAACAAATTAATTTGGTTCTATCCAATGATATTATAAGTAAAAAGGTGGTTGTATCTTTAACTCTATCTTATAAATTAAAACGAGCAATTATTGTATTTATCCATTATATATTTCGTATATCTCGAAAACGGATTTTAACATTTGGATAATCTTGTATTTAGATAGGTTTTTTTTTTGTTAATTTATCTATAAGCGTATTTCCTGAAAAATACGCGATTTTACAAAAAAAAAAGCAAAGCTCGGTCGTCGCAGGTACTTAGATCTAAATAGTGCTATGCTTTGTATGATGATATTCACCTCACTGACTTTTCAGTGAAGAGAAACTTCGATAGACTGAATACCGGAGCCAATATATAATTTAACCATTATCGTGGCACACAAACATACGGTCCGCATGACGTTTACCGTAGCCTATGACGCCTATAGCGCTAGGGGTATTTATTACCCTCCAAAAATGTCTTCACGCCCTTCTTGAAGAACCCCATGGATATAGATCTCAGAACAAAGAGACAGATGATCTATCGCGTAGCAGTCATGGTATTTAATCACTACACGAACCGGCCTGTGTAATACGCATATATGAAAAGCTAAAAATAGCTTGACGATAACTTAAAAAAAAAACAAAACCTATTGACATTGACACGGTAACTGTTAGAACATAATATATTGCAAATACCATGTGATAAGTTGAAATATATTGATCTTAACATGATCGGCTACTGGTCAGGGCCTTCGACTGTAATGTCGCAAGGAATCGCGACGGATAGTTGCAACACTGAATATCACTTTACACTCTTACATCGAGTGTTAGATTGCCTATGGATTCTAGTAGTTGACGTAGAATTTAAATTAAGGTGATTTTGATTAACAAACTAGCTGTTCCCCGCGGTTTCAACCGCATTAACGGTATAAAAAACCGATGTTTTTATAGTAAGGTATTCTGCTTCGGGGCGGAGACAAATTCAACAAATCACAGATAATAAAAATTGGTCCAGCTGTTGTTGAGTTATAAATGGTGTAACCTAACTCGACTTTGTTTTACAGGATATATATATTTCTTGATTTTTAATTTATTACGTGTATTATAGGCGCCTGAGACGTAATTTATTGATAATTTGAGGCTTCCGTCGACTGGGACCGCAATAAGCATGGTTTTAAATATGTAGTTTTAAAGCACAAATCACAAAATAAGTACCATTCACCCTTATTGGGGCCTGTTTTGGTATGGTATGTTTGCAGTTTGGTTTTTGGAAGAGATAAAGTATAGTTTACGCCACCAAAGAAGTCCTGTGGAATTAATTATTTCTTCTGACATACTCGTAGAGGTGGGCCTTTCGGACATCTTTGGTGGCGCGAACTCTAGTTCCAATTGTCAGTGTTATTTTTAACATGTAAATAAATAAATAAATATTCTGGGACATTATTCCTCTCACACGGCTATCTGACCCCAAACTAAGCAGAGCTTGTACTATGGAAGTCAGATAACTGATATACTACATATACTACTTTTCTTTTGTAAATACATACATAGATAATTACACCCAGACACAGGACACACAGACATGTTCATGCACACAAATGTTACATAAATGTAACACAGTATTTTTTTTTGTTACAAATCAATTTATTATATTCGAAGATAATCCACTTTTATACCAACCAACACGATAGTCCCCGGTCATCACCGTAATAACCAATAATGATAGCTAGTATATTTGTCAACACGTGCAATATATGACACAATAGTTACATAATCCAGACTAGTTACCGCTCTTCACCTTGGTCGATGATGTAATATGCTATGTCAAGGTTCGGCGGCATCATTGCATCACGCTATGCGGTTAAAAACTATTGAGATTGGAACGAGATTGTTCTTTTCTTTATACTAGTTGTTGTGCTACAGATTTTTAACGTACTAATGTATTATTAGATTAATGTTTTTGCTGTGAAGTGCTTCTAGAGAGTACAGAGTTGGGAGTTTAAAAAAAAAAGTAAGTAGTGGACTGTTTCAAATGCTTTTGAATGTAATAAAATCAAAAACAAAACTGTAGGGCTTTATTAAATATAAACCTAACCTTACAAGAGATTCTTTGAAAATATGAAAAAAAACTTTTTTTTCGAAATGTAGAGATGGGATGATGATATCGATGAAGAAAATGTGTCCCTTGTGTTACCATGCTAAAATCTGACCTAGTAACTCTGTCTGTTACCTTTTGACGCCTAAACCGCTACACCGATCGCGATGAAATTTGGCACGCAGATAGCCTATGGTATGGAGAGGGCCATAGACAACTTCTTTTTCTCAGAATCGCAGCTGAAACCACGTTGGACAGCTAGTTATAAAGAGCGATTGTCAATTTCGATATTATGCAGTCGTATTATGCAATCAACTATCGAAATGCTATCTAGATAATATCGAGATATTTTTAATACAGTAGTAGTGATAGGTTAAAGCTTTTAGTGATTTAAATGTCACGAATACCAGGTAGATATTTCGAAATGGCATTTTCGAAAATAATTTCATACTTTATTTTTTCGCGATTTCAGTGTACCTACCTACAAGTATTTTGAACAAAGGGTAATCCTTCTATTTGCTAATTAAAGAAAGAAACATACACTAAAGTTACACAAAATATTACAGAGATGTACAAATAAATATACACAAAAATTACATGACACAACAGATTCCGTAATAATGTCTGACGTCAAAATGGATTACTAACTAAATTTACTCTGAGTCAACCTTAGAATTTAGTTTAAGTCAAACTTTTGGCGAAATCATGAAAACCGAACAATATATATAAATTGTATTTTTTGGTTTGTCCTTCTTTCACGCAGCAACGGAGAAACCGATTGACGTGATATTTTGCATAGAGGCAGTTTAACGGTGGAACGGAGAGTATAGGCTATAGGCTACTTTTTTCTCGGGAACGCGGGTGATACCGCGGGGTGAAAGTTTCTTTAATTATAAGCTACTAGCTCTTTCCATCGGTTTCACCTAAGTTCCCGAGAAAAAAAAGTAGTCCATGTCCTTCTCCATACCATAGGCTATCTGCGTACCAAATTTCATCGCGATGGATTTAGCGGTTTGGGCGTGAAAAGGTAACAAACAAACATACTCACATTCGTATTTATAATCATTCGCATTTATAATATTAGTTAGGATTAGGATTTGCACAATGTTTGTTATGTCATCCTTGTTACCGATGTTTTACTACTCTTTAAAAATAGGTATGTACCTAAAAAAAAACCTCCTCCGTTTTTTCGTCGGTTGATAAAGATTTTTTGATAATGTTGCTAAAATCTGTAATCAGCATACCAGATTGACTTCATGATTGACGTGTGAATTCGTGTGACGCGTCGTGTAACTTCTACCTAATATTTAAGGTCTGCGACCACTACAACGGTCCGAGTTACGATTGTTTTGAACAGATCTACTAGAAAATATTGTCATCACATCGGTAGACTTCTAAAAAATGGAGCAAAGAATCCTTTAAAATTTCTACATAAATATAATTAGAGATCCACATCAATAAACCATTAAAAAATCTGTGGCTTGTGTCACAATGACAGGATTTAGATGGTTATTAGATTTAGAATTATTTTCTAAGATTCTAAGAGAATATTATTCTATTTGACGTGGAGAACGGTAGCGAAGGTCATGGGTTCGAATCGTACAATAAGCATGAGCTTTCAGTGAAGGAAAACATAGTGAGGGAACCATAGCACAGTGGTAGGGTACTTTGTAGTACTCACCGGGCTGGCTAACCACCACAAGTTGAAAATCTGTCATCAAGCATGTGACGATGAATTCTGGCAAAGTTCTTGAAAGTTGAGAGCCAGTTATTTTCAAGGCTCTATGTGCCTCTTTTGGCCACATCATGGGCCGTGACGTTACAGTCACGTCACGGCCCAGCAGTAGACAAGTACCTTTAACGCTATACAATAGTTAATCAGCAAATCTGTCTGTCAGATGCACGGTTACACACCGAGTGATGTAACTTGCATTACAGTTATAATATGTCAAGGTTTCCATCGCTGCAATGTTGTGTTTGACGTGCTGAGTACATAACGAAACACACCCATTTTATATACATTATGTATTATATACTATCTTATTGGAATTGACTTGGTAAAGGTAAAGTTTGATGTAAAGGTGTTTTTTTAATATTATTTTTATATCTCATAATTTATAGTTAACCTTATATTATATACCTTTTATACGAGTTGTCAATGATTTGCAACATTAATTTTATGATTAAGGAGATGTACTTAAATTATAAAGCATTGTATGGGCGCATAACCTTATTTTCCAGCCATCAGCTAATTAAAAAAATAAAGTGTTAAGTTTACAAGGTGGTCAAAAACTAGAATCGACTTTGTAACCAAATACCAGTATGCAATAGTGATGTAACAGAATATTGTGTTACAAGCAAACCGGCTGACAGTAATATAACGAGGAATGGGTGCCAAGGTGCCGCAGGTCACTTTTTAAATTACGTTACAGTTGTTATAACATCTGGTATGTGGTATTCTTGGTGATTTATTGAGGTATTCGGTACTGATCTTGTTTCATGAATGGGTTTTATAAGTCTTTTGTTTTTCAGATCGATGACTTTATGGTTTCATAATTTTATTAAAATGAGACGTATTTTTAAAAAAAAATATGATAACACAGTGGTAGTGGCGTCGAATGTTAATGTTAGTTGTGAGTTCCAATCCTAAAAATGAATGAGCTTTCGGTGATGAAAAACATTATGAGGAAAGCTATAGCACTACCACAGTCTATGTAACTCTTACAGTCAGCCAACGGACACGTCAAGACAGAGCAATCGTGCGTGTCTTGCGGGGTGAGAGAGGGGCGGTAGCGAGCCCAAGCTGCCATACACTCGCTTGGGACACAATGCAGCAATTACTTAATGCCTATACAAAGCGGCATTTCGCGTGACTTCAAACACGATAGACAATGCCAGTGATAACAAGCTGAAAAGCATAGTTATACAATTATCTATGACACAAATAAAGTAATATTCATAACCCTATACACTGCAGGTACCAATATGCACTTGGCCTGGTTTTATTTCTTATTTAATTTAATATACTATCAATAAATTTCGATTCTATAACTATACAGAATAAGGACGTTAAATCATATTTTTTTCTAGATTAATTTACAACAAGTATTTACAATTAATGTATAAAATAAATAAACAATTTACCTACTCCATACATATTAACAAAACAACATGCTTACATCATTTAGGAATATTTCAAGTTGTTACAGGTATTGTAATGCAAAGTATTATTTACATGACAAGACATGATCGTTTTCCTGTTTTTTGTGTCCCTATACTATACGAATTTTAACCCGAGGTCAATCAATGGAATTAACACGGAAAAAAACAGTTCATTTATGAATAATTTTGTCTGCCAAATATAGAGGTAATTTTATTAAAAATAAGGATAAAACATTGAAAATTATTCATAAATAAGTAATGGAAATGAGACATTAATAAGTGTATGTAATCAGCCTAGTTGATAACTACGTAACTTGTCCATCTTCATAATGTTACCATCCACTTTTTCACCACAGATGACAAACTATCACGCCATTCTCTCCGGTCCTTCATCACTCTCTGTTACATAATCATCATCAATAGCTCATATCCTCACAGTATGGTCACCCCCCCCCCCCCCTAACTACATGGGGGCCTAATCATCATGGGGGCAAAATTTCCTATCACTGAAAATCTGGTGATGAATATTCAGTACGGGCCAGTAAACTGAACTTAACCTTGTTCGTAAGGATAGTAAGTAAGTACCTAAATGCTTTGATCAGTTGTATAGCACATAGTGATGATTTTTAGTCGTTGGCAATACTTGCTAGGGTGGAAGTACTCACCAATATAAACAATTTTTACTATGGGACTAACTGTGAAATCACGAAAATAATATCCTAGCTGTTTCATAGAAAAGTTCAATACCTACTCGACTAAAATGTTCGCAACTGCGAACCCCTGCAAGTATTGACAACGACAAAAAAAAACACCCTATATGGGCTCTAAACAATACCTATCTCTCTACCGAATAGTAGGTAAAGTTATGCTATCAAAGAATTGAATATCTTCAGGGTAGGCGTATGAAAATCTGTATACAATATTAATTTATCGAAAAGCGATTAGACAAAAAATAAAGTTTTTTGTCTAAACATTAAATTATAAAATACAGTAATTGTTCTTATTATTAAATGTGACCTAATCTCGAAACCTTGGCTGACATGCATAAAAACTGGGCCGAAAGTGATGTAATTGTGGCTTGCGTCACATCTCCGCTCGTGGATCAATCAAATGATTTGACCTACATTTTTCATGTTTAGATACAAAATTACAGCAATGGAGATCCCCATAGATAAATATTTGTAGTTGATAGTTTTCACAGGGTTTTGAAAATTGTAAAATAAGTAAATACCCTATAATCAAAAACGAAACATATGCCTAATAAAACAATCGAATTATAACTGCGTTTAAGTATCAAAGATTCTAAATTTAAAATGAACCAATAAATCTCAACATTAACATTTCATAAATTAGCCAACACAATTCATATTATCTTGACTAATCACCAAGAACTTCCACGTCCCTCTTGAATCATTTAAAGTGTACCAAACACTGGGTGCTCCATAACATTCCCACAGGTCAAACTACACTGGCTACACTCACATACTTGTTATGCAACTGTATGACCTTAAAAACTTACGTAACTGTAAACCAAAACCTGGGGAACTGTGCATAGTGATTTTAACTTTAACCCAATAGGATAAGATAGATTTTTGGGTGGAGGAATTATCAGTTATTGAGAATTAGGTTGATTCAACACACAAATTACAATGTCTTAAATATACACGTGCATAATGTATGTAGATTTAGTTCGTTCACTAGTTAGGATGGTACGAGATCTAACAATGGATTTTATTTGTTAAATAATTTTGTTTTAATTTAACTAATTTCATAGTCTATACATAGAAAATATGATTTTTTGTATTTATGTTTTTTTTAATCATATTTCACCCGTAGTAAGTGGCACAGATAATTTCACTTATTTCAACTTTCTTTAATCATAGCGATATTAAACATAGTCTAATCTAAGCCTTTCTCTAATAACCTTATAACTGTGAAAATTGCATTAAAATCTGTTTTGTAGTTTTCAAGTTAGACGCATAGAAACGGATAGACAGAGAGGTGTTATGTCTTAAGTATGGAGGTAAGAATAACATTAAGGCGACGATAGCTCAGTGGGACGTCGGATGCCGCGGCAAAGGTCGTGGGTTCCTACAATGAGCTTTCAGTGAAGGAAATCATCGTGAGGAAACCATAGCACGGTGGTTGGGTACTTTGTTGTACCCGCCTGGCTGGCTACCACCCTCAAATTGAAAATCTGTCGCCAATCACCGACTGGTGAGTTCCAGCAGCTGCACTTGAGAGCCAGTTCTTTCTAGGCTTTGTGTGCTTACCAACATGTTTTTAGGACTTTCTACATACAAGGCCTTCTGATCCCAAAGCCAATACCTGATATCCATTTTTTTTTTTATATCAGAACAAACAGACACGATTTTTTGTCTTGGGCGGGAATTAAACCCACGACCTATAGCGTGGAGGTCAGTGTATCAAACCTCCACGCCAAACAGCCCGTCAAATGTACTAAATGTAAGACAATTGAAGTAAAATACAAGGTGGAAAGTCAGATCAGTTAGCATACAATGTCAGAGCGGCGTGACACTTCGGTACTCCGGTTCACAGTGCTTAGAATGATGCCATCCGTGTTATGGACAGAGCTTCTTGAAGATAGGGTGTCCATGTACCTTTAGAAGCTTATGAAAATTTGGACATTATTAAAAACTTTTTAAGTAGGTTTAGTTTCTCAATATAAACTGCTGGGCGGAAGCTAGTCATAAATTATTTTAATAAAACCTATATAAACTATTTATATAAGTCAAAATAAAGTACATATTTATACATATACCTATATTAATTGTACATAATGTTTATAATAAATTCTATTATATTCAAAACTAAAAGTACCTTATTCATTATCAAGGCTATTTACATCGGTCGGTTTATAAGAATTAGCGACATATTTTATAAGTAGCAAATTCTTATAGACCGATCCGTATTCGTGTCTTCCTTTTTAAGTCTTAGATTTAAACCCTGTATGTATTATAGAACGAAAATTAACATTTAAGTCAAGACTTAAAAATATAGTGTTCATTGAAAATAAATCTAAAATCGTTGATCCAGAATTTAATTTGTAGGAATATTGACTACTCACTTTACCCAGGGGATGTTTCTGGGTAAAGTAGGCTTGAGATGTTCAAGTGAGAACCTGTCCCATATAAAATACCGGTACTTTATAGTCACCCTTTAAACACGGTAAGTACTGGCATGTGTGTTGTTTCCCATAGTTAGGGATCGCGCGTTTAGCGCCGATGCGCCCGCGCACTTGCGCCGCTCGACTCGTGACATAATCCGCTTACCTAGTAACGAGCCGGATACTGGATAGGGTTGCCACCTGAAAGCTATAAGATATTACATAAAAAAAGAAATATATCTACAGTAGGAATCTAAGCATGTTAAAATAATTGACGGCCTTTTTCTTGATTTTATATCGGTTGGAAGAGCTGAAGAATAAAATATCTGCAACAAGCATTATAAAAAAGATTAATTCAGTCTATCAGTTATCAAATCTACAATTATATTAATAAATATTTAGTTAGAATTAGTTTAATTATTAAATAATTGAACCTTTGTCAAAAAACGTCAATATTATGGCGGGTACACACGACGCGAACGAGAACGAACGAAGGTTTGATCGAACTCTTCTTACTCGTTAGTCTTCGAATGCATTCTTGCTTAATGTGTACCTAGTATTAGGTGTGCACCCCTGTAGTGTGCGCCCCTGTGGTGTACGCCTCAAATATTAGATAAAGAGACTATATAAGTTTTACAATAAATAAGTCAATTAATACACGAGTCAGTGAAAATAAAATTCCTTTTAAAAAAAAACAAGATTTGTAACTATAATACTAACGTAGTAAAAACTGTTGGTATTTAAATGTACAACCCTAAATTTACAGCATCACAGGGATGTGCTCAGCGGATGCTAACCTACTGCTACGTAACGGGACTCTACGCGTGAGGAGATTATGGATACACCTCTTATTTATTATTTAATTACATACAGCATCATTAATTCAGGTTACAGGGGGTTATTAAGAGCATCCCTGTACATATGATTGTTATATTCTACAGCGTAACCAGTGAACTAACGTCAAATGATATCTCGACCAGCATTTCACCACGCAGAGAATCAAATGCGTTGCTTTCCTTGTATGGCTAAGGTCACGTGACCTTTAGTTGGCTGGTACCTTCATGATACCAAAGATGCAAGGCAGTTACAAATAAGAGCTCGTATATAACCCCCTGCTACTTGTATCAAATATGTATTTTGTCACCGAACAACAGAAATTAAAAAATAGCAAACCAATTTTTTGGACTGTCCATAGATTATCAGCTCCAAATATTCACGTCCATAATTGGCCAGAAACTTCGGATTATTTTAACTTGTCCCGGATTCATTCCCTTTCCACCTATGAAATGAAAAGATACATTACTTATATTCTAAGTCGATAGTTATACTGCATTTTTTTGAAGTAAAAACTTTAGGCGCGTTGAGCACTTTTTGGGTGAACAAAAATCTTGCAACTCGCGTCATCGTCACGCGTCACAGAACGCTTTCAAGGATTAAAGTTTAATAAATTGGTTAGTTTTCACTTCTATCGGCAGTCCCCAAAGACTGCCCCGCGTGATTTTTTTAATAATAAAATATTAACATAAGGTATGTCCACAGTAAGTCGAACACAATACAAGTATAGTGTGTCGCGTGTTGGCACACTAATCCACATCCGATCTGGTATTGATAAAGCTCCAGATAAACGCATTTCTTTCACTTATCACATCTCTATTCATATTGTAATAAGCTCGTGTTTATTTTACATTTTAATTTATTTGGATACATTATGTGCCTATCTCTTGACGTGTAATTTAATAATTATAATATTGTTTTTCTTTCCGTAGAATAAGTGATACTTTTATGTTATGGTTCAATAATGAAAATGTTATCGATAAATAAAAACGTACGTAATATTCAGTGCTACTTTTCTAAGAATACATATTTTTTATCCACTGATGCAGTTCGTTATTTCTCCCTAAAAATGGGACTAAAGTATATTAATCCAATATTTTTAGCCATACTACTACAATTCTGAAACTATAAATCTTGTTAGTAATTATAAATTGAGTTTTGCTTACCTATAAAGTAAAAGGTTATCAGTTCATTGACGTAAAACTTGCAAAATAAATTAAGTAATTGTTTGCTAGCAATTTATATAATAAATGCGATTATAATTAATTTCGCACGGCTTTTATAAATATCCTTATCAACACGATGGATGTAAAAAAATCGCAAACGTGATTTTATTTCGTAAACTCATAACCAAATTATGTGAGGTGTAACAATATTTTGCAAATTTCTTCAGAAGTTTGATAACATAATGAATATATAATAAGTATTTTTGAAACGTTTATTCAGTTGCTAATTGATAATATTTCCGATTGAACAAAACAAAATGATTTGTACCGCATTCTTGATTTGCTTAATTCACGTGAGTATGAATTTAATTAATTTGTTTAAGAAGTATTTTAAATGCTGTTTTACTTATCACATGTATTTTCGTTTTTTGGCCGAATATGTTAAGCCAGTTATATAATAAAATCATATAATAATAATAATAGAATTCTTAGTCTAGAATCCTAACTAATATTATAAATGCGAAAGTGAGTTTGTTTGTTTGTTATCTTTTCACGCTTAAACCGCTGAACCGATCGCGATGAAATTTGGTATGCAGATAGCCTATGGTATGGATAAGGACATAGGCTATTTTCTATCCCGGAAAATCATAAGATCTCTAAGGAACGTGGGTGAAACCGTGGGGCGAAAGCTAGTAAGTAATATTATTTCATAAAATACTGATAATATTAATATTTTTACTTGCAGACGACATTCTTACAAGCCTGCCCAGATCCACAGACAACAAATGTCCAAATACATAACCACGATGGACCAATTTACATTCACCCCCAACATGACCTCATTACCACCAACCAATCTCCTCTACTTCATAATTCCCAAACACCTTGCACAAACTCCCAAACGCCTTGCCAAAATCCCCAAACACCTTGCCAAAATCCCCAAACACCTTGCCAAAATTCTCAAACTCCTTCCTACAACTCTCAGACGCCTTACTACAGCTCCCAGACTCCTTGCCAGAACCCAACGGAATGCACTTGCGTCACGAAACAGCAATCCAATTGTATTCCCATTAATTGTGTTCCACAGTCTCAATGCAAGTCTAATACATATTATAAGTATCCAGATAGTATATATTCTAATGGAGATGCACTGCGACCGCAAGTAATTGGTGAAGTTGTCCTGACTTATGGAACGCAGAATATGTGCCCCAATCCCAATAATTGCCAAAATGGATATTTGTATGGGTATTATTAATTAAAAAATAGTAACTCCATACCGAAGATGTAGGCAGGGGTTCTGGCTTACATTCTCTAAAGATTTTTTAACTAAGAATTTTTATCGTCTCTGAGCCACGATACTATATATTTTGATTTTTCCCATGTTTACCTTTATTTGATAATAAAAGCATTTAAAATATAAGCATTTTATATAACTGTTTAACCAATTATTGATTACATTTTCGTTTTTTGGTTCTTAAATATTATTGACATTATGTGTAATTCGTTTAACTACCATAAATGAAATTGTGAAATGAACATACCTTTAGCTAATATAAAATATAACAATCTATAATATGTACGTCAAACCTAATAATATATCATGCAACACCGAATGCATACATTACGAAACACAAGTAAATTGCCATATCTACAGCTCTATGCGAAATGCTTTGCAATACCGTATCGTTTACGCCACATTGCGCTAACTACCGTCTATTTGATAGCCGTTTTTGTTAATTTTGTAATTTGTTGTTACATTTATTTGTTACCTAAAATGTTGTGTGCAAATTAGGTTACAATTCAATTATGTTACACTAGACTTTTGTGACTAGAAACTAGAAATATCATTAGTAGATAGTACATACATTTTGGCAATAGCACAACAGACAGATCGGGACATTACATTTCAATATTTTTATTGATTACAAATAATACATTAATCGAATTTCATAACAGACTCGAAATTATACTTCACGTTTGAAAATATATTAGGTAACTATCTACCTCTCATATTTGCATACAAAATAACTATTTAATCCCTTTAAAATCGCTCAACATCCTGCGTGGTATTTGAACTAAACCTACGTAGAAGTATTTTCAACCAGCAAATTACGCAACAACTGAAAACATAAAGTTCCACTGTTCTAAACGGCCTTTGACTCAAGAACCGGAAGAAACCTCAACTACGCACTCTCAAAAACCCCAAAACTAAACTTTACAAGGCGCCATCTATCACAAAACAAGTCATAACAGGCCGTAACCAACATGAGGTAACTGGTTACGCAAACCTCAAGGATAAGCAACCAAGCCGCGGTGTAGGGTTGCGAAACGTCAAATGTCGACTTAGGAAAGGAACGGATTGTCGTGTCAAGGCGTCCGCGGCCGGCACCGTGTGGAAGTGGAAGCCTGACTCCTTTCGATTCGTTGTGCAATGGGATCTACCCTAACAAATACCACCGACTGGGTGTGTTTGGGTGAGAACTGGAGTAGAAGGATGTAGTTTGTTTCATGCAGCATTAGATTCATATACTATCAGTCTAGATGAAATAATATGGAATTGGTGGTTGAACAATAAATATATTTGCAAGGGTAAACTTTTACTATGGGACTATCTCTAAAATTATAAATAAATCTTGCTATTTATGACGATATCTCACGGTAAGTGATGATGTGGCCGAAGGTGATAAGCACACAGTCTAAAAAAATATCTGGCTCTCAAGTGCAGCTGCCGGAACACACCGGTAGGTGTTCGGCGACAGGTTTTCAACTTAAGGGTGGTAGCTAGCCAGGCGGGTACAACAAAGTACCCTACCATGGTGCTATGGTTTCCTCGTGATGTTTTCCGTCACTGAAAACTCAAGCTCGTTTATTAGCACCTTCATTAGCACTGAGGTATTATCGCTTCAAAATCATCGAGCAAAATTTGTTTTGTTAAAAAGTTTGTCATATCGATAATTATTTTAACCCCAGCCAGTAAGTCCTTTGTTCACCCTGTCACCCTCTTTACCCAGAACCTTGGGAGATTTTATTCAAATCCAAGATTATCTAATGAAAAATGAAATTATCAAAAAATATTAATTTAGTTAGTCAGTACCTAAAATAAGTAATAAGTAATCCTGCTGAAACGGAACGTGTTCTGAATTCGTGATATAATTCAAATTCAAAACACTTTGTATATTCGGAACTGGCCCTGGAAGCACTTATGAACGTTACAGTTGACTATACCACCGGTACGTAACCCACCGTAACTGAAAAGGCTCCGGCATTGAACTCGGCATTTCTTTAGACTCATAAAATATACACAGAGTGGAAGCCGTATTCATGACTTCCTTTCATTAAACTTGGGACCCTTGAAATCTCTTCAGAAACCTAACAAACAAGTTTTTTATTTACGTAAACTTATTCTAAACTGATGACTTATAAATCTTAGAAAAGAAAAGCTTTTTGTAAAAATTTGAAATTAAAATATTTTTTCCTATTATTAAGCTTTTTTTTTATATATATATATTTATTCATGAGGGCTTAGATTTTCTTATTCTACATTTATGGTAAATAAAAATATATTAAGTAGGTACTTACTATAATGAAATTACTCATCAAGTAAAACTACCTGCATTTAATAGGAAGTCTGAAATCGAACTTTGGATCGACCGTCCTCGTCCAACGATCCATTGTAAATTAGCAAATAATAATTCTTAGCTATACCTAAATGCTATTACATCAAACAGAGCATCTGTAATTACAACACAACATGTTATTGCGTTTTATAACGTTACAGAACCTGATTTAGAGGTCGCAGGAGTAGGTATAGTACCTATAAGCAGTTTATGTGACAATGATGATTATCACAATAATAAGAAATGGCTTCACAGCCGTATAAATGTAGTATATATTAAACAAACTTTCCACTACGTTTCATCCGCGATCTGCAATTTTAACACCTTCAGGGGTTGAATTTTGATAAATCATTCCCTATTTATCATCATTACATCATTACTCATTCAAAGAAATATCTTTTGTAAATGTCCTTTCCCGGGAATCGATCTAAGAACCTACAATCTTTAGCCGAGCGCTATACCGCTCGACCATCGAGGCGGACCATTCAATTATTTATTAAATGCTGTTTTATACAGCATTATGTAATTTTGCTATCGCATCCTTTATACATGTTTATACCTATATAATTTAAGTAATATATTTATCATAATAACTCTAAATATGGCTTTACTGTTTTAGCATCACTTCCTTATAGTTGGCAAGCACATTATCATTGCAAATTACTGTTCATTGTCAATTGATTTGAACGATATGGCCGCGAGATAGCTGTGTTTCTTCGCTTTTTTCCTTTTATGTAGTTTTAATGAAATACAATATCTGCATTTATATAAAGTGTTGCTATACCTACTTAGTACCTTTTTTGTTTTTATTATATGTGTCATAATTTAGAATACTTAATAGGTAATTTTTTATTTGCCTGAACTGGACAAGTCACGGTTTATAGGACCGAAAATCATTGACATAAAAAGCGCAAATATATTTTTTCTTGTTAGTAAATTTATATTTTTCCTCATTCTTTTTTAATTCTTATTACTGTCATAGGCAGCGGTGATCACAAACCATCAAGGCTGCCAGCCATTTTGTCGACTTAATGACATAAAAATAAAGCCCTTCTTTCATTCACCTTTTAATCTATCAGTTCTGCTGACCACAGGTCAGCTTGGACAATAAAGGTCTAAACACAATAAGTATTGCGGTAACTTCAGACCACTTCTACTTGTAACTGAAGGGAATAATGATGCAAGATAAATAAATCATAGTTGAGCCCGTGTATGCGTTGTATGCAATCGACTCGCCCTTGGTGCAATTGTGAGTTTATTGCAATAAACGATATAGAAACGTTATTACATGTTGTACGGGATGGTATTAGTTTGGTAAGTGAAATTTGTCTATACTGGATGGATATTTCGTTTTCTGCAACTTTTACTATGGGACTATCTCTAAAATCTGAATAGTGGATATAATTTCAAACTTTTCATACTAAAGGTCATGCTTGCGCAGTCAAATTGTATTAAAGAGACATTGCAATACACGCCGGGATAAGCTAGTATTAAATAAAAACTGAAATTAAGTTAATATTGATAGTAAAAATAATTAGGTATTATTTAAGAAATTGACAAAAATATAATTTCTATGGATCCGGCAACATTCGAATAGTAAAATGCTTGATTTATCTCAATATACATTTTTTCAAACAATAAAAACAACTAATAACCCAATCAACGGAAATCCGCAAAGTGACGCGTTTATCTCATAAAAACTAACAAAACAAAGTGATACTAATATATCAGCGCAAATAACTTTTGAATATTAAAACCTAACATTAAAAATAATGTATATAAATATCAACAATAACGTTTTAATATCGTTCATTTGAATACATACCAGGACATCCTTCTGGTTATTTCACAACGATGTAGATTGTGCGTTGCGTCATTTAACTGTCAATTGACGGTTGACAGTTTTGACAGTTACAGCGTTCACTGTGGATGGGGGGATCTATGGGAACTTGCTTGTTGAGTAACAGTAATGCAGTATTTTTATGAGTAGATTATTTGTTATGCAATGTATGCCCGGAGCTGCGGAGGAATGATGCTCTATTGTCGTTTGTTCGGCCAAGTTGCCAATCTGATGGTGGATGAATTTAAGTATGTAGGTAATTTTCAGCAGATTATTTGTGTGTTTACCTTCAGCTTTAGCTACATCATCACTTACCGTAGTGAGGTTGTAGTCACTTCACTAGGCCTATAAGTAAATAAACAATAAAAAATGGCAGAATGTAGTAAGCAATTTTCAGCGTATTTGTCCTTCTTTCTTTCATTAATTTTAACATCGCAATAATATTCGCTGCATTAATTACTCTTTCAAATTGATGTTGACATGATTTCTTCTATCAATTTTACCTATAGCTTTTTGTCAATTTAGAAAAAATAAAAGATGAGTTACCTAATTATATAACATAATAAAAAAAAATAACACCAATTTGCTAGTTGAATCATACAATTGTAAACAAAGAACAAACTCAATAATACAATAAATCGTAGTTTAACCTTGCTAAACACTTGTTACAATACTTGGTAGGTGAATACCTAGCCAAGTATCGTTTGATTACATCACATATTATTACGCAATATAACAATCAAATTTATCAACCTGTCTGTGTGTTCGTGACACGTACAACGTATATGTGTAAAGATTTATCTGTTTACAATTTGGACTACTATGAATTTGAACTTGGTTAAAAATAATACAATTATTGTATTGTCATCATCGACAACTGGGGTAGGTACGAGCTGTTTATGAACACAATAAAGTCAGTGTGGGTTGTTGACCTCACACGTCTTTGATTTTAGACTTTTCTGGCATGGAAGTTTCCGCACAATATTTTCTTCACCGAAAAGAAGTGAATAAATTCGTGGTCGATCCAGAGATTATTTTGACGGTTTTTCAGTTCACCAGCTGTGCAGTAGGTAAGTCTCAACAATATAAACAAATTTTACTCAAACCTGAAATCGCGAAAAAAATTACTTTTCACACTAAGGACCTCCCCACCCTTGAATAACTTCGAAATTTCTCTAGTGCACAAAGTTTGGCAAAAAAGAAGCTCGCAATTTATTCCTATACCAAATAAGTAACGTAACTAAATCTATACTAATATTGTTTGTTTGGTTGAACGCGCTAATCTCAGTAACTACTGGTTCGAATTGAAAAAATGTTTTAGTGTTTGATAGCCCATTTATCGAGGAAGGCTATAGGCTACCTTTTATCCCCGGAAAACATAAGATCCCTCAGGAACGCGGGGCGGAAGCTAGTAACTTAATAAAAACAGTAACGTAATAAAGGTACCTAATTAAATAACCTATAATTTTTATACCCAACTCTTAAGTATCAGTTACTCCCTATAATAATTTGGGGAAGACCGCAGCCGACCACAGATAACAGCATTTATCTAAAACATACATACGTATCTACTTCACACAATGAATGACCATACGTACCTACGCATAGCATAGTACAGCCAATATTATTGAAATACTGACTTACTTAGATAAGAAAATCATTGGTTTATATATGTACATATATATATACAATTCCACGTATGTATAGATATAAAGACCCAACGTATTACAACATATACAACAGATACGAAGTATACTATAACATGTTCATGAACGTATTATGAACGTATCGAGATGAATTAAAAAACGTAACCTTGCTGAGTTTCTGGCCGGTTCTTTTCAGTTGAAGGCGACTTCTGAATCGGTGGTAACTTCATTCGTTCTAGGGCCTAAATTGAATAAATGGCTTTGACTTTGACTTTTAATTGTTGGTCGGTGATGAAACGGTATTATAGGCTGAGTCCTTACCTATACTAATATAATAAAGTTGAAGAGTTTTTTGTTTGTTTGAAAGCGCTTATCTCTAGATCTGCCAGTCGGATTTTTATCCTGGAAATGCGGGTGAAACCGTGGGGGACAGCTAGTAAATTATTAAAAGCCATTTCCCTTCAAGTGTTTGGGTTCCATAAACTAGCGACTCGCTTCTATTAACGTTTTGACATGAGGGTATCTCTCTCTATCTCGCTATGTTTGTCTCTTTTTCGCACACTAACCTATGGGCTGTCAAAAAGGCCATCATTACGTGTTACTAAAATAAAGTTTAAAAAATACTTACAGCCACATATGAAAATATGGTTATGAAAAAGAGTGTAGTGTTTGCGAACGGAAACACTTATTTCTGTAATTTATATAAATAAACATTAAAACAGTTTTCCATAACACTGATACTGTGGCTGGCCGGGTGGCTATGTTGAAAATCTGTCACCAAGCAGCTACTAAAGCTACCTTCTAGACTATTCTAGAGTATTCTAGACATTGTAAATGTCGGCAACACATTGGAAATCCCCTGGTATTTATTTATAGGCAACATGGTGCCCACATACCATCAAGTGGGCCGTCAAAAGAAGTTATTATCCCATTCATTGTAAAGGTGCTTCATACCTAAAATAAACAAAGGCACCACTATATTATTGTATAATTAATTGTATGAATCACTATTCATTACATGAATATGTAAAATACTTAATAATGTAAGTTTAAAAATAAATTGAATCGGTAAAGGTTGGGCTATACTGTGGTGTTAGAAACTAACTTGTATTTATATAAAAAGTAAAACTTATCGCAGTTTATATTGTTGAAGATCTAAATATTAATTCATGTCTTAATAATACCTAACTATGTCATTAAGAAAATAAATACATGTTGTTTTTACAAATATTTACTATTGTCTGTGGTCGAAATTCGATAAAAAATGAGCAAATCTATGGCACTGTACTCTTTTAATGATATAAATTTAATACCCCTGAGTATAATAAATATCTAAAGAAAAGTTACGAAAATTTTCATCGTTCACTAATAATATATCACATCTAATTATACGACTAATAGTGACTGGGAAGGTGGAAGGAAAGAGACCGAGAGGCCGGAGCCCCAGGCGGCAGACCAGATATCACAGGAGGTTGCAATGCACCAAGCAACGGAACGAAACCGATTGAGACAGCTGGTTGACATTGTCAGAAGGAGCCACGATCGTCAGCAGTGAGGGATACGACTAGAGACAACTATTACTTATTCTGTGGTAGAGAGAGAGAGAATTATATACCTACATATATGTTATTCTTTCAAATTGATTTCTTTTCAACCAAAGAGTTTGGTAAACAGCAAATAGACTGTATCATAATTATGAAAATCTATAACAAATAGTTACTCTTATAGTAATAAATAACGAACTCTCATACACACTGATTTGATTAATTGTTTTTTTTTTTATTTATTTAAATACCATTATTTGGATGTGTTTAAACATTTACATAGGAAGGAAATAAAAGTTATTTTTGTCTTTTTTTTTAATTTATTTATTTTATCATACACACTGCCTAACGGAATACAAACGTGACCGATCTGTAAGGACAACCGGAAACAGCAGGAGGCTGTTACCCATAGCCGGTCGTATCGGAAGTAATCACGCGCACGTCTCAAGTACGCGCTCAGTGATGTAATGGCGACTGATCAATTAAACCTACCACGTAAGGTGTTTATTTAAGTATGGAAGAAATTGAATTAATATTGTTGCATCTGCACTAGCTGTGCCCCGCGGTTGCACACGCGTTCCATTCTTTGTATTTTTTTGGGTTCTAAGCAATTCATCTGACACAAACTTGAGAGCCAAAAATTTCAATACAAACTGTATTGAAATTTTTGGAGGTTAGAAGAAAGAAAGAAAAAGAAAACATATGACAAAAAAATACTCGGCACTCGGGGTCTGCCGCGGTAAAGCTATTGCATAGCATTTTTTATCAACTTATGCAATTATAATAATTTATTTATTTTTTATTTAGGCAGTTTTTTTTTCTTTCATATTAATAGATACCTATACACCTTCTCACAAACAGCATGTGGGAGGTGTTAGGTTTTTCGTTACGGTTTTTTATTTGTTATCAAAATTTCTTGATTCCGTCCCAAACCCCGAAGCCCGCGATAAAAGCTATACAATAGCTTAAAAACATATTTTTTTAAATATTTTTTTTTATGGAAATATCACAAATCAGTCCTCCAACTCAGCGTACCTAATGGTTACTTTACTATAATATAACGAAAGGAAGAATGAAAGAATGGCTGTTTGCTTCCATTTGGCCCAGGTTAGTAATATTAAGGACAGGATTGCATACTACTACGAGTGACTTTTCCAATGTCTAATTTAGTTTTTTTTTAATTCCTATATTTATAGTAGCTGTCCCGCGCGGTTACACCCGCGTTTCTGATTTTATTTCCCCTCTGCCAATTTGTAATAAACTCATCTCACTCATTGAAACAGACTCATTTTCGTTTTTGTAATATTATGATCTAAATAGTATTTTTTTCTCGATTGAATAATAATTTAATACAACAAGTATTTACAATCAATGTATAAAATACAAACTATGATATATAGAAAACATCCTCAAAGCCCTCGCTGCTGTCGATAGGCAAGGTTCCCAACAGGCTGGCAGCGTTCCCTTTTTGGATGGCCAAGCTTATGCGTTGGCGGAAAAAGCTTCCAGCCCGTCGGTCTCCCGAAGCCTCGATGAGCTTGGATGATTAATAATTATAATAAAGATTACATTCTGATCACAGAATCAAAAAAAAAATTGCTCCAAAAGACGTTTTATAAAATATTTACCTATCTAATCCTTCATTACGATAATCTCAGTCTCAATAATGGATGCTTGATCCAAAATCATTCCACAATCTAATTACAAATACATAATAATTACAACTAGGTGTGTAACTCGTACGTAGTTCACAATTACCTAAAGTAAGCTAACAATACTATATCGAAATAGTTCAGGCGGTTATGCAAGGAACTATCGGGTTGTGGCGCAATTCGGCTTAGATACGACGGAACTGGGCCAGGTGCCGGCTTGCTACGACGAATTTTGGTCATTCATGAATGTTCAGGGACAATGTTCGCTTGTGAAGTTCACTTTATAATTAATAAAATTGTCTGTTATGTTTCTTTCTAATTTGGAAGTTATTTTATATTTTAAAATCATTAGGTATGGGCTAGAAATAGATAAAATATGTATTATGACGTAACGTACTTTACATCTTGCTTAGAATGACATTATGTAAATGTATGCCAAAACTTAGTTTAATTTATCATTTTAATCTAGAATTTTCTTTTGCAGCGCTCTGATTAATAGATTTTACAATTAAATTCAATAAACATAATAAAATATGTATCTAATAAATACATTAACAAATTGGTTCCACTTCCAATATTCAAACTACAAAGCTAAACGTTTGCTATAGTTAAATTATAAATAATTTATTTGCATACTAATATCAAATCCAATAGTGACTGTCTATATAGGCCGAATTTAGTTATCGAACAATCGAGAACGTTCTACATTTAAATTCGAAATAAATCAACGACGTTTATTAATTGTTTTCATGAACCCTCTAGTTTATAAAGTCTATAACGACGAATGTTGTGACATCACGAGAATGTAATAGTTGAAATAGGTCAAGCGCTCGCAGCCGTGCATTATCGCTGGGTAGTATACATAATATATTTGTTTACTATGGAATTACGAAATATGAAGTAGGATTACCAAATCAGGTGAATTTTATTTATAAATGTTGTAATTTTGTTTTATATGCACTATTAAAGTTACCTCAATAAAGTAGGTAGTGGGTAGAAAGCAACCTATACTTCTCTAGCCTTTTATAGTCCACTAATTAGGCGTAGACATCACCCGCGCATCCAATACTTTCGGTTCCTAGCCAACGTCATCCCAATCTAATAAATTTTGGAGCCCTTTACAGTGCGTTTGCCAACTATTCTTCTTGACACTAAAGGGGGTGACCCCCTTGCGTACGCATGGCTCGTGGTTTCACGGACCGCGTCGGGCCACGCCGACAAAGAAATACTACCCAGACCACCTTAGGGCTCATGGGCTCAGACCCAGCAAACGGCTCGTAAAGAAGGGTCGATATTTCAATTACTGTATAATCCTCGGATAAGTTATTCAACTGATAAGTCCATAGAAAAATTGATCTAATTTCATATTAACAGCCACGTATCGTTTATCTGGCTATTGAAAAATCAGTCCTAAGTTAAACAATAGCACCACAAAGACGATGCAAAATAAAGCAATTTGCATAATTACAAAAGAGATGCAACTTATGACATTTTTGTCGTTGATTTTGCAGAAACAGCAAATGTTTAGCGTTTAGTGAAGTGGGTCAGACAGAGTCAATCGGTCAGTTACATAAGGTAATTGACTATGTAATGACTGGAATAGTCATTTTATGGGGCTGAGTGTTATGTTATATTATACATTATTATATTATGATTTTAATATCACTTTTGCATAATTTAGTAGAATATAAAAATTTCGATGTCCATTTTTTACAGTATTTTTTAATGTTTTTGGCCTATTTTACTAAGTTAGGGGTTGAATTTCGGAAAGTTCTATGACCAGAAGTTTAATTCGAACCACTCTCAGTCAATCAATCAGTCAGGACTTGTTCTTTTAGGCCGCCCTTACACTTGTAAGTTGCTTTCGTAAAATTTATGTAAGTAACTTACGGCTGCACTGCACTGCACTATTACGATAAGCGACTTACAAAGAGTGTCTACATTTGCAAAATTATCGTAAGTTAATTACGTAAGTTACTTTAATTGAGTAAAATTTACAAGTGTAAGGGCGGCCTTACATATACAGATAAGCTCTTATCATAGTAAGCGATACTGTTGCCGAAGTTCTCGAAGGAACCAACTGGCTCTCAAGTGCAACTGGTAGAACACACCGGTAGGTCCTCGACGACAGAGTTGGCAGTATTATACCTACATCGGCTCTCCTAAAAACCTTTCAATGTCAAAATCATTCAGTCTAGGCCCTAGAAGGGCACTTATGAACATCGTAGCTACTGAAGTCACCACCGTTTCGTAAGTCGCCTTCAACTGAGAAGAACCGGCAAGAAACGAGGATAGTCTAACAATGTTGGAATTTTTTCCATTAAATTCCAGTGTAAATAAATCCAAAATAATATTCTTATCAAGCGATAAGACGATATGTGTGGTCTGTTCGTTCATTTTAGGTACCTATGTATACAAATCCAAAGCTATTATTTATGGTATGAGTCAGATAATGTAAATAGATAAATTTCGTAACACATAGAGCTATAATAATTTGTTTTTTTTTTTTAATATATATACTCGTACGTACATAATTGTACGTATGATTCACATTTTGCGGTAAGATTTTGATTATTTACTCATTCAGTGTTAGTCATTTGACATAGTATTTATAACACAGTTATACCACAGCGTAATTACATACAGTGGTCTATCGCATTTGAAGTCACGCGAAATGCCGCTTTGTATAGGCATTCGTAATTGCTCCATTGTGGCCCAAGCGAGTGTATGGCAGCTTGGGCTCGCTACCACCCCTCTCTCACCCCGCAAGCTCCGCACGATTGCTCTGTCTAGACGTGTCCGTTAACCGACTGTAAGAGTTACATAGACTGTGGTTATAGTAACGATTATGAAGAGTTCAATATCGACTAGCTATTGCACCGCAGTGTTCCCAGGAGTCTATCGTTTTTGTAGGATAAAAAGTATGAGATGTTTTATTCTAGGACATGATCCATCCTTATGCCAAATTTCATAAAAATCTGTTAAACCATTACGATGTTATTGAGTAGGTACATAATCAACATTCACACAAAATTATTCGCGTTTTTTTTTTAATAATATTGATTTATTTAATATTCGTAATTTTACCTTTTTCGTGCTGTTGTGATTTTTCATCTTTTAGTACTTAAAATGTAAAACGTTTTTTTGTACTAATAATAATAACTAATTGAATATTAAATATTAATATTTTTTGTACTAAATCGCCATTGATCAAAGCTAGCAATGAGGTTCAATCTTCTTACCTATCTTTTTTATCTTAGAAAACTAAATAAAATACGGCAATTTTATTAGAATAACATTCAGCCAGACAGACAAATGCATTATACATTCGTGCCAAAAAAAGCATTTGGCAAAGCAAGCTGGTGGTAGAACAAATAAAATGATGGGGAGTGTTGCAAAAAGATGCGCCGGCGCATCGAGCGACGTCCCTAAATTGAGCTTGTCTCAAGGGCATGCGAGTTCAACGCACACACATGCCCAAATAAAACATTACGATGTGGAAGTTCATATATCTTCAATGGGTATGTAATAAATAAAAAACGCTGACCTCGCCTTATTTTGCAGTAACACATCAAAATAACTGGTAAAATGTAAGTAAGTTTAATAATAATTAATCTATGACATTTATTGATTTATTTATACGAATCGGAGGTAACTTCAGTAGCTTCGACGTTCATAAGTGCCCTTCTAGGGCCTAAACTAAATAAATGGCTTTGACTTTGACTGTGACATTGTTAGAATTAGTTTTAACTGTTAATGACCTTTAGTCAACACAGCATTCTCTCTTGCTTTTTTAATTGGATCTATCCTCCTTATGTAAATTAAATAAAAAATCGGCCAAGTGCGAGTTGGACTCGCGCATTGAGGGTTCCGTACAAACTTCGTCCATCATTCATCCATCACGGGAAATGCACAATTTTATTTATTTACCTTATTTGAGGTTGGTGCCAATTAAGCTAGACCTCTAAATTGTATCAGCGCCGATACAACTCAGAGGTCTTTATTAATTGGCGTACCTATGTATGTATGGGAACACCCTTTAATTTTCATTTTTTTTTAATTTTGGAATTTTCCCTTTATTTATGCTGTAAGACCTTGCTTTTTGCCAAATTTCATGATTCTAGGTCAACGGAAACTACCACAAAATAAATAAAAGGGCAAAAAAATCGCATTTGTTGTATGGGAGCCCCCCTTAAATATTTATTTTATTTTGTTTTTAGTATTTGTTGTTATAGCGGCAACAGAAATACATAATTTGTGAAAATTTCAACTGTCTAGCTATAGCGGTTCTTGAGATACAGCCTGGAGACGGACAGGCGGACGGACAGACAGCGAAGTCTTAGTAATAGGGTCCCATTTTTACCCTTTGGGTACGGAACCCTAAAAAGGAGTAGGTAGCGAGATAACGGATAGATGGTTTCATTGAAATAGCATGAAGCGCTGACCCCAAATTATTGGAAACATGGTGATGTACCTACAATAAGACTATAATAAAACATATAGGTCTTATTTTTAGTAGATAATATAACAATATATCTAGGATAAACATGTGTGTGATCATGTCTGTTTGTTCTGAGTCAGGGTATGTTTATAATACACTAGCTTCCGCCCCGCGGTTTCACCCGCGATCCCGATTGCTCCGATCGCCACCAAACCTTACAGGATTACCCGCGGGGCTAATATGAAGATTGTCTGAAAATTTCATCGCGATCAGTTCAGCGGTTTCGGAGTCTATAAGGAACATACATACATACACACATACATACATACTTATATAGATATATCTTCTCTGTATATATCTTCTTTCTAATATATAAAATTCTCGTGTCACGGGGTGCGTGGTTGAACTCCTCCGGAACGGCTTGACCGATTCTCATGAAATTTTGTGTGCATATCGGGTAGGTCTGAGAATCGGCCAACATCTATTTTTTAAACCGCTGCGCGAGTGAAACCGCGGGGGACAGGTAGTACATAAATAAAATGGTAAAAAGACTGACTGAGTGATATATCAACGCACAGCTCAAACCGCTGGACCTAGAGACTTGAAATTTTGCACAAAGATACCTTATACAGTTTAGGCATCTACTAAGGAAGGATTTTTGGAAATTCCACTCCTAAGGGGGTAAAATATGGGTTCGCGGGTGAAACCGCGGGGCGGAAGGTGGATTCAGTACTTGCACATACATAATTATAATATAATGTTATTAAGCCCCGCTTTAGATAATGTTTTTTATTAATCTGACTAATACAATAATATAAAAAATAAATAAATATTCTGAGACATTATTCCTCACACACGGCCATCTGACCCCAAACTAAGCAGAGCTTGTACTATGGAAGCCAGATAACTGATATACTGCATATACTACTTTTCTTTTGTAAATATATACTTATATAGATAAACACACCCAGACTCAAGACAAACAGACATTTTCATGCACACAAATGTCTGTCCTGAGTGGGAATCGAACCCACGACCTATGGCGTGATAGATAGGATATCTTACCAACCACGCCAACCGGCCCGACATTGATCTATATCTAACTTATAACCTCTGCCTATAGACTCCAAATAGTGCAATGTTCATTTCTAGGACTACGTACACACATCTATAACAAAATCCCTGCTTCAATTTTAAATTTGCCTTCGCAAAAATTTAAGGAACGGATTAAAGCTGTATATTAGTAGAAAATGCTTATTATACTGAAAATAATTATTTCAAAGACTAATGCTTGGTAGATTTGTTACTTTTGTGTACTATTATTGTTATTATTTTGATTTGTAAACCTGTTAATAGTCTCAGTGATAACATATTGTGTGTTATAATTCATATTTCTTGAAATAGTTTTTATTTTTATTATTTGTAGTAAGCTTAATTTAGTCATGCTCACTTTAGGGTCTTTGCTTGCGGCGGCGTCGTGTGGCGGGTCGCTCACTTCCCTATAATATGTGCAAGGAGGGCGATGGCTGCCACATGCGTCATACTTGTGAACAGGTGCTGCTTGTGGGGGCTGGTTTGCTTAAGTTGCATTCCATTTGTTTACTAAGTTACTCATAATTTTGATATATTTTTTCCTTACTGTCAAATAACACATAAATATTGTCAGTAAGACTAGATAAATAACTTGATGTAATGAATCGGAGTTGGTTTTGAAAAGAGTAATTGCTGGGTTTCTTGCCGGCTCTTCTCAGCTAAAGCAACCTTCCGAACCGAGCGTTAGAGTCAGACTATTCATAAGTGCTTGTGAAGGCCCATTTGAATAAAAAATATTTTAATTTTCACTCATTTTATAATGTGTTATCAAAATGGAGATTTTGCTATATTTAAACAAGTAGCTTCCACCCCGCGGTTTCACCCGCGTTCCCGAGGGATCTTATGTTTTCCCAGGATAAAAAGTAGTATATAGCCTTCCTAGATAAATGGGCTATCCAACACTAAAATATTTTTTCAATTCAGACCATTAGTTCCTGAGATTAGCGCGTTCAACCTATCAAACAAACAAACTCTTCAGCATTATAATATTAATAGTATAGAAGTAGAGATTGAACAGTTATGATGTCGATGACCTTTTGAACAATATAATTCTACAATTATTTATATAAAATCACTATACAATATCCCCCGCCTCGTCTATCTGTCTGCTTGTGATTTTTCCGCACTACTTGGTGTTTTTTTTTTTAAATTTTGACGTTTACATATAATGATTCACGAAAAAGCTTTTGAAATAGAATTGAAGAATATACATAGATGAATTGAATCATTATAACAGAAACAGCATACGTGCAAAGTCGAGGTTGGTCACTAGTGCACACTAAATATGAATCATAGTAGTTCCGCTGCGTTTTCCGGGTCTATAATCACCATAAATAGGTACTTCATTAGCATTAGCGATTTTATTAGTGTTATTGCTATTTATAAAAAATACCAAACGACGAAGATTGTGTATAAATCTTACAATATGTTTCAATGTGTTCTTTCTTTAGTTCTTCTGTGGTAGTTTCTAACTAGTTCTTTCTAGGCTTTGTGTGCATAACAATTTCAGCCGGCCACACATCACGAACACAAGCCTATACAAAAAAAAAGAACTACTAGTAGTACCAGTTGAAACTACCAAGCTCCTTCCTACCTATGTATTTCGACAGCTGCCAGACTATATGCAGTTCCTTTCAAACAACAGCTCGGCAACTCCTCAATAGTTGGAGACTTTGTAGTAGCCTGCATGATTGATTGACACCCTCATGTTGAAAATCTGTGGCCAAACCAATGGCCAACCTACCGGCCAATTCACTTACCACATTTGGACATATCATCACCACATAAAAAATATTCTATTCTATTCTACACATTGAGATTACGGTCTAATTTAATTATATCGAAAGTAAAAATAAAAACAGATTCCTTGATTATTCATACTTCATGGGTAAGTGGCAGTTTTAGTATCGTACTGTTCTCTATCTACCTTACTCAGTCAGATTTTAATGGAGACCCTAAATTGAATCAGACCTTTGAAGCTAGGAGCGTCTAGTTTCTGTCTAGACTGCCTTCAAAAGGGCTTTTTATTCCGGAATATAATTGAAGAAAATTTTCTATATATTATAGTTTTTATTTTGTATATTTATTGTAAATACTTATTATAGCCGTGAGTTATTTTGAACTAGTGATTTTCGGGTTATAATTACTTACTTTTATATAATATTCATCAGGTAGGTTCTTAAGTCTTATTATCTTTATTAAGCGCAAAAGTCTTGTTTTGTCTCTTTCTCTATCAAATTTTGGTATAAAATGTTTAAATTTTAAAAAATCAGCCATGATTTCCTTATATCCTTAAACGATAGGACTTATAAAGACTAGCAAAATAATGTTTATTTAAAATCATTCGAAAAATGTTTTTCCCTAACCCTAAACAGCCGACGTCAAATGTTATATAAGCGCACACGTGAGTCACGCTATGTGGAAACATCCACTTCGGTGTCATTGTCACGAGGGGGCGCCAGACTGGGGGGCCTGAGGAGCTCGGGTGGGCTAAGGGGCTGGAGGGGGCGTCGCGACGCATGACTCAGCTTACCAGGAACGGGAGGGTTCGCGTTTGACTTGCTAATCCTTGGTGCAGCTGATTGCAACGAGTGCAGGATAGAATTTAAATTTGGAAGCGAATTTTAAAATTGTATTTTTAGTTTTTTTAAATTCTATCCTCGTTGCTCAATTATTCTATGCTCCCAGGAAAAATCTTATTTGTGTTTAGTTTTTCAATGTTGGTACATAAGACACTATAATGTAATGCAGACTTATGTTATTATAATCTTATTTAAATGTAATTGTAATCAATCTAGGTGAGTAGAGTTCAGTTATAGGTGCCATGATGATGATTAACCAAAAATTATAACCATAGTATATATAACACGCTAAATCGTGCAAAAATATGATGAACTCAAATTAATTAAAAAAAAATGAAGTCAGCACAGACATATCAACATACTTTACCTACTTCTTCATAACTGTTAGGAATACCCATTACTGAGCGTATTATGATTTGTTTTTTTCAAATTGTACGATTAGCAACATAAGTAGCTGCACAGATCAAATTTTTCAAGTCATTTATACTTACACTAAAACTATCTTTAGAAATTTACAGTACGTAGGTTTTTGAAGACCCTGTTAACTTTATCCTTCCGTGTTATGGTTAGTTCTAGATGGTTCTACAGGTGTTTTATAAATCAAGATCTGTTCACCTACTTATTTAGCAGACCGTATCCTTACACTTTTAATAATACAACTAAACTGCGCCATAAAAGGGCAGAAAAACAGTAAATAAATACAGAACAGTTGTGTTTAATGCGTCACGTCTGAATCACTGTCTGAAATCAATGCAGTCTTATTGTTTAGTGACAGTATATCACAGCGTAAAAAACATGCAGTGGTCTATCGCGTTTGAAGTCACGCGAAATGCTTTGTATAGGCATTGCTGCTTTGTGTCCCAAGCGAGTGTATGGCAGCTTGGGCTCGCTACCGCCCCTCTCTCACCCCGCAAGCCCCTCGTGCATTGCTCTGTCTAGACGTGTCCGTTGGCAGACTGTAAGAGTTACATAGACTGTGATTATATTATAAAGTCTAATACATAATTACATTACGTACTGGTGTACTTGTTTTGTACTTAAATGTGTAAAATTCGAGTGTTTAAGTTATTTTCCAGCGGCAAAATGTTTCCTACCGGAAGTCTTTAATTACTTTTTTTTTTAATCCACCTTTTGAAACTATTTATTTACAACAAGTATTTACAATCATTGTATAGAATACACACTATATTATATATATATATATAGAATACATCCTCAAAGCCCTCGCTGCTGTCGATAGGCAAATTATTACAAATTTATATTTACAACAAAAAATTGAATATTTGATATAACTTTACAAAACATAGAACATAATGTTAAAAAAATAATGTGATATAAATTTGTTGCAGTAGGGAAAAATAGGGGTTAAATAAAGCGGGACTAGAGACCAGGGGACCTGGCTTCAAACATAATCGGTCCCGACAGTAGAATTATAAATAAATAAATATTCTGGGACATTATTCCTCACACACGGCCATCTGACCCCAAACTAAGCAGAGCTTGTACTATGGAAGCCAGATAACTGATATACTACATATACTACTTTTCTTTTGTAAATACATACATATATAGATAATTACAACCAGACACAGCACAAACAGACATGTTCATGCACACAAATGTTTGTCCTGAGTGGGAATCGAACCCACGACCTGCGGCGTGATAGATAGGGTATATTACCAACCACGCCAACTGGCCCGTATGTATCCTGGAATTGGTCTCAAGTCTTAAAATATCTTCCTTGAATTGTGCATTTGTATACCTTTGACTACCTTATTCCGGCGAGGATATTTACATTTGTATGAAGGCATCAGAGTGGTCCTCATATCACTTACCAGCACTTCATGTTAATACATATAAAAGCCCATGGCTTAATTCCTACTAAATCACATATTTTCAATGAATACGTCAGGATTGATTCCCTCATTTTCCATATTTTTGTAAAACTAAGCTGGTAGATCCAAAATGTTTGCAAGTCACTGTAAAGCCACGGTCATATATTGACTCATAATTTCTGATTTTCATCGCAACCCCATGTGACTCAGAAAATCATTACGCAGGTTTAGTTCTTAACAAAATTGGTGACTGAGTGATGCCCATAGATGAATTCCCAGGATGACCAGCTCAGTCGTGACCAAGAATGGAACAATTTTGTAGAGAGATATGACAGTTGCAAAAAGAGAAGTGTGAGCGAGATAGGCTGATGTTTATTATATGCTCACAGGCATATAGCTTTTAACCAACGAAATAATTAGAGATTCTGGAACACGGGCTACTCTTTCCCTGACTTCAAAACAGTACCTACCTAATTATCAATAAGACAATCAGACGCGTTCCCGAGGGATCTTATATTTTCCCAGGATAAATAGTAGCCTATGTTCTTCTCCGTACCATAGGCTATCTGCATACCAAATTTCATTGCGATCGGTTCAGCGGCTAAGGCGTGAAAAGGTAACAAACAAACTCACTTTCGCATTTATAATATTATAAATAAATAAATATACCTAAATAATAAATAGTTAGGATAAAAATTGACGGTTGTTTAGTAGTTATTCTCTTTCTTTATATATATTTTTTTTATAAAATTAGAAAAATCATTCGACGTCACTACCACCAGCTATCGTCTGAATATCATTCCGTAGTATTGGCGTAGGTTTTCGAAGAAATCCTCCTTGTTATAAGCATCATAATAAATGTTTGCAGAATTCATATTTGGTATTACGCACGAATTGTTAGAAATACCCAACATTCGTATTTGTATACGATCTTTGTGCAAACACGGTAATGTCCTGCACTTCTGAGTTTCCTGAATCCCAATCCCAATCATGTATATTTCCACTGCTCTCAAAACAAAGGGGTTACAGCAGTTTCTATTTAGTATTACTTACAATTTAGCCTGGCAAGAAGGATGAGTTATAAAGGTGATTTTTTTGTCGTTTGCAATACTTGCAGTGGTATCTCATCAATATGAACAACTTTTACTATGGGACTAACTGTTAAATCACGAAAAAAATATCAGCTGTTCCATAGGTACAAAATTTCAATACCTACTCGACCAAAAATTTTTTTTTTGCGATATCTGACTTGGTCCCATAGTAAAGGTTGATGATTACTTCCACCCCTGCAAGTATTGCCAACAACTAAAAAAACAACCTGTAAGTATACCTAACGGAAAATATTTAAACAAACTAAATATTAATAAAGTATATATGGAAAAACATAAAAACTTTGAGGTAATAGTGTAGATTGGGTTACTTAGTCAGAATCGAGGCGCCAGTTAGTAATACAATTGTCACCTATAAAAACATTACGATTCTTACACTTATTATGTATTGTTTATCAGGATTCGATGCAATTTATGACTTAATGTTTTTATGAGTAACTTTTGAGGAATATTTTTCGAAGAATATAAAAAGAATTTAGTAGATATGACCACCTATGGTTTAGATTTTAAATCTTTCAGTTTTCAAAATACACAATCTCTTTAAGGTGAAAAAGAAAACTTTTTTTTAAACTAATTGTTAAAAAGGCAATGGGTCATCTGGTGGTAAATGGAAATTTGCAATACCGACCTTTAAAAGCTAATTTTACGCCCCCTTTTTGAAAATCTCCATGTCTTAGTGCTGAGGGAAAACCGGAATGAGGAGCTCATTCCACATCCTAATGGTCTGCCTTAGGAATGTGCAACTGAATCGTTGCGTAAACTTCCTGAAACATGCATTTCATATTCTTCAAAACAAGACTTGGTTGATTCGGAGATAATTGTAAGTAAATGTAATCAGTAGATATATAATTTTGTTCAAGTATATAGTATCATTAAATGCCTACGCGCAGTAAATAAGGAAGTTCCACCCATCATTGGGTGTTTATAAGCCTTGTTTTTAGCTCAGTTAAATTTGCAGTCTAAATAGAAAAAAAAAAAAAGAAGTTTGAATAAAAAAATGTTTTGAAATGAAAATTCGAATTCAGCTTGTAATGTTTTTTTAACTTTTAAATAAATGGTACTTCGAAATTCAAAATTCTTAGTTATTCTAGTTATTCTTATTAGCTTTTATCGCGGGCTTTGAGCGCGGCGACCGACCGACCGGCGAAATCAGACGAATACGTAAGCAGCTGTTTGTGAGAAAGTATATAGGTGTATAAATATCTATTAATATCAAAGAAAAAACTTGAATTAATATCAAAGAAAAAAAAAAGAATACTGCATACATAAATAAAAATAAATAAATAATTATAATTGCATAAGTTGATAAAAAATGCTATGCAATAGCTTTACCGCGGCAGTGTCCGAGTGCCACACGTATTTTTTTATTTTATATTTTCATTAGATACAATTTTTGACGTAAAAGAAATGTCATATTATTCTATATTTTATATAGCTACTGTCACCAGCGGTTTCACCGGTAGTGGTATGAAATATACTTTACGACCTATTCTCATACCTACCAAATATGCACAACAAATTTCTTAAGAATCGGTCGAGCCATTTCGAAGGAATTTGCAGACAAACACTGTGACACGAGAATTTTATATATTAGAAGATATACCTATGCTTAGATAGCGTGTAAAGAGTCTATAAAATACCATTATCCGCTCATCTCATCATCATATCCTTAGTCTAAGAACAAGTCTAGACTCTATTCCAGGAAGGGGGCAACACTGTCGAAGTCAAGGTAAAGTGATTCATATTGCAACTGCATTGCGTCATAATGCAATACGTTTTATTTGTACTGATTCTTATATCATAAGTTTATACACACGTAAGTATTGTAATATACTCGACGTTGTTTTTTGAAAATCTCTAGAACTATCTTGTTCTATTCTATTCAATAAGCTAAAAAGGAGATAAACTAAGACGAAAATTAGTTTTTAAATTGTTCCTATTTGGTGGTGTTGATGTATAAATGTGCCAAAATTTGGGGAAATATCCGATTTTTAGAACGACAACTTCATGTTCAGCCTTTATCGATTGTAGTTTATTGATTCGCAAAATTACTACTAATACTACTACTACTATATTTCTACATTACGCACCCGTAATCTCCCCCCCCCCTCACCCCTGTATCCATAACTGCGTGCGTAATATATACGTAGAATTCGACCACAATTTCCTTAATAAACAAGACATGTTTAAAATCACGTATATTTATTGGGAGCAGGGGATAGAATGTGCCCTGTGGACATTGACCATATTGAATGTAAACAAATTATATGTCACCTGTTTTAGTTGTAATAATGACTTTACATTTTATATGTTTACCTACATAACCTAACACATCTTGTTCACATCTTCTGTGGTTGGCATTATGCAATGTAATTAAAACAGTAATAGTAACTTGTTAGTCATAATCTTTATCTAGCGTTACATATGTGACGTCACCAGTTATGCCCCTTCATGTGAATTTCTCTCGCTCTGTCTCTCTTAAAAATAAACGTAAATTGGAAGGGTTAGATATACCTAATCATAGTAAACACAAATTCCGTTTCTTGTAATATTTATATCTAATTATAATATACCTGTCACTATCAATAACGCATACAATGACAAAGATGGCAATAGTTTTAGTAATCTTTTTACTTAGGGCTTTCAAATAGAGGCATAGAGTGGAATTTCTTTCTTAGAAGCACGTGCTTTACAAACTTAAGTCAGCATAGCTTAACTTAATATGTCAGGCATTGGATTTCTAAGTTATTAGAATGTATCAATATTTACAGTTGTGACTGACTGTCAAACAACGCACAGCCTAAACCTGTGGAACTAGAGATTTGGTATTTGGAGAAAATATTCCTTGTTAAATTAAACCCCCAAGATGATAAAATGGGGGATCGCGATGGAAACCGGGGGGCTGAAAGCTAGTCACCTTAATAAAAACTAAATAAAAGCGTGTAAAAAAAGAGTAAATATATTTGTTACAAGACATCTTTCCATTCAATAAATGATTGCCAAGCAATAGCAAATGTCAAGAAAATTTATAAAATTGACAGAAATAAAAATATCCATCGTAATGCTTCCCTTTTCAGTGGTGTTCAATAATAATAATAAATTGATACACGCAAATCAATTGTGGAAAATCTAACAACATACGTATTAACTACGTACAGTGCATGAGGATATTTTTGTTAATAACATACTGTAAGATTTCAAAATGAGGCCTTATTTTGGGACATAATACAAATTCTTTTGGGTTTTACTAAAATTTGGACGTCATTTTCACAGGAAACCTGTTCGAAGCATGATAACCGTTCTATAATATAGAGTGAGTTTTTTTCTTTTATAAACCACGAAGAAACGTTCGATATGTTGTGGTCTAGCGATCGTTTGACGTCAATCGTTTCTTAGACTACAAGAAACGTTTTGTCATTATTTACTCTTTATTGCTAAAACATGTAAGTACAAATTATATAGAATTACTAGCTGTCACCCGCGGTTCCACCCGCGTAGCGGTATAAAGAATAGCCTACGACCTATTCTCATACCTACCGAATATGCACAAAAAAAATCATAAGAATCGGTCAAGCCGTTTCGGAGGCACACAAACACTGTGACACGAGAATTTAATATATTAGATAAAACACAGTAAGTACAGTACACCCCATTAGGGTGTTGAATTTATGTAATAAATTAGCCTACCTTTAATGTATAATAATTACAATAATAAAAATTGAAATATAATAGGAGTAGATTAATTGAACAAATATAATAATAATTAATTGACAGATTAACTTAGCCATTTACTTATTTTTCATACAACTTTTTTTTTTATACAACATTGTCAAACAAGCATACGGCCCGCCTGATGGTAAGCGGTTACCGTAGGCCTATGAACGCTTGCAACACCAGGGTTATCACTCGCGCGTTGCCGACCCTTCCCCCTCCCTGATGAGCTCTGGCGACCTTACTCACGCGCAGGAACACAACTATATAATTTGGATGCAGTATTCTGTAAGGTGGAGGTACTTCCCCAGTCGAGCTGCTCTTTGAGCGACATATCGCTATGCTCTACCTCTCTTATATATCGCTATACTCTACCTCTCTTTTAATTATATTCAACTAGTTGTCCCCCGCGGTTTCACCCGCGTTCCCGATGAAAAAAGTAGCCCGTGTCCTTCTCCATACCATAGGCTATCTGCGTAAACAAACAAACTTACTTTCGTATTTATAATTGTAGTTAGGATAGCACTGCAGCATTCTTCAGCAGCATTTACAATATCCATATTATTTTATGCCTTTGATTCATTTATTTTAAGTATTTTTATATCAAACTTATTACTATACGAATTAGTCATTATTATGACCACTTCAACAAAGACCCAACATTGTCAGGAGTGATGACAGGGCCCTACGGTTAAACATACTTAGTCTAAAAATGCTCAGTCACTATTAGTTGGCATTGTACGGTAAGAATTACGTAAGTGCATCAGAACGTTCAGTGTAAATAATATGAGACATAAATATAGGCACTTTAATAATAAACAGCCGAATTGAGAACCTCCTCCTTTTTTTTAAAGTCGGCTAAAAAAACTTAATTTCGTTGGTGAAAGCCTTTTCAATTTGAGTTTGAGCAGCGTTCCTAGAATAATGGTGAGATTTTAATTTTAATTTGTACAAATAAAAAAAAAATTTTAGATGGTTTTAAATATATTCCAATGTTGATATTTAAAAACCAGCTTTTCGCCCAGCGGTTTTTCGGACCCAGTAGGGGTTGAATTTCGAAAATCCAGCCTTATTCCATGTCTACATCATAATGTGACACTGTGCAAAATTTCAGTTTTCTAGATCCGAGGGTTTGTCCATTCCACCAACGCCCAGCTGCGTTGATGAATCATCAATGAGTGAGTCAGAAGTTTTCTTTTCATATGTATTGATTTTCCTCAATAACAATTAGCTGTATTTGGTCCTGTATCAACCGTCTCGTGTGTATCATTTTTTTCTTTAGAATATCATATTTTTATGATTCCAAACCTAGATTCTAAAACATGCCTCAAGCACTTCCGTAGGTATCAACAATCCATTCCAACTTCTCTAATATTTTTTGTTCAAAAATCCTGCCCTGATTCTTTGATCCAAAAGACGCTTTATCCAAAACCAAATCCCAGACACAAACCTACCTACCACACCCGTTAACCATAAGCTGTTTGAAATAAATGCACGCAAAAAATCCGTTCTATTCAAAAATGCCAGACACCGTTTTATTATTAAAACTTGACCTTACGTAATACACTCACAGTTTTTTGTCCATCCGTCCGTCTGGAGTTAAACAAAAGATCCAGACTATTCCGGTTCTAGGAACCCAGCCAGACTTTATTAGGGTAGGTCACAGGGACTTTTGTGTCACCTTGCTGGACGTTGAACTGGATTGACCTTGGTTTTTTGTTAGTCTAGATGCGTTAAGGAATAATAATGTGTTTCGTAAACTGTTGCGTCATTCTTAAACTCATAATGCTGCTAATGCGACTCGAAAATGGATTGCTTATTTGTCTGTTTGTTACGGTAAAGAATGATATTAGCTACTTTTTCTTTGGAAAAATCATTGAAACACTATTTAATCGCTTGATAAAAGTTTTAAGTGTAATATATGGTAGAGTTATATATTTGTTTCGTAATTAAGCGTTTCTTTGCATTACTCAAAGGCTTCATGGATATTTTATATTGACCTTGGGATGGAAACCTGGTGTCTTTAAATAGAGGTCCTGTCTAGTTTGAGGACCAGTCCCCCACGGTTTAAGTATTTTATTTTGTTTGTCTAATTTTGCATCTTATTTTGGGAGAAATAAAGTTATATTTATTATTATTCTCGGTTCCATTCGGCTCGCACCGGTACGTGGCTGTCAAACAAGAGTTATTCTAAGGAAGGATTTCTTATAGGGATTGTTATGAATATCTCATTTCAGTAATTAGTTAGACTAAATACGTATTAAGAACTATGGAACATGTAAATTAATATTGTATACACATACTTATGCGACATCGTTTGGATTAATAAATTCACAAATATTATACTGAATTCGGCTCTTTATTAATGTAATAATGAATTTGAAAATCAATATAAATAATGTGACTAATTGAAATATTTATCATAGTAGGAATGTATGGTTTTGTTTTATTTTTAAATGTCTATCGTTTGTCTACTTGGTTTATCATATATATTAATATCTATTAATATATTGATCTCTATTCCTTCATGCACTGGATTACCTAAAGGAATTGGCTGAATATAGAACTCAGACGAATATAAGACAGACAGACAAATAGACCGTCGCCTATGGACATTAGCAGGAGGATTACCAATGTGCTGCCAATATTTACAAATTCATTTTTTAAATACTTTATAACATGTACTTTAGACACGCGCTTCTCTATATTAACCATAGAATGTAACTGTTTCTCAAGTGTTTATAGAACCATATTTTTTTTAATAATTGTGTGACATTGCACTGGTCGGTCACCTTCGGACCAATGAACCGATGTTTACGAAATATTACAGCCATGTATTCAGCGTTACACGTAATCGTGACGGCAAAATAATATGGATAATGGATGGCTTATTTTTTTGAAGTTATGGACGATAAGGTAAATTAAAAGGCGGATCATAATGTTTTAGTGGTGTTTATTCCCATAGCTAATAGTTTGGATGGCAAAACAATCCTAAGGTAGGTGGGTCACGAAATGGCGTGAAAAATGAATAATAATCCTGACTTCCTAATCCTAACTTATATCCTAACTATCCTAATCCTAACTTTATCCTAGCTTTTCCACGCGGTTCCACCCGCGTTCCCGAGAAAAAAAGTAGCCCATGTCCTTCTCCATACCATAGACTATCATTCATTGCGATCGGTTCAGCGATTAAGGCGTGAAAAGGTAACAAACAAACAAACAAATTCACATTCGCATTTACAATATTGCTAGCTTCCGCCCCGCGGTTTCACCCGCGTTCCACGGGGATCTTATATCTATAATCTATTTCTTTGCCAAATTTAATCCAGATCCGTTCAGCCATTCTGGCGTGATTAAGTAACAAACATCCATCCACCCATCTAAACTTTCACATTTATAATATTATATACTAGATTCCGCCCCGCGGTTTCACCCGCGTTCCACGGGGATCTTATATCTATAATCTATTTCTTTGCCAAATTTAATCCAGATCCGTTCAGCCATTCTGGCGTGATTAAGTAACAAACATCCATCCACCCATCTAAACTTTCACATTTATAATATTATATACTAGATTCCGCCCCGCGGTTTCACCCGCGTTCCCGAGGGATCTTATGTTTTTCCGGGATAAAAAGTGGCCTATGTTCTTCTCCGTACCATAGGCTATCTACACACAAAATTTCATCGTGATCGGTTCAGCGGTTTAAGCGTGAAAAGGTTACAAACAAACAAACTCACTTTCGCATTTATAATATTAAAAGTTAGGATTAGGAAGTTAGGACTAGCTTCCGCCCCGCGGTTTCACCCGCGTTCCTCAGGGATCTTATATTTTCCCGGGATCAAAAGTAGCCTATGTTTTTCTCCATACCATAGGCTATCTGCATACCAAATTTCATCGCGATCGGTTCAGCGGTTTAAGCGTGAAAAGGTAACAAACAAACTCACTTTCGCATTTATAATATTATAGTTAGGAATTAGGAATATAAATACTAAACATGAAAATATTTAGTAGGAAAATATATTTATTTAATTCTCTACGCGCATTGTTAAATTGGAAACATGAAGGTACCTACGGTAGATGTGAATTATTGCAGGGTTTCTGGTCATAATAAACTAGTAACATTTTAAAACAAATTACCTACCATTGAAATGTCACCAACCTTAGCTCAAACCTTTGGTATCTTAAGATACATTTTAAATTATTTTCCAACCTTTGGAGCTAAATTCAAGGGTGACTAAAGACCCGACACTAAAAGTGTCGATGACCATAACAATTTGTTAATTATTTAAGCAAATAATTCAGGGCGTTTACCAGTTTGGCAGGCACGCGAGGACAGACAGACATAAGAGCGAAGGGCCAGACAATGCGGTCACCTTGTCGGTCGTTGCACGCTTGCATAATACTTTTTTTTTTTTTGATCGCATATCGTCGGAACTGCGTCGCATTATTTACTCGAAATCGGTTTTTGGGAGCTGTTCAAAGATTAATATAAAAGGTTGGTTGGATGATTTTTAGGCGCATTTTCCTTATGATTGTTGGGTATACAGGGTGATTTTAGTAGTTTAGTAGAATCTGTAATCCTCAAACATAATATCCGATTTCGCTTCTTCCTTCATAAACATACTGTCGAATTCCCACCAACACTTTTTTTCGGTTTAATTTGTATATATAAAATGGTAAATTAACTGACTGTTGATACATCAACGCATAGCCCAAACAGCTGAACCGAGAGACTTGAATTTTTTCACATAAATACCTGATACAGTGTCATGAAAGTCAAACTAAATGTTACAGTTCAAACAAAGAGTATATTAACGTAACAATAGATTGTACAATATGACATAATACATATTTATTTCTGTATGTTCTTATGTATGTCTAGACTTTTAATCATTATCCTGTACATCATTTGTATGTGCAGCACATAACACAAAAGGATATGTGATTCATACCTTTTGTTTTTCATACATTGTTACGCGGCCGTGTCTTAGTGATCTCATATACACAAAAGTATGACAAAATACAGTTTTGTAACAGATTACTGTCTTATATTTAAATAAGTCAATATTCTTCACATATTTTTTTACTTTGTATAGGCTTGCATGTTTGACCACAATCATACTATGGTAAGTGATGGTGTGGCTGAAGGTAGTAAGCAGTTAAGCACACAAAGCCTAGAAGAAAATGGCTCTCAAGCAGTTGCCGGAACATACCAATAGGTGTTTGTCAACAGATCAACTTGAGGGTGGTAGCCAGCCAGGCGGGTACTACAAAGTAATCTATGGTTTTCACACTATATTTTCCTTCACCGGAATCTCATGCTCATTGTAGGATTCGAACCCACGACCTTCGCCCTGACCTAACTGCATCCTTATAAAGTCAAATAGATATCATGTATCCCAAATGAATACTTCGTTTTGTAATATGGGAACCAGATAACTAATATTATTTAAATTTACAAAAAGTTTTGTCCTGGGTGGGTATTGGAACCATATCTACCTATAATTTGGCAGTCAGGGTATTTAAACCCCATGGATAGAATTCAATTATTTTTTTTACTATACGAGCTGGATATTTTGAAATAACATATTTTCGAAACCCATGTTTAGTAACATAACCTAGGTAGTCCTAGGGGACTAAATCAAAATATGCTCCCAGTATTCAAATCTTATAATATGTTTTAATAAATAAACTGATGTCTTGAATAATTTAATTCTAATTTACATATTTTCTTATGAACAATCCACATAAAGTAATGAAATTAAAATAATGTAATTATTGTTTACACTTTTTATGTATTTTTTTGTATACCACAGAGCGTGATAAATTCAGACGCCGATTCGTCTTCAATGCACCAAAGTAGGTACCTAATATTCAAGAAATAAATCCAAAAAAATCCCATTGAATTTTTTATAAAGGAAGATGAGATAGTATTTTCTTGTCTCCAAAATAAATCAAAATGCTAAATGAAATTTAAATGTTATATTATTATGCTTTAGATTATTTAATTTCCAAGTCACAGATTAATTTATTAAGGTTTAAAAAAAAAAGTCCGAAATTTAATGTGAAACAAATAAAAAAATTATTGTACGGACTCGACTTGACTATGTAAAAGTGATTTAATGCGACTAGATTTTATAATATAACTTGACATTCGAAAAATACACAAGCTGTGTAACGCTATTATAGATTGAAAAAAGAAAACAGAAAAATCAACAGTAAATATTTAAAAACTTCTTTTTAGCTTCCGCCCCGCGGTTTCACCTTGAACTTGTGTTTTCCCGGGATAAAAAGTAGCCTATAGCCTTCCTCAATAAATGGGTTATCCAACACTGAAAGAATTTTTCGCACCTCGCACCAGTAGTTCCTGAGATTAGCGCAAACAAACAAACTTTTCAGCTTTATAATATTAGTATAGATTATTTAAAGATAAGTTACAAATGTGACAAAAAAAACATGTTACCATGTTAACATGTTCATTTCATAATTACTTCCATTATTAATTTTAGTGCGACCTTCGGCTCACACATGTACCTACACCAAGGCCTGTTTACCTTTACCTCACGTTAAGTCTTTGTTTATATTTTAATTTTATAATACCTACGTAATTCAAACTATATCTCAATAATTAGATAATGAAAAACAAGTGTCTCATATATTATTTGAATATGAGATTTTGAATGAAAACAATTTGCCATAGTCTGATCAGCACGCTTCGTCCTGATTCTTCCCCGCATCACGCTTGTCGCAGACAAAGGGCGGACACAGCATTCTTACCTAGGATACTTGTACCACAGTCAACTAAGAAGATTTTAAAATGTTTTTCCGATCTCAAAAGCTGCTAAAATATATTTATCAAATGAGGGAAACTACAAACCAAACCCATCATAAGCGTATTATGGGCCTGCGCCCACCGCGAGTTTATGCAGCGCAGCATCGATGCAGTCACAAAATAGCCTCGCTACTTACGTACTGCTGCACCCCTACCCAACCTTTCCCCTTCAAATATTTAAGGCGATGATAACTCAGATTTAGTGACATCAAATGCCCCGGCAAAGGTCGTGAGTTCAAATCCTACAATGAGCATTGGCTTTTGGTAAAGGAAAACATCGTGTGGAAACCATAGCATGGTGGTTGAGTGCCAGCTCCTTAGGCTTAGTGACTCATCACTTACCCTGGTGAGATTACGATCACCCACAAGCCTTTTTTAACCCAGGGAAATCCTCATGGATACCCCGCGGCTCCGGGAGGAATCGGCGGAGTTATGTCAGACTCCTACTGACTAAAAACCTGGGGTGTTCCTACGTGTCCCTGCCGGCTGGGAATACTTATTCCAAAAAAAACACCAGAATCAGTTGTAGTGGGCGCAGGCCCTAAAATGTTAATCAATACCAACACAGCATTTAACATATTTTTCAACGATAACAAAAAATGCACATAATAATTAGGTAATTTAACATTATGTCCTTAACAACTAACCTTAAAGGGCACGAGGGAGTGAGGGTCACCTTGAGGTGAACGACCGCTGCATGTTGCATCATCGGACAGAAATGTGTGGCCATGATTCAATACGTGGTATAAAAATGGCGCAGTAAAAAGGCCTATTTTTATGACCATAGTGTGTGTGTTTTATTGTTGATATGTTGGATTTTCATTTCAATATGGCTAAAGTACTATATTGCACTTTACAATGTTAAATAATATATGATAACTAGCTGTCCCCCGCGGTTTCACCAGCAAAATACTTTGAAATATACTTTATTACCGATTCTCAGACCTACCAAATATGCACAAAAATTTTCATAAGAATCGGTCAAGCCGTTTCGAAGGAGTTCATTCTAGTATATATATTATATATATTTTCTGTCACTGAAAGCCAAGTTATGAATTGCGTATGTTTAGTATAGAGCCAGAATTAAAAATCTTACTACTACAATGATAGTCATCAACATCTGGAATAAGTCGACGGCCAAACGTAAATACATATAAAAAACCCATTATTTCTACCTAGCTATAGGTTTTCGGTTTTCACTTCAAACATTTATACTGAAATCTGATAAAAGCAAATGAACTAACATGTAAATCCTTTGTCTGGCGAAATCTTAAAGTATTAACATCTTCCTTTATTATAAAAATAGTCCGATTTTCCTTTTCACGCTTACTTATGCACTTTTTATTCAAGTGTGAGTTACGGCGGCCATTTTAGTGAGGCACACTACACCCCTCATCTTTTAAGGATTTAGTGATCGAAAAGGGTAATTGAAAGGGGCTGCACAGGTCTTCTTACAATGGTAGTTTGTCTGCAATGTGTTGACGGGTAAAGAATTATAGTTGACGGCAATTGTACGCGATCAACACTTGTATCATAAGTTGTGGGGTTTATTCTTATTTTACATAGGTACTCTTAAAATATGTGAAACAAATAATGAAAAAGTTTAGAGTTGCAAATAAAATGAATTTAAGCCATAAAACCTAAACTATGTAGATTCCTATTTTTATTCATAATACTTATAAACAAATTAAAGATTGTTTAAAAACGTTTGCATTTTATATTTATAAAAAGAGCATTTTTAGGGTTCCGTACCCAAAGGGTAAAAACGGGACCCTTTTACTAAGACTTCGCCGTCTGTCCGTCCATCCGTCTGTCTGTCACCAGGCTGTATCAAGAACCGCGATAGCTAGACAGTTGAAATTTTCACAAATTATGTATTTCTGTTGCCGCTATAACAACAAATACTAAAAACAAAATAAAATAAATATTTAAGGGGGCTTCCATACAACAAATGCCATTTTTTTGCCGTTTTTAAAGATAATGGTACGGAACCCTTTTTGCGCGAGTCCGACTCGCACTCGGCCGGTTTTTAATTTTATTTTACAGTACAGAAAGTTCTCAATTTTTAAAGAACGAATCCGTGCAAAAGAAACTCCACCATAGCACAAACACACGTGCATTGCGTGCATGCGTGTGCGCGCCGCGCCGCGACCTTGGTCGGCCGGGGTCGCCGCCCAGTCGCAGTCGCCACCAAGGGCGCTCCGCTCAGAACGCATCATGCATACCGATATTACTGGAAAGTGTTTATGTAACGTACACTCACACTGTTAAACATCGTTTTTTTAAGTCGACGATATACGCAAATAACCCTGTCCCACACTAAACTAACGGGCGAGAGAGAAGGAACAAAGGCTATTTCCTAGTAAAAAAAGAGGTTTTAATTTTATTTAAAAAAAAGAGATTGATTTTTTGGAAAAGTAACAAAATTGTTCCTTTTATATTACATCTTAGAATGTCTGTTAATATTTTCAAGTTATTTGGATGGGTAAAACAGGAGAAAAATCCATTTTCATTTTGAAAAATACACATTTCTCGATTTTTTTCTGACTATACCATAAAATTTTTTAAATTAGAAGTTTTAAGTAAAAAAAATTAAGTTCCCTGGCAAAAATCCACTAGTTTAACATATATTTTTTACAAATCTAAAATTGCATTAAAGAATACAGAGAAAAACTTAATTTAGAATCATCATTTTGCGTATATCGTCGCCATGCTTTGAAGATTATGTCGTGAAGTAGAAATATGAAAAAAAAAAATTACTTTGTCTCTTCAATTAATGATAGTCAGTCACCAGATCAATCCGGGTATACCAACAACACACAAGTAAGGCGTACCCTACCCACTGTTAGACATCTTTGATTGTTTAATAACATACAATGAAAAAAATATATGTATAGGTAATTTGAAGATTTGTAATATGGATATTCTGCTCAGACCGCTCCGTTCAAATAGCTCCGTTCATAAAGAGTTATCCTAAAAATTGAAAAAAATATTTATTTCCTTAAAAATTCTAAAGTTTGTAAGTAAGTTACTTTATCACTAAGATCTCAGTGAATCCAGATCACTAAGATTATAGAAACCGTAACCGTGTTGGCATCAGCTCTTGCTGAGTATCCAATCCAAAGACCTAGCAGTACTAAGAAATGCAACCTACAGATAGAGGTATATTCTATACGTATATATTATATGTTTTATCGGTTTCCAGGTCTCAGGGCTAATCCTGGACGGTGGACTAGTCCGGTCGTAATTGCTAACTATTTAGCAAGCGTAACAAAAACTGGTCATTCGTACAATACAGACAGGTGGTCGGATAGCATAAAAATCTAAAGCTTCTTTATGTATACGGTACGGGGACGACACGAGGTAAATCTCAGAGATGGCAGATTTAATTTTTACTAGTTTCACCCGCGTTCCCGTGGAATCTTATGTTTTCCCAGGATAACAAGTAACCTATGTCATTCTCCATACCGTAGGCTATCTGCATACCAAATTTCATCGCGATCAGTTCAGTGGTTGATGTGTGAAAAGGTAATAAACAAACAAACAAACTCACTTTCGCATTTATAATATTTAAAAAAAGTTAGGATTAGGATTAGGTTTAGTTAGGATATCGAAAATCCGGAAACCGTGGAGCATAGCTATTAGATAACTTATCTTTACTAAAATAATAAAGCTGAAGAGTTTTTTTGTTTGTTTGAACGCGCTAATCTCTAGAACTGTCAGATAGTTTTTTTTTTGCATTTGATTAATTCTTGAGAAAGGTTATAGGCGATTTTTTTACCTCGTGAATGCGGGTGAGCCTCGGGGAAATGCTATAAATAAAGAAATGGTAAAGTTACTCAAATTCGATTTATAATTAAGTGAAAAGTTGTGATATCGTGTATTATAAAATGCTGTCTACAGATTATTCTGACCACATAACGGGAACGCCAGGTGCAATGCGAACTCTCAATAAAAAAGTAGCCAATATGTTACAGGTTTAGTATATTACATACTCTGTTAAATAAGTATTCATTACTATATTTTTTTTGGAGGAGGTTTGTAGTTAGTGCAAAATGAACGAACGAGTCAATAATCGAATCTGAATACAAGACAAAAACACCTAGAATAACATTGTGTTATCAAACTGCATTAGCTAAAGAAAATTTGAAAAGTAATGAAATAAATTCTATGATATTTTTTTTTACTTTGTATAGTCTTGTGTTTGACTACAATCGCACACGAAACCTAGAAGGAACAGGCTCTCAAGTGTCGCATCCGAAACACACCAATAGGGGTTTGGCGACAAATTTTCAACTTGAGGTTGGTAGCCAGCCAAACAGGTACAGTCAGCATCAAAAGTAGCTTGGCACCCTTTCATAATAATCTATTGACATTTTATGAATTGTGTAATGTGACACGGTACCCATCCACTGTGCTATAGTTTCCTCACGATGTTATCCTTCACAAAAAGTTCAAACACATTGTTGGATTCGTACCTACAACCTTCGCCGCGGCATCCAACGTCACTATATACCACGGAGCTATTATCGCCTTTTGAGAGTTGACAGCCCTATTATAATAACCTATAATAAAATTTCAATATATAAAGCAATTCGAACTCACAAATTGGTCGCCGATTAAAAGTTATCCAATAAGAATTAAGTAGGTACCTTAGGTATCGAAAAAATTACATGTGGAATTTTCACATATAATAGGTACATACCTATCCTAAAGCCTTTGTATACAGATGATTCACGTGGTTAAATATAAATAAACCTACGAAAAATTATAAATAAGTTGTGTAAAATAATGTCGATTAATATGAGGCATTTCCAATTTTATTGATAGCACACAATAAAAAAAAATCGATTCACAAACAGAAGAGAAAATGGTTAAGACAGACATTTGTGAGTAAATAGTAAGTATAAATTTACAAAAAAAAAAGAAATTTATAGTATACCAGTTATCTGGTTGGTTTCCATAGTACATACAAGCTTTGCTAAGTTTGGGATCAGATGGCCGTATATGAAAGATGTCCCAGGATATTATTAATAAGTAGCTGTTCCCTGCGGTTTTCACCCGCGTTCCCGGTTTTTTTCTCTTACAAACCTTCTCCTGACAATAACAAACACATAAAAAAAAGATTTATCCAATTCGGTGCAGTCATTTGGAAGTTATGCGCATACAAACATTTTGGTGATTCATTTTTATTAATATAGATAGATATTTAAAAAACAAAATGTGCACAGCCACAAATTTCATAGGTATTTAAAATTGGGAACATTATGTATTTTTGTTTACCATTTGTTCATTTTATTGTACTTTTAATCCGTAAATAGGGTCAATTTTAAGCTGCATCCTAATGCCAATGTGCCTAATGCACATGATAATATATAAATATTTTCCGTATACTTAGTAAAACCGCAAACATAATTTGCTATGGTTTGGGCCAACCGCATCTAAACCACATGTGTGATTATAAATCTATTTCGGCAGTGCAATATTTGTTGCTAGTTTCCGCCCCGCTGCTTTATATTTTCCCGTGATAAAAATCCTCCTATATTTTGTTCAAAGGTATCTATGAGAAATTTAATGCATACTCGATAAGCCATTACGGCGTGATTGAATAACGGTGGGTTTAATATACCGCCAAGCGGTATATTTTTTAACTTGAGGGTGGTAGCCAACCAGGCGGGTACTGCGTGCTTTCCGTTGGTTCCCTTATAATGTTTTCATTAAGTGAAAGGTCGAGCTCATTGTAGGCATTTGGTTTCATCACTCACTCATAAACTTAAGCTACTGCACTTATTACATTATATTTCTCTACTTTAAACATCCGTATCGACTAACATACATAAACCCTATAATCTTCACCACATACCTAACCTACAGGTCTTGTTACCTGGTCACTAAATTAACAATTAAATAGCACCAGGTGATAGATAACATTATGTTAGTAGGATTACTTGAGTAACTGTACATCCAGTCTGCCAGGTGTCTGTTGTAGAAACCAGTTGTAGGCTTCTAGCACAATCCTGTGCATCTTTGCTAGTGTTGCAAGCTGATGGATGATTATGACCCTTAGATGCTCATTATAAGTGTTAAATACAATACATTAGGGCCGTAGTTAGTGTTGAATTTAAGGTAGGACATCGGTGGTTTCAGGTAGGGCAGACGTTAAAAAATATGTATAATAAAAAGAATATCGAATAGGTATCCATGGCGAAAAGATCAATGACAGCTCAGCTCTACGCTACTATAACTAACATCGGTAACTTCAGTAGTTTTGACATTAATAATAAGTGGTGCCCTCCTGGGGCCTTAATTGCATAAATGGCTTTAACTTTTATACAGTTGAGGCCCTATATATAGGTATTACTTTGAATTTGAGATACATGTCGCTAGTAGTAAATGAATAGTTCATTTTTGATAATTTCATTTGTCTTTTGTATTATACTATAGTTGATGGATTTTTTTAAGCCTACTTTTTTTTTTTTGGAGAGGACTAGTATGTGGTGGGTTCAGGGGACCATCTTTCACCCTTACGCGGACTATACGGCTAGCGCTGAGGGCTCTCAGCCGTGGCTTAAAACTAGAATAGATTTAGGGCAACGGTAGCCTGAGGGTGCCCCCTGTGGGGCTCGACCTCGGCTCAGGACGTTGCCAGGGGAATAGGGGAGGACTTAGCATGCAAATAAAATATATTATTTGGGGATCGGTCGGATTGCTTAATAAGCAGCTCGGGCCGCGTTTAAACGGGACGAGGCTGGGAGGGACGTCGCGACGCCGGCGAGAACGAAATCTTGATTGCCGGTTGTGCATTTGTGTTTGTTTACGGGCTTCGTCAGCCTCGATCTGAGCTAAGGTGGTGGCATCGTCTGGTTCACTGAGGGCGAACTTAGGCCTACGGATGCGGGAGATAGTGGACGGGGTGTACGTGACAGTCTGCACGATGAGTGGATTCGCGTGGTGCGCTGCGGCGTCAAAATATATTTAAGCCTACCTTCAAAAAATCCATTAGTATTTTAAGGTAGGACATTGCCCCACAATACCCCCCCCCCCTCCCTAGCTACGCCCGTGCAATACATTTTGTCGCCATTTTGAAAATCCTTTTATTCTGTTATCCGGTACATAAATTATCAATATCAGTGACTCTACTTCTGATTCAAAATACTTAAACATTTTTTTTTATATTTGTTGTAGGTATTTTATTTTTTTTACTTATTGATAACTAAATAACTCGCTATTTCATTTGTCTAGTCTTTTATATACCTGGTAGAGTCGCCTTTTTCAGCAAAAGCATCTATCCAAAATATGCGTTCGACATACAATTTATAAGTGCTTGTGAAGGGCTATTTTAATTTAAAAAAAAAACATTTAATTCCTTATAATCCTTCTGTTTTTCTTCAAATTTCCAAAAATAATGACAGGATTTGTACAAGAAACACTTGATTTTAGGTACCTAAAGAATAACTTGAGGCATTTAAAAATATTATATTTTAAGTAAATAAATATAAAATTGTCAAAACCGAATTTTATTTTAATATATCTCTCCCATCGCCACGATTATATCAAAGATCATCTTAATGACGTATATCAAGAGACAGTCACATTTCACTCCATGTGGGGACACGTGTGGCAGCACACGATCACAAATTTGTAAATAGACTCATTATACAAATCTTGGCGATTTAATAAGCACATTACCAATTCGATAGTGTCCGGTCATTTCGTACAATTACCTCGTTATGAATAAACCATTATTTCTCGAGTTTATTTGTTTGGGACACATTGAGTTGTGGTGCTGCGAACAAATCTGTTATAAAATGTAAGAAATCAAAATGATCCTAATATAATAATTTTATTATCTCTGGTGACTTATGGAAAGTGCTGCTTTAGACCTTAATCTGAGTTCTATTCCGGCCAGGAGAAGTAGGTATATTTAATAGTCTATGAACGTCCTTTGGACTTTACAAAGTAAAATTATAAACCACATAGGCGCACGAACTAATGATATAGGTATAAATATACTTACGGTTCTCAGTCAGTACCTATATTAATACTGAGTTCATTTATATACTGGCTAAGAGTGTTCTAACCCTTTCTAGGGGTTAACTGTAGACCTTTCATGGTTCTGGGGCTTAAAGAATGATAACCACGAAGTTTGCTATTGAAAGCATTTACGTTATTGTTACAAATACCATTAAAACTTGATATTGTATAAGAAATTGTGATATTGTTGGGTTATACGATACGTCTGATCATATATTTTGTTTTGCAAACGTAACGACTGTATATCAGGTAGTATAGGCCAGTGATCACTACGCTCTCTCACGTTGGCTCACACGGGGTGAACATTTTCAGGAGCTCATTCAGGCACCAGCTTATATAAGTCAAGTTCGTCATTCACTGATCTATTATAAATTTTACCACATACACGTCAATGGGGAAAGTGGTTATGTAAAGTGGGGTTGATAGACGCCCATGTTGTCCAAATGAGGTCATGTAGGATTTTGATCTGTGATAATATTTACTAACAAGAAGTTATTGTAAGTTATTATTGTGAAATTATTTTTTTAACAGAACAAAACCACAATGCTGGGCTCATGCCAAGTACTCATGGTACAATATTTTATACGTTTTTATTAATATTACAGTAGCATTAATTTTTAATTAAATTTAGTTTTTATTATTATTATTATTGTCTTAATATTGTTCACAGGCTGCATGTATTGCACTAATTTTTAAATGGTATGTGTACATACCTGTAAGCAATTAATAAATGAATAACCAATCCTTCATTCTTTAGTGCATTATAACTATTTGAACAAGGCCCCGAGTTGCTACCTACCTACATAGACTATATATATAACTGTAGACAGTAAACAGATGATTTTTAATACATTATTATTCTCTATGGTATTCAATGGTACTTATATATTTAAACTAATTAAGAGCTTTGATTTATTTGGAAAATGAAGTTTAATACAAGTATAATGTAATGTTTTTTTTTCTTACGCTGCCAGCCTGTTGGGAACCTTGCCTATTGACAGCAGCGAGGGCTAATCGAAGTACAGATTGCATAAGCCCTCCACAGTCACACTATCAACACTACAGATTATTCAGATTTGTCGTCAAGTCGTGAGCTGTGAACACGCGTAGACAGATTGGATGCCTCGTGAGATTCTTTTTTATTAGGCTTTTTGTATACTGAGCTATTCATTACGAAAAAAATGGTACCTGCAGTATAAAAGTACAAGGCCTGACTGATTCATTCACTGAGAATAATTTGTAGGGCTTAGTTTAACTATTGGTCATAGAACTTTGAAATTTTGGAAAATATATTCCTTTTATAACGAAGTATATACTAACAAAATATTTTCCGAAATTCAATATCAAAAAAAGTGGTAACTGCATATTGAAAAGCTAATCTTTTATAAGAAATACCCTTTTTCGTTTAACAAAAACTAACCATATTGCGTCACAATTATAGTTAAGCAATAAGGACTATTGTTCTTTAATATTCTCAAACATCGAAAAGTATTTTATATAATAGTTAGACATCACGCATTTTAGTTATCAAAACTAAAAATACATTGATATAAATGTTACATACATTTCCCATAAATACGGTAAAGACATTTTATAACATTAATTGCTACAAGTAACAGATTTAAAAGTCAAATTAAAACTATTTTGTTCAATTAATCATCAATACTCGAACACAACAAAAGTGTGCTGGTATGCGTACAGCCTAATGTAAAGTAACTGTTGTAGTTACGGTGTCTTATCTAACGTAATGAATACGGTTGCGTGCGATAACTAGGTCTTATGTGCCTACGTATGTACTTAAAATTACGGGTCAATTTAAATGTGTTTAAAAAAATGAGGTCTGTCATGTTTTCTATCTACACGTGAATTCATGTTTCATAAATACTTTCGTTCGTCTTTTTACTAAATATAGCGGTCAATGACAAAGAAAATTTTAAAAAATAGTTTGAATTTATAAACAAAATTTAAATGTCAATTTGTAATAATATCAAAATAAATAACAGCTTTTTACTAAATACACTTGGAAGTATATACGGTATACTTATAACAAAAATACAATAATTTTTTTTTGTCTGTATGTCTGTTCCGGCTAATCTCCGAAACGGATGGACTGATTTTGACGGGGCTTTCACTGGCAGATAGCTGAAGTTATAACAAGAAACTTAGGCTACTTTTATTATACCGTGAACGCGGGTGAAACCGCGGGAGACAGCTAGTTGGTGATATATTTGTGATTATATTTACTTTATTATGGCTATACCAAATTTAAATAATATTAAGGCCTTATTATATACGAGTAAAGTGGCTATGACATATAGACGGACTATACAACAACAGGCGTTTTTATTTAATCTTGTAACCCAAAAAGAACATTCCTAAAAGATAGTTGTTGTCTTTAAAACTTACAGCATTTAATACCTACTGAGATATCTCTACCTATCAAAAACTATAAATATAGTTAGATTATAAAAAATGTAACCTTGCTGAGTTTCTTGCCGGTTCTTCTCAGTCGAAGGCTGACTTCCGAACCGGTGGTAACTTCAGTAAATTTGACCTTCACATACCTCCTATGGGCGTAAACTGAATAAATGGCTTTGATTTTATCTCTTAGGGTATTGTAGACGTGATCCTACTAATATCATAAACGCGAACGTTTGTGAGGATGGATGGGTAGATGGATGATTGTCTTTCACGGAAAAACTACTGAATGGATTTGAATGAAATTTGGCACTCAAATAGAATATATTCTAGGTGAACATATAAGATACTTTTTATCCCGAGAAAACATAAGATCCCTCAGGAACGTGAGTGAAATCGCGAGGCGGAAACTAGTATTTTATATTTAATTAATACCAACCACTGGTTTAGCTTTAAAAGAAAATGGCACGTGAATATTGTCTTATAAGAGTTTTTGTAGCATGCATAATCCACGAATCCGCATTGGGTCCGCATTGTGAATTCCCCCGTTGGGGCGAAGTTTTCTGAGGTATTTTTAAAGTTGCTTCCTTATTTAAATCTTGGGGATCTTCTAGTTTTGTGTAAAGTGAGTGGGAACTCAGATGTTGATAAATTCTCTCCGTATTGCTAGTGTACTGTAATATACTACTTTAGCTATTACAGATATGAGAAAAATAAATTTAAATTTGTCATTTAGCAATAGTTAAAATACAATAATTAGTAAAAAAATAAACGTCTTGCTGAGTTACTTGTCAGATTCTTTCAATTGAAATTAATTTCGAATTTTTACCATACTTACATTTATTTTGGTAAGTACAAAATTTTATGGATAATAAAAATAAACAGCTATCAGCAAAACGCCCCGTGACATCACTACCGTACATTTATCAATTTAAATTTACATAAACAAACATAAAAAATATGTGTAAATTGAATCTGCGTTATCGTCCGTTGACCCGCCGATAGCCTACTTTATTTTTCATTACAGTCTTGTAACGCGTGTTCGCGTAATAGATTTTACGTTGTAGTTTAACCTTAATTAAATTAAGTGGAACGATTACACTTAGCAACAGTTGAAACATGCAATGATGTCATAGTTTAGGCAAGTTAGTTGATAACTAGAGGTGTGAGTACCTAGAGGTGACTTAAGTGAAAAAAAAAACACCTCTATATATGCTAATCCTATATCCTAACTTCCTAATCCTAACTAATATTATAAATACGACCTTTTCACGCAAAAACCACTGAACCGATCGCGATGAAATTTGGTATGCAGATAGCCTATGATGTGGAGAAGAACACAGGCTACTTTTTATCCAGGGAAAACATAAGATCCCTGGGGAACGCGGGTGAAACCGCGGGGCGAAATGTAGTAACTATAATATTATAAATGCGAATGTGAGTTTGTGTATTTATTTGTTTGTCACCTTTTCACGCCTAAACCGCTTAGCCGATTGCGATGAAATTTAGTATGCAGATAGCCTATGGTATGGAGAAAGACATGGGCTACTTATTTTCTCGGGAACGCGGGAGAAACCGCGGGTGGTAGCTAGTTATACAATATATGACTGAATATCAACGCTACTGAAGACTTCAACTGTGTTCAACTGTGTTTTGTTCTCTAAATTCAATGCTAACTTAGTTGCTTATGTTACAACTCAACTAATGCTATTATGAAGTTATTATTTTGTATACTACGTTACATAAATAAATTATCTTATCTAATTGTCTTATAAATGCAAAAGTTTGTATGTATTTTTGTAACTCTATCACGCCATTTTAATTACTGTAATTTGGATACAATTTTATACATTGATAGATTATACCTTGGAATAAAATATAGGATGCTTCTTATCCCGAGAATACTATAGTCACTAGATGACCAAAGCATCACACAAATATTTGATTAAATACGAATATTATAAATAAAAGTCCTTTTTTGCACTAGGTGGGGCCCAAATCATGGTCAGAGTCGCTGGGGGCCGCTAATGCAAGCGGCCCAAGATCTTTCGTTGTGGAGAGGCCTTTTTTCAACTGTGGACATCACCAGGTTTAATATGATGATATATATAATTACTTTATGTACAAAAATTATTTAATTTTGTTTATAAAATATTATTTAAATAATTTTGTAGACAAAAAATATTAAATTATACACTTTAAATATAATAAATTGATTCGTTGAATAGTTAAAAAACAGCGAGTAAATCACCACTCGGGACAACAGCGTACCCAAAAAACTGACGAATTTCGGTACATTCAAAACATAAAAGCTTCAAACACGATGTCATTTTCAGTCTGTAAATAAGTGTTCAGTTTCAATAAGCATATACATTCTAGCTATAAGCTATATAAGTTGACGCCAGACAACAAAGACGTTTAAATCACTTGTCCAGACGGTTCTAAGTTGTCACCTAAACTTTCAAGGATTTAATCAAGTGTAATAAATTAATGAGCAATGAAAACTGTGTGAAAATTATGATAACTTAGTTTTAAGTGCCTCTTCTATTAGTACTACGGTGGGATGTACTCAAGTATAATAACTAAATGTTGTAATTTCTTCAAATGATTGTTTGTATACACCATTCTTTGCTGTTTTTCTTTATCGTCTTTGGTCATATTAACATACCACGAGATAGTGGTCCATCAACATAGTTTTAAAATAACATTAATCCTTGTATATATGTAACTTATTTGGTAACAGAAAATAATGATTCTGGGGTAAATCTATGTTAAAATGAAGAGAAATAACTGACGAATTATCTCACAAACCCAAATAAGTTGTGAAATTTACATTTCAAGCATTGCAGTTCTTTACCTAGGTAGGATTCTTATGCTGTTGAATAAAAAATATGACTTGAGCTCTAAACTGAATAAATAGCTTTAAATTAGACTTTGAATTTAGTCAAATTTTTCATAAATATAATTTACTGTAATTCAAAGAGTTATCACGAAAAGTATAGTTACCTAAATATATCGGAAGTGTGTGCCTTCGACCTATGGCCCCGAAGTCGCGTTGGGGTCAACGTTCCTTATCGCTACGGGTTGTTATCATTGCTACGAGCTACGCTACGAGGCAATTCGGCGGGGTAACGACCTCGTAGGCGTGCTACGAAAGTTATTGATAAATTGTTGGGTTTTGTTGCGTAATTTTAGGAGATAAATGGTACTTTATTTGCTAAGGATTGTCGATTTGTGAAGGATTTATTGCTTTTGAATATACGTTGTGAGGTAAATAAGGAATTAGTGACGTTTATGTCCAAAAATGCCTACATGTTATCGATATAAAATACTGTAATAAGGTAAGTAGAGAAGTATGAAAACTATGGAAATGGGGATAAATTAATTATACACTAATACAAATAAAAAATGTAAATTTAAAAATATTAAGCAAAGAAATATAAAAAATCGCTAAACAAAAAACGCCTAATAAAAAAAAAATCTTAACTAGTCCTAACTAATATTATAAATGCGAAAGTGAGTTTGTTTGTTTATTTGTTTGTTTGTTTGTTACCTTTTCACGCTTAAACCGCTGAACCGATCGCGATGAAATTTGGTATGCAGATAGCCTATGGTACGGAGAAGAACATAGGCTACTTTTTATCCCGGGAAAACAAGATCCCCGGGGAACGCGGGTGAAACCGCGGGGCGGAAGCTAGTACATTATAATATTATCCTCTACCACCAAAACACTTAAACATTAACTATCAAGAAATTAACACATTGTTTTAATAGTAAAGTTTCAAAGAGTAAATAAGCGGTCGTGAACCTCAATGGGATGGCAATAAAGTCTATCCAGATAGTTCAGGAGCCAGCCAGCCGCCAGGTGAATGCACCCTTTGGGGGGAAAACTGAATTTTATTTCAGCCAGCCGGTCCTGCGAAGTAAACGAACTTTCCCTTTTAGAGAGCAGGAACGGATTGTAAGGTACAGACAAAAAATAATAAATTTGTAAAAAAAAAATAAGTTAAGCTTCGACGAGTTACTTTGAGGTTTTGTTTGCTTGCCACTTTTGGTCGCAAAAAAAGTATCGTGAGTATTTTTTTTAAATGCAAAACACAATTACTTATTTTATTCATCATAAACCTAGTCAGTCTTATTTTCCTTATGACATAAATCTGCTCTTGCACATTAGGGACAAATACGCAACTGCATTATTAAGAGAAACATAACAAATAAACATGAAATTAAAAAACAACGCCAATGCAACAGGAAAATATGTTGCAAAAATACCTCTGGGCATATTTACCTACTAATTAATTAAATTAATGGTATGACGCAAACTCCACCGCTTACGAAACAGTTGAACTAAGTAATTCCATTTTTTTTTTTCTGCCAATGCATTAGCTTGGCTCGAAGGAGGAAACGCTGCCTGCAGGAATTAATGCCCATCGCCAGCGGGGGGGGGGGGCAGCTTCGAGGAAATTTTATATATATTTAGATTTCATAGTACTTTTATTATAAATATACCGTTACATAGTAATTCCTTATTCAGTTTATTAACTAAATAAATATATAAAAAAAACCTAAACTTACTGTTAGTTACTGCATAGTTTGAAGTTTAGTAAAAAGAGAAATAGCATATTTTATCTCTTTCAAGCATTGCAATAGAAAAATATAATAAATGTATTTTAAACTCGCAAAGTTTATGGCCAGATCAAGATGGCCTATTAGATCTTCGATAGAGTTCGCATGAGGTACTCTCGAGGTTCGTTCAAGCATTAACAAAGGCCTATTCGTATTTAAAACTTACATTACATGAGAACGAATGAGTAAAATAAAAATAATGTTTGATTTAAATATTTGTCACTATTCGTATACGCATTTAGAATAGATATTAGTTGCAATGTATTTTCATAACGAACAATAACTTAATAAAACCTCCTTGCAAGTTAAAAAAAGTAATAAAAACAAATGACGTCACTATCGATAATTCAATAAATCAGACCATTAACCTTACGTCATCAGTAAATGAACCCTAATAAAAAAATCACGACAAGACATCTAAAACCCCGCCAAGTACGTCCCTGTCGAACTCTCAAGGCCCAAACAGCATCCTAATCGATCGGTCACTGACCCCAGCCACCCTGAACAGTCTGTCCTAAGCAATAATATATTTCTTATGTACACACTCACACTTACTTGTATATAAATACTTTGGGTCCTTGAACTCTTTGAATTACGCGCGAGGCGACGGTATAATACTAAAATGTGCAGTTTATTACATTTTGATGGCGAAAAGGTTTTTACCTATGATTCTTTGTAGAAGGAAGTTTCTTTACATTCATTATCTCTGAAGAGGTAGACAGAGGAATCAGTATTTAATCTATAGATATAATTAAACTGTAAAACCACCAAACCTGTGTGTCTGTACTTTAGGTTTTTATACCAAAAATGTAGGAAGAGTGAATGTGAAGAGATTTTTTTGTCTGTCTGTCTGTCGGTTTGAACACACTAATATTTGAAAGCACTGAACGGATTTTCATAGAGTTTCCACGGTTGATGCGGCTTGGCTTAGTGCTTCAAATAGGCTTAGGAGGAACAAAAGATAGATATATATAGGTATTTAATAGACTTCACGAGCGAAGCCGTGGGCTAAAGGCTAGTATCGAATATATCTCTTAACTAATTTAATCTTGTGATTTTCTTACTAGTTCCACTTATTTTAAGCTGAGCAACGTGAACGTGAAATAGAGACATGTTTCTTAGGGCTATGTTTGGCTATGTAAAGGCGTTTTTTAATGTATACCTTCAGTTAAATTAGTAAATGACTTTTATGTAACTAATTGAACATAGTTGAACCCTGCGAATCGTTTCGTTATCCCTTTTATATTCCTAAATCAGGCACTGGGCGATAATTTATGTCAGTTAACTTTTTTAGGCTGCATAGCAAAGGTAACAATATTATGATATGCTATAAAGAGCACTAAGTGCTCTTTATAGCAGAAACTTATACGCACCTACAAGCATGTTTCGTGTCTACTTCACATTACAGGAATGCATAAACAAATATAAAATCAATAATATTTGTTATTCGTTTCTGAAAGAAATTAGACAGGCAATCAGTAGTGCATTGAGTTTTCCGACGGGATCTCCTTCAACTCGCCCGGTCTTTAGCCGTGGGTACGTTGACTTTTATTCTCTTCATTGAACTCGATACTGTCTATGTTGTTAAACACTTTATTATGTACCTTCGCATGTATTTGTCGAATCTATAATTTAATAGTTTTTAGCTACTTAATTTTTTTTATCAATAATATACTAGATTCGGTTCATTTCCATTGATATTAGTAAGGAGGGAAGAATCATCAAACATCAAACATCACGATGTAATCACCAAAAGAAGTAAATTTCCTATGAACCTTTTTAATAACTTTTAATATATACAGTAACAGTTTTAGTTTGAATTAACATTGTAAATGAATATTTAGAGTCAACGTAAAAAAAAATACAAAAAAAATTTTTTTTTTTTAAAAACCATTGATTTAGCGACGATTGTATATGTTTAAGGCCATAAAATATGTAGGTAATATATGACAGTTTGCACTGATTGCTGAGTTCATCCGATGGGCACGAATCAAACCATTTTGTTTTTATAGCACTGCGAATATAACAATGGTAGAGTTATGGACATTTAGACAGGGATTTATTATGCAGCTCAATTTTTTTTTTAGATTCACGAACTATATTTTATAGTTAATGTAAGCTACGTATATTTTTGAAGTGAAAACTTCTTTAGGCGCCTTAAGCACTTTTTGGGTGAACAAAAATCATGGAACTCGGTGTTTATGATCAAGGATTAAAGTTTAAATTGGTTGGTTTTCACTTCTATAGGCAGTCTCCAAAGACTACCCCGCGTGTTATTTTTTACAATAAATAGTGTTTCACAACAATCTCATCTTGGTAAGTAATAATTGTGGTCAGAGATAGCATACAAAGCGTAGAAGAAACTGGCTCTGAAGTGCAGCTGCCGGAACACACCAGGCCAGTGGGGTACTACAAAGTACCCTACTACCTTGTACCTCACGATGTTTTCCTTCGATAAAAGCTCAAGCTCGTTAATATTATAAATGTGAATATTTATCTATTCGAACCCACGACCTTCGCCGCGGCGTCCGACGTCACTACCACTGAGCTATCATCGCCTTCCGACTATGTTGTATAAAAAAGAAACTCTATTCGCCGCCGCCTCTAACGGTGGTATAACACTGCACTGTGTAGATCAACGTCCGGTCGCCCTTGCACCGACCGATCGCGCCTCTCTTATGTAAAGCCACAGCACGTTCGCATTACCACAATGACGTACTATCACTAATATTTTATTTATAGTACTGGTTATTCAGCTTTAAATTGGTTGTTCGGTTTACGTCAGTTACCTCTGGCTTTTTGGGGTATTTGACTAGGTTGATTGTGAATGCTATTTGAGAAATTTCTAGCCTGTAATCTACGGCGAAGTAATCTATTGTAAACTTAGAGTCTGATATGACTCATTAGGACTTTTAATCCGACAGCCATCATGGCATGACAGTAAAGAATATAATTAGTTTTTTTTTACTTTGTATAGGCTTGTGTGTGACTACAATCTCACTATGGTGAGGGATGATGAGGCCGATGGTGGTAAGCACACAAAGTCTAGAAAGATATCCAGTCCTAAACATAGGCCTCACTCGAGTATTTCCACAAAGAATGATCCTGAGCTATCCAGCGGCTGCTAGCGATCGCCACTAGACATTCTTCGACTTCATTCCCAGTTATTTTAAAGTTTATTCGTATTAACACAAAATACTACTTAAAATAATTTTAAATAATTCACGTACGTCATTGGAAACTCCCTTTGTTTGCCTGTATCGAAGTACGTCAGAACAAAGTCGATTTTATCTCATTACAGATGGAAACAAATAAAAGTAATACATTTTTGCATTACATTACGCTGTATATGTGGAATGTTTGGGGCTATTTTTCTCACGATGCGTCAACGTAGTTAAAAAAAAAGTTACTTTACGGCATCGCTTGATATTGTACTTTAGATCTCGGTAGATTTCACTAAACCCTACGTTAAAAATAAACCATAAAGTCAAAGAAGAAACTTATTGATTTTCTCATGTGCTAGAATTTATTTGAGTTATCATTGAAATAATAAAATGGCATGGTAAATTAAATAAATATCAAAATAACCATGGAAATTACGAATTATTGTTACAAAAATACTTATTGAATGCTATATTTTATATGAATTATCAATTATATACATATCCGAAGTTTAAACAATAAATATAAGAATACTTATAATAGGTACAAAACTAAAAATAGAAATCAATTATTTGTTACAATATCTCAAAAATTATAAACGATGTGAATTCAAAATTAAGAAAAACAGCAAGCAGCACATATACTCTATAGCTCTTAAAGCAACTACTGCACAGGATGATATGAATCAAGATGCACCGTCATCAATCAAAATCAACTCATTTCCTCTTTAATAGAACTCATAATTGAGTTGCAGACCAAACGATCCTGATACTGATATTTAAAAAAAAATATTATTTAATGATTTAAATGTAATCTACTGAAGTCAGTGAAGATGTAGGTAAGATCAAAAAATAACCACTACGTGATACGATCCCAAACCCGTATAGCGTAGGTACCTCTTGTTCAATACAAGTGGAACTTTCCGCTGCGCGAGGAATTTTCAATGTTAATTCGTAACCGGTCTGTCTGCTTTACTTTTAATCAATGAAAAGTCTATTTTGAATCCTATAAAGAAGTTTTTTTTTTATGGATCTTTCGAGTGTTTATTCGTATTAACAAAGCTTTAGGTATATTTTAAAATATTGCAGGTATCATTTATTTACTCTAAGTCAAACTTTATTTCTAACAAGCTCCGCCCCGCGATTTAACCCGCAATCCTCTAAGAGGATGAATTTAAAAAAAACCATTCCTTTGTGGATGCCTACATTAATTAAGAAACTTAGGAATTAACCCAGTGGCTTAGGCGTACCTGTCAGTCAAGTCGTTTTATATGTATATAGTATATGCTTTTTTTGGTAGTTTTTATCAACCAAAAAGCTTCTTTGATTCCTATCAAACTTTTTACTCAATTATAGCAGGTATATATATGTACTTATATGGTACTTTGTAGTATCCGCCTCGCTGACTACCGTTGCGTCCCGGCAGCAGAGCTTGAAGCTTAGACCTACTCCTATCCAGCATCGATACCATGGTGGAATAGTGGTCAGAAATTAAACAGACATGTACGTGAAAAATATCTACGACAGGTGCAATAAACTTAACAAGCCTGTAACCTAACTAAACAGAATCTACACGTAATTCTTTTGTTTTATAATAAAACAATAATTTATGTGTTGTTTAGTATTTATAAATAAATTCAACGCATTACTGTTAAATGTTACAAAACAATACATATTGCAGACATTGATGTTATGATTTTATTATACGCGCATATGCAGACACTGTGTCCCTACAGGACATGTACGTACACGTGTGCATGTGTGTGCAACATTAACATACAACATTTTTGTATTTTTCCCTGAATTCTGCGAATGTGTTGGTGTTCTATTTGAATGTGTATGCGCGAGACTATTAACACTCTATCCATATACGAAACTTATTTTGTATGTGTTTTTGTTTGTTCGTTACATTAAATATGCGCAAAATGTATATTGCCAAAAATATTTCTACCTAAAGCCAAATAACAGTATTTAGTGAAAGTATCTAAGAAACTAGAATGTAGTTACAAAGAAACTTTGCTAGTGTGAGTCCAGACTGCAGTTGAATGTACACACGACGTCTTCTTTGACATGTGTGGGTGCACCCTTCTCGTCTCGACAACATTATATTTTCACTCGAGAAAAACTTAAACGCTTTTATAATCCAAGCGTTACGGATGAGTTTAGATTGGCATTGTATTAGAGAATAGAAAGCGTAAAGTTGCAAGTTCTTATTTTGAATCACATGCTCGTGATGCAGGGGTTCTTATGTATGCGTTGTGTTGTATGACGTGTTTGCATGTGTGTGTTCACCTTGAAAACTGCCAGTTCTTTGTGCAATGGGTTATTCGGTTAATGGCATCAAGAAAGTCAATGGCGCGGATGCTCTGTGGGTACCATCGGCAGATACAATTTATTCGATTAATGATGATTATTATTCGGCGTACGCAATACGATCACTGAACTCGACAAATGATGTTCAATTAAGCAATTGTTTGAGGATAAAAATTCAATGGTGAAGGTTAAATGAAATTATATTTAACATTGTTGGTTTAATTAAATATTTCATTTTAGTATGGAAATTATTGAAAAATAAATTGTGCATGAATATGTTTTACCTAAAATGTAGAGTTATATATATACCTACTACATTTTATGAATTAGATACCTTTTTCATACAGCACTTTAGTAAAACGAAATAAATTATTAATATCGCGTAGAGTGCGGAGAAAATACCTAAAAGAGCATACAATTTTAATTTGTGTAATAAAAATAAACTTTTTAGATAATTCCTTGGACATTCTTCGCATAATGCCATCCGATCCCAAACTAAGCAGAGGTACTATGGCTACTAATTAACTAATATTGTTTGTAAATATATTTTCTTACACCGACACTCAACAAACAGATATGATCATATTGAAAACAAAATTAACTTACTTCCCTAATACCTACTTGGGCTGAAGAGGCATCTATTGACAGATTGATCTTTCAAGTAAATCTATGTAAATCTCTGAATAAAATTCTTCATCTTCATTTCATTATCTTTATTTATTTCTTACGATTCGTTTACGAAATATCAAGATTTTAATTAGTACCTAATGTTTGTTAGAGTTGCGTGCTCATTCTACCTGTCTTGCTAAGTCTACCATTCAACCAACACTTCCAAAGAAAGTGATAACTGGAATAAGAATTCGAAGTAAAGTAGAAATCATTTTTTAAGCCAACGCCACCTCGACCTTTTTACCATTTTTGATCGAAGTGTTCGGGATTATTTAAAAGCTTCCATTTTACATTAAATCCTTTAAGATACCAATCCTGACCTATCTGCTAACGGTACGTTACGTCTCAAAATACCCGCGTTGCGCGTCCTGTCGGCACACACTCACGCGCACGGACCTGCACGAACACAGGCGGCGGCGGACGTGCGCGTGCGCATCGCTACAGCGCATGTTCGCTTGTTGAGGTAGGTCCCTTACCGTTTTCGGATACGACGTGCGAATCAGTTAGTGAATAATATTTTTTTTTTTATAGCTACAATAATATAAGTAAGAAAAAATAAATAAACGTTCATTTTTGCTTAGTATTTATTTATAGGATTGTAAATTGCTTGAATCTTGGAATTAGAGGTACCTATCTAGCAGATTTGTCTGTAATTAAAAAAATATATATTAAACGCAAAAAATATTTTTTTTATAGATTAAATTCTTTTGTTTTCTTATCGCTTAGTTGATTGTGTCAGAATAATTTAGGTTACTTTTAGGTGCTTAAACTACTGAAGACAAATATAAAAAAAACCCACCCATTATCTATAAAAAACGGCAAAAAAATCATGTATGGGTATGTCTGTTGTATGTCACCTTTAGATATTTGTTTTATTTTAATTTAATATTTATTTTTAAAGTGAATATATAACTAAATATTCCGTCTACCTGTTGCCGTTATCAATATCAAGCAAAAACGAGCAAAAAAAATCACGTTTATTGTATAGGAACCCCCTAAAATATTTATTTTATTCTGTCTTTTAGTATTGTTTTTATAGCGGCAACAGAAATACATCGTCTGTGAACAATTCAGCTTGGTGACCGACGGACGGACGGACAGCGGAGTCTTAGTTATAGGGTCTCGTTTTACCTTTTGGGTACGGAACCCTAAAAACGATAAGAGCTAAATTTATTAATTAATTAATACATACCTATTTCAATGAACATTTATTTACCTTATACCTATACATATAAAATGTCACCTACAGGAATTAAATAATTTTGCATCCTTCTGGCGTTAGAGCTACAATTAAAATATAATTTCTACGAAATTAGTTCCATTGTTTCGATATAAACGCATTTATAATCACTTAGCCACAGGATTCGACGTAAAACCACTGTTTAAAAGGGGGCATCCACATCCCGAAAAAATTTTATGTAAAAGGAAAATAATTTATGTTAATTTTATCCATATTCCGCATTCAGCCGTGGTGATATGAGAACCAGCCTACATTTTCATCAACGTCATTCGAGGATAGTTATTTGGATGGATTTATAATTTGGATTTTTATCTTATTTATATACTACGTGATAGCTCGGTAGTAGTGACGTCAAATGGGATGACGACAGTTGTGGGTAAAATGAACTTGAGCTTTCAGTGTAGGAAAACATCGTGAGGAAATCATAGCATGGTGGTGCAGCTGCAGCTCTGGAGACCCAGTTTTGTACTAAGTATGCCATTTTTTGTGCCTCCGGCCACCTCATCAGTAACTATAGTGAGATTGTGATTTACCACCAGTCTATACATAGTAAACAAAAAAAAACATACAGTCGAATTGAGAACCTCCAACTTTTTTGGAGTCGGTTAAAAACAATGAATTAATGAAGTTCATAGCTAAATATTATACTATTACTAGCTGTCCCCCGCGGTTTCACCCGCGTGGCGGTATAAAAAAAATAGCCAACGACCGATTCTCAGACCTACCGAATATACACAAAAAAATTCATAAGAATCGGTCGAGCCGTTACGGAGGAGTTTGCAGACAAACACTATAACACGAGAACTTTATATATTAGAAGATATGCGGTAGCGTCCCTGTTGGGGCCAAAGTCGCTCGTTGCTTTTCGGTATATCACGTATATGGCTATCAGAGAGCCTTTCTTCCTGATCGACTATCATTCTATCAAAGTTTTGTGTGACCTATAGTTGTAGGTTGGCGAGTAGTTTTAGCAATCTACCACTGTCTTTTCTTTCGAAAACCGTTTGGATTGATAAGGCCTTAATTTTAAGACTTTCTTTGACAGATAATTCTTTTTTTTTTAAACCTTTTGCAATAGTGACGTTTTCAAGTACCTATCGCAAAATATACAAATTAAAATACCTTCTTGATATCTATTACACTTTCGAAATCGGATCCTTTATTTTGAAGGAACATAGTATTTTAATATTATTAACTAGTTGTTCGCCCGCGGCTTCGCTCGCACAGACTTTATAAAATTTAGATATCTTTTTTCCCATTAGCCAATTTTGACGAAACGAACAGTACCTATAAAAGTAAATTCCAAAAATTACAAAGATCACGTCGTTAGCACGTCGTGACTTTCTATAAAAATCTTTAAATGACGATAACATTTTTTTGCAACATCCGATTTTATTGAAACATAGCCTATATTCTGCTCTAAATTAATCTATATCTACATGTAAAAACTACATGAAAATCCGTTCAGTAGTTCCAAAGATGTGCTCTGACAAACAGACAGACAGAAAAGACTTCTAAAAATCGCTGATTTATGTTCTATTTTATTATTACTCTTCTTTAGTTACCCCCTTTCTATTTTTATAATTTTCATTCAATGTACAGACACACCGGAGTCTACTGTTTTATTATAGTATAGATTATTATGAAAATAATGAATGATTTATCCATAATTTAGTATCAGAATTATCATTGACAACCTGTGACAGTGGGATTTCCCTCATTAAAATTATTTGAGGAAATAATTATAAACCACAGGAATGTTAGTAATCTGCATACAATACATAAATAAATATTTAATTAAATTAAATACACATTACATATTGTTTTAAAATCTAAAATATTAGGTGGAAATGAAGGTAGTCGAAAAACCATGCATCAATTTTATGAGAGGTAGAGCATAGCGATATGTCGCTCAAAGAGCAGCTCGACTGGGGAAGTACCTACACCTTACAGAATACCGCAGCCAAACAACTTATCTTAGTTCTAAAAAACTAACTTATCGTTCCTGCGCGTGAGTAAGGTCGCCAGAGCTCATTGGAGAGGGGGGAAAGGTCGGCAACGCGTGAGTGATACCCCTGGTGTTGCAAGCGTTCATAGCTTACCGTAACCGCTTACCGTCAGGTGGGCCGTATGCTTGTTTGCCGACATGTGGTATAAAAAAAAAAGTATCCTGGGACATTCCTCACACACGGCCGTCTGATCCCAAACTAAGCAGAGCTTGTACTATGGACCAGATAACTGATATACTACATATACCAAAATACATATACTTAAATAGATAATTACACCACGACTCATGACAAACAAATGTTTATCCTGGGTGGGAATCGAACCCACGACCTGTGCCGTGATAAAAACCAACCCCGTCATGCGTGAAAAGCTTGTTTTTCAGTAAAATTTTCATTTATTTATAAATTCACAAAACTCTTAATGCTTGCGCAGACGCGTGTATTGGCCACAAAATATGTCATGCGTCAATTAAAAAAGTGATTTACATTTAAAATATTGGCAACAAAACCCAGAGCCCGGTGGCATGACCTTTTAAGGACGATGTTTTGATATGAATTTTGATCCGGACCCAGATAATAACTTTTTTATTAGTTTGGTACTGTCACGAGCATAATTATATATACACTAAGCAATATTCTAAAGGAATTCTCTGTATTGATTGAATATTATAGAATCCTCCAATACTGAGGCTTCCGGTGACTGGGACCCAGACGGAGTTAAGAGAAGTTATTTAATCTAATACAGTGCAAATTTTATTTCTATGTATAGATATACATTATAGTATTCAAAATAAATCACATCCCTGACTAAAATTAACCCTATGTACAACACATTATGGTCCTTCTAGCCGGTCTTTAATTGGATTATTAGTTACGATGCAATTGCTTTGATAATAAGTAATAATAAATAATGAAGTCAGTCATCCAATTGGTTTACATTCTTTAATACCATTGCACTCGCCTGATATAACCTTGTAAGGACGTCGTTTAATATAAATTTGATGCGATTTTGTTTCTTGATGCGCCATTTTGTCGACGATTGTTACTGCTTACGTCATTCAGATACAATATTATTGGCATATATTCAAGAGAAAATTCAAAAATGGAATACAATCAGCTGATGGTGTTTTTTTTTATTATAAACAGGCTAATGTTTTCACATCACAATCTCATTATGTTAAGCGAAGTTGTGACCGAAAGTGGTGAGCACATAATGCCTAGATGAAAACTAACTGACTTTTATGAGAGGTAGGGCATAGCGATATGTCGCTCAAAGAGCAGCTCGACTGGGGAAGCACCGCCACCTTATAGAATACCGCAGCCAAATAACTTATAGTTGTGATCCTGCGCGTGAGTAAGGTCGCCAGAGCTTATCCGGGAAGGGGGTAAGGGTCGGCAACGCGTGAGTGATACCCCTGGTGTTGCAAGCGTTCATAGGCTAAAAAAAAAACTGGCTTTCAAATGCTTGAGGATGATAAGCTAGCCAAGCGAAGACTACAAAGTACTCTACCAGTATGGTTTCCTCACAAGGAAAGCTTAAGCCAAACTCATGATTTCACGTTGTTCAACGTCATTAGGTACTACTGACCTATCATCGTCTTAAAATAGCTCATATACATATATATTCAGACTAATTCGGTTGCCATTTCAATCGAAAAGGACGATTTTATTTGGTTAAATTTAGGCTGATGCTGTGTTATTCGAAGAATTCCTTTGCTGCGATCATGTACTCGTCGACTGCCTCATCCCAAACGGATGTCTGAAATGACAAAATAGGAGCTATTCAGTAGACTACTCAATCGGTTTGTTTACCTGATCGGGACTGCAACGGAGCAGGTCTGAATAGCCCCGATTATTAAATACATGAATATTATCTGGAATTTCCTTTGTTTTCGTATGCGTCATCTGTTAAATTTTTTCCATATTGAAAACCATTTTGAAGCCAATTATATTATTTTCTGATAAACAACTAACAGTGTAGAGATTCTCTGTCTGAGAAGATTTTTTCGATGTTCCCGTCGGGAATATTCATCACAATAATATTTTCTTAATTATTCAAAACACAGACTTTGTACTTACCTATTCCATTATGCTTCGAAGAACAAAAGACTGACGCGCCATATTTACAATTTTTATTGAAACTCAACGGCGTAATTGCGAAGATTATTTATATGATTATAAAAGCTTACAAAGCTTCATTAAACATGATGTCGTGTACTGAAAAAGATAAATAATTTATCTTTCATTTTAATAGGTAAACAAAGATAAAGAGTGTTTGCAAAACTATCTGTCTACAACCTGTAATCTTTATTACCAAAGAAAAAACTGGAGCAAGGAGACGGCGAGTGTTGCGGTTGTGTCGATAAATATGGTATTTAGTAATGTTTCTGAAATCAAAAATAAATCATAAATCCAATTTTTAGGGTTCCGTACCCAAAGGGTAAAATGGGACCCTATAACTAAGACTCCGCTGTCTGTCCGTCTGTCACTAGGCTGTATCTTATGAACTGTTATAGTTAGACAGTTGAAATTTTCACAGACGATGTATTTCTGTTGCCGCTATAACAACAAATACTAAAAAACAAAATAAAATAGATATTAAAGGGGACTCCCATACAACAAATGTGATTTTTGCCGTTTTTTATTGATAATGGTACGGAACCCTTCGTGCGCGAGTCTAACTCGCACTTGGCCGGTTTTTTTAAATTGAACTACTCATCATCTCAGTCTACCTAAAATAGTTCGCTGCGGAACGTAGCCTTCCATTAATTTCTGCCACAAGGGATCCATCCATCTAGTTCAACTAGTAGTGTCTTGCCTTAGAGATGTCTTGACCACAATTTCAAATATAAGGGTTATGATGTGGCCCAAAGATGATAAGCAAAAAGTCTAAAGAAACTGGCAGTCAAATGCAGCTGCCGGAACACAAAGGTGTATTTCTTTCACTTGTCACAAACTGTCTACATTTTCTATTCAAATTACCCACTCGCAGGGCTGCTGGATGTAATCGGCAGTGCTTTTGTGCTGTTGTGTCTGTTTAGTGGTTCAATTTTTACTTGCATGTGGGCTTGCTTGCCTTTTACTTACACTGGTACTTACCTGTACGTATTTGCAACTCAAAAACTCTTCTCTTACCAGTTATCAGCTTTTTGAGCGATGCAGCCTCCCCATTGCCAATTTAGCATTCTGAATTTATGTGCGAGTATGCCTTCCTCAATATAATCAATGAATATTTATTAATGTTTACTTTCCTTGAAATGATAATCTTCTCCTTGAAGTGAATGTATCCTACAATTAATAACAATTAATGTGAGAATAATAAATAACGTAATTGGCAATTAATTGTATCAACTCAATTGTTGGAAACATTGGTAAATATTATGTTCACATTGCATAAATTAGTTTTATTTATAACGTGTGAACTTAAAGTCCGCACCACTAAAGAAGTCTCGAAGGGCTACATCTATCTCAGAAGAAATAAGATCAATTTTAATTAATTCCACAGGACTTCTTTGGTGGCACGAACTCTACTTTTAATTTGATTACTGGGTCTATAGTCGATTCTCGTAGCGGGGTGAGGTGTTAAGGTCTGCCAACAGTTGTTACAATGATACATATCTACTTATAAATAATATAAAATTATAACTAATAGTATACTCAATTCGAACCATTAGTTCCTAAAATTAGCGCGTTCAACCAAACAAACAAACTCTTCAGCTTTATAATATTAGTATAGATTCCCAGACAAAACAGTAAATTGTAGCTAGTTTATTAGCACTTTAGTATCAGTATTCATCCTATAATCACATTATTGTTATTGAACAGAGCAGACATAATGATTTGTGAACTGTCACTGGAGACTTTATACAGGGTGTTCTCCAAGGTAGTATATTGAAACTTGTGATTAACATGTGTCATAAAAAATGTTAAGTAAGAACCGTTTTGATTAGAAATTTAAACGATAAAACCTACGGTGATGAATTTTACATAATTCATATGAATGAATGATGATCCATCTCAGGTGCAAGACGTCCACTGCTGGACATAGGCCTCCCCTAAGGATCTTCAATAGCACCGGTCTTGGGCGGCCTGCATCCAGCGTTTTCCGACAACCTTTACAAGGTCGTCCGTCCACCTTGTAAGTGGACGTCTTACGCAATTTTACATGTCTATATTCAATGTGATCTGCACAATATTTATAAAATAAAAATGCACTTTTTGTAGCTAGCTTATGGACCGGCTACCGTAGGCTACATTTATCGCAAAAACATGATCGAAACCACGAAGCGAAAGCTAGTTTTTTATAAAATCGTTAGATTTATCCACAATAACGACCACGTTACAGTTAATTGTTATTTGCTGGGAATAATAATTAACTGTAACATTTTACTTTTTCGGATTAAAAACAAATTTAAACCTAACTCTGGTTATCAAACGAAGAAATTTTCATCAAAATTAGTTCGTAACTTAAATGAGTACGTATGTACGTATACGACTGACGTAACCATTTATAGGTAGCTTTATAATATTATAATGATGTCCTTATTATAATTATACTATGTATATTATACTTTTCTAAGTACCCGATGTATTTTATTTACTGACCTTGCACACTCAACCGGTGGGTGACGCGTCGATCGCAATAAATTCCACTATCTATTGGAATGATGCAATTGACGTTTATACCTTCATTATATCGATAACAATGTATTTATATCGTGTAATGCTTACAGGAAACTGTTGATTGTATAATTGTTATTGGCAATGGATTTATTGCGTCTCGAAGAGTGTTCGAAAATCAGCGCTGTTGATTTTAGCAGCACATGCAGAGCTGGTACCTTTTTGGCAGCACACCTACCGTTACTATATACTTTTTTTCTGTTTTATGCTGTCAATAAATATGTTCTATTCTATTCTTTAAAAGGTTTTTGTAGAGCATTCGTAGATGAGAAGAGAAGCTCTCAAAAGTAAATTACACCAAAGACTACGTGATAACTTATTTTTGTGTATAACTTTGCAAAACAAAACAAATCTTTGAAACTACTTTGCAAAATATTTTTTACCATTCGATAGCCCAATTCTTGAGGAAGTTTATAGACTATTTTTTATTACGGGAATGAGAGTGAAACCGCAGGGAACAGCTAGTAAATGATAAATGTGCATGCTTTTACATCGGCCTATTTAAAAAGACAATTAGCCAACGGTATAATCACAATTAAAATGACATTACAATGTCCTTGTACAAGTAATTCCTTATGTATACTAGACAGTAAACATACCGGCCGTTATCAGTTAAGAATGACACTAGCCTCAAGGAAAAGAATAAAAAATTATACTTATTTTCCTCAAAGTACATAATGTATGATAAAGTATGTATAACTGACCTAATCTCACATAAGCTGTATAGATAATGTGCAAGACAAAGAGATTTCGCAATGAAACCGACATATTCATATATAGCAATTTTTATTATGGGTATTATAGCTATGTGTTAAACACGGCAGGTATATGCGCGTTATGTAGAGTAGATAATGCGCACAGGCACATTGGTAGCTGAATGTGACGGACTATTGTCACTTTTTATTACTTCCCATAACTCCCAACTTTTCCGACGTTTATGAACAACTAGCCTTTCGCCCCGCGGTTTCACCGACGAACTCCTTTACCCCCTTAAGGGTTGAATTTCCAAAAATCCTTCCTAAATATGCATTTACACTGTATAAGGTATCTATGTACAAAATTTCAAGTCTCTAGGTCTAGCGGTTTGGGCTGTGCGTTGAAATATCACCCAGTCAGTCAGTTTACCATTTCATATAAACAGAAAAGAAGATGAGTTAGAAAACTGTTTCATGACGTTAGTTGCAGGACATTCCTCACACACGGCCATCTGATCCCAAACTAAGCAGAGCTTGTGCTATGGAAACTGGATAACTGTTTTACTACATACGTTTTATTTTTTAAATACATACTTATATAGATAAATTACACCCCAAGCTCAGGAATGACCAAAATCCTATCACGGAGTATGTCATAACTGTTCTTTTCAATTTGTGTTCTTACTAATTTCTACTAGAATGGTCTACTAATTAGGCAACTATATATTACAAGGCTAAAAGTCGGTTTTTAAAAGATTAGCTGGTGACCGATTTTTCTTATTTAGGCGTTTGCCCAAAGACTTACCATGGTAAGTAGTAATGGGGGCTCAAGGTAGTAAGCATACAAAGCTTGGTAGAGAACTGGTTCTCAAGTTCAGTATTTGGACAGAAGCTGTCATTCACTGTCCGACAACTGTTACCCAAAGCATGGCTAAACTGGCTCCTTGCTATGCGTACCACCACACCAGTTATTGGACTTATGTTTCTGAAAACAGGTTTTAGAAACGTCAACAGTTCCCTGTAGATTATAAAACTGTAATAAGTTGTTTTTTTATCAATTTAATGGTGCTTTAAGTACATTACCTTATTCTGATAATTACCACACATTCATGAGCTCTAAAATTAATTGTATTTGCGCTCCCAAAACTGCGAGGTCGTATGTCACGTTGTTTTATCACACAAAGACCTCACTTTCTTTATTATCTCATGTATGTGGGTCATTGTGTTAAGGATGCTAGTGTGTACACTCGAAACGCAACGTAAATATTGTCTGACCGAGTTTTTATCATTTGTTTTGTACTGTTCGCGGTCGCTGAGCTTCTGATCGTCCATGTGAGCTGATAACGACTGTTTGTTTGTAGTTATACAGACTAGAAAGGCAAAGGTAGATTAGGTAGACTGTGTATTATGTTTGTTTAAAATCCTTAAAGAAATTCATGGATGTGTGGCGTTGTAAGATTTTTCATCAAACTCGATTGATTAGAGATATTTCCAATGGATGACAACTGTCATATAATAATATGATGGCTGGATGAGAGTTTGAAGAAATATAAAGATCAGTTGTTGCTTGAGCTTGTGTTTTATTGCACACTACCTAACTTGACATGGCGCAGTTGGTTAAAAACAAAATTATCTAAACATAAAAAATGCCTCTGTCTTAATAAACAAAGTCAAAGTCTACACTCTAGAAGGACACTTATGAATGTCGAAGCCACTGAAGCTGTCAAGAAAGTTACCTAATAGGAAAGAAGTAAGTGCCATGATAATTAATTTAGAAGAAATTAATTTTACCCCAGAACCCAAATAATTGAACACAGTGGGGACAACAGACGATGAATTATAAGCATGTAATTACGAGTATGTTTATAACTTAAACATGGTGTACGTATATAGATCACTGTGGTTTAAAAACAATTACCTTTGATAATGTTTATCACGGACATAAAGCCATGTTAGTGAACTTACCTTGTTGTCGGAGGATATATCGTTCCTTAACTTTAGAGTTATTTATTTTATGATTATATAGGTTACTGCTTTGTTCTTAAGCTTTGTAAATACTAATTTAGATATTCATATATCTACTCTTAGATTTTTTTTATCTGTTCATACATTTTCATTTTAATCAGTCTTTTGTTCACATATTTTAGCGTCTTCTTATAAAATCCTTAGAGTTCATACTATGACAGTACTCTCTCAACTTCTCCATTATGCACTCTACGATTGATTCCGGAGCTTTCTTAAGATATCTTCACGATTATAGGTATATAATTTGGACGAAAGTAGTAGAAACCCAATCTATCTCATTACGTGAGCTGGTTTTAAGACAGCCCCGACTCTCTTTGTTTTATTATGTTAGAATGTGACGAATATATTTAAAACTTGCATTTTACTAGATTTACTTTAAACCATGTCACATAATAAGGGGGTAATTTATTAAGTATAGGATTTAGTAACTCAGCAAAGGGTACTTTCCACACTGTGTGTTACAGCTTGGCATGAGCCTGTGAAGGCAAGAACTTTGTAAATTAATATTAAACTAGCTTTCACCCGCGAACCCCTATTTTACCCCCTTAGGGGTAGAATTTTCAAAAATCCTTTCTTAGCGGATGCCTACGTCATAATAGCTATCTGTGTGCCAAGTTTTTGCCCGATCCGTCCAGTGGTTTGAGCTGTGCGTTGATAGATCAGTCAATCAGTCACCTTTTCCTTTTTTATATACAGATTAAAATTGTATTCAGCATTTTTAATGATTACAGGCCTGTATATTATGTAAGGTGGTAGTTTAGCTGAAACATCTGTAGGTGCTTGGTAACAGATTCCTTAATTCCTACTTAAATTTGTATTCGCTTTTTTTTATTGAATGAATAAAGCCGCGATTGCACATGTAATATACCACCAGTCTGTCATTATTTTATTACATTGAGCATTGTTATCGATGCACTGATACCATTCGTTATTGTTATCAGCGTTATTCATTTGTTTATGCGTAAGTGGACGCCTGCCCTTAGCCACCATTGTAGGTCGAAGTACGTTCAACCGAGAATGCTAAAATGGTTTGTTATAAAACATGCTTTGATTTGTGTTTTTATGAACATATTTGACGATAAGTAGACTGTTTAGTTTATTTTAGATGGGTTTGTTTGGTGGGTCGATGATCTGAGGAGCTTGCCTCAAAAATATCCGAAGAGGTTTTGAATACGTACATAAGTCTTACTTATGATATTGAATGGTGTAAGCCGTGGGTTCGAATTCTACAATGAGTTTGAGCTTTGGTTGATGGAAACATTGTGTGAAAACTAAAGCTCAGTTTTTTTATATGGCTGCAGACTACCACCATCAAGTCGAAAATCTGTTGCAAAACACCAATAGGCATGTTCCACAAGCCGCACTTGAGAGCCTGTTTCATTCTAGGCTTTGTATGAGTAAAATCTTCAGCTACATTATCACTTAACTACATATACTAAAAAAATACATTTTTATTTAATATCCTACTTTTATCCTTCTAATAATATAAATGTGAATGTTTGGACGGATGAATGGATGGATGGATCTTTGTTACTCAATCACGCCAGAATGGCTGAACGGATCTGGAAGAAATTTAGCACAGATATATATTATAATCTGGAACAGCAGATAGGCTACTTTATATTCCGAAAAAAATTAAGATTCCTCGGGAACGTGGGTGAAACCGCGGGATGGAAGCTGGTTTTTAATATAATAAAAGCGAATGTGTATATATGTATACTACGTTATATAGCTATATATTCAGTTATCCAACTAATATTAACGATTGACAGAGGCCCTCTTGAATCCTGGAGTTGTGTTAAAATATAGGATTCAAATCGAAACCTTAGAGTTTAGAGGACAATTGGGATGATTACTGACATATTAACTCAGCTACTTATTATGAAATGTCAATACGATAGGTTTATATGGAGTTTTGTATTAAATACATACTTGTGACGTCATAAATATAAAGCATCAAAAGTACTCTTTATGGTTAGATTGATCATTAAAAATCATAAAAAGGATAAGTTTAATAAAATAATCGTGGTTTCCCCCTATTTTTAGATGTTTTATACATTGGTTAGTGTTTGATAATTTATTTTGAATACGCCTGTATTCAAAATAAATTAATGACCAGTAAAAAAACGAATAATAAAAGAGTTTTTATTATTATTTGCATGTAAATAACATTCGTACCATAACGCCCTTCAGACTATCAGCGTAAACTCTGTACGTGACAATGGCCTATATTTATTATAAATAATAAAAAAAAACAATACCATTATTATGAACTATTTATTAATTTTAATGTTACATATTTAATAAACAAATGATTTGGTTTTAATTTATGTTTACTATACAATAGAATACATAGCTAAATAAATAGCTCAGTGACGTGGTATAGGTCGTGGTTTCTAATCCATATAGAGCTAGAGATTTCGGTGAAGGAAAATATATGACGGTTGAAGGGTACTTATTAGTACCCGGCTGGTTAGCTTCTACCCTCAAATTGAATATCTATTTCCAAGTCCCTACAGTGAGACCTTCCAGGTTTTTAAAGGCAACTCATTGGCAATTCTCATGGCTAATGTCCATAGGCGACAGTGGTCACTTATTATTAGTTAAAACATTTGTCTGCTAGTCAAAACGTGTCAAACGTCAAAACGTATCCCAAAGCAAGCACAGCTTGTACTATGAGCCCTACACCCAGACACAAATACAAACAGACTGATTTGTGTACACCCACGAATCGAACCCACGTGCCATGTTGTCGTAGTCAGGGCATCTAAACTTACCTACAGGCTCGTCAACTCAGCTACCCCTACCTTTAGATCTTTAAAAATGCAAAATATGTGTTTATCCATTCCCTCGTAAGTAAGTACAGATAAGCACATAAATAACGAAAATGAAAATAATTTTCATGCAATTTTATAATGAGCATATCCAAAAGAGCTCAATAAAAATGTCACATTATTTCGAAATAAAATTTACGAGTGCAAAGATCCTATTTTACAACGCAATATAGCAAGGTCAACGTACAGGTCCCGTTTCAAGGATAAGGACCATAAGGGTTGCCGCATACCGCATTGCATAAACGCTGCAGTCCTTCTAGAATTTACTGTCTGTCGCTGATCGACTAATTTATTTGACACTTGTTATGTTATTATAATATTATTAGTTTATTTTATTCATAGATAGATACATAAGTATTTTTTTACGGTGAATAAAATTATGTGAAATATATTTCATCATCACCATCACCATCATCTCAGCCGCAAGACGTCCAGTGCTGGACATAGGCCTCCCCTAAGGATAAAAAAAATACAAATATAAAGTGGTACCAGATCGCTGTCCCGTGGGAACTTGCCAAGGTTGAGCATTTATCCTGGATAAATGGTAGCCCTCTTGTCAGGTCTCAATGGTAAAAAATGGTAAACTTTATTTATTTAATGAATTTACGGTTCTAGGTATACCTAAAAACCTGCACCTCGTAAAACCATAAAAAGTTAGTATTCTTCGAAATACAGTAATGATGATCGGTAGGTATGCCAAATCTTAGTAATCGTTAAACTGTCAAGGTTTTGAGTATGTTTCTTTTTAAATTATAATAAACTAACTTCTACCCGCGGTTAAGCCCGCGTTCCAGGGGGTTAAAACCCTAATAAATGCTTTCCTAGGAAAAAAAGTAAAAAAAAAGATCTATATAATAGAAACATGCATTCGCATTTCTAATATTAGTAGGATCCATTTTAATTCTAAACATTTAGCGTTTATCAATACCTATATAAGTTCACCCTAAACAAATATCAGATGATGGCAAAGACCCGCCGAGCGGTGACCCCGTGCGTTCACATTATCTGATCAAAATCTAGGGACGACTTACATCGTCCTCCACCATGTAAATAAGGTTGCAATTGGCCGAAACGTTTTCAATTCATTACCTACAGCTTACTATCTTCTATATTTATAAAAAAGAATAACTGACTGACTGCCTGACATATCAACGCGCAGCCCAAGCCTCTGGGGTAGGACCGTGAAAATTTGCATATGGGTTTCATGGACTTTCCTATCATAACCTTATCCACAATATAACAAAAAGCTCTTTCCAGCTTTAAGCTTAAGAATAACCAAGGTACCTGCCCCTAACCACGCATAACTTACAATAATAACAATAACTTCTATTTTTCCTCAAGGTAACTCTGTCTGTCTGTCTACACACAATACTTTATTCTCGCCGCCTAAAGGTTTATGTGGAATGCATGCTACCTCTGCTCTGTTTTCAAGATGCGTACAATTTTTTAGAATAATTTTTGACTCATAAGCTTGTGATCAAATATTGGTGTTTATAAAAAAAAAAATATATATATATATATATAGAGATATATTGGGATCAGAATGTCCCAGGATATTTTTAACCGACGAAAAAACGGAAGAGGTTCTCAAGTCGACGCGTAAAAAATATATAATACATATATATATATATATATTATTCAAAATTTTAATGATTTGGCACCTAACATTAAATTACTATCAAAGGAGTCACTTCTACTTCTTGGTGCCCCTGTCTTAGACGAATCTATTCCTGGTTTCTTTGAGCAAAGGATTCAAAATTTTAACGACTCATCTAGTCGGCTATTTGAAATCAATGCGCATTATGCATTTTTTATTATAAGATTATGTCTATTTGTGCCTAAGTTTACTTATTTACTCCGATGTACCCATTTGTTTAAATTTGATCAATTATTAAATACGTTAGATAACATGATTAAGATTTCTCTGGCTAAAATCCTAAATTGTTGTTTTAATGAAAACAAAGTGTGGTCTCAGGCCACCCTTCCCGTGTGTTATGGTGGTCTAGGAGTGCGGAAAATTTCAGACATTTCACTGCCGGCATTTCTGTCGTCGGTATATAGTGTGGGCGACCTCGTTGGATCTGTTTTGGACCCATCTATTGGATCCGTTGAGGTTTCTCACCTATCCGATGCCAGAAATGCCTGGCAGGCAGCTTGTCCAGGCACAAATAGTCCGTCGCTAACCCCGTTAAGTCACTCTCAGAGAGAGTGGGACAAGCCTCTATGCGAAAAAACTTGGCAAAATCTATTTTCCAATTTTTCTTCAAATTCGGACCGCGCACGCTTGTTAGCTGTCTCTGAGAAGGAATCGGGTCTCTGGTTGTAAGCCATTCCATCTACAAACATCGGTACTTTGTTAGACCGAATCACTTTAAGTTTATGCATTTGTCTCCGTCTTGGTTCCAGGACCAATCATCCTCATCGCTGCCGCTGCGGAGACTTTGTCAACGAGCTCGGCCACCATGGGCTTTCGTGCTCTTTAAGCGCCGGCCGTTCTTCACGCCACGCGGCTCTTAATGATATTATCCGTAGGGCTCTTGTTGTTGCCAACGTGCCTTCTGTACTAGAACCAGTCGGAATTGCGCGTGACGATGGCAAGAGGCCGGATGGTATGACTTTGATCCCGTGGAGTGTTGGCAAGCCGCTGGTGTGGGATGCCACGTGTGTAGATACACTTGCGCCTTCCCACTTACTGGCGATTTGTAAAGTCGCTGGGGCGGCTGCGACCGGTGCTGAAAAATCCAAATTTAAAAAATACGCTTGTCTTGGTTCAAATTTTTCGTTCATGCCATTCGCAGTAGAAACCATGGGTCCATGGGGGTTCGAGGCTCGCCGATTTGCTCGGATTTTATCATCCAAGCTCATCGAGGCTTCGGGAGACCGACGGGCTGGGAGCTTTTTCCGCCAACGCATAAGCTTGGCCATCCAAAAAGGGAACGCTGCCAGCCTGTTGGGAACCTTGCCTATCGACAGCAGCGAGGGCTTTGAGGATGTTTTCTATATATCATAGTTTGTATTTTTTACATTAATTGTTATACAGATTATACTATGGCAACCCGACCTTTTTTTTATAATTCATTCTACTAATATTATGGTCCTACTTAATATAAATGTGAAAGTTTGGATGCATGGATGGATGGATGGATGGATGGATGTTTGTTACTCTTTCACGCAAAAACTACAGAACGGATTTGGATGAAATTTGGCAGAGAGATATATTATAGTTTGGAATAGCACATAGGCTACTTTTTATCCTGGGATAACATAAGATCCCACGGGAACGCGGGGCGGAAGCTAGTCAATAATAAGGACAGGTTCAGTATTTATGAGAAACAAAAGAAAAATTCTTTTTATGATTTTTTTATTTGGATTGTCTCCCAATAATAATAAAACGACATGTTTGTTACTATTATAAAACCTAAATAACAAATATGAATACATCGTAATATGTGAGATGCGCATGATTCAGCTACGAGCGATTTCCGCCGCGCGCGCCGTTCTAATTTTAAATTCGAACCCCTTTACGAAAATGGAATAAAATCCGGCGGCGCGCGCGCCAGTTAAACGCATCCTTTTATTATTTTAGGACAGACTCAACATCCGACAATGGTCATGGTGTTAAAGAGATCAATAGATTTGTACAGTTGGTGGCATTGGAGGGACTTTAATGGAATTAACAGAAGAATTTCGAGGCGATGATGCCTCAATGAAATATTGCTTCGATAAAAGTGTTTGTGCTGTCTGTCGGTATAGAATCTTATATACTAGATTTTTATTAATATTTTAGTTAAACAGAGTAAGTTTAGTTATATTAGTTGAAGTTTAGCTACGTAAATACTCAAAACTCATTTATGATTAACAAATCAATCACTCATGAATGGTGACTTTACCACCGGTTCGTACGTGTGTAAAACTAGTCCTTGAATAGTATTTAAATATATAGGAATTTTAGTGTAAGTAGGTACACATTCTGCAATATATTGCAATCCAAACAATATTCCACTCGCAAGTAAATATTTCCTTAGCGTATTAACAAAAAAAAATAACACAGGTGTTTGTTGATTTATGGTTTACACAAAATACTACTGATCATGTTAAAAACAGTATAAATAAATATATTCTGACATATTCCTCACACACGGCCATCTGACCAAAAACTGAGATTGTGCTATGAAAGCCAAATAACTGATGTACTACAAAAATAGACTAGCAATAGTGCATTCAAACGAGGAGACGATTGTCTAGGTATTCTAAAGTCTCTTCCATTTGAAGATCGTGCTCTTTTGATCAGTCTTCACTAGTTGAGGAGGTCCCTGAATATGTATTAATGCCTGGAAGTAGTGATGTCCTGGTTAGCGTAACTGAAAAAGCCAGTGTAGACCAAAGGCCAAACAGCGGACATGCTGAATATGATGATGTAGTACACACTCTTTTTTTCAAAGATGTTCAAAAACATGTACAAAACGTAAAAGGTATAAAATATTAAAACTCCCGCCTGTAGTGACGTGTTGAAATGTAGAGAAACAGTGGTATTTGCGTTGTTATGTTGGTACAGTAAACAGCGAAAATGTTATATTTATGTAAATGCATGTAGTCAGTAATGCCGGTGACCTTCGTACTGCTTCATCTCTCTTTATTCATGTGAAATTTATTACAGATGGGTCACTACGTTCTAAGAATATAATAATATAGGCAGCTTTGAATTAAACACTTCATATTCTGAATCGGAATGGATGATGAAATTGATTATTATCTTCGATTCTCATGAGAATCGAAGATAATAATCAATAAGAACAAAATACGTAGACAGCTCCTAGAATCAGTAAGTTGGAGTGATAATGCCATTGCTCCAAGAGCTAATAGCAGGAGAAAGTTTCTCAATTGATGACTATGTACAGAAAGGGCTCAGTTGGACAACCTCCCATCAGATGGACCCACGATCTGGTGAGAAACATCATGTGGTGGAAATCTATAGGTGGTATAAAATATGATATGTCCCATCTGAGTTATTCATTTCTATGCCAATGCACCGGATGACGCGTCGTGTGTAAATTTAGCGACGCAGGTTCACGGACAGCGGCGCGGGCGCAGACGCCGCGCGCCCGCCGCCATGTTGCTTTTGTTGCAACCAGATTGCACTCACTGATTGCCCTTATACAACGTACAATTTAATAATTTGTATCATTTGATATGATATTTATTTTATAATCATTGAAGCCGGACAAAACGTCGGTTACAAGGAACTATTATTGCAACAAAACATATATAGTGTAAAGATCTATGGTCCCAATTAATTAACGCTAATATTATCTATGTTCAAACTAATTTGCGTTCAAAATTCAAACCATTGCACCTTAGTCTACAACAACATTTTTCAGGTTCACGGACAGTCGTTGTTGCGCGTTCGCGGCCATTTTCTTTTGTTGTAACCAGATTGTACCGACTGATTGCATATTATGTTGGTAAGTACATGGAAATGTCACTTGATTATGATGTTTTCGTACCCACGTATCGATATTATCGAATTTAAAAATGTTGTATGTTTTTCTTGTTTTGTTTTATTTAAAAGCAATGTATTACCAATTGAGTTTTGAATTAACTACCATGCATCCAAATGTCAATGTACCTATGAATTATAAATAAAATTCAGTCAAGTGTGAATTTCAATAGTAAGTTAATTATCTGGAAGCTAATTTAGAGCCAATATTCCCTAGGAATTTATTTATATTTTGAGTCACATTAATGTTAAAATGGTCTCTATTTAAAAAGAACTCTACCCACTCCAATCAATGTTATAAAAACTATATACATCAATAAACTGATAACAAACTTAACACACTAGTTATAGTGTTTTTATCTACGACAAAATTACAAGATATGAAAACAGTAACCTCATGTTATTTACATCTCATATTATTATAGACATAACAAACAGATTTTAGTACTCTATGACGCGTCATTTCCGTAACCTGAGGGTCATGACCTTGTCTCCTGACTTCCCTCTAAATGTGCCATCTACGTAACACTATAATACAATATTCGTAATTAAATTTCGCAAATCTTATTTCGGAATATCTTGCTAATATGTATTTCATTTTCAATATGAAAAAATATTGGAACCATCAAAAGAAGTGTTCGCGATTTAAATTGTTAAAAATACTTCATATGAGTTATCAGATTCCAAAATGAAACACTCTATGGTATTGAAGACAAAATATAGTTTTATTACAAACTGAGATAAGATAGAGCTTAAGTTATTTCAAACTCATTTACTCAGTTTAAGCCTGGTAAGGCACTTATGAACATTTCAATTGTCGCTACCGCCACCGGTTCAAAAAGACTCCACCAAGAAACTATACAAGGCATTTTTATGGATCTTTCCTTTGATATTGTAATTACATCCCATCATACTAAATGTCATTAATTGTACTCTAGTGCCAACCCTTATCCTTACTCCTTAGGTACGTACCTAACTGAAAGTAAAATTACTCAATAGCAAGATTGCATTCTAAATACGAAAACCAATTTGACTACACAATTTTCTGAGCCAATCGATCTATTTGTAATCGATGATAATTGATTTAGTTTAGGTATTACATTTTAACTTTTATGCAAGAGTGAATACAAATTTCAGGTAATGTAGTCCATTGTTAATAACACAAACAAGTCTTCGTCAATAAGGCGTTCAGACCAAAACATAATTGAAATAATAGCATTAATTTTAAAATGCACTTATTAATATTCCATGACCAAGGTCGTTCACAACGACATTCAAAATGGCTGACGCACAGCATACCTACTGAAGCGAGTCTGTCGTTTTTTAAAGAACCATCTCGTTTTAAAGGTCAACAATTACATGTTGTACAATGAGGCGCATATTTGCTGCTAAGCAGGATCCCCAGGCTCACTGGAAAACTGGGTAACATTGAAAAGTTCGTTGGTATTACATGCACTTCCTGACTGTGCGAGGTCGCGCCGCTGCCATCGGCCATCTTGAATTTTTTGACGTTTATTTTTGGCGGGCTTCTGTCGTTTTCACATCGAAGCGTGAGGATTAAAGGTATGTTTTATGTTAGTAGTTACATATTATTATTGTTTCTTAATTATTTGCTGCGCAAAAACTGAACACTGGGATGATGCATGTAGGTACAAACAATGTTCACTATACCATAGATTTACTAAGTAACTACTTACAATAAACTATATTTTTTTTCTGATTTTTGCTTTATTGATTGTTATAATCAAAAATAATTGTAAAAGCAATTAAGTAAACTATCGTTACATTATCAAGTGGACTTACTCAAATTATTCTCAATAAAGATTGAATCAAATCTATTTTTAACAATTACAAAAGGTAATGGTTACGTCAACACGGCATTTTCCTTAATTAGAATAATAACGTTTTTATATTTTATTATACAAACGTGTTCATAATGAGAAATAACTGGATTACCTTATTGACTTTAGGCACGCAAAAGATCTTATTATTGAATATTTAGTCCATTCCCGCAGCTATTTATTGCTCGAACTTACTTAGTGGTTTTAAAGATGACTTCAGAACTGCATTTGTATCCCTGCTGGGACTCAAACCAAAAAGGCTTAGTTAGTGTAATGATTATGAATGCCCAAGTATGGACTGCTATCTACTAGATTTAAGAAGCGTTCCTCCATAATGTTTTTCTTTATCATTTCAAAACATACCGAAGCTTCTACCGAACGTGCTAGAATTATAGTTACAGCTTTATAAATTTATTTTCTTCTTTTTTTATTTAACTTTTTTGGCTCTTATGCGTACCACATTGGTTTTCTGTCTTCCCTATTCTGTTAATTATTATTAACTACCTAAATAACTACTATTCATTAGATAACTGAAAATAATTTAAAGCCGATGTTAGACACATAGGTAAAAAAATTGTTTTCCGAAAAATTTAAAATGATTAATAGACTTTCGGTCATAATATTTCACATAATAAATATGTCTTATTGAATTTGTAACTTAAGTACCCTATATTACGTTGCAGTGGGGACAAATTATATATTTTAACTACTATGACAGTATCAAACTGAAGAACACTTAGTTTACCTCTAAAATGATTCGTCGTCGAATACAAATCATCCAGGCTGCATAGAGTCTTTGAACTTTAAACCATAAACAAATCTAGAATAATCAAAACTGAATCTATTTTAAAATCCATGATGCCCTGAATAGTCTCGTGTATTTATATATCTTTCAGTTATTTTAAGATGGATTTCAACTCTTTATTCAACAGAGTAGCAGTAATCACGCTTTAAATAAACTTTAGAAGATTTTGCATGGCTTTCAATTTTAACGCATGGGATTTTATGTTATTTACATTTAAATAGGAATAATCTTTTAGGCTATAGATCTCTTTATTGCAACACATACAATGACTAGCAAGGAACTGTGTATATTTATATACACAATAGAACTCTCATATTCCACAGTGTGCCCAACAAATCTAACAAATTGTATAATTCCGAAGGTGTTTAGACGTTTGTTACTTAATCAGACGATGATAGCTTAACGGATGTAAATGAAACTTGGTACACACATTAAAAATACACTAAAATAAGATGTAGAATACTTTTTTAAAAGGACGTAACTTTAAATCATTCAGGAACGCGGGTTAACCTTTGTTTTCGTTGTTATTCGAATAAGAGAGTGAGATTGTGGTCAAACACAAGCCTATACAAAGTAAAAAAAAAAAGATAATATCTTTGTAGTTGTGAAGGAATGGTTGACCATTCAATCATGATGTTTTTGTGCATTTTTATTTTGTGTTTTATCAATGGTTTTCTCACATTAAAGATGTATGGTGATAAAATCAGAAGGCATGAAAAATACATTCAAAACGGTAATAAATATGAAATAATGAATTCAAAGATATTCAGGCTTCAAGTGACAAGGCGTGAACATGCATCGGTGGTAGGTTTCTCAAGCTAGACTGTGCTATAACTGTACAAAGCGCTGCGTGCGGCGTGGTGCGTCTGCGCAGGCGCGACCTGCCGCAATGCGCCCGCGCTCGAGGGCACGGATAATAAGTGATTGGAGAAGCTGTTGTGTTAAATTCACATGTAGATACTAGTTTTTGCCCCGCGGTTTCACCTCACATCTCTAACCAGAAAACATGTCGATTTGTTGCTCTGTTACTGCGTGAAACAAAAACAAACCAACAAACACCTTCGTATTTATAATAATAGGGATAATTAAACATAATAAAGCATTGATTATTTATTATTTTAAGACATTAACATAGATTTTTAACTAATGTAATAAATAATATTTTTATAAAAAATAAATCTCTCTTGTGCATGTAACAAAATATATCCATACACCTCTATTTCATTATGATCATTTTTGTAAATCATATGTATCATTGTGTTGTATAATATTTTCTGATGAAACTCTGTGTGCCTACTCATTAATTATTCTTCTATGGCAAATTAAATAATCTATACATCATCTAAGTATAATAGATAAAACTTAAAAGAGTAATACTTAGTTGATAGATAGACAGATAGAAATATATAAAAAATAATTTCAAATCATATTGCCCTAAGGCGTCTCTACATCTCCCGCTGTCCGAGTCACGAGTAGTGAATAACAATCGTTGACTCGACTCACGAATCGGACGTCAAGGCCGGACATTGGTGTACGTCCACCGGCCTCACTGTACCCCATCGTACCCCACCAGTACAATGTTCAATATGAGTACTTCTTTTATATCTGAGAAATTTGCCATTTTCATCCAATAAATATAGTATTCAATAATATCATAATAATAAATCATTTATAAATATAGGAAACAAACAGATGTATTTTAATACCTATATGCTAAGAGCTGGATTATTCAAAGAAGATAAAATTTTTCATCTTTGACGTAAAGTTCTAGATTGTATAAATCCGCAGGTATATTATTCCAGCACTTAGTTGCGTTATACTCAAAGCTACTTCAAAAAGCAGCAGATCTATGGCGAGGAATACGTAGCACGGGAGTTGACACTAGCGTATCTGTCTTGCTCTTTTTTTCCATTCAACCAAGCAAGCTTTTTCAGACAAACTTCAACTGCCATCTAGTGGAGGGAATTGAGACCAACGTATTATCATGCTCCGAAATACCCAATTATCTCATGTGATGTCGGGAATAGCATTTTCTTGTATATCCGAATTATGGTACTGAAGAAATATCTGTTATTGACAATATTTTGTCACTAATATAACGGTTTTTCCGTGAAGAAAAACATTATTTATTATCCTGCATACTGGGGAAAGTATATAAATAGTAAAAACATGGAATGTGTTTACAACGATAAACGACGTTTCGACCTTAATTTTGATAGAATACCACAGAAAATTGACATGACGTCAATAGTTCATGAATCTGTTATTTCAAATTTCGAATAATAAAGGTGTCACTACTTCTATCGAGGTGGATTCAACTTACGTGCGCTGCTCTATACCTTACACCCTTTATACAGTTGTTGAATGAAACTTTTTGGTGATACCCTAACGTTATTTTTTTCATCATTTTTATGTTCTACTAGCTACTAGCGCGGTTTCACCGCGTTTCCGGGATAAAATATAGCCTAAGTTACTCGGTGAAGATGTAGCTTTCTAACGGTGAAAGAATTTTTTAAATCAGTTCAGTACTTTTTGAGCCAATTCGTTACAAACATACATACATACAAATCTTTCCTCTTTATAATATTAGTATAGATATAGAATTAAATTGACGCAAAACTTCAGGAAGTCTAAAGACAATATTATGATTTCAATAGTTTTACGATATTTAACCATCTCTTTCGCCAACGCAAAAGCATTAAATCATGTTATTCATGTCAAATCTACAATTATGGGGATTTCAACCGTCAATACATAGGTCATTGCTCTGGGCACTCTTTATAGTTTTAGTTGCGTAGAAAAGTGTGTTAAAGTGTGTCGATGACCGCCCCACACCCCGAGGTGCGTAACCCCACGGTTATCATCCAGTTGCTATGGTAACATTCTGGTTGCTATGGTTTTTTATACCACTAAATTAACGACACGCTATGATAGCCGTTTTGACAGCCCATGTTCGTAAATATGCCAAAAAGAGACGAGCATAGAGAGACTCATGTCAAAATGGCCAACATCGCGTGCCGCTAGTTTAGTTTTCATAATTATCTAAGCGTGACAATAATAATAATAATTACAGCCTATATCTGCCCACTGCTGAGCACAGCACAAGCCTCCTTTCACGAATAAGGGTGAAAGGGGAATGGGCATACTCCACCACGCGTGCCCACTGCGGATTGGTAGAGGTAGGCTAGTGGTCAACCTACTGTTGGAGTTGTCAAGCCACCTAGGAGGTCTCCAACAAGCTTAACGACTATCACAATTAAGTGATAATCGGGATCGGAAACGCTCAAGATGAAATACCACTAGGCGGTCACCCATCCAGGTAACGGCCAGACTGGACGTTGCTTAACTTTGCCGATCGGCTAAGAACAGCTAATCAAGCTACGTTAATAGTATATTATAATACATGTGAGCTAAGTTGCTCATCACGCACGAGGCCGTGAGTTGCAGCCCGAGCCGTAGGCGAGGGCGTTATTCAGCCGAGTGTGTAATGAGCAGAGCTTGAGTGACGTTTTTCAATACATTTGCGAGAAAAAAACAAACATAATTTTTACCACACAGCGACAAATACCTACGATAAAAACAAAATATCAAAATTATGTGAAATGGCGCGCAAGTTTTTTTTTCAAATGGATGGTCAATGAACATACAGCCTACTTAAAAATTATAATTTTAAGTGATAAAATGCAAATATTTTAATATTTTATAACAAATTATTGTAAATTATGAAAAATTTGATCAAATAAATGTTTGTTTGATTTAACATTTATTTATTCCAAAAATGTATATGGATTTTCAGCGGCATAAAATCTCGTTGTTGTTACTAAAAAAAAACTGTATTACCCGGTTAAATTGAAAATACTCGCAAAATAACTTGTAGTAAGGTACTAATTTAACTTTGTAGGGATCATTCTATTACGCACGTGTGCGGTAATATTATTACGCACGCGTGTGTTTTAACTCGGTTTATGGCCCTAAAAGTGATGTAATAAGGGTTACTTTACGAGCAAGTGTATTGAAAATTATTTTATCTACGTGTCTGCTTACTGTGGGTTGTTTCTCTTTCACAGTTCTAATTTGAAATAAACTTTACAGCATGACTAAATTAATATGTTTTTTTTTTAATTGATATGGACAGTTGACAATTTGACGCGCGATTGTGATTTAACAGTTTCACTTCGATAGATTATTATCTACCGAAAAATAATGCGTGAAATTGTAAGCAGTATGTTACGGTCCACAATTTTTCGACAGTTTACAATCTCGTGAGATATATTATAATCTAACGGTATTTATAAATTTACGGTGACATATATAATATAATATATTTTTAAGTAGGTCAATCTGGTGATCCATTTTAAAACTATGCTAATCCTAAATAGTTCATTACGTCGCGTTAAGTCACAGTAATCTCTAAATCTTTATACCATATACCAAAAAAAACTATTCATTCTAATCTATCAAGCCGTCATACGCACAAATATCACCGTTCGTTTTACAAAGGACTTTAACATTAAGATCTGTGCTTTATAAAATTAAAACAAAACACTAATATGTTCTAATGTAGGTCGAAACAAAAACAATACTGGCATAATAATTAAAAAATACTTTGAAAGACGTTTGAAAATCGAACGGGCGGTTACCTAATGCGGTGACGTCATGCGGCGCGGTTCCGCGCGCTTTCCACATGTTTCCGGCCGCTTTCCCGAGGGCGCTGACCGTGTGACGTCATGCGAGAAAGATGGCGGACTCGCAAATTTTGGATTATTGACACTCGTTTTCAAGCTCTATTAATTATTTAGTTTGTACCACGGTGTTATGTTGAAAGTATTCATTTGCTTTTGTAACTTGAAATGCTTTTAAAATTTAAATGTAGACAACGCGTAAATATTGGATGAAAAACAAATTTTATCGATTCCATCACTCTAAACCTGTAATATTTTTTTAATAAATAGGCACTTCACCTACACAAAGCTGTAAGTATTTAAAAACTTATTCGAATGTTTTATTTTTTATTAACGGTTTCATTTCCTTATCATTTATCAGTCAATAACTTGAAATTATTTACCAAGGCACAAAAAATAATTGTATTCTTACCAACCAATTAACAAATAACCGAGCTATTATTAACACAAATCTATACGAAACCAGTTAATTTGTCTTTTCACCACACATGATCACATAATTAATATAGATAGATCTTCACGTCTGTCTGTTGCTCTAAATTAAACCCATCGGTCATCGAAACTTTTGTAGGCCGGTTCTTTAACCCACTGGCTGCGGGTGATGTCATGCTATGAGATGAGTCTGTATACATATATAGTTAGTGCACACGGTATTGCCTATGTTTTTTAAAAGCACCCAGACTGTCATTTTGGCTCATTGCGGCAATCCGTGGTGCTTTAGTTCAACAGTGGACATTTATGATGTTAGTCCGGTATATATCAAAAATATTGCATCTTTCTTTTAATCTCTTATTTTATAGTTCACTATTGAATGTACATTCAATCTATCTTCTACATAAAAATTAAATTGTAAAACAATTAAGAAAATAACTTTAAAAAAAACCTTAAGTTTCGAAACATGCCGCCCTTTGGTTTCACCTACGATCCTCTAATTCACCGCCTTAGGGGTAGTAATTTAAAAAAATCGTCTTATTCCTTGTCTATATCATAAAGGAACTCTCTGTGCAAAAAATCAGCAAAATTTGTAGGTCCGAGAGCTAACTCTCGGGCTGGGCGATGATGAGTCAGTCAGTGAATCAGAACATTTTTTTAAAATTTATAGATTACTGGTACATTATATTTTTAATCTTTACTACCGTTTTTCTATGTATTCTATTTTTAAAATTACTCAATGAGTAAATTATAATATATTTTTTTATTATGTTATAATTTATTATAATTATAATGAAACAGAGATAATAAAACAAGAAAGAATTACAGCATTATTACATACACACTTTTCAATCAGTCTTTATTATGAAAAATATCGTATAATACTATATCATTCATATTATACAAACAGCCAATCAAATACAGTTTACAATATCAGAGCATGACGTGACAAATCTCTTATATATTGTTACAAATTTCATATAACACAAATACGCGTGGAAAAGCAAACAGCATATTTTTAACAATGGATACAAATAACTGTACAATTAGTTAGCAGATGTCATAAAACATAAGTGAGTACAAAGTGGGTCGACATAATACGGGCCTTTACACCAAACAGTTTATCAACGGATCAATCGTGATTATAGAGATTTAAATGTAATTACAGTATGTATAATTTGTTTTTACGTAAGTATTGACCTCGTTTAAACAGTCATACCATAGCAAATGAGAGATAGGGCTTATTTTAATAGGTTGAGTTAATAATAAACGGAGTCTCAAAATAAGTGCATTATTTTCCCGCATTACTGTGTACCGAAATTACTGACACTGGAAACATTCGGTTTAAAACCTCCTTGTGGAAATAAGGCTTATGTTCTGTTGTGAATTTTCACAGTGAATTCATTCTACATATATGACTGAACAACAAAAATCATTTAAGTTTCAATAATGTAGCCGTTTTCAAGTAGCTGTTAATTCCACGAACATTATTTGTAAAATTGTACACACATATTGTATTAGGTTTATTATACCTAATGCAAATAGGCCTACTTTCAACATCACGTTCCGGGTTCAGTCCCCTGCTGTAGCACAATTTTTAAGGGTCAATGTCCGATGGAAAATCGCACCTAAACACGTAAGGCGGATGTTTCAGAAACAGTAATACATTTTTCAGTTTATTACCAAATTTTCAGGTGGCGTTGACCCCAGTTTTGGAGTTATTGTTTAACATTTCGCTTTGCTCTACATTTTTAATTTAAAATACAATATGTGTGACAAATAATACGTATTATTTTTATTTAGTAATAAGATAGTAGCACATATTTTTGTCATGTAAATAGAACTCATCACGTGTTATTTTTTATTTATTACAAAGTATTAATCTCTTCAAATAATTTATGTTAAAGCGAAATAATTATTTGAAGAGATCAAATACATAATTTTATAATATTCAAATTTTTTTTTTTAAAGCTCGTCGGATAATTAAATGGTAGATTTAGAACCTTGATTCCTTTTATTACCTTCGTTTAAACTTTTTGTCCGTTATGTATCGGGTATGTTGAGTAATAATATAAAAAAAACCATTATGCCAATTAACACAATAGCGAAAGTATATTTAAAAAGTAATTACACGAAACCAAATTCGACATCCCCCATAAACAAAAACATAAATACCACTGTCCTATATGCCACAAGCCAAGTTTTACGTCACTTCGTAACCCGACTATAATGAATGACTTAACTACAATGTAATAATTATAATATAGTAAGCTATTTCTATAGCATTATCCGAGAAGGATAGCTTATTTAAAATAGCAATGGAACAGTTGCTAAGTAGAGCTTACAGCGGGAGAAAAAAATTAAAATTATATATAGAGCCATATTTAAAACACAATAAATACTATTCTAACATAATAATGTATTTTTTATCCCAGGTAAAATTGGATCTTTCGGGAAAAAACCGCTAAGCGGAAGCTAATAAAACAGAAAGGTATGGAAAAAATGCCACATTCCTGACAAATAAAAAGACAACGTCATAGTGGAAAACGTAGGGGAGTTCTAGTTGATCCCCAGACTAATTATGATGATAATTTTAAATTTCGTATCTACACGCACTTATCATTAATTAGTAAACAAATAAATAAACTTTTTCAAAACAAAACAATATATTATAAGCGGTAGTGACAAATAGATACTGTCTATTTGTCAAACTCTTGTCATAAAAAAATAACATAAATAATAGTTAAATTAATTTCATACAGTTATACTTAACATCTCAAGGGTAACTGTCCCTCAAAATAGAGGTCGTTACCTCCCTTATAAAAATCACTTGAACCCCAATAGAAGAAAATAAATGGAAAACGGCCGACTATATTTTTCAGAGGCTCAACGACCTCGGCCGTTGACTGGGGTTCCTAGTAACGAAGGGAACAACAAAATTGTCTCTTATCATATATCTAAATATAGTATTGTAGAAAGGGTGGGCGGAGAAAATTACTCATCATCTCAGCCGCAAGACGTCCACTGCTGGACATAGGCCTCCCCTAAAACTTCCCTTATTTTTTAGAGAAATTTATTATTTTACTTTAACTAGGTACATCTATGTTTTATTTTTTTACGCTAATTGATAAGCAGACGGACTTGATGGTATTTTGTCACCGCTGCTTATGGCTATTTCCAATACCAGGGAGATTGCCAATGCAAGAGCTTGAAGAGCTCTTTTTTTTTTTTAAACTCCATATCGTATAACTGTGGGATAACTGTAATATTGAGACCGGTACCTCAGCCAAACGTTGTAATTTGACAAACATAATATTACCCGCTATTTTGCTCAGAGGTTTTAATGGCTCCAGATTTCGTAGCTGTTCCGTAGCCAGTTTCGTAGACTTCGTAGAGCATTTCTTAGTAAAAGCTTTATATTTTACAATGGATAAGCTTGTGTTTCACCACAATTTCCATGAAGTATTTGATGATTTGTGGTAATACTGTGGAGGGAAGTAAAGATGAGCAAAGGATGAGATTAGGACATTAGAAGGTGGAAGGTAGAATTATCATTTAACATTAATTTCACAATCGGTCGGATATTTTAGAATTCCTGTATTTTAAACACAATTAATAAACCTTGAACATCTTGAACCTTGCCCATTGACAGCGGCGGGATTATAAATATGTGTATCAAAACTATTTACATTTTGAATTCTAAGTGTGTAAGTAAGGTAAGTTTATAGATGTACAATTATCTCTTTGTTGTTTCTGGTATCCGAGTTGTCAAACAAGACCCGTAGGTAACTACACCATAGACCAAGATGGTGGTTTAGCTTTAGTTTCCCCAATTCTTGTCAGTATTTTTTGTTTTATGACTATTAAATTATGCTTTTATTTAAAAAATGGGTATATTTGTCACGTAAAATGAATCTGAGCGAATCTCTTAAAAATTCAAAATATCCAACTGTCCAACTTTAAAGGGGGTCACACACGGCGAACATACGATAATATTTTATCTTAAGATACAGTGCTATACCAGCGAAAGAGAAGGAAAGTAGGTAGGTAAGAGGTAGGTCGTTGCTTTTCTTTTCATAGTATAATTGCGTTAATTTAATTTATTTTTTTATTTTTGTTAATTCAAATTGCGTGTTTTGTCTGTTTTTTATTGTTTTTTGCTTATCATTCTGTGCGTACATGTTAAGGATTACGACCCGTTATTCTTTCCTGTTATTTATATCTATGCTGTGTTAAATGTCTGTAATCTGTTTTGTGCACCAATAAATAAATAAATAAATAATGCTGTCTCATGATCTTAAGATAAAATATTATAGTATCTTCGCCGTGTGTGACCCCCTTAATTCTTCTCAAAAATACCATCAATAAAGAATGTAACATTTTGATAACATTATATGAATGTCCACAAACAAAACATTAAATTTAATTATTATTATATACATAATTCAAATAACTAGACATTTTTTGGCAAACAATAAGTCGCCCACCACACCACACAAAGTAATCGTACCACAGGTCGATGACAACAGTATGATTTTAAATTATCTTCAAATATATACTTCTCTATTATAAGAAACGTTTTTTGTAAACAAACTATTTCCTCATTAAAAAGGTACTTTGTGTATTGAATAAGGTCGGATGAATCACTTACTGGATAACTAATAAACCTGAAAACTAATAAATTATTAATGATTTTGAGGTAGGTATGTTTTAAACTAACGTTTTCCCCGCCATTTCTATTCCCAGCCATTAAGGTATTATTGAGGAACAAGAATTTTGTGTGGATTCTTGTTCCTCAATAATACCATTTGCATTTATTATATTGGTACTAGCCATCCGCCCCGCGGTTTCACTCGCAAACCCCTATTTTGGATGCCTACACTGTATAAGGTATCTATGTGCATAATTTCAAGTCTCTAGGTCCAGCGGTTTGGGATGTGCGGTGATATATCACGCAGTCAGTTAGTTTACCATTTTATATATACATTTAGGGTATATATATATATATAAGTATATTGTTTTAGGTATTTCAAAGTACGAAATAATTATTTACTAATTAATCGATCACCACTAGCCATAATATATACATAATATATATTTGTAGTTCAATTTAATGCCAGTTAAAATCACACACGGCCATCTGACCCCAAACTAAGCAGAGCTTGTACTATGGAAGTCAGATAACTGATATACTACATATACTACTTTTCTTTTCTAAATACATACATATATAGATAATTACACCCAGACACAGGACAAACAGACATGTTCATGCACACAAATGTTTGTCCTGAGTGGGAATCGAACCCACGACCTGCGGCGTGATAGATAGGGTATCTTACCAACCACGCCAACCGGCTATTTATTGAAATAGTAAACAATTTTTATTTACAATTTATTTTTAATTTGTAATTCTACTTAACTGCATGCTACTTCTAATTAAACTGTCACTTACATTAATATTTTGAAATTTCAAACATTGTGTTCATTGATGTCGTGCTATTTTCAGTTAATTTACCTGCGTCATTAATAGATTAGGTTATATTCACGCAGAGACTCGAACTTGTAACCATATTACAATCTCCTAAGCTATCGTGACATCGACTGACGTAATATTACATATATTTATATTGATGATGAAATATGACAAGTTCTATTCACCCGCACTTTTTCTAGCCAATCATTTTTATGTTTTGATCGCGTTGTTAGGTTGTCGACCCGGCCCGCGGCCGCCGACCTTGTGTTCGCGACCTTGCGCCCAGGTCATCGACACTACGTATTTTCGGGCGTTTTTCTGTAAGGAAAATTGTCTATAAACCAGCGGTGTTGAACTCCCTCCCTTCCCTTTTCTAATTTTAAACTGGCGTGCAAATGGTGTATGTAGGACAGTTCACGGCTCAAACTGGCTGGCTATGACCGAGGGCAATGGTTCTTGTTCCTCTTTTCACACACCCACGTGCACATTTATAGTATTGGACTTGAATTATTGCTTCTAGAATATTTTGCACGTTGATATTTTTAATCGATATGATTATTCATTTATTATGATGTAATTGTAAAATTTTATGATAAAAAGATTGCAATTGCAATTTTTCATGTAATTTTACTGTGGGCCATGGAGTGCAGATTTTTTTTTTTACTAGATATACCTATAATTAATAAATTGATTGCCAGTCAGACAGGTACCTACTACAAAGATACCCTACCACCGTGCTATGGTTTCCTCACGATATTTTCTTTAACTGAATGCTCAAGCTTATTTCAGGATTCGAACCCACGACTTTCGTCTCTGCATTCGACGTCACTACCACAGAACTATCATCGTATTTATATATATGTTTGTAATCCCAATGGACAAACTCATATAAGATGCACAAGAAATATGTGGCAAGTTCAAAAATATACAAAAAATTGAGTTAATACCTTTGACAATAATATATACCTAATCACGATCTATTACAAATATTACAATACATAACTTTTAACAATGCTATTTATGTAGCAATGTAATAAGAATAAAATTGTATTGAAATACGCATAAAAACATGCCAGTTATCTTTCATTGATGTCTCGTATTGTTAGACATGGCTAAACTTGTATATACATATTGTATATAACTAGGTACATACTAAGTAAAATGTTATACCAATTGCGAAATGAAAAAAATATCGTGAATTGTTACACCTCTCCCATTTTATGTACAATAATGTTGTGGGGACCCGTATTTCTTAAAAAGAACCTATTCAAAGTTTTAAAAAATAGTTATACTTACAAAAAAAAATCATGTATAATTTCAGATTAAACAAAACAATTCTAAATAGTTCAATACTTGCCATGAAAAAGTTTTGAATTTAGAATAAATTTGACATTTTGTAAGGGTTATAAGAGTAACTATGCTTAAATTCTTTTTACAGCATTGTATACAGTGTGTCACGAAATTCAGATTAGAAGAAACCCTCATACCTCAATTTAAGCTCACACTTTACTGTTTTAAACACGATTTCAAAAGCATTTGATAATTGCTGTACTTCTGCCAGTTTCCAAAGTGACAGTCACAAGTCAAGGTTCCGTTTGTGAAACACTCGGTTTAAAATTGTTTCGCAAATAAGACGCAACGGCTTGCATCACATGAAATAAGTGAATAAATTGGCTGGCAAGATGATACTGCGATGAAAACAATTAAAAAAAACCACCTGGGATTGTGTAAATACTGCTTGGTAGCACTATCTTTAACGGTGTGACATTTTGCCAAACTAATCGGCGGATTAGCTACGGAACCGTTTAGCAAATTTGGAAACGGCACCTGTATAACCGATTTATGTTTTGGTAATGTAAATTTCTCAATTTAGTTTTGAAGGATGGCACAAAAACGTGATCGCGTGTGGTAATTATAAACTTACAACATATTTAAAGATTTGTCAAGCTCGAACTACTCAGCTGGAGCTAACATGAGGTTGTAGTAAATTATAATTATGTCCTCTAATATTATGAGAGGCTTATAAATTTGCTACGAAGGCCTAATGTTTATTAGTAGACATACATAATAATTGTCATCAATTAATCTTATCAATCTTCTATGAAATATAATATATTAATATAAGACTTGAAGTGTAATTTTCCAACCAAAGATAAAATTTGCTCGTAAAGAAAAATTGCTACAAAAAAAATAGTGCAGCAAAATTATTTTTGTCTGCGCTATCCAAGCGTATGATAGTATTTTTTTTTAAGTTTGGGTCCTCAAAATTAGATTGAATACGCATCTTTTGGATAAGCGTGCTGCATCCTAAAGATGTCTATCTTCCTAGCAAAGCCCTATATAGTGTCTATAGCTCTAAGATATCCAGCTATAACAAGATTAAGACTATTTTATGCGATGTACTCACTCATTTAAAGCAATCTATGTCACCAACCGGCGTCTGCGTCACACAGCGATAACCGCCAAATATTCGTGCAATAAAGTCGTAATCATTTATCCGTAACATTCACGTAATCTATTATGATAATAAGGTCATTGACACGCTATCACCATTTCACTCGACCATTTTTAGCGCATCTTATCTGTCACGTGGTAAGAAAGTGGCAATGATAAGCATTTCAAAGCATTTTAACGTTTATTTTCTCAAAATTTTCTGGGCTACTTTATATAAAAGTGATGCTCAGATTATATAATGCATTTCTGATCTAGCTGTGACGTCCGTGCATTATATGTAATGCATTCAAATGATTCGCCTAAAATAGAACAGGTTATCATATAATACCCATGGACGTACCAGAGACGGTAAGCAAAATAGACTGGACAGTCAACGTGTTACATAATTTTCAGTCTGTAAGCTTTCAAATTGAGGAGTTGGATTGATTCTAAAAACTGTCAGCAGAGATGGTTAGTACTTACCATTATTTGGCAGTGCTATTTACTGACATCCAATTATATGGAGAAAATTGAATGAATTGGATGCCTTCTACGCTTTATAAAGGTCGGCAACACATTGAGAATCCCACTGGTATTGTACTGGTCTTAGGCAACGGTAGCAACTTACCATCAGGCCACTTGTCAGCCCTTTGTCATAAAAAAGAAAAATCAAAATTAAACCCCTAAGGGGGTAAAATAGGAGATCGCGAGGGAAACCGCGGGGCGAAATGCTAATAAAAAATAATGAGCAACATAAAAACAGCTGAAATTTATAGAGCATTTTACATAAAAAATCCTTCGAATTTTAAATAAAAACATTGACGCTAGATAGAATGACGGTGGGTTAGATAGAATGTTGAATTTAAAGAATTCATAATAGCTTTAGTTTCAATTAATTTTAGTACCAATACAGACAATAGCTAAAGGAATCTTATCTTCCATCATAAACGACCTTCGATTTCTGGGGTTCATAGGAGTATTGACCGATTGTTTTCATGTCATTGACACCAAGGGCAAGGTTCTGTTTTTTTACTCATAGTCTGAGGCTTTTGCCCCTTAAGTTTGACACTTAGTCTTACAAATAAAATTTTCATAAAGCATTTTTTTGTATTTTCCAGACTGAAAGAAATGTTTAAAAAATGACTACTTATACATTTATCTATCGTCATGTCATGTAATTGTGCAATACCTATGTTGGTATCGCCGAAATTTCGCCGGTCGACGACCTTCAATATAAAACACTCACACACACGCAGGCGTCGCGACGCGTCTCCTATAACTACGATAGACGCACACATTTACACACGTATATGTACACGCTGAAAATAGACGCACTGTAGTGTACGTGTCAGAATTTCGAACCGCACTAATGAGGACAAATAGGAACGATTTAACTTTTTAATCTGCGAGTCGTAAATCGTGAATTTGTTTTTGTCCGTTGATGGTAACATATTTGGGACAGGGGTATTTTAAATATGGAATAGTTGCCGAATTTAAACTGTTTATGGCAATGTATTAGTTTATTTTTTTATTCGTCAATGAAATGCAAATAAGTGCTATAAAATTATAGACTAAGTGCGGGTTGTTTCATGAGTTTTTTTTTTAAATCACAAATGAACGAGAGAGCGCCATATAACGCATTCTTTAAAATGTACATCAAAAGGAATTGAAACAATACCCTTACAGCAAGTAAACCCTGTCAGTTAGTAAAGTATTTAATTTTGTTATACCTAAGTTTACTTTTTTTTGTTTGTGCTCAGCAGTGGGCATATATAGGCTGTAATTATTATTTATTATTATTATTACTTTTTTTTATACAATACATGTTCTATTTTAGACAGGGTTGATGTTCGCTGTGGATGGTATTTCACTGATGACATTTTAGACATGAGGTAGATACGTGTAAGAAATATATAAAATACATTACGAGCATGCGTGATTTCTTCTCATGACGTTAGACATCCCACGAGTGAAATAGGACATAGAACTTGTTTATCATTTTAAATTGAGAATTGATTTAATTGTTTTTGTCGTAATTCAATTCAGCATTTATGGGAAATATATTCTGAGCAGTTAGCAGACTTTATCTGCTTCGAAAATATTAATTTAAAAAGAAATCTTTTAATTGAATAATTGAAAATGGAATTGCAATTCAATATTTTGTCCTGAAATATATACTGTCATATAAGGACAAGTTGGAGTCGTCGTAAATGAAGTCGACCAGAAAGAGATTTGATAGATAGATACATCCTATTAATATTATAAATGTGAAAGTTCGTATGTTTGGATGTTTGTAACCACTCCACTCCGTAACGGCTGAACGGATTTGGATGAAATTTGGCACACAAATAGAATATATTCTTGATTAATATGTAAGGTACTTTTTATCCCGGGAAAAATAAGATCCGCGGGTGTTTAGACGGAAGCTAGTTACAAGTTTTTTTTTTTATACTACTTAGCTATCAATTGGTTGTTTGAAGTGCAGAAAAGTACCACTAGAGGCGCTCCTGCGCACGTTTGAATAGGATCTCTTGATGGAACCATGACCGACATATTCTATTGATAAATGTACAGTACAGATATAGACATATAATATTATTATAATATACGTTATACTCGTGTCATTGAACTCTCAGTTTATATATCGGACGATGTTCATCTCCGACCAATGAACCCGAATCAAAATAAAACATTACATTACACGCACCTACTTTACGTAATGAGGTATTGTCTGCCAGCCGGTGGGTGATGACTTCATTTTTAATCACCTTTACTGTTATGTATTGGAAGTGTTTGGAATAACTAGCCTGTTATTGGTGACTAGGTTTTGCCTGTGGCTCTGTCTGAAATATAGTTAGGTACTTACCTATTCAACAGGTTTTCAGGAAAATTATGAATCAATTTCTTTTTTTATGAAAACAAGCTTTTTTTTTAAAACACCTGTAAGTATGTTACAAAGTATAGTTTGTAAAGTTAATTGTATCTTATCAATCAAAAAATAAGTTTGTATTACATAGTTGAAAAGTTAGAGGTGGTAGGGATACACCATTCACGACTTTAAGTGCAAATTTCACCAACTATTGATTTAAATAAAAATGTCGTTATGAAACCCCTGCATATCATTTTTAAGGCCTATTTAAAGATCCCACATAACTGCTTACGTTCACTGGTTTTGTTTTCATCCCTTAGTTACATGTATATACTAATACTACACCATTTATTGCGGTTGATAAAAAGCACCTATCATCTAAATTTCATGTAGCTTTATAGTGCCAATAGTATCCGAGTAAAATGGTTGTGACATATAGACAGACGGACTGGATGAAATTATAAATTATTATTACACTTGCGCCTTCCCTTACTTACTGGCGAATTGTAAAATCGCTAGGGCGGCTGTGACCGGTGCTGAAAAATCCAAATTTAAAAATACGCTTGTCTTGATTCTAATTTTTTGTTCATGCCATTCGCAGTGGAAACCATGGGTCCGTGGGGGTTCGAGGCTCGCCGATTTGCTCGGATTTTATCATCCAAGCTCATCGAGGCTTCGGGAGACCGACGGGTTGGGAGCTTTTTCCGCCAACGCATAAGCTTGGCCATCCAAAAAGGGCACGCTGCCAGCCTGTTGGGAACCTTGCCTATGGACAGCAGCGAGGGCTTTGAGGATGTTTTCTATATATCATAGTTTGTATTTTACACATTAATTGTAAATATTTGTTGTAATAATAAAATAAATAAATAATTATATTTAGCTACGGAATTCTAAAAAGAGAATCGAAATCCTAAAACGTTTATCGTATTTTTGGATCTATTTTCAATTACATCAGTTGCTTATGAGTCAATGAATCTGTATGGAAATAACATGGAAATCTACAATTGATCCCTCCTTATTTCAACTGGAATTAAATTACCCCGATTCCATGTGAAATAGCTCCCACGTAGACAATAAAGAATTTGGTAAAAATAGCTCGAGATTTTTCGCAAGTAATAACAACCGTAATGGTATGCGTGGACGCCGAAGATTTTCGATTGCGTAGATTCTATTGATCGATGTTTGAGTTCAAATAACTGTGTCAGGATAACTTTTGGGTGGATGACCGTGGAGTGGAATCTTTCCGTCGATAATGATTCACCTAAACATTAGTAGTTTGACGTTTTTTTCGAGTTAAGAGTTCAGATAGACTAAGTTCTTTTAATATTTAGAAATATGAAACGGCTGGACCGATTTTTATGATCTTTGATTTGTTGGATTTGTATTCGTCCCGAATAGCAGAATAACTAAAAAAATATACCGGGTCCGCGGTTGAATCCGCGGGGAACAGTTAGTAATATATAGTTGCAATGTTCCTCGATATTTTACCCTTAGATACGCAAATATTTATAAGCATAATAAAATTAACAACAATAATTATATAATTTAAAATCTTTAATTAAAATATTACTCTCTAGTATGTTTAACTAATATACCCAATGGTGATCAACGTACCTTAAAATGATAACCCAAGTTAAATTAACAATTCCAAAGGAAACAATGGTGAACTGACACTATTCATGTAATTCATCATCAAATATATTTGCCCCAACCCTGGCCCCAGGTCGACGCCCCACGCTTCACGCAATGTGCTGGACCTAGGTTAGTAACCCTGGTGTACCTAATTTAGTAACTGCCCACTAGGTACCACGTCACTGACACCTTTTTAGGAGTTTGGTAGTATGTATCGACACTACTGAATTCATCATCTTCGGATTTTCATCGCTGGTATCCTAATGTTATAGAAATCCATTTTATTGTACTCGGACTTAATGAAGCCTAGAAATGAACTGACTCTCACGTATAGTACAACAAAGTCCTACGGTTTTTTTTTTTTTAAATTTTCATCTCTAAAATCTTCTTCTTCCACCTTCGGCCACATCATCACTTAACACAAAGCCTATCAATAGTTCAAAAATATCTTCAAGTGGATGACATTCTTATTTTTCAGGTTGTAGGTACGTCTAATATAATCGCCACTATCGAATCTATAAAAAATTTGAGCTATGAGCTGAGAGCTCTAGCGTGAAAAGTTTCTTTCCTCCTTTGTTATCCTCGTTTACCTTTTAATATGTTATTTACTATTACATAAATTCCATTGAATCACGTAAAAAAACATTGATTTACCTCAAAAACAAATGGCTATAGAGAATTACTTAGAGGGGTCATCGGGGTCAACCACAATGAATTTCAAATTTATATGACACAGCTTTTATTTTATTTTTTTCATAATATTATTACAAATTGTTGCCTACAATATTTTTCCTGTTTTCATTTATAATTTCAGTATGTAATTTAAATAATAATTTCTTAGTAATTTTATATAATTCTTTTGTAATATACATGTTGTGGTGAGAAATTTGATTCATTTTGTGAATTAGGTTAAACAAACGTGACACTCAACTCATACCATTTCATCATGTCCTTAGTACATGGTATTATTTTGTTAAAACATCACCTGAGTGATTTTTGCTTATACTACCCGCTTGATGTAGGTATTTTTTTTACAAATTTTCATAACCTGCCTGATTGTCTTTGGATAACAGGGATCTTATAACCTACTAATATTCTGTATGTTGTTACTCACACCATAGTGATTAAACGGATTTGGATGAAACTTGACACATAGACAGATTACCTATATCAAGTGGAACTCGGAAAACGCGAAAATAATTCCAAACTTTTCATACTAAAGATTAATAATTTTTCTTTTCTATATTTATTATGATAATTCTGTTAACCTTTTATTGTGCATATAGGTTTGTGTGCAATAGATCAGGGTTACTCAAAGTAGTGTACGCGAACCCGGTTTAGGGGTTCGCCATTGATGGCTGATAACAGTAAAAATCCGTATTTTCTACTATAGCTAGATTTTCTTTACGCTTCAACAGGTGGTAAGGCCATAAGTTTGAGGAACCCTGCAGCAATAGACAAAGTATGTGTTATAGAAAACTAGCGAATCCCGGCGTGCGTTGCAAAGCGTCTTCTTTTTTTTTCTTTTGTCAGAATCCATCGCGGGCATACGCACAACTGACCAAAGTTTATCGCATTCGGTTGAATAGTATAGGAGCGCATGCGTTACAAACAAGCAAACAGACAGACAAACATTAATTTTACCTATATAGATGTTTATCCAATATTAATACAGAGTTCCATGACATCTGTGATGACACCTAGTTTTTTGTTATATTTTTATTGAATGTAAAAACACGCAACTCTAAAATACTGTTTTATTATATACCGTTACAAGATAATGTTTATTGACAGCCGGTTGGCGTGGTTGGTTAGATACCCTATCTATCACGCCGCAGGTTGTGGGTTCGATTCCCACTTAGGACAAACATTTGTGTGCATGAACATGTCTGTTTGTCCTGAGTCTGGGTGTTATATATGTATGTATTTACAAAAGAAAAGTAATATATGTAGTATATCAGTTATCTGGCTTCCATAGTACAAGCTCTGCTTAGTTTGGGGTCAGATGGCCGTGTGTGAGGAATTATGTCCCAGATATTTATTATTATTATTTATTATTAATTCATAAATTACGAGTTAGTGTTTACTATTGAATATATCTACTAATAGTAAATATTCTCCAAAAGTCAAAACTAGGCACATATTTTTGCACACTAAAAATAATACATATTTTATTTGAATTCTTTTAGAATGTAATAAAAATAAAACAAAATAACAGAATACTATTAAATAACAGTAACAGAACTAAAATTACCGTTCTCATCGCAATTTTAAGCGCTGTATTAATTCTACATTGTAAGTATTTGTTTTCTTTAAACTCCATCATAGTATGTGTTCGCTAACAAAAGCATAATATACAGTTAAAAACATAACAAACATAATCCAGTGGACAATATCACAAGCCGTTAGTAGAAAGCCGAAAATATGCGAGTGCCGCCGTGCCCGCAGCACGTGGCATAACGCGAACGTTACGAAGGTCATGAGGTCTTTGACTTATTGCGTAACTCATGAGTCAGTGTGCACTGGCTAATGGTTCGAGTCTAGAACGACGCCTCGCTACTCATGCCAACCTGGTACTTTTAGGCAGTAGACCGGTGAAATGCACTGCACTAAAACTGCTTTTAAACCATCTAGGACTTCAAATCTAGTGCTATTCAAAATGGTAGTCAGATTAGATAGGTATATATTTTAAAAAAACTTGTTCTTTTAAGCACTAAGTTACCAAATTAAATAAACAGGTTTTTTAGTTTTCCTTAATCGAATGACAACAGAATTGCAGGTTGAATGTTATTGACCTGATGGTTGTAGATTATCGAATTTGACTTTCAAATAGCCAATTTAGAATTGCTCATTTTGTTTCATGTCATTACGCTTTTAATGTATTCTTGTTCAAATAATTTGGGTGTTGCATTGTGACCTCTACGGTTTTTGTCAAGTTAAATGAAACGATCATGAACAAAATAATCCTTTTTATTATAAATAGATACCTACGTTCACGAGGTATTGACCCCAGACTTAATATACAAATATTTTCCTTCCATAAGCAATTTTCTTTACCAAACATTACCTAGCTCAGATTTAAATCCCAAAACTAAGTTTATTGATTTTATTTCTTGGTGTGAAAATCCAGTCAAACCATGTTTTACTCTTTATCTTGCTAATATTTTCATCTTTCAACAGTTTTCATCCTAGGCTGGAATTTATATATAATATATATAAGTTACAACAAATCACTCTACAATGACAAACAGATTTAAGGCATTACATGACGAATGAAGTAATTTAAACCGATGAGGATACTGACATCAAACACCGCGACGAGCCATAGTTCTAATCTTACAATGATCTTGAGTTTAAGATTAAGAGAAACATCGTGAGGAAGGTATAATAGCCTGGGACATTCATCACATATGGCTATCTGATCCCAAGCTAATCAGAGATATAAATATCGTAGTGTAAATATAAAATGATGATATAAGATAGATATGTACAAAGGTTGTCTGGAAGTGAGCGCTTATTATCGATAAGATAGGTAATCGATTTAAATTGATTTTAATTGGTTTTGTTATTTATTTTATAACGTATATATGTTCATGCACACATTAGAATTGTCGACGATCCCGAGTTCACAAGCGGTTTAGAACCCTAAGTCTATGTACAGAAGGGTATAAAGAGATTTTTGCTGGATCGGCAACGCGCGATTAATACCCCTGGTGATGTAAGGCTACGGTAACCGCTTACCATCAGGCGAGCCGTATACTTATTTGCCACCATAGGAGTATAAAAAAAACAAATCAAACCCTGATCTGGCATCAACCAGGACCTTTACCAACCTCATGTTGAATCAGCAGCAGTACTGAGAGATTACCATCTAGGATTTATATGTAAAGGCCACTTACTTATACCTATGAAGTGCCAATGAATAATTCGAGTGAAAAAACTAGTACAAATAGGGCTACCGTGACAATGGTGTTTGCCAGAGTTAATTCATCCTGGATTTCATCATATTTGCTAACAATGGCGTCATGAGCCGTCACGTCACGTCACGTGGCCCGGTCAAATGCCTGGGACCAAATTGTTTTATAACGTCAATGAGTAGTTATATATCGTTGATTATGTTGATAGAATAAGTGTTTTGTTTTAACTATTTTACAGTTGGATTTCTTCTGTCCGCAGCCTTAAAGATAATGTGGCTATAGGATAGGTGGTAATACTGGTAGCATTGACATTCCCTCTAATAAAGAAAGAAAAAGAAAAGAAAGAAAACATTTATTTGGACATTCACACAACATTACAGGAGTAAAAAAAAATATAACAAGCAGATTACAAAATTAAAAAAAGTACAAAAAAAATAAAAAATAAAAATATATACCTATATAAAATGTCCAAATGTGCAAATGTCCAAAGGTGTCGGTAGCCACTTACCGTCTGGTGGACTGTCTGCTTGTTAGCATCCTGACATAAAATAATCGCCCAAAGGTTAAATGGGAACTGGCTATCATTCATAGATTTTCACAACGAGGTGGTAGACAGGAAGGAATTACAAAGTGAGAAGTCAATTAAAATAGATTATAGAACAGAAGACATATTTGACAGGCCGGTTGGTGGTTAACAAGATACGTAGCTACCTACTAGTATCACGATACAGGGTCGTAGTTTCGATTCCTGCCTAGGATAGGTATACAATTGTAGGCATGAACATGTCTGTTTGTCCCAGACTCTATCTGTATAAGTATGTATTAAAAAAAGTAGTAGGTATGTGTAGTATATCAGTTATCTGGTTTCGATAGTTCTCATTAGTTTGGGATCAGATGGCCGTGTATGAAGAATGTCCCAGGATATTTATTTATTTATTTATTTACAGTTTAATCTTAACAATACAGGGTTCACAAATACAGAGGTCGTGTCGTTTTAGTATTACTTGAAAATCTCATATTCATTGTATTGGTATAATTACAATTTGTTTTGGCGCTATTTTTCTTTGAAACACAAAACAAATTACGCTAAATTGACTATTAAGTCTTAGCTTCTAGTTCCATTCCTAGCCACGTTCATATGATTCATATCGTAGTGTAGGTTTGAACTTTAGAGTTGGATAACTATGGTAAACAAATATAATTATGGAATGTGTATAATGAAGGGATTCCCAGTTGTGTAACTTACTGGAATGAGGTCGTCATTAGAGACCCTTTCTTCCCCATCGATGATAGGCTTTATGATCTATATTACTCATTCATAAACAATGCTATAACAACACAATTTCCTTAGAAATTAGGTTAAACCTCGACCCATACATATTGCATACAATATTATACATCTTTGTAACAATAGGTTAATAATATGGTAATGATATCATTTCTACCGCATAGGAAATACAATAACTTACGTAGAATCTACAATTCATTACACAGCAGAGTGTTAGATATGTTTGTTAGTCCGTATTAATCTATGGAACTATACGACATTATAAAAAAAAAAAGTGTGCATTCGAAAGTTTATAATTTGGGGAAAATCTAAGTTTTTTTTTATCCCGATAAAACAATTTATGAAACGGATGAAACCGCGAGTTAAAAACTAGTGTATATAAATAACTAAGGCACATGAAGTCACGTAGTACTACGGTTTACCCCCTATACTACGTGTGGTACATGATGAAATTATTGTGTAATTTATCGTATGACCTTGTAAGAGAATAAACCTAGTCATTTCTATGTCACCTGTACGGTTTCAATGGAGTTTCCTATTGCGGACGCTAAGGTTATGGAACGAACTTCCCACCGTGTTGTTCCCAAGGAAGTACAGCATAGGGTTCTTCAAGAACCAGCGCTGGCCTAGCATAACCAGCTTTATGCTGAGTTGGAACCGTAGCTATCATTGATTGTAATTTTTTGGTCACAAATAAATAATTTCGATTCGATTTGATTTGAAGAAGGGACTGAAATGATTTGTGCATGGTTGACAATGCATGAGTGATTCCCCTCGTGTTGAAAGCGTCAATAGGCTACGGTAACCACTTACCATCAGGCGGGCCGCATCTTTGTCATCTTAGTGGTATAAAAAAAGGAGTCCAATACTTGCCTGACAAATTAAGATAACTTTACTCTAGACTGGGTTTGTTATGCAGAGGTAAACTAAAGTTAAAGCACAACTTTTTTTTAACATTGTATTGATTGTAAGTGATGATGTGACCGAAGGTGGTAATCACACAAAGCCTAGAACGAACTGGCTTTCAAATGCAGATTTTTACTGGAAGGCGGTCCATAAATACGTGATAATTTTTGTTACAGTATTTATGCGTAATGCTTAGTTCATAAGTCATAACTTCCCCCTATTCATCACTGCTAAATAATGCGACAGGCCTGACGTGTGTTGAAGACCACGTAATCATTGGTTGAACATTCTCATGGGTCTTTGATATGGCATTGGCTTTGCCGAGGGTAAGTACACTGGTGGCATATTTACAGAGACCACTTATCGGTTATTAGGTAACCAAAGGAAAATCGAGGGCGTTTTAGTTATCTATACTAATATTATAAAGCTGATTCTCAGACCTACCGAATATACACAAAAAAAATCATAAGAATAATCGGTCGAGCCGTTTCGGAGGAGTTTGCAGACAAATGTTCATAATAAAAAAAGTATATGAAAAAAATTATATTACAGTCTACCATATTATTCACAAATTATACAGTAATTTAAAATTATAAAGTGCCACTGGAGACTTAAAATATTAAGAAAAAAATAGTATGTAGGTACTTAAAAATAAATAATGTTAACTTACATCTTAGATTAAACATTATTTTAGTGTGATTGCTTCCAAAGACCGTCTCAAATACAATACGCATTATACGATATATATATATTAAATCTCTATTATTCCGTGTGAGACATAACATAATCTTAAATAAGTATCTCATTAATACATCATAATAATAAATATCCTAGCCCCACACAACTTTATGATAGGATGATGACGTAAATAATCAGTAAACTATTAATTTCTAGTTACAATGATTCAATATATCTCTAGGGTAATCCCGGTTTAATATAGAACAAGGAAGAGAGTAAATATAATAGACTTTAGAGCTGCTTTTCCAATAATCGACGAAAAAAAATATTTCAAAGAGATGAAAATATGGGTTTGTAATGCTGAATAACTTTTACTATGGGACTTAAACTCAAACTCATTTATTCAGTTTAGGCCCTTATAAAGCACTTATGAACGTTACAATTGATTCTCCCACCGGTTCGGAATACAATTGGACTGAGAAGACTCCGTCAAGAAACTCAGCAAGGCATCTTTTTATGTAATTTAATGACTAATAATAAAGTTTATAATATTTTCAATGCATTCTTGTCGTCCATAATCGGAAACTTTATAGTACCCTTTCTTACATAACTTTTGTTTAATTATCTTTTTAACTTATACACCTAAACTGAGTAAAGTTCACAAAATTTCTAGAAGAAAATTAATTCTTCCCAGTTCCCAATATACTTATTTCTCCATCTGTATAAATATAACTAAAATATTTATTGCCAACAAATATAACATATACTCTTTTGTACAAATATTTTGCCCCATCTTTAAGGACACTTAAAGCCACGCTGTATAAAGTAATCAAATGTTTTGAAGTGCTCCCAAACTAAAGGTTTCCTTAAAAATATACAATGCTTTAATTTCATAACTAACACTTGTTAATCTTATTCAATTTATTCCTACTAGTTAATTTATGATACTCAGCTTTTCAAGTGCTTTGTGACGTCATTATATAGTATCTATCTAGAATCTAAACATGGCCGTAATACGAGTGAGTCATGGTGAAAGCATGACGTCATTATGATCACCCCACACGCTTTCAAGTGAAATAAAATTTACATTGTAAATCACAAATTAGGTATACTCGTAGATTAAGGATAATTAAATATTTATAGTATTTTTTTACCACTGGATTTTTTCATGAATTCTGCCAATCCGATTTCGTCTACGCCTCAATCCCTCTCCATAAGGAAGATTTGAGCTTCATCGGAGTTTCTTGCCGGTTCTTTTCAGTTGAAAGCTGAGTTCCAAACCGATGGTAAGTTCAATAGTATAAACCTAAACTAAACTATGACTTTGAAGATGCCTCTAATGAAGATTTTGAAGTTTTTAAGTGCTGAATATCCCCTTTCAAAGTGATAGAGGTCATACTCTATCATCATCCATGATATACATGATCTCCAAAAGATTCAATCAAAAGTCATTATGTAGTGTGACAGGGTACTTGACCATTTCAGTTTTACACCTGGGCCTACACTTGCTCCAGGATGAGTGTTCAGTAGTAGCGATCAGTAGTTATCTACTGATTTCATTTCAGCCACAAATTTCACTCCCAGAAAACTTCTATGATTTGAGGACGACATGGTGACCAAAATGAAGATCGCGTGATCTAAAACTGTGTAGTCTTTAAGGGAGCTATGGTTTCACGTCTAAATTTAACATCCAGAATTTACGTTACTCCTTTTATGTAAGTAATAAAAGAAAGTAAAAGCATTCTGTTACCTCAACTGTTTTTCAAGTCACGTGTCACGTTTTCCAGTGACGTCATTGCGGCCGAGATTTATCAATCGTGCAGAAACTTTCCTTTGACGTAACAGGTTTTATAAGTAACCGTGATTTTTAAGGCATTGACGTCTACATTACATAATGGCGGTTTTATTTATGTAATACATTTGCAACTTTGCATTTGATAATCTTGACAATTTAATTGGGTAACGAAATAGAATTTTCTCTAATGAGCGACATTTTTCATATGCCTTTACATCGCCCACGCCTAAATAAATATCCTAGTATTGCCCCACCTATCCTATAACATCACCGGACATTACAAAAGAGCCTAAAAATAGTAGTGCGAATATATTATTATTAAACTAGCTTTTTGTCCGTGGCTTCGCTTGGCTAGACTTTATAAAATATCTTTCCCTTTTTTCTTTTCACCCGATACCTATACAATATATTATATTAACCGCGTTAACCGTGGAAATTCCTATAAGTCCGTTCAGTGGTTTCGAAGATTAGCGTGTTCAAACAGACAGACAGACAAAAAAATATCTCTTTGCATTCTGTCACTCTTTCTTGCATAACCCCCTATCTATTCTTGGTAAAAAAAAAAAAGGTATATAGATTATACCATTTGTTTCCTCGTCATCACGATCATAGAAAGAACATCCCCACCACGAACTTCTATTAACAACGCGGGTAATTAAGGCCTAAGTGTACCGCGCAGTTCAAGGACTGCACATACCTTCTGAATTTGAAGCACTAGTGGTTTAGAGGTAATTGTACGTAAGGTCAAATCCCTAGCCTTACTGTTTGGGAATTCACGTCTGGTTTTTCTTAAAACAAACATCCTGGAACGTCATTATATTTAGTACTTACGATGTAAATATTACATAAATTTCCTGTTATTTAATATTATTAGTAGGTACTTATTATAATCGTAACTAATTATGTGAATTACTAATTTTAAGTTACGCATAATATTGACACTTAAATGATGACGTTGCGTTACATCATAGTTTAGCGATGTCATGACGTCATGAATGGCTGTATATCGGTGACGTCAGATGTTAGGATTTTCCGCACGCGTCATTGCTCGCTCTACCCGTTTATTATTTAGAATGGAAACAATGAGTCACGCTCATAATTGAATATTTTATTTTCAGAATTAAAATATTCAATTATGTATGTGAATTATCATAAATACGTCATTCACATAGGGAATAATACTGGACATGTTAATATTATCCTCAAGTATACAGATATGACAGGACAGGACAGGTAATCGCCTGAAACTCATAGGCTATATTCTCGCGCGTACGAATCGAAGATGCTAAGTAGGTACTAGATGTGATTTTCGACATCAGCGTTTGAATGTGTCAAGAATTAAATACTGCTCGAGAAACCTGCCGCCGTAAGCAATTATTACTATTATTCCATTTATTAATATATACTCCTATAAATTACATTTTTAAATATAAGTTATAAAAAAAATACATTTAAAAATATAAAAAACAGTACCCCACCGGTATCGGGAACAGAGTCCTAGTTACCGGTGGTCAAGGCTCCAGAGAGATGAACTTCCTCACTATGCGTGCCGTCTCCAGTAGCACTGCCTTCTGAATTTGGCCCTTGATCCAGCCGCCTAACGCGAGCCTCTTGAGGTGTTTATCGAGGCTCTTGGCCATAAGGCCGTGGGCTGAAACGATTATCGGTACAATGGTAATACTATTATTATTATTACGATTAATTAAGGTCAAAAAAGGGACGCTTAGCTATTTTATTTATTTTTGAACCGCAGAGTTTTGGCGGCGCAGCAATTTCACGAATCCATATATATTTTTTTAAATTTACAAATGTAAAGTAAAGTAATGTAAAGTCGCTGGGGCGGCTGTGACCGGTGCTGAAAAATCCAAATTTAAAAATACGCTTGTCTTGGTTCTAATTTTTTGTTCATGCCATTTGCAGTGAAAACCATGGGTCCGTGGGGGTTCGAGGCTCGCGGATTTTATCATCCAAGCTCATCGAGGCTTCGGGAGACCGACGGGCTGGGAGCTTTTTCCGCCAACGCATAAGCTTGGCCATCCAAAAATGGCACGCTGCCAGCCTGTTGGGAACCTTGCCTATCGACAGCAGCGAGGGCTTTGAGGATGTTTCATATAGGTATATCATAGTTTGTATTTTATACATTGATTGTAAATATTTATTAAAAAAGTTATATTTACAAACTATGAAAATATGATGGTTTTTATTTTAATTTCCATTAGAACATTACCTAAAAGTTTTTTTTTTTAAAACAACATTGTCGGCAAACAAGCATATGGCCTGCCTGATGGTAAGCAGTTACCGTAGTCTATACACGCTTGTAACACCAGGGGTTGCCATCACTCACGCGTTGCCGACCCTTCCCCCCTCGCCGATGAGCTCTGGCTACCTTACTCACGCGCAGGAACACAACTATAAGTTATTTGGCTGCGGTATTCTGTAAGGTGGAGGTACTTCCCCAGTCGAGCTGATCTTTGAGCGACATATCGCTGTGCTCTACCTCTCTCAAAAATATAATAATCATAATATTTCCCACCAATAAGTCGTCGATCATTGACGATGTCATTACGAGAACGCGAAATCTAATCGGTTATCGCCATTATCGCTTGACGTGTGAACCGGTGTTCAATGGACACAGTACATGTATTACCAGGTGTAGTAATACAATAATACAAATTCTTGAACAAATGGACCAGATATAAGAATAAATGGAATCGATAAACGATGTAAATGTGACACGTGCAAAAGTGATTATGCTGTAGTTTTTATTTATAACTGTGTGATATATTATATTTATAACCTGGATAATTGTAATTTTATAAGGAATTAAACATTATAAAAAAATATTATATATAAATCCTGGAAAATTCCTCACACACGGCCATCTGATCTCAAACCAAACAGATTCTTAGCGTAAAAATGTATGCGTTTAGATTTGTAAGCGATTTCTATTCCAGAGTTACGCTACTACTTCAGTTACATAATGTACTGTGGTGCGGTCGCTGTGCTTCCTCTGTAGCACGTTTCCGAGGTTCAAGGCCCGGTAATAACACCAGTAGCTCGTGTTACGTAAACACTTCCTTGTCTACGACATCGCGAAGTGACGTACGATAAATGCTCTACCTTCTAGTATGTTCTATATTGTGTTTGTGGAAGAAGTACAGATTCAATTTTTTTTAAATTATGGATTGGCTTGCGTACAATATTATATTTTCCCTGCCAGGGGTATCACCCACGCGTTGCCAACCTTGAGACATGAAGTTGTTAAGTCTCCTGTGCCTGTAATTTCACCGGCTCCTATACCCTCCTAACCGAAACACAGTAATAAAAGTGCACTTACACGGCGGAATCAGATATGGTGGTAGTACTTCCCCGGGCGAACTCTGCACTAAGAGTAAAAGTTTTCTCGATCAAATAAGTACTACTATTAATTAATAATTTGTTCAAGATCATGCTATCCTAGTTACCTAACTTAGAACAAAGTCAACAACATTGCAAAAGTTAACACCGATCACTCACCCACCTACACAAGCGACGATGACGCTAGATGATGAACTTAGAACGTAAAATTCAAGGTTAACATTTGAGCAGGTAGGTTTGATGACTTGATTAAACTGATTTGTTATCTAATTAGGTACTATTAGGTGTTGTTATCGAATTGTAATTTATAGGTTAAGTAAACAACTATTAGTCTCGGTAATTCACGTTCACGTCACGTTCCCGAGGGATCTTAAGTTTTCCCGAGGTAAAAAGTATTTTATGTGTTAATCCAAGGTGTCAACTACCTGTATACCAAATTTCATCAAAATTGGTCCAGCCATTTGAGCGTGAAGAAGTAACAAACACACACACTCACAAAATTTCGCCTTTTCAATATTAGGTACTAGCTTCCGCCCCGCGGTTTCACCCACATTCCCGAGGATCTTAAGTTTTCCCGGGATAAAAAGTAACTTATGTGCTATTCCAGACTATAATCTATCTCTGTGTCAAATTTCATCCAGATCCGTTCTCTAGTTCTGGCGTGAAAGAGTAACATACATCCATCCATCCATCCAAACTTTCGCTTTTATAATATTATAGTAGGATTAAAGTGTGACAATATTACCAGTAACGATTCATAAAAATGCAAGTCACAAAATCACATTTTCCAAGCAAATAAACCAGAAAACTGTGTGATATCACTCGTGGTTAGGGGAAATGTTCATAATTAATTAATCAGCCTTTTGACACAGCATTCCGCATCCTGCTCCCTTACGAGTCACCATACTGCTACCATAAGGAAAACTTCACTTGCAGATGTTATGAATCTTAAAAGTGCGTGAGTAAGCAGATTCGAATCATATTCGAATCATATTCCCAGTAGACTTAATGACTCAGAGTGCAGATAAAGTCATTGACCCATCCTAAATCATTATCTAATACATCTGTTTTTTAGAGTTAAGTAATTTTTTTTCGCATCCGTATCCGGTCAGAAAGTGCGCAAACACAGTTTTCGCGGTTTCACCAAACAGAGGGCGCGCGGAACGCATACGCAAGTGAGCATGCGCGCGCGCCCATGCGAAAGCGCCACGCGCTTGGCATTGTAAACGAACGGAAGTTACAGGAACCAGTTGAGAACATTGACCTTATTCTTTCCTTAGATTGAAATGGGTATATGATTTTCATATCTACAATGTATTTTTTTATGTTAATATTCTTAAAAATAAAGATTTTTTTCTATATAGATGTTGTGTTTGGTCACTATCACGCCATCACGATGATGTGGGCTAAAGTGTCACAAAACCTAGCAGGGAACTGACTCTCAATTGTCACTGCGAAAACATACAGTTAAGAGTTTGGCGATATAAATAATACTAGCTTTTCCGTGCGGTTTCACCCGCGTTCCCGAGATAAAATATAGCCTATGTTACTCGGTGATGATGTAGCTTTTTAACGGTGAAAGAATTTTTAAAAACGGTCCAGTACTTTTTGAGCCAATTTGTTACAAACATACTTACATACAAATCTTTCCTCTTTATAATATTAGTATAGAAATATAGGTTATAGATCATTGTGCGGTCAACTTTTTCTTTATTTGATGAAACTATTTGGAATTATGAAATATAGGTTTTTTATGCCACTAAGGCGACAAACAAGCATACGGTCCGTCTGATAGTAAGTGGTTACCGTAGCCTATGAACGCTTGCAACACCAGAGGAGTCACTCCCTCGCTGTTAAATCTCATCACACCTTTCTTCAAGAACCCCATGCTGGGAAACTTATTCCACAACCTGAGTGTCAAATTAAATATTATAACATAACTAAACTTGTCATGTGAATTCCCTACCAATATTAACAAACGTGGTCGTAGGTTCGATTCCCACTCAGGATAGACATTTGTGAGCATGAACATGTCTGTTTGTCATGTAATTATCTACATAAGTATATATTTAGAAAAGAAAAGTAGTATATGTAGTATATCAGTTATCTGGCTTCCAAAGCACAAGCACTAGTTTGGGGTCAGATGGCCGTGTGTGGGGAATAATGTCCCAGAATATATTATTATTACTAATTCCTCATCTCAGTCAATGTCAAAGTCATAGCATAATTCTATGAGTACATACCTAATTAATATTCAATATGTATGCACCAAATTTATCATAATTATATATATTTTGTAGGAATATGAGGTTTCATGTTCTAACTATAGAGGCATTTATTTTACATTATTTAATCACAATCTCGCCATGATAAGTGATGATTTGGCCGAAGGTGAAAGACTCAAAGTCTAGAACAGAACTAGTGCTCAATTACAGCTGCTGGAACACACTGGTAGGGTCAAAGTCAAAGCCATTTATTCAGCTTAGGCCATAGAAAGGCACTTATGAACGTCGAAACTACTGAAGTTATCATCGATTCGAAAGTCGCCTTCAACTGAGAAGAACCGGCAAGAAACTCAGCAAGGTTAATTTTTTTATATATTTTGTTTTTTTTTTGCGACAGGTTTTCAACTAGCCAGGCGGGTACTACAAAGTATACTACCACCGTGCTATGGTTTCCTCTCGATGATTTCCTTCACGGATTTCTCAAACTCATCGTAGGATTCGAACCCACGTACTATAACACGGCATTTGACGTCACTACTTAACTTGATCCATAACATTATTCTTGTGAAAGTGTCATCGACCTTTTGTGATGTAACTTAGTACGTCTTGAATACGTAATATGCATTTAAATATATATCTTACTTTCTATTGAAGACAGTATTTAAACAACCTTCATGTTTGAACTCTCACTACGTGTTATCATCACTTTTAGGGTGTGGTGATTAAAAACCCTTTGAAATTTCCCAACGTCTAATAAACAATTGAAAATTCAAACTTGAAAAAATCAAATAAAATTAAAAGAACTAAACTAAAAATTCTGCTACAAACTTTGCTACGAAACCGTAGCACCCATACGAGTGACCAACACACACTTGGCCTGTTTTAGGTTTTATAATATTTCTTCAAATTTATCATTTTCTAGTACCCTGCGTTATATTAAAAGCTTTAAATATGACTGTATCCCCCCCTAACTATGAAAGGGGAAAAGTTCACCTTCAAGTTGAAATCTGTCACCAAGCACTATCGGTGTGTTCCGGCTCCTGCACTTGAGAGTCAGTTCCTGTGTTTCTCTGTGTACTTACCATGTTCGGCCACATAATCACTTACCATGGTAAGATTATGGTCAAATACTAAGTACAAAATAGAGAAAGAAAAATGAGAACTGCGATATCAAAAAGGTTTTTAAAAAGGCTTAAAAAAAACCATATAAATTGAAATATAATCATAATAATATGATGATATAAGCTATGCATATATGCACAGAAAACAATATAAGTTTATACGTTACGGCATCATGGGTGAACGACCTCCCTGACGCAAGAAGAAATGGTTTACGTAACTCGGATCGGGCCTTGAACCGAGCGAATATTACCAGACGATAATGTATCGATTTTACATATCGAGTATTTGCTCGATACACCACCATGAAAGCTGCAAGCGGCACGATGCTTTGTTTTTGAAAAGGAACCGTTAAATTCTTTTTTCATAAATAGAATGAAATATTAGACTTTTTTTCATGAGATGGGCCTGTGTCTAGCCACTTATCTGCCCATAAAAGGATGAAAACGAAGTCTAAAATAGGGCACGCTTGCCCAGAAGAAACCTATTTACTCTGACCTTGAAAGTTCCTAGAATGTAGGTGTCAGGAAACAGACGCCGCCGCCGGTTGCAAGTTCCACTCCTTTGCTATCCGCTTATAAATGAGGATGCAAAACTTTGTGTCCGTAAGTTTAAAATGTCAACAACGTTTGGATGGAAGATTTCTGGTGCCTTGTGGTTTGAAATAAAAATGAGGATGGCGCATTTCATTGAGGAGCCTCGGTCTACAAAAAATGTAAAATTAGATATATTTATTATGTAAAAGCCGTTAGTTATTCTTATGCCATGTCTGGAACATAGAAAAAGAAGTGTAGCCCATCTGGAAGCGAATCTCAACATTTTCTTTACCCTGAAAATGACCCACTAAATCCTAATCCAAATCGACTGTTCTCTAAATCAATTTCACTTTTAACAGAACCAGTGCGTAATAAACTTGTAATTTGACTTTTTCCTAAGTTATAATTGATGTTTCATTCCATGCGCGCGCGCAGTTCCTACCTCCACCGTTAAGTTCCTACCACTAGCGAGTTCCGAGGTTCAAGGCCCTCTAGTGAGTAACAGCGTTACGTAAACGCTTCCTCGCATTTAATTTTCTACTTACGTCACGTGACTGTAATCATAATTGCTACAATGTATACGTATAATACACAAGCACTGATTTAAAAAGTAAAGATAGGCCTGTCCAACCATTTTTTTTTTCAAATGTTCTTGTACCAATATTATAGAATGCCATCTGTTACATATTATCTGTTACCTTCTAATGTTTGTGTGTTTGCCGCTTTCATGGTGCGTTTGTGGTCAAAAAAATAAAATATAAATCAAAAAAATATAGGCTCGCTATATTTTTTTGATTTATATTTTATTCCTTTTTGTTGCGTGCGTGTATTGCATAAAGATATTTTATTTCATTTAGATCCTTAAAAAATTGTGGTAGAATGCTTTTGTATTTGTTCAGATTTGTTCTTGGTACCAATGCCATTGTGGCCCTAAAATAACATATTATGACCAACGTGACGGCGCAATAAAATATCTTATATTAGGTACACTATATCAAGTATGTATACCCGCTTTCATTCTTAACTTCCTATAATACTCGGTGGAGTTATGATATAATTTGTATGAAGTGGGCAGTTTTGTTTAATTGCCAATGTCTTAATCATAGGTTTAGATTAAGTTGTTGCCTTGATGTTGATAGCGGTTACCTGAAAAGCAAATCACGCAATAATTCAAGATAATTAGACAAGCGATTATTTTAGATGAAAATATTATTTTGAAACATTATTTAATTGAAATCTTTATGGTGACATAATTTTTATACAAGAAGCGTACAAAGTTTCTAAAAAAAAAACAACAAATCCTAAATTATAGGATTCAATCCCTTTGTCTCGATCAGAACGTGAAAATATTATGAGCAAATAAAAAAATATATTCCACAAACATAATATTAAGCGTTACATTTCCGTTACTAAAGCATCGCATAACACTCGCATGCGATGCGAGCTGCGCTGCGCAGGCGCACGGTAAATCACTTCCCCTAACGTTACGCAACAGGAAAGCGGGGAGGTGTGGCCGGACGCAGTGAAAGTGAGGTCAACGACCCACCCCGCGCAGCGAATGTCAATGCGAAGTGTGCGCACGCGTGGCGCAGGTAATTAGGTTACGTACATCTACCAACTTGTATGGAATTTTCAGTAGAGTGTTAGTTACTTTCTTTTGGTTGGCAGGCCTGATTGAGAGTCCAAAATAATTAAAGTGTCTTTTTAAATACAGAGCCCTGGTGGAAAATGCTGTGTGAAAGATTTCTAAATAATGATGATAGAGTTACTTATGTAACTTTATATTTTAATAAAGCGTACTTAAACCCTCAAGTTAAAAATCAGACGCAAAGCACCTACCGTTATTTTTCTTTTCATCATTATCATTATCATGAATATGTTTTGAAATATAAACATATCATCTAAATACACCCCAATATTACAGAGAGAAATAAACTAGATAGAGCCTGTAAAGAGTCTATAAAACGTAAAGTGGAGGAGGTTGACCAGGAATGCGGATCTTGGAAGAAGCCGGGTCGTAATGTCAGTAGGATACCGTTAATCAATCGTTTAGCTCTTAAACTGGGGTACGTAGTTGTTGTGTGTCACTATTACAAGTAACTATTAACTCATACTGTATGCCTCCTGCCTTGTATTTGACAGGCTGCCCACCAGCCTGTCAAATATGTCGTGGTTGGTAAGATACCCTGTCTATCACGCCGCAGGTCTTGGGTTGGATTCCCACTCAGGACAAACATTTGTGTGCATGAACATGTACATATTTACAAAAGAAAAGTAGTATATCAGTTATCTGGCTTCCATAGTACAAGCTCAGCTTAGTTTGGGGTCCGATGGCCGTGTGTGAGGAATAATGACCAAGAATATTTATTTATTTTTATAACCATAATCGCACAATGATAAGTAATGATGTGGCAGTTGGTGGTAAGTTCATAAAGCCTAGAAGGAAATGGCTCTCAAGTACAGCTTAGAGCACAATCGGAACACGAATTTTAGCAGTCGTCTATGGATATCTATATCTATACATATAATAAAACAGTAGAATTCGGTGTGTCTGTACATTGAAGAAAAGTAATAATAAAATAGAAAGGGGGTAACTAACGAAGTGTAATAAAACATAAACCAGCGATTTTTTTTATTATTTTCTGTCTGCCTGTCTATACTGGGTGACTTTTTAGTCACTGGCAATACTTGCAGGGGTGGTACTCATCAAAATGGACAACTTTTATTACAGGACTAACTGTGAAATCATGAAAAAATTATCAGCTGTGCCATACAAAATTTCAATACCTACTCGACCAAAATTATGAAGCAACCAATTTATTTTACGCGATATCAGAGTTAGCCTCATAATAAAAAGTTGTTCACATTGATGAGTACTTCCAACCCTGCAAGCATTGCCAGTGATAAAAAAAACACTGTATGTTTGTTCGCGCACATCTCCGGAACCACTGAACGGATTTTCATGTAGTTTTCACGGGTAGACAAAGTTATCATATAATTTAAAGATTTTTGGAATTTACTTTTATAAGTTACTGTTTGTTTTATCGAAATTGGCTAGCATAAGTAACTAATCATTTAGTAATCCAGGTGACCGCGATGTGGCGGCACCAACGCTCCGCCGCGGCGTACGCGCAGTGAAATGAGAAAGTGGCCTCAAATGCACTCCATGGTCCAGACTAGCTGCATAACGGTAAATACGATAGTTATATGTACATACAATAGTATGTACGTGTTTGTTTTGTGTTATTATTGTGTGTGTTGTTTGCGAACTGATTATGGAGTCTCAAGTACAATGATTTTTATATTAGACTATCTTCCGCCCCGTAGTTTCACCCGCGTTCCCGAGGGATCTTTTGTTTTCCCGGTATAAAAAGTAGCCTATAGCCTTTCTCGATAAATGGGCTATCCAACACTAAAATAATTTTTCAATTCGAACTTGTAGATCCTGAGATTAGCGCGTTCATCCAAACCAACAAATAAATTCTTCATCTTTATAATATTACTATAGATAAAATGGCGTTTTTACATGATAACCTCATGTGTCACGATGTAGCTGAAGATTATTAGCACAAAAAACCATACAAGCAAGTAGGATTATCCTTGAAATTATACTTAATGGAAAAAAACCCAACTTTGTCAGACTGTCCAAAAAATATATATAAAAAATGGAACCTTGCTGAGTTTTTTGCCGGTTCTTCTCAGTTGAAGGCGACTTCCGAATCGTTGGTAACTTCAGTAGTTTCGACGTTCATAAGTGCCCTTCTAGGGCCTAAACTGAATAAATGGCTTTGACTTTGATTTCCTCACCATGTTTTCATTCACCGAAAACTCAGGCTCATTGTAGTATTCGAACCCTCAATCTTTGTGACCGTAATTACGCCAATTATACTGATCTATCGTCCCCTTAAAATCTACTGACAGCAGAAGATAAATATTGTCACAAATTAGAAAATAGAAGTAGGTTCTGTATCAAACAACAATGTGACAAATACCTCAATATCTAATAAGAAAATGAGTGTGTCGCATAACGCGTATCGTTTTCCAATATAACATTACATCTCGAGTGTTCTCGAGCGATGAAAGTGTGTGGTAGAGGAAAAGTGGTGAAAATTATGGAATACTTCCCGCCGCGCGCGCGTGCCTTCTCACGATCACTGCTAGTTAGCCTTTTGCTACACAATGAGAGGCTATGCGATTTGTAAAATATTGGTTATATACGACATCCAAATAAAAAATATCTTCTCATTTATAAACAGCTTTATTTATCGGCAAAATCAGTAATACTATTTTGTGACTATGGATGTTTCTAACCCAATCACGCCGGTTATCTATTACACCGAAACATATTTAGATGGTTTAGAATAAATTCCGGTATAATATTAGATCGCTCAGGAATGAGGATAAAACCACGGGGCGGAAGCTAGTTCATCATCAATAGAAATTAATTATATTGTAATCGAAATATCGTTTTATTAGGTTTTGGTGCTGTAAAATAGTAAATTGTGTGTGTATCATCAACAAAAGAAGGCGCAACGGAGCATTTTAAATGCTCAGCGAAAATATCTCTACCGCTTCGCCTCGCCCAATATAACACACACCTTAGTTGCACGTTACCTTCTAGACTAATCCATTATTAAATCTGCAATTATATGCTATGAGATTCTTATTATTATCACTGTAAAGCTCATAATAGCTTGTATCAAATAACGGTGAGTTGAATGATGATCGATCATCACGTTATTTGTGATTTATTTATTGCGCCCGCGCCTCGCGCCTATAAAATGCGAATAGACATGTCTGTTCCGAATTGAATTTATTATGTAGGTAGGTGACGATTTTTTTTATGAATTATTCTATGGGGTACTAAAATTATTAGATCCACATTATAGCTATATTAGAAGAATTATTTGATTATAGATAGAGAAAAAAGATTACTTTTTTGATTAAGGCGAAGGAAGCAAGGTTTCCAATCTTAATATAAATACTAGAACTGTTTTGGATATTATAATATTAGAAGTACCTATAGTAAATATGATTAGTAAATTAGTTTTGAGACTCCGAAACGTAAAAATATATCTACAAATGACGCCAAGAAGGCTTTTTGTAATAAATAAAAGTTATCCAAAAAAACGTAATTTGCCATGACCTCATACAATGACACAAGATGGCGCCTGATAATCGCGCGGCAAAATCACAAAGCAAAATCAAGGAAAGTGTCACAGCTCCAGTGCAGTACACGTAACGCCAGTAACTGTGACCTCCTTGCGGTCACCTTTCCCCGGACTTTCACCGATTGTCTGACCTACTTGTGCGTGCAACATCTTTGTTATGTTGGCACAACTGGCACATTAGTGTTGACCGTGAACCGGTAATAAACCGCGCTTCACACCGGCTAATTAGAAATGTCTTTACCGTTAGCATTAAAAAATAACAATAATGACTAATGAAAATTAATTCTCATGAAAAATAATTTGCAGTTTGTTTTGTCCATTCTTTTTTATCTGAGATCTAGAAGCATCTTAATGTTATCTCTAAAGAAACAATAACAACAAATCGAGTGAAATCTTTGGCATTCATCTTGGCATACTTAAATAGAATTAATTTCATCTGTATTGTTCAATAAATTATTTCAAATAGAACGACATATGAGAATCAGCAACTAAGATCAGTACAGTACATACAATTTTTTTATACTCCTTACCATCCGAATGACCAAAATATCAATAAATTATATTGGCCTTTATACAGAGCTATGTGTAGAGAGTACAGGCTCTGTAGCTTGTACTATAGACAGAAAACTGTTGAACCATATTTACTACTTGTTAAATTGACAATTATACCCAAACTTGGAACAAAATATGCATGTTCATGTAAACAATTTTTTGTCTTGGAAGGGCATGGAACCTACGACCATAGCAGTCGGGAACCTATCCTCTTTGCCAACTTGCGCGTCATTTCCAAAGGGCAGTTTACATTTGTTAATGGCCCCAAACTAGGCAGAACGTCTTGAGATATAGGAATCAGCTTATATAAAACGCATGTATTAAATAAAACTGGATTCAAATATTGGAATAAGTTTTTAAACACAAATCTTGTACTCAAAAATTAATTCTTATTTTAATTATTCATTTCATTGTATTTTTTGTTCTTGTTTTTATTGTAAAATATAGTATAATATTGATAGTAAATACTAATATATTTCAAACAATTATAGTTGTTATTAGGTTTATTAACACCCAGTTTCTATATCTTTTGTAAAAAATCTATCACTGTCAATGGCGTACAAAATGGCAGAGATGGCAATAGTTTTGACCATAGATAAAATTTGAAAAATGAAAATAATATCAAATAGCTTTCGCCTCCAATTGAAACGGAGCTATATGTATGTACGATTATATCTAATTCTTCTTAGTAAACGTTAGTATTATCCGGCCCTTTCTAAGATCCGTCTCAGCTCACTCTACTCCACTTTGTCTGCAATACATCCATTACAGTAATTCCTTGGCTTCTAAGTCCGCCATCATCACGGCCCTTCTACTCTACTACGTTTAACTATTTTATGGCTGTTTGCACTAACTACTTATGCTTAACGCTTAACAAAAAGAAATATAACAATTTTACATGCTAGGAGTCTCCTAAATGTAATTGTAGATTTCGCTAATAATTCACTTATCACTAACATTTTGTTATTATTATGATAGGCTTTGTATTGAGGACTCACCAAGTGATGATGTGGTTTTAATTATTATAAACTGTAACTACAAACTGTTTTTAAATGAATGATCACGTTAGTGCTACATATATCGATCGCCTTTCTACATTGTCAAACAATATTCTAATGAGTCTGGGTGTAATTTAATGAATTATCACTTACCACGGTGAAGTTGTGGTCAAAGACACGATTCAATGTAAAAAAAAAAAACAAAGTAATAATTTAAATATGTTTAATATTCTATTTACTATGTATATGCCTGTATTTGACTATAATTTCACAGCGCTAAGTGATGATGTAGCCGGTAAGCATATGAAGCCTAGAAGGAACTGGCTTTGAAATACAGCTGCACCAGCTTGATGACAAATTTTCAACTTAAGAGGTAGTAGCCAACCAGGTTCTATACCGTGCTATGGTTTCCTCACGATGTTTTACCTTCACTGAATGCTCAAGCTCATTGTAGGATTCGTCAGGGCAATAATCGCTTTAAAAAAAGATGTATGACAATGCAAATATCATAAACATGAAGTAATACCACACAAACACGGGCGGCGACAGAGATGGCAATGCCACAATGAGTCGAAAGAGTGGCGGATGTCCCAGTTCCGACGTCCCGTTATCGGGAGAAAGTGGCAGACGGACCGACACGCGGGCTGCACTATGCAAATGATGCAATTATACGAGCTGTTTGATGTACCTGGAGTTAACATGGCGGTTATAGCTTCACGCGTTTTCAGGTGCAAATCTCGTAATGTCAGAGAATATATTAGGTTATTGGTTATTGGGACGGTACTAATTGCGTCTCTTTTCTGTTACATATCTCAACCCAGAAAGAATTATGCAAGTGCAGCTCCATCTATTATTGCTTGGTTTTTAATTTTCTAAAATATATTTTTGATAATCTCAAACACCTCAAGACTTCGAAGACATTTACACCGCTCATAATATCTTCGTGACGCTTTGGTCGTCCTTGATTCAGTCAAACGTTCTTATTGCGGACCATTAGGATGTGGAGTTGCAGCATGGAATCCTTCACAAAGATAAGAAAAGAACACATCAAGATCTGCAACACATTAGCTATGGCAACGCCATCAGTAGAGGTGCTGCAAAAGTCCATAGGTGAAGGTGATCACTAAGCATCAAGTGGATTAACTGAAAGCTTGTTAACCTTTCGACATAAAAAAAAATAATGACAGCTTCGCTCCTACTTTGCTAATTAGTCCATTCCTTACTAGATGTCCCAAAACTAATTCTATAGCTATGTAGGTATATTGTACACATATATTAATAAATGCTGACTCATATTACGAACACCATACATACAGTATCTACATATAACATAATATCTACTACTTCATGCAAATCTGACGTTCGGTAATTTCTTCTGTTCAAATATAGACCAATGTTAAATAAGTTGGGAGTTAAAAAACATCGACTATCAATTACATCATTTCTCCGCGAGCTGTGTACAGTTATGCGACTCGATTCAAAGAAGCAGAACGCAGCTTTCGAACATCGTCTAACAAGAATGATCTAACGTGACAAAGCGAAAAAATGATGCCACCCGCCATATTGGTGTAATGGCGGCCACAAAAAAACTAACGGAATAAAATACCTAACCGCCGAGCGGAGAAAGGCTTTCGATTGTCCCACATTTCACCGCACGCGAATCGTTACCGCGACTTCAAAATGGCTCAACAGTAACGTACCATCGACAATCAAACTAACAACCTTATTTCCATTATAGAAATGTCAAAGTCATCTGACGGGAAAATTGACGCTTGCTGCTTTTCGAAATTTAAACATCAACAGCGTTATTTACACGCAATAAATAAATATATGTACGTCTCGTTCTAATACTTTTATTGCGTATGACTATCTCGCTTGTTGTTCGACATTGAAAAAGAAAGCACTAGATTTTTTGCTGGCGACCATTTTACTCGAGAGTATGTCGAAGAAAGCTAAAATGCATGTGTGTAATATTAGAAACGTTGATTTAAAACACCGGTTGCACCGCATTAGAGTTAGTTGCATAAGAAAATTGCATTTTCCCGACGTTCGCTTTACGACATGTGGAAACAAAGGTTTCGCCTATGGATCATTAAGTCATTATCGATTTAAGTAATTAACTTAAAAACGTTAGTGTCTAGAAATAGCACGAACTAATTAATGATCATAGAGAAACTATAGAAATTAGACAAAATAACTAGATTTTATTAAAGATTGCTTAATATTTTATATCAGTAATAGGGAATGTGGTATTGCTATATTAAATAAATTATAAGTTCGGCATGGCGACATTACGATAGGATAACATTAACATAGCTGTGGGTGGCAGACTTTGTTTACTATTTAATTCGTTCCTATTAAATAAACTATCGTTTCATATCGATTCACAGTTGAACAACATACGTATATAGAAGCTGGACTTAAACGGATAGATGAAGTTGATTTTTCGCCTCGGAAAAACATGAAGAGCAATCCTAAATACCTGAAACCTTAGAGAAGCATTCACACTGTTGTTAAAACCCCTAATTGATTTTTAGAGAAACCTTTAATACCGTGATACGTATTATTCAAACATTCCATGATCGTTACAGCCAGTTAGTCCATAGTGAAGGTTTTAGAATAATGGAAGTCATCATCAACATCTACTGCTGGTCCTGGGTCTGTTTTGTTCTGATAGTTAAATAAATTCTGTAGAATTGGGTAGTTAGTTCTTGTATCTCACTAAATTATTCGGCAAGTTGGAGTTATCTGCAATTCTAACATCATCAGTTAAACAAACATTTTTCTTCTCAAATTCTTATCAAAAATTACGTAGGTAAAACATACAAATTTCAAAATTTTGCGCGTTCTGCCTTTGGATATAAAAAATAAATTGTATAGTTACTGCATTTTCACCTCATAGTTATCTACAAAATTATGTCAATACATCAACCACCTACTCATTCTCGACATATCCACCGAACTTGACCGCATAATAGCACTACAATTTACAAAGGCCCCCATTCACGATACAACAGAACAGTTCAAAACAAGAAACTTTCTTCTGCAACGTATACACGTGCCGTTACCGGTAAGTGTGACGCGGCCCAAAAACTTGCTCTAGATAAGCGGCTTGCGCGGATTTGCACAGAACAAAATGGCTGTCGGCCATTTCTCTTTATTACAACGAAGTGTTATGAACACTGGAAATTATGAATTGAATAACCATATACTTGTTGTTTGGATTTTTTGAGGAATTCTTGCTCATATTTTGTATTCAAGATCAAGACTTCACCAGCTATATCTTCTTCTTTTTTTTATACCACATTATCAGCAAACAAGCATACGGCCCGCCTGATGGAAACGGTAACTGCATCTACCATTGAGCGTAGTCACCTCCAAGGCTCGCAAGAAGTCTTGATCATGTAAATAGTGTAAATAAATAAAAACTGTCTTTTTCGTTTTGTTATTTAATAGTGAAGCTTCAGATTTTGATAGGTAGCTGGTGCACATTTTTCTTTAACTGCTAAAGACGCTTTAACATTTTCAATACCACCGAAAGGCATTAATTTGGAATCCCCATAAATATAATAATCCATCTCATAATAAATATGACATTATCCATCGTAACTTCAATTGTTTCATGACATTTTCTAAAGCATAGTAAATAGATAGTTCTTTTGTTTTTCTTTTGTGGTTATTTAGTGTAAAGAAAGTCGGCGCGCGCGCTCCAAATGATTAACAGATATTACGCGTTTCTATGGCAACTCGTGCAAAACTACATAATAAGGTTAAATGTAGTCATCGAACAAATACTTTTCTACGTATACGAGTCCAAAGGTATAACACTTTACAAATTTTATTTATCCTGTTTTAAACAATGCCACTGGACAGTTATTGTTATTTTTTCATTTTCAAAATATGGTCAGTCGGTATAGTTACCTACTAACACAATGAGTTCATGTGGCTACAATTTTAGAATTAACGAGTTATGGCATGATTACCTAACTAAATGCATGTTACTTTTGTGGTTTAGGTTATAACCAAAAACAGTGGGGATTTCAATGTAAGTAACCACACAGACTGATACACCCCACGTATCACACTTATTACTCTGTTAACTTCGTTTGAAGACGTTGATGGCCTACCAGAGCGAGGCAAAACTTCTATTCTTCATATTATTTATTTTAGTAAATTAATTGTTGATTTTATTCAATTCTATTCAATTTTTTTTTTCAATTCAATTCATTTATTTGTAAAAATGCAATTATAACAACTAAGTACAAGCACATTTTGCCATCAAGGCGTACAAATATTTAACATCAATACCAAAAATAAATACTTATATGAATGTACGAAATATATGTTACTAGATTCCGCCCCGCGGTTTCACCCGCGTTCCCCAGGGATCTTATGTTTTCCCGGGATAAAAAGTCTTCTCCATACCTTAGGCTACCTGCATACCAAATTTCATCGCGATCGGTTCAGCGGTTTAAGCGTGGAAAGGTAACAAACAAACAAACTCACTTTCGCATTTATAATATTATTATTGTTAGGAAGTTAGGATTAGGATAATTTAATTAATTGTCATTCATAAGAAAATAATAATATGTTACATTTGTCATTATAATCAACATTAGATATCACAAAATAAACTTAGTCAGATTAAATTTTTGGACATGGAAAAAATCATCATTCGTGTATAAATTGTAGACAAGAAGCCATTTACGTACATCAGTGCGGAATTTATTTATTTTAATATTTATTGGCAAACTATTAAAAATCCTTATACACATCATGTAAGAGCTTTTTTGGAACAATGCTGTGGAAATATTATGTTTCAATACGAGTCTATCCGGATTTCTGGTGTTTGTAGGACATAATTATGTCTTTTGCGATGCTAAATAAGTGATGATTATTTTTAACAAATACACAAAAGTCAAAAATGTACATGGAAGTAAAAGTGTACATTATTCTATTCCGTGTTCTTTATGTAAGCCGACGGTAATTTTTATTTTATTTGTTCAAATCGTAAATGTTTGTTCCAAACCCCACGGGACAGGCCTAGAAATAGAAACTGTATTTTTTTTTTGTTTTGGGAAATAAATATTATTAGGTATTATTATAAATTATCAAATCTGACTGGTAGTTCCAGAGAATAGTGCCTTTAAACAAAAAACTCTTCTCCTTTATTATATGTATTAGTATAAATAATGGTACATTCAATACATAGGTTTTCTTACCAAATATTACATTACTTTGTTGATTCATTGAACTCCATAACGGTTATACAAATATTATTCGGTATCGGTTTTTATACAAAACTGTATGTGGCCTGGATTGAGACTTTTTGTTGACATTTATCCAGAACCAGTCCAAAGAAAATCGGACATAGCTATTCTTATTTGATAGGTAGGTACATAAGCTAATGATAATGTTCCAATACTTACCTTCTTAATTCTTTAAAGCTTAACGAGATAAAACCCTAATTCCCTAAACTGCAATTTGTCGCAAACAACCTAACGTTCCCACGAATCACGCCAATCAATCAGGTAGGTAGGTAACAATGACTAATACTCTTAAATCTGCCAATAAAACTACATAATAAATAAATTGCTACATCCTACGTAACATTTTATAAGTAGGTACGTGACTTTGAAACGGCGACACGATAATTTCTCGTCTCAAAATCAGAAAGCGCGGCAAACTTACACCAGGCGCAGGCCTCTACCAGATCACCACAATTTTGCGCAAGTATCGCATTTTCCATCGCATTTAGCTGCATTCATTGATGTTTCCACGCACTGCAACTAAGAGAAAGCACGTGTAAGATAGGTAATGTATGTTATTTGAATGAATTATCACAATAAGGTTAGGAACAGAACCGGTTGTGGGATCGCGGCGAAAATGTTGTTAAGTCAATGTGGGTCACTGCCGCGCGTATAACGGCCTGCGCTCGATGTCCGACCGCGTAACGTTACGTGTGGGAAATTATTTGAATTTGGAACAACGCGCGCTTTTTTTTACATCTTTTATCGGGTTGCCAGTTGCCATTGTTCTTTTACCATTTATTGTGTTGGCTGACGGATCGCGATCTAGTTCAGCGGCGTTGTGATTACATTTTGTGATGGCAAACGTTTACCGTTATGGCATTCGGGGCCTGTTTGGGGCCGGATAGATTACCGTAATTATCTGTTACGTAGATTCATTTAACCGTTGTTGAGAAAGCTACTGATGATTCCAATGTATTATGTACCTGGTGAAAAAAACTAGTCATTTAGTGATAGAGATAGAGTAAAACTTAAACATGCTACTACTATAATAAGTTGGAAAAATATATAGCACCTTCATTTAACGAAATATAACAAGCATGCGCCGTGAACCATACATTTAGTTTCAACGCGTCCGGCTACGTGCCCTCTCTGCTTACTATAACTAGTCCCCCATTTTCTCCCTTAAAGGGTGTGAAAGAAAGCCTCCAGAGCAATTTCGAGACAACTTGTTTCTCCACTGCACTTGAAGAAACTCATAATTAACCTTTCTGTCATATTGTCATGTTGGTACCAGTTTTTATGGCACAAACATTGAGAGCCTTCGTCTATCATCAAAATTGATGACTTTACCAGCATCAACGTGTCAAGTGACTAAATCATTAGTCATAAACAGAGGTTATATTCATGTCAGACAGCTTTATTGGTGTTCTAACGGTATCCTATCAATAAGCACCCACTCAGCCAATGCCAACTTTCCCTGGTTTAGATCTGAGCATGTTAGATACATGGGCTTTGTAGACTTGATCTCATGTCTTTAATACCGTTGCTGCTAATTTCTGCAAGCTCTGTTTAGTTTGGAATCAGATGGCCGTGTGAAGTATGTCTGATGGATATTAAATAGAGTACGTACTATGATAGAAGGTACTTCGAAGTATTATCATAAGTCTTTTGCCAGAGGGCACTTAAAATCATGAGGAAACTATCCCACAATGGAAGGATACTTGGCCGCCTGGCTGGCAGGCTACCACCGCAGTTCCAGATAAGATCCACCTTCTAGGCTTGTAATGGTTGACAACACATTTCTTGGTGAGATTGGGCTCAAATTAATTGTAGCCACACCCGTGTTCCCGAGGGATCCCGGGATAAAAAGTGGCCTTCCTCGATAAATGGGCTATCTAACACTGAAATAATTTTTCAAATCGAACCAGTAGTTCCTGAGATTAGCGTGTCCAAACAAACAAACAAACTCTTCAGCTTTATAATATTAGCATAGATTAAATAAGTTTGTATCAAGACTGCGCACAGGCAGTACAATGCAACGAGCACAGTGCGCTTGCGCTTAACAGTAGCTTTCACTGCAGTCCGCAAGATCACGGCTGCCTTCCTACAGTGTGCAGTGTGCACTCAGCGCTCCGCTCCGTAATTGATCAATTATTTTGCAACTCCTCTAATTAACGTTACAATTTGCTTTTGCGTTTAGAAATGGTGTTAGGGTAAAGATAATCTGTTTTGAAGGGAAAGAGACTTTTCTAGAGGCAATTTATCTGATTAAATTACTACATTATATTTTTTTACAGTAAGAGAAAATATAAAGGGACACTGACGTGCCCCTTCATACCGATACTTACCAAGAATAAAGAGAGGATCGTAAAACATCCTAACTAATATTATAAATATGAATGTGAGTTTGTTTGTTTGATACCTTCACGCTTAATCCACTGAAAAGTTCGCAGATTGCCTATGGTATGGAGAGGGACATACGCTACTTTATTTTTTCGAGAACGAGGGTGAAACCCAGCTAGTAATGCATATATTTTTTAATGACGATAAGGCAGCGCGGTGCCGGCACTTGGAAATTAGATCTTCCATAAACTAAATAATATCTGCGTTCGAAGCCTAGATTTGTCGCGTTATGGATTATAGGGCTAGTTCTCAATTTTTTCTCGTCATGGAAGCCTAAAGTTGAGCGATGGTTAAGCGCCATTTCTATATAATTTGTTTGTGGCCAAAGTGACGGAACGGGGGAAAGGAAAACACGTTACCAACCACTAAACTGTTAAAATAATTATTATTTAATTTTATTGCAAATTTACGCAAATTATCGTCAATATGCTAAAAACCCACATACAACACAATTTATCGTCGATTATTTACAGTTATTCTCGTGAAGGTATTTATTGCAAATTTCAAATTTGGAACATCTACGCATCAACCGTCATCGTATAACTTTTTTGCTGCTATTATGGCCATATATCTCGATTTTATGCCAGTGTTATTTATCTACTTCTAAAATCTTTACTTTCTGAGTTACGTATCAAAAACTTATGGCAAATGGAAGCTTACTAGTAAAATACGATACATAGATTCCCATTTGTAACCGACTGCGCCAGAAGAAGGGTTATGTTTTTTTTTTAAGATGCTAACAGAAGAAACATACCTATAACTATAAATACCCTGCCAAAACTTATACCATTCCCAGAAAAGATTAAAAAGATAATAAAATAATATAAAATCTATACTAATCTATACTAATATTATAAAGCTGAATAGTTTGTTTGTTTGTTTGAACGCTCTAATCTCAGGAACGTTCGATTTGAAAAATTATTTCAGTGTTGGATAGCCCATTTATCGAGGAAGGCTATAGGCTACTTTTTATCCCGGGAAAACACAAGCTCCCACGGGAACGCGAAGTTATTAATATGCCTAAATAAAGAACTATATTATTATTTACCAACATCTAAATTAATCTGAGAGCTCAAACATGAGCTTGTCTTGGAACAGATTACAGGAATATTCGAGGGGAAAACCAGGCGTACAATAATTTCCATATTACAATAACCAGTCAACTATTTCCCTTATTTATACCTATGTATTGGTAAATATATAAACATAATTTCCTATATCAAAAAGAAATTTTTCCGGTCTTACACGTAATATTACCGTAAAAGTTTAACAACTGACTTTCCGCGCGCGTAACTGACAATGGCATTGCGTGCGTATACGCAACACACACACACATTGATACCACACGCACACGCTTACATTAATGTCTGTAAAATGATGAAAGTATTACGCATCCCCTCCTTTGCACTCTCTTACTCACACTCGCAAAATTATGTGTATTAACGCTTGTTATAAGGCTTTATACGCACTTATAATGGTACCAGCTATAGTATTATTATAATTTATCATTATTAACCTTAAAAAATGGGGTTTTAATTTAGGTAATTAATCTTAAGATGGGTCTGCACATATCCTTTATATGGTAGAGCTTTAATATGGATAAAATTATATTATTATTTTATTCATTCAATTTAAATCGCTACCCATAAGACACAAATAATTGTCAGTTATTTATGGACAAAATAATTACATGACATAATTTTAACATCACCTGACGAAAGCTTGTTGTAAGGCTGAAAGTGTGTTTGGAGCTTTACACAAACACACTGACATTCATTATCTATGAAGACGAGTCACGCACACTCACGCTGTGACATACACAGTGTACGTATACATCGTTAGCATGTGCGCGTAAAGAAAGGTGTTTTGCTAGGTGAAATGGGCACAGATTGTCTCTGACTTAGTTAAACGGAGCGGACGATTAATCGCACGATTTAATGTATACGACTTTATTGACATATCGGTCAATCCGGTCGTAACTGCGCACGCGGTCTTTATTGAGATTAAAAATTTGGTAATTACTTTTAACTGATTTAAAGCTTCATAACTTAACATGGTGAAATTGTGAACAAATACAGGCTTATACCTAGGTAGTAAAAAAATACTTTTGAAAATCTCTCAAATAACTGAAACATTCTTACCATTATTGCAACCTACTTTCTTATCAAGTTAGAGGTTGTAATTTAATTGCTATAGGTATTGAGTTCGTATTTAGGTTATCATTGTAAGCAGTTGTCAACAAATAATTGTAAAAAGTAGGTAGGTACAATACGTCGACTTTTTCTCCGCTCTAGTTTACGAGCAATAAGTACCTAGTTGATGGATAGTTGATGGCTTTAGTATAACAATGACAGTACCAATAAGTAAGAGATGTTTCCTTATAGTTTTTACGACGAGACACCTAAAAAACATAGAATTCCATGAATCGCGAGTCAAGTTATTAATTTTCTTTTCTTTATAAAACTTGTCTTTGATTTATATTCAACTGTACCACATCGGTATTCCCGCAGCCCTACGACGAGGAGCTCTTCAAAAAGGGCGTGAAGAGCTCGGCTAGACTTTGGCAATACCTGTATTTGCTCGGTGGTAGGGTACTTTGTAGTACCCGCCTGGTTGTAAAGTTGAAAATCTGTCGCCAAACACCTATTGGTGTGTTCCTGCAGCTGCACTTGAGAGACAGATCCTTCTAGGCTTTGTGTGCTTACCACCTTCGGCCACATCATCACCTACCATAGTGAGATTGTGGTCAAACACAAGCCTATACAAAGTAAAAAAAAAAAAATACCCCTAGTATTCAAAATGACTATGGTGTCGGTGACCACTTACCATCAGGTAGACTGGCTGCCTGCTTGTCAACCTTATGACACAATCTGTCACGGTATCAGCGGCCGACCCCACTTATGGCAGTTTTCTCCGGCCGGCCGGCGGCGGCGGTGCATGCAGTGAAAGGGCCTACCGACTGACTCCAAACTTCTAGAAACATCCACGAGAACGTAGCTTATCTATTACATATTTTTATTAATAACTAGTTTCCATGGTTCCGAGGGATCTAATGTTTTGCTGGAATAAAAAGTATCCTATAATAATATTATGTTATTCCAGAGTAAGTACCTAATATTTTCTGGGCAAAATTCATACCAATCGGTACAGTTGTACGGCATGATTGAGTAACAAAAATACATATACACAAACGTTCATCAAATTCAAATTCAAAGAGTTGAAGCTGAAGAGTTTGTTTGTTTGTTTGAACGCGCTAATCTCAGGAACTACGGGTTCGATTTGAAAAAATATTTCATTTATCGAGGAAGGCTATATGCTACTTTTTATCCCAGGAAAACACAAGATCCCTCGGGAACGCGGGTGAAACCGCGAGGCGGAAGCTGGTATTAAATATTAGGAAATAGGAAGACTGATTGACATTGATTTAATTAAAAAGCGTGAGTGGTGGCGAAGGCATCTAACTACGATACCTATCGACATGTATGATGCAGGTTCTTGACTCCAGTTTTCATTGGTTAAAAACATCGTCAGGAAACCTACAATTACAAAATTTAAAAAAAAAAAAACCTTCGTGCGTGCCAAGAGTGCCAATCTGTACAAGACCCGCGTTGTTAGGAAGCTCCACCGTAGCAGACCTATGAGCTTATAATTTGTAATAAAAAAAAAATAAAAAAAAAACTCCTGTAAATTATAAAATTCTCTATTTGTTCTGGGGCCTTATCAGCCTTTCCCAACCACTCCATTACGAATACTGCACTGAACCAAACAAGTTAGCCTATTCTTCGATCACACTAACAACTGAACCTCCATTCATGAACAGCCAAGAACAACATGCAAATAAACACACAAACGTAAACATTACTTACATAAACATGAAACAAGCGTGACCCAGAACTTGAGAGAAAGGTCTAGTACACCCCCCATGCTTCACCTCCCCCCGCTGCAACCGGCGGACCTTACGGGGCTACTTTTGCATCTCAATTTTATGACACTGCGCAGCGATATCTATGAAGTATGTAGAGATGATAATACCGCACCGTTTTTTTCGTTTACTCCTAAGATATTTATAAAAGACATGATTAAGGTGAAGAATGAACTAGGTACCTACTGGTGACTCAAGACCATTTCATGACAATCTATAGGCCTATTTTTACTGAGAAAAGTGAAAATTTATCAATGATGATCTCTATCACTTGATATCTGCTATCGTTACAGATAAATATTAAGTTAAATGCTTTGACAGAAATAAGTGCCTCCTAATAAAGGTATGTTAGCAAATTCAAACTATTCCACTTAATTTCGTGAAATATACAGGCGTCTCACGACTTTGAAAATTAGCAACCAAGAAATTTACAACCCTCAAGGGATCGAAAATCCGACGCCAAACGCTTATGATCATGAATATTACAGAACACACTAAAATGTTCCTCTGTCACACCCCAACATGTCCATGAGGACGTGAAAGCGGGCCCTATCGTAGCTTTCGCTTCACCGCCTAGTTGCCCTGCTGCACGCGCCGTCGGCGTGCAATGCCATGATCCACACGAAGGCCCTGCAACTGCCCTGTGTGAATTATAAGATATATCTTAAAGTACAAAGCCGTATTGTGGCTTATTGGCTACGCTCACGACATCTAGAGGAGTTGGGTGGGTGGAATAGTAGCTAAGTTTTCCGTCCCAATAGGTCGTGTTATATCAGAACGTGACGACAAAATTGGATGCAAAAGCATCTATATACGAAGATGCCACTACTGATCTTTTAGTAAAGGACAACATCGTGATGAAAATACATTCATAGTTTAGTACTAGTCTGAGTTGGCTACTCAAGATGAAAATACGATCTCATATACAGCAGCTGCACTTGAGATCCAGTTCCCTTTTAAGGTAAGCGTCCGCTTTAGCGTAAGCGTAAGCTTTGTGTTCACGGCAACATAAAAGTTAATGTCGTTAATACCATCGCAAACCAAATACAAGATCAAGACAAAGTGCACGAATAAGATCGAGAATCCACCGAGATCGTTGGAAGAGAAAATTATTAGAGTAGACCTCGTGCAAACGCCCGAGCACGAGATATTACCATAGTAGGATATTATTGAGTTTATTAGCGCAGTATTACCATAGTACTATATCTATTCCTTGGTATTATAGGCCACACAAATGGTAGCAAGCAAGCTAATGACATTTGACGGTACATAGGAGTTGGCTGAGGATGAACATAAAAATGCTAAATGGTGCTGAATTAAAACTGCTAGCACCATCTGGCAACTAGCACCATCAACATAATATGGTTAGTATTTTCATTCTTTTATTTCGCAATAGAGCCATCTAGTCGTAGAATTTGGACTTCGATGTTGGTATGATTTTATCCTAAGATTTTATCTGTTTATTTAAACAATTTTATTGAAATTTTTTTTTGTTTAATAGTTAAGATATTTATATATATTTTTGTACATTTTTACAACCTTACTTTATATACATAGGTGCCCTTAGTCCAAATAAAACCATACCTTTTTCTATATGGCAATATCAAGGAGTAGCATACATGCCTGATTGAATAGATTTTTTTAGTGTTACCACCCAAACCAGGTCAAGGAAGTGCAGCAGAAAACTATTTGCCAATTTTTTTGTTATTTTTGTTAGTGCAATTATGTAAATCATTGATTTTATATTGTTTTTTTAATTAAACGGCAGTGATATAAAGAAGACACGTACAAATTATGTTTGTGTAAAAGTGCATGTGGAAATGGGAGGTGAGAAGAAAAATAGGCGGTGTGACAGCAGAAAATACCGCATAGAGGATTACTGCTAGATAATAATCAATTTAGCCTTTATTCAGTCATTAATTTACACAGTATGACTAATAGAAGTATAAGGGAGGCATTTGCGAGAGTTGCATTTGCGATATCCATCAAAAATAATCGTCATAACATTTGACCCAGTTACGGAACCGTGTGCGTTGACCTATTGGATGTGAATGCGGACTAAAGCACGATGTTATTTTTAGGATACAGCTTTGCAGATAATTAAATATTTATAGATGCTGTTCGTGATACTGAACAGCGAAACAAATAACAGATGAAAGTATCCGTGACCTTTTCCATTCGCTGAGTGGTAAGTTCTTTCTTTGTTTCATTGAAATCTTCCGCGAAATGGAATGCGAATTTCAAATATAAATTTTCTTGCTGTCATGAAATAGACATCTCAAATAAAATGTTTTCTTTTTATTATAAATATATTATTGTAACTAGATAAGCCTCCTTTTGGCAGTCTACTAAATATAATACTATAACAAAAATAAACATAGGTACCATCTGATACATATAATTATGGCACTCCTGCATTTAATATCAGCTAATTTATTATTTATGTAACATAAGTGTAATATATTTTCAGGTACATCAGTTGTAGGTAGAAGGACCCCATAATTATAAAATTAATGAAATATTAACTAAAGAAATAGTCAAAAATAAAATGGACATGGAAATGAAACACTAAATAGAAAACAACTTCCTTCAGAGGGATCAATTTATTGATAGCATTTTATTTGTTATAAATAAAACATAATTTTTTTCCCCTATGAAAGTAGAGCATACTATTTACTGGTTGTGAACAATGCACCACACAACAGAAATAAAAAGAACATTCTAAATTTAAAAATTTCAGGGCATATCATCTTTTGTAGTGAAATAACTGGCTGCATGGTGTTACCATTGCCAAAAATCGTGCCAAAATAGAATGTATTTCATACAATAAATACTACAATGGTTACTTAGGAGTTGAAAATATTAAAGTAACACAAGACAATATGGTATTATTTGACTGAATTGTAATAAGGGTGAAGGTTTGTACCAGGGCCATAAGCCCTAAGGCCGGAGTGACACTCGGCAGTGATGAAGAAGCAAAATGTCCGCACTCTATCGTTAATTGTGTGCACATTTACATACTTGCTAGTTGGTGCTGCTGTTTTTGATGCATTGGAGTCTAAAACGGAGAAGAGTCGATTTGAGGCACTTCAAGGTGTGTATCTATTTGTTATAAAACTTCACAACATTGCTAAACTACAATGTATTTAAATTAAACATAATAATATTGCTTTATATTGACTTTTGTTTTAATTTATTTATAAAAATGTATTTAAAAATCTATTTGATAACTTTGTTGTTTTATAACTATTTAAATAATTAATAATGCCAAGTATGATAAATAAATTATAATTAAATAAAATAAAATTCATATAATGTGCAACTCTTTGTTAAAATTATTGTTTATATTTTAATTAACATTTCTAAAAATTAGCACTTGTTTTGTCACACAAGAACTAAACCTTTAGCTGTGCACAATAAAGTGCATTATTCTTGTTATACAGACTACAAGCTATGTGAATGATAAATACGAAATAACTTAGTCAGATAATATTTTATCTAATTTATGAATGTATATTATAATAATATCTGTATCAAATATAAAAATGTTTTTTTTTTCCAATATTACAATTATGTTACAAAAATGTAAGCACTTACACTATTTTTTTTTGCGTCCAGCAATCGAAAGCATTCTAATAGGGAAATACAATATCTCCGAAGACGACTTCCGCGTGATGGAGACAGTGGTGCTCAAGTCTGAGCCGCACAAGGCTGGTCAGCAGTGGAAGTTCACCGGCGCCTTTTATTATGCCACCACTGTGCTCACCACTATAGGTAAGGGAACTACCCTTAAAAATCCATCTTCATCAGGCTACTAACATCTAGGACAAACGCATTTCCCAACATGTGCCACTCACACAGATATCTTACGAGGCATCCATAAATAACTACACTAATACTACACAGGGCTGATATTTGACTACCCTACTGACACTATTGTTGACCCACCGCTCTTCTAATGTGACCCTTAGTGACCCTTAGTCACTAGAAGATGAACACCTTGTCGGTGATAAAAGTTCTATTACCGTGTTTTTCTAGCTTAACTAATTATATTATTACTAAGGTGGTCCTTATTTATTTTGAGGAACATTTCTTGCGTTTTCATTTATTACGTCAATTTCATGCGCCTATGAGACATAATTTTGTGATTTGCGCCTACAGCGCATAGCGTATGGTTAAAAATCCATAACAGTTTAGATTAGCAGCTCTTAGCTGTCCATCAGAAATATCTAATATACATAAAATTTGGTTAACTATTAAAATTTCTAATAAATGTAACATTGTTTAGGTTACGGCCACTCAACGCCAGCAACGATAGGCGGGAAGTTGTTCACAATGTTCTATGCTATAGTTGGCATCCCGCTCGGACTGATCATGTTCCAGAGCATCGGTGAACGTGTCAACAGACTTAGCAGGTCAGTAACGCAGCCTGCCTTGTTGTATTTCGAGAATTATAAAAGTTTCAGAAACTACTTATATTCAAGATATAATGTCATCATCATCATCTCAGCCGCAAGACGTCCACTGCTGGACATAAGCCTCCTCTAAGGATCTCCAATAGGATCGGTCTTAGGCGGCCTGCATCCAGCGTTTTCCGACGACCTTTATAAGGTCGTCTGTCTACCTTGTAAACGGACGTCCTACGCTGCGCTTGTCGGTCCGTGGCCGCGTGGTCTCCACTTCTTGGTCTTATAAGGTTGATATGTGCGCCAATTAAGAGACACCTAAATTACTGTATAAAATATAGTAAATGCTCTTTATCTCGTAAATCTAGCCTATATACTATTGGAGATCCTTATGGGAAGCCTATGTCCAGCAGTGGACGTCTTGCGGCTGAGATTATGATAATGATATACTGGATTCTTACAGTGACCGCAACGCGCTACTGATACTCATGGTGTCGAAATCGTATGCTGGTTTCCCACTTTAATAGTAAAAAAAGTCAAGTGATTAAATAACGTACTCATTGATATTCTTAATTACAAACAATTTAATTAATACTACCATTATATTTCCAACAGTGTAATAATAAAATCGTTAAAGCGCACGATGCACTTCAAACAAATAAATGCATCAGAAGTGGACCTAATATGTGTGGTGACGATATTATCATCGCTGACTATAGCCGGTGGGGCTGCTGCTTTCTCCAAGTTCGAGGGGTGGAGCTACTTCGACAGTGTATACTATTGCTTCATTACACTTACTACTATCGGTAAGTAAAACTAGCGTCATAGTAAGATCATGTAGTCGTAAGACTTAGTCAGTTTTCTTTTATATGTATAGATGACGGGCCGGTTGGCGTGGTTGGTAAGATACCCTATCTATCACACCGCAGGTCGTGGGTTTGATTCCCACTTGTTGTGTGCATGAACATGTATGTTTGTCCTATGTCTGGGTGTAATTATCTATATATGTATGTATTTACAAAAGAAAAGTAGTACATGTAGTATATCAGTTATCTGGCTTCCATAGTACAAGCTCTGCTTAGTTTAGGGTCAGATGGCCGTGTGTGAGGAATAATGTCCCAGAATATTTATTTATTTAGATACTGGGTGGATATTTTGAGTTGGCATATTTCATACCTATGTTAGGTTGGTCATGCTGCATAACTTTTTCTTTGAGATCAACTCTGAATTTGTGAAAAAGTTTTTTTTTTTTTCAATCATGATACTCGATCAAACTTGACCATGATAACTTTGTTTTTTTTTTCGCGATTGCAAAGTTGGTCTGATAACAAAAGGTAGTTCAATATGACCAAAAACTTTTTTGAACCAGTAGCCTTATTATGGGTTTTGCAAAGGTCGCCAACACATTGGCAATTCCTTGTGGACCGATTGCATCGCTTGAGGACCGTCTACCTACTTGTCAGCCTGCAGAAATAAGAATTAAAACTTAACAATTTTATACAGTATATTAAACAAGATGTATTTCCCAAAGGCTTCGGCGACATGGTCGCATTACAAAAGGACAACGCCCTAAACCGCAAGCCGTCGTACGTGATGTTTGCGTTGATATTCATACTGTTCGGGCTGGCGATAGTGGCTGCCTGTCTCAACTTGTTGGTGCTGCGCTTTGTCACCATGAACACTGAGGACGAGAAGCGGGACCAGCAACAAGCTGAACAGGTATATAAATCATCATATAGTGCCAGCTCAAAGTCGTGGCTCGTACCGAAAATACCAAATATATATTTTTTCTAAATAGGACTGTAGTTTCCAAGATTAGCGCGTTCAAACATACAAACTTTTGAGCTTTTTAATATTATCTGACTATGTTTAAGATTTCCCTTTAAAAAAATACATCCCAGCCGATGAGAACTGTTTGTGTTACTAAATGCATTCCGAACCTAAATCTTGGTGAAATTGCAATGGCGAAACTGACTCTGATCATGTTTGTTGTCAGGCGCAGCAAGTGGCTGTACGTTTGGAAGGAGATGTGATCACGGCAGACGGAGAAGTGCTGCGAGGAGTGTCTCGTGGGACCAGGTTACCGGCTGCTGCTAGAGGTAACATCAGCTTCCAACCTTATTTACACCTTCAGTTAGTTACCTTATCTGACATCATATAATTTATGGGTTCAATTGACAATCAGCACTAATATTTGTATGTCAGTTTGTTCTGGATGTTGTTATATATCCCTAAATTATTGAGTAGGTACTAGCTTCCGCCCCGCGGTTTCACTCGCTTTCCCGAGGGATGTTACAATTTTTTAATATTTTCTCACCATTTAAACTTTCCCTGGACTTCCACAAATATTTTAAAACCAAAATTAGCCAAATCGGTTCAGCCGTTCTCGAGTTTTAGCGAGACTAACGAACGGCAATATTTTTTTATAGATTTATATTATAGAAGATAGATAGTTCTGCAGATTTGCTCACAATATTTTCATCAAAGGAAATTGAACCTTATTCCCAGCTGATACGGTTCTATCAAAATTATCATCAGTTCTGCACCCCTGTCATTTGTTTCATTAATGTTTTTTGTTTATAATATCTCCTTATTGTCTAGGTGACGCCTCATTGGTTCCTCTATATGTGGATGAGGAATACGCGCCGAGTGTGTGCAGTTGTTCTTGCAACTGTTTCGGTCCAAACAAGTGAGTAGACATTCATATTTCTACATAAAACATACAATAATTACATTAAAAATAATAATTTGAAATGTATTTGTAACTATACCATCCATTTCTTAGGGGTATCGAGTATGGATTCCATTTCATAAGGTCTGCTTTTTCCGTCATAATTAGTGCTTTAATTTTTTGACTGTTGTGTAATACAAAGAGCTCTAAGAACATTGCTATGTTTTGGTTCTGAGATTATTCGATGTTTGTCCGTGATTGTTGTACCAAATTGAGGTTATAAACGACTATTTGTTAAATTTGTGTAACGTTACAGGTCGATACCATACCGCGACCCACTATCACCAGTTCCACCGACCAACATCAAGCAGATCAAATCTAAAAACTACCGAGAATTAGGTGGTCTACCGCGCTACATAGAAAAGTCCTCTTCAAAGAACCGTTCACAGTCCCTCAGGCTCAACTCGGCCTCAGGGTACCTCTACATGAATGCCAAGGCCAACGACTTCCAACTAGACCCTGAAGACTTTAGGGAAATGGTCGCCAAGAGACGCGACCAGCTCCGACGCGGCATGATGATGTACGAAATGAGCAACAACAACGAACAATACCTCAATCCGTACAGACATAGCCTCAGCACCCGCGTGGAGACCAGCCCACACAGCTCCTCGCTATACTCAATGAATATCAGGTCTGAGAACCGAAGCAACGACCCCTTGGTAGACGATTATGACTCTGAAAAGTCCAGTTACGCACGGAAGAAGTTAATGAAGAACATAGCGAGGAATACCAGCAACAAACGCATGGAGAATTACTTCTATGATGATGCAGTCTTGCATTTTGATGATGAATATGCTTTTGATGGATCAATTCTATTTGCTAAACGGAGAAAATCTATAGATGGTAATTGGGAAGACTTTACCTGTGAAATGCCAAAGAACCAGTACGGAGCTGATCAAGTGTCGAATGATGGCAGCTACGGATACTACCTACCTGATGATGAAGAGCAAGAACAATACTTTATTAACGATACGCTCACGTTCAACCTGCCTCCTCACAGGGCAAGCATTTAGTGTCAGTGTTGTGAATCGGTGCCAAACAGTGACAGTCGTGCCAACTTAGGTTAGTAGTAAGAAATTTATAAATAAGTGGGCCAATTAAAACTACGTTGATAAATAGATAATGATGAACTTTTACAATTTTGCGGTAGTTTCGACAATTTGAAAGTAATAGCTTTTACACATAGTTATTAGATAGTGGGCGCGTTTCCTTTCGATTCTAATAAATACTGAGCTTTGGCTTCCTTGTAGATATTGTAATATACAGTTTGAACGGTCACTAAGTGTGCGGTTAACATTTGAACTGTGTTGCCAGCTATTTAAATCCAAATAATGGATATCCCTCCCTTAGTTGCGCTTATTGCTAGTCAAAATAATATTCGAAAGTTTTCTGCTTAAATTTTTGGTCGGTTTATTTGATAGTTTCTAAAATAATACGAAATTATGCTGTAGGCATCGGTAACGCTAAAACTTTCAAGTCCTTGGGGATTGATAAAAAAAAATCGCCAAAACAATTTTGGCCAAAAATCATTGTAAAAGATTTTATTGTATTGAAGGCTCTATAAATTAATTGGTCGTTGGAAATACTGCAACTGAATAATATTTGGTGAAAAAAAAAATATTGACTTCAAAAACAAATCTAATTATATATTTCAGCTGCTGAAATTGCTGTTATTTTTACATAAATTGTTATGTGTTTTATTTATTGGTTTAACCATTGATTATATTTATGGTTTAACCATGTTTTATGAAGCTAAAAGCAGTGCAGTAAAACTGATGGGATATGAAAGTTCTCTTCAAATCATGACGGACAAAAAAAAGATTATTTATTGGTGTGTTCAAAATACCATAACATTATACAGGTTATAAGAATTATAAGCTAATATCCCATTATAGGTATGATTAATTCATACATAAGTTACAAGTTTTAATGAATTAATGTCTTAAGCCCGGTAAGTCAGTAAATAATTGTAATTATATCAATAAATCTACGTACTAACGTTCAGAAAACGTGTTAAAAGGGTTGCAATCGTGCGGTCACACGTTAAAAACTCAGCTTTTTATCTTTATTATGCCAACCTACTTAAAAAGCTCAAAACTAACTTATTAAGTGTTATTATTTAAGTTAAAACCAGTGCTTTCAAATGTGTTTTTATAATTCTCATTCTCTTGCAAGGGATGTTTGTAATTTTTTAAACACCCTATATAATAAGTTTGCTATGAAATCACGATCTAGTCATGACATAGTCGTTATACAACTGTTATTAATTTAATTATTTTTTAAGGCTTGTGATATCATTTAATTATTATAAACAGTTTTGTTCTTCCTTACGTTTTCCTTTTCGCCGTCAAGCATCTTTATATTAATTTAAGGAAACGTACCGTGACTCACTCTGTATAATCTGAACAAAAACTGATGGCGAAAAGGAGAAATTACATGGTTAATATAAGGTACAACGTAGTAAAAAAGTAAATGCGCGGTGCGGGAGAAGAAATTACAATGGTTGGATGATCTTTGTGGAAGTCATTCCCGATTTCTCTTTTCTTCGACGATTTTCTCTAAGCGTTATGAAATTAACAAAACTCTTCAATATTGTATTGAACACTGAACCATCTGATAACTACTATGTAGGACCAATCAATGGTTCCAAATAGGCGTTCATTCCTGTTGTAGTTGTAGCACTCTTCTCCCACACTGCGTTCATTCCAAACCATCACAATTGAATGGTTATACCTTTAATTAGTTATATCTTAGCTATCTCTATAAAGTAGACTCAATATCTTCAGTATTAATTTGTTCTGTGATATTTTGTTTATGTTTTGTTGTTATATAGTTTTAATAGACTGATTTACCTTAATTTATGTAATGGTATAATTTTTATGATGTGCCATTGAACAATTTGTCTTGGATCTATGATAAATACTCATTTATAAATATAGATAGATACTTAAATAATATTTGCAAAATGTGCAAATCCGAGTGTGTTTCATAAATGCTTATTTAAATATCGCAGTTGAGTGATGGAGTGCCAAAATATTTCTATATTTTAAACATAGATATTTTATAGTTGTCCGATACCATCAAATACGTTTCATTAGACGATAGTCCTATTACTTATGTACTAAATTTAAGGTTTTAGAAACGGAAATTCAACGTTCGAATATGGAAATAAAGTCATTGGATAAGTAGTATGACCAATAAATAAAATCAATAATTACATTTAATTGTATTGGCTAAATTGCATAATCAATCTAAAATAGTACATAACACAATGATATAAGGTATATTTCGGAATATTGTCATTGTATTATTGTAAACCCTATTGATGGTATCCGGCCACTTGTGGATGTTTTCGTACTTATGTGATACCGATTCGACTCGAAATATCCATATTTTAGAATATTCCTTATTGTTCAATCAAAAATTACTGAAGCTTTACCTACTAGATTTCTGCTATGCATTTATACGCGCGATCCATGGATCCATTTTACCTTTAGGGGTTACATTTTGAAAATCTCTTAGGACACTCATAAATGGTACCTACTCAAAGGCTTTTTCCTCCCAAATTTCAAATCTAACGGCTGTGTTGTCTGTCAGTAAGTTAGTCACGGTTCTGTTTTATAGGTTTAGCTAGTTAAACTAAAGAAGCTGAGCATTTGCTCGTTGTCTTCCATTTGTGTCTTTCGTAATTCTATTTTTTTTTTTATCAAAAAGACTTGAAGTACCTACATGTTTCATTTTGTGTGAGTAGCTAGTTATGTCCGATCGTGAAAGTCGTATCGATATCGTGTCGGTAAGTACGAATTCATTTATAATGTGTAGACTACGAAGCAAACGTTATTTGTAAGTTTAAATCGAATTATTTCCAGTGTGGGAATGTAAACTAAATTAACTGTAAATAGTAAACATTGTTAACGAGGCATGTGCGGAGTTCTAGTTAAATTGCAGTCTGAGCTAATTGTAATTTTAAAATGAAATTGTAACATAAATCGAATTTCATTAAAAAATACATAAATGAATATCTTGTTTTACTGGTTTTAAAATTCATATTTGATTCCCCAAAACTATAAGATGTAAATGAGAACTTCGAGGATTTACTAACTCGAAGGATGAGGACTTAAAATTAAAGTTTTTTTTTTAATAATCATGACTTTTTGTTGTTTTAAACGAGCAATTTGTGATAACCAGAAATCTGAATTTTATTAAATCTATGTTCTTGATTAGCAATATGTAATTATATTTGAAAAATAAAAAAAAATATTTTTTGCCCTAAACTTGCCATCTTTTTTATTTAAATTCGATTTAGTCCGAAAGCCTGACACTGACACCCAGTAGCTTTGCCCAGTAGGCAGCACTGTTCATCTGTCTGTCTGTATGTATTTTATAAGATAACGTCTTATAAAATACCTGCCCCACGCCTGTCCTGAAGCGGCGAAAGGAAAAATATATATATATTATTAGGCCTGGGTCGTTTCAGGTTTTTTATAAAACGAAACGAAACTGATTTTCGATCTCATAAAGCAGTTTTAAGAAACAGTTTAAAAAAACTGCTTTTAATCAACTTAAAAAAAAGGAGGAGGTTCTCAATTCTATCACAGAAGAAATAAGATCGATTTTCATTCATTCCACGAGTGTATCAATCAACTGACCGGAGCTTATAAAAACATTTTTTATTTTCATTGACCAAATTTGAATTGTGTATTCTCAGCGATAGGATTCATTTTAGCTTATTCACTACTTTGAGCATAAAAAACGGTTTATTTTGAATATTTACTATTCATACAATACCAGTCCTTCTATAATCCACGTATAGTTTATTTTGCATGTGTACATTCGAAAAACGTCACACGCATAGTACCAACCTAACGCTTGCAATAAAACGGTTCGTTTTTTAATGTTTACTATTCATATAATACCAGTCCTTGACTTGACATAGAGGGTATGTTCCGACATACACTGCTAGCACTGTATGGTGTGACGTCAATTTAGTATACTGAGAAGCCGTTCCTTTATAGTTAGCTATACTGGGTACTGTTTTAAAACGGAACGCAGTCCACTATACTGTCTGTCATCCATGTATATATCCTGCAGTCAGTCTGGACGCTGTTGATCACGTCATCAAAGCACTGGGAGCACCTTACCTCAAAAACGCCAGCGCTCTCGGTACAAAAATGGCGGTATTTATGACGTCATTATGTTTCATAGGATACTGCGACAGTATACTGTCAGTCCATAACGGAACGTATTTCTCCCCAGTAAGAGGACTGAACAGTGCTCCCAGAGTATATCGGAACATACCCAGAGTTTACTCGTATCTGTCCATTCAAAAAACTTCACACGCATAGTAGTAAATGTATTCTATGCATAGTACCAACCATATCCCTTAGTAGTTTGTGGTACCAACCAACTTTGTAGATGTCTTCTTCTACTTTGCTGCCATCGATATTATATCCTCTTTGGATAGGCCTGGGTCGTTTCGGCTTTTTCATAAAATGTAACGAAACTGCTTTTCGATCTCATAAATTAGTTTTAGAAGCCGTTTAAAAAAACTGTTTTTATCCGACTTTTAAAAAAGGAGGGACCTACTCCTCCTCAATTCGGAGGAATTTTGTCGTGTTTGTAACGTCTCCGTCATTTATGAACCAATTTATAAAATTGTTTTTCATTTCACTCATTCAAGAACAGTGTAGCGAACTGTCTGTAACATAACACCAAAGGCATATACATGTTTATCAACACCATTATATAATCTGTCGAATAAATCTGTTTTCATGAGGAATTGTCAACTTTGTCGAAATGATCCCAGATATCAATAAAATATTTTCTTTGCGACATTTTTTTTCACTATTCCACTATTTTATTATTACACAACACAATAAAGGTCTTACAAAATAACTTCATAAATTTATTAAAATTTTATACTATAAGTACTATTCAGTTCACAATGTTTTTATCTACAAACCCAAAGAGAATATAATACAATAATATATATAATATTTACAAACTTTACACATAAGTACGGGAAACATGCAAGCAAACACTTTTTCGTAAATTAGCAAACACTAATCACGCACGCGTAATCTAACATCAACTGATAATAATTTAAAAACAAAACAAATAAAAACGAACGCTTGACCTACGACATTAAGTTCGCGCCAACAACGTCCCAAAAGTTGATTTCGATTACAAAAGAAATAAGATCTATTTTCATTCATTCCACAATGTGTACCAATCAACTAACCGAAGCAAAATAAAAACAGTTTTTATTTTCATTGACCAAATTTGAATTGTGTTTCCTCAATGATAGGATTCATTTTAGCTTATTCACTACCTTGAACATAAAAAACAGTTTGTTTTGAATGTTTACTATTCATACAATACCAGACCTTCTATCAATCAAGGTAAAGTTCATTTTGTATCTGTACATTCAAAAAACGTCACACGCATAGTACCAACCTAACGCTTGCAATAAAGCGGTTCGTAATTTATAGTGTTGGGTAGGACACGGTTTTAAAATGAGTTTGTAAGAGTAGCCTCTTTTTTGTACTGAGCCAGTACAATGTCCCACTTCAAATGAGGCGAGGTGTCGTGAAGCTCTGTAGTACATTTGAAGTAAAGAGTAGGTATGTATCGGTCGCGTCAATGTCCGTCGTTGAATAAAATGACGTGCTATTGAAATGAAGCATGACATGTCTCTCTGTCTCTCACTCACTCACCCTACAGTTCACGTCATATGAAAGAGTAAAGAGTACCGTGACATTAAATTTGAAGTAGTACGTGTCAAAATCTCGTACCGCTCTTACATTTTTTCGTCATGTACGGGACAAATGTACTGCCTCTTGTATGTCCTACTCAACACTAGTTATTTAATGTTTGCTATTCATACAAAACCAGTCCTTCTATCGATCGACAGAGTTTACTTGTATTTTGTATCTGTTCATTCGTAAACCCGCTTGCATTCGTTCGTTTCGTTTCATCCATAGAGATAGAAGTTTAGTTTTTTTTATAACCTCTGATGTTGGATAATGAAGAAAGAGTTTGTTCGTTTTTCTTAGACAAACAGTTTTGTAAAAGCGTTTCTGAATAAAACGCTCAGCATTATCTTTGGATATTACATGGATGGATGGTACAACAATAAAGTAAATTCGTTTGTTTGTTTGTAGCAGTAGTATTTAAAATTATTGAAAACTATTACATATACGAAGAGACTGTTTTTTGGAAGAGAAAGAGAGAGAGTCCCCTTTCGTTCGTATAAATAACGTGGAATTAGCTTCTCCCGTCCGTGTGTGGCTAATGAAGAGATAATAATTATTATTTTACGTACTTACCTATAATTATTCATATCCATCCAGGAGGATACAGATTTTACAGATTTAATTTAATTTGTTACTTCTCCTCCAACAATATGAAATGTGTCTTTGGCTGTGACGCTTCTGGTAAATGTTTTTAAATATTTTATTTCCACTTTCACATTTGTCTTGTGCCTCATCTATCAAATGTCATGAAATCTGATGTATTTTTGTTGCTGGTAAATAGATATTATAATGTATTTACGCAAATTGCAGTAAGCAAGAAAAGTGCTGTATGCTATCATATAATCAACATGTTACTTTATTCCAGGAGCCAGTCTTCACTATTTTCCAAACCCTAAGAAGCAGCCAAATCTAACAAAGAAATGGCTGGATATTATAACCCATGCACCAAATATGAATCAACAAGTAAAGACATTTCTAGAGAAATTAGACCCCACTAAGCTTAATAATAGCATATTCAGGGTCTGTGACCATCATTTTAAGCGGGAACATAAGACACCATATGGCCGCATCATGTATGGTGCTGTGCCTTCGATAAATTTGCATGGTAAGTCATTTTTGGGGTTCTGTACCTCTAAAGGAAAAAAGGAACCCTTATAGGATCATGTTGTTGTCCGTCTGTCTGCCAAGACCTTTTTCTCAGGAATGCGTGGATGTATCAAGTTGAAAATAATATCAAACACTCAGGTCTGCCATCTCTTGGAAATGCGAATAAATCAAACTTTTAAGTCAACGCTATCAAAGGATCAGCAGTTTATGCTGCATATTAGTATACTAGCTTTACCGCGCGGTTTCACCCGCGTTCCCGAGGGATCTTATGTTTTCTCAGGATAATAAGTAGCCTATAGCCTTCCTCGATAAATGGGCTATCCAACACTGAAAGAATTTTTCAAATGGAACCAGTCGTTCCTGAGATTAGCGTGTTCAAACATAAGAACTCTTCAGCTTTATAATATTAGTATAGATTGATACTCACGATAGAATTATGCCACAGCATTCAATACATTTATGCCTAATGCCATATTAAATTCTGTGCTGAAGATCATGGGTTTGAATCCTACAATGTGCTTGAGGTGAAAGAAAACATTGTGAGGAAAAAATATCACAGTGGTAGTAGAAGAGATTCAATCAAATAAATAATATTCTATGTTACTTAGTAGAACTCACAATACTAAGTCACCACCCACTTCTATTTTTTACCACCCTCATCTTCTTTCACATTCTTAGCGATTGGATCTAACCATATAAATGTATATACTTCCAGCTATACTCCAGTCTTTACCATGGCATATGGAACATAACTACAGCTCTAAGGAAGTGTCTGGTAATGTGGAGGTCCCATCTAATAAGCCTTTTCGATACACATTCCTTGATAATGAAGGTAATGTTATTATTTATTTATTTATTTAATTTTACAAGATTCACAGCATTACAGCCAAAAAGAATCACATTACATAATCCAAACTTAATTGCATTGTTACTTAGAGAGTGGTATAGCTAGGTGATGTAAAAAATACAAATGAATAAGTGGGTAGGCTTTAGATAACATAAAAATTATAACTAAGGGTCGCGTCGCGTGAGAGAGATGTTGTTATGTATGTGAGGTGTATAGTTTATGATTACCTGCCTAGGAACAAACGGTTGTAGAAACTTTTCGAAGGGAAATATTTACTTTATTGAATCACAAATTTATTAAGATTTTCAAGGTGATTATCAAAATTGAGTAAATTATTCAATGAAGCTTAGTGATAGTGACATTGGATCCTGTCGCAAAGGTTGTGACTTCAAATCCATGACCTTGGGCTTTAGCTGAAAGAAACTATAGCAACATGGGTAGTTGCTGGCTACCACCCTCATGTTGAAAGTTGTCACCAACCAGCTAGCTATGGTGTGCTCTGGTAGCTGCACTTCAGGGCCAGTTGCTAAGCAACCAAATAAGCATTAAATGATGTATTTATTTTAGAAATTGTAAAGAATGATGAGAATGCAAAGGGAAGGATGAAGGATAAAGGAACTGATGCTGCAATTGTAGGCAAAACCAAATTATTTTCATGGCAAAGGGATAGTGAAATAGTTTGTGATGAACCTCAACATGATTCTGGTAAGATTTTTTCAATAAATTTTGTATCTATACATATATTTTCTTTCTTTTTTTTAGATAGGATAGAAACCTTACATGTACCAATGATGATTGGTGTTTATTGGTCTCAAATATACCAACATCCATTTTTATTTTATACTAGCCCTCCACCCCGCCGGCTCACCCGTGTACCCTTATTTTACTCCCTTAGGGGTTGAATTCATAAAAATCTTAGTGGATGCCTACACTGTATAAGGTATCTATGTGCAAAATTTGAAGTCTCTAGGTCCAGCGGTTTGGGCTGTGCGTTGATATATCACCCAGTCAGTCAGTTTAACATTTTATATATTCTGGGTGATTTTTTAGTCACTGGTAATACTTGCAGGGATGGAAGTACTCATCAATATGAACAACTTTTACAATGGGACCAGCTCTGATATCGCGTAAAATAAAAGGTTTGCTAGATAGATAAAAAAACTGAATCATATTTTTTATTTCCAGAGAAAACAGTCGCTAAGACAGACAACAGTGTGAAAAATTACAAGTGTACTCATAAGGAAAATATACCTAATGCAGGTAATTTTCAAAAAAATACAAATACCTGAATTGTGCGGCTTAGGGCCGCTATTATAAGCCATTAAGGCTATGATATCTCAGTGGTAGTAACATTGGATGCCACAGCGACAGATGTGGGCTTGAATCCTACATTGAATTTGAGCCGGTAAACCATAGCAAGGTGGTAGGATACTTTCACCACCCTCAAGTTGAAAATCTGTCGACAAACACCTACCAGTGTGTTCCGGCAGCTGCACTTGAGAGCCAGTTTCTTCTAGGCTGTGTGTACTTACCACCTTCGGCCCCATCATCACTTACCATAGTAAGATTGTGGTAAAACAAGCCTATAGATTTAAAAAAATGTAATACATATATCTTATTGCATAAGAAGGCAGAAAGGCACTGACTTTTGTAACGATTTTGTAATTTAGAATATTATTATTGTCAATTTTTTTTTTTATATATATTAATGATTTACTTTTGTGTTACAGATAATAAACACATAAACAGTGATCAAGATTTACACGAAGGTTATAAATGTGATATGTGCAAAGGCCCAATTTATAGGTCAGTTTATTTAACAACTGCTGTTATAATTTAATTATTTCTAGATATACCAGAGGAGAGGGGGTCTCACAAATGTGACTTGTTTTTTTTTTATTTTCTCAATAACAATGTGACCATCTGTGACAAGGACGGAGTGGTAGTTAAAAAATCATATGATTTGTGTGTAATTTATGGATAGGCGATCCATAGATTACAGATATTACTATTAGTAGAATTCAATTAGATTCGTCTGAACACTTTACATAGGAAAATAGTAATCTATAGAAATTCAAACGAACTTTGAGAGAAAGCGTAAAGTCATTGGCTGTTATACGTTCTAGGTTCCGATACGCATGCGTGCAGTGCGTGAATTACGACCTGTGCGGCGACTGCGAGGGACGCACTGAGCACGCGCATCATTACCTGCTGCGGGTGCCACGCCCCAAGCCCTATGTGAGCTATTTATACAATTACATGTACATTTTATTAATTTTCTCGTTAGTCAACTGTAGAGTGTTATTTGCCGACAATTTATCCTTCAGATATCACTCACTAAATAAACATTACAGGGTGAGGTTCAGCAACTGATTGACACCATGAAGCAGATTTTGGCCGCCAACATAAAATCATTGCAATCCAGAGCCATTTTTATCAGTAATTTGTTAGATAAGTAAGTAATTTTATTATTATTTTTCGTTCATCGTCCATATTTCATCCATATTGTCAAAGGAGACAAAAAAACATGTGCAAATTAAAGTTTTTTTGTTCATAAATAGTTTTAAGGGAGAAATTTAAATGAATTTGAACATCTTTTACTATGGTGTTGTACCACCTAGAGACAATATTTTCTGAAAATTTCAATTACCTATCAAATTGGCGGTTTTTTTTTCATTTATACTGTCAACTGTATTAAATCCATGCTCAAATCTTTGGATATGGTTACAGGATGAAATCTGAAGTGGTATCTAATCCAGAAAGCGATCCGTTGGTTGACGTACCGGATTATTCTTATTCATTAAGTGATGACGATGAAGGATTTGAGGTTGTTCCATTTTTTTAATTTGTTATATTATTATTTTAAAGACTATGTACTATTAACCTATTTCTTAAATAGAAAACAATTTTGACAGATCTGCCACTATTTGGTGAAGGAAAACATTTTGGGGAAACCTGAAATATATTTAGCATAATCTGATTGAAGGTGATGTAAGTAGGTAGAGTACGTAGGGCACTCAGAAAGTTTTAAGAAACTTAAAAAAAAGTTTTATGAGTTAAGTTTTTTTTATTTAATCTTTTCAAAGACCAGTATCTATACAAAGTTTCATGCGTCTAAACACTTTTTCCAATCCGCCGCGAGACACCTTTTCTATGGCCTTCTCGAACGCTGTTAGCGCATGCGGCACCCAGCGTGAAACTATCCTCCTCACGCGAAGATGCTCATGTAGAATTTCGTGAACGCTTCCCGATCCAATTTGCAGTATGTGCTGAAGCTCTTCATACGTAATTCATCTATTCTCTTGAATTAATTTTTTCACTGCTAGCACGTTTCCTTCCGTAACAGCTGTCGAAGGGCGACCACTTCGTTTTTCATCCCTCAAAGTTAGTCGACCGCGCTGAAATTCGTTATACCAGTGGTATACGGTTGCTTTAGAAGGGCCTTCATCAATAAATGACATTTGAATACGATTCGTCTGGTTTAAGAGGACATTTGAAATCATAAAAAATCATCGCGCGAAAATGTTCCCGACGCAGATCTATTTTTCAATGAGACACGATAGTTCAAATTAGCTCGTAAAAAAAGTGGAAAAGTTTTGTAATTGGAATGTTTGTATTTTTGCTTATAAATAATCGTTATAAATAAATTATAACTGGCCAGTGTCACATACATAAAAACTTTCTGAGTGACCTGGTATATAGATAACAGAATGAAAAGAAGAAAGAAAGAAAATATATTTATTTTGAAAAGACACACAAAGTATAGAAACAGTTCAGAAAACGTAAGAGTAGTGTCGTGTGATATCAAAATTGGTCAACGACTCAGTATAATATATGTATCATTATATTATTTTTATTAAATATGTATTTTATGTATATTTTTATTATTAATTAAAAATTAGGTCACAGTGGCATCGGAGTGTCACGGGGGTTGACCCTGAAATCCAGTGCTGTGTTGGTTGATCGACTTCCGACGCAGCAAAATGCTGAGTGGTCAACCTCATTTGCCGGAAATGCGACGTACAATTTCCATAAAATATTTATCTTTTTATAATTATTATTTATTCATTGTATATTTTCTATTTGTCAGCTAGGTATTTGTTAGCTAGGTATTTGTTTTTCTTTTCTGTTGTTGCACTCGATTTTTGTGATTTGTTTGTATAAATTCTACTTTGTGTATGTGCGTCCCTTTCCAGTAAATAAATGTTTTTCTTTCTTTCTTTCTATAATACTGCTAGCCTGACATTGTGTAGCAGCACTGATTTTCATGAAATATAAACATATAGAATGCATATAGACAATTTTTTCATTTGTCTATTTGTTAGTCTGCTTGAACGCACTAATCACCGAAATTTCTAGACTATTCTAGGTAATAAATTTTATGAAATCTGCCACAGTAATGTAATACAGAGTAATGCCACAGGCTTTTGTATGTTTAAATGCGCTAATCTCTGCAACTACCACATCTGATTTTAAAAATTATGTTTGCGCTGAAACCGCGGGGCACACTAGTATAATATAACGACAAGGTCTCACTCACAGTAACAAACATAGAATAGGTATATAAATATGAATTCTAAAACGCACTGGACCCAAGTGGTAGTGGAGACTGTGGTCAAGTGTGGTCGAAGTTTGTAAATACAAGCCCCATATTACTTACACGTTGGTGCCTACCTTTTTATTTACAACTCGAGGGTGGTAGCCAGTCAGATGGGTAATCCATAGTAACTACCACCTTGCGGTTTTCCTTTACAAGCTGATTATCATTGATGATATGTACGACACATAATTCACTGTCACTGAGATATTATCACCTCTATACAGGTTGATTTTTTTATTACTGGCAATACTTGTCAATATGAACATCTTTTATTATGGGCCTAACTGTGAAATCATAAAAAAATTATCAGTTGTTCCATTCGAAAGCTCAATACCTACTCGACCAAAATGTACGAAGCAACCATTTTATTTTACGCGATATCAGAGTTAGCCCCATAATAAAAGTTGTTCACATTGATGAGTACTTCCACCCCTGCAAGTATTGCCAGTGACTATAAAATCACCCTGTATATCTATATTATAAGTCACTATAATAATATACTAATTATATTTGCAGTTGGACAATAATGCCAGTTCACCATCAAGTACATCGCCGAAACCAAGTGTTTCTCCGACGGTGATTCCGGACCCTATAGCGATTGGGAAAAGGCGAAAGGATAGAGAAAAAGACAGCAACGCAACAGTCACACCACAGAAATCCACAGACCACACTGCCATCGATGAAGACAAACACATTCCAAGCAATACAAAAAAAACTAAGGTAAATTTTATAAACGACTAGTTTTTCCTTTACGCCCCGCGAATACACCCCCTATTTTACCCCTTTAGGGGATGAGTTTTGTTTTATAGAACACCTAAGAAAATATATGACATAATTAAGGAATCCTTATCTTAATGCAGCTATGCAGCAATTAATTATGCACCTTAAAACTATTGTTCATAAGATTGATAAAGGTACCGTCTCAATTTTAATTGATTTTCGACTACAATTTATAAAATATTATTCACAGATGGACACTTGTCATTCTCTCACTCCAGTGCCCAATTCGGCTGCCACTTCTGAAATGAATTCCTACCCTGAAGTAGTCGGTGAAAAGGAAGAATTAAAGAACAACAGCAATGCCACGGCCGCGCCACAGACACACACAGACGAGGCAATCGAAATAGATGAAGATATCATATGGTTGGATGAAGAATTCTTAGAAGAACACGAAACTCCTCAACTATGCTGTGATAATACGAAAAAAATTATCACTATTCATCCAATAGAAGAATATAATGACGGAAATAAGAATTTTGTAAAGAAAAATATATATGAAAAAAAACCATTCAAACCAAGGATATTGAGGCAGTCAAATAATCATCCATCTTCTAATACTCAAGGAAAAGTAAATAAGACGTCGGTAGTAGCTTTGCCGAAGAAAGCTTCCACTGGTAGCAATTTAGTTTACACACAGGATTTATTGAACACAATTAAGCATAGTTTGACATCTAGAGGTTAGTATCCACATATTGGAAAGCAATAAATATAGCATAGTGGTAGTAATGACGACGGTGGTCATGGGTTACAAATGAGATTGAGCTTTTTGTGAAGGTTAAAAATCTAAAATCTTTACCATACCATAGACAATCTATGAATTTATCAAATACAGGGTGATTTTGTTATCACTGGCAATACTTGCAGGGGTGGAAGTACTCATCAATGTGAACAACTTTTATTATAGGGCTAACTCTGATATCGCGTAAAATAATATGGTTGCTTCATACATTTTGGTCGAGTAGGTATTGAACTTTTGTATGGAACAGCTGATAATTTTTTCATGATTTCACAGTTAGTCCCATAATAAAAGTTGTTCATTTTGATGAGTACTTCCACCCTTGCAAGTATTGCCAGTGATAACAAAATCACCCAGTATACTAACTGTTAACCTGCGGTTTCATCCGCGTTACCGGTATAAAATGTAGCTTAAGTTACTCCGTATAACATTAGCTATCTGCCAGTGAAAGTCCCATCAAAATCGGTCCAGCCACTTCGGAGATTAGCCGGAACAAACAGAGTCAAAAATTCTAAAAAAAAAATTGTTATACAGGTGATTTTTTAGTCACTGGCCATACTTGCAGGGGTTGAAGTACTCGTCAATATGAACAACTTTTATTATGGGACCAACTCTGATATCGCAAAAATAAAATGGTTCCTTCATACATTTTGGTCGAGTAGGTATTGAACTTTTGTATGGACAGCTGATCGTTAGAAGGTTAGAAAGGTTAGAAAAAACGGTAAAAAAATAATAGTCGGAAAAAAGCAATAAGAACAGAATAAGAAGAAATATAAAAAAAAATCGTTGCCGTCTACGAAAATATAAATGGTGTGGCGTCGTGTCCTGGCAAATCCGCCAATAGGAGACAAGCTTCACTATGTTTGAATGATCTAATAATGCTCATGTCTAATCGTCTTTTTTCTTTGTTTCAGTGTGTATTCAATTGAAACGATTGAGTAAAGAAGAAATAAAATTCGCAGCACGAACTTTGAATTTATAAAAACTTAATATAAAAACATTTTTTTTTATTCTTGCCTACTTATTCCTGTACAAAGCTTGACACGGATGTAAAAAAAAAGAAGGATGCCTTCTTTCATTGAAACGGGATGAAGCCACGCTACTCCTACACTTTCGTGTGCATATACGAGCTAAAACTCACACAGATACACCAAGTCGGACAATCCGCCGCTATTACGCTCCGAGCCCCAGCGCCCGTAAGTCTTGTTTTGCGCAAGTAAAAAGTGTGAAATATGCCGTCTTGTGTGGTGCGATGGTAAAACTTGTTTGGTCTGACCAGATAAAAGCGGCAGTAAATGGCTCATCATCACTACATGAATGCACGAGGAAGGCGGCCATCAGAGAAGAGTGGCGGCGTGCTGTGAAGCTTGCCACCAACACCTGAAGTGATGACCATGACCACTGTCAGGAGTGATACCGACAGAGAAGAAGTGGTGCGGTGGTGTAAAAACTTCACGAAAAAATACAACATGCGTAAGTAATGTTTTAAGTTAGAGATTCGTGATTATTTTTCATAATTAGGTTTTGTTTACTTTTGAATGAAATCGGGATGTCAAAGACAGCAGTGCTACCAGTTTTTTTTCGGGAAACATTCCCTAAAAGTTGTTTTGGGGAAATCTGTATTTGTTAGTGTTTTTTTTTAGCAGTGTTTTAGAGTTACGCAAACAATGTAAATACAATGTAAATAATAAATTAGTTTGGCAGGATACTTGTTTGTTTTCATTTCAATCATTTTGTCGTAGAAAGGAATAATAATAAGTAACTTCAATGAATATAAAATCATTTATCTTTTTGCGATTAGAAAATAATAATAAAAAATACTAATTGATATTAAGCTCGCCATTGCACAAATTTGTTTGTGCAAAATGTAATAATAATAATACGCCCCAGAACGGTAGTCATAACCACAGTCCCTCAATCGACGTGTCTTAAGCCTTAATTCACCCAGTAGTATGATAAAAGTGAAACCGTCACTAGATAAGTTTTAACTTATGTTTTGATAACATGATTTAATTCTCATTTATCTAAAAAAGTGGGCAAAGTGATATTCATCTGGCAACACCTATGGCACGCACACATCAATAGACGGCGGAGTAATTAGAAGTAGTTCCATCCGTCTTTTTTTTACATCCGTGGCTTGACACTATGTTCCCGAAAACATCTAGAAGGCGTATCCTGTTCTGGCTCCAAAGACTACTATTGGATTTGTCTATTGTTTTCAAGATGGGTTTTCACTTTAGCTCCCGCGGTAATAATTTCAGTTGTGAGTTAAGGTCAATGTATTATATTCCAAATGGACCATGGTTCTCAACCATATTTCTAGATAAATATATTGGGGGCACAAAACCAACCAGATGATTTGTTGCGTCAGGACTTAGCTTCTGACAATCGCCCTTATTCAGACCCATTCGGTTGCCATTCCCATCGGAAAGGACTATTTTATTTCGTTAAATTTAGGCTGATGCTGTGTTAGTCGCAGTATTCATTTGCCGCGATCGTATACCGATCCACTGCCACATTCCAAATAGAAGTCTGAAATGAGAAAATAGAAGTCGTCCATCTTCATTAACTCTAATCGGTTCGTTTACCCGAATATTTGAATACTATGTTACTAAATGATATGTTTTATGAACAAAAAGTATACTAAAATGCAATTTCATATATTTTGGCTTATTGAGTTTATGTACAGATTTTTAGACTATGCAATTCAGGTTTGAGATGGCAATATAATTGCTGACAGTACAGTATACAAATTATAATGGTGGTACTGGTACCACACATGGCTATTTGTATTTAATTTTGTGATTACATTTTAGCAGTATTTGACGTACAGGCAAATAGGCGATACAAGTCCACACATAGAGTCCGCGCCACCACTGAAGTCTGATAGGTGGAATTGGGAAATTTCTAAGTAAATAAAAAAAAAATATTTTGATTCACAACGTAAAAAAAGTAAAGTGAGTAATTGATATGAATCATTTTTTCACAACACAATTTTTTTCATCATAAACTTGTAACACATTAGGGGTATGTTCCGTTATACACTGCGAGCACTGTTCAGTAGACCTACTATCAACTTTTACTAAACGATTCATTTCCGACGCAAATCAATCTAGGTTCGTATACAGAACCGCTAAAATTCGCACCATGAAACGTCTTCAAAAAAATCGCATATGGTTCGCCTACGGAGGAATTAGCTGCCTGCCTTTCATACAAATGTAACGCCATCTGACGATTTCCAATACACAATGAAAGACTTTCAATCAAAAATATACTGCAAGTTAAAGTACCATGTTTAGATAAAAATATTAGTAAATATTAGCACATACATGGTAAATATATTAAACGCCTTGTATATATCTATTACCTAATCATCAAAATATGTTCCAAAGGTCGCTAAGAGTCTTCAGAAGAAGGCCGCTAAGGTTAGCACCGAAAATACCTATAAGTATTGATACTGGGTTTTTGTACTGGGTATGTGGCGACGCGTACGGGTATGAGGCCGGGTATCGAATTTTGCGGGTATATCTCATGCTTAAAAAAGCCGGCCATGGTGACAAAGAAAAAAAAATGTTTTGTCCTTGTTATTTACATGGGACTGTCAATTAGCGATCTCGCTCTATCAATCAAGGTAATTTTATGTCTAAATCTATAGGTATTTTATCTAAAAATCCCACCCAGATAGTAATTTGACATTTCGAGTATTGTATGTTTTTTCCATTTCATAAATAGTGTTAACTGCTACTGATATAAATCGAAAAATATTTGTAGGTATTGTTTTTTAACAAAAATTTAAACAAATAATTAACTTGATAAATTCAACAATAATAACACTATGAAACACAGAATACATCGGATCACTTTACAAACAATGTTACGAATGTAAAAGAAATTAATATAAAATATTTTTTGAGCTTGGTACTAATTATGAAGGCAGTGCATGAAAAATTATATAATGTTTTAACCACCACTTTACATTAAAATATAAAAACGTACTATATTTACTATTATCTACAATCAAAAAACGATAAACCGTAAAAACGGTACAAAAAGGACGGTAAAATCCCTATCAAAAAATAGCTGGCAACATATTTTTCGGGTTTGACATTAGGACCAGTGTTGCCAAAAGGTTACATTTCTTACATTTTGCGTAACTTTTGACCTCCTCGCGTAGCATGAAAGTAATTTTTATATTTAAGGCAATTTTCGTAACTTTTGAGAACAACGAGATTTGTAATACTAGTTTTTTATTGCAAACAGTTTACGAACGTATCCAATATAAACGCACCTAAAACTGGCGCATCTAAAAAGTATTTCACTCCATATCACACTCAGAGATGGTTCTGAATGGAACGCACCATGACAAAATTAAACATATCCTGGATGTATTAAAACTTGATTTTGCTTGAGCGTGTGCGCACACGCTTCTTACTTTGCGAGTTCGCGGTTTCGTAGCTACTTAGCTAGAAAAAGAAAATAAACAATTGTGATTTGTTTTGTATCGTTGTTATTGTTTATTGTAGTTTAACTGTCAGAAAATTGCGTGAATGATGTTCCGGTGATTACATTTATTATTTGGTAAGTAAGTTTAGCGTTAAAGTTTTTCAAATGATCGTAATATGAGTGCCTATCTTAAATGTATTAATAATTACCAATTTGATAACGATGCGATAATATGAGCGAGCATCTTTTAGGTGTTTTAATAAAGTGGTTATTACACTATCCGATTTAGGGACTTCCTAAATCGGAAATCGGGAGGTGTAATTGTAGTTAGAGCAGTTACTTCCGATTTAGTGCGATTGGAAGGTTCCGATCCTAAATTGTCTACGATTTAGGGTAGTGTAATCGCATCGGCGGTACGAGTCGTCTGTCCGATTTAGGATTCAATTTAGTGTAAGTGTGATCACTAGCTTCTAACCCGATTAAGGGCCATCCTAAATTAGAGTCCTAAATCAGATAAGTGTAATAACCACTTAACTTCTCTTTGTCCATTCCGAAATCAATCAAAGTTCCGTAAAGGATTTAAGTTATTATTGTCAAGGCTATATGTAAGTACTAAATGTAACGTGTACTAACCCTAGAATAAGCTTAGGATAAATAAAAAGATAAATAAGTTTACTGTTATAACCATTGTTCATTTTAAGCAAGAAATAAAAGGCTTTTTTATTTTTTTATTTTTATTTTATTTATATGTAAGTACTATGCTATGTACCTACTACCAAATTTGTCAACCAAGTACCTTTTTCAGAAACCTCGGGCCGAAAATTTGCGAACGAAAAAGTACCCTGTTGCTGACATTAATTTGCCTCCGACATCCGACTCCAAAAAACTAGATACTCAAAGCCAAAAGCACGTGAATTAAAAAAAAAAAAACAATCATGTAACTTTTACAGCAAAAATGTAACATTTCAGGAAACGAAACGTAACTTACGATTCAAGGGCCCTGGCAACACTGATTATATAGGACTAAAACGGACTTTACCTATTTTAAAAAATAAACTAGAACGTCGTACGCGTATGTTATGTACATACATAGTGTTTTAATTTAATCCTCATTCCTCTTTGAAATAAACAAGAAAGTGAAGTAGTGAGTGAAGTGATTAATTTTCGTGAACTTTTGAATAATACGATAAGTGTTTTTTTTGTGTTTATTGTCACAAAACTTGTAAAAGTAATAGAACAATAATGGGCAAAATTTGTGTTGTGAAAAGTTGTCCAAGTGGGCGTAAATTGAAAAATAGAAAAAATTATTCGCCTCAGTTTTTGTCTTATTTCCGACCAACAGTATGTAAAACATTGTTTTATGAAATATTAACTTTTTTCAACGATTGTTTATGTTTTTAGTAAATCAACATTTTCATTTTTTGTTTTTCAATAAATTTACAGACATCGGCCAGATTACAAAATTGGAAAAATTCTTTGGGCATAGAATTGAAAGCAACTGATTATATTTGTCATCTTCACTGTAAAGAGGAGCATATAAAAATGTATGATACATTTTACATAAAAGGAGAGCTCATAATTTTTCCTACAGGGAAAAAAATACTAAAAGAAAAAGCTGTACCAACAACGGAGCATCAGTTTATTCCCATACCAGCACATGAGCTCCTAGCAAGTATTGTACATGTACCACAAAAGCCAAACATATGTTCCAATGACTCTGATGACAAACAGCTGTATCAAGTACAAGAAAACAACATAGAGCAACAGAAAATATTAGTATATCAAGAAGTTTCTAATAATTTAATGGATGCTAATGTAATAACTGAACAAGACTTAAAAAAACCACTGTCAAGTCAACATGCACACAATAAGTTTAAGTATCACCAGGAAACCGAAGCAAATACACAATTACAGAAGTTTAGGGATAATATTCACAAATTTCCAATGCTGCCACAGTCTTGGCTGTATGTAGATGAACCAAATGGACTTGAATTAATGCGGATGAATCCAACAAATAGACAGATCATAAACCATTTACGTGTAAACAAGGATACATCTATTACTGTAAGTATTAATTAATGTACGAGCAAATACATCAGTTTTTTTTAAACAATGATTAATTGCAGGTTATTTTTCCTAATAATGAAGAATTGCCTCTAAACAAGAAAATTAATTCATTTAGTAATATCTATGATTACTTAAAATCTGTAGAAAGATGGCCATTATGCGTTGGCACTCAAATTGATAGTGACAAGTAAGATTGATTCATTTTTACATAAATAAATGTATGACCTACTACAAAAGGTTTGATAAAATTTAATTTCTACAATAACATACATTTTCAGGTATTCGAGACTTTGTAAAGGTGTGATTGTAGGTGATGCTATTTACAAAAGAAATCAACCTGATCCAAGATGTAAATCTTGTCGAATTTTTCGACATTGGCTACAGAACCGTAATTCGACTTCTATTAATTTAGAGAGAATAACTGCTAGAAAACGGTGTGCTTCAAATCTTGTTAAACAATCCAAATGTTTTAATAGAATGGTAAGTTATATATGTATAATAGTAACTGGATGACAGAGCTTTGCTTGCTTTTTTTTTAAAACGACATTTTCCAAAAATGAAACCTAGCTAGATCAATTTATCACCCCCGAAACCCCCTACACACAAAATTTCATGAAAATCGTTGGAGTTTATTTGTGGCAGCATTTCATTCTCATGAAGCTGATTCAATCTAACAACAAAAATCGTTTCTGACACAGCACAAAACAGCCCTTTATGTAGGCCTTATTGTCCACATCCACAGGTTTACACTCTGGTAACTAATCTGAAATGGAGGAAAGAATCTTGACCAAAAATAGTACAAAATGCCTCGACACCAAAATTTTACAGTAATTATTTTCATATTTTTTTACCACCTTACACTTTACTGTACTTAGGGTCTCGAGATTAGAGTTCGCGCCACCAAAGCAGTCTCAAAGGCCCACCTCTACCTCAGAAGAAATAAGATTGATTTTAACTAATTCCACTGGACTTTGGTGGCGCTACGAGCCTGTATGGGCTAGAACCCTTTGCCTGTCCTAAATTGTTTTTACGAAAATTTTATCTAATCATATAATAAAGTCTATTTTCCATTGCGCCTTATACAGAGGCTATCCCAAGACAGCAAACAGGCTATCGCAACAACGGAGGCAATATGTCTCGTTTTTTCATCTTGCCAGCCTAGTGTAGTTGATTGCAATTATAAGGTCTAAAATCAATGTCAACACACTTTTATTTTAAGTGATATTACATTTTTAAGTTAATATAATCTTAATAATTTTGCTAGAAATACCTATATTATTAACTGATAAAATATTTAAAAACAACTTTTTTTTTCTTTTTTTCTACTGGTATCCCTTTGAAGTGTTATGGCATAGCGGTGAATATTTTTTGCGAAACATAGCAAAATAACATTGTATTTAATTAAATCAGTTTTTTATGACAGTTAAAATGGTGAAAAAGTGTTGTGTTCATGTTTGTCGAAGTGAATCTTATGGTGGTTGCAATATATCTTTTCACAGGTAAGCTAAAATAGCATTTCTTCATAAATTTTACGACTAAGTTAACCACAAATTATTGTGCTTATGTGGATAAACTATAATTACAGTTTGCCGAAAAATGAAGAAATGCGACAAAAATGCCTTAGAAGTATACATGTGACGCAGAAAATTACAAAATATTCTGTCGTATGTAGTCGTCACTTCGAACCTTCCAACTTTTACACTGGAAATTCCCGTCTATTACTAAAAGCCAACGCTATACCAACGATTTCTGTCGTGGTAAGAATATTTGTTATTTTAATCATTTACTGGGTGCCCTTGTGTTTTTATAAATATATTGTATATTATATTATGTTCTTGTTTCCGAGTTTTATTACATTATTGTTCCTTATGTGAACAAAATTTTAAATATTTCACGTCATTACTGTCGAGACGCATTGATTATAATGATCAAACATTCTTATTTTGTGGATATGTCTTAGACATATTACTTTATAATTTGTGGTGGATATTACAAACTTATCATCCTGTACTGCATTCATTGACAAGGTGTGGCTTAAAATACGTTTCTCGATTTGCTTTCAAAGTAATAAAGTGTATTGAACAGTTTTTTGTCTCTGGATTGGCAAGACATTCCGATACACAAGCAAAATTATAATTATGTCAATATTAAAGCAACTATTTACTTTCAAGGATACAATAGAATACATTTTACAATTTTATTAAATAGATACAGATGTCAACTAATTCTCTTTTCTAACATTATGTCCATGGAGAAATTGACTTAGACCTAATTTACCACAAGGTGTACACATCATAGAATGCAAATAAATATAAAAATATGTAAATAATAAATAAATCTACTCGTCAACATTGTCACCCTATTGGAAAGTGACAAAAGTCCTTCTATCAAGAAGAAGAAGAAGACAATAGTCCTCTGTAGTGTACGTCTCGCTGGGCTTGTTTTTTCGCTGGCAATTATCAGTACTGTTTGAATAGTAGATAGATCCATGGCATGGGGAAATCATAAGCAAAAAGAATATCTATAGCAGGGTTTGTTATCGTTCATAATACGAGATGTTGCTCTTGCACACATGTGTAATGTTTCCATGTGTATTGTTTGTTATATACTAGTAAGTACTAACAAGTAAGGGTCAGAGAGTAGCCGACTCTCTGATCCAAGGGGGCGTATCATTCATAGAGATACGTTTTCCAGTACACACATATGCAAAATGATTAGTGTGCGTTGCGAAAAAATCAATATTTTCAGCGTAAAAATTGTGAATTTATATTATAATGGCAGCATTTTATTCTTATGTCACATCGTCATACAGCGTTACCAGACTATAGAAAAATATGAAGATTTACCGATTTCTGATATTGCCTACGGATCTAAATAATGTACTGCTTTTAAAAAGAGATAGCGAAAAAGAACTCGCGGCAATGGCTAGCAAGTGCCAGTTAATATTATCTTGTATGATAGCTGATAAATAGCTTTCAACACAGTATCTATCGATTCAACGTTTTATTTCTTGTTTTAATCTTTATAATTCTGACTAGTATCTTTGCAAAGTAGTTAATAAATTAGAAGTATAAGTTAAAGGTTTTCTAAATAAAAGGCTAATGCTCCGCTCTACGGATTTAAAAAAAAAACAATCTGGTAACACTGAAATTATATGTCACTGAAAAGTTCGCAATAAAGTTCGTTACTTCATCGTATTTTTTCAATTCAATTTTCATTCGAGGAGTTTGGGATAATTTTTGATGCCTTTCGATAAGTTATACATAACTTACATATTGGTTTGATTGGTGACTTATTTGTAAGCTCGTTTCTACTCGCGACAGCAAGCAGTATTGTGTTGTGTTGTGTAATAGATATTGGAGCATCGTTTTTCGTTAACGATTACTCGCGATAAATAACTTTGTTGGTTGTGAAATTGGATATTGGACCATAGTTGTTCGTTTGAGACTACTCGCGACAACGAACTGTGTAGTGAATTGGATATTCGACCATAGTTGTTCGCTTGAGACTACTCGCCACAACGAACTGTGCAGTGACTTGGATACTGGACCATAGTTGTTGGCTCGAGGCTACTCGTGACAACGAAGTGTAATGACTAAGTGCTGTATACCACTCGTGTTTTTTAAGTTTTTAACTTATATATAAAGTAATATAATGCTCAAGTATGTCTACGGATGCTTATAGGAAGTGTGCCAAATGTGGAGCGATTCCTATTCAGGATGGTACATTGTCATTTCATCGCTTTCCTAAACCTGGAAAGACTAATATGTTACGGTATGTTTGGTTTTTATGATTGTTGGTATTCCACATGTGATATGTGTCCCTAATTTGTTTATGTCTTTTGCAGAGCAAGAGCATGGGCAAAGTATTGCTGGCCAGAACATGATTGGTTGTCTGTAAATTCACTGATGCAGCTTTTTACCAGTAATAAAGTATTGTGCAAGAGACATTTTGAAGACCATTATTTTACTGATAGCAGTAAAAAAAGGTTGGGAAAATTTTCTGTTCCTGGTGAAAAAAATTATGTGATCATCTTAATGGAAACTTTAAGGAAACAGAAAACTTTAATGTGTCAAAATGATGAACCACCACAGGTAAATAAAAATTAATAACACTATGTTCCTTGCTCTGATCCAAGAAAGCATAAGCCATAAGCGCTGTGAAATCTCTTTACGAGACTTTAGAGACGCTTATGTGTTGTGATTTACCAACATGGTAAGGAAAGTAAGTGTAAAGTGCACGAAATGTGGCGTAACCTTGAAGGAAGATTCTTTTTTAACCTTCCATAGGTTTCCTTTCCCGTCTAAGCATTTGTATCTGAAGTAAGTACTTTTCTAAATCACAAACGTGACTAACATAAATGTCCAAGAGGGTATCTCTCTTTCTGCTTAGCACAACATTTGGGCAGAGAGTAAACAAAGCAATTTTTTCAGGGCTAAAGTTTGGGCTAAATTTTGTTTTCCCAATGATGATTGGATGTCCTATGAATTTTTAGAAAAATTACACAGCCTGAATAGGACGCTATGTAGAAATCATTTTGATGATTCCTCATATACTAGCAGCGACAGGAAGAGGCTTAACAAGTGTGCTATTCCATCCAAAGCTCAAACTATACTATCCCAATTACGTGATGAACAGTGTAATCAACCTAGAGTATTTCAAGTCACCCAAGAGAGTTATTACCTATACAGTTTTATATACTTCAGCTATTGTCCCATCGGGTAAAATCAGAATTCAAAGCAGGCCTTAAATGTTTTCATTTAAAGCCTGATTTTAATAATTCATCATCTAGGTATATTGTATATAAAAATTAGGGATGCATTTATAAGTAGGTACGAGGGGATTTTTATCAATCTATCTATATGCTACAGTACTCCACACTCCAATCTATTTTCCAACTAGATGTTCCCTGTGGTCTCACCCGTGTTACCGGTTAAACAAAAAAAACTATTTTAATAGTTTTTCTGTTATTGGGGGTGGAGACAAATCCAACAAATTGATCATAAAAATCTGTCCAGCCATTGTCGAGTTATAAATGTTACTAAACAGACTTTGTTTTATTTTATAAACTTACATATTATTATATACATACTAGCTGTGCCCCGCGGTTTCAACCGCGTAGCGGTATAAAAAAATAGCCTACGACCTATTCTTAGACCTACCGAATACACACAAAAAAATCATAAGAATCGGTCAAGCCGTTTCAGAGGAGTTTGCAGACAAACCTGACACTATAATTTTATATATTAGATAAGTTATATAGATTATTATCTACCTAGGCACTTCTTTTTTTTTTTTTTTGTAATGGAAACACTGTCAGTCATCATTGTTGCCAACCTAGAATTCTAAAAATACAGTGTTGGAGTAGTTAACAAAATACGGCATTTCAGAGAAAAATACAGCAATAGTTAAAATAAAAAGGCAGCATAATTAATTTGGAGATCCTCGGAGAGGCCTATGTTCAGCAGTGGACGTCTTGCGGCTGAGATGATGATGATAATTAAATAAATAAATAAATTTTCTGTGACATTATTCCTCACACACTGCCATCTGACCCCAAACTAAGCAATGTATTTTTCGACTTTTGAGTAGGTAGTTACATATCGAACTGTATTTTTAAAATGCGGTTTCCAGTAGTTAGCTTATAAATACGGTGAATCTGCTGTAATTACAGTGTACTTATTTGACAATAACGCAGGTCGCCGATTGTCGTCTTCTTCTTGATAGAATGGCGAGAAGAAGAAGAAGACAAGATTGTCATACAAACAAATGTGTGTGAGTGGAGTGAAATGTCATGATGACATTTCATCGTTGTTTCATGTTTGTTTACTTTCAGCTGGCGCGGCGGCCGCGGCCGTCCGGCTAGTTAACAAAAGTTTAGTTTTTTAATACCTAGTATGGTAAATAGTTCTTGCCGAAAAGTTGGCGATTACAAGAAAGCTTTATGTGTTGTGATATCAACAATTTATGAGCTAGAGACGCATAGTTTCTCTTACTATACGCAGACGCTTTTGTGTTGTGCTTTACCTTTACCATCATGGTAGGGATAAGTTTAAAATGCTCAAAATGCGGCATAACCTCAAAGGAAGATTCTTCTATTAACTTCCACAGGTTTCCTCTCCCGTCCGAGTATGGTACTCTGAAGTAAGTAGATCACAAATCCACTTAATATTTGTTATTGATTATTTATGAGGGAAATAATTCCAAGACATAAACATATCATTAAGGATATACAGAGGCGTATAATACATGTTGTAGGCATCATTGCGAGAAAACAACTCAGAATTGTTTAGCGACATATATGTGCATCTATTCAATCCCCCACAGTAAGTGGTAACAAATCCCATAGATGACTACCGTAGATACAGTCTGTTTACATTTTGAAGTTAATTTAGTAATCATTTCAAAATATATTGTCTTATTTTCCTATGTCTTCTATTAAAACACCTCAGAATTTTATTTAATTGTCATAATTTCATATGACAAGATTCATCCACTACATGCATGAGTGAATTAACAAATAGCTTGATACTATATACCTACTTATAAAATAAATAATACATTATTTTTGTCAGGGCTAAAGTTAGGGCATAATTTTGTTTTCCCGAAGATGATTGTACGTCCAATGAATCGATTCAAAAGTTGCATGCACAGCATAAGATGCTATGCAACAATCATTTTAATGATTCATCATATACCAGTAGTGACATGAAGAGACTTAACAAATTTGCTATTCCAACTGAAGCCTAAAATATTCTATCTCATTTACGTGATGAGCAGTCTAATCCACTTAGAGCAGTGCAAGGCATTCAAGTGAATATTTACTATACATATGTCTAACTTTTATCCCATACTGTAGAAAATCAATATAGTACTATAGTAACTGTAGTATAATTATTAAATTGATTTTCTACAGTATGAGAATCGAAGATTCAAATTCAAAATCATTTATTCAGTTTAGGCCCTAATAAGGCACTTATGAACGTTACAATTGATTCTACCACCGGTTCGGAATACACTTGGACTAAGAAGACTCCTGCAAGAAACTCAGCAAGGGATATTTTTATAGATCTTTGTTATTCACTTCACATTGAACACAGAATCGAACATCGCTACGGATTGTTGGTGAAATGACAACTATATCCAATATCAATCACTTATCTTTCATGCACAGCGAGTTCCTTCTCATTCATTTCGCTAAACAATAGACCATAATTAGCATACCTCATGGATTTATTACCCAAATAGGATTGAATATAACTATTATTCCTTATTGATATTATGTAAATTTAGCTAGAGAAGAGAAACCGTGCCGAGTGAGAGCTACTAACCAGAGGAGGATGTCTTGCTCGCACTGTTCCCATTACAAAAATAAATTAATAATTGGTAGGATATTATCTAGGGAGCGATGGTTGTTTGAACCATGATTAAGTTATTGGAACAGTGTTGCAAGCGTTCATAGGCTACGGCAACCGCTTACCATCAGGCGGGCCGTATGCTCGTTTGCCAACAATGCAGTATAAAAATGGTGTAACAATGTTGTATATATTAATTGGTGATTACTTTTTTTTTACTGGTATCACCGTCGATTTCTTATTACGTCTGTCAAGATTCTTGTGTTGAGGCATTTTTTTCGTATATCTCCTAACACCCTGACACTGGCGGAATTGTGTGAAATAAACACATCTGATGCCATCTAAACAAGAAGTGAAGTGAAGTGAGGTTATTCTTTTAGATTTTGTCAAGAGTTGGCTTATAATATGGTGAAAGTTTGTTGTGTGAAGGGTTGCAATAGTGAAAGCTATGCATATTGTGGGATATCTTTTCATAGGTAAGTCCCAAATTATTATGTTATATAATTTCAATATGATAAAACTATAGATTTTGAAGTAGGGTGACTATACTGTATAATCATTCTTGAGTATCTTGTGCCTACTGCTGTGTTTTCTATCTAGTATCTAGCTATCCATACAGTATTACTCACAAGACTATAAACTAAACTACTACTACTACTACTAAACGCGGCCTTTTTGATGGATAATACCTAGTCAGAGTAGGTATTGTTCTGTGGAAATATGAATAATTAATATCTATATTCCCAATATAGACCCTATAAAGACAGCAGAATAATTCCTATATTGTACAACTAGCTTCCGCCCCGCGGTTTCACCCGCGTTTCCGAGGGATCTTATGTTTTCCCGGGAAAAAAAGTAGCCTATAGCCTTCCTCGATAAATGGGCTATTCAAAACGAACCTGTAGTTCCTGAGATTAGCGCGTTCAAATAAACAAACAAACTCTTCAGCTTTATAATATTAAGTATAGATTGACACAAAAAACGCTGGTCTGCATCCTTTTCAGTTTTCCAAAAGATGAAAGCTTGCGTGCTAAATGGTTGAATGCGTTAGGAGCTGAAATATCATCCAAAAATCCAGTTGTTTGCAGCAGACATTTTAAAAAAGAACATTTTAGGCCTACTGTTCTGTCCACATTAATGAAAGATGCTGTACCTTGTGTCGTGGTAAGTGCATTACTTATTGGTACTATTCTCATGTGCGTATTCGTAATCAAAGGTACTAAATCAACTTATTTCAATTTGCGTATGGCTTATCACGGTAAAACTAAGAGATTGGGTTTGAGGCAAAGGCGGCACAAAAAAAAAAATAGTAATGTGGGTAATTATGTTCAAATAATTTAAAAAAAGCAAAAATGTAATCTTTAATTATTGCCTTGCTGATACGTTGTTGTTCTTGTATGTTTCAAGGTGGGCGCGCACTATCAGAGTGATGCGGGCGCGGCACAGCGCGGCCCTGTCAAATTCTATATGCGTCGGTTTTATTATAACTCATACTCTTTCAATTCTTTTAAATAACGATTAGTGGAGTTTGGCCGCGTAGTGGATTTGCTGCGTCACCGTCGTACTACCCAGTACACGCTCGCCTTAAACGCATGAGTAATCAATCTAGGCTCTGGTAATAAGGATCTATAATATTATAAACAAATTACATCATTATTTACGCGCCAGTCATTTGTTATTACTTCTTTACTAATTCCTTAAACTAAAAATAATACTATACATACATGATTAGGCTGTATAGGCTAGAACCCTTTGCCTTCCCTAAAAAGAAAAACTATGTTTACCAATCATCATCCTGACTTTTCTGTATAATGCTAGCGCCATCTATTTTATTTTAAAAATAAAGAGAAAACGTAGTTTTTGTAGAAATAGTATAAATTTGTTAAGATTTAAAGTTGATTTACGAATACAAAGTATAAGTTTCTTACTTTATATATTGTTTTATTGATTACTGCTATTAAATACTTAATACATAATAAGAAAAGCTGTAGATTTACAGTTATAGCTTTCTACAGCTTTTTGAAAGCTTTGCAGTTTTAGTCTAGATTGGGGTTGGCAACACTGAACTGACCCTGACTGACATTCATTGGCGGAATTGGGTAAATAAATAAACAAACAAAACAACAGAGAAAAGGTAGTGAAGTGAAAAATGTCCGTTGTCGCTCGCGCACGTGTTTTTCGTGTGTAAGTTTATTTTATTATAAACTGAAGTTAGATTTCCTTTCGCGTAACGTTGAGTAGAGCATCGTGCTCCTCCGTTTGTGTATAGCTGAAATTAGTGTGGTTTTCCGTGAGATTGACTGTGAGAAAGTGACTCTTTGTGAAGTGAATCTATAGGCTTTCTTTCATCATGAAAGAGAATAGAAGAAAGTGTTTCAAGTGTGGGGTTTCACCTTATGATAATCCTGCAATTTTTTTGCATAGATTTCCTAAGCCTGGGAGAACAAATAGCCTTCGGTAAGTAAAGTACCTACAGCATAGGTAGCAAACCGTTTACACGCGTTTGTTACAAAGTTTAAATGATTCGGTTGATTTCTTTTAGGTGTGAATTGTGGGCCAAGTACTGCTCGCCACATGACTCGTGGCATTCGCCAGAATTTCAAAATAAGCTGTACTCTGAACACAGAATGTTGTGCACTAAACACTTCAAGGGAACATACTTTATTGATACTGCTGGTAAAAGGTTATTAAATCTGCTGTACCTGATGAAGAGTGTGATAAGGTCATTGATTTATCTGGTTTGTTATTTAATCCTTGGTACCTACATACATAACATGCTCTCCATACAAATGAGGTCCCTATTTTCAAACACATATATGTGGTTGATAGACGATTTTATATGATTTCCACAAGGTTGTATGTCTGTATTGTTACATAGAAAATTTGGTAATGTAGAAATTAAGATTCATTTAATAAATAATAACCCACATGCTGAGCCTAGCTGGCACCCTTACTGGCACTATTATACTTTTTTTTGCCTACAGCAAAACTTTTAAAACTTTCTAATTAGTTTTTGAATATGTATTTTTTTTTGTGCCGGGACTTTATTTCACACTCTTCCCATAGATTTGTAAAAGTATGTTCGAGCCGGCAAATCTCATTCTACCATTTTGATCTCAAAATGCTCCTCGTTTAAAACAATAAATTTCTACCTTGTGTTTAACTTGCAGCTCAAGTTCTAAGCCATTCTGTGGCTATTGCAAAAATAGCACAGGGTGATTTATGTTTTATACAATTATTATTATCTAGTATGGTTTTTCACCAAATGTTTTCTTTTCTATTAATTTTTGACCTGTATAAGATAAGCCTTTGCTTAAATGAATGGATTAAAAGTCAGTTGTGTAAATATTAGTTTCATAACCCACTAAATTATGAACCATCTTAGCACAAACAAATAAAGAGTAACTGACGTATTAAGAATAATGTCAGCTGCTAGCGCGGACTAGTTGGAGGCAGCGTTGCATTTTCGGTAGTGATTTTACTACCGACGCAGCCGATTGTTTTTTTCGTACTTTTAAGCTATTGTATAGCTTTTATCGCGGGCTTTGAGCGCGGCGATCGAATCAAGAAATTCCGTAACGAAAAAACCTGACACCCCCACTCCGCCTACCATGTAGCTCGGCCGAGCGTGACTCGATTGAAACCTTACCGGAATAATAAAACTTAAAAAAAAAAAAATCGAGTCGACAACATTATATCCGCAAATTTCGGATTGTCGAGTATTTTGTTAAATTCTAATGGTGCAAATGGCAGTAGCCATATTAGCCGAGCACAGTACCGCCATATTTTCAATGAACGCATCCCTGTCAGTCAGTATCAGTTTTTTCTTTTGTTTTCCCTTATTTCGGGAAGGCAAAGGGTTCTAGCCCATACAACCTAATCATGAGATGACACAGTGTTCTCAGTGTGTAAATGAGCCTTTATTGATAGCCTATTATTTTTGTTTCCCGTTGTTAAGCTATTGCATAGCTTTTATCGCGGGCTTAGTAGTATAAAAAAAAATAAAAAAATAATACTGCATAATAATTATAATTGCATAAGTTGATAAAAAATGCTATGCAATAGCTTTACCGCGGCATTCACCGAGTGCCACACGTATTTTTATTATTTAAACAATCACCTAGTTAAATTTCATCCGGCGTACTATATCTTTATTTTACAAGTTCATGCGACCAGCTGACGCAAAGTCCCCCCTCCACGATGCAGCTGACTATTTTGTCAAATATTTATGAAAAAAGGTTTCAGCCGGCGGCGTACTATTCCTTTTTCACTTATTAGTCATATAAGATCAACTATCGATATCAATATTAGCCGGCTTATTATGACTTTATTTACAACGCTACCTCCCGGACTACACCATTTTAAGTTGTACTTTTTATAACTATTATTATGTTTATTTGCATTTTAAGCGGTTATTACATTATCCTATTTGTAAAAACTCTAATGAGGAAATCGGAAGGTTTAAGGTACAATTCCGACGCAGGAGACAGCGACAGACCGCAGCTGCAGTTGGCAACGGTCTCATAGAAACTGCTGTCGCCGACTGCAAGCGACGCTAGCTAGTGGTTCCCATACATTTTCTTCCGCCAGCAACTGCGGTCGGTCGCTGTCGCCTGTGTCGGAATTGTACCTTAAATCGTAGTTAGATTCCAATTTAGTGCGATTAGAAGGCCCCATTCGCACTACTTCCTAAGTTATAAACAATTTAGGTAGTCTCTACAAATAGGATAGTATAATAACCGCTTAATAAATAAACTACATATTTCCATTTATTTCTACAGAAGTAATAAGGTACATTGTTAACGTTGGCTGTGTTTTGGTGAAGTTAAAGTGTGTTTTCGTGAAGTTAAAGTGTGTTTTCGTGAGATATAGACTCGGTGTCGAGAAAGTGACTCTTGTTTGATTTTGTGTTTATTTCGCGATGAAAGAAAACACTAGAACCTGTTGCATGTGTGGATCTTCACCTTTTAAAGATCCCAGCATCACTTTGCATCGGTTTCCAAAGCCTGGCCCAAAAAATGCTCTGCGGTATGTACCTACTTCTGTACTTTCCATGCTATTCGTTTTAGACGACATAAGGTAAGCGTCCACTTGTCGGTATCGTACGCAACGGATGCATCGCACGCAACGGATCGTAGCATTCCTTGTATAGAGACTCATATAAGTGCGTCTACCTGTCCGCATCGACGCATCGCACATCGGCAATGCCGACACCGTTGCTCCGAGAGGCAACTTTTGCGATGCGTGTCGATGACGTCATACCGCCGATACATATAATGCCGATCAGTGGACGCACCCCGCGCGCTCGCCCTAAATGTGGTTTCAGGATATCAACAAGATAATTGAATTTAGCTTGCGACATACGAAAATATTGGAAGAACTTGGTGTCATCGTTTGACAAATCAGGAAACAGGGTGTGATATTCTCCATGTTCCGATCTCTTCTTGAATATGTCGTGTATCCAGATACTATGTTTCCTTTTAACTTTTTTTTCCAATTCTTCCTCTTCTGCTAACAAACAAGCTACAACGACAATTTGTTCTTCATCGCTTTCCTCCACCCTCACAGAGTCCGCACGTACGCTCACTACGAAAATCCGAATGAACTGGCATCGTCAATCCGTATTCTGGTACTTACCGTCGGTAATCCGTACGCTGCCGATACAGTGGACGCACTGTGAAAACTTGTATCTGTTTGATGCGACGCGTCCGATACGTACGATACCGACAAGTGGACGCTTAGCTATACATAGAATACCACAACAGCTTCTAACTACCACAAACTAACGTAACGTTTTAAGTCCCAGCTTTCGTTATTAAAAATAATTAGGTACTTACTCTAAAAACTTTTCTTGCCTACACCATTCTCGTATTTAATATTAATTACATCTCTTTCAATGAAAACAAATACAGAAAGTTTAGATTATTATTTAGATATAGCTTAGGAATATGATATGATGAGTAATTTTGATATTTTTTAATTTCCAGTTGTGAATTATGGGCAAAGAATTGCTTCCCAAACGAAGCCTGGTCTTCACCAAAATTCCAGGATAGACTCCATTCTAAACATAAGATGCTTTGCAGCAAACATTTTAAAATCACATTCTTTATTGAGAAAAAGTTGTTCAGAACAGCTGTACCTGATGTTCAATGCCATAAGGTTAGTACAATTTCAATTAGGTCAATACATCTCTATAACTTAGATTTGATGCTAGATTTCCAAAATTAAGCATCAAATCTAAGTTGATGATGATGAGTGATGATTCTAATGGATATAATTATGAAAATACATATTTGTTATTGTCGCCAAACATATTGTGATTATGTTACAAATTGACACTGTCCTGCAAATTGTAAAAAACAAGAAAATTATAATAACGAGTAAGTCTCTCTTCCTAACCATTTCTTTATTTATTTCATTAAACTGAAATAATACATAAGAAATAATATGATATCAGTAATAATTAAACCATGTCTCTAAACTTGTGTTTGAGCTTGCCTAGGTTTTGATGGTCAAATTGTATGCAATAAGCCCATACTTGTTATTTGGGTCGAAGATATCTGCAATAGGTACATATTTATTCTGATTAACTTTATGTATTTTAAAATTTTGTACATAATTTCATTTATGTATAATTATTATTTTTATAATCTGTGTCGTAGATTTACTGTCGAAATTTGTGATTTATTATATTAGTAATTAATATAATAAATCACAAATTCCATATTTCTGGAAATAAATACATAGATAATACTTATTATATTTTGTGTACAATCGGATGACTGATGTCATAATATAATATGTCTGATATTATGATATATTATGATACATGTTATCTGATTAATTATAATTATTATCATGCTAAATAAAAAAGTCAAGTACTAATTTTTGTTTTATTAAAGACCACTTTATAATGATTAATTTTAGCATATGAATAAGTACACTGTATTTCTCGATAGTGATACTGTTTATTTGTTATTCTAATTAGTGATTCTGCCAATTTTTGCTCCGCAATAATTTAGCTTGTACTCTTTAGTACGGACGGGCGGAATATAGATGGCGCAGGTCGGTAAGGAAAAAGTTCTTCCTAAAATTTCTATGGAGTCGTTATAATATACTAAGCACTTTCTGCGCCAGTCCCAGTCAACTCTCTTCAGGGAACGAAAGACACTGACTACCCGGCGAAAATAAGTAGACTCATGGTTTATATCAACATTCATATGAGATCTCTTTTTATTTTGGGTGGTTAGGACGGGGGTTACCGGTTGAGGTCTTGCATTTAGTAAAAATATTTTATCATTATAATGGCAGCATACTGAGTTGCCAGTTAAAAACTTTACCTAGCTTTATGGTGTATCTCTATCTAAGGAGCAAACTTCAACGAAACTACAGTTTCTAAATGTATTGTCAACGTGTAATAAGATTATGTATTTTTTTACAGTATATATACGTTATTTAGAACTTACGATATTTCTCATAAGGAAACAATCTAAAGTAGTATTTTTTTTTGTAAAGTTCAGGGGTTTGCTATTATTTTTTTTCAAATGAGTTGCCATGATTAAAGTCGTGTTGCAAACTGTTAAATCATTCTGAAGGTGATAGAAATTTTCAGTTTGAGGTTTGCTGATCAAGGTCCAAGGGCCCCGGGGCACGGCACCATCTAGCCCTCCGGTAGATACCTACGCCACTGATTCATGCATGAATTTGAAAAGTTAAATTGTTATTTCTTAACAGAATACCGAATACATAAGGAAGTTCATTAGAATTGAGGGAGTAAATATAATGGGATTTTTCTTATTTTCCTAATAAAATACTCCACCATATAACTTGAGTAGGTACCTACAGTTTTTGTAAAATTAATCGAAAACTCTGCTTTTATAAACTATGCTCGTACAGAGGTACTATTGCAATATGCTCTGAAAAATTACGATTTTATTGAAGAAGCATCCAAACTTATCGAAAAAAAAATAATCTTAAAAATGTTTAATATGTGTTTTGGAATTATTCGCTTTTTTTGATTTTATTACTGTAGGTATTCCAAACCTTGGTATCTGTATGTACTCCTTGTTTTATTTGAAAACATAACTTATTAATAAATGCGCCTCGAGATTCCTTTGAGCATTTTTCTCTATTTCCTATATGTACCTACTTTCAGATTTGGCCATCCATATCCTGTTTTTATTGAAGCAAAAATACGCTGAAGCAAAAAAAAAAGCTGTTTTCACAATTTTTATCTGAACTTTAGCCATTCACAATGTATTGAATTAACTTTTTCACACTCTTGTAAGACTTTCTCATTGAAAAGTATTTCTGCGTACAAATTTTCGTGCGATGTTGTTTTAGTATATTTTCCGAATGCCAGCCGAGGGCTCTGCTTCCTTTTCAAAAAATTCGTTGGATGAAACGACAAACATTTAGAAAATGCTAGAATTGTACTTAGGCGGACCGGGAAAGGGCCAGAGCGTGACTCTATAACGCGTTCTAATTTCCAGTTACCAATAATTAAATGTGCCGTAACATTTTCACATATTAGTCTTTTGTTCTAGGAATATGCTGGACAAAGCCGAATTAATTTTGTGGAAGATGAGAAATCAGCAGATAGTAATAATGACAAAAGTGAACACAAAATAGAAGACAATGTTGAGGATGATGGTGTGATATCTGAACCTCAATTATTCTCATGGCAGAAGGATAGCGAAGTGAACTGTGATGATTTGAATTATGATTCAGGTAATATGAATATTATTATTGGATAACTGAGACATGTGAATGATTAAAATATTGATTAGTTGAAATTTGGAATGGAATTTTCATCCTGAACCGTATAAATAAAGTATATATATATATATATATATATAATACAGGATAATTAATATTAAAATAGCAACCAAAAACCACTAAGGTAAACACAGTATTCCTAAGTCTTGACATAAGTTAAGATTTGCCGTTCAGATAATAAGGTTTTGATTGTAGATTAGAGATACTTGAGATTTATTTGCGACAGATTTAATTTTAACTTGTTCTTCTATTATAGACCTACACACATAAAGAATAAACATCATGCAGGTCAACAAAATTTATTTATTCCAGATAATCCAACAGAACAGAAAACTACAAGCAATGTGAATCAAGCAGAATATTGTAATATAGAGGAACCATGTACCAGTACAGGTAATGTCTTAATGAGATATATTTTTACTATGTGTGCTATAAGAATGTGATTCTGATTCTAGTCTATTTCATCAGGAAGTTAAGAATTGGTTTTGGGTGATGATTATTATTGCAAAACATTTGAAATAATTAAAACTGTGTTGCATTAGAAACTATTAATTTATGTACGTATGAATTGGGGAGCCTCTCCAGATTGTATAAATAACCGCTTACATATATTTAGATTGAGCTGATTTTGGAGTTCCAGTTCTGGATTTTGTAGTATCAAAACTTACTGATGAATATTTATGAAAAATATTTTGATATTATATAGTTGTAGTATAGGAACTAAACCTATTATATACCAAAGAAAATCTTACTTACAAGCATACGGCCCGCCTGATGGTAAGCGGTTATCGTATTCTATTGATGCTTGCAACACCAAGAGAAACACTCGCGCGTTGTCTTCACACCCTTCTTGAAGAACACCATACTATACATGATCTTTAATAGATATTTAGACTTTAAGTCTTTCTAGAATATTATAATCAAGCTAGGCAAGGCAATAAATACAACCACTCACATGCTTCAACTTTAATTTTCAGAAAACACTTCAAATGATGAAAGGGAAGGTTTACATGAAGGTTATAAATGTGATATGTGCGAAGGACCAATATACAAGTGAGTGTCCTCATTATTTATAAACCCGTTGATGAATACGCCTGTGGTAATAATTTTTGTCATGTAGGTATACCACCCATTGATGCTTCTTATCGCACTTTCGGGATGAGATCCAAAATGAAAACACGTGTAACGAGATATTTCATGGCGAAGGGTAATCTGTTGCCGACCTTTACAAGCCTAGAAGGCAACTGAACTGTCAAGTGCAGCTGCCGGAACACTTCGATAGGTAGGGTAATTTAATAGGCGAGATAATTTAATTCACAAAAGGTACTAAACTTTTTCAATTGAATTGACTTCCGTAATTTGGCCATGTAGTAAGCATATCATACATATCACAAAATAATGCATAGCTATAAAACTAGCTGGGATCATAAGGGTCGAATCTCATAGGACCACCCGACGACTAATAATCTCCGAACCTTTCGAAGAATATATTAGAGAGATATAAAGCGATGAAGATAGAGGAATATCCATTGCCGGTGTAAAATGTGTGTTTAATATCGTAGGTTTCGGTACACGTGCTTACATTGCGTGAACTACGACCTGTGCGGCGACTGCGAGGGACGCACTGCGCACGCGCAGCATTACCTGCTGCGGGTGCCGCGACACAGGCCCTATGTGAGCTATATTATATATCAATCTATACCAATAATAAAATTGAAGTGTCTATGATTTCAAAATAAATGCCAAAATTTAAGTGAAAACTTAATATTTATACCGTTTTTAGAATTTTGTCTATCTGAAAGTTGGTCCGAAATGGCTCGACGGATTTCAATGGAAATTTTAGGGATTAAAACAGGAATTTTAATATAATTTTATATTTTGTGTTCCCTCGGGAACGTAGGTGTTATAGAAATGCTGAACATTTTATTTTAGAAATGAACCTTAGAGGGTGAAACAGGGAGCATTTTGTCATCAACACATCAAAGTCCCTATGAATTAATACCTTATACCCAAAAAATAAGATACATTTTGGCTCAGGTGTCATGATGTTTGTGCGTGACCAGATTAACCGGAGCCAAAGTAAACTTTAGGTCGATGATAATAGGGGGCAGGACACTGATCCATGACACTGCTCGATAATTATTTTTCTATGCCTGTGTTACACCACAATTTCACCATGATAAGTGATGATGTCGTGGCCGAAGGTGGTAAACACACAGCCTAGAAGCCAGCCGGGTACACACTACAAAGTACACTACCGCAATTTGCATAGTTCATTTTGTTACAGGGTGAGATTCAACAAGTGATGGACACGATACGACGGATTCTGACCGCTGACATCGAATCTTTCCAAACTGAAGCTAACTTTGCCAATAACTTTTTAGATGAGTAAGTTTATTTATTGATTTTAAAAGTGTGCATGAAAAAAAATATATATTTCGTTTCGATCTATTCATTTGATTCTATCTTCAACAAAAATCTATAATGTCAAGATTTCTCAATCCAAAAAAATATTTGTATAGATAGGTTCCTAACCTTTTATAGACTACTACCCCCTTTATAAGAAAAATATCTCCTTTACATAATAGTAATTATACCAATTTTATATGTCTGTCCATTACCTATTAATAATCACAAATTAAAAATTAACTATCTCTCTCTCTCTCTGTAATCGTGCTACTCGTGGTCGTGGCTGAGGGTCGTGATTTTTAATTACTAGCTTCCGCCCCGCGGTTTCACCCGCGTTCCCCAGGGATCTTTTGTTTTTCCGGGATAAAAAGTAGCCTATGTCGTTCTCCATACCATAGGCTATCTGCATACCAAATTTTATCGCGATCGGTTCAGCGGTTTAAGCGTTAAAAAGTAACAAACAAATAAACAAACTCACTTACGCATTTATAATATTAGTTCGTATTAAAAAATACAAAAACTTGTTATCTATAATATAAAAATGAATCGCAAAATGTGTTGGTAAGCGCATAACTCAACAACGCCTGGACCAATTTGGCCATTTTTTTTTTAAATGTTCGTTATTGTCAGGAGAAGGTTTGTATGAAAAAAATAATACACCGGGAACGTGGGTGAAACCGCGGGGAACAGCTATACTTAATAAAAAGCTAAATAAAATGTTTTTTTCATGAAAGATGTATTTTCAAAGTATTTTATTACTTATATTAAATTTATAATTAGCTAGGTACGCCGCGACCGCCCCCTTGACTATCATACCGCCCCCACGAAAAACTACAGCGCCAGCTAGGGGGCGGTACCGCCCCTTTTGGGAACCTATGAGTATAGACCATTTGAAATGCTTTGCTGTGTTGTTTTTTCTAATTAAGTATAGGCCATTTGTTTATAACCACAGGCGTGTTTGACCACAGTCTCACCACGGTAAGTGACGATGCGGCCGAAGGTAGTAAGCACACAAAGTCTATAAGGAACTGGTTCTCGAGTGCAGCTGCCGGAACACACCGGTAGGTGGCGGTAGATTTTAAATTTGAGGGTGGTGGCCAGCCAGGCGGGTACTGCAAAGTAGCTTACTACCGTGCATTTTTTCCTTAAACGAAAGCTCAAGCTCATTGTAGGATTCGAACCCACGGCTTTCGTCACGGCTTCTCTTTTTTTGCCGGCACTTTCAGTTGTTTGTCTTCAGCCAGTATGGTTTTAAAAAGTCCAGATTTTGATAAACATCAAAATATAGCTTGTGTATTATTACAGAATGAAGTCTGAAGTTGTCTCCGAAACGGAAACTGATCCATGTCCAGAAGAACTGGAATATCCGATCCTCATGGATGATTCGAGACACGAAGAGGATGTTGAGGTTAGCCTATAATATATATTTTACTTCGGTGTATGATAAACTGTGCCAATAGTCTCTGCGTGACTAAGTGTCAGCTATTTGGAAAACTGTATTCATTAAACACCGGTACATAAAGAAAACCTAAAATCGTGGAAAAGAAACCTTATTTTTCATATATTTTGATCGAGATTCGATTGAGAGACTTTTTGCTGTGTTGGTCCCATAGTAAAAAGCACGTCGATCCTAATTTTGGTATTGAAAATTTGCCATCTCGAAATATCCATCCTGTAAACTATTCATAATTTTTTGCTTAATCTATGCTTAAAAAAAAACGGACTGACTGACTGACAGGTGACAATTAACGCAGATTCTAAAATGCCGGTTCTATAACCATGAAATTTTTGTAACGTAGTAGTACACATAAGAAAGGATTTTTCGGAATTAAAATCGCAGGTGAAACCGCGTGGCGGAAATAGACCTACTAGACCAACTTGACCTTGTCGAAGAACCAAGTTATCCAATACAGAATTTTTCTCACAATACTATTATTACAGATGTGCAGCTATTCCAGTCCATCGCCTAATCGAAGTATCGCCATTGCATCTCAAGAACCTAAAACACAAACGGATGAAGAAAAGTATGAAGGCAAGGCCACGTCCACGCCACAGACGCACTCAGACCACGTGGAAAATGAAGACAGCAGAATGTGCACCTATCCCAATCCACCGTCGAAATTATCACCAACCACAAACCGAAGTATCATCATCGTATCTCACGAACATAAAACGGATGAAGGAATTGTCCACAGCAAGGCCACGTCCACGCCACAGACGCACTCAGACCACGTGGAAAATGAAGACGATCCAGATATCGATTGGTTGGATGAAGATATTTTAGAGGCATACGAAACGTCACACCAAAGTTGTAATGCTATAGAAAATATCATCGTGAAGGATGGACATGACAAGTTAATAAATAAAGATTTTCATAGTCAATTGAAACCTGTAAGAAGAAAACTGTATAAGATGGATAATAGACTGTCTCCCTCTAATGTCCCGGGAAAAGTGAATAAGAAAATGTTACATGGTGTAGTAAAATTACAGAACGTTACCTCCAACAGTACTGGTGCTGTTAAAGTGTTGAAGACGTTCAAACATAGTTTAGAGTCTAAAGGTAAATCCTACTTCCTACTAATATTATAAATGCGAAAGTTTGGATGGATGGATGGATGTTTGTTACTCAATCACGCCAGAACGGATCTGGATGAAATTTGGCACAGAGATAGATGGCGAATTTTTATCATGGGAAAACAATAACCATCGGGACCGCGGGTGAAACCGCGGGCGGAAGCTATTAATTACATATAAGTATGAATAGGAAAAAATAATCAATATGAGAAGTGAGCATCGTTGTTGATCGGTGAAGGCACCGCTTTCGGTCATTAGGTGGCCCGTAAGTTTTAAGTCAAAATCTAATGTATGAATATATTTTTTTAAAGTGGTAACTTCAGTAGCTTCGACGTTCGTGCACATATGTGCAATAATGTATAGTTTTATAACATTTTGAATTGTAATACATACATAAATCCATTTGCCATATTAATGCGAAGGTCGTGGGTTCGAATCCTACAATGAGCTTGAGCTTTGGGTTAAGGAAAACATCTTGAGGAAACCATAGCACGGTGGTTTGTAGTACCCGCCTGGCTGGCTACTACCCTCAACTTGAATACCTACCGCTAAAAACCGGTGAGTTCCGGCAGCTGCACTTGAATGCCAGTGTGCTTACCTTCGGCCGCATCATCAAAATGCATACAAAATTTTAAAAAATACGCCTCGGGCTCAAATCAAAAAATTACGTCTCATAGCTTCTTGTATTTAATGTAATAAATTACGCTAGAAATATCAAAATGGGGACCATCAACCAGATCTTGTGTATGATCTTGGGGATTCTCTTGAAATTGGTCGAATAATGCAACGTAATTAACATTGCTTTGTTTCAGTGTGCATTAATATGAAGCGGCTGAGTGATGAAGAAATAAAGTTAGCTGAAAACATTTGAAGAATCTATCTAATCTATTATATGTTATATAACATACCTACCTATTTTATTTACCATCCTTACTATTAAGGTGCATTGTGCAATTTGCGATAAAAGCCCTAATGTGCAATTCGGTACTCAAATGCATATGCTAATTTTGCATGTGATTCCTTAGAATTTGTGAAAGTTGCTTTACACCGAGTGATATTCCTTAGAAAGTATAATTTATTTGACATCTTGGGAAAGGATCATTATGACAAGAAGGCGGCCCCCTTTCTTGCAGGTGAAGGAAAGAAAAAGATCTCAAAGTGAAATAAATTCTATTACATTGAATAAAAATATAAATTCACAAAGGACAGGACACGACATTCGATCAGCGAAACTTCGAAGTTATCAATGAAATTTGTGACTTGGTTATATCGGTGCGTGTAGGCGGACCGCCAATTTATTTGTGTTTTAATGTGAAATAGGTACCTACATAATGTAGTCAAATTTAATAAATATTCTAATAAATTATCAATTTACAAAATAAACAATTAAAATTCGTTAATAAATATTCTATTTTTTTTTCATTGAATCTGCCTGTCGTTCTTTACCACGTCGTTCCTTCACACTACTTTTTTTTTCTATTGGGTAGAGGTCCAATGGATCCACCAAGGATGATTTCGGTCCGAGCAAGCAACAGTAGGTATATTCGGGAAATAGTATTCGCGGACCGAAATTCCTTCAAAGACCACCAAATGATTATCCACATCCAAGAACATGATGGCTAATCGGAAGCCGGTCGGTCTTCGCGAAGCTGGGTATAAACGATATTCTACTAGTAGACCCCATGACACATAGCTTCCTATTCCACTGTTCAGGAATCTACGGATAAGTGCCTCAGCATCCCTCCAGGATGAAGCTAGTACCATGGAACCTGATGGTGTCACTGGTCTGTTCAATATAGGGCTCTGAGGTGCAAAATTAAATGTCGCACTGGGGCCACCTAAAGAATCAGCTAAAAGGTGCCCTGCTTCATCATCGTTTTCCCTATCCATTCTGCGCAGGTGACCTTTTACTTGATCTGGGATGGAGCCTCGTCGTTCTCTCATATGCGAAAAATATATTCGAGCCCGTATAGCAAATGTTAAAGTAACTGGTTCTCTATGAGCCAGGATGTTGGATCCGCTATCTCCGGGAACATAAACTGATGATACAGCAACGATGGGATTGTTTGAATTATTATATCTTGTCGTTACAAAATGATCTTTGTCATTAAAAATCCTGTCGATCAAAGGGTCGATTTCATTTAGGTAAAAGCCCGAGTTCCCTGGGTCGCGCCAATTGCTTACATTGTATGTAGTACAGTACTCTTGAGTTGTAAATGGATTGTTAATAGATTTTTTCAAGAAGGTGAGGAGTTTAGGCGTGCTATCACATTTTTCTAAAGTTATGTACTCATGGAAGCACCAGTCCTTAAGTAAGTTACCGCATCTCTTCCAAGTTAGGGTCTCAAGGAAGCACCAGTCCTCAGAAAAATTAAACTTACCGCATCTCCCGAAACATTTTTCTCCATTTTCAGTAAAGTATTCTAAGATTTCTCCTCCATGTTTACATATATCTGAACTGTTCCTGCTATAGTAGCAAATTGGCTTTGTGCCATTTATCGTAGGTATTCTACATGAGGATATACAGTCAAATCCGCTCTCAGTGCGAGATACGCTTTCGCAATAGGATATCAACAAAAAGTACCAAACAATATGGTAAATGGTGAGCTTTAGCAAAGACATTATGAAAACTGCGTTACGAATGGAATGATTTGGGTTTTATAGGCAAAATTAGTTGTTAATTTATTCAGCTGAAAATAAATTACAAAGGCCATCACGCTATAGGTACTAACCATTATTAGTTTTTTTTTTTGTGAAATCGCAGTCAATGATCTAGTCAAGATCTAGGCAATAAAACTTTGTATGTTTCACAGTTCTATTAAATACCTACTATGAAATACAAACTTATTATTGCTGTCGATAAAATTACCTTTATTTGAACGATCACTTGCACATTCGTACACGTCGAACGGAAAATTCATGTAAAATAAATTCTTAACCCCCGGATTACTTAGTTAAAAATCCTGGACATTTGATGCCAAGATTTTTGGTTCTTACCAATACCTACAGTATGTTTGAATTTATAAAATTTGACATTTTATTATTCTTTATAAAAGTGTAGGTATTATAAATAATAATATTGTCTGGTTTTTCTTTTTAACCTAGTCTAGGTAATACTAAAGTTACTAATGAGATTATCCACAATTAATTAATTACTTAGTGCACTTTGACATGTGTTTTGTACCTATAGGTACACGCACCCAGCAATGACGTAATCCGAAGTATTCCGAAGGCACTTGCGGCAAGCGGCTTGCCATCACCGTGCCAGTTGCCATCGTAAACGTGCCGGCTTTACTTGAACCGAACGCTAGGTATCCATCCCCACCAATATTATTATAAGTAAAAAGGTGTAGATAGGTTATAAGCGCTCAGCAAGCGGCAAGTTAAAATGTGGCTAATTAGCCAGACTTGACCTCTGTCGCGTTGCCGGCGTCAACGGATGCACTTCTCGTACCGAATTATTTAGTTTTTTATCTGTGCTTTAATGTGCCGTTTTTGAAGATCGAATGTATGTAGGTAACCTATCTACACCTTTTTACTTATACAATGTAATAGCATTGAACCTCACGATATTCTATTTATAAAATCGAGTTATGTTATAAATATATAATGGAATAGGAAATGTACAATTTGTGTAGGAACTAATGAAATATAACTTTGTAATAGTAACATGTTTAAAAATCAGACATGTAAAAATAAGTAAAGTTCAATTATTTTTTGTGGAGCTTTAAAACGTCTGACAAAAGTTTTGATCCATGGAAAGTGTCTGACACTTGTGATACTATTTTTAGAATAACATTCTACAAAACATATATAAAAATCAGCCAAGTACAATAGCTCTTGTTTTTAGTTACCTTTCATACCAGTACCCTGAGTGTAAGGAATTTACGTAAATAAACGCTTGCTATCACGTTTGCGTTTACTAAAAATTTGTATGTAAAAAATTAGTTCCATGAGTATTCCGCGAGAGGTGCTGTGCTGTTTAGTAAGCTTTTTCTAACGTCAATTGTTTACACTCGGGGTACTGGTACCTGGCCAGGTGTCACAAGGCGAGCTCCACAAGCCCGCAGGTATTCAAAGAACATGAGACGCTACTGAGAAGCTAAGGTTTCATCTATATGAAAATAAGTTATGTCAGATCGCTCTGGGATCTTGGACTATATAGATAAGATGTAGGTAGGTAGTTCCAGCGTTCGATATTTGAACCTTAAATCTAAACAAAGTGAATTCCACAAATAAGTTTGAATACGACAATTCTTGATTAGGGCCAAAGAGGTGACAATCTCACTTATTATTCAATAATGATAATGTTAGACTTCCACGAATAATGTCAGAGGTTATCTTAACATCCGTTCTTGTGTTCACGAAAACAATAGGTATAAGTACGTGACTAAACAGACTAAAATAATAAAAAAATCTAATGACGTAAAATCGGCGCGTTGCATCGCTGTGTTGACTCGGCGCCTTGCATCGCTGCGTTGCCGTTGACTCGCCAGATTGATAAGTATAATACATTTCTCCATTTTGGTTTCTATCCCGAACGTGAGACGTTACTTTACGTTATTATTATTTTTTTTACCAAAAAATGCAGTTGAGTGTGATGTACCTACCTAGGAAGAATAACAGAATGCAATGAGACCATTTTTCATTTTTAGATTTTTATTATGATTTTATTTTTAGATGTTCTCACAGGTTAATTTCCTAGGTTTAGCTTGGCGATTCAAATAGGCTTTGTTTTATCGAACTTGGCTAATGGGAAAAAAGATATTGAAATTCAAATTTTATATATATTTTATATACGAAGAAAGCCGCGGCCGAAAAGCTAGTGCTAAAAAACTTGTCATTTTATTAAATTTACCCATTGAGGAGAATATAATTAAGTTTAATTCAAAGACATGAAATCTTTTGTTATGGCGGCTACACATACCTACTGTGATTGTTACGCCAAGGTTGTGAGTTCGATTCCCACCCGGAATCATTTGTGTGGATGAACCAACATAACATGACTACTGATTTGTTGTTTGTTGTTAGGTATCCAGAGAATTGAGTGGTAGCAACAATATGCTAGGTTTTAATAGCAACCTTAGACAAAATCTCTCAAGTCTGTGTCTTTGAAAAAGAGAGATATTCTTATGGGCAACAGTGCCATCTAGTTTATAATTGCTAATTTTCTGGCTGATTAGGCAACAGATTACGCCACTTTGTGTAGAAAGTGCTTGGCTTAGTTCTTTGAATGGCCACTAGATAACACTATTACACATTGCTAGTCTTGATTTTTACCATAACACAGTTCCTGTCTCCATTGTCCATATATACAGTGGTGTAGCGTGGGGTTTCGCCGACCGGATATTTGCCGCCCCCTCCCTATTTTTTTAATTATTAGTTTAAAACGTTTAAATATTTTTTTTACAACGGACTTAATGTACATCGTACAACTTATTGAAAGTCAAAATAAACTACCACTACTTTGGAAGGAACATACATCTTCACAGCCCACTCGGGCGCCTGGTGCCTAGGGTGACGGGTGCTGTGGCACTTTTGTAAACATTTGGCATTTTTGTAAACAATATTCAGAAGTGAGTTTAATAATTACAAGAGCTTAAAAACTTAAAATATTTTCTACGGATTTTAATTAAACGAAAAATAATTAATTTTATATATTACTAGCCTTCCCCTGCGGTTTCACTCGCGTAGCGGTTTAAAAAATAGATATTGACCGATTCTCAGACCTACCCGATATGCACACAAAATTTCATAAAAATCGGTCGAGCCGTTTCGGAGGAGTATGGTAACTGACATTGTGACACGAGAATTTTATATACATACTAGCTGTCCCCCGCGGTTTCACTCGCGCAGCGGTTCAAAAAAAAATAGATAGTAGCCGATTCTCAGACTTACTGAATATGCATAAAAAAATTCATAAGAATCGGTCGAGCCGTTTCGGAGGAGTTCAACCACGCACCCCGCGACACGAGAATTTTATATATTAGATATTAGACAAAGATTTATCTTCACTAATCATGTTATTAAATAAAAATATATTATGAAACATAAAAATAAATGCCTAAAAACCACTGACCTCCATTATACAGTATAATGGAGGTCAGTGCTAAAAACTATTGCTGTCACACCGCGCTCCTCTAATGATAGAGATAGCAACAGTGATCACACTGAACTGCTAATTTGATAGATCTTATTGCGAAGGAATAGAAATTCGCAGCTATGTTTATTACAATCACGGATATAAAAAAAGATGCCTTCTTTCATAGAAACGGTGTGAAGCCACGCAACTGTAGGAGTTGGACTTTCGTGTGCATACACGAGATAACACTCGCACAGATACACCAAGTCGGACAAATCGCCGCCATTACGCTCCGAGCCCCAGCTCTTGTTATGCACAAGTAAAAATTGTGAAATATGCCGTCTTGCGTGGTGCGGTGGTGTAAAAACTTCACGAAAAAATAGAATAAGTCCCAAGGAATAACCTACCATGCGTAAGTAATGTTTTATGTATCGGGATGTCAAAGACAGCAGTGTTACCAGTTTTTTTTCGGGAAAAATTCCCTAAAAGTGGTTAATTGTGAAATCTGTATTTGTTGCACTTGTTAGTGTGTTTTTTGTAGTATTTAATTAATGTAAATTTTACGTAAATAATTAAGTGTAAATAATTTCCAGGTCATGTAAATAATGTAACGTAATGTAAATACTTAATCTGGATGTAATGTGATTCATTTAATGTAAATAATACATTATTTTGGCAGTGTACTTGTGTGTTTTCATTTCAATTATTTTGTCGTAGAAAGGAATAATAATAAGTAACTTTAATGAATTTAAAATCATTTATCTTTTTGCGATTAGATAATACCAAAAAATATTACTAATTAATATTAAGCTCGCCATTGCACAAATTTGTTTGTGCAAAATTTAATAATAATGATAATAATAATACGCCCCAGAACGGTAGTCATAACCACAGTCCCTCAATCGACGTGTCACCTCTTTAATAAAAGCCTTAATTCACCCAGCAGTAGATACGATAAAAGTGAAACCGTCACTAGATAGGTAAGTATAAACTTATGTTTTGATAACATGATTTATTCTCATTGATCTGAAAAAGTGGGCAAAGTGATATTCATCTGGCAAAACCTATGGCACGCACACATCAATAGATGGCGGCCATTTCTATGCTTCACTCGCAATGAGAGGTGGTTCCATCCGTCTTTTTTTTACATCCGTGATTACAATATATAATTGCTATTATAAGATTCAAACCTGCGACCTCAGTCAGGGCATTCGATGTCGGTAGTACCACTGAGATATCATCGGCGTACTGGTTTCCAAGCTTTCCTTAGGTTCATATTGCACAAACGAGATTTTGTTATTTGTACTATTAATATGAATAAATAAATTAATAGATACGAAAGTGTGTTTGTCTTTCGTTCACGCAGTAAATGAGCAATGGATCGAGTGACATAGGTCCCAGGAACCGCGGGGCGAAACTAAGTTAATTTACAAATCCTGAGCATTGCTATTCCACTGCGACATATTTTATTTGATTATTAAGTAGGTAGATACCTAACAGCCTTATGAAATGTAATATTTAAAACAGACCTGTAATTATTTTCACAAGAGCGAATTATAGACAAAGCGACGGACGCCAGTAGAAATGAAACAAAAATTACTCATAGTAAAAACAGAGCACTTTTCAGAATTCATTTTGAATAGTGGATTTAATAAATGCTTTAGTGAGAGCTGTGTTATTTCTCTTTGAGTACGGCCAGAGAGAATGGTTGAAGAAAAATGGCACCCCCTCCGAGGGGGTGGTGACCCCCACCCCGGGAGGTATTGCTCCGAATAAAGAAAAGTTAAAATTTTCTTAAAACGCCACCCAGGGGGTGTTCCCTATCTATCTTCGTTTAAGTATTGGCAAAAATGACCCCCTTATCTTGCGTCTCGCTCGCACTTCTTCGGTGTCATTGGGTGCTTTTTAAAACAAAGGGTGAAATTTGTTACGTTTTATTTAAAATGCTAATACCTTGTGATGGCCTACGTTGGCTCGGACTTGTTTGTTTTGGATTAACTAGTGATACAACGTGACCCTGCCCGTTTCTATTATAGATCCAAGGGTTGGTAGAGATCGCTGTTAGTCATAAGTCCACCAATTATGACACTATCAATGTAATCTCTATTACTTTTTTTAAATCTATCTATCAAATATATACACTACTTTCTAATAGATACGTGTTCGTTATAAAAAGCTATTTTTATTATTTTTAAAGTCGGTAAAAAAGATGACGTGATGATAATCCCTACTGTCGTATCTTTCTCATCACTCTGTGATAGATTTTAATTACATAGTTTCATATTTTTCACTCAACACTTATTTATTAGCAAGCGTGGTCAAACATAAGGTTTTCCAAATTGTACGTGCACACTCTAACTAAAACACCAAGTTAAAGCTGTAGGTACCACTTTTCCAAGCCGTAGTTGGGTAACAAGGTGATGAAACATATTCGTGTTATTACAAGATCACGTGTTGACAACAGGTGGCTAACTTGTGTAATAAGTAGGGATAGCAAAAATGTCGTAGGTATTTGTTTGCATTACTTATTTTGAGAACAGTTTTTTTACCTTGTATAGGCTTGTGTTTTTGTCCAAAATCTCACTGTGGTGATATGTGCACAATTAATATGTGCTCGTATATATATAATTCCCTACCAACGTGCTATGGTTTTACTCACAATGTTTTTCTTTACGAACCCACGACCTGAGTCGCGGCATCCGACGTCACTACCACTGAGCTATCATCACATTTAATGAAAAACACATCGTATAATAGCAGTTATAAATTACTAGCTTTCGCCCCGCCGTTTCACACGCGTTCCTGAGAAAACAGTAGCCCATGTCCTTCTCCATATTTAATCGCGATCGATTCAGCGGTTTAGGCGTGTAAAGGTAACAAACAAACAAACTCACATTCGCATTTATAATATTAGTTAGGATGAGTAAATATGGCCAGTTTGGGTCATAAAATGTATGGTAGATTAAATGGTTTTGTTTTGCTAACGGTACACCGATGCTGAACTTAAAGTTGGGGCGATTTAAGTTGTTCAAAGTGGAAACTCGGCCGATATTCACTTACGCTCACCGACTTGCCGAGTTCACTTCACTTTCATAAACACTTGAGTTTGTGAAGATGGATATCTGTCTCTAAGAACCTACCGAGTGCTTTAGCAGCTGCAGTTGGGAGCCAGTTCTCTATGCTTGGGGTACTTCATCACCTTTCGACCCCAAATGATTTAGAACTGGGCAGGAAAAAAAAGTTCACACAAATCAAAAACAGCGAGTAAAAGGGAGTGATAATGTGTTGCTATTATTTCTAACTAGTTTTTGTACCCACATTCTAAAATGAACTAATGTTTTCACGATAACAAGTATTCTATATTTTTATCTAATATATGATCTTTAATTGCGCCAAGTTTCGTGCAGATCTGTTAACCCATTACGATGTGATTGAGTAACAAACATACAAACATACTTTTTCATTTACGTTTAGTATATAGGATTACACATATTTGCCAATTTTGATGCTGTACAACTAGCATTTACACTATGTGAAAATAATTAATTTAAATACTCCGTTTAAAAACATTTCAACTTAGAACCATATTTATATTCTAGTAAGAAACAAATAAAACAAACGTACAAAAGAATACAGTGCAAAATACTAAACTGCGTAAAATACAAAAGGGTCTGGTCCAGCAGTCCGGATGAATATAATTTTATTTTAACAAAATTGACGGCGAGTATTTCTTGTACAAATTTTAATATCTCAGGGAGGTAGATACCTACAAGCTATTTATATTTTTACTCTCTCCCCGTTTCTTTTGGCGATTATTATTCTGTATTCCAATGGGCTCGGAGGTCCCCCCGGCGCGGGGCGGCGCCGCCCCTTGGACTCTTTCCTTTTTGCTTCTTAAGTCCATCTTGAGACAGCACACGGAAAACACTGGAGTAGAGGGTTAATTTTTTTTTACCCTATTTTTTTATTGGTGTTTTTTACGACCAGCAGTATGAAATCATGTCACAGGTTAATTAATAACAAAAATAGTATACTAAGGGATGTTTCTGACCATGACCATATAACGCAACATTGATTTCCATCCATTTGGACGGAAATAAGAAAAGACAGAGCTGCAAAGCTCAAGCTTAATGTATAATTGCATTGCATTATTTTGCAATAATAATGCAATTTATTGTGTTATGCGTCATTTGATTGTCCGTTCAAAATCTCATAATAAATCAAATTGAGGGTACACTGTATGAAATAATTTTCCTACCCTCTTTTTCTTTATTCAGCGTGCAATATGTGTCAATCTACCGAGACGTCACTTACCAAAGATCATTGAAATGCTGAACTATTTTCAATTCAATTTTGAATCTTGCAAACCATTTATATTTTAAGTCAACATACAATTGTGAAGAACGACTAATTGTATGTGTTCCTTTTAGTTGGTAATAGTGGATTTACAGAAGACGTGCAGGAACATTACACCTGTGAGTATCGCATGTTTCTTTCCCTTTCATGACTATGCTTCTTTTTTTAAATGTTTTTTCAAAAATCGTAGTCTTCATTTCCCGTATATACCTATTAATAAAAATCATACAAGTGCCATAATATCCATAAAAAATACAGTCCACTTTGCGAACCAAATGGAATTGAGAAAAAAAAAGTATTAAATTTCACCAGCAATATCTTTATGATCTTGCAGAATTTTCAATTGAAAGTTTAGAAATCATATTTTTTCTAATTAATAATGTAGAAAAAAATAGAGGTATAAAGAATTAAAAACCAAAGATTAAATCCTTCCAAAAGATTCTTTAAAAATTTTGTTATACAAAAAAGATATTTTTTTTCAATCTGAAAAAAAAAAGAAGAACACCGACTCCACCGAACCCCAATTCCCTGTTTCTGTCACTTACCCCTTTTACTGGAAAAACCATGGCACCTACCCGGAAGGGGTTCGATATTTAAATATAAGAAGAACACCCCCTTTTTTCAAGGGAGGCCCCCCCTTCCCCCACCGCGGATTTATGGATCTGGCCTGAAGTGAGCTCGTAATTACTTATCTTTGCGAATACAAATCAATCGGGAAAAAGGTTGGTTCAGATGAAATTTTACAAAATTCACTCTCAGTCTGTAATAACTTGAAATACCCTTGTTTGCTCGGTTATTGAGACGGCTTACATTTGACGGTTTATTTACTTTTGTGATATCTGAAGTCGTTTTTAAGAAATCGAACATTTCAAGATACTCTACCACCAAACATCTTTGCTTTGCCATTACCACTTGAGACACTTGCGACCTGCGTTTATTGTAATATGAACTATCTAAGCCCTGAATGGAATATCAAGATGAAAATTAAGTCGCCAAATTGTTTTGCGACCAGCACTTAAGAGATAGTCACCCGTGTTTATGGCCAAATTCGCATTTTCCATATTATTGTGGTCAAATTGAAGTAAATTTATATCTTCATAACATTATTTATAATTTTTTACATTACAATTTTCATAGATTTGCTAAGAAGGTATTTAAATATTTTTTCTTGACATATTCTCCTGTTCTCACTCTCCTCGTGACTTTGATTTTCAATATCTAAAGAGAGAAAAAAAACTATTTACTGAAATGTGCGTGTCTATAAGCTAATAGAAATACTAATTATTAAGTGTGTTGCGCGGGGTCAACAGGTCCCTACCTAAGCATATTACACTGCCCATATGGAACAGAGCAATGCAACGCTGGTATTCTGGCATAACTTATGGTCGACTCATTATTCTAACTTGTCAGTTGGAACTTTCTCTTGACCAACATTAAATAAAAACATCTACAATGCGTTAATGATCTCAAGATTCTACGCCTAGAAGATAACATGATCTCAAGAGCAGCGGATGAAGTCTAATAGCAAAGGTTTAACCTATTTCCGACTGACCAAATATAATCAAGTCTCACTACTCTGTAGACTTCGTAGGCAAGTGCTACGAGAGCGACGATTTACTTACAATATCTTATATATAAAATTCTCGTGTCACAATGTTAGTTACCATACTCCTCCAAAACGGCTCGACCGATTTTTATGAAATTTTATGTACATATTGGGTAGGTCTGAGAATAGCTTCTTATCTAATTTTTAAACCCCTACGCGAGTGAAACCGCGGGGGACGGCTAGTAATTTTATAAAATACAAACTATGATATAAAGAAAATATAAATATAGTTTACTCATAATTTAGTCATGTATGGTTTCAGGTTTTTTTTTCCTAAATTCCCGGAATAAAAAAAAAAACATTCTTAGGTCCATCTATTTGCGCTGATTATATCAATGTTTTGGATTTGGCCATAAATTTCAATTTATTTTCCTGATATGTAATGATATGACCTAAGGTAGTAAATACACAAAACTAAGTTGCTGACAAGCTGAGTTTCTTGCCGGAGTCTTCTCAGTCCAAGTGTATTCCGAACCGGTGGTAGAATCATTTGTAACGTTCATAAGTGCCTTATTAGGGCCTAAACTGAATAAATGATTTTTGAATTTGAATTTTGAATTTGAATTTGAATAAGAAGGGAAGTTTTTGTTGGTCAACTTGCGGGTAGCCAGCCGGGCGGGTACTACAAAGTACCCTACCACCATGCTATGGTTCCCTCACGATGTTTTCCTTCACCGAAAGCTCAAGCTCATTGTAAGATTCGATCCCACGACCTTCGCCGCGGCGTCCGACGTTACTACCACGAGTTGTCATCGCCTTAAACCACCTCGTTTTGAAAAAACGTTTTTTGCTATGATTACCATAATATATACCGTATACTTTCATATGTATTTAGTAAAAAGCATTACAAACAGACACTTCAATTTTATTTATTTGTATAGATATAGATTGAATCGATAACAATAATTGTTAGCGGGTACGTTCACCAATAAACCATCACACTTGACCCCACACAACCCATACATTTGAACTATGCAGCTAGCTTCTATAATGTTGCCAGAAACAAAAGCTTTAATTTAAAATACAAAAATATAATGGCAAGTGGAATAAAACAGCATCTCTTATAAAATAACATCCTCGAGCGAGGGGGGGTGGTGCTGGTGGGAGGGGAGGGGGCGGCCATCGCGAGCCACTTTTCTTTCTCTCGCCAAAGCCATTTTGAAAGGAGGGCAAGGTTAGTATGGATAAGAAAATAAAAAATTGTGTTATTTTTTTATTATCTGTGGTATTCATGAAGTTCTAAAGAAGAAGTCAGTGACAGTGACTTCAATATGATGACGTGACTTCAACCTTTAAAAGTGTATTGGATACAGATGTGTATTGGATACAGATCTATTTAATTATACTAATAATACAATAAAGCTGATGTGTTTTTTTGTTTGTTGTTTGTTTGTTTGATAGCGCTAATATCTTGAACTAGCAGACGGATTAGAAAAAATATTTTTGCATTTGATAGCCCAATTCATGAGGAAGGTGATAGGTTACTTTTTATCTTGAGAACGCAGGTGAAACCGCGGGGGACAGCTAGTGTTAACGTATACAGCCTTGATCATAAAATTTGGAAAAAGTCTCATCTACACATTTCTTTCGGCAACTACAGAAGTCGGGGCCATGTTTTTTCTCGTTTTATATTAAAATCGGGTGAGCCAAGGAAATTGTCAGTCAGATAGGAAATTGCCTTGCCCGGGGAGTGAGTCCCTGGCGCTAGTGCTGATCGTGACCACCCGCCTTTATTGCTGTGACGTCATACAATTAAAACCTAATTTATTAAAGTATTTATTAGTTTTCTAAAATATGATTTTAAAAGTTTATTTGAAATTGGAATCATTTAAAAATAACAGCCATTAGATGTATATGCGATAGAAAATATTGGTTTTAGATCTGACCCGATTTGTTAAGTCTCTTGTAAACCCTTCAAAAAACGTCTGAACGTGAAAAAGACAAAGTTTGAATAATAGTTACCACAGTTATTTAGAGAACAAAACCAAACTGTAATTAGTTACTTTACTTACATAGGTATACAACTGCAACTGATTACAATAATATTAATTATAGGTATTAATAGATATAATCATGAATTATAATTGGATTTAAATTAATGTACACAGTAAAATTTTCACGTGAAATAACACACCTATATCACTATGAAATTGCAATCAATACTTTAAGATAACCCCTTTGAATAGTATATATTTATGAGTATGCATCATCAATAGGGTATTTTACTCTATATGAGAAAAAATCAAAAAAATTACAATTTAGATAGCTTAGGCAATAATAAGTTGGAAAATGTTTTAGTTCATAAAATAACTTCATTAATTTTAAAATTCATTTCAAAGTTTTCAGTTTTTTTAATGTGTTTCTAAACAAACGAAACAGTAGCCGCCATTATAATGACGTCATACGGTGCTGTATGTGAACTAAAAAGTGTCAACTGAAGTATTATATTTTTTTTTTACACTAGTATTCATGCATTCAGGAACAGTACACTAATAAAAAGGATAATAGCTCATTTTTAATTTATAAAATATTATAAGTCCAATATCTGCGCATTTATTTACTTACAAAAGACCAAATAACGTCATGACCGTAGAGTAACATGGCGTCCAGCGTTTTTCTTCAAACTACGCGCGAAAATTGAAAATGTAAAATTTAAATGCATTTTTATGGCACTTATCGATTGAATAAAATTGTTGTGTTTTTTTTGGTGGCTTATTAGCACTTTAGGAACGAATTGAGACACTTTTCAAAAATGGGTGTAATACCCTTTGCTATGGGGAGATTGTAGCCAATACAAGAAAAAATAACCTGATATAAATATCATGCTCACGTTCACCTCCTCGTGGAGGTGAAATTCTTCTTTTATTTTCCGTTCCACTAACATATACAACCAAGAATTTACCAAGTTAGATCTTTTTAATTTATCAATCAATACAATTAAGCAAAAATTAATGTGTGAATTATGAAAATTTTCTTCTCAATAGCTGTCACGACTAATGTTATAGTTATATATCATCATATTATTTTTCTTTTCTTTTTATTATTATTATTTGTCTTTCACTTTTGTGATTTTTTTCTACCATGTAACTCAGTTTTTTTGTTATCATTTTATAACTATTTGTTGGCACTATAGGTCTGTATCTAAGATAAGGGTTTGTATTCAATACTTGTTGTTTCCTGTATATTAACTGTTAGTTTTTGCTAAAATAAACGAAAAAAAATGCACTCCAGAAGTGCCGACAGAAGTGAAAACTTTTTTTTTTTGAGAGATTGAGATTGAGCTCTTGTATCATCATCATTATCATTAAAATGATTACAATCTAAAATAGATTATTTTCTGAGTGAGTTTGTTTTGTTTTGGCGCCAAAGCGACAGCGACTAGCGACATTACTGGCCGCAATTATTTTAATGGGAGAAAAAAAAAAGAAACTAAACGTCAAACTGCGTCTCGGTGCCGCGAGTCCAGAGGCTTTACCTCATCTAAAAATTGTGCGTACTGCGCTGAAAGAAGTTTACACTTCAAAAAAAACTTTGTTAAAAAGATTCTATAAAAATCTGTCACACATACATTTTTATCATGTGTATTAAATTGGGGCTTTGTGATCAAAAATACATAGATAGATAAGTCTACAAGATCGTTATAAATTTATTTATTCTTTATATTAAAGCACCCCAAAGGGATTTCATTAAAATAATTAAATAACAACTCGTAAGTTTAAACTTCCCTGCAAATCATTGTTTATGGGTCAAATATAACATGTTTTTAAGATTTATAGGACTGTGTTTGACCGCAATCTCACCATGGGAAGTGATGATGTGGCCGAAGGTGGTAAGCACAACCCAAGAAGGAACTGACTCAATTGTGAATTGTATTACTAAGTTTGACAAACTATTTTCAGTTTTACTACTACTATAGAAAATATTTAATAGAATTTATTTCATACTTTTTAATATCACAAGCATAAATCAAAAAATAATAAATCCTTTATTAATATTTTCCTTATAAATCTTGTGAGGAGTGATCACGTCATATATATAGCTTTTACTATAAGATACAACATGGCCATTTTATGAAGATCCATCTCTATTTAAGAGTCACCCCAGATTGGACAAGATTCTTTAGTTCTCGAGGAGGGGAGGTAGGTCTTGTTATGTTGGTCGAGTGTTTATTTTATTTGGAGCGTCATTTTTGCCACGGCTCCCCTTTCGCGGATCGTTTTTGTAGGGCGTCCGGCGGTGGCTGTGTTGCTTTCAAGTGGCCTGGAAATAAAATAATAATCATTATTTATTTGATTAAGTATTTAGATAGTCAGCATATTTATTTTATTACAATGACACAACAAAAAAGAGTGAGTCAAATAATAGAAAATACAGTAATGTTATTATTTATTACCTATTTATATATTTCATCGAAGGGAAACTATTGTTTGATCAGTATTTTAATCATAATATATAACTTCTAATGTATTACATAAGATTTGTTTGACTTAATATAATATATAATGCCTGTTGCTATAAAACTAATACGAAAAAAGTTCACGGACATATTATTTATATGTATAAATATAAATTATGTTTACTTCTGGAATTAAAAGAATACTATTAAATTAAATTTTCGATAAAAATATTTTAAGCAAAAGGGCGACGGTCACAACCCGAGCGCGCGTCCAGCCTTCCTATCTTTTTGCGAGACTTTACTTTCTTCAAATAATTGTATAGATAACGCGGGACAAAGAAACGAACCCCCCTTTTCCCCCTTTCCCCCTACTACGGAAAGGGGGACATTTTTACCGTCTTCAGACCCTCTTTGATCAGGCAACATTTTGACGTCCCTGGCTGTTTAATTATCTGAATTTAAAAAAAGATGTTCCTTTTTTAAAATTGTTTTTGAATAAAAAATTGTTTTTATAATATAGACGTTGGTTGACACATCTTTCTTTACTTTGTACTTATTTAACTAGTGAATTGATCATCGACGTAAGTACCTACTAATTAGGTGATATTAAAATGCGCTTAAATTTGGTGAAGGAAAACACTTGCACTTGAGAGCCAGTTCCTTTGGCTACATCATCACTCTATATGGTGAGATTGTGGCCAAAAACAAAAAACATTGTAAAACTGATTGCTAACCTAACCTTATAAGAGTTTTACACATTCTTATTAGATTCAGAAATTTATAACTAACACTTTAAATAAGAAATTGAAACTATTTTGAAAAAAGTAACTAGATAAGATTATTGTAGAGGATTTGCCGACAAATGTAATCTGAATACATTTCTTGTTTTTGTTATATTTTTTTCGTGGCGTGTGCATGAATGAGACCCTCTACGCGTGGAACGTAAATATAGATATGTTTAAAGCCCCACAAAGCTACTAAAAGTAGCGTCAAAAAATATATATTTTAGAAAGTTTAAATCTCACACTTTAAAATAACGTAAAATATATTTCATTTATAGCTTTTCTGATGACTAAAAAAATATTTCTTTTCTGATAAATTCCGCCAGAACAATGATTTTAGGGAGACCGGAGCCTTAAGTAAATTTTTCTGGAATAAAATTTACTTATTTGAACACTAGCCAATAATTAGCTTGAAAATAACTTGCACATGTATTAAAGAAAATTATGTATCAGAGAGAAAATTAAAATTAATTTAAAAATTAATTTTCGATGTGTCTTACTACCACAGTCTATGTAGCTCTTTCAGTCGGCCAACGAACACGTCTAGACAGAGCAATCGTGCGGGGCTTGCGGGATGAGAGAGGGTCGGTAGCGAGCCCAAGCTGACATACAGTCGCTTGGGACACAATACAAAGCGACATTTCGCGTGAATTCAAACGCGATAAACCACTGTATGTAATTACGCTATGCTACTACCACGTATTAAATATTTAGTTTATAAAAAAGGTTTTGCAAACATCAATCAATGCAAGCGAATTATAATCGTCTACGAAGTGCTACGAATCGCTACGAAGAGCTACAATGCGACTACATTTGATTAAATACTAGTTTCCTGCCCCGTGGTTTCACCCGCAATGATAAATTTTGTAAAACTCTTCCTTAGTGAATGCCTACCCTAGGTATTTAAGATGCAAAATTTAAAGTTCCTAACTCCAGCGGCTTAGGCTATGCGTTGAAAAATCAGTCAGCCAGTTAGGACAAGTTTTTTTATTAGTATCTATAGATAGATAGATAGATTAAAATTGTTTCTAGGTTACATCTACTCATTATATACTCGGCTATATCCTTACTGACCACATTTTGGTTTGTGGCAAGTGTCAAACGCAACTCTATCCACGCTGAAACACAATTTATGAAGACAAGTGTCTTTTGGGTTCACTTTCACAGCTGAAGTCAAATGCCATGAAACTAACGCGTAAAAAAAAAAAGAAAACTATTAGTTGTTTGTGACATACGAGAAAAATCGTGCTACCTTACTTATTGTGGACGATATATAGGGTGTAATGGAAAGTAAATTTATTTTGAATACTATTATAATGATAAATTGTAAACTAAAAAAACTTATTAAAGTTAGTCAACTCTCACTCAGCGCCAAACTGAACTAAAAATGTATTCAACAATAATTCATTTCTAAATAACTTTTCTTTTAGTTGGTAGATTTTAATTACTTTTCTTCGAACAAACACCACTGTCTACCAAAATACGGTCATTATCATTCCAATAGCTATTCGAGTTTGCTCCCTCCTTAATGAAAGTCAGATCGGTCCTGTTTTTTTCCCAGAGCGAAAGAGACACCCATATCCAAGTTAAGTATGAGAGAGCGAGAACCAATGCTGACCGCTTGGCGAATTTTAATTTTCTTACTATTTGAATCTTAATTTTTCGCGGGGATGCGTCCCTTCTCTTTCTTACTCGGGGAAAAGGATTGCCGTTTCTTTCTTTTGTTTTTTTTGTTGTCTAGGGGTGTCGGGTGGATCTATAGGGGGTGAATGTTAATTTGTTTCTTTGACTACTACTATCAAGTGCTATCAGTCTTTGCTACAGTATTTTTTTAATAAGATTTTTATGTTTTCTTCTGATACAAGTTTTAATACCGCATTTAACAAGTTTAAACAAGGATTTTCTTTTTATGTAATATAGGAATAGGAATCAATTATGTGTGTATGTAACTAAGCGACACCTTGATTGGACTTAGCTATAGTTAAATACTCTTTGTTAAGTTTTCAATGATACCACCTTCACAATAATCAAGTGAATTTTGCATGGTGCCTGAAACTTTACGAATACGAAATCATTTCTGTTAATATTTTTTTTTCATTAACAGCACTAACTATATCACTCAATTTGCCCGTCCATCTATCTATCTATGAAACTGTAGACGGGCTGTGTTCAAATTGTCTTAATTTTTCATCTCGACGACGACGGTCCGCTCCCCGCACCGTCCGTCCGCCGCTCCGCCTCCCCATAATTGTTTTTAATTTAAGGACGGAACGAGAAATACTACAAGACTTGTTACAAGAAAAATAATGTTCATTTACCTACGCAGGTAGATGTACAAATAATTTGTTTAAAGTGCTTTATGAATGAAGGGGTGGAACAACACGACGTTTATTCCTTCTGCGTTTTGTTTCGTTCTTATGATTTATATCCAGTAGATAAAGGTTTTTAGGTCAAGTAATATTAGATATTGAAATATAAAATGTGTTTATTAATTTCAACGATATTTCACATGCATTTATTACTGAATTAAATTAGAATGAATGCTAGATATTATGATGTTGTAGTTCATTCTAAACATAGAATTTATTAGAAATTCCAGGTTTTTTTGTTTTTGTTTTTTTTTTATGCAACATTGTCGGCTAACAAGCATACGGCCCGCCTGATGGTAAGCGGTTACCGTAGCCTATGAACGCTTGGAACACCAGGGGTATCACTCGCGCGTTGCCGACCCTTCCCCCCTCCCCGATGAGCTCTGGCGACCGTACTCACGCGCAGGAACACAACTATAAGTTATTTGGCTGCGGTATTCTGTAAGGTGGAGGTACTTCCCCAGTCGAGCTGCTCTTTAAGCGACATATCGCTATGCTTTACCTCTCTTAAAAGTTAAGTCTAACTAATAAGTCATTCCAGCTCTAAGTGCTACTTTCAATTACTCCGGTACAGACTAAGCAAGACAGTGGCGGATGCAAGAAACTTACTATAAATCTTAATATATATATTTCTTGTGTGCGTGTGTATGTGACTGAACTCCTCCTAAACGGCTGGACCGATTTGAATTAAATTTTGTGTTTATATATGAGTGGGTCCCTGGATGGTTTGAAAATACAATTGGACCCGGTAGATGGCGTCGTAATCGAGTTTGGACAGGACAACGTCTGTTGGGACAGCTAGTTATCTAATAAAACATTATACTATCTTACAAATATTATAGATGGAAAAGAGAGTGTGTTTGTTATGACGCCTCATAGGCACTATAGATCGTGATAAAATTTAGCACGCAGGTAGCCTATGACATGGAGAAGAATATAAGTTATTTTTTACTATGGAAACGCGGCTAAAATTGAAAGAACAGCTAGTTAAACAATGCAAAGTGTAAAGTATTTAATTATTATGCAAAATAATGTTCTTTTACAAAACAAAAGAAAATATTTAAAAACAAAAGAGACCAATGCTTTTGCGTCTAGCTTCAGTTGGCTGGCGTCCTTCCAGGAGGCGCTGTCTCCATCCGTTTCCGACTTTAACCCCCGAAGATATATTTCAGTTTAAAATAAATTACTTTCTTTGTATTTTCTTGGCGAACTATTGCATACTGTTTTTATTCAATTGTATGCCGAAAATTTTTAGGTATGTTCATTGATAGTACTGTATCCAAAACATAGAATATCGGGTCAGTTTCAATTGATACCAAATCATTAAAATTACGAAAGAATGAAAAGATCAACTTTGTTCGGTGAAAATTTATGAAAAACAATTTGTTTTATACAAAATTATTAAAATAATGTTTGAATAAAAAACGTAATAAATGATTAAAAAATACATCACCATGTATTCCTCCATTTAAAGACTATGTATTCCTCTGAATAACTCAAAAAAACTTTTTTTTTTTATTAAATCCTACCTAAGTAACAGCCTATTGTGCCAACTTTTTTTTTCCTGTCTTTTTTTCTAGTTACGCGACTGTTTTTGTATGTCTTTATGTATGAAGTTATATAAATGTACAGTAGGGTGGGTAGACGTTACCTAGGGGTGGTAATTGTAAAGTTAAGGAGAGTATACTTTTTACAAGGGGTGTCTACCCCATTTTATTTTTTATCGGTGCCAAATTATTATGAGTACAGCAACGAGAAAGTACTGTCTATGCTGAATTATTAGTTTTAGCACTCAAATATAAAAAAGAGATGTTATGTGCTAAAAAAATGTGCTTCTTTAGTAAATAATTTTAATAAGATTTTATATTTACGAAGGTATAGATTTAAGCTTAATTTAGGAACGACTAGATGAATTTCTGCAAGTATTTTAACTTTTGAAAACAGGATTATGATTTATTTTGGTATCAAAAATATTATGCAGTTCCGATTTTTGTAGTTAAGTATGGTAACATAGTAAAACTAGTCAGCTGTTTAAAATCTTAACCGTTTTTAACTCAACTCGAATGTTGATGAACACTGACTTAAAACTTCCTTTTTGTAAACAGCTTAATTAAGCCTTTAGATGAAAAAAACATTGAAATATATACAAAATATTCATAGACAATATTTATTAAATTACTATTATTTTTAGTTTTATCTAAAGGAAAGCAATTTCTTCGTGCAGTGCCAGAGTCAATCTCCCTATCTAGGTGGCAACAAAACTTTCGTTCCGTGGACCCCGAAAGGGAGAAAAATAAATCTAAATTGGCCCAATCCTTTGAAATCCCCTACTTTTTCTGGCGCCATTTTCAAGAATAATTGCTACCAACCAACTTAAGAAACTTCCACGATTGAACTCACTCTATTTTTCAAATATAAACCTTATTTTAATAACGTGGGGTTTATTTTTCCATGCTATTGGAAGCATCGGTTAAAAATGTTAATTTCCAACGATGTATTTTGAGTTAAACTTCATTTATAGACTAATTTGTTTGGTTTATGACTGGAATATATATATCTAATTTCTACAAATATGTATAATACAAACACGAATGAATTATTCGACCAAACATAGTTTTACTATCGGTTAGATATCCCTACTAATAATAGTACAAGTATTATAAATGTGAAACATACATACATACAATAATCCACTACCATAATAAAAATAATTTATAAATAAAAAAAAAACCGACTTCAAAAACTGAAAAGCATAAAACAATGTTGCCTTTCTACATCATTTTGAAGTCGGTGCCAAGTAAAAATGACGAATATATAAGGGTTCCGTTTTTTGCCATTTGGCTACGGAACCCTAATGATGTAGAAAGGCAATATTTATTTTATGCTTTTCAGTTTTTGAAGTCGTTTTTTTTTATTTATAAATTATTTTTATTTAACGCTTTTAAGTTACGAATATGGAATAGAGCTAGTAAGACAGCATTTCGAATGCGGAAACGACGGCTAGATGAAACGGAATAAAAGAGAACCGTACAGAAACAGAAATATTGAAAAAATATGAATGAAAGTCCGTAAGATTTGGGCCGTCACGGTGCACAAGTTACAGAGCACTACACGGTGAAGCTGTTATAGATCTTGGAAATAAAAAAACCCTAAAGGCCTAAACCCTAAATGTGTATGTATTTAGCTGGCAGTCGTATAAAAACCTTTGAAGGAATAGCACTGTCTAATTTAGAATCAAATAAATTATTGAGTAGGCCACTCAGACTCTTTCGTCAAAGAGCATTGCCAGAAATGATACTCTTTATAATGTTCAACTTTATGCCATGAGATAATATCCATTTGTACTGAATTTACGCGTTCGAGCTGTTTGTCATTAAGGAGTTCCGTTGTATGCATTCCTAGTCCAAGCCCAGTCCAGTCCAACACGTCCTTGATCATAGTTAGGTACCTCCTCATAATGGAATTGTCATAAACCTAACTATACCTCAATCACTACTCAATTCCTATCTGGTATATCTTCGGAGTCCACTGTCCAATACGAATGAAATTTAAATGGAACCATTTTGACGCTATACTAAATCCAATGCAAAAGAATTTATTAAAATCGGTTCGTAAACAGAGAAATTATCCCCAGAAATAGGTAGGATCATTGAAAAGTTTCGGTGGTTGTCTATGGTCTTCTTCATCAGTTTCACATCACCAAATTATACTTTCTGAATGCAAATGCTTGATTTGTTACCGAAAATACCAAAATCGCTATGTATATGCCTATAATATTTGAGGAGTTCCCTCAATTCCTCAGGATTCCCTCGTCAGAACTGAATTTTGATAAAAATGGGACCAATCTGAAGGTATACTTTTTCAAATAAAAAAATAATTTTTCAAATCGATTCATAAATGACGGAGTAATGAGAATTGAGAACCTTCTCCTTTTTTTTTAAAGTCGGTTAAAAAATTATGTAATAAATGAAAACATAAGAAATATCCTTTCAAAATGGGGATCGTTTACTTTAACTCTATTATTAGGAACGGCTTGTGTCACAATGGCACTCAAAACTGACTCTCAAGTGCAGGTGTCTTAAAACATACCGTGATAACAAATCGTTCAAATTGAGGGTTGTAGCAGGTGGGTACTACAAAGTACCCTACCACCGTGCTATGGTTTCCTCTCGATGTTCCTTCACCGAAAGCTCAACACGTAGCTTTCAGACCATCACCACGGCTTACCACGTTCTACCACAAAAATAGCATTTGAATATACACTTAGTAAATTAGAAAGCGATTTTCTCGTGAAACGATTTCAATGTGATAACGCCTATACGTTCAAAAATACTATATTCGTAACATTATACAATTCAGAATTTCCTTTTTCAGATTTCTTTTGCTTTTCAGATATATATTTTTGTTCGTGACAGTACCAACCTAACAACATTGAATAGGCATAAAACAAAACGTCATGTGCCTGCTTTATATCATGATAATGAATAAATCGCAGCGTTTTTTATAAATATTATACCCAAAGTCTGAACCCAGTTACTTTTGCTAGATCCCATCTATACATAGGTATACATGGATGAAAAATTACCCTAATTGTAAAGTTTTCCACGTTTTCCTCACGCCAGGAAGTGACGTAATAGCCGAGTTCCGGTTCGACAGGATGTACCTATACCGGATAGAGCTCACATAGTTTATTATTAAGGTTTTAATTGTATTATTTTATCATGTCGTGGTCACTGGTTTGTTTTGAAAAGGTTTACTTGTAATTTACATATAAGTATGAAGTTATAGTTACGGGAATTCAACAAGTGAAAGGTTTCTTCCAACTTTCTTATAAAGTTTGCTATAAGTATATATTACAGTAATGTAATAACACATCATAATATTAATACGTGAAGCAAAAACTTTTTAACCCTTTTTATGGAAATCACGCGGACGAGAAAGGCGTAGAAATTAATTAAATTAATAAAAACACATTACACACACTACCATGTGTTTGACACACACATGTCACCACTGTCAGTCGTGACATCTCTATGCTTTGTCGATAACGCGGCAAAGACAAACTTAAAGAAGAGTTCGTATAATAGGTATGTAATTGAAGTGATTTTCTTTATATTTTTAACCGACTTTAAGAAAAAAGGAGGAGGTTATCAATTCGGTTGTTTTTTTTTTTTTATTAATATTATTTAAGTACCTACTCTTTTGTTTAATTATGGTCGAATTTTGATCACGGGGGACTTCTAGTATTGATAGATAAGTAAATCTATCTAATAAATCTGAGTTGGTTTTAAAAGAGAGAGAGAGAGAGATAATTACTGATTTTATTGCCGGCTCTCTTCAGCAAAAGCAACATTCCGAACCGTAGGTTAGAGTCAGACTATTCATAATTGCTTAAGAAGACCTATTTGGAATAAAAATATGCCTATTTTTATTTTAGTTTTCAATCAATCAATATTTTTTATTTTTATAACGTATCTATACCTGTTAATAGGTACTTGTTTATTTAGTTTTATTCTTGTTATCAAATATATCTACTACATTATTCAATGTCTGCAATACTCCAGAAATCAGTTTGCTAGAATCGACCCCCATGGTTTTTAAATCGTCTTATTTTGTAACAAAACCGATCCAATTTTTTTTTTGGTAGAAAAAGTAGCTTATACCTAGCTCTATGTTATTTTGTAGGTTCCGTTTATTTAACTTTAAAATCCTTTGGGGGTATATCGGTTTTTTGGTATAAGTACTTATTAAATCATCTTCGTCTAAGAAACATGACTTTTCATCGGATTTTCTTAATCAGCATTACTGGTTTAAGGTAGGTTGTAGGTAGGTAAGTAAAATATTCTTATCTTTTTTAAATTGTTCAACTAAAATTAAGTTCGTAAACTTAAAACTTGGACTATTAAACACCTTCTCGCCTCAAACTAACTACCGACACTAACTTTGCAGCGATGAAAAATTCGACTTCCGAACGTAACCCGTTCGCAAATTAAAAAGTTTCCAAACACTTTCCCTAGCAAACTTCCAACTATTCCGCTGCCATTTTGGTTTAAAACGGTTAACTTTTTAATTTTCATGCTGTCGCGCACGGGTATTTGGGTTTTCAGCCTCCGTGTAAACTTGAAAAAAGAATTGGGTTGCCATTTGCTAAGTACCCTGAAATTGATATTATTTTGGCGTCGACGACATGGCGGCGGCTTATTTGGTAAGGATAATTGAGAATAAGATACCTATATAATATATTTACCTTCACAAAGTTTTTTTATGAATCTATATATTAACCTACTTACCCATATAATGTTATGTAGGTACAGTAACATATATCTGTGAAATTATAAAATTCGAGATCAATAATAATTTTCCCGTCAATTTACGAGGGTTGTTAAAGAAAATGATCCCTTGATTTCGTGCCCTTATACTTTGAATCGAGTTTAATGAATTCTGAATATCATTAAGTATCTTTTACATCCAGCTAAGATTAATTTACTTTCTTAATGGAATATTATTCTTATTGGACAAAAATCAACGCTATTTTGTTAAAATTCCAATGTTACAATTCCTAATAAAATTTGACACACTTTAACATACATCATACCTACTTTTACTATAGTAAACCCGGCCACGCTTCGCTGTGGTTTTTTTTTTTTTTTAATTGATAACATGCGATAGAGTCTGACTATTCATAAGTGCCTGTGAAAGCCTATTTATTTCATTTCATTTCATAATTCAAAAAGAGAAGACAAAATGGTATCAAACAATTTTGTATTTGCCTATTTATATACCTGTGCTAAATAATAGTAATATTTTATATTTCGAATAGCGAGTAAGAAATATGCTTGTTTTTTTTTTATGTCAAATGGCTCACGAGCTGGCCGGCGATGTGTGACTACTGTCGCCTATGTAGGTACCTACATTAGTAATACCACAGGGATTGCCAATGTGTTGCCAACCTTTATAAAACCTAGAAAGATATTGGCTCTCAAGTGTAAAAGCCAGAATACACTAGTAAGTGCTTTGCGAAGTTGTAAGAGAAGTACAGTGCAGTATGATTCTCATCAAAAAAATCCCATAAACAACCACTGCATTTGACAAATTAAAAACATATATGTGTAATAGTATAACTACAAGTAACTGATAAAACTAGTATTATTTGCTACAGCCACGTTATGTATGTCATTAAAACAGTTACATTTTTATCATATCTCAAGTGATTAAACACTTTTAATGCTTTTTGTAATCCCAAGAAAAAAGTATAAGAAAAAAACACTTCGCAAACTTAATCCAACAGTACTTTGTAAATTTTAAATCCACCAGTCTTACTCATTACGAACAGATAAAATTTAAATTGCTAAAATGTTCCCCCTTCGAAAAAAGGGCTAGTGGGCGTCAAAAAAGTACCAAAGCTTTACCCTCTTTTACCCTCTGAGGAGGACCTCCCTACCTCCCTGAGAATTAATATTTTTACCGCCGTTTGTTTCTTGCTATCAGTAATTTTAGGTATTTTAATATTTCGCCTCTCTTTGGACTGTGAAGATTGCTTCACTTGTATTTGGACCGGTTCTTTTGTTCATATTTTATGGTTTAATTTTAATCTATTTTTGTTTGTGTACGGAACCGTTCGAGATTTATAATTAAATGTTTTGTTGGGTGAAGAAATGTATTTTATTTTTAAAGACAAAGTTTGCAAAAAAAAGGCTTTAGTTTTAAAAATACTTTGACAACTTATCTGAGGCGTATGCACTGTAGTAGGTAGTATAATTTTTTTAGTCTAATGATAATAGTAGATTTAGTTTGGACTCATAACCCAAAGTATAGTGACTTGAACAAGTAATTTTTCTACGTCATATTTATATTAGTTATAAAAAAATATCGCATTTTTTTAAAGCTTGACACGATTGTTCAAGTATAATTTCACAGCCTCTAAAAGAAATCCCAAACCTCACCGACTACATTTAAAAGTACCACAGAGTACTTAAAAGCGGTGAGATAAAACAAATAGCGCACCAAAACTTTGTGAGTGCCTAAACGATATCACTGAGATGTTTTTACTAAACAAATGGGGTCGATTAAACAGTAAATTGGCTTCGGGAACTTTGGCCCGTGTCGAACGTCTAGTGACAAGTTGAAAAATCTATTTAAAATACAACAATTATTATTATTAATAGTACTTACTATCGAACTTTGATGGGAGTTTAATTTGATTTGCTTTTGACTGGACTCTTAGACGTTATTGATTGTTATTCGTTTTTCATGGATTTTTACCTTCGTAGATGCGTAGAATGTAACTACATTACGTTTCGTAGCAATTATTAAATATAACTCTATTATAACTTTATTTAAATACAATGATTTAATTAAAATGACATAATATATATATATATATTATGTATTTTTTATATATATAAGCTAAGTTTATAATGAAATATGATTGAATCTATGATATTAAAAACATTGCCTAAACAACTTTTTGTTCTTTGCAATAAATTTTCCAAGATGGCGGCCATCATTAAAATCCTTCGCAAGTATTTAATTAAAAAATCGTGTCGTGTCGCAAATAAAATCAATTCATCCCCTTTTCAGCCCTGGTGGAGTTTTTCTTACGAACCCCTTCAACAGGATTGGCGTAATTATATTTGTGTAATGATTAAGAAGTTTTGATGGATTGGACTTGGCTGCAATGGGTGTACGGGTAGAATACAGTACGCTTGCGATTTCAGTTAAAACAAACAACAAATTATTACGTATTTTTGATACAACATGCAGTTTTTTTCCGGGTTATATTGTTGAAGTTCAAACAAAAATAAATAATTTCTAATTCTCTAGGAAACAAAAAATAAATGCAAGTGAGTACTGGACTTAACTGTGTTACATCTTCTAATTGAATACACGGCTTACAATAATGAAAAACGTATATGTGATTTACCTAACAGCTTACAAGATTCTTTAAACCGAGATGTACATACGTAGACATAAACTCTTTGAAAATTATCGATTTTTATAAACTAGTGTACCTAACTGTTTGTTGTGGTCGCCAATGACCTTAGATGTTAAAAAGCGACCTAAAATAAAAAAAAAACGGACTATCTAAAAACATTTTCCATGCATAATATGAATCTAAAGCAAAATAAAATATTGAATTGTTAAGCCGTTATAATTAAGGCTTAACAATTCAATAAAAACACAAATTTAAAAATGGAACAGGCGTTTGGTGATAAAAACCGATCCGTCGTTATTTTTTAAGAAACCCACGCCATTTTGGCGGGTCACCCCTCGCCCACCCCCAAAGACGCCTACAACAGAAAAAGCTTTTGAATTTCGAACAAAAATGCCCGCTCCCGCCAATGAGAGGTCTTTATAACGGATAAAAATATAATCGATAGTGATGGGGTAGCGCGGGGGCGACGGAGTCTCCGAAAAAATACAATAGAATGAAATAGTAGATATTTTAAATTTAGTACTTTTAATTTTTTTTTCTAGTAGGTATCTTTATATTCAATTTTAAGAATGAAGAATTCTCAATTTAAAGGTTAAATTGAGTATTAGATAGTGAATCGAAAAATAGGTTTTTGTTACGAGTAGGTATGTTAAGAAATTATCTATAATTCGAACTAACTCACCTGAATTATTTAACACTTGAGCACATCACGGTCAGAACGCAACTGACTTAACCCTACCGATGCGAGTGTGGGTCAAAAGCTGTCTTACCGGTTATCTTGCCGTAGGGGCCAGCACAAAGGACAGAAAGGGTGCTAACTGGACATAATGGAATCACCTATGCCAAAAATAGGGAACGGACGCGGGAAGTGGGTTAATAATAGCGCATTGCATTATAATATTTGGACCTATTTAAGTATCCAATGGGTCTGCTATTGTGATCTTTGCGGAACTGACCTAACCGGTTTTTGGCGGTATGTCGATTTAGGGTTGGTTTTTGGTCGATAAATGATAAGTTTATCGATATTTTTAGAGACAAAATGGTTTCGCTGTTTTTTTCATAGTGACGAAATTATAATGAAATGAATGAATATGTATTATAATTAATGCTTCATAGGAATACTTATATAATGTTTGTAAATATTCAGAAATTAATCATAAATTGCTTACTAAAAACTTTATACGGTTATTATGTTAAAGTAAGTTAGTTAGCTTACTAACTTACAAGTATATACAATAGGAAATGAATATTCTCTATTAGGAAAGACGTTTTAGATCAACTTCAATTAACAAAGTTCACAAGTCAAAATGGGAGATACATTTTTACATTTATAACAAAGTTGTAAACCTAAATTGCACGCTACAAATATTTACAAAACTATCGACAACACAAACGCTCTTAAAAACAACAATTAAAGAGGCGAAGAATTGTCCATGTCCACAATAGGCCTGATTTGCATTCCGGCCGGACCGGTTCTCACGCGAAGGGTTACAACACCCGGCATGGACACATGTCTTTATTTAGCACCTCGGTCGGACGTCGAAATTTTTATCAATATTTATTTTTATGCTGAAAAATAACTGGCAGTAATTTTAAATAACATTATTTTTAGAAATATAATGTTTTATCATGTCAAGAATATTATGTAATTTGTAAGTATTTGAATATAAAGATAGATAACAGAATCACTGATAACGTGATGTTTTAAAAGTAAAATCCAAGAGACGCATTTCTGTTATGAAAGGGAAAATATTGAAGTTGTAGAGAGGCGTTGTCGATTCGTAGCGGTTCGTAGCGCTTCGTAGACGCAATGTTGCTTGTAATTTCATGGAAATAAGGACATTGTGACGACTTTTTTTATAGCCGCATATAGATTTAAATGTATACATACTATATTATAGTAGAGTTGTTTCCAACACATACATTTTATATGTTAACAAACATACCAAAACTAACGTCTTAACGTGTTAAAGTCCACCAGTAAAAAAGAAAAATTATTTAAAATAATAATTTAATTTCCTTCTACTTCATATTTCTGCTAGAAACTTACAAAGTCATTATAAAACTTATTAAAAAACATTGCTTCAATAATGATGTTCCCACCAAATGCCCGCTGTCCTATCACCCAGCATCCCATTGTGGCGACTATCATAAAAGATAGAAGACAAACATTATTCCAACGGCCGCCTTTTGAATGCAACGTCATTATAAGAAGCAATTAATTTGAATAACAATACTGACGCGGTCTGTTGGACCCGTTGGTTTTTCTTCAGTTCATTTTAGGGTTAAGTCTTTGTTTTGAATGTCTTGCGGATCTGAGATGGACGTGTTGACGGTTTCTCTAATTTTTAAATTTTGATACTTAAGTACACAGATTCGTCAGAAGAATAGGTAAAACATGATTGAAAAATCGGCCCTAAGTTGCTTAAAAATAAATTATATAGGTAAATAAGCAAAGACAAAATAGTTTTTTTATTTACTTAGTTTTTTTTTTGTTTATTTAGTGTTATCAATAAAAAAAAAATGGAAAAGCTACATCGAAACGTGGCTGGGTTTATTATACTTAGTAGGTAATCAAAAATGTCCTGGGATATCTAAACCTTTTCAAACATTTTGAAACAAGGCAACCGATAAAAATATATAGTTATTATATTTGTTAAAAATATACATAAAAACTTTTGTATTTTTTTTCAGGTGACGTTATTTTGTACTCAGTGGCGAAAGAAGTGGGTTCGAATCCTACAATGCTTAAAATTAAAAATGTCCCGTGATATTTACTCATACTTATGTTAAAAGTATCACCAAGTAGCGGCGGTATATTTCGGTTGTCTCGACTTTATATGGATGGGTGAGCGTAAAACTCGATGCTTCCAAGGTTGAAAACTCTTAACATTTTATTTGGACGTTATAAAACGAGATATTTAGTAATTTTAGTTGCTTTATTTAAATTCACTACCTATTCCGTAGTAGGTATAAGATCCGAAGGAACGTACATACGATAGAAAATTGTCTCACATAATTAATTACTTATATCTGGTGTGTAATTAGATAAATGTTGAGGCGGCCGAAGATGTTAAACACAACTAGAGCGTTAGGTGTTCAAATAGAATTCGATATAGGTGAATATATGACGTAATATTGTACAAATATAATTACATTACTAGCTTCCATCCTGCGGTTTTACTTGCAGTTCTGGTGATATAATGTTTCCACCTGGATAAAAAACAATTATTCACGCCAATGTTTTTATAATCTTGCGCATTTATAATATGTTTTGAATTACGTTTCCCCACACATATGCCTTATTTGTTATTAATTGCAAATTTAAGTGTTCTAATGTATTTAAATCAGTGGTCTGTGTATTTTTATAATGCGTGATTTATGGTAAGTAAATTTATATTGACAAGTTGTTTTGTTGATAATGATAACATCGATAGGTAGGAATAAGATTGCGTTTGACGGCAAAATCACCTTTTTATCCTTAGATTAAGATCTCTCTCTCGGTATGTAATGTTGTGTACATGGATTTCCACAGTCTACGGTTTGTCAGCAGATACTTACCTAGTTATCAAATTACCATTATGGCTGATTAAAACTAAATAAATTGAACAATGATTCACAGTGCATTGCCAGGTCAAATAGGCATTTGGTCGCCGATTCCTTGTTTTTTTTTAATTATGGACAAAACATGATTATCGTGGTTTGCGCGTGGTAAGTAAGAGAGTACGGCATGAGGGCTCGTCAGAGTCTGACGACGGATTAGAGTCGTTGGAGTTCCCTGGATGTATCTACAGCTTAGGGAGGTGTGTCTATTATAAAATTGATAAGCTAACCTAAATTGGTACATACGATGAGAAAATTTTATTTGAAACTTCAGTAAAGCAAACAAAACAAGCAAATAACACAAATAGGTCACAGTTGCTCTATTTCAATATATTTACTTTGCTTGCGACATCTAGTGAGGAGTAGAAAATTACTTTTCACAGTGACATCTATCGGTGAATAGAATTTAATATAGCGCCATCTATTGTTGAAAATTCATAATAATTTTACAATGCCATCTGCTATTGAGTAGCTACACTTTGAAACACTGCCCTCTAGCGTCTAATAGTAAACTGATACGAACATAATTATAATATTATTTTAATTTAGAATGTTATAAGAAATCGCCTAATTGAAGGAATCAGTAATATTTTTTAAATAAGTTTGAAATTGTTATTGATAATTATTTTCTTTTTTGTAAAATAACGATATGAGTATTAGCTTAATCTACTCGCTGGTAGATGGCGCTACAAGATTTTATTAAATAATGATACACATCGCGTTAGTTCAGGAAATTTAAGGAATCAAGTTTTCTGAAATAAAATGTACAGAAATATGTGAAAGTAAGTAAGTCGGGTATTTAACTTCATTTTTATTTCTTGTGGTTATAATTGACCATAATTTATTTATTTAACACACAAAACACAATACATCACAACCACAAAAAAAAATAGGTTAACAAAAAATGTACAGTTCAGAACTTGATTGCGATATAAACATTGATCTTCACTTTGAGGGTGATGTAGCATTTGTAGCATTAGTGACATGATCCTTCTATCCCACTTGGGTATTCGTTTAGTATAATACACCTATAAACAAGTAATAAATCAATATAGGTGTGTATCTAGTATCATGCTTCTGCATTTCAGTGGACCTTGTATCGAAATTTTTAAATTCGTAAGCCGATAATTTAATGTACGTAAAATGATAATTGAATGTACGTAAAACGCTGCACTGGAATAATAAAGGAGATTGCAAAGAAACTTTGTTTTCCTTTAAACAGTGTCGCCTTAACAGGCTGTAATGAGCAAAAAGAAACTCCCTATTCATCCCTTATTTTAAAACAAGCTACTAAACCACCTGTTACATCCCCCTGCATTTTACGGGCTTTTTTTACTTTATCCCCATCCGGGCCGAGTTGGGAATATAAATGGCTTTTTAAGTGTCCGAAGGCATTTTTTCCCGGGACTTGCGGGGAGTTAACAGATTTTTTCCCGGATAACCCCGGGACGCCAGCGTGTTATTACAGTGATTAATTCAGTGTTGACTCCCGGCTTTTTTAACACTTTTTTCTTTTTTTTTCGGCTTAATGGCACAATTTGTTGAGCAATTAGCTACGAGGCTGTTGGCCGTGATCTACACTTGACTTTATGAGATTTTTGTTTTGTAGGTTTTTTTATGAAATGTCAGGGAATAATTGGAGCTTTGAGCTCACTTTATTATTTATGAAAGACTAGCTTTTCCGCGCGGTTTCACCCGCATTCCCGAGGGATCTTGTGTTTTACCGGGATAAAAAGTAGCCTATAGCCTTGCTCGATAAATGGGCTATCCAACAATGAAAGATTTTTTAAATCGAACCAGTAGTTCCTGAGATTAGTGCGTTCAAACAAACTCTTCAGCTTTATAATATTAGCATAGATAACATGATATTTGCTTTTAGCATAAAGGATATTTTTACATTTTGAAGTTGAGACTTTATTCCTCACACACGGCCATCTGACCCCAAACTAAGCAGAGCTTGTACTATGGAAGCCAGATAACTGATATAATAATAATTACAGCCTATATCTGCCCACTGCTGAGCACAGGCCTCCTTTCACGAATAATGGTGCAAGGGGAATGGGCAAATACTCCACCACGCGTGCCCACTGCGGATTGGTGGAGGTGGGCTAGTGGTCAACCTACTGTTGGAGTTGTCAGGCCACCTAGGAGGTCTCCAACTAGCTTAACGACTATCACAATTAAGTGATAACCGGGACCAACGGCTTAACGTGCCTTCCGAAGCACGGAAACGCTCAAGATGAAATACCACCAGGCGGTCACCCATCCAGGTACCGGCCAAACTGGACGTTGCTTAACTTTGCCGATCGGTTAAGAACGGCTGATCAAGCTACGCCACGAGCGCTTCTAGATAACTGATATACTACATATAAGTACTACTTTTCTTTTGTAAATACATACTTATATAGATAATTACACCCAGACACAGGACAAACAGACATGTTCATGCACACAAATGTTTGTCCTGTGTGGGAATCGAACCCACGACCTGCGGCGTGATTGTTAGGGTATATTACCAACCACTTTATAAAAAACTTGGGAAAACGTAAAATATTATTAGATATATGAATGATATGACGCACTACCACCAATTTTTCATTCGCTAAATAAACCTCGTTTATGCTATTCATTCTATACAAAAACTGTTCTAATTTCAAATCGACAGCCATTTTTATTTGCCCATAAAAATGTCGGGATTTAATAAATTAAGTAAATTAATTAATAAGAATAATTCACACAACACAAAGTTGTACTCATTAATCTTTCATAAAGATGTCTATAATTATCTTAAATATTTTTTTTGTGCTCTATAAAGTTATTAAAACTAACGTTTATTAATATATTTAGGAAAAATAATTAGTATTGTGTATAAAAAAAATGCTAAAGACTGACAAGGAACAGGGGGATCGTTAGTGTAGCCGACTTTAACACAGACAGACAATAAAAATATCCAATACTTGCTTACCAGCCCGCGGTTTCACCCGCGAACCCCTATGTTACCCCCTTGGGGGTGGAATTTTCAAAAATCCTCTCTTAGCTACATCATAATAGCTATCTGTATGTCAATTTTAGTCCGATCCGTCCAGTGGTTTGAGCTGTGCGTTGATAGATCAGTCGGTCAGTCACCTTTTCCTTGTATATATACAGAAGATAAATAATGTGGCGTGAATTCAATTTTCCAAATGTTTCAAATCCTACGAAGAGCGTGAGCTTTCAAAGAATGACAACATTGCGAGGAAGCCATTGGTAGATTTTGTAGTAACCACCTGGTCGGCTATCAAGAAGCTAATCCCTCAAACATTATGCACTCGAGAGCTGCACAGTTCCCTTTTAGGCTTGTGTAGGCCAAATTCTACCACATCATCCTTGCCTCGGTGAAATTGTGGTCAAATACAAGACCAATCATAATAATAAAAAAACTACGTGTACGAGGGTACTTAGTTGTACTTACAGTTTATACTGCAAGCAATTAAATTAATATATATTTTTTTAGTTATTCTGTGGTATGACATGTAGATTTCTTCTAAAAACTTTTAAATGACCATGTTTAATATTATAATACTCTATATAATTATACTAGCTTCCGCCCCGCGGTTTCACTCGCGTTCTCGAGGGATCTTATGTTTTCCCGGGATAAAAAGTAGCCTTATACCCTTCCTCGATAAATGAGCTATCCAACACTAAAATAATTTTTCAATTCGAACCAGTAGTTCATGAGATTAGCGCGTTCAACCAAACAAACAAACAAAGTCTACAGCTTTATAATATTAGTAAGTATAGTTAATAGTATAGATAATAATACTCTAAATAAATAAAAAAGTATTATTTTTAAAAAACAAGGAGACATAAGTTCAACATTATGACACTTATGAATAAAATCCTTCAGTGCATAATACAGCCCATGAAAGTATGTAAATAGGCCTTGAACAAGATTGCAACGATACCACGCTATTTAGACATTCATCCGGGACACTGCCCGGACTTTTTTCCGGCCCGGAGCCGCGGGCGCATATATAGGTTGAGGGTACAATGGGTGCAGTATATTAGAATTGCTATGGGAATGTACTCCAATTGGATTTCCGATTCTCATATATTTTTTAATGTAATACTTAGGTACCTACTTGCTTTTGTTGCAGATACAACGCTACAGAAACGTTGTATTTATGTTGAGGTTGATGCCTTTATGGCCTAACGTGGCCATATTTCTTGTATTATGTACAAAAAACTTTAGTTTCTGTTTTAGTTTGAATTTGGAATTATTTTTTATTTCTTTATGCTGTTTTAATCAACTCTGTAGTTATTTAGAATATTTGGGTATGAAAGTATAATCCACTAGCTTCCTCCCCACAGTTTAATTAATTTTCAAAGGGTATAATATTTTTATGGAGGCAAATATTACGGAGTTATTGAATAACAAACAATCACATTTATAATATTTCTTAGATTTGTTTTGATAGTTAATTCTTATAAGAATAATTATTTTATGTATACACCATATACGTAAAATCGACAAAGTTCAAGCATGACCACCATAAGGCTACTTTTTGTGTGCAGCGACCAGCGACTACCTGGTTGTCGACAATACAAGTGGACAATGCGCTTATCATAAAACTAGTCAAAACAAATGAAATTACACAATAGCGGCTTTTGTCTTGACAATGGGCGGGGCGAGCTATGATGACTGCTTGCAAGCGAAAAGGTTAAAAAATTGATCATGCTTGAAGTTTGTCGATGGTACATACTGGAAAAGTAAGAAAGAAAATACAATCTATGTGGCACTTTCACTTATGATTTAAACGATTTCTTCGATGCAACAATTGTGTAACAAGAAATAGGGGCAGCTGATATAAATGCTGCAAGTAAAAGTTCTATATAAACTATACCAAATATTGCAATATAATAAACATATAAACAAATATAATTACTTTGAGACACATATTTTATGAAAAGTAGATAATACATTTGTACTCCAATACATAAATTGTTAACACATATTATAATGAAGCAACTGCACAACGAAAATCCAGTTTTTAAATAAGAAAAGCTATTTGAAGACAGGCTTACGATTTTAGATCTATCTAGATTACCAATTCATAAAAAAAATATTTGAAATTGGAATTCCTCAATTCCAATTAATTTATAAGCCATGGAATTTTCCATTTCACTCGGTGTACAACTAGGTTTATCTGACAGCTTGTTAACATTTATTGGATCTTTTTATTTGCAACGTGTTTGAGTATGCTTTTTTATTTTTCCACGTTTATACCAACATGTCCTATGGGATTCTGACGATTTTTCCGACGATTTTATTTTTTAAGGGTTACTTTTTTTTTATTCAACCTCAATGGCGTTTATGTAAATGTTTATTGTTGTTCTTAGGTGGATGACAGTCATTATTAAATGTAAAAACCAGTGTTGGGTTTGTTATGCTTAACATCTTTACGTTACGTTTTTAGAGAGATAAGTTTATGATTCCATTTAGCAAGTCCTGAATCTCTGGTTGATTGACTGAAAGTGGTACGCAGAGCCTAAACTACAGAGAATAAAACTATGTCATTTTTTTATAGCATAGGGGTAAATAAGATAGGATTTTCCGAAATCGCTAAGGGAGTAAAATACGAGATCTCGGGTGAAAACGAGCGGAAAACTAGTAATCCTACTTTAATATTATACATATATGGATGTTTGTAACCCAATCACGCATAAATGGCTGAATGGATTTTTACCCTCGCGGGAACCGCGGAGAGGAAACTATATAATTAAATAACGTAAAACTTTTCTCAAGAAACCTAAGTAACTGTCAAATCAAATTCTGTGCAATGGTTCTCGTGTTATAAAGCACACTAACGGACCCACAGACAATATAATATATAATAAGGATACACATGACATACAACCTGTATAACATACCATGACTTATAATCAAAGTAAATACTTAAGCAAATACATTAGGCCGGTAAAGATAAAGGGTTGCGAAGTAATCTCGCGATATGAGGGGTGTGCGGGGTGCGGGCGCGGGGGACGGGGGACGGGCGCGGCCTTAGATCGTAATCAATTTAATTGGAAATTTCCTTTGATTAAACGCAAAGACGTTGTTAGAAGTTGACCTAATAAAACAGATACGGTCAGCATTCGATTATTATTATTAATATTTTTTAATTTTGTATAATAATAAATAAATCCTTGGACATTCCTCACACGGCTATCTGATCCCAAACAATGCAGAGGTTCTGCTATGGAAACCAGATGATTGATTTACTACACATATAATTTTTTTTCTTAAAAAATACTTAAACAAATAATTACCTACACCCAGACTCACGACAAACAGACATGTTCATGCAGACAAATGTCTGTCTTATGTGGGAATCGAACCCTCGACCTGTGGCGTGTATACATATCTATACTAATATTATAAAGCTGAAGAATTTGTTTGAACGCGCTAGGAACTACTGGTTTGATTTGAATTTTTTTTTTAGTGTTGGATAGCCCATTTATCGAGGAAGGCTATAAACTACTTTTTTATCCCGGGAAAACACAAGATCCCTCGGGAACGTGGGTGAAACCGTGCGGAAAAGCTAGTTAATATTACACATTTATTTCAGATTAAATCCACAATATAAAATTAAAATGCATTTGCAGTTTTACAATAAATATAATTTTGGTGCTAAAACCTTCTGGGCACCTTAACTAAATTAAACCTAAACTTTATCTGTACCTTTAATGTTGTTTTTGTGTGTGTGTAGGAAGAGAAAATCTCTCTGTATTCTGTTGCAAAGAGTTTTTTTTTAAATATTTTCTTATCTGTCTGTTTGAACACGCTAATCTACGAAAGCATTGAATGGATTTTTACAGAGTGTCCACATGCTCATGCGGCTTGTCTTGGCGCTCGAGTAGGCTTTATTTCATCGAAATCGGGTGAAGAGGAGATAAGATATCATAAAAAGTCGGTGCGAGTGAAGCCGCTGGCGAAAAGCGAGAATAGGAAATGTATTTTTTTCTTTTCATTCTTGTCTCCATTAAAACAGTTTGGAGTTAGCAATGTTTTTCTACTCATAGTGGTTCAATTCTGAATGCATTTGCTACCCTAGTGTGTAGTGTAAGACAAGCCTGTCTATTTATATAGTGAACAAAATGGTCATGGATTTATCGACCACCTTAATGTCATCGTCACGTTTTTTAAATATATATACTGGGTGATTTTGTTATCACTGGCAATACTTGCAAGGGTGGAAGTACTCATCAAAATGAACAACTTTTATTATGGGACTAACTGTGAAATCATGAAAAAATTATCAGCTGTTCCATACAAAAGTTCAATACCTACTCGACCAAAATGTATGAAGCAACCATATTATTTTACGCGATATCAGAGTTAGCCCTATAATAAAAGTTGTTCACATTGATGAGTACTTCCACCCCTGCAAGTATTGCCAGTGATAACAAAATCACCCTGTATAACTAAATGTTTATGGGTGGTGGTATAGTGTAGTAGCTTCCGCCCCGCGGTTTTATCCGCGTTCCGGAGAGATCTTATGTTTTCCCGGGATAAAAAGCATTATATAAGTTAATCTAGAGTATTTTCTATCTGTGTGCCTATTCTATATATCTATTTCATTCAAATTCTTTCAATAGTTTTTGCGTGAAAGAGTAACAAACATCCATCACAAACTTTCGCATTTATAATATTACTAGATTCCGCACCGCGGTTTCACCCGCGTTCCCGAGGGATCTTATATTTTCCCGGGATAAAAAGTAGCCTATGTTCTTCTCCGTACCATAGGCTATCTGCATATCAAATTTCATCGCGATCGGTTCAGCGGTTTAAGCGTGAAAAGGTAACAAACAAACAAACAAACAAACAAACTCACTTTCGCATTTATAATATTAAGTTAGGATAATAGTAGAATTTAATCATATTTCGTCTTAATTAGCTGACTGTACTAAATTCGTATATCTTAAAATTTCCACCCAGTGAATCTTGCGGCTTTCAAGATTATAGCAATAAAATTTATGTACCGACCCCGAATAGCGGCGGTGTAGGGCAAAACTAACTTTGTCTTGTACCCACAACGATTCTGCAATAATATCTAATATATTTCCAAGTTATTTATGAAATACCGAGTTCAAGATATTGAATGGCTTTCAATTTATGCGAATTACATTTATTGTACACCTAGGTTTCTAGCCTATAATGGTATTTTCACCCACTTGCTCGGAAATTACATCATTATTAAAAAAACAATACATCAAACGGCTCTTTACGGCACCTACGCAACGAAATAACCCGCCAACACGATATATTATACATAGAATTAATAGGATAAATTATCCTTGGATTTCTCATAGAAAACCCGCGTAAACGGAACGGGCGTATGCGACAAAATGGTTTTTATTGTTTAATTTAAAAACTACACATATAATTCATAAAACCTAAGTACAATTTATAGTATCAGTTTCAATTAATATATGTAGAAATTTTGGAACCTCAAATCGATCCTCAATGCCGGTAAAATTGGAATCTCTTATTTTAAAGAGGTCTTTTTGATTAATTATTTTGTGTTATAAAAGTTAACCAATCGTGTTATGCAACGTACAAAATAAAGTCAAAGACATGATGAATTCTTACAATAAATTTCAGTTAGTTCGCTTCAGTCATTGTTGAGCAAAATCGGAATCCTTGCAACCAAAATCTTCAAGGCGCCGCCTTAAGAGAATAAATAGCAATTATCGACTTCGACTCCGCTTTGCCTTGTCCTTCGGATTTAAGGTACTTACTCGATTAGATCGTCAATAATATACCTACCTACTATTATTTTGGGGACTAAAGCATTAACTCGGGGGTTAAAAATAAAACAAAAATTATATTAATATTTTTATAGGCTTGTGTTTGACCACAATCACAACATGGTAAGTGATGATGTGGTCAGAGTTGGTAACCACAAAGGTTAGAATAGATTTATTATTATTGCCATACTATGGGCTAGTTTCACAGTTTGCCGATTATTTTCTTAGCTATACATACTATAATTATAATGCTGAAGAGTTTGTTTGGTTGAACGCGCTAATCTCAGGAATTATTGGTTCGAATTGAAAAAATATTTTAGTGTTGGATAGCCCATTTATCGAAGAAGGCTATAGGTAACTTTTTATCCCGGGAAAACATAAGATCCCTCGGGAACGCGGGTGAAACCGCAGGGCGGAAGCTAGTAGCTCATAATATGGTAGATATTTTATTCTGTTCTTCGAAAGAAAGAGACTGTTTTATCATATATCAGTCAGATATGCTATCCGGAACTTATCAGCAACCTGTGAAACTGGATCTGTCATTTAAATATGCAATCATAGACATAAAATATTCCTAATATTTAAACTACTATACAGAATCAAGTATGTGAGAACAAATCTTCGTAAAGTAAGCCAATGTTGAGGCCAATGTTGGATCCAATAAAATCGGGGCCACTATTACTTACCGCCCCCTATCGTGGACAATTGGACACAACTGATAGCTCCCTGAGGTAAAGTCGCGGGTAGTTTCTATACTAAAATATTTATTTAAAATAATTTTAAATAAAAATTAGGATTCAGATAGATTAGTTTTAGTTATAGTAATAAACCTATAATAAATAGAATTTAAAAAATACATGATTGAGAGAATTGAATTAAATACAGTAGGAGTAGGAGTACCTAATGAGGGAACTATAAAAAAACGTAGGTACTGTTACTAGTAAGAAAAAATAAGAAAAAATAAACTTTTATTTTCTATTATTGAATTTAACTAAGTACGTCGATTTTTAAGCTAGATCCTAAGATATTTAATATCTATCAAACTGAGCGGTTCGAAAATAAAATGGCTGCCAGACAGAGAAAAATGTTGCAAGATGACACAGGAGGTTTTTTTTCCCAAGTCCTTTATACTCACAGTTTATACTGATGATCATAATGATTTTCCAATTCCAATTTTATCTATACTAATATTATAAAGCTGAAGAGTTTGTTTGTTTGAACGCGCTAATCTCAGGAACTACTGGTTCGATTTGAAAAATTCTTTTAGTGTTGGATAGCCCATTTATCGAGGAAGGCTATAGGTTACTTTTTATCCCGGGAAAACACATATCCCTCGGGTGAAACCGCGCGGAAAAGCTAGTTGTTCATAATTTTAGAACCTATAATTATTCATAATAGTAATCAACATATTTATAGCTCCATAAACAATATCCCAAAACCATCTTAAATCTTACATAAATCAACAAAACTGCTTATTTATACCCATTTATATGGCTCGTAAAGTGTTGTACATAGATAGCAACATACTAACATAAAACTTCATCATATAAGGTGCTTCCCAAGGCGATATTAATATTAAGATTAAGACCCGGGCGGTGGTTTCAAGATATACACCCATCATGGGAAAATAACCTTTAATGTTGTTACGTAAGGGTGTTAGTCGTGTGTGGTCTGCGTGGGAGGTTGAGGGAGTGAGAGGTGTGAGTGTTCTTGAGGGGCGAATGTAAAAACCACCCCCGCGATCGACTTATATGCTGTATCAAGACGCGATGGCTTCTCAAGTATTATGGCGTAAGTGAAATTGTATAGACGGGGATTATTTAATGTTTACCATATTCTAACTAACTAGTGGCGTAACTAGCGCCACCAACGGCGTTATGTGAACACTACCGGTATTTCATTCCGTTCATTCGTTGCTCACTCATTGAGTTCGCTCGCGCCTCATTCATTCGATTTCTTCGTGTTACCATCTCTTCCTCTCCGGCCGCGCTCCCGATCGGTCGCGCTCACATATTCTGCTCCTACTAGAATTATTCTACCTATCTGTAGGACTACATTGTACCAAAAAATTGCTATGTATTTATGTATTTCTAAAGACATAAGAGAATTAAAATTAACACAATTTAAGACAAAACTGTATAAGTGGTTGAGCGAGAAGTGTTTTTATAGCTTGAATGATTTTTTTTATTGTTGACATATTATTATTATTTTTTTTGTTGTTGTTTCGTTTCATTTTTTTTATTTAATTTGATTGTTGCAAAAAAAAAAAATGATAGTTTATTAGACTTGTTAGTTTTAACTCTAATTAAAATTGCATCTAAAATGTACCTTGTTTCACCAATAATAAACGAGTCTATTATATTCTGTGATAGTTCAAGAAAGTGTATTGCAAGTATTGCAAGTTTTAAAAATGTCGATCAATGAAGTTTGTCGAAAACTTTTAATTTTCCACTTTTTCCATCATGACCGTGGTACCTCCCTACAAATTTTACCTCGCCTCATTCCCGCGAACTGCGAAGTGTATACTATACACTACACCTACATATTTATGATGTAGCTACTTATGTATAATCATGTCTTTGTTTCACATAGAGACGCTCGAGTTACCTTGTTGTTGGTACATTTACATAATATTAGAACAAACGATAATTATAAAGTGTTAGACATCTTTAACTGTATAAAAAAATAAGAAGCTATATAAAGGTGGTCACACACTTATGACACTGGTCGTATCGTCCGATTTGATACGACGGAATATTATTTTTGGTTATTAATTTCTGCCCAGCAGTTTTACTTGCCTTACCAATGAATTTTATGATTTTCCCAGTATAAAAAGTAATCTATATTTTGTTCTAGAGTACAATCTAGATATGTGCTAAATTTTATACTAATTTTTTCAGCCATTACAGCGTGATAACATTTATAATATTACAAATTTTGGAGGATAACGCGTTTTGTGCCTACCTATTGGATTTAGGTAACGATTTTAGATGCCGGTTCTTCTCAGTTGAAGGCGACTTCCGAATCGGTCGTAACTTCAGTAGTTTCGACGTTCATAAGTGCCCTCCTAGGGCCTAAACTGAATAAATGGCTTTGACTTTGACTTTGTGACAAGGGACCAACAATATTTGATTGTTTTTTAATCATCTCTCAACAAATAAATAATAATAAAGAAAACATTATCTTAGTGATGAAAGTTGATATATCCCTAAATAGACTTTGCATTACATCTATCCCGCCTCCATCTTTAATCCTACCTACCTACCGCGGTAGACATTTTGTTATGTTAGTCTTTGTGAATAATGAGATCAGCAGTTCAGTTCATAGATACCTACTGGGTGGATATTCCAAGATGGCATATTTTCATAACCTAAACTCGGTTCGTTGTACCTACTGATCAATTTTTATTATTGGACCAACTCTGAAATTACGAGAATAATTTTAAATGGCCAATCTACATAATCTTCGTTGATTTCAAAAACATGCCATCTTACGAAATATCCAACCAATATAAAACACTATTTTTGTCGGACTGAATTTTGGTCTGAATTGGTACATCTACCTCATACATAGACAAGTAGACAATTACCTTAAAACAATATGTGTACCTATACAAATCTATGAAAACTCTTTATCAAATATTTAATGTATAGGTATAAATAAAAAATAAAAAAATAGTTTTCTTGTATACCTACCCATCGAGAAATGAAGCTAATATTGGTGTACAGTACAAAGTGAGTATAATATTTATTTATTTATTTATATATTGGTAATTGGGAACAGTTAGGTAGGTAATTATAGTGTAGCTCTCTAGGATCGTCTTTTGTATGATAAATCAGCATGTATAATATTATAGAACCTCTATTTATATTTGTAATACCACTGTGTTTTGATATTAAAAATAAGCTAAAAACCACTTAAACATGCGCGCGGCATCGGCAAAAACAAAAACATTTCGCCCGTTGCCCATTTCACCGAAATCCAGCGAAATTAAAACTAAATCGCGCGACCCGAATTCAAATTTCGTACCCCCATCTACCCGCACTACAACTAGCGAAAACAAAAACACCAATGAACGACGCGCATTTAAATTTAGAACGCTTTAAAAGCCAGCGCAGGTATCGTCAACCCTCTGTAAGAATTCACTTTTGCAAAAATATAGGAATAGTTATAGGACGCGCGCCCGGGGCCGTCACCCCGCCTCGAAGGAAGGAGGGGGGGAACAGGAAGTGGGGTTGAAGTAGCGGGGTGTTTCTGCGTCGGGCGGGGTGTCTCCTAAAAACGGTTAAGTAGCTCCCCCTACCCGCTATAACTATTTTATGCGGTCCCCTTAGAAAGACAGCGGAGATGGGGCCGCCGCGATATGCTATAGGCGTAGTTAGGACGGGGGAAGTGAAATTTTAATATGCCTAGTCTGTTAAGAATTCATGGCGGATTTATAATTAAATGCCTAATTAAGGTATTGCGTTGTTTTCATATACGAGTCGCGTATGAATTTTAATATTCTCGCGTAATCTGAATTGTTGCTTTTGTTTGGGACGTTATGGAGTAATAAACACGATTATTATTTATTACGACAAATGAGATATTTAAGTATGAAAACTTAAATTTCCTGAAGACTTTGTATTTTAAATAAAATCTAAGGGACTTATAAGAAACGTATTAATATTAGTTAAGATTATCTTATAAGAAATACTTATATACTTACGTTAGTAGCTATCATTGTCTTCCAAATTATTTTTTAATATGGTCACACTCTTGTATTTGTCTCAGGCACATTACATAACTTATCAATATATAACGAAAAAAAATATTACGTCATTTGATTCATGTCACTCTTAAAAAAAATATTAATCACTTTATCATATTATAATACCTATATTTTATATACCTTTATAAATGTATAACGGTTGAAGAAAATTCCTGTTGTTTGTTTTTTAATTCGCTTTGACTTAATTATTTACATACAAATATTGTTTATTTATTTTCGCGATAAATGAGTCCAAATAGCGATTATTTGGTGTTAACGAAAAAAAATATATGCTCACCGCCTAACTACAAGATATCAACTGATTATAAAAATTATTCAACACATAAAAATCCACCTGTAAAATATAGACTCCCCTTATAAAAACTTGAGGAGGAACAGGTTCGCTGAAGATAACAATGCATTGTGTCCGAAAAGATGACCGCTTTGCACGAAACTAGTCCAAGTGTCCACTAACTATCGTGAGAATTCCAATATAAAAAGGTGAAACCGGTTTAATATTCAAGATGTAAGTGTTGAGAGAATTATGGAGAATAATAAAAACTTGTCATTATTTTTCAATTGAAGATTTTAAAAAATCTGGTGGAAACTTTTTATAACTTACTCGATAAAGAGTACATTATAAAGATTTAGGGGACAAACTGATAAGGTTCTTAAACATTTTATCAGCCGTTTAACTAAGGTCTATCTTCTAAAATATATGATAATGTCATGTTAACCATTGTTTAATCAAGGACTCAATTTTAATTAACCGCCCTTAGAAGGTCATGCTTATAATAAATTACAAATCTGCGAGCAATTAACCACAACAAGGTATAGTCACATTCTTAGGTTATTAGGTCTTATTTTAGTTTAATTATCAAATCATAACAATAGAAATAAAGAACTGTGAGAACTTTAGATTCCCATTTTGATGATATAAAATTGATGAAACTACTTTTGAGTCAATACAAAATTCACCTTTCCCACGAACTCAAAACTGAGAAACAAGAATTCAATACAAAAATATAAAATCGTAATAAAATATATCACAATCAAATTGTTAAAAACTTGTCTTCGTAAATTCAACCCTAAAAATACTTCGAAACTGAACAGGTTGGTCAAGAAACGTTCAAAAGATTGAAAATTTCGAACATTTGTAAGAATTGAACTTTTAAAGAATTCTCACATGACAACATTACGATGTTACCACACTTGTTTTTACAAACCTGTCGTATCTAGAGGGTCATACAGACAACTTGGAATAGATACACAAATAAAATTAAGATCTGAATTCAAAAAACCAGTTTAACTAACAATAAGGGTGACTTTACGACGCTCTTCGTGTCTTCCTCGACATTTCTTTGTGGAAAAGGAAAAAAAAATATGCAAAAAAAAAGATTTTAAAATACTTTGGCAAGACAAGTCGTACATAAAACATCAAGAATGTAGCCAAGCACCGAATGTTATGTACACCTGAACAGCTGCTTATACTCATGTAAAAAGCCAACGTCTAAGGCGCGTAGAGTAGAAGGGTGGGGGCGGGTGGGGGAGGCGCGGCTCATGTATACACCTGTCGTAAATCTGTGTGTGTATTTTCGCAACTGTAATAGTAAATGTGAGCTTATATTTTCATTTCAATAGTTTTTGCACTGCGTCAGTGAGAGTAAGGTGTGAGTGTGTGTGTTAAAGCCGTATTGATTTAGCCGCTATGGGGTAAGCTGGCAAGAAATTTATAATCTTGAAGATGAGTATTTGAGTAAATGATGAAAAGTTTGTTAAGTATGTACGAAGTTTACAATTGTTTATGGTTGAGATAAGAAGTTAGGCAGATGTAATTCAGTCTGTGGGAGATTTGTACATAGTATAGAACTTTGTACACTTATTGCAAATGCTTTACATGTTTTATATTAATAGATAAAACAAGTGAATTCTAATGAATGAATGAATGAATGGTTTGGACAGATATTTCTATGCTACGTCATTAACATTTATTAGCATTTCTGTTACAGAAAATGTTATTAAGTTTTACAAGAAAAAATTCTAAGTACGAGCAAAAGTAATGTCAAAGATAAATAATGTGTGACCCATAAATTATAAACAACAAAATAAAATAATTTATTCAAAATATTATAACGCCAAATGTTGAGCGTCCCACATCGCCACACCGCTAGAGTTTGAAAAACCGAGCGTCTAAGGAGGCAAGGGGAGTGCGGGGGGTGCTCTTATATTTTAAGATGGCTTCCGAGCGCGAATATCGACGCGCCCCCGACGCCCGCGCCCCTCACACCCGCAACTTACGCGGCGGAATTTGTTGGCACTGATTTATAGTGTGATAGTAGCTTTCTATTTTTTGTTCGACATTTGAAAAAATATTTTTAATTTATTATTCTTAACTAGCGACGAACGAAAACTTTGGAGTTGATTCTTCTGCTCCTGTAGAGGGAATGAGGTGCACTATGTCCACTTTTTTCCAATTAGTGTAGTACATGCTTGTAATAATTATTTTAGGGATTTCCAAATTTAACAAAAAAAAGAGCATGTAGGTAAGAATATGTAATTCATCATAAGAATAATTCTAAAATAACTGACATCAATAAAAATAAATTAAATTAGTATCTAACAATAATCCAATCATTAAAGTAAGTACTTATATAAATTAAAACAATATTTCAAAATGCAACATTGAATCAGTTTGTGATTAAACATAATATCTAATTATCAAATTACATTTTTATCAAATTGTAACGTTCATAACATTACGGCTTCAATATCAAGAGGCAACGATTTTAAAAGATTTATCAATTTAATACAAATTCAACAATCAACTATTTTGTAAAAAAAAAAACTGAAATTAAATAAGTCATTTACCATTTCGTGTCGAAGGCTTCTTGTTTATCAAAGGTTGGCTCATCAGCCGTATATCCAGAAGTTCATCGATCTCCAACAACTCTATACAAGAAGTAGGTAAGCAGTTACCTTCAATGGACACATTGACCAAACCTCTTTGGTTTTTGTTGTTTATCTTCTGCGCCTTCAACACTTGAAGAAGCCTCTTAACCGAACAATAACTTAAACTATTATACGCCAAATTTAAATAGCACAGCGTATTATTTCCAGTACAGTACACTACACCGTCTTTTACGAAGATATTTTTTGTGCTGTAAGCATGTTTAAATTCGCCCATTCGATTTCCTGCCATGATTTCAATTTTCTCCAGCCACAATTCATTAACATTGACAATACTCTTATCTCGCACACGTTTGAATAACATTTCAACGGAAGGTTTTGGTTTTTTTGGTACAGAAATGACAGGTGGTTTTGTAGGTTTTCTTTTATTTGCTTTTTTATTAATATCAATAGCAATAGCATCCTTTAGCAATCTAATTATCATGGCATTCTTCGCTTTTAAGAATGTCATGTATTTAGCTCTAGCTGCTTGTTGTTCTTCTTTTGTTATTGAAAATTCGACTAGATTTTTCAATATACTATCGGCACCATCGTCACTAATTGCATTATCAGCTAAATTTAAATAGCTTAAACATCGATTTGATCTTAATGCTTCACCTAAATATTTAGCTCCCACATCTGTGATTCTATTTGATGATAGATTGAGTATGCTCAACGTTTTAGATGCTGGTAATGGATAAACAAGTTTAGAAGCTATCTTTTTTACAACAGCATCATTAATTCTACATCTCACTAACGATAGGTACTTTAAAAGGCTTTGTTTTTCGAGCAGAGCATCGTAGGAAGCTTCATCAAAAAAGCTATCGTCTAAGCAAACGTTCGTTATATGCGACACATTTAACAGATTGCTAAGCTCATGCACCACATTAACATCTAGACCGTGATTTATTGTTACGGTATTCAAACTGGGATGAAATTGGACTATCAGGTTGATAATCTTGATGATTTTTTGAGGTATAGCCATGGCTGTTTCGAATTTTATTTCGACAAGCTCCTCATTGCTGTCGTATGTGGTATGTATTTTGACGATTCTCTCAGTAAATATGGGAAATGATATTTTTGATGGACTCATGTCTTCTTTAGATCTTTTATCGAGTCGGTCGAGTCGAGATGGGGTCGTGTACACCTTGAGTTTGCGTGACTTAGATCTGTCTGTAGGACCCTGCGTTGTGCTTATGTATTCACCTGAAGAATAATGAGGTACATATTATTTTATTTGGGATCCTAAGAGATTATGGTAATTGGTGGACTTTGTCCGAACTAACCATGTTAAAGTCTAACTATTACTTTGTGTATGCGATAGGTGTATTTATGTTATGTTTAAGTTAGTAAAATATCAATTACCTACTCGTTTCTCATACGGGGTAGCTAAAAAAAACTAGTTTTTAACTCAGTTGCAAATAAGTAGGAACGCTGGCGCATGCAATAGTATCTAGCTATCACACGACGCAACTTATTGACGACGACACCCGCGCGTTGTCAATACAACGTTTTTGTGAAATTATCGAGAAATTCATCTTGTCGCAGCAGCAATTTTTCCATAAATATAACCGTTGGAAAATATCGATTGCGTCGCAGTTGGCAACGTCTGTTCAGGTTGCGTTGCCGATGCGTTGACGTTGTCCCATGTGAGAAGAAGCTTAGCATTGCTGACAATCACTGCGATGATGTTGATGATACAAAAATCTAGATCTAGTCTACCTATATTATATCGAAGTGTCTAGTCGTCCGCTAAACGGATGAATAGATAACAGTCAAAACAGAAACTGTCTCAGTCAAAACTCTTATAGGTTATAGGTATTTCTTTTATCAGATACCATTATATTAAGGAATATCAATTTAAAAGTAACTAATTTTTTTTTTTCAACTATGGAAGGATTTTATTAATTCAAGTCCCCCATCCGTTTAGCGGACGACAAATTTATTTTTTATTCATCCGTTTAGCGGACGACTAGCAACAGCCATATAATATGTGATGCTTTTGGTACTTACGCTGTACCGCCTTGGTGACTTCGATAGTGGCTTCCACTTGAAGATGCCTGCAGGCCCAGGGCATGAAGTCGTCGAATTCACAGGGACTCGGGTGATCATGCTCATTGTTATCATCGAAGGTTACCCATAGCTTATTCATTATTGTGTAAAAACCTTTGTAAAAAAATTGTTGAAAGTTACTGATGAGTGACAGTATGTCAAAAAAAATACTTTTTAAAAACGATGAATTTATCGTTTTTGTGCAAGAAGTACTAATGATTAGAACTGTTTGATTTCTTATCACCAGTTCCACACATAAATGTATATATATATTTTTGTGCCCCTTATATTTGAGGTCATTGGTCCGTCATCTCGGTATTCATTCCTTTCTCTCATATCATTATTTGCGCAATCTGTCCACCTGCTTTTGAATCTTATAAAACCCTGTAATAAGGTTGCTAGTTCAACCATGCCAACTCACCTCACCCACCGGATCAGTATATTGGCCAACCAAAGATTTGCAACAGTGTAGCCAAGATGAATAAATGAATACCACGAAATTCAAAGAGAACTGCTTAAGAACAGGGGACTAAAAAGGTCAATTGAGAAGTATTGCTTAATACAAATAATACCCTAATCTGTAAAGATTAGGATTCGAATTACTAATATTGTTCAAGTGGCCCTTTAAAGCCTCTGACGGAGAAATCCGAATGGTAGTGATTGAAAATTAAGAATCGACAGATTAGAAAAAAAAACCGGCGAATTGTAAACCTCCTCCTTTTTTGAAGTTCGGTTAAAAATGGTGGAGCATGACAAATAAAACCAATCCTAAGAATGGATGATGATGATGATTGGTCCAACCTAAGGTTGTCTGTTTGTTGGTTACTAACATCGATCGTACATTTTTGGGACTCCGAATTATAACAATTAATGTATGTAGTGGCAAAACAAAAAAAAACCTATTTCATCTACATCCATTTTGTACTGTATATACTATTTTTGAGCCTACATAGGTATGTAGGCTACATAGGTAGATAGGTACCTATACATACTTTGCGTTCGTATACGTATTATATACACAAGTACATAAAGTAAGTATATGACACAATATATTCTACTAGTGTTACGTTAGAAATTATATGTAATTATGTAAATAAGTAAACGGTGAAGCAGCGAGTTATCACGCGGGTTCTCCCCCACCCCCCCGGGCCCCAAGGAGGCCTCCTCGCGAAAACTACCAGCGATATTATAACTTCGTGTGCTTGCCGGCTGCTACATATGGAGTAGGCTTATGTATTTATCTTACTTTAATATAAGTTTTTGTGAGTATTCTTACTATAAGTTGGATAATTTTATATTTTTGGATTCTCTTTTAGCCTGGCATGAATATTGGAGATATTGAGACAGTGATGAAAATAGAGAAGATAAAAACAGTCTTTTACAGTTTTGGAAATACCATACCTATACTGGGTGATTTTTTAGTCACTGGCAATACTTGCAGGGGTGGAAGTACTCATCAATATGAACAACTTTTATCATGGGAATAACTCTGAGATCACAAAAAAATTATCAGCTGTTCCATACAAAAGTTCAATACCTACTCGACCAAAATGTATGAAGCAACCATTTTATTTAATGGGATATCAGAGTTGGTCCCATAATAAAAGCTGTTCATATTGATGAGTACTTCAACCCCTGCAAGTATTGCCAGTGACTAAAAAATCACTCTGTATATTATGTGGCTTTATATTTTATTGTTCAACTTTTGAATAAATATTTATTTATTATATGATACCTGTAGCCCCAGCACGAATACCTAATTTTGTCATATTGAAGCGTTAACGTGATTTTATAATAAAAAAATACAACAGTTCTATTATATTTTTTTATTTTATGCATCATGTGCAGGTTGTATCATACAGAGATGAATAAAATTTAGAGCTAAATGAATATAATCGAGTATTTTAGATTCAAAGTTCCCATCACAACACATCGGCAATCCTCTTGGTATTACAAATATGCGGTGACCACACGTTCTGCTTTCTTGTCAACCTAATGATATAAAAATCCTACATTCATTTTGGGGCCACTGGCCTTTGAGTATTTCAGTAGATTCAAAATCATGTGACGGCTCAGAGCTCCCGGAGTAGGGACCCAAGAGCTGGGCAATGTTGACTGGTTTCAATGCTTGTATTTTGGGGAAAAGTTCATAAATGACAAAAGTACCAATATAGATATGTTTATTCAAATAACAATAAGAATAATTCTAAAACAACTTACATCAAAAATAAATAATAATTAATATATTTGACATTATAATCATTATTAAAAATAAATTAAAATATAATCTAATAGTTAGTATCCAATTATTAAGATATCAAAATTAAAACAATATTTAAAAATGAAACAGTGAATTGTGTTATAAACACAAATTCATTTGTTTTAAACTTTTTATCAAATATTGTAACACGAACCATTGCGAGATGACAAGGAGCAATGATTTAAATATAAATTATTGATAAATCATAATTATTTTATTTATGCCATCAATTAATTTACACCTAATTTATAAAAATATTAAATAATTGATTTACGACCTCGTATCGGAGGCTTCTTCTTTATCGATGGATGGCCCATCCCTATATCCAAAAGTTCATCGATCTCCAAAAACTCCATACAAGAAGTAGGTAAGCAGTTACCTTCAATGGACACATTAATCAAACCTGTCGGCTTTTTGTTGTTTATTTTCTGCGCCTTCAACACTTGAAGAAGCCTCTTAACCGAGGAATAACTTAAATTATTATACGCCAAATTTAAATAGCACAGCGTGTTATTTCCAGAACAGTACACTACACTGTCTTTTACGGTAGTATTTTTAGTGCTGTAAGCATGTTTAAATTCGCCCATTAAATTTGCCGCCATAGTTTCAGCTTTCGCTAGCCACAGGCAATTTAGATTAATAAAACTTCTATCCCGCCCACCTTTGCTAGGTATTTCATCAAAAGGTTTCGATTTCCTAGATGCTGAACTAACAGGTGGTTTTATAGATTTTCTTTTATTTGCTTTCTTGTCAACATCAGTAGCGATGGCTTCCTTTAGCAATCTACTTATCACGTCCTTTTTCACTTTTAAGAATTCCATATATTTAGCTCTAGCTGCTTGTTGTTCTTCTTGTGTTATTGAAAATTCTACTAGATTTTTTAATATACTATCGGCACCATCATCACCGATTGCATTATCAGCTAAATTTAAATAGCTTAAACATCGATTTGATCTTAATGCTTCACCTAAATATTTAGCTCCCACATCTGTGATTCTATTTGATGTTAGATTGAGTATGCTCAACGTTTTAGATGCTGGTAATGGATAAACAAGTTTAGAAGCTATCTGTTTTACAACAGCATCATTAATTTTGCATCTTGCTAATGACAGGTGCTTTAAATTGCTTTGTTTTTCGAGCAGAGCATCGTAGGAAGCTTCATCAAAAAAGGTATTGTCTAAGCAAACATTCGTTATATGCGACACATTTAACAGATTGCTGAGCTCATGCACCACATTAACATCTAGACCGCGATTTATTGTCACGGTATTCAAACTGGGATGAAATTGGACTATCAGGCTGATAATCTTGATGATCTTTTGAGGTATAACCATGGTTGTCTCAAATTTTATTTGGACTAAATTCTGGCTGTTATCGTAAGTGGTGAGTATTGTGATTGTTTTATCAGTGTGCATGGGAAATTGGACTCCAAAGATACTCAGCTCTACATTGGACTTATGAATGGCTGGGTCAGAGTGAGATGGGGTTGGGTGGACCTTTAACTTGCGTGACTTAGATCTGTCTGTGTGACCCTGGTGCGCTGTGCTTATGTATTCATCTGTAAAAATAATTGCATATGTTCTAAAAGATATATTCATTGGTAGACTTCGAGCTCCTGCTTTCTATTATTACAAAAACATAATAAATCAATATTTATAAATTTTACAGGGACTTCCCTGTGTTTAAATTCATAACATAGGAGTCCCTGTGAAATTATTTATTATTTTTCACTAATATAAATTAGTGATCATACTAACTACACAAACTTATGGGCTACTATAAAGAACTCCTTTGCAATTTAGTATGTTGGCATTATTATACATCTTCTAATAATATTATATGTATGATTTTTTCTCAACTTGTCAATGTGACGATAGTAACATGTGAGTATTTATGAGTATCCTTTTAATTTGTCTTTTTTTACGGCAGACTTAATTGAGTCATGGCTGCCACATGTGTCATACTTATGAACGGGTGCTGCTTGTGGGGGCTGGTCTGTTTGAGCCCCCTGTTACTTATTAAATCTTGTTGTTTAGCCGTACGCAAATATTGTCAGAGACACATATAATGTACATTTTATGTAATTGTTTATTGTTTTGAAAAGAGTAATTGCTGAGTTTTTTTACCAGCTCTTCTCAGCAAATGTAACCAAATAGTGCGCTAGAGTTAGACATAAATGCCTGTGAATCGAAAATCTATTTCAAGAAACTAAAAATTGAGGATTTATTTATCTGTCTTCATTACCATGATGAGATGATAAAATACTAGATCGAATTTAAGGAAATATTAAAATTTAAGTAGGTAATTCTTTTGGTACGTACGCTGTACCGCCTTGTTGACAATGATAGTGGCTTCAACTAGAAGACGTCTGCAGGCCCAGGTCATGTACGCGTCAAATGCACTGGGACTTGGATGTTGATGCACCTTGACATCATCGCAGCTCGGTTTATCCATTATTATGTAAAAACCTTTTTAAGAAAAATTATGAAATGAAAAAATATTATAAAGTGACAGAATGTCATAAAACTTCTGGAATCTGAAGACCATTGAAATGTCAGATTATCAGATAATTTTGTGCAAGGAGTATCAATATAAAAAAATAAATTCAATTGTCTATCCATAATTTAACAAAAAAATCCTCCGGCAAGTCGAGCAAAAAAAAAGGCAGGGCCGTACTACGATTACAGCAGTTCCATTTTCAACCCCCTGTAACTTTGGTATGGAAAAACTAGAAGCCTAAATTTTCAGTGACCAAGAGGGCATTACATAGCTAGATATTTCCTAATAACATTAAATTTTAACCAGTCGTTTATTGCAAGTCAAAGTTCCTTAATTTTGTCACTGACTGACTCACCGATCATCAAAAGGTACTTCTAGTAGACCCACAAGCTCCAAATTTTGAACACAGTTGTTGTTTAGCCTATAAAGCAAGGAAAATCTCTGGCATTCCGAATTTTTAGTCCCATTTTCTAGATATACAATTTGAATCATTTTAATAATAGAAATATTTAGGAGTTCATTTAAATATTTTTTCTTTAAAATTAAAAAGCCGTGGAAATTAGGGTCAACATTTAATTGATTTGGTATATTAAGTCTTATTGCCTTGATGAAAAGCACTCGTGTCTGAGTCCCGCGTTATGGGTTAGGTCTGCCTGAATCTAGCGCGTCGTCAGAGTTCTGTTTGACCAAATTTGTTTCCATTGTTGTACTTAGCTAGATATTTTTTAAAGTGGTGGATAAGAATAAAACTACGATAGTTCTTCATCGTGTCATGGTTTCCTCACGATAATGTTAAAATAAAGTATTCGCAATTCAAAGACAAAATCAAATCATTATTACTTTTTTTATACCATATTGTCGGCAAACAAGCATACGGTCCGCCTGATGGTAAGCGGTTGCCGTAGCCTATGAACGCTTGCAACACCAGGGGTAACACTCGCGTGTTGCCGACCCTTCCCCCTTCCCCGATGAGTTCTTGCGACCTTACTCACGCACAGGAACACAACTATAAGCTATTTGGCTGCGGTATTCTTTAAGGTGGAGGTACTTCCCAGTCGAGCTGCTCTTTGAGGAACATATCGCTATGCTCTACCTCTCAAAAATTGAATAATAAAGCCTCTTCCACATGTCCGCCGCCGACGCCGCGCGACTGCTAAGAAGTGTTCAACGCGACGCCATCTTGAATCTCATCTCATCCTCACCGCTCGTTACTTACGTACCACAAGATAATGTATTAAAATACGTACCGTACCGTACATGTGTACTATATGTGTGCTGTATACTGTGTATGTGTCGTGACTACATAATTTATGTTCTATTGGAGCGTGGTACCTATATATATTATAAGGGTAAGAATTGAGTACATAATAGATTGGTTAAAATCTCTTTATAAAAATTTAAAAATTGCTGATTATTTGCTCTAAGTGCTTAGGTCGGGATTTCAAAATTGATTACAGTACTTTAAACATTTTCGAAGACAATGTTGATGTGTTGAACGTAGTCAGTCTTTGATATAAAATCAATTATCTAGTTAGAAATAGATAAAAAACTAAAAATATCTGGTTTTCATAGTACAAGTTCTGCTTAAATTGAAATCAGATGGGCGTCTATGAAGAATGTCACATGATATTTATTATTTGTAACTTATATATGTAAATGCGGGCATCGTTAAAAACCTAGTGCTAGATAGTTTAAAACTCAGAGGTACATGCAGACAAGATTATGAATCTGGGACCCCGTGATCGTAGGTAAATGCGTTCTCCACTGAACCATTATGACTATGGAATACCTATTATAAATAGCGATGATAATGACAGCTGACATTCGTATCGCACCAACCGACTTCGATGAAACATCGGCGAAACAATTCTTGGAACTTATTCCAAGTCGGGCGCGTTCTGAATCCGGAATCGTTCATTTAAGAACATTTCGAACGTACCCACTTTGTTCGCTTTCAATCTAACTTTGTTCCACGCTATGCTTTCTTGAGTAGGGTTAGCACTTACAGTTATTAATTATTTGATTAAGAACATACTTACTGAAATTACTGAAAATATTTTTTTTAGCTTGTATTTGACAAACAAAGTCTAGAAGGAAACTGGTTCTAAAGTGCAGTTGCCGGAACACGCTGCTACATTTTTTTAAAGATAATAATTTTGAGTTTAAGACTGATAATCTATTGTAGACTCAAATAACATGTAAAGAACTAGGTTATTTTAAATCATGTTTACCTAAATCATCAGTGTGTTACGCATTAAAATATACCTACTTGTAATACAAAAAACTAATAGATAGAGTCAGAATATCTGAAAAAAATTGAAGAAAATAGATATTCCCATGCTGAGTGTCTTGTTAGTTTTGCTCAGTTAGACTGCTGAACTAGTGGTTCTTCAATAGATCCTTTACAAACCTTACCTTCGCCTTCCTAAACGGAATATTACTTAAATCTTTGTAATAATATGTAAAATTATTGGTCAAATAAAACAATAAAATAAAATCCAAGTACCAACCCTATTGCGATTCGAAATTCAAAACGAACCACTCCGGAGGGAGGTGGGGGGCTGTTCATAAGGAAGTACGTGGTTCCAAGTTCGCGATTATATTGTTGGTTCGTAAGCAGCTGATTTATTCGTGTTCGTGTTAATTTCAAATATATTACCGTTTTCAAAAGGGGGCGCTAGGGGGCGTTGTGTGAAAGTTTTAGCATCTGTTCATTGTTGGAAAGATTTATATTGTTTATTGTCACTACTACTGTAGCACTAACTTTGATATCAATAAAACGGTTGTTCAAAGAAATGCAATAATTATAGTTTCTGTATAATTATATTATTGTAAATAGCAGTGATATACAGGTATTATATTTCTCTATTAATCACCAGTAGAGTGGTTATATATCTTATAACTTTAAACGAGCAATTTTTGTATATAGTTAATGTGAATTTGTTTCGTCAGAAACAGCTCTATTTGCTTTTTCTTTTTAAGTGTATCTATCTATATACGCGTCATTCCTGAAAAAACGAGATTAAAAAAAAAACGCCGAGAAAAGCTCGGTCGCCCAAGTATTCGTAAATAATTCAAATGTCCATCCATCCATTCAAATATCCGTGGAAAAATCTTTAAAAACGCATAAAAAAACTATGATATCCAACCAAATAACCATAACGTAACGCACATACATATAAAGATAAGTCAATAAGTAACAGTTTCTTACACAAACATAATATAACAGTTTATATTATAACGCTACGTTATTTATTCGCCGCAAGTGCCGCGAAAATAGAGATATTCGCGAGAGGGCGTTTGTCCCCCCTTCCACCTCGTAAAATGGAGTTGGGGGCCACCTGAGACACCGCCAAGACGGAGGCACTCAAAATTTCGCTTATGTAACGTGGATATAGCGGGAATTAATTAGTTTTACACTGTAAAGTTTTACGGTAACGCCTTAAGTTTGTGCGGTTATGTTATTGTATGGGAATTTCAGTTTTTGATGTTATGATGGTTTTAATAGGGGATTTATTGGTATTGTATGGTGTTTGTGGAACATAAAAGCATGTTTATAGGTAGGTACAATCGATAACAGTGTTGTTGTAGCAGCTCTTTGTTCATCGTACGGCAGTAACATTGAAGTAAGGGAGCCCAATTTTTATGTATCATCGCAAAGTTAATTGTTTAATGTTAAAATTTACTTGGTTAGCTATTACCCAGTAGTTAAGTTATGGGATAAATGAGCTTTATGGTTAAGACTGTACGGCTTATTATTAGTTTTTTTATTTATTTTATGATGATAACATGAAACTGTTTTATTTATATTATTATATTTAGACTAGATTTGACTTGTTACGTTTATCAGTCACTGCGCAGTTTTTTTAAGTTTTAGCACAATGATTTATAGCTTAAAGTCTTCCTTAAAAAACCTTCTAGTTTACAAAGAAATTCGCATAAAAATCCGTGGAGTGGTTCTCGACTTATAAGTATACTAACGGACAGAGATACGCTGCATTTTCAATATGTATAAATAAAGAAGGACGAGAGAGCAAAAAAGACTGGGGACATACTTCACTTTGTCGTTGATTGTCTTATTTACAATAAACTTGTATGTGAATATTACCTCCCTATATCTCCTACATACTATACATATGCACACTTATATACATGTTTATAAAGCCTACCTATTAAACATTCAGTAGAGTGGGTATTCTATATCACCTCCCTACCCTATATCTTACGAAAATACCTTCAATGTTAAAGAAGCTTTGTTTCTAATAACGCACAGTCATAATAATTTTAATGGGATCTTGTTAATCCTGCCAACGGGGGCCTAGGCTTGGGGTCTGGGGGGCCTAGGGGGCGTGGGGGCGTGCGTATAAAATTACATAAACACCAACTATCCTATTATTACATTATTACACTCAAGACGTTTCAATTTAATTAAAATTTAATTAATTCAAAACGTCTTCACAGAGATGTCGGGGTCTTCGTAGTGTTTGAAATTAGATTTGTTAGATAAAATGAAAATTAAATTACATAGATACCTATGGAGTTCATTTAAGTCTCTCTTAAATACTTTTTGTGTGGGCTTTTATTATAAAAGAGGAAAAGAAATGAATAAACTGTGCTTACTATATATATATATATATATATATATATATATTTACTTTGTATAGGCTTGTGTTTGACCACAATCTGACTATGGTAGGTGATAATGTGGCCGAAGGTGTTAAGCAAACAAAGCCTAGAAGGATCTGGCTCTCAAGTGCAGCTGCCGGAACACACCAATAGGTGTTTGGCGACAGATTTTCAACTTGAGGGTAGTAGCCAGCCAGGCGGGTATACTACAAAGTACCCTGCCACCGTGCTATGGTTTCCTCACGATGTTTTCCTTCACCGAAAGCTCAAGCTCATTGTAGGATTCGAACCCACGACCTTCGCCGCGGCGTCCGTCGTCACTACCACTGAGCTATCATCGCATTAAACATACACTCATACACTCGTTACCGCGATAAATTCTACTACCTTTGTATCAAGTGGGATCAAAATTCTAAGTACTACTTTTACTACTGATGTAGGTACTTAGCCCCATATATTATATTGGCATAATTTTATTTAATAAACGGTCTTTTACACCTAAAATTTTATTTCTTTACACCAAATTGGGCACCAAAAAAACCTATCATGCTTCTAACCGCGTCGTTTATTCTTAACCTCATATATATGAGCTAATAAGAAATAATTCCAGCATGAAACCAAATAACGTCATTTGGTATGTAGATATGTATGTAATGGAGGAATTTCATAAAGGCACTTACGCGATGGGGACTACAAGTGGCTGAGAATGGGTCAGTGGTACACAAACTTTCGTTTTTGTAGCCCCCTCATTTTATATATGTTTAATATTTAAATTGTTTGTATTAAATGTATAAACTGATCAATGCTTTATACCAATAACAATAGAGTTTTCCATAATTTTGATTAGGTACCTATCTATTGAAAAATGGCCCAAGAATTACATGTGTAAATGTAAAGACTTGTTTGGTTTAGGAATTAGAGAAATAGTCGGGTAGACGGACAGAGTGACCACAGGATTCCGTTCGGACCCTCTGTGTACGGAATATAAAAGGGCGCACGGGCCTAAACTTTGAGAGCCAGCTTGAAAGATGAGACGCCGCATCGTGACTGTGTCGCGAGCGACTGCCGAGGGTTAAGTTCCCCCTCTTCGAGATGCTTAATTACCTACCCGTAGGGACGTCTTAAAATTACAAACGCGTCATATTATGTGTTTTATGTTAGCAGTTTCATAGTCCCGGGAAGGGTTTTGTAATATGTATTCTTAGAAGTATGGTAGTTTCCAGAATATTTAATTCATGTTAGAATCAAACATTAAATTATTTAGCTACGTTGCAACATTATTAAAGCTTAATATCTGAATTGTATTCGTTTCATTTTTGCTATAAATTGATTAGTAATTAAAAAAAAAAGCAGCAAATGGTAAAAGTAAAGCTCTTTTGAGCGAACAATATGAACTCTAGTTTCGTCATATATCAGTTCAGATTATTATATGTATATATATTATTATATTATATTCCATAAAATACACTTACGAGTACATTTTCATACACTTGACACTTTCCTAAGCAAACGACTCTTGTTTTTTAAATTACCTACATAAAGTCGCGGTTCGATATACACTATGTCAAAAGGTCCTCAATCTACTAAATAAAAAAAAAATAAAAAAGAAACCTCTAATCTCTGGAACTACGAGTACCAGTCGGATTAGACGGGCCGGTTGGCGTGGTTGGTAAGATACCCTATCTATCACGCCGCAGGTCGTGGGTTCGATTCCCACTCAGGACAAACATTTGTGTGCATGAACATGTCTGTTTGTCCTGTGTCTGGGTGTAATTATCTATATATGTATGTATTTACAAAAGAAAAGTAGTATATGTAGTATATCAGTTATCTGGCTTCCATAGCACAAGCTCTGCTTAGTTTGGGGTCAGATGTGAGGAATAATGTCCCAGAATATTTATTATTATTCTTTTTGCATTTGATAGCCCAATTCTTGAGGAATGTTATAAGCTACTTTTCATCCCGGGAATGCGGGTGAAACCGTGGGGAACAGTTAGCTAGTGTAAATACATTTCGCAAATTTGCCTACGTGGAAAATATAAAACAGTATTGTAAAGTGAACCATATAGGTCGATTAATCACATAAAACTGTAAAACCAGACGATATTTTCATATTTATAGAAACCCTTTTCATTCATGTCCCCCTGGTGAGGCCGTCCATTAATTACAACGGGATTGCTCGATAGTTGGCAACACTAAATAGTATTTATGATAAATTAGTCTATTCGTTACACGAGGCATCTTATTTGCTCATTTTAGTTAAATTATTTTATATTTTATTAGTTGTAAACGTGAATACGCTATATTTTTATCATTTTTTTTTATGTCGATGATAGCTCATTGGTAGTGACGTCAGATGTAGCGAAGGTCATGGGTTCTAACCCTATAAGGAACTGGAGCTTTCAGTAATAGACATTGTGAGCACGATGGTAGGATATACATTGTAGTACCCACCTGGATAGCTACCACCCTCATGTTGAAAATTAGTTGCCAAGTGTGTACCAGCAGCACTTGAGAGCCAGTTTTCCTTCTGACACCCTCGGCTATCACTTACCATAGTGAGATTGAGGACGAAAACATGCTAGAGGTCTGTTTTTTTTATGCTATCTAAAGTTTACTTTCAGTGACTCAAAATTTGCACAATTTCTATACATAATAAGTTATATTGTAAGTACAGGTTTTAACTTAAATTGTTAACTTGAATAACGAAGTTTATCAAAATCACAATCAAAGTAAACAAGTTTCTTAGTTAATATTGCATTGATAAAATATCGAGTTTTTAACGAATGAGAATTTTTCAACCCCTTTTTTATTCGATTTAAGTTTTATACAAAAGTGATTCAACCTGTTCTCTATCAAGTCTCGGTGACCGACAGGTCGTGGGTACGAGTCCATGTGAGATTTATTTGGGGTAACAAGAGCTTTTTAAGATATGTATTCTATGGATTTGTTAAAAAGCTTGTAAATACACCGTTTTAATTTTCAGTGACATATGAGGTTAAAATTGGGGTTCAAATTTGTATGATGACGTTTTTAGAGTAGATATTTTAGATTTAAACTGGATCCTTTTATCATCCTAACTATCCTAACTAATATTACAAATGCGAAAGTGAGTTTGTTTGTTTGTTACCTTTTCACGCTTAAACCGCTGAACCGATCGCGATGAAATTTGGTATGCAGATAGCCTATGGTACGGAGAAGAACATAGGCTACTTTTTATCCTGGGAAAATATAAGATCCCTGGGGAACGCGGGTGAAACCGCGGGACGAAAGCTAGTAATGAATATTGTGCAATGTTCTAATGGCTAGCCGCACACACGCAATATTATTGACAATAATAATGTCACGTATCTATCACGCCGCAGGTCGTGGGTTCGATTCCCACTCAGGACAAACATTTGTGTGCATGAACATGTCTGTTTGTCCTGAGTCTGGGTGTAATTATCTATATATGTATGTATTTACAAAAGAAAAGTAGTACATATATGTAGTATATCAGTTATCTGGCTTCTATTTACACATAGGTACCTACATTTATTTAAGAACAATGTCTGTTTGTTCCGTAATTGTGTATATTTTCACTTAGTACATAGTAGGTATGTTAGATATCTGGTTCCTATAGGTAATACAAGCTCAGACAGTTTACCTTTACTGTGACCCTTTCCTAAATATAAGAAAATATATAGACAACTAACTTACCTACCCGGATTCACGTTCTATCCCGTTTTGAAAAGTATCCCACGTTTATTTCCGCAAACTAATATACAGTGAAACATAACAGACAGACAGACTTACATACTATTTTATAATATAAAATAATATAGAAAACAATCCATAAGTTACCTTTCCCTACCTAGGTACGTACCATAACAAGACAATTCCTTGCCCGCATCACATCGCGAAACGAAGGAAATTATCCAAGTAAGACTGATAACAACTCATTGGTAGATGTCTGCAAGAGTAATGTTTCCGCTTCACCCCCCCACTTTCCCCCTTTTCCTTAGCTCCCCGAGGGGAAAAGTGGGCCCTAAAAGGGCTTATCGTCCACAAAAGGTATCGGCTCGAGAGACGGGTCGACTCCCCTCTTTATAGAATTTTCGGGCTTTCCTCTAGCGGGTGGGGGGAGGCAGACCCCCTTTTTGCGACGTACATTTTCATTTCCTTCATCTTTCTCCGTTTTCGAGGTTCGGTGGGACGGACTTGGGTGTGGTTATTGTTTAATATGTTTTGTTAAATTTTATACTATTTACGAGTCAATTTAGAAGTAAGCGGTTAATATTAGTTGTATAGTAATTAGATATTTGATATTATTTTCAACCTACTATCCTTAAAAATTTCGAATACAATCTCTTGATTTATGATTATTTCATAGTTTAAATAATAGGTATTAAGAACTTATCTTTCGCTAATTAGAGTTAAGAGTTAGGTAGTCATCATTATATTTTTTATAGCCTTGATAGTGAAAATTAGAACCATGAATACATACATATTCATGAATTCGCAAAACTTCTATTATACTTTTTATGTTATAATATAGATTAGTTAGTATAGTTTGTATGTTATATTACCTATATTGTTGATTTATTGTTGTGTGTTGTATAATGCGTATGGTATATTTTGTGAGATGTATGTAGGTTACGCAGTTTCTGTTTTTGTTATTGTTACTGGTTTATTAAAATTATGATCATAAGATAACTATAAGGCCCTTCTATCGCATTAGGTACCCACCTGTAATGATAGTTTAAGGAGTTTATAAATAAATAAATATCTCTTTTCGCTGATTCTCAATTTTATCATCAACACTCAACGAAGCTTCGAGAGACCAGCGAGCGGGGAGCTTATTCCACCAAGGCATTAGCTTGGCAGGCTACCAAAGAGGAAACGCTGCCAGCATGCTGGGAACCTTGCCCAGCGGCAGCGGGGCGGGCCTCGAGCCATAATGATATACTGTTACCACCATATCTAATTCCGCCGTCAAATAGTAGTGCACTTTTATTACTGTGTTTCGGTTAGGAGGGTATTGGAGCCGGTGAAATTACAGGCACAGGAGACTTAACAACTTCATGTCTCAAGGTTGGCAACGCGTGAGTGATACCCCTGATAGGGAAAATATAATATTGTATTTTCTTTGCCGGTGGTATTATGAAAAAGTTTGGCTTCATTGGCTTATAATAATCAGGTAAAACCCAAGCACAAATCCATGCCTGTATCCAATTCCCCGTCTTACACCAGCAACCTTAGACGCCCCCTCGGCAACCGCACCCTCACCCCCTCCCTACAAGCCCACCCCACCCGCCCCCGCGGAGTTCGTTAGCAAACTTCCATACTTTGTAATATGCAAATGTAGCGTCTAAGGGGATGCGGTGTTAGACGTCTTAAAATGAATTAATGACGCAGGTGACTTACTTGTAGGGGTGGCTCGAGGAGTGGGGGAGGAGGGTTGGAAACTTTAAGGGGGAAATTTTATGATATGTACTCTATATGTTGGTATGCAAATTTTTAATATATAAAGTGTATTCATTTAAAATATTAACATTAAATATCTTATAATAATAAATGTAAATTCTATTGATATGGTGAAAGTTTGTATGTCTGTTTTTTTTAAATTTGTTAAAAAAGACAGACATACAAAATTAAAATTTGTTTGATTGGCCGGTTGGCGTGGTTGGTAAGATACCCTATCACGCCGCAGGTCGTGGGTTCGATTCCCACTCAGGACAAACATTTGTATGCATGAACATGTCTGTTTGTCCTGTGTCTGGTTGTAATTATCTATATATGTATGTATTTACAAAAGAAAAGTAGTATATGTAGTATATCAGTTATCTGGCTTCCATAGTACAAGCTCTGCTTAGTTTGGGGTCAGATGGCCGTGTGTGAGGAATAATGTCCCAGAATATTTATTTATTTTATTTATTTATTTATAATGCAACATAGGGACTACAGCATGGGGTTTTTCAAAAACAATGTGTAGAGATTTTGTAAGCGTCAATAGGCTATGGGTAACCGCTTACCATCAGGTGGGCCATATGCTTGTTTGTAGCCTTAGTGGTATAAAAAAAAATTATGTTTTTTTTAACTACGGTAGGTATTCGCACATTAATCTTTCCAAAACTAGGAGTCTAGTGTCGCTACCTGACTGCACAGATGTGTAGGTACCTTGCAATAGATTTTCAACACTAGATATACAATTTAACTACGGATAGAATGGGAAATGTAAATGGAATCTTATTTGTAATAACAATATGAGGTTTATTTTTAAATGTCAACGTGTTTTCATCTAATTCTTTATTGATACTGGCACAAGATCCTAATCCTAACTAATATTATAAATGCGAAATGATGAAATTTGGTATGCAGATAGCCTATGGTATGGAGAAGGACATAGGCAACTTTTTATCCTGGAAAAAAATAATATCCCTGGGGAACGCGTGTGAAACCGCGGGGTGGAAGCTAGTAATTAATATTTTCACCGTTCAAGAAATTAATTGTTTTTTTAATCAAAATCGATACCTATTACATTCAATTTTATATAGTACCTACTAGGTATATAAAATTGACCGCGGTTTAAGCGTGGTTTCACCCGCGTTCCCGAGGGATCTTATGTTTTCCCGGTATAAAAAGTAGCCTATGTCCCTCTCCATACCATAGGCTATCTGCGCACCAAATTTCATCGCATTTGGTTCAGGGGTTTAGGCGTGAAAAGGTAACAAACAAACAAATCAACAAACAAACAAACTCATTTTTGTATTTATAATATTAGTTAGGATTATAGGATGTTTTTTTTTTCAAAATACATTATTATCAACGTGGATTGTTTAATTATTTACATTACCTACATATACCAATAAACTATATTAATTTTCATGATACCTAAGTTTTAATCTTATCCTTATATAAGAATTTAAAAAAATAGGTTTAAAATGAAAAATATTAAGGTACATTAATTAAATCATATAATAGCGTATAAATGGATACAGTTAATCAAATAAATAATAATAATGTTATAACACTAAATATTAGGAATAAATTAATATTCTTTTTTTAAATATTATTTTCAGTTAGTGCGGGCGCCAAAATCGCGCCCGACGGGAAAAGAAAAGCTACGCGCGACGGGTGAGCGCCCGTGGGTTATTGTTTTTTTAAATATGTATATATTAAAGTTTTATATAATTCTAATTATTACTTCATAAAACTATACTACATAATATAAATAAAGAACGTCCACATAAAGAAGGTACATGGCAGTAGGTATATACCTATTTAAATTAATAAAAGTAAAAACAAAAGAAAAAAAAATATTTATAAAAAAAACATATTTTTATATTAAACTAGCCTGATTCTACGGCTTCAATCGCGTAGTTATTTACCTTTGATTTGTTACACTAATTGCTCAGTTTTTTTAGTCACAATTCAATTAAATATAGCCTAAAATCTTCTTCTAAAGATTCCCTAGGCAACTGTGAAAACTGTATCAAAATCTATGCAGTGGTTTTCAAGTCATACATACTAACGGACAGAAGGAAAGGCGTTGCATTTTATAGTATTTGAGGATACGGATGTTTTTATTTTTATTTTCACTACTTACCTACTATCTACCTAATAACCAGGTATCTATTAGGTTGTTCTAAAATAACTTCCACTGCTTTTCCAATAAGGAAAAATTTGGGGAGAAAATCTGAAGAAATACAGTAGTTTATGGACATAATAAAATTTAATGACATGAGTTGTTTGTCATGGCAGATGTACAGGTGTTCTATGATAAAAATTCTGTGTTTGACCAGAGTCAGGGTATAATAAAATGTATCTTCTTAAATTGTAGCGATTTTTCAAAAATTACTAAACGTTGATTTTTATTTGGATCTAGATAAAGCCTCTAGTGGTTTTGACAATAGGGCATTATTTTTTATTAATCGTTCAAAAAAACAAATAGATCATTCATGGTTAAAAAAAAAAAAAAAACTTTCACGACACAATTTTTGCTTTTTTCGCAAGTCAACATTTTAGATGAAAGAAAGAAACTTTTGAATTCGTTTGGAGAACTGATTCAGGTAGACTGTTGTACACTGGGTCCATGTTGTGAACCAGTCTTTCTGATTTGTTGATAGCGGTAAGCTTCTGAGGTCAAATGGCCTCTGATTGCTGCCATATCAAAAAAACATGAAAGTATGTAGTATATAAAAGTAATTGGCTGTATGCTATTTCGCATGAATCAAACATGAAATAAATCCTAATATTTTTTGAGTTATGGAAAAGTAATGAATATAAATAATTCAATTAAAAATACTCTTGATATGTCCCTACTAATCAAATCTTGGATCATGTATCTCGTCCAAGAACTAACAATCATCTTCGTATTTTGACACATGTTTTTGCAAATAAAATAATTTTATTCTAAATTCAAACATTCTAGACCACACTTACAAAGAGGGCTACTCAAGTTATTTTGAAGTTTGATTTGACAGCTAAAAACTTTAAACCTTGTTCATGGTTAGGCTGATAGTCTCGTAACTAAAGCCTTTTAATTAATAAAAAAAAAACTCGTACCTAACATGTTTTCGTTAAATGGAGGTTAAGTGACTCCTATTTTAAGTAGCTCTTAAATTTTGAATCTAGTTTCAGTGTTACAAAATAAAATATTGGCAGGTAATACGGGGTTAGTAACGTGGCGGTAGCGGGGCAAACGGGACAACAGGCAACGTGGCAAACAACGATGACCAGACATCACAATTACTTACCGAGACTCTGGCACGCACAAACATTAGGTATTACTGTCTGTTCTCGATTGGAGTTCGAGAATAAAACTATATAAAATCAAAACTAGTCGAAATTGTACTCTCCGACTGTAAAACTTGATTATAAAAGTTTCTCGCTAGGTATATATTTTTATTTATGTAATTTAAAAAGCAAATTTTGCTCACTTTACTGAACTCAGTTAACTAATTAGTATCTAATAAATATTTAAATAATTTGAACCATTCTCGACCTCATTTACCTATAAGTACCACCAAAATATTAAATTAAAAATATTTCAATAATAAAAACAATAAAATTATCTCGCTTGCAAATTGATTCTCACAGTCTCGATTTACCATCGAGTTCCAATATTCCGATTAGCTTCATATAGTAGTGGTATAGTACCTACCATGTGAGAGGTTGTCGAGAACATTTGCAAATCACTGTGGGTACCTACATAGTACCCATTCGTATAGGGGTCAAGATCGACTCGGTCTCAATGACCGGCGGTAGTGGAACAGTTACTCAAATTTCATTGGTATTACAGTGTTAACCCTCTAATTGTCTCTGGTCAATTGTGAGGCATGTTTTAGGCTCGATTTGGTTTTGAATTTGGAATATTGTTGATTGGTTGGTCTTGAGTTTGAAGGTTAGGTAGTGGATGTTATTGTAAATGTTGAAATAATATTTGGTACAAATCCTAACTATCCTAATCCCAAGTAATATGATAAATGCGAAAGTGAGTTTGTTTGTTTGTTTGTTACCTTTTCACGCCTAAACCGCTGGACCGATCACGACGAAATTTGGTATGCAGATAGCCTATGGTATGGAGAAGGACATAGGCTACTTTTTATCCCGGGAAAACATAAGATCCCTGGGGAACGCGGGGCGAAAGCCAGTATTAAATATATATAACATAAAATTAAATTAAATGTACATTGCCTCATAAGTTTTATACCTACATAAAATTGTACTTATAAATAAGTATATTTACTAGCTCAAATCTTGTTATTTGCATTTCAGAAGGAAAGTGGTAAAAAAAACATGTTTGGCTAATCGTTCTCATTTCTTGTTTGACTGTCTGTCGTTCCGAGTGAAATCTTGCAACTAAAATTTCGAGCACTTCCCGATTAGCTATCCGGCTGAAACTTTCAGGGTAGCTCACAACTCGATGACAACAAGATAATATAGGGTGATTTTTAAGTCACTGGCAATACTTGCAGGGGTACCTACTCATCAATATGAACAACTTTTATTATGGGACTAACTGTGAAATCATGAAAAAAATATCAGCTGTTCCATACAAAGGTTCAATACTCGACCAAAATGTATGCAGCAACCATCTTATTTTATGCGATATCAGAGTTGGTCCCATGATAAAAATTATTCATATTGATGAGTACTTAAACTGAAAAAATACTTAAGTGACTAAAAAATCATTCTGTATATATAGAAAATATCCTTAAAGCTCTCGTTGCTGTCAATAGGCAAGGTTCCCAACAGGTCGTTTTTAGGACCTGCGAAATTACGGTACCACAGAATTACGTACCAAATATACACAAAAAAAAAAACATTAAAATCGGTCAAGCCGTTTCGTAGGAGTTCGATAACAAACACTGAGACACGAGATATTTATATATTAGAAGATGTGCAAGAAAAATTAGAAAATAATTACGGCATTTTACTCCATTCGAACAACGAACTGCAATCCAAATTTAAAAAAAACATCATCCGAAGATAACGGTTGTTATATTGTACTGTTTGTAAACATAAACAAAACCATTTGCTTACGTCAGAGTAATGTAAACAATGACAATAATCGGTCATGTGACGTCCGGCCGGACCGGACGATGGCCGCCCTTGACCCAGACGATTTGGTCCCCTTTCGTACGGCTAACCTACCTATAGGTCACCTATTGAGGTAATTATTGTGTGTTTTGAGCAATTAACTTACAATTGAGATTGTCCTGTGTCTGTTTGATAGGTAAGTATCTGTTGAAAGGTTGAAGGTGAGTATGCAAAAATGAAAACAGAATTAAGTAGGTACCTTTTGTGATTGTTGTAATAAATCGGTTTAGGTCATAAATACGCCGGGGATATCTACGTTGATCGATTTTGATCTGTTTTTTATATTGACATTATTATCCATTATTTTCACAGATTTATAAAATGTTTTTATTAAATACCACAGACTACAAATTATACGATCCATATTTTTACGTTCCACTCGCCATTGTATGTTCGTGGATTGGTAATAATAGTGTTGTAGCTCATTAGGAATAAATCACCATTGCAAGTAACAACTAGTTGCAATCGCAATTTACACAGTCAACTTAAAATGAAGAGTAGTGGACTGGGCAGTAGGTAGGTACAAAATAATCGATTGTCAAATAATATTGATACATACCTAGTATTTCAGCTACTGTCTAGTTGTAGTCAGGTACCTACTTACTATTATTAAATGATAAAGTTATATAGGATGCTGTGACGTAGTTTATTGTAGATATTCTGTGGGTATTTAAGATTCGAAAAAAAACGTAGGTGGTATTGATAACATCGTGAGGAAACCATAGCATAGTGTAGCAGTTGCTTCTATGCCCCTGGTATTGCTAACTTTAAGCGACGGTAGCCACTTACCATCAGGTGAACCATCTGCCTTCCGACGTAAAAAAATATAATGGCATGGTATGTCTGTGTAAATGAGAATATGATAATCTGTGGTGTGATTTAGTTTTTTTTTTAGGAGACCGTTTTTATAGTTGTATGTGCCACCAGGAGACTACCAATGTGTTACTGACCTTGAAGAGAAAGAGTAGAAGAGAGATAAACAAAATCGTAACAAGGAACTCATTCCACAACATAATGGTATGAGAGACATTCGTAAAAAAAAAATGTGATTGGTATTACAAAACCGACCTTAAGTATTAGTAGGTAAGAAAGAAAATGGAAAAGCCTCCCATAAATATGGATAAGTAGGTACTAGCAATGTTCTGGAATGTACTGGTACCAGTACATACTTGATTTTTTATACCAATTGTTATATTTTAAGCGTTACCTAAGTACCTACCTACCTATTATGTTGTTTTTCAATGTGTAACTATTTGGGATTTACCCTTCGACGTTAAAATTTACTTTCGTTTGCGAAAAAAAAATCAACCTATGCCACAAAGTAACACTAACGAATACCTGTTACCTCATAACAGGTTCTTAAAAATCAAATGCTTAAGAAAAGGGGATTATCTTTAATCTTGTTCTTTTCACATTATAAAATTCTCACAAGAAATTCAAAATTGGAACGTGAAATGCTTCGATTTTGTCAGAAGTAGTCAGAACCGCTTGAAACCGGGTCGATCCGGTTTTTTATTGCTTTTGATTTGTAAGATTACAGGAATGGTAGGTAGGTACCTGCCTATATCGCTTGAAGCGAGTTTTCTTTAGATCAATAAAGTCATGGGAAAAGTTAAATGTTTTTGATGTCACAAACTGATTTTTATACCTACGGAAAGTACAAAATGTTGTTAGTTAGACTCTAAGGTCTTAGAAATCTGTGGGATTTTTTTATTATTTATACACACATACGACAGGTAGGCACTTATTGAATATGTTCATTAAACATTTTTCCATTTTATTACAATTTCTTTGTCAAAATCGTATAATTGTTCTAAAAATTTACAACAAAAATACAAAATACAATCTAATCTATACTTATACTTATATCTATACTAATATTATAAAGCTGAAGAGTTTTTTTGTTTGAATCTCAGGAGCTACTGGTTCGATTTGAAAAATTCTTTCAGTGTTGGATAGCCCATTTATCGAGGAAGGCTATACCTAGGCTAACAAGATCTCTCGGGAACGCGGGTCAAACCGCGGGGCGGAGGCTAGTATTATTGTATAGAAAATTTAACCGTGGCGCTTTACTGTCGATGGGCAATGTTCCCACCAGGCTGGCAGCGTGTCCTTGTTGTATGGTGAATGATATCCTTCCACCGGTTTCCCGAAGCCTCGAGGAGTTTTGTTTTGATGAAGATTTTGAGCGAATCAGTGAGTTTTGGCCCACCATAGACCCATGATCTCGACTGCAAAAGGCATAAACTATAGATACACATCAGTTGTCACAATTTTAAGTCCTAAATTGAATCAGTAATAAGTAATTGGACAGAATTTGTTATAATTTTCATAAAAAAATGATACTTCAAATAAACAAATCAAATAACAAAAATACCTGCCAAGAATTACAATAATTAAAATAAAGTAGGTATATTACCTACTAGCTTCCGCCCCGCGGTTACACCCGCGTTCCCGGGGATCTTATGTTTTCCCGGGATAAAAAATAGCCTAAGTATATCCTTCCTCGATAAATTCGCTATCCAACACTAAAATATTTTTTTAATTTGAACCAGTAGTTCGTGAGATTACCGCGTTCAAACAAACAAACAAACAAACTCTTCAGCTTCATAAAATTACTTACTAGCTTTTCCGCACGGTTTCACCCGCGTTCCCGAGGGATCTTGTTTTCCCGGGATAAAATAGCCTATAGCCTTCCTCGATAAATGGGCTATCCAACACTGAAAGAATTTTTCAAATTGAACCAGTAGTTCCTGAGATTAGCGCGTTCAAACAAACAAACTCTTCAGCTTTATAATATTAGTATAGATATACCTATATATTAGTATTAGTACCTATTAGTAATAGATTAGTATACTTTGGTAGTATACCATTTATATAATATGTTATCTATCTACCTACCTACCTACATGTTATCTATAGGTAGGTACCTACAAAATACCACCCTAAGATTGAAACACAAATGCCATTGTGCCAGTTACAAAATTCCCACCTCTGTTTCTTATTAGACGCTCCAACGTTAAAACTCATACAAAATCGATTACAGCGCTGAAGCGGCTGACTTCCTATAACGACCCCTATAACTACAGAATAAACACCCCACCTTTTCCTCGGAGAAATTCAAATTCCGAACGCCTCTCGCACCGCCATCTTGCGCAAGACGTCGATAGTGAATAACTATACGCCGCGTATTTTTTTCAAGAACGTCTTAAGTTGCCTATTTTTACGCCACTTTAGCTCTTACGGCACTATCTTACGTCGGCAAATCGCTCGTATAAAATTTTTACTCCGCATCGTCTTCGCTTGATTTATAAAATGCTATATTTAACATTTTGCTCATATAACTATCAACTTTAACAAATTGCGATGAAGTTGAGAATTCCTCATCATTAAAAACAACTTGCGTCGTTTTACTACCAGCTGTTGAAACTATAATAACAATGCATGCGGTCACGATAGTTCCGTCTCACATTACAGTCGTGTTTCTTGTTATAATGGAATGGGATGGCTATATGTTTAGTATTGCGTTATAATGGGAGGGGTCTGGTAGTTAGGATAGTGGTGCAAGTTTGGAAGAAGTTAAGAAGAGGGTAGATTTTAACGTATTTTAGTTTGCGTTCAGTTGCTCCGCTCTAATGGGACGCGGGTTATGTCATTTGAATATTACGAAGCGAATATTTGAGCTAGCGAAATCCTATTTGTTTTTACTGATAGATTTTTAATGACCTATTCTTTTTTCATTGCTATTTGCTCATTAGCATTTTTATTTATTGAACTTATGCCTTCATGATCATCATTATCTTTTTAATTTTCTTAGCAAAATACTTACTAACAAGAAACTAAGATTATTTATTAGTAAAGAATTCTAATAAGCATTTATTGATGATCAGAGATCTCATCCCATTTTTCAGGTCTCTTATCACCAGTTTGTTTGTGTATGGAGTTCCCATTGATCACTAGGTGGAGTGATGACCTAGATAAAGTAGCGGGAACTTGTTAATCTTATCTTATTATATTGTCTATTTTTCTTTTTTTTTTTGAATCGGCCTCATTCCATGTCTATATTATGTATAATCTCTGTGCAAAATTGCAGTTTACTAAGGCCAAGGGTTTGGGCTGGGCGTTGATGTGTCAGTCAGTGAGACAGGACTATTAGTTTTTAATTTTTATATGAACCTATTGGTTAATCATTAATTTTCAAAATTCTTTAAAGTAGTTTTATGATATTTTGTCACTAGTCTCCAAATGAGACGGCCAAATTAGTTTTTTTTTTTAAATATTAATATTATACAGGGTGATTTTGTTATCACTGGCAATACTTGCAGGGGTGGAAGAACTCATCAATGTGAACAACTTTTATTATAGAGCTAACTCTGATATCGCTTAAAATAATATGGTTGCTTCATACATTTTGGTCGAGTAGGTATTGAACTTTTGTATGGAACAGCTGATAATTTTTTCATGATTTCACAGTTAGTCCCATAATAAAAGTTGTTCATTTTAATGAGTACTTCCACCCTTGCACGTATTGCCAGTGATAACAAAATCACCCAGTAGTATAGATTACCAGACAAACAGATACCTAAATTAGTTACTCCGTTAGATTAGTTACCTTAATTAAAAAATCATTTCTTGGAAGTATATTTGCTTTTATATAAAATTACCCAAGATAAATGATTTTAAATTTAAATATATTTTTTAAATTTCATTAAATAACTGCAATCAGTCGCCATACTTTTATCAGTTACCTATGTTGAGTGAATGTAGAGTTATTAATGCGCAGAAGGCCAATTTTTTGCTCTCAATTCAGAGTATGTGGTTCCTTTTTAGTCTCCTAACCACATTGGCATTGTCAAGTAATCCAGAAGCAAGTGGATTGGGGTGATTTATGATCTGATGTGAAGATATTGTACAAGAGAGGACCAAGCACCGACCCTTGAAGGACACCAGCTTCAGTCGGAAAACAAGAGGATCTACCATCCCTTGGCTTGACTTGAAATAGTATTCCAGGATGTGGAATATGTTCAGACTGTGGTAATTTGTCCATAATTTTACAGAGCAGTCCTTTGTACGCACCTACATTTAAGAACGCGGTGGAGCAGTAGGTATTTTTTGTTTTCGAAGCATTGTCTTACACATTGGTACACGCGATGTACACGAAGCACCTATTCGACGGTAGGATGTGCTCTTCGAAAACCAAATTGATGCCTGGCTATTATTTCATGCTCGTTCAATAATTCACTAAGTCTTTTGAGGAAAATCCTTTCCCAAAGCTTTGATAGGACTGGGGTAAGACTTATGGGTCGATATAAAGAGCACTCTTGTGGTAGTTTACCGTTTTGAATCATAACATATCTGAGACCTTCCACAGATTCAGGAAATAGGAAAGCCTAAAAGTGGCGTTGAACAAGCAGGTCAAATAGATACATTTCTTTGGAAGCTCCAGTGATTAGGTCAATTCCAGGGTAAGTCAAATCCTAGGTAGTCGGGTAAAAATAAACATAAAGGGAAGGGATTTCATACTAGCCATTTCCTAACATGCAATACTTCTTTATTTATTTTTTGGGTCACAAACCTTGGTATAAAAGCACATACGTTAAGTACTACTAACAAACAAATACATATCTAATTCCACCGTGAAATAGTAGTGCACTTGTATTACTGTGTTTCGGTTAGGAGGGTATGGGAGCCGGTGAAATTACAGGCACAGGAGACTTAACAACTTCATGTCTCAAGGTTGGCAACGCGTGAGTGATACCCCTGGCAGGGAAAATATACTATTGTATTTTCTTTGCCCGTGGTGTTCTGAGAGTCTATAGGATACGGTAACCGCTTACCACCAGATGGGCCGTAAGCTTGTTTTCCACCTATGTAGACAAACAAACTTCGATTTTTTAAGCTATTGTATAGCTGCTTCGCGGGCTTCGGGGTTTGAGCGCGGCGACCGAATCAAGAAATTTTGATAAAAAAAAAACAACCGTAACGAGAAAACCTAACACCTCCCACACACGTATGCTGTTTGTGAAAAGGTATATAGGTGTATAGGTATCTATTAATATCAAAGAAAAAAAAAAAACTGCCTAAATAAAATTAAAAAAATGATAATTGCATAAGTTGATAAAAAAATGCTATGCAATAGCTTTACCGCGGCAGTCCCCGAGGGCCACACGTATTTTTTTAAATACATTGACCTCGTATATGTAGGTATCGCGTGGGTGTTTCGAACTTTCCCATTCGCAGATCATGTAACATTTACCTATAAACAAACATACATATAAACAAGTTACATTTTAAAGGATTCCTATACAATACTATATAGAAAGTTTTATTAACAAATAACATGATTCATTTTAAAAGTAGGTACTTTAGCATGGATACCTTTGTTTTAGACGATAGATTAACAATAGACAATAGATTACGCCGGTTGGCGTGGTTGGTAAGATACCCTATCTATCACGCCGCAGGTCGTGGGTTCGATTCCCACTCAGGACAAATATTTGTGTACATGAACATGTCTGTTTGTCCTGTGTCTGGGTGTAATTATCTATATATGTATGTATTTACAAAAGAAAAGTAGTATATGTAGTATATCATTTATCTGGCTTCCATAGCACAAGCTCTGCTTAGTTTGGGGTCAGATGGCCGTGTGTGAGGAATAATGTCCCAGAATATTTATTTATTTATTTAACCAAAGATTTAGATTATTGATGATTTTGAGTGTACAGTTAGAAACATAAGTAGATGTACTCATTCAAAGACTGTAAGTAGATAACTGGCAGATCCCCGCGGTCACCTGCGTTCTCAGGATAAAAAGTAGCCTATATAGGTACCCTCCTATATCTCCTATCCTCAATAAACTGGCTATCTAACTTAAAAATATCGGTGGCTTATGTTCATTCAAAAATCCCATACTCCCCCTTATTCAGACCCATTCGGTTGCCATTCCGATCGGAAAGGACGATTTTATTTCGTCAAATTTAGGCTGATGCTGTATTAGTCGCAAAATTCATTTGCCGCGATCTTGTACCGATCGACTGCCTCATTCCATATGGAAGTCTGAAATGAGAAAATGGGAGCCATCCTATTCAGTAGAGAGTACTTAAGGTAGTCATGCTCACTTTGAGGCCTTTGCTTGCGGCGGCGTCGTGTGGCGGGTCGCTCACTTCCCTACAATATGTGCGAGGAGGGCGATGGCTGCCACATGCGTCATACTTGTGAACAGGTGCTGCTTGTGGGGGCTGGTCTGCTTAAATTTGCTGTCTATTTATTAACTATGTCACTCATCATTTTGTTTTTTTTTTTTGTTATAGCACATATATTGTCAGTGAGACTAGATAAATAATTTAATGTAATAAATCTGAGTTGGTTTTGAAAAGAGTAATTGCTGAGTTTCTTGCCGGCTCTTCTCAGTAAAAGCAACCTTCCGAACCGAGCGTTAGAGTCCGACTATTCATAAGTGCTTGTGAAGGCCTATTTGAATAAAATATATTTTCATTTCATTTTCATTTTTACTCATTCGGTTCGTCTACCGAATCGGGACCGCAACCGAGCAGGTCTGAATAAGGGGGATTTTCATTTTTTCCCGAATTTCCCAATTTTTCTCTTCATAAGAACCTTCCTCGGACCTCGGAATATTAAAAAAAAAACAGAATTGGTCCACCCGTTCTCGAGTTTTGCGCTTAGCAACATATTTTTCCATTCATTTTTATTTATATAGAAGGTATGGCTTCCCCCTATGTTAGTCAGTGTTCAGGAGTAAGGAACGAGAAAAAATAAAATAGAAAAGGAATTTAGAGAGAAATTATGAATGAATTATTTAAGTAGGTACAGATATAATGTTTTTCCGGTATAAATATATATATATATATATTTTTTTTTTATACCGGATTTTTTATATGTTATTCCAAGGTACCTATGATCTATCTATGTGCCAAGTTTCATCCAAATCCGTTTTGGCATAATGGACTTAAGAGGTAAAAAACATAGGCACACGCAAACTTTCGCATTTTTTTATAGTATTAGTAGTATTATATACCTAGTACTTGAGAAGAGATTTTTTTTTATACCACATTGTCGGCAAACAAGCATACGGCCCGAGCATACAGCGCGAGTCCGACTCGCACTCGGCCAGTTTTTTATTCATAACACTAAAGCTCGCCAATAGCAACTATAAGAAAAAAAACGATTCACAAACAGGTCAGTAAATTTTGTCTTTGCTTATTTGCATAATAATTCATATCTATATATTATATGTACATATTGAAAGTGAAACATCAAAATTGTGCTTACACTTCTTAATTTTCAGAATCAAGTTAGTAGTAGTCATAGTTAGTATACACACCATATATATTAATGTTAATTATAGGTGTAGTGATGTTGGTGTGACAGCGGCGCGGGGCGACCGCCGCCGGACACTGCGAACTACATGGAGTCGACAATGGTATTTTTTTAATCATATTTAATTCAGAGTATTGTCACAGCGTAAAAAACATACAGTGGTCTATCGCGTTTGAAGTCACGCGAAATGCCGCTTTGTATAAGCATTCGTTATTTTATAATTTCTTCATATGAAACGAAAATGTGAAGTTATTTGGTTGGTTAGATCAACTGGTACATGGTAAAGACAGTTACTTGAGACAATCCAAACGTTCTTAGCAAATACAGACAAGTTGATTAAAAAAAAACAACATCGTGAGGAAACTATAGCATGTGGTAGAGTATCTTGTACTGTGCGTGTTTTAGAAAATAGGTAGCCTTAAATAAATAATCTGTCATCGTGCTTATAGCTGTTTTTAGGTATCAAACTTGAGAGCCAGTTCCCTTGAAGGCGATTCATCGTGTTGAGATTGTGGTCTAATATTATCTTAACCATAGTAAATAAAAAAATCTAGAATTTGCAGTGAATTTCCATAATTAATGTATTTTTTAATGAAAATATTTATTCTCGAGAAAATACTATTTTAATTAAATTAATTTTGGTTTTTCAGTTTATTATTGAATCAACAAAAACATTAATTAAAAATATTTTTTATTTGTCAATGAGTAATTAAGCTCAGTTTTATGTCACTTGCTTTTCAATTTTCATCAAATACGTCATTCAAATGACGACACTAAATATAATTAGATAACATTTATACTTTACTACATTTTTTTATATTTTCCAAAATATATTTCATAGGTGGCAAAATATATTAGCTTTAATTGAAAATATGACATATTATTTTTAAAAGTTTAGAATGATATATAAATAGATGTCACATCATATGTACAACACAACAAACAAAAAATATGTATAACCAACACAGTCTCCACGCCTCTGTCCGGGGTCGTCGACCGGTCAGCCCGCCGACATGCGGGCATACTCCCGATGGATAGCCGATTGACTTTCAGCGCACATACCGGCTTACACTACAATATTTAATTTTGTGAAAAACTGTTGCGATTCCACATACATTTGTTATTATTATTATGATGATTAAATTGATAAATAGTTCGTCATTTTTATTCTGCAGAAAAAATGAATGATTCTCTTCATGAATATTAATTTTGCCATACTTTCGGTTATGAGGGTATGGGAGCCGGGGAAATTACAGGCACAGGAGACTTAACAACTTCATGTCTCAAGGTTGGCAACGCGGCAGGGAAAATATGATATTGTATTTTCTTTGCACGTGGTGTTATGAGCGTATATAGGCTACGGTAACCGCTTACCATCAGGTGTGCCGTAAGCTTGTTTGCCACCTATGTAGTATAAAAACAAACGACTTTAATGGGAATCGAACCCAAGATGACCTAGTCTCAAGCCTAGTTCATTCAGAATTAATAATGTAGAGCCACTTTACTTTGTGATAGAGCATCATAATTAGGCATCTGGAATATAATTGCAAATAAAGGATTTATATATTATTATGTTAATGTTGATACAAAATTACAAATCATTCATGCATGTGGTGACCTTACCGTTTGCAGCTTTCCTAGATCTCCAGAACAGACCTGCGGTAAGCTGCTACCTTCAGATTCGGTAGATTTTGTGAGTGTTTGCAAAAGCATAGGTACTTGAATTTAAATAAATATGTCATGATATCTAAGTTGTTGTCGATTGGTGTTGTTATTTTTTTACACGCTATAATATTGTTACTTTTTTTAATTACCAATAAAATAAATTACATAAGATTTTTTTTTCTAATATCAGAATAATGTCTACAGCAATTATATTTCTAATTAAAATTTGTATGTTCCACTGTAAGAAAATGTAGTTTTTGATGAATTGTAATTCTATCCAACAATAGATGACGCTGCTTATAGTTGCGGCGAATCACTAGATGTCACTTTAGGTATGGTGATTCTACTTGCCGCTAGATGGCGTAACTAGTTCGTTCAAAATGCTGATAAATTCTAATAAGAAATACAATGGGAAATAAGTCATCAATAAGTGTTGCCAGTTTTAAACAATTACAAATGAATATCCATGATGTAGGTTTTATTTTCCAAGTATTTTATTTGCTTAGAATCACTATATTTTCGGGGCAATGATAACATTTTTTTTTTTATCGTGAGTGATCACTGGAAGTAGAAGGATATCCTTCTACTTCCAGTGATAAAATCTTGCCTACGTATCAACCGTTAAGTTGAAAATTAGTCTTTAAGCACCAACCACTCAGAAAACTGTTCACAGGCTATGTTCAGGGAGCTGCACTTGAGAGCCATTTTCATTCACTAAACGTCACTAACCATGGTAAGATTGTAGTAAGAGTAAGTTATAGGTTATACAAGCTTTGGTTTCACGGTTTCACTTGTGTTCCAGTGAAACCGTGGAGCCTGCCTGAGAGGATAGACTGCTATACAAAAAATAATCGATACCCTAAAAGTAGTAGTATATAATAGATCAGACAAAATTAGTAGGATTGGATCATATTTTTTTTGTTTGGGAACAAAATAAAATCAATTAGAAATAATAATATGTTATATAATAGTGCGAGTCCAATATAATTTTCAATCAAAACCGATAATTCGAATCACTAGGTATGACTCGAACGAAGTAAAAGTCGATAGTTCTCTTACCACCTTATATTCAGAGGTCAGTATACCCAGGTCCTTTCGTCCCAAGTCTCAAGCTGTGGCTATATCAATAATAACGTCAAACCTTAAAAAAAGAATAGGTGTTCTACTTGTCTTTAGTCTTTGTGAGAAATCATAAAATAATCTAGAATACGTCATGAACGTAACATTTTGAATATAGAAAATAAAGATTTACCGTTAATTTTACCATCGTTTTTTTACCATCTTAATCTTTCATCAACCCTTACAATGACTGCTGTCCATTCTATTGTCCGGCGGAACGTCTTGGGTCAAAACTACCCCTTATAAAAGAGTTTTAAAAACCTGTTTCAATATTTATTTTATAAACAGGTTCACGTTCCCACAGTGTTATTTAATATTTTTAGTATTTTTTTTATTAAAAAGCTTGAATTGTTTTATATTAAAATTGCTAACCTGCAAAAACTTATAGCTCAGTGGTAGCGTCGTCGAATGCCGAGACAAAGGTTGTGGTTTTTCGATAAACGACTACAAAATGATAGTGTTTTTTTAGTTTTTGTTCATGCAAATTATAAAAATGTATCATCCAAATATGTTCGGATGAATGCAAAAAAAATCTCAGATGAATAAAAAAAACATTATTAATTGACTGAAAGAATTTAGTTACAGAAGTTTCAATGGATATTTGTGTCTAATTACATATATCTTTCAGTTGTCTGAATATGTGAAAATCTAGAAAATGACCACTGGCAGCTCAACATACGACTCTTTACGGAATCCATTCTCACAGTACTAACTCGATTTTTCGCCATCATCATCCAAATATTTTCTTATTAAGGTTGAATTCGTCCACCTAGCTAGGTGTAGGTGTAGTACATCTGTCTACTCAATTGGTTTCACATGTATATTCTTTATTATACCAAACATTAATCAAACAAATTAAAATAATCTTCACCTCAAGTGTAAGTGTCCTCCTCTTTCTCAATAATCAACTTGAGGCTCATTGACGGCTTTATTTACCCATTAATTAAAATATAAATTGAACATTTATTTCTAAGATATTTATAAACATTACTCTTTTTTAGCACTATCGCAGTCAGGTTAAAATTCAAAACTTAAAAGTTTCAACGTTCTATAGGCCATTTGTACCGGACCGAGTCGTCCCCTTCAAATTAAGACATCAAAATTATTGGTTTTTCGGTCCGCGGTCCGAACGTGAAATGACCGAAAAAACTAAACACCCAACTCCATTGAAACAATTTGAAGTAGTAAATGTTAACGTACTCGTATTTATTAAAATTTCTTTTAGAATCATAATCTGCAAAAAAAACTGTATATCGATGAACCCAATAACCCTTAACCCTATTTTTCCCACGCGCTGACCACTGTCCGGTAACGTCTCGGTCACTTCGACCCCTCATTATAATGATAAAACAAGTTTCTTAAAAATGGAACTTCTTGAAAAACCGGTTTTGTTTCTCACACTGGACATAAGAGAGACCTTCTTCATTTTACAGTTAGCGTTTGGAGTGTTAAGTGCGTGTGATTTGTGTTGTGAAAATGTGTGTTTAATTCTGCATTGGGCTGGGCCCGCGCGGTGGGCTACATCTGGGCCCTGCTGTTGTAGAAAATGGTCCCATATCTGGACCATGCTCTAGACAGGCCCAGCTCACTCTTCGTGCCGCAAGGCTTTCAATCTATGTATGTATTATGTAAAGTCTACAATAATATTATTTCGTTTGTTAGATGTATATGAATCTATGACATGAAGAGAAGACACTGTGTGATCAGTATACCATATTTAAATAAATAGGTAAAATAAGTGTAGGTACTAAGACAATTAAATTATAAGACTTCTTCTTACTGTGAGTAAGAAGAATGATTCTTATTTTATGTCTTCATAAAATAAAACAATACAAAAATCAAGAGCAGTTTTCTCGAGTAATCTAAATAAAGCGTCGGTGGCGCCATCTCGCGCGGCGAGGTGGGCGAGATGGGCGAGGTGGGTGAGGCCAGGCGTCGAGCTATAAATCCCGGGCCTCTAAACGGGAAAATGTAATGAAACGGCATGCATTTTCACCAGGCGGCGGCATCAGTCAGCCGCGCGCGCTCTCATCGTATGGGGTGTAACTGAAAATTTCAAGAAAACGATTTAGTACTTATAACATTTTTTTATGGTTTATGTAATTCATTATATACTATATATTTTAAAAAAATTCCTATATAAAACAAAGGTCTTTGTTTCCGTCTTTTTGCCTATTGCTAAGCATAGGCCTGGCCGGAGGCCGTCTTTCCGCTGCAAATTACTTACTATCATTGGACAAAAAATAAAAACAAGATTCAACTCTTGAAAATGGTTTGTTTCGATCCATTTGACATTTAGCTATAATGTTTGGCCAATCTACGCAAGATCGTTTTTGTGTAAACAGTAAATAAAAATGTTGGAAAAACACGCTAAAAGTGAAGTTACCACTCTTTTCAGTTCCGTCGTCGAAAGCCAAGAGCTACAGAAAACAAATTACGAATCATCTGCCCCTCCCCGCCCCGCTAAGACGCCCCCCCCCTCGCCAAATGACTCAGTTAGAGCTAAATTGCTCCACCAGCAGATTGCCGTGTTGCCGACAAAATTTCCGTCTAGTTTAAATTTCGAAGCTTGCTGTTATTGTTGCGTTCCGGGTTTAATGAAATTGTATCGATTTAGTTCGGGGTTACTATTTAAATCGATTTGGCAGTCACAATTTTCAAATATAGAATTCTTTTCAGGCAACCAAACGCAATGATGGTGATAGTCTTTTTTTCTTTACCTCTGTTTTATGTGAAGAAAAGGTCGACATATATTGGGGTCGTTTGGTGTCTGTGGCCTTTTATGTCCTTATTGTAAGGCTCTGATTCATACTCCAGTAATAGGGACGTACGAATTGACCTATATTCATATCATTAAGCTATTGATACATGTTATTAGAGTTACAAAATAGTACCACTGAAATATTGTTCTTAGGTAAGGTTCGATCATTTTATGTGCTAAATTTTAGTTGCTTAGAAAATTAATTTCAAATCGGTACACCTACTTAGAAAATCTAGCTGATATGTTATTAATAATTCAGTGAATTGTAATAAAATCATAATATTGATTTTAATTACAATAAAGTAATCAGTAATTAAATACTTTTTTTTAATATAAAATAACAATTATGTTTCTTTAATGTATACAAATGTAATGCAGTGATTCAATGCGCTTTAAATATTGTTTTTATTATTAACTAGTTATAAAGTGGGGCATTACATGACCCAATTTCTAAACATAAACCTGGCATTATAGACTCTATTACATAATAATATGAATGCAATAAGGTTTTTTTTTTTTTTACTTTGTATAGGCTTGTGTTTGACATCAATCTCACTATGGTAGGTGATGATGTGGTCGAAGATGGTAAGCACACAAAGCCTAGAAGGATCTAGCTCTCAAGTGCAGCTGCCGGAACACACCAATAGGTGTTTGGCGACAGATTTTCAACTTGAGGGTGGTAGCCAGCCAGGCGGGTACTACTAAGTACCCTACCACCGTGCTATGGTTTCCTCACGATGTTTTCCTTCACCGAAAGCTCAAGCTCATTGAAGGATTCGAACCCACGACCTTCGCCGCGGCGTCCGACGTCACTACCACTGAGCTATCATCGCCTTCATCAGGTATTGAGATAACTATAAAAAAATAGAATTATTTTTGAAAAAATATTTGTTAATTAAAATAATTTCCTTATAAAAATAGGTAGCATAATAAAATAAAGTCATGTTTACACAAGCAAATAACATTAAAGCCAGTAACTCACTGTCGCCGAGCTACGTCTTACTATTTCTTCGGGGTCATTAGTAGAAACGACACCCATTCCGAGGCCCATTTAGATAAAACGTCAGAGATTTGAACGAAGATTCCCCCGCCCCCCTCTTGGCCCCCAATCCCCCGACCCCCCCACGAGTAATGAGTCGCGAAGATTTTCAGTAGGGTGCAAATGTTTATATAGGGTGTGAATTTATGTGCGTTGGTTTCTTGTGCGATATCGCGCGGTTCGCGGTAACCTAATTGTTTTTTTGTTGTGTATTTGTTTACTCTTTAAATTTGTAATTTTGGAAGTGTTGTTCAAATGTTAATTGAAATAGATCTGTTATTGATAGGTAGACTATTTAACTTCGATCCAAGTGGACAAATCCCTACTAGCATGAATGCAAAAGTGTGTTTGTTAGTTCTTTGCGTCTTTCTTTTACGCACCAACGGGTTGACGTGATTTTTTGCATATAGAGATAGTTTATGGTCAGATGACATAATTTTTATCCCGGGGTCGTGAGTGAAACCTCAGGCGAAAGCTAGTTAACTATACACTTAAGACAGTACAGAAAAAATAGGTATCTTTTTGGTTGATAGTAAGTACAAACGAATACAAAAACATCCCCTGTATAATAATTCGGAACACAACAGTATAGAATTCGTTTACTTATCTTTACTCTTTGAGACGTCGCGAGTTAACCCCTCGCCGCCTCTGGGGCCTCCCGTACCCTATACTTTTATGATGCATTATTTAGTCGAGGGCGTTGGAGGGTTACACACATACTTGTACTTGTTTGATGTCTTAAATGAAGTGTATATTTTATTTAGTTAGGTATTTTAAAATAAATAGGTAGGTTAGTATATGAAATGGTACCTATTTCCTGTCGACGACCGTCTAAAAAATTATATACAAATCAAAACTCATTTATACAGTTTATTTATTTATAGACGTGCAGCTTGGAAGCTGATGTGTCTATCTTGCAGTGTTGTAGTAAGGGAGTTTTGTCCAGTTGTCCAGTCGGTTTTTAAAAGCGTTTGTTGATGTCGCTGATAACACATCATCGGGTAACCGATTCCAATACTGGACTACTCTATTACTGAGGAAATGGTGAGCAGTGTTTGTCTTTGATGGTGCACGATTAATTTTACATTGATGCCCGCGGGAGGATTTAGTGCTCTCATATTTAGTAAATATGTTGTCTAAGTATGGTAAGTTGTACTTTCCCGTGAGGATTTTGTAAGTCTCAATGAGATCGCCACGAAGGCGTCTTTCCTCAAGAGTAGTGAGGCGCAGAATGCGAAGTCTGGCGTCGTAGGATAGGTTTCGTAAGGCGGTTGGTATTTTAGTAGCTTTTCGCGGGACGCTCTCAAGCAGGTCGATACCTTTATGAATATAGGGGCTCCAAACTTGGAATCCGAATTCTAGTAAGGGTCTTATATAAGTCTTGTAGATTTTCAAGAAAAGATCTACAGTCACCGTTTGGAAGGATCTTCGAATGATATATACAAATGAATTGGCTCTTTTTACAATTGAGATTATGTGCTCTTCCCACTTTAAGTTTGAAGTGATTAATATTCCAAGGTCTTTCTGAGAGTCAGTTGAATCTACTAGGTTCCCGTCCAGATTGTAGTTGATTCTTGGGTTGGTTTTACCTAGGTGGAGGATACTACATTTAGAGATATTTAGTTTTATTATCCAGTCTTTAGTCCAGCACATAATACGGTTAATAATCTATTATTAGGGCCTAAACTTTATAATACATTATTTGTGACGAATCTATATCATTATGTCATATTTTCCTTATAATTTTACTAACCTACTCACTGTCTTGTTATTAATTTGTCATGTTGTGTACACATGCTTGGGAATTCAGTCCCGAACAAAGCCTCTTCTTTTTATCATTGGTTTTACTACTTTTGATTGTATTCTGTTTTGTGTGCCTAATAAATAAATAAAAAATAATAAAAAATAAGGCACTTATGAACGTTACAATACAATAAAAATGATTCTACCACCGGTTCGGAATACACTTGGACTGAGAAAACTCCGGCAAGAAACTCAGCAAGGGATATTTTTATACAATAAATACACTGTTTAAAGTTTGTGGAATTTTGAGGCAATGTTAACTCAGCGGTAGTGACATCGAATGATGGCGAAGGTCGTGGGTTCAAATTTTACAATAAGCTTAGATAGGTGAAGGATGATTTCGTGAGCATAACACGGTACACACACCATAGCACGGTGGTAGGGTAGGTACCTACTTTGTAGTACCCGCCTGGCTGTCTGCCGCCCTCAGTTTGAAAGTCTGGTTAGGCTTTGAGTGCTTACCATCTTCGGCCTCATCATCACCATGATGAAATAGTCAAATACATGTTTTTTTTTAGGAAATCCATTAACGTATGTTTTTTGTCGTGATTTTTGAAGAAACTTAATTTTGATTGTTGTAATTAAATTTAAAATAAATAAAACCACATAATGGTGTATAATAGGTATCTAAAAAAAAAACAATAAATATCCTATTACATTTTATGATATATCATAAGATTTTTGTAAATGTCTGTAGAAATTTAAATTAGAATTATTTCAGAACTATTCTCATCATCTATTCATCATTCAATATCTAGTTATATCCCAGATGAAAGTATTTTTAATATGGTATAAGTATATATATATAAGTACAAGTCATTAAAATCTTATTTAACATAAAGATACGAACATAAATTTTCATTCTCAAAATTATCGAGCGCGCGACAACCGCTGCAAGCTTACTACGTTCAAAAACTCCCGGTCCCTTTTCAATTCGTTTAATAATACTTACAACAACTAAAACTCACACAAGCGCGTTACGTTCCTAAGCGCCCCCATCGCAAAAACACCTCCTCGCGCCTTGGGGCAATTCTTCAAAGGGTGAAAAAACCCCGAGCACCCCCAACCTTCTCCCACCCGTCCGGGGCCCGCCTTAAAGCAATTCTTGGGTTAAAAAAGGGGTGGATACTTAACTTAGCAACGTAACTATGGATGCAGAGGGATTGATTTTTGTTGTTGCGTTCGGAGTGTGTTCGTTATTTGAATTTTCGTGTTCGATTTTATAGTTTTAGTTATTTGATTTTGAAATTGGAATTTTATTAGATTTCATCGATGGATAGATTTTTAAGTTAAAATTTTGATATAGGTAAGTAGTGTCGTTTGATTGAAAATTGAGAGTATACGGCATTTTTACCTTTATTGTATTTAACTAAGGATGAAAATAGAACTGAAGGTAGGTGCGTAGTATCTACTTTACCGTATCCTTACCTAAAATTAGAACTTTATTCGATTGGTTAAAATGCGATCTATTTTTGTGACATTTGACTGAACACAAGTTATTATAGGATTGACGAATTTCCATTTGAAATTTAATAGTTAAGTATTATGAAGAGTCTGGGGTAGTTATATAGTTGTATGGTACGATCGACAAACTTCAAGCATGATCAATTTTTTAACCTTTTCGCTTGCAAGCAGTCATCATAGCTCGCCCCGCCCACTGTCAAGACAAAAGCCGCTATTGTGTAATTTCATTTGTTTTGACTATTTTTATGATAAGCGCATTGTCCACTTGTATTGTCGACAGCCAGGTAGTCGCTGGTCGCTGCACACAAAAAGTAGCCTTATGGTGGTCATGCTTGAACTTTGTCGATGTATATGTGTAGGTATTCCTAAGAAATTGGTATCCAACAGGCTCATAGTTCTCCAGCCAGGTGGTGTCTTGTTTTTCATACTTTTGGGAACTAATTTAAAAATGTGAACTGTCAAAATATTTATAATTTGTAATTTTTTGGTTTAGATCTAGGAATTAATTTAGGTCGTAATTTTAGTCATGCTTCGAGCACAGCGTATAAGAGTTACATAGACTGTGCCTTGAGCCTTAAAAAAACGTAATAAAAATATTATCTTAATACCTACAGTACTACACTTTCAATTGTTGTTTCTACATAACAGTGAAGATCGGCTTTTCCTATAAGTTCCACTTCTGTATACATGGAAATCATTATTTATTTGTAATTACTTACAGAATATGAATTTTATCTATCCAGCACCGAAAACAAATAAGAAACATATAAAATAAAAGAGTTACCAAATATAATAGTCCCATATTAGATTAGCTTTAAGTTCGTCTACCCATTAAAAATCACTTTGGTACCCAGCTGACTATGTTACTTTTTGCATTAATTACCTTATGTTTGTTCAAAAGAAAAGTAAAAACAAAACCATTATACTGGCAACAAACGATGATACCGCAGAAAATATTTTCCAGCCATATAATATTAAATAGTTTTTACTCATACTATCAAAATCCCACCCGAGGCTAAAAAGCTTATCCGAAAAACGTTCCGTCCCACACTACGACGCACACACGAATAAAAATATACCCCAACATAGTGAAATGGAACATACACAGACAAAAAACCTTAACTAGTCCACTCCCCCCTCACCCCCCAGTGGGGTCCTCATATCCTTGCAGAAATTTTGTTTACTTCTCTCTCTCGACAAGGAACCGACATTCCGGGAGGAAGCGAAGCACCGGTTGAAATGGGAACGCGGGATTGCTTTTGCGTTCTATTTATTTTTAAATTTTAAATTTGGAATAAGTAGTTTTGGGTTCGGCTATTTGGAAGGTTTCAATTTTGATGAAGGAAAATTTGGGTTGTTTGGTAATCTATATTATTATTCACGTTCTTATTTATTAAGTTTTGGGTAGATTTCTCAAAGTTGAGTTGATTTTGAGATTTCAACCACTTCCGCTTGATTTAGCAACATTAAAGCGATGTCTCTCCTTTCAATAAATAATTGTTTCCCAGATATTAATGTTTATTTATTTTTTCAAATTAGGTAAGCCCAAAGTCAATTTAATAGCTCTTGCGATCGTTCCAGAGGCGTGATATGAAAACTCGTGCTTCGAATACGGAACGGGCTCAATTCAAACTTGAATTTAAACGCGGAATGGCGCGTTCCAAGTTTCCAAATTTGAAAATTAAAGCGACTTGGCGGGAATTAAATACAATACGGCGGGTTGGAGTTTGGAGTAAGAAATTGAAAATATCTATGTTCTAATTGTAATTACTGACACAGTCTACACTGCAATAGGGTTGTATTAGATACCAAAATAAACACAATTTTTTTTTAATGTTACTGAAAAACAACAACATTAAAATATGTAGCCCCCAAATCATAATGTAACATGTATCCTAAATAATAAAATTAAATGTAATGTAACTTTTAAAAGAAAATTAAAAGAGCACCTAGAGAAACAAGAAATAAAGTATAACATTGTCATTGTTAAGATAGTTAATAAAGCATGCATATTACAAAAATGTGAAAGAGTGCTACAACGCTTACAAACTGCGTCAGTAGTATGGCTATTCTACTGAAAAAAATAAAATAAAAAAATAAATAAATAATTTATAATTTAATTTTAGAACCCTCAAACTAGCGCGGGCTTAAGTTCTCAAAATAAACCCTTCAATAACAAATTATATAACCGAAATAACAGACATTTAAATAGGGAATAACAAAAGGGGTTCTCATTATTCGTTATTCAAGTTTCAATATAAATAACAATATTTCTTGAAAGACGTAAATTAAGCCGTTGTTTCGAACGCGCGCACACCTGCGTCTGAGGAATTTTCATGTACCAACTTACTTGTAATTAACAAAATACATTCAGAACTTGTAACTAGATTTAAATAGTAACGCTACTGGTGTGAGGTACCGATGGTCGATAGTGATGTCCCATCGACATTTGGAGTTTTATCGATGAAATAGATTTTTTGTCGTAATACGTGCTAATACCGGCAGAGATTGTCGAAATACGCTGGATGCAGGCCTCCCAAGACCGGTCCAATTGGAGATCCTTAGGTGAGGCCTGCTATATCCAGCAATGGACTTCTTGCGGCTGAGATGATGATAATGATGATGATTACCGATAGCAGACAATAGCTTTGAAGATGAGTCTATTTCATTTCACCATTACGTATTATTGATGATTTTAACTTTTAAATTTATTAACGACTTTTTGTTATTTGAACTTTTTTATGAAAAAAAAAATAATATCTTTCAGCTATAATTTTTATTTGTTGATCCAAGGTATAATCCTGTAAGCATATATAGTTTAAATTTACAATAAATGTATAAAATACAAACTATGATATATAGAAAACATCCTCAAAATCCTCGCTGCTGTCGATAGGCATGGTTCCCAACAAGTAAATCTCTATGATTCATTAAAATACGTTAAGCCATTATAGCGTGAATTAGTAACAAATACCAAATATTAAAAAATCTAAAAATTATACAGAATTTTAATAAAATAATAGTACCTACTATATATCATTAGAAATCTGTATAAAAAGACTTTGAACTCTGTAGTATATACAATATGTAATAAAAACCCTGTCCGATCCATGACGGTGTTATTAGGTATCGAGATTATGTTCTATTTATGTTCTATTTATGTCATCCTTTTCAGATAATAAGTTTAAAAAATGTCCTCGATTAAAATTGAATTAAAATATTAGATATATTATAATGAATTGCATTATAAATTACAATAACATATTTATTTTAATGAATAATCTAATTTCCTTATGTTTTTTTTGTAATGTCATTGGGATAGCTATATGCAGCCTATTTCGGATTTGACAGGGTTTTTTTACATATTGTATAGGTGAATAAATAACACGTAACTTAACTAATATTTCACAAAGCTATCGATAAACCATTCCTATAAAGATTTCCCATCCCTACTATCCATACAAAGAGACACTAAGAAATTATGTATTCCCCTTAGCGTAGTTTCGGCTCAACTTTATTGAATTTGTTCCGAGGTGTTCAGAGTCGGGACTTGAGATGCAGTACTTTTGTCAGGTGTTCGTGATTTGAATCCTACTTGCTTCTAATTTTGTTCGTTAGGACGCTGTTGTAAGTTTTAGGTGGCGTCGCCATCTTGGATTGCACTGTTCGAATTTTAAATTAAATTTATTCGTCAATTTATTTGCACAAGAACGTAAATTTATTTAATTTAATAAAAACGTGAATTAAACATTATTTCTCAGTACATTCTTATTCAACTATTATATAGCTAACGCAATATAACAAAATAATAGGCCCGTAAAGGAGTAAAATTCAACGATATAGAGCAATTACTTGGTAGCGTATCGCGTTATTTATTGCCACCCCTATGGAGGAAACACTCTTATATCAGATACAAGGGAAACTAGAAATTAGCTGTCGAATTTATATAGCACGATTAAGTTTCCTTTTCGTGAGTTGAATTGGGAATAATTGTGATAATCTGTGCTCTAATATTATCACGATTTTTTTATGATAGCATCACACGGGTTGTGTATTTTGCCAATGTCAATTTATAATATATAATTCTAGTCACATTAAATCACTTTTACATAAGTCAAGTCCGTACATGTTAGTCAGGTTTTAATAAAATAGTGGTCGTTTTACTAAAACTCATCACGGACTTTTTGAGACAACCTGAAAAGTCACGATACACGCATTCATTTCATTTCACTTCACTGGTGCACATCTTCATTGGACAAAAAGCCACCGATATTATTAAATAAAACTCAAAATATACGATTTCATGAAATTAAAATGGAAACGCAACATCATTTTGCAAGATCCCGCCAAAAAACCTAAAGAGTTTTTATGACAACAATTAAAATATGTTTAACCCCTACATGTGCAACTGACATACTCAAGGAGGTTAGTTACAAAAAGTAAGCATCGCCTTGAATCGTTAACAAAGAAGTTCGTAAAACAAATAAAAAAAAACAATAGCTGTGCAAAACAAACACTGCCAACAACTTACGCACACATTCAAGTCGATCATTGAAGAGTTTGGTGGATGTTCTCGAACGCATTTTTTTTTTATTTTTTCTTTTCGCATTTTGCCTCAAAATTAGTTTGGTATTATTATTATTATGCATTTCTTTTCTTTTCGAATTTGATCTCGAACGCTTATTTTATAATCTCGGTATTTCTCGATATCAATTATTCTTATCTCAATTTATCTTGTCAAAAGAAGCTTTCATCGCAATTATAACAACAACACTACGACCTTTTCATAATAATATATTGATATTTTCTTGACACATTGTATGAAAACTGTGAATTGCGTAATGGGACACTGTACTAAAGTGATCACAGTGACACTCGTCTAACAGACTAACTATATTAAGAAAATTACCTCTCTAGTCGTAAACATTTTCTCAACGTAAAATGCTCTTAAAAAATAAACATTAAATTTATTCTGTCATCTATAATATTATTTTCATTAAAGTTTGTAAAATTGATTGTAATTAATTTAATTGAAGCAGTATTTATCGTTGAGTCTATTTGTGGTGAATTTGTATTGAAACTTATTCAATGCTGCAATTTGCTCTATAGATAACAAAACTGACGTCATATAGTTTTGCATGGACGTATTCAGGTTACTCCAGTAATTTTGTATTTTCATACGCACAGTGTATTGGATTACTGGAGTAACCTGAATACATTATATTTTGTGTATTGTAAAAAATAAATTATTGGTATATCAAATAATAATTATTTTTAAATGCTTATGACTGAAATATCTTAGCCAGCTTTCGCGAGGCTACGATTTAGTACACGTTTGCGATTTGTAGTTTGTTTTATGTATTTTAATATTTTTAAATTAATTAATTATTTTGTTAGTAATAAAAATCTTCTATAAGTAATCAAAAAGTTTGGATGGATGGATGTTTGTTACTCAACGGATCTGGATGAAATTTGGCACAGAGATAGATTGTAGTGCGGAATAGCACATAGGCTACTTTTTATACCGGGAAAACATAACCCTCGGGACCGCGGGTGAAACCGCGGGGCGGAAGCTATATTATAATTTACAGCTAAAAAAAACTCTTGAATAATAAAATGTCTATTGGATTTTGAAATAAATATTTTTGTACATCAAACAATTATGCCCAAATCCATCCCAGGTCGAACGCGGTCGGAAAATATAAATTGGGATTCATATATTTTAGCGCGAGGCGAGGGGAGATACAAAAGTGTTTTGAAAAGTAGTTCGGCGTCGGCCTTAATTCCTTTAGTTTTACTGCCTTTTTGGGGGTTTTTACCCCAATTCTGCTTGTAGGGTATTTTATAAGGGTCGATGTTTGGTTAGGGCCGACCTTTTTTAGCCTTTCGGGACCGGATAGTTTTAGTTTTCGGGGTTGTAAAATTGCGAGAATTACGTTCGGAAAAGTTCTTTCGGGAACGCCCGGACGCTTCGTTTTTCAAATGGTGTATTATTTGAATTTGGTATTTGTGATGTAATTTCCTTTCCGTGGAATAGTTTTTGAAATGTCTGATAAACAATTTGAAATTTAATTATATTTTCAAATAAATTATTAAATTATTTGAATTAAATTATGAAATGAATTTATACATAGTAATAATAAGCACAATACTTAGGTACCTATAGGTACATTCTGAAAACTTTATTAAAACCTTTAGAAATACATTATATTTTTTCAGTATTTTACAAAATAACTGTTACATCTTAACCGTTGAGCCGAGCGTTGCGTTAGATGAATTATTACAAGGACTTCGTTTGCGATTTTTATTAGGATTCTTCAATAAAAAAAATAATTTGATGTAGTCAAACGAAAGGAACGACGAAAGGAAACTGAATAATCGAATAAGTAGATATCGTCTATTATTTTCACTACGTATATTTTTTCATACTGTTTTTTTCACTCTAATAATAAATTTGTGATGATTCAGTTCTAATACTTTCATTCTAACGTTGCACGTATCAATAAGAACCTCGAATCAACAACATCTTGTCTTGGTTCTAATTTTTCGTTCATGCCATTCGCAGTTGAAACCATGGTCCATGGGGGTTCGAGGCTCGCCGATTTGCTCGGATTTTATCATCCAAGCTCATCGAGGCTTCGGGAGACCGACGGGCTGGGAGCTTTTTCCGCCAACGCATAAGCTTGGCCATCCAAAAAGGGCACGCTGCCAGCCTGTTGGGAACCTTGCCTATCGACAGCAGCGAGGGCTTTGAGGATGTTTTCTATATATCATAGTTTGTATTTTTTACTTTAATTGTAAATAAGTAGATATTATATTCTGATTATGCAACAGAACCATTTAGTTTAAGTATATAATTTCAAAGTCCTCTATCGACTTAGTAAGGTTTGTTCAAAATGGCGGTATAATAAAAAGTACGATTGTCTATAAAAAAAAACGGAAGATTTCTGACAAAAATTAATTAACAAACCCCAAAATGAAGTTGAAAAATTGATTAAAGCTCCCGACGACCGCATAGCGTTCCGTACTAGGAGGGAGTTAGTTCTAGCTACCTACACGGAAACGTCAAAGTTTCGCGAAGGGGAGAATGGGTAGGAACGGGGAGAAAAGGGGGGTAAAAATGAACCACGGGCATACTGAAGACGGATCAGGGAAGTTTAAATTCGGAACGCGAATTTGTCCTTTCTTTTATTTAGGTAGATAGATGGAAAAGGTTAGCCAAAAGGGTTGTATTGTGACGATGTGTTGTGAAGAAATCGGATAGACGTTGGTTAATTAATTTTTTGTTAATTATGATATTATAATTATTTTTTTGTTATTAGTTGGATTGGATAGTATTTTGTAGGCATTATACTACAATTTATAGCATGATAGGTATAGGTATTATGAAACTATAAATAATTACACTGGTAAAACATTGTTCGATTGATAAAATAAATGCAAACAAAACAATGGAAAAGCTGACTCTCACAAAATAATTTATTAAATTGATACTGGCTGCATATAATCAGAACGCCATCTTGTTTGTATTCCATATTCAAATGAGCATTGTAACATCTGCATAACGTCATATCCGTGAAGACGGGGCTCCAAGACGTGATGAGGGAACGAAATTTAAAAATGGAATTTGAAAATTTTATTTTTGAGGTTGGTAAAAATATTGCCATTCAAGGCATTCGTAATGTTTTTGTTCTTTCTGGGTTGGTTTTAGAATAGGTACCTTGATTTTATATACTGACTAAAAATATAAAAGTTTATATAGTACCTTATTTTTTAGGCCTAGATTGATAGGCAGTCTCTATAACTGCCTAACCTAATCCTAATCATAAATATCGTAGACAATCTTAAACCATATAAAACCTTTACCTTAAATGATAAAAAAAAAACACCTAACGATCTCAGAGAGCCATCCATATAGAAACTTAGCAAGTACCTACTCTAGACACGAGAGCACACAGTGCCGCGAAACTCTTGAAACAAAGGAAGGTAATTGAAAATTCTATCAAAACTTGCGTCGAACGAAGCCAACGAAGCTCGTTGGCTCGGCCCGGGCTCTTGTAGTGATGGGACACGGGATATAAAGGTCACGTGTTTTTAAGATTTTGGCTATTAAGTATAATCGCCATACAGCGTGGCAATGCCGCTAGCGTTCTGGGCACACTACCAACTGGCAGCGATTTAGATCAGCTTTTCTTTTTGTAAATAGTTTTAAATTAAGATGTGTATTTTTTGTTCTTGTTTTTATTATAAAGTATAATATATTATTATATATATATATTATTATATTTTGGTCAGAGAATCAGCATTACCATCCAACGTGGCAATGCCGCCAGCATTCTGGGTACGCTGCCTTCTGATAGCGACTTTTTAATTTAGACTATTTTATGTACAAAGTGATTATTGTATTTATAGTTTTAGTATAGATAAATATATCATGTAACTTGTTAAAAATAAATAATTAAATAAAAAGTTAAACAAAAAAAAAAAACCTAATATTTAGATAAGCCAAATAAGTGTTTTTAAATGGTTTTTTTAGAGGCATACAACACGCTCAGGAAATTGGTATTGTGTATTTTTTAGTACAACGATCAATCTAAAATGTTGTGTTAGAAAAATACAAAGGTGGTTCTAATTACCATTCTACTTAGTTTTTGTTTTTATATTCGCTTAACATGCCGATAGGTAGGAAAGACGGTTTTCATTATAATGCTGATGCCATGTTCGTATACCGATCGACTGCTTCATTCAAAATTGGAAAATAGCATTCGATTCCATAGATTATCCAATCGCTGCATACATATTGAGATTGCACTCGACCAGCTCTAACCTCTAATATAAAAGAAAGAAAGAAATAAATAATAAGTTTCTATTTATGCGCGCCATCCATATTTAAAGGTATTTTTAAGCTATTGTACCTATAGCTTTTATCGCGGGCTTTGAGCGCGGCGACCGAATCAAGAAATTCCGTAACGAAAATAAAACTTAAGACGAGCTGCTGATTGTGAGAAATTATATAGGTGTATAGGTATCTATTAATATCAAAGAAAAAAAATCATGCATAAATAAAAAATAAATAAATAATTATAATTGCATAAGTTGATAAAAAATGCTATGCAATATTTTTACCGCGGCAGTCCCCGAGTGCCACACGTATTTAAAAAAAAATATTTATTCAGTTTATCTATTATTGAGAATGTTACCTTCTTATTTAGTTTAACATATTTTTTTCTGTGTCCACCTTGTTACTTTTGATGTAGGTAACAACTATTTTTTAACAATATATCAGTCACTATACCCGGATATTAAATAAGAATGGCCATCACTATTGTATGTAGAATGAAATGGCTCAAAGTTAACTCGCGTCTTGCCTCATGTTTGACAATCATAAGTTGATGGTTCCATTATTTTGCTTACGTGTTTCAAGATTATATCCGGAATGTTCTTTAAATCAATTAAGTAGGTACCTAAGTATGTAATTTAAAATTTGTATACTATTTTTTATTCGTATCTGTGGTCTTTTAATAATTTGAAAATAATTGATTTTTTAATTAAAGACAGCAATAATTATGTATTTTGACTGTGTTTTTATTGTCGTGTCTATTTTTTGCTCCCATCCACGAGCAAATTATTTATATCGAATATTATTCATAAAAAAATTGACATAAAAAATGTATTCTTTATAAAGAGGTTAGGTATATGATTAAGTATTGGCTAATAAAATCAATTCCGAAAATCATTCATACGAGGAGTAAATTAAAAATCAAATTTATTATTATTATTACATTGTCGTACCCGCCTGGTTGCCTACCGCCTACCACCCTCAAGTTGAAAATCTGTCACCAGACAACTAACGGTGTATTCCAGCAGCTGCATTTGAGAGTTAGTTCCTTTTTTGTGTGCTTACTACCTTTGACCATTTCATCACTTACCATGGTGAGGTCAAATAATTGTGTATATTAGGGTTAAATAATACTACCCGTATTTAAACAATCAATTTTTCCCATCAGAATATACTATGCGTACATGAAAAATACTGTCTGCGCACCAAAATTTGCACATCTAAATAAATTAAACTTAACGTCTATTATTTAAAGAAAAAAGTAACCACAAAGTGTATGGTGATCGGTCGCTGCGTTTCTCGATCACTATACACTTCTAACCTAAAGTGTCGTTTCTGAATAGGAAGATATTATTAGACTATCGGGTTTCGTTTATAAGATGTGCATTTGTTATTTTTGATGTACAGTTAGTATTTTTGATGTGTACTTAATATTTTTGTTGTAGGTACAAGTTTTGATACTCAGTTAGTTAGTAGTGAAAACATTTAGGTATTTGGTGGGTGTGTAGATTATTAGGTGGGCGGATAAAAATAATATCAATAAACCATTCAAGTCAATCGTTAGAGACATGGTGTTTGATTCCATGTATTTTTTAAGAAAAATCCATGTTCGTACTGTAGAAAATAAAAACAACTAATAACGACAGTTTTTTTTTACCGTTATCATATAACAAAATCTAACTAATTTCTCAAACTTAACACCTTCTTCATATTATGGTTTATTCTTCTTCCAGTCTTAAATGAGTGTATAAACAGACATACACACGGATATAATATATCAGGCGCAATACAAGCGTTTGGAACGACCTGAAGCTAATTTAAATTTCTATTAAAACTTGCCACTCGCTTCGCGCACTGTCAAAGGCAATCACAATGTTTAATGTACACAATAAACCTCATATTATATGACTATAGTGAATGCGTCGCTTTAGAAACAAAAGGAGGCCTATTGTTTTCTTTGCCTATTCGATTTTATTATTCAAACTGGCAGGCAAGAAAATCGGAATTAAGATATCGTTTTTAAATTTAGAAACAAATATTATTTTGTGTAAATACCTAATTGGAATTAAAATAAGGCATAATATTTTTACACATCTAGAATTATTTTAATAAACTGTAACCCTTCAAAGCCATCGGTGATTTTAAATAGAACCAAGAAAGACACATTAAAGTTTTGTATTGCAAATTGGTTTTCGTCTCGAATTTAAATCGTAAATTGAATTTTCGTAAACTTCAAACGAACGCCCGTCTGCTATTGGCTGTGAACTAGTTCGGTTTAATGAGTTTTCTTAAAGTAAATACTCTTGGAAACTTTAAATTTGCTTCATTTTAAATCAAATCAAAATAAGAATTTATTACTCTTAGGCTTGTGAATATTAATTACATTATTTGAAGGGTTGAAGGTGACTTTTATCGTGAATGTGTAAAAATTTATGCATTTAAAATATATTATTGCCCAATTTGAAATCAAATAAAGGATAGGTACGATAATGTTCAAATGAATTAAGCTACTTATAAACTGACAGAGATAATAGTAAAAATTCCGTACCTATCAATAAAAAAAAAAAAAAAGGTTAAAGATTAACTATAATTATTTTATGGTCTATACTTAAATAAAACGTAACTAAACATCGACTTTTAAATCTCACATTCTAGAATAACGCACATTAATTTTGAATCTATAATTATAGTTTCTATAACATAGGCTAACCCTATTTTGCGGTGTGGTAGCAAAACAGGATAATTCAAAAGAAACCCTATGTTTTACAAAAGTTTTACTTGAGTTTGTCAGAGTTTTCCCCTATACAAGTAAATTACAAGTTTTGACGTTAATAATGAGCAGTAATCTAAGTTACGGCGGCGCGTGTAGCGAGCGTTTCTCAAATGTTATTTATAAAGTATATATTCGTTGTATCTCAAGTCGGCCGTACTCCTTCCCAAACGGTAACTTTTCACCCCCACCAAGACGCGGAATATTTACATAAATTTACAAATTTCGCTGCGAAATAAAGTAGAACAGGGCTGTCACATACATGTTTCTAATTGTGTTTGTACAATGAAATTAGTTTGGCAATTAATATTAATATAGAGTACCGTTATTAGAACGTTCGTTTCCGTTTTTCTTTTTGAGTATAATTAGTTTAATAAAATTATGCTGACAAGCAGGTAGGCGGTCTAGATAATGGTACGGGTAATACCAGTAGGATTGCTAGTTTGTTGCCGACAGGCGACAACAAGGCGATGATAGCTCAGTGGTAGTGACGTCAGACACCGCGGCGAAGGTCGTGGGTTCGAATTCTACAATGAGCTTGAGCTTTCGGTGAAGGAAAATATCGTGAGGAAACCAAAGCACGGTGGTAGGGTACCTTGTAGTACCCGCCTGGCTGGCTACCACCCTCATGTTGAAAATCTGTCGCCAAACACCTATTGGTGTGTTCCGGCAGCTGCACTTGAGAGCCAGATCCTTCTAGGCTTTGTGTGCTTACCACCTTCGGCCACATCATCAACTACCATAGTGAGACTGTGGTCAAACACAAGCCTATACAAAGTAAAAAAAAAAAACCTTTATAAACCCTAGAAGGCAGAAGAAACCAGAATATATGTGTGCGGAGAGGCCGATACTCTGATAGTAGTACTAGGTAATTAAATAAATTAGGTTTGTTAGTGCGCTTGTATAAAGAGTCGGAAGTATGTTTAAGCCTTCGAAAAGATGATAAAAGTAGCATGTCATAATAATAAATTTATAAAAATCAAGAAATCCGGAGAGATCCACAATTCCTGGCTGTGCTTTTGTAAGAAGCAATAGATCCATAAACAAGCCGACACGAGGGTTGTGTCGTTAGATTTTTCTATATTTTATATGTTACTAGATCACAATATAATACCTGATTTATATTGTGAATTGATTATTGACTATTGGAGATCCATAGGGGAGACCTATGTCCAGCAGTGGACGTCTTGCGGCTGAGATGATGAAGATGATTGATATTTTAATAGATATATAAAAATACCTATTTCCTCACGTTTAAGAGGGATCTAATGTTTTAACGTGTTAAAAAGTATTGTATATTTTAATACAAGGTACTAGTTTCATCCAAATTTATTTACCAAAAGTACACAATAATTATCACATATAATATTTGTAGCATATAAGTAAATTTATATTTAATTACCAACAATGCACAACCCTAATAGTAGAGCATAGTTCGTGCGGGTCGCCCCCACCCGCGGGTTGTTGTGGGAGGGGGGTAGGGAGAGTCGTTTTTCATGTTTAATTTTAACTTCGCAAAACTGGCGTTTTAATAAACGCCCGGCCCCGTCTTTCGCGCTCTGAATTTTATGCTCCGCCAGCAAACCTTTTGGCGTTTTCAAATGAGAATTTGTGTTTTAATGCCACACTGGAGACGCGTCGTGTAAAGTTTTATTGTTTATAAATTAGTTTTCGTGTATAGCTGTGTTGGCTTGTCGTAAAAAAAAAACGTGTTTTATTAATAAGAGAGCAGGGAACTAGTTTAAAATGAGCTGTGCTAAAAACTCGTTTCTATAATTTTTTGAAGGGTACTATTTGATCCAAGACGTTGAGTTGGACAATAGACTGAACACTGGTCACGGTAAGGGTTGACAAAAGATAATAATGACAATAATAATCTTAAGTGACCTGTGAGAATTATTTTGCAAACTATAAACGGATACCCTTTTTACATCTTTGCACCGAATTTGGTTTTCTTTTCTTAGATCAAAATAACTGTAGAGTTTGTAAAAAGTACTAAAATTGTACCTAAAACCTCTTCTGTGTCCATATGATACCCAAAATGATACTCCATAAAACAGATAAGGATATCAAAGTTACACAAGATATTACAATTAAAATCAGTAAATACATTAATACCACGGAGCCTACGTAACAGCAAGCTAAGCTGCCAGCCGTAAAACAAGGAACGGAATATTAAAACCGGGTGTAGGTACCAACGAACGCCATTAAAATGCGTAATTGCTGGATTAGAACGCCCAAGATTCCTCTATTTACCTCTACAACCATGCTCAAATTCGTATACTAGAACTCATCCGTAGAGTAAAACATTCCAGTACAAATGTCATGCTAACTCGTAGAGCAGAGGCTGTAAATAGAAGCAAAAGTTTTACTCTATGGCATGTCCAAGATGGCGCGTGTTCCTAATTTGAACTTTGATCCGCACTCAACGTGCCTCACATACGTCATGAGCGGAGGTCTCAAGATTAGGCGATTTACATCGGCTTTTTCGTATTTGGAACGCACAACACTTCGTCTCTGCATTTTATGCCTTCGAATGCGGTGGAACGCGCCTCTGAATATAAATGAATTACAGCCCCGCTTTCATTCGCCTTATATGATTTAAATTAAGAACGTGTGTGATTTTTTTTAAATTAAATGGGTTGCTTTTATGCATGTAGCAAAGCCAGACATTATTTTTATAATCGTTCATAGATAAGAGTTTAGTTTTTATTAGTTAATTAATAGCCCTAGGTTTATCTATAGTCTATGTTTTGAAAATTTTGTTAGATAGTTAATTTAAGTCCATAATCCCTTTGTGTACACAATAATAAACCTTCATGAATAAAAACAACGGTCAAATTTGTAAAACATGAAAAAACATACGAAAAAAGGAGTCCCTACTAAAACATTCATACTGGGGTTGTAAAAACTTTTTGCCTCCACCGGGGCGTAGAATCCCCACGACCGTACATCTATAAATCTATATGACGTCATTAAGAAAACGGAGAGCACCCGTCTTGCGTATACCCGTCTCTGTCTTTACCGCTGCTATTTTTATGAAAAAAAGAGATAGCAGACGTCTTAAGCGTAAAGAAAAGAGAGGGGATAACTCGCTCTCTCTCCGCGCCTTACAATGGAGAAAAGACGGTGGAAATTAAATAATACTTTGTCGTTTAAATTGAAAATGGGCGGTGGGGGGGTTAGTTTGGAAAATTTCGAGGGTTAGAGGTAAAAAGGTATTGATTTTAGTTAGAGATTAGCAGTCGGTGCCTCCTTTGTAGTGTTTTGTTGTATTTTGTGGTTCTATTGTCGGGCGCCGTTTGGTTTTAATATCACAGATTATACATTCTTGTGTTGGTATTTCAAGTTCTATTAATATATTTTGGTAGACAAAGACTATGCGAGTGTCTGAGCGTCTTGTAAGAAATAACTTTAGAATTATGTAAAATAATTTTATTATTATAGTGTAGGTAGATCTACATTTCAATTATTGTTTTCTTTTTCATATTTCAAACTCGTCTAAAGAAGATAGCATGAAGTCGCCATGTTTACATCTTCATTGAAGAATGTTAAAGATATTTTTTAAATCAAAATGTGGCTTGAAAATAAAAACACGCGAAATACATAATTCAAACAAATTAAATTCGAAAGTACTGTAATAATAATTTGGTGCATGAAAATATTCGAGCGCTACGAGAAACACTACGAATTTCGTAGCACCGCTACGATAGTTTATAAAACTTTTTCATTTCATATATTTTGTTTTGGAATATTTTTTGTATGTAAATATTTTTGGTACTCTGGGGATGGAAAGTTCTAGAATATTCTAGAAACCACATTTAGAATCTGAGCATGATGGAATTTAGTATTAATATATTGTTTTAAAATCATATAGGTACCTACCTACAGAATGTAAGCGACAAGAAGTTAAAAACGAACCCATCAAGTTGTCATCAAGACGATGTAGAAGAAATAGTTTTTGAATTGATAATTTGCTTTATTTTCTTTCAAATCATTTGCATAATTAAATCTAAATCAATTTTATTATAACAACCTATATACTCGTTAATGTATTTTAATAACACATTATCACACATACATTAAAGACAAGTGCACACAGATTGCTTATTAAGTATGATTTATAAGCATAATACTATGAAAATAGGCACAGACCAAACTCATTTACCTAAATACCTATGTAATCATTGTAAAAAAAGATATTATTTGACTGATGTAAATAAAAAGTGACCTTTACAAAATAAATGCAATGATTTAATTAAATAAACAAACAGTTCAGATAGTCACAATATTCATTATAGACTGCTTTTCTGTTATTGGGTGGCAATTTTATGAGCATATTTTGTATATACAATACCCAACTATACCTAGTTATGAATGAAATGAAAATATTTTTTATTCAAATAGGCCTTCACAAGCACTTATGTATAGTCTGACTCTAACGCTCGATTCGGAAGGCTGCTTTTACTGATGTTAATCTTTATCAAAAGTCAACCAACACCAAACTGTAGGTACATAGATAAAACAAAACTGTGAAACACAGATAGAACACGGCTATTTTATCGATACCGTTATCATTCTTCGGCTGAATAAAATTGGCAATACAAAAGCGGGTGGTAAGTTACCCCCTGACAAAGGCCGGGCAAATAAGCCATTAAAAGCCTTGCGACGGTACTGAGCTATAAAATCTCTGCTTCTTGCCCCCTTCCGGCCCCCGGGGGGGACGGCCACCCCCATCCCCGAAGCCTTCGCGATAAACTGCTTTTATGCCGTTACGTACTATAATTAAAATAGCTCGACGTTTTCTAGCGGAGTGGTAAGATAAAAGACCTGAGATGCGCTGTTATAGGGTTAGGTTGGCAAATATTCAATTTTGAATTTCAAACTTGGAACTTTATTTTGTTCTACAAAATATTACTAGGGAGCGTCCATAAATATCGTGACGCATATTTGGCAGTTTTGACCACCTAGTGACCCGTTGGTGACACTTTTATCGGCATGTTTTTTTCTTGAAAAAGTTTTCTTTTCTTGTGATAAGTACTGTCTCCTAACATCATTGTAGGTACAATTGAAATCTCTTGGTTTATCACAATCTTAGTGTCACTTGATTTAAAGATGCTTCCTTAGTAGATTCTCAGTTCAAAAGACTTTAAAAACTGAACGCTTCCGTCAATATTCTATACATTTTCACTAAATAGCTTTAACTTACTACTGGTCACAAAAATTAAAGTATCGAAGCGTAAAAAGATAGTTCCAAAAACAGGTTCTTTTTCATATCCACTCGAACTAGCCGAACTATCGAACTGGTTTAAAATACATTTTACAAATATTTTATCATTGGAATCATTCAAAGGGTTGAACCGGTTCTCTTTTCAAAAACCACAGATTGGATTTTGTTTGGAAACTGGATTTTTATAAATTTATTATTTTTGAATTTGGAATTCTTGATTTACTGGATTGACCAACACGTGGCTGATAGCTTGAAATAATGTATTGAACCGGTATATTTAGGGTACAATAATTTAACACAAGTCTATGCCGTGGTATTATTATAACTGGAAGGGTTACTAGGCTAATAATATAGATGACTGTTATTCTAATTTATCTAAAATTATCGTAAAATTTTTGAATAAAGTTTTTTTTTACTATTCGTCCCATTTATCCTACTTGTGTAACATAAATTAAAAAGTATTATTTAAGTGTTCTAATTTAGAAAAGTTGTATCATTCAACAAATCCCCGAGTCCCTTTATAATTATAAGTGTGTGCATTCAAGTAGGTAGGTGACAATCTGCTGCCAAGCATCTACCGGTTTGTTTTATTATAGACTTTTATTGAATTTTACAGTTTACAAGAGTTGCTATACGACTATCAACCAGCCACCAACCAAGGGTAAATAGAGGGCGTTATGTCGGCAACTGACCGTATCGATAATTTGTCAACCAAATAGCTTGAAACGTTAAATCGTCGCCGATTCAATGCTCTTTATTTCCCCTTGGTCACCAACCAAGGGTGTTATGCTTTTTGCTACGAATGTCGAAATACGAATTTCAAATCTTCAAAAAAGAAAAATCTAAGCAAGTATTTTTTAGATTTAAATTTAATAATGGAACTTATAATTAAACAAGTGTACCACAATTATAGCTTACAAAACTGTCTGTACGGAATAGGTAGTACCAACCAACGTATTCGTTAATTAAAACGATGATCAAAGAAGCGCCGCGCACAGCCATTGTGCTGACTTCCTGTCTCTATCTAGAAAGATGAGCACGAAAATGAAGTTTTATTGTTCTATATTTAAAAATATTATTTTTAAAATTAATATGAGACATTCTTTCGATAAATAAATATCCTGGGACATTCCTTACACACGGCCATATGATTCCAAACTAAGGAGATTGTACTGCGGACACCAGATAACTGATATACTACATTTACATGGTCGTGTGTGAGGAATGTCCGGATATTAATTATAATTTATATTCAATGAAATTTCAAAGCCAAAGACTAGGCTCTGGAATGACACATACGAATGTCGAAGCTACTTCAGATACCACCAGCTCAGAAGGCATTCTTCAACAGAGAAGAACCGGCAAGAAACTCGGCAAGGTATTTTTTTTTAAATATCTACAATCTGACTATGTTAAAATTATAAAAAATGAGATCAAACCACTCTTTTAATTTATATCATTTTAAAACCAAATAAAACATAACATATGTAAAATCAAATACTTATCACGCACATCCTTTCCCGCGCGAATCCAACCTACAAGCGCCCGCCATCTTGAAGGAAAACACAAAGATGCTGAATGGTGAAATTTTCTTGTGTAATTTTCACGCTTTTCCGCCCCACCCCTCCCCTCCACGCCCCTTACCCCTTAGCAATTTGCACTTGCGACCACTCTTGCGAGAACCCTCACTTCTACACTCAACGTTTCTAAAGCATTTATTCTCTTAAGTTCTCAAGGGGTTACGTAGTTCATGGTAAGTTGGTCAAAATTTTGTTGGTACATAATTTTAATTTGGATCCACGTGGGTGTAAGTTTTTAATTGATTTATAAATAATAACTACTGTATTATTAGTGGAATATATGAAGGGAAATGAATGGTTTATTTGGATGAAGCTGAATTGACACGTTTTTGTATTTCCCAGACTTTTACTTGCGTATGTGTCAACTTGAGTGAAGCTAAAGAATATTATATTAAGACATAAGAGACAGCTACTTATTCTTTATGTAAATTACATGATGATGAAGACTCATCCAATACCTAGTGAAAAATATCTCTTATCTACTCTTTCTACATCAAATATAAGTAGGTAGGTGTATTATTATTAAAATAACAATCTGTCTAGCACCAACTTCGACATCTGAATCTATATGCTTATTCAAAACTAATTATAACCGAATAATATATTCTAAATTTAACAGTAAAAGTAACTCAATATTGTACATAATTTATTCATCTTTTATTATACACGTACACCCTTTATAACGAGGCACAAGGCGAGGCGAGGCAAGGCGAGGTGAGGTGAGGTAAGGCGAAGGCGCGAGGCAGCCGCGGGCGCTGAGTCCTACAAGAAAATTAGTTATTAAAATTTCACTGACGCTCCGAAATTTATCTCAGACGCGGTATGGATGGATTGATGCTTTTTGATACTTTGGTTACGTAACTTTATTTTATTGTTTAAAATACTGTTTTATATGGGAAGTTTTTGTTACTAACTATTTTGTTAATAAATAATTTGTGATATTACTTATTATGGTTTTAAACATTGTAAAAAACTTTTATGGCTATCTTTGATATTAAAAAAAGTTCTCTACCGAAGCTGCACTCGCGAGGTAAAGGACCCACGTAATGGTTCAGAGAAATCTAAAGAATATGCATATAATAATTCAACTCAACTGGTCGAAGGAACTCTTTTCGTGTTTTCAAAACCCTTTTTATATTCTTTAATACTTCAATAAAAAAGATAATTCCATCAAACTGTGGGAAAGAAAACAAGTTTTTAAAATAACAGTTGTTTCTTATGTTAAACAGGTTTTATTGTAATGAAGGGTCGAAGTGACCCCAAGACGGACAGTGGTCAGCGTGGGAAAAGGTTCGTCGTTTAGAGGGTTGACCGTTGAGAATGTTAATTTTGTCACGTTGTCGCATCGTTTGTAATGTTGTTAAGATTTTGGATTTCGAAGATTTTTGTGGTTTAGCCCACTGACGGCTTGGATTTGGAATAATAATATGATTTATTTGAATGTTTCGGAATTTTAAAAAAATATGTAAAGAGGCATGTTAGCGCCATATTAGGCATTCATGCATCTTATTGTATTTTTTTCTCGATATAGTCTATCACTTTTGCACATATGGTAAATCAGGCTTAATGAGCGATGCTTTCCTACTCATCCCCGCCATACTTCACTATCCCTCCACGACGACACCTAACTTGATAGAAATTGCCAACCTCAAAGGGCAGTGTGAAGGTCAAATCGCCGAAAGACGCATCTCCGTGTGATCTATTGCACCTATACATTACCGCGAGTACGTGGAATAAATATATAATCAAACTGTTAAATATACGTGTGTTATCAATATAGACTAAACAGTGTTCAGTGCTTCGTTTGGACGGCTCTGTGAGACAATCCAGGACCTAGGAGGAGTATCAGGTGCGTGGAATCCATTATTCCTTATACCCTTAAGTTATCGTTCGTCGTTGAACTGTGATACCAGTGTGCCTAACGATACCGAAATACAGTCCACTATTTAATTTCATTTAATTGACGCCATATAGCCTTAGGGCACATAACGCTTCCCGCTTGTGGCTAAACCCAAATTTGGCCATAATATTTGGTCCATCTCACTGGATTCTATACATTTCGTTATAATTTTCGCTTCCGTGCGATATCCACGTCATTTTACTTTCCTACCTACATTCTCGTGTTTTCTACACACAGTTTCTACGGTTGCCGCTTGCATTACATCTATATGTCTACGCTCCGCCCTTATAAGTGTTTGCCTTTGGAAATACCTATATTATTATATATTTACCGCTTCCTTTAGGCATATACATTTATGTGATGTTAATATTTATTTACGTATTTATGAATTCACGTACTCATCTCATAATACCATAACTTACACCGCGCCCATTACAATATTAACTCAGCGATACTGTAATTTATTATAGGTACGAATAGTATAGTACTAATATTACTCATACATAGTCGTAATATTAAAGTGAGTGCTATCTCGGCAGTCACCTATATATATAAATACGTATTGTCCTATATAGACGCGTATTCAAGCGTTGAATCACGTAACTATTTGTCTGGTTTGTTAATATTTCTGTGTTAGAAATAATATAATTATGCCTCGCGAACAGAGGGTTGCTTCTCCTTGCAGTCCGCGCTTAACCGTTCTAGAAGCTAAGCGAAACGCTCTTTATGAACGAATTAATGTTGTTTATAAGTTAGCGAAATCGGCTCAAGCTTCAGAGGAGTCTCAAGAGTCATTTTTGAATTCTTGCGTGACGATTGAGAATATACGTTCGAGTTTCCACAAAGTCCTAGATGATTACAATGAGACGCTTCTGGAGAGTGACCCCAAAGCTACTCCTTCGTATCAGTGTTATTCTTCGTTTGAAGATCTATATTGTTATATCAAACAGGTTCAGTCGAAGCTTACTAAACCCGCTAATTCATCGTCAGAAACCTCGACACCGCCCAAAGCTAAGTCGCGTTTACCAGAAATTCAGCTCATGTCATTTGATGGTAATTTAAACAACTGGCCATTATTCTACGCTAGTTTTAACGCCACAGTGCACAATAACTCTTCACTTACAGACGCAGACAAATTGTACTATTTAATAGGTAAACTATCATCTGCCGCCCAGTCTACATTTGCAGGGATAATACCGAGTGCCGAAAATTATAAAATTATTTATCAGTCACTTCTCGATAAATATCAAGATGTCAGACTATTAGGAGCTAATTATTTAGATCAAGCACTCATTCTGAAATTAAATGGTTCTCCATCTGCATCTAACTACCAATTGTTTATCGATAAGTTTGTTGTCGCCATTAACTCGCTCAAATCATTGAAAATTGATGATCTGTTGGATTTTGTATTACTGCATATAGCTATGCAAAAGTTTGACACGGAAACTGTACGTGCGTTTCAAATGTATTCTCGTGACACAAAAATGCCTACGTTTGATAATTTTATCGAATTCATTAAGAGCCAGTGTCGCATTTATGAGAGAACTCAGTCTGCAGCTAACAGTTACAATCCAAACAAGTCCAGCTTTAATAAGCCCCGCACTAAGACTACTAGTCCGCCGAATCCACAGACATACGTAGCAACTTCGGATTCTGACAAATGTACGCTGTGTAATTACTCATCTCATGATCACTTCTATAAATGTACCGCGTTCGAAAAACTTTCGCCTGCTGAACGATTTAAGCACATAAAAAATAATAACGCATGTGTAAACTGCTTAAGTCGTACACATAAGACTGTTAATTGCACATCTAAATTGAAATGTCGTACTTGTAATCAGCGACATCATTCTATGTTGCATTTCAACAATAATGACTCGCCCACTGAACCTACTACGCACACTGTGGCTGCCGCGCACTCCGCCGCCACTGCGCCACGGGAACCCGTCCCCGTCGCGACCGGGACACGTCATCCGCACTTAACGCAACGCAGTAATCTATCGCTCTGCACAACATCCATTGCCACCTCGCTTCCCACGCGCATTGATACACTGACCGGTAACCAGCAATGTACAACTACCTGTTTCACAGTGTTGCTGGCTACGGCTCAAGTGGTAGTGTACGATACGAACAATAAACCTCAATTAATACGTTGTTTGTTAGATAGCGCGTCTCAAAGTAATTTTCTAACTTATGAATGTTGCAAGCGCATTGGATTATTAAAAAATATGACGCCGTCACATATAATGGTCAAAGGAATTGGTGGTTACAAAAAACAAGTTAAGGGTTCAGTTAACCTAAGAATACACTCGCAATTTAATACAAATATTAATTTTGATCTCGCCTCGCTCGTAATTGATCGCATAAGTGATCCGCTGCCGTCGGTGGCCATAGATAAAACTGCGTTCACACATCTCGAGTCACTCCCGCTCGCCGACCAAGATTACGCGATTCCCGGACAGGTCGACTGTTTAATCGGGGCGTCAACTTTGTCGCATTTAATACTACCTGGAGTAGTGCATAGTAACTTCAGTAATATTCCGCCCGCGATTCAAACTGTTTTAGGTTTTGTGATTATGGGCTCCGCGCCTTCGTCGCAGATCGTTCAAAACAATCTTTCAACCTTATGTTGCAACGCTGTCCTCGATGACTCGATGGACACGCTCTTAAAGAGATTTTGGGAGCTTGAAGAGATATCCGTGCCGCCCGCTCAAAGTCCTGACGATTTTGAGTGTGAAGAGTTTTTCCGTGCTACCACCGTTCGAGAAGAAAGCGGTAGATACGTAGTCGCCTTACCATTTCGTAATGACGCATGTCTATTAGGTGATTCTTACACCGCCGCGCTTAGACGTCTCCATTGCTTAGAGCGTAAATTAGATACATCACTAGAAACCCGCGTCGCTTATAATGAAGTTATACGTGATTATATAGATAAGGGCTACCTAAATCCTATTAATATAAATAGTGATGACGTCACTCGACCCTCGTATACTATCCCACACCATGGTGTTGTCAGAGAAGATAAATCCTCGACCAAACTTCGCTGTGTTCTTGACGCTAGCTGTAAGTCATCGTCTGGTCACTCACTTAATGATCTTCTCCACTCAGGTGCTAATCTACAAGGAGACTTGTTCAGTATCCTCATAAATTTCCGCTTATTTGAAGTGACACTTTCCGCCGACTGTCGTCAAATGTTCCTTCAAATAGTAGTACGCGAGCCCGACCGTAGGTTTCAAAGAATTTTATATCGGTTCAGCACTGACGATCCAGTTACTGTATATGAATTTAACCGTGTCTGTTTCGGGCTAAAGTCTAGTCCATATCACGCATTGCGCGTTGTCCGCCAGCTGGTCACCGATGAAGGAGATAAGTTCCCCGCTGCAGCTGCTGCTGCTTCCTCATTCCTTTATATGGACGATATAGCTCTTTCTGTCATGTCTACCGCGCAAGCAATCACGCTTAGTGATGAGCTTATCCAATTCTTCAAAATGGGTCAATTTGACCTAGTCAAGTGGTCAAGCAATTCTGATGCTGTACTCGCACACATACCAGCTACACATAAATACGCTCATGACAAAATATTCGAAGAGTCTGTTCCACATAAAATCCTGGGTCTATATTTTGATAGATCTTGTGATTGTTTCCGTTTTGTTGTTGCCGCTCCTGACAGTAAGTGCACTAAGCGCACGATATTGTCCGCGGTAGCACGGCTGTGGGACATCATGGGTTTTGTGGCTCCGGCCATTTTGTACGCCAAGCTTCTCATTAAAGAGCTTTGGCTTGCAAAGTGTGATTGGGATGCCGAACCTCCCCGCCATATTGTCGATAGTTGGATACAGTTTTGCAATGAGCTTCCCTCGCTTAACAAACTGTGCATTCCACGACATCTGGGTATTGTGCAGAATTGTGATGTCAACATTATTGGATTCGCTGACGCTAGCCAGCGAGCCCTAGGTGGCGTGGTATATATACAAATTCGCATAGACAATAAATATATTGTAAAAATAGTTTGCGCGAAGTCTAAAGTGTCACCTGTAAAGGTTGTTTCTGTTGCACGATTGGAACTCTGCGCTGCGGTATTATTGTCACAGCTACTTCGCAAAGTATTAGATATTATAAACCCGCGCTATCGTGTTAGTAACGTTTTCGCTTTCAGTGATTCGAAAGTCGTGATTTGTTGGATAAATGCGTCTCCACATCGTTGGCAGACTTTTGTTGCCAATAGAGTTGTAAAATTGACAGATAATATTCCCGCGAGTCGATTCTTCCACGTTTCTGGCTCTGAAAATCCCGCAGATTGCCTGTCTCGTGGCCTCACCCCAGACAAGCTAGTTGACCATCCTTTGTGGTATAGTGGACCTTCCTGGGTCACGCGTCACCCAAGTGAATGGCCCTTAAACAAACTCGATGAAAATGAATATGCGGATGCACCTGAACAGAAGATCCAGGTGCACGTCCTCACGACTAGTCCAGAAGATTCCCCGCTTTACGCACTTGCGCAACGACTTTCGTCGTACTCTAAGTTATTACGCGTAATTGTTTACATCTACCGTGTCATGAAAATATTACCACGTCGTATTACCATTTCTGTATCGGCTACAGACTTAGAATTTGCCGAGAATAAACTGATCCGCGCCGTGCAAGATGTTTATTTCTCTAATGATAAAACTAATTTAATTGAATGTAAACCTTGCTCAACCGCTTTAATCAAGCTTAGGCCTTTCCTCGACAGTAACGGTCTTATTAGGGTCGGAGGTCGCTTGTCGAATTCCGCCGAGGAATACACGCGTAAATATCCTTGCATTTTACCGCGGCATGATCAAGTGGTTGATTTGATTGTTGACTACTATCACCGCAAGCATTTGCATGCTGGTCCAGAGCTTCTGATGTCTTTACTGAGACAAAGATTTTGGATCCTAGCTGCACGACGCATTATACGCTATCGTATTCATAAATGCAATGTATGTTTTAGGTCGAAACCGCGTCCCTTATTCCCACTTATGTCTGATCTACCCAGTCAGCGAGTCAATCAGGTTGACAAAGCTTTCACGCATGTCGGATGCGATTACGCAGGTCCTCTGCAGTACACACCCGTTCGTGGCCGGGGGGTGAAGAGTCGTAAAGCGTGGCTATGCATCTTTACTTGCCTTACAACTCGTGCCACTCACATTGAGATAGCTACAGATCTCAGTACGATCAGCTTCCTAAATGCATTCAAACGCTTCCTTTCTAGACGCGGGCCTATAAGATGTATGTATACTGATAATGGAACTTGCTTTGTTGGAGCACGCTCTTATCTCCGCGACCTCTACAAATTTTTAGATGAGTTACGCCCTCATCTAGAAATAGAGTTTGCTGAAAATCGTGTAGATTGGAAATTCATTCCACCCGCTGCGCCTCATTGGGGGGGATGCTGGGAAAGTATGGTAAAAATTATAAAGACACACTTATTCAAGTCCATCGGGCTACAAATCGTTTCATACGAAGAGCTTCTCACAATACTCGTAGAGGTAGAAGCTCTCATTAATTCGCGTCCGTTGATAACTATGAGTAGCGACCCCGCAGAGCCTTCAGCTCTTACACCAGCACACTTTTTGCAAACTGTGCCACTGTCTTCGATACCCGCGCCTGAGATTGAATCAAAGGACTTATTACAAAGACATAACTTATTAGATAGTATAGTTCAGTCCTTTTGGAAACGCTGGCGTGTTGAATATTTGCACCAGTTACAGTCGCGAGCTAAATGGAATGTCCATTCTGTCCCCATACAGGAGGGAACAGTAGTGATTGTCAAAACTGACAACGCTCCGCCATTTGCTTGGCCTTTGGGTGTTGTGGAAAAGGTTCATCCATCTAAGGACGGCATTACTCGAGTTGTCACTATAAAAACTTCAAGGGGAAGCTGCCTTCGTCCGGTAGTAAAATTATGTCCCCTTCCCACTCAATAGTTAAATTATTATGTAAATCATATATTATCGCATATGTATATATATATTTATTTATATTACTATTCACATTTAGCCGCATATTATACTATTTTTTCTATTTTTTTTTTAAAGGTGACCCTTTAAGGCCGGAGGGAATGTTAGCGCCATATTAGGCATTCATGCATCTTATTGTATTTTTTTCTCGATATAGTCTATCACTTTTGCACATATGGTAAATCAGGCTTAATGAGCGATGCTTTCCTACTCATCCCCGCCATACTTCACTATCCCTCCACGACGACACCTAACTTGATAGAAATTGCCAACCTCAAAGGGCAGTGTGAAGGTCAAATCGCCGAAAGACGCATCTCCGTGTGATCTATTGCACCTATACATTACCGCGAGTACGTGGAATAAATATATAATCAAACTGTTAAATATACGTGTGTTATCAATATAGACTAAACAGTGTTCAGTGCTTCGTTTGGACGGCTCTGTGAGACAATCCAGGACCTAGGAGGAGTATCAGGTGCGTGGAATCCATTATTCCTTATACCCTTAAGTTATCGTTCGTCGTTGAACTGTGATACCAGTGTGCCTAACGATACCGAAATACAGTCCACTATTTAATTTCATTTAATTGACGCCATATAGCCTTAGGGCACATAACGCTTCCCGCTTGTGGCTAAACCCAAATTTGGCCATAATAAGGCATAAAGACATATTTTTTAGTGTTTAAAATATTTGTTTTATTATAAAAGGTTTTGTTAAATAGGTATTCATACAATTTTTGTTATAAATATTTTTGATGAAATTTTAATGAAGATAGAGAATTTTGATAAACAAAGAAAATATAGTTACATACCTATTCTGGATGGATATTTTGAGATTTCTTATTTATTTATATATTTGTTCATGCTGAACAAATTGGGACCAATTCTGAAATAATATACACACAGTAAATAAGTTAGTTACTGCAGTTTTTCTTGGGTTTCCGTGAGATCTAATCCAATGATTTCCCGGTATAAAAAGTTTTATATAATATAGTTACACACTTTTATAATTTTTAGTTGGTTAACAAATCTATTTAAAAATAACTGATTGACTAGCTGACATATCAACGCTTAGACTTCGTATGTGAGTACCTACTAAAATTTTTGAAAATATGGTTTCGCGGGTGAAGGTTAGCTTGAAAATATATTAATTTTCAGACCAGCACTTTTCGGCAACTCACCATTTTCAATTGACACCGCGGTCCAATACGCTACATCATCTAAACTAAAACGTAGATTTTAATCTACTATAATTTGCAGCAAGTTTGAAATCTCAAAACTCTGTTTGGAATCATAGCGAGCACTTTGAAACTAGGTCACTACAATTTTTAATAAATAATAAAGTATCAAGTGGTTTAATGCGTAGTAACCAACGAAGACGCTGTTAAAGTTTTCCGTGCTACTTTCGCGGCTCTGCAGAAAGTTGTGCCGGGGCTCATTACGGGAGAACAAGTGGAGATTGTACACTTGCTTTTAAACTGCGGCGAATTTTAATTACAAGGAAATAGAAAAAGTCTATTTCGTAGAAGAAAAATGGTAAAATTTTAAAAAGGAGGTTGTGAATTATTAACTTATGTAACTATATTTTACTCGTGCTTATAGTTTCATCATGATTTGTGTACATCGAAAAGAAATAGCACCCTTAAATCCTACTATATAAAAATACTAGCTTCCGTCCCACGATTTCACCTGCATTCCCGAGTGACGTTATGTAGTCACAGAAAGTATTTGAAGTAGGTATGTACCACTCTATTGAATATTAGTAACATAGTCACAATAGCTGAACGATTTCGGATGAAATTAAGCACATAAATAGACCATACCCTGGAAAAAACACAAAAAGAACGGGTCAAAAAAAGCTAATGTAAATAACAACTCTACCAAGGACATACTAATTGAGAATTCAGATCTAGGATTTTATGATACTAAACTAGGAAGCTTCCTTAAAATCTAATACTATTTATAAATTTTATACATTATTTTTCCAACGTAGGAATGAAAAAGAAATATGGAAGACAAATCGGATCCATTTTTAACCAACTTTTATGACGATGTGAATCTAAAACGTTACTGGTGTTTTATACAAAATCAAGTGCTTTTTTTTTAATTGCCATGTACAAATTACAACGCATTACCTACACTTGAAAACAGTACACTTATTAATGTATAGTAAGTACACTTTACTCAAAACAGTGACACCAACTTAAGCAGCTTTATTGGTATCTAAAATAATTTTCAACATTTGAAACAAATTATAGGAAAAACGCCTAGTTTTCCCAGCTAAATCTGCAGGGCACTTAAAATTCCCCGCTTGCGTACCCCCGGGCGTGTATATAATATCTAACAGATAAGTTCCCCACTTATATACGTGCGTATTGACAGCGCTAATATTTATTAGGACCCCTTTGTTATCTGGGCCCCGATAATAGAGAGAGAGAGGCCGATGCCTCCCGGTGTTTGAAAGTTTCTCGTTTAAAACACTTTTAAATAACAGTATATAAGTAAATATATATATAACAAATAACATAATAACTAAACATTATATTTACATATATGCTTACTAGCTTCCGCCCCGCGGTTTCACCCGCGTTTCCGACGGATCTTATGTTTTCTCGGGATGAAAAGTAGCCTATGTGTTAAAACAGGGTGTCAGCTACCTCCATACCAAATTTTATCTAAATTGGTCTAGCCGTTTGAGCGTGAAAAAGTAACAAACATACAAACACACTTACTCACAAATTTTCACATTTATAATACTAGCTTCCGCCCCGCGGTTTCACCCGCGGTCCCGAGGACTCTTATGATTTTCCTGGATAAAAAGTAGCCTAAGTGCTATTCCAGACTATAACCTATCTCTGTGCCAAATTTCATTCAAATCCGTTCAGTAGTTTTTGCGTGAAAGAGTAACAAACATCCTTCCATCTATCTATCCATCCAAACTTCGCATTTATAATATTAAGTAGGATTAGTGTGATGTTAAACCACAATCTAACCATGTAAGTATTGATATGGCCGAAGGTGATCACACAAAACCTAGAAGGAAACTGGATCTTACAAGCAGCTCCCGGAACAAAGTGGTAAGTGCATGGCGACAGAATTTCTAACAAAGCTACGAATTACATCACTACAGAAAAGGTCTAGGACCTATAAACATCTAGGGCAGGGGTCACCAATTAGGTTTATTAGTGGTCCGTTTAAAAAATATAAAAGATTATAGCGGTCCGGTTTGTAGATGATGTCTGGCGACCAAGCTTAAATCCTTTCCTACAAATCCTAAATAATATTATAAATGCGAAAGTGAGTTTGTTTGTTTGTAGAAGAACATAGGCTACTTTTTATCCTGGGAAAAACATAAGATCCCTGGGGAACGCGGGTGAAACCGCGGGGCGGAATGTAGTCCTCTAATAATGTTATACTTATATTAATATAATGTATCAAATTATTGTATGACCATGTGTACATTTTTGTTTGTCAAAGTTTGGTCCACGCAACATAGGTCGGCGGTCCGGATCCGGACCGCGGTCCGCCATTTGGTGACCCCTGATCTAGGGTGTTGGGTCATACTTCACCATGGAACTAGTACTTTAGTCGATACATTTTTCTTAGGTATCGAATTCTACTATGAGCTTGAGCTATGAGTGATGAAACCATAGCACGGTGGTTGGGTATTTTAGAGTACCCGTCTGGTTGCCCCAAGTTGAACATTTGTCGCCAAGCACCTACTGGTGTGTTCTAGCAGCAGCTCTTTGAGAGCTAGTTCCGTCTTTGGGTACTTCATCACTTGTCATAGATTAAATTAGTTCAAAATTAACATTAACATAAATTAGTTTAAAAATCATTTTCCAGTCAATTTAGGAACGAAATATTCTGTTTCATTAAATGAGGAACAATTTATATATATAATAATCTCTTATCTACTAGTTTGACTCTTACCGGTTCGGTAGGTTTTATTCAGAAGATAACTACCTTAAAATACCTTAAAACAATGAACGTATACGAAAGGAGGCCGGTGTGCGCAAAAAACAAAAACCAATCGCCCAAACCCAGTATTAAATCCTTCAAGAAGCACCCCAGAAACGGTGGTCCGTCATCGCACCCCACCGGAGCACCCCTTCCGTCTTACACCCCACCCCTCATCCCGTGAACGCCCCATTTATCCACATTAATATAACTTGACTCGTGATAAATTGCTACCGAACCCGGCGGCCTACGTTTTCTTAGACGAATTTTGTTTATATAGAGTGTTTAGTTTTGTTACAGTTGAAAAAAATATGTTTATTGATTTTAAAAGTCAGTATTTTTGTGAAGCGAAATTTTATCCGTTCATTTAATACAAGACTTAATTAACATTATTTGTGTTGTGGTAAATTTTATTATATGTAGGTAACTAACTATTTTTTATAAACAGAGCAGTTTTTGGGCGATTCGCGCATAATTTAGTTTTAGTATTAGCAATTGTTTAAATTGGAATTAGCTAATTAATATGTTTGCAATCAGCTGCTCTCAATTACTCCAATCAGGAAATTTTCAGCATTATTTTCCACGTATTTTCAATCAGTATATTCATGCGACAAACACATATAGGAAAATAAAAAATCTATAAAGCTGCAAATATCGGTTATAGTCAAGAGGAAATAACTATTAATAATTAAAATAACAATAAATTAACCATAAGGTAATCAAATTAAGGCGATGATAGCTCAGTGGTAGTGAAATCAGACGCCGCGGCGAAGGTCGTGGGATCGCTAAAAAATAATTTCGAAAAATATTTTTTAGCAAATATTATTTAGAAACACACTGTACATAATTTTCCAAGGCGAGTAATTAACGACGAAGGAGGCCTTTTCACAGCAAAAAACACATCTCCACACGTTCTTAGAGACGCACGTCGGCTACAGGCCTCACACACACACACAGACATGCACACACATAACAGGTACTAACAAAAGGTTGGATTAAGAAAGGAAAATGTCAAATGGAATTAGGTCTCGCTTACACTATTATGTTTTTGTTGAAGGGCAAACACTATGTAGATGTATATGTAGGTATATTATGATCATTTTATAACTGAATGTTTGAGTTCATTGGAATGATAAAAAAAAATCTTTTACTATGTTATTTTTATTTGTTAACCTGTAGTATACGATATTTCAAACAAAGAAAGATTTATTTCGCACTTAAAAAAGGGGAACATACGGTACTCAGTCCACAGCAAGTGGGATATAACTACTGGCTGATGCTAGTAGTATGCTTAGATTCAACCAAAAAGGGGAAGATATGGGTACAGTCGAAACGTTTCTTGAGTAAAATAAACATGTGTGTCGTAGACATATTCAACATCTATGCCAATGGATTTAAAACCAATTGATAATGAGCAACGTTTGGCGAAGATATCAAGATGGCGACGTATCAATGATGGACTCCTGAAAGAATTGCAGCTTCAAAGTAGCAACCGACTGAGAAGGCTGGATAAACGATAGGAAGGTCTTTTCCGTTAATTGTAATAATAATAATCGACTAGCTGAGAAAGCGGTTTTTTTAAATTACACTTTCATTTACTTAATAAAAATTTCGTCTATATAGTGCGTTAGATAGACGAAATTTTGTATTATTGAGTAGTTCAAAAAAATTCAAATTTCAAATATCATTTATTCAGTTTAGGCCCTAATAAGGCACTTATGAACGTTACAAATGATTCTACCACCGGTTCGGAATACACTTGGACTGAGAAGACTCCGGCAAGAAACTCAGCAAGGGACATTTTTTATAGATCTTTGTTCTTTTTTATTTATGTAAAAATTTAATTACTAATAACAAAGTTTATAAAATTTTAATGAAATAGTTTGTGTAGCGAACATTTCATTTAATGCATTCTTGTCTTCTATAAAATCAGAAACTTTATAGTACCCTTTCTTACATAACTTTTGTTTAACTAATTTTTTAAATCTATACACAGATAGTTCTTGAATTTCTTTGGGTACTATGTTATAGAAAGTTAGATACATTATATCCCAAGAAAATATTATATAAAATATTCTGTGATATTATTCCTCACACACGGCCATCTGACCCCAAACTAAGCAGAGCTTGTACTATGGAAGCCAGATAACTGATATACTACATATACTACTTTTCTTTTGTAAATACATACATATACTTATAGATAATTACACCCAGACACAGGACAAACAGACATGTTCATACACACAAATGTTTATCCTGAGTGGGAATCGAACCCACGACCTGCGGCGTGATAGATAGGGTATCTTACCAACCACGCCAATCGGAAGTCAAGTATATCTCTTGCGTATGTAGGTAATACCGCGGAAACTAACTTAAATTGTTTTTTTTTTTGCAAGCACAATCCTTTTCCAATTCTTAATAAATTAATTTTTCATACTTATTGCGCTGTATAAAAATTAATTATTACTAGGTATTAGGTATTAGCAATTTGTGCCAAATGCTGCTCATTATATCAATTCACTTCAATTCAAAAATGTAACCTTGCCGAGTTTCTTGATGGTTCTTTTCAGTTGAAAAAAAACATCTAGGAATATTCCAAAATAAGCAGTAGAGGTTGTTTTTACAATGTATGCGAACCTACCACCTTAACCACAGCATTGAACGAAAACAGTTGTCAAATTGTCACTACTAATACTTACCTACGCACCTATGACTTCTAACACTAAATGTTGTGTCAAAAACAAAGCCATTATTCAGTTTAGGCACTTATGAACGTTGAATTTACTGATGTTATCACCGGTTCGGAAGTCAGCCTTACCTCTTCTTCTCCTCTTCTTCTTTAGGAAAATATTCCCAAATAAAGAAGTAGAGGTTTTTTACAAAATAGTGTATGCAGATGTAGTATATCAGTTATCTGATTTCCATATAAGAAACTACTTAGTTAGATGGTCGGGTGTGAAGAAAGTCTCTGGATATTCATTTATTATTATCATCATCATCATCTCAGCCGCAAGACATAGGCCTCCCCTATTTATAATTATGACTACTATTAACTGTAAATGTTGAATATTTTGCAGATAAATCTTAGATATTTTATTGAAAACAACCTAAAATAGGCACCACCTATCCTCACCCCCATAATTTAATAAAACAACTTCTCCAAGACGATAATCAACCCCATAACTTTACATCACATTATCTTCGTTATCTCAAAACTCTTATAAGTGCGAATAATAATTAGAAGTAGGGGGGGGGGGCGTTGCCGTAGAGGGGGGTGGGGGGTTCGTTAGCGAGCCCTAATGCCGGCAGACATTAATCATTCCTTTCATAAAGAGTGGGTCCCGTAGATAAATAAGTGTAGTATGTATTTTCTTAGCGTACCCTTCTTGAGGAAGAGATGATATCGAATGGATAAGACCCAAATTTATATTATAGAAATATATATTTTTTATGTTTAGCTCTACTATACGGATCTGAGTGCAGGCTAATGAGAAAATGAGATGAACACATGCATGTTACAGAAATGTAGATGCTGCGATGGTCTGGCGGAGTCTTTAGAATGGATAAAATAAAAAACGAATATATCCGTGGTACTTTTAAAGTTGCCTCGATACACGAAAAACTCAGAGAGAACCGCCTTCGCTGATCATATGACCAGAAGAGTTATAAATATAGAAGAGAAAAAGAGGGGCCGCGGACGACCACCAATAACTTGGCTACGAATGATCGAAAAAGAACTGAGTTCTACAAACACGAACGGAGAGACAACCCACAATCGAACGATATGGCGTAAGAATAAGGGCTAACCCCAAGTAAATTAGGACAATAGCCAGGAGAGAGAAGAAGAAAATATTGTTTAAGTTTAATTTTTAAGTCTTTATTTCAATGATACTATCTATTTAGCTACTTGTAATCTATATCAATAAAAAGACTTGCCCTGACTGACTGACTATCTTTCAACGCACAGCCTAAACTGCTGGGGTTAGAAACCTGAAATTTTGCACACAGGTTCCTTGTATAACGTAGGTATCAACTGTTTTGTAGCAACATGAATGCATGTGACATTAAAGACTTAAAAAAACATCGAGTTTTGAGACACGTAGATATGAAAAAACGTAGATGTCATAATAACAAAATCAAATTAAGAATAAAAAACGTTCGAAAGTAAAAAAATAAACTATAGGTACATAAATAAGCAAATACAAAATAGTTTGGTACCATTTTTTTTTCTATTTGTGAATCGTTTTTGTTTTTGTTTGACTAACACTAAATGTTATAATAATAACAAAACATGGAATGGCCACAACGAAGCGAGGCCGGACTTACTCTAGTTAAAATATGTATACCATAAAAATAATGTTGCCCCAATTTAGACGTCGCATCCATCTATTCCAAACTCAACTTCCTTAGCGAGGCAAGGCGGCGCTGCCACATAATTATTCATCTTAAATTGCACGTGTATGTATGTGTGTGTTTCGGCACGTAACTCTGAAACGTGTGTGCGCCACAAATTACCGCGCGCTTTGTAAGAAATACCTCCTCTAAGGAAAATTTATAAAATTAAAGATAGGATATTTGGTTATAAAGGGGGATTCAATTAAGCTTTTGTTTGTATATAGAATGCGTTTATATGATATTTCTATATAATTATTTCTATATAATTACTTCAGAGCCGATAACCAATCCTTACTATAATATTATAAACGCGAAAGTTTGTATGTATGGATGTACATAATAATGTTTGTTATACTCTTTCACGCTAGAACGGCTGAACGTATCTGGATTAAATTTGGCACAGAGATAGATTATAGTCTGGAATAGCACATATGATCCCTTGGGAACGCGAGTGAAACCGCGGGGCGGAAGCTAGTAGAAAATATTTCTTTTAAAGTCTCCTATGGACATTAGCAATACTAAGGGGATTTTATAAAGCCTAGAAGACATCTGGCTCTCAAGTGCAACTACCGGAACAAACCAGTAGGTGCTTGGGGACAGATTTTCAACTTAAAATAGGCAATAAAAAAAGTTATAATATCGGACGATAGTAGTTACCAATAATCCTCTCCAACATTATATGTAGATAACTAGCTATCCTAAAAATATTTTTTCAAATCTGATTGGCAGTTCCATAGATTAGCGCGTTCAAACAATAAAACAGATTCAGCTTTATAATAGTACTACCTGTTCCCCGCAGATTAACCCGCATTCCCGGAAATAAAATGGAGCCTATAATCTTCGTCAAGATTAGGGCTATCAAAAAAACAAACTCTTCATCTTTGTTATTTTAATATAGATATTTGTTTTTTCAATTGACAGGCTTGTATGTGACCATAATCACCATGGTAGGTGATCATATAACCGAAGATGATAAGCCCATAATGTCTAGGTCAAAGGTCAATTCAAAGTTCTTTACATAAGAGCTATATATCATTGAAGATATTTTATATCCCTATAGTAATGTCGACGCTTGCGCAGATTATCGACCAGAGCATCTGTAAAAGAAGGCAGGGTTCTTCAAAGAGGGTGTGAAGAGATTTTTCTTGGGTCAGCATCGCAGTTCACGCAGGCTTCTTTATGCTACGGTAACCGCTTACCGTCAGGCGGGTCGTAGGCTTGATTGCCAACATATTATACTTAAAAAGTTTTTAATAAAAAATTCTACAAGTTTTTACAATTTTTTTACAAGCTCTTGTGGAATCTTGCAAGTCGAATTTAACCCACTTCCAGTGGTCGGATTTACTTGATATTTGGTATACATTAGCGTATTGGAAGACAATGCAAGTACATTTAACAAAAATAAATAAATAAACAAAAACACTCATGTTTACATATGAATAGCTAGGTACTTATCAGTTAAAAACAAGATAAAAGTGTTTGTTGAAAGCTCTGGTATCCAAAGTAAGAAATGACTTGTGAGCTCTCTCCGCACAGGTTTGATCACATATAAAGGGTAAAAATGCATTTAATTATCCTAATCTACTCCAACTATTTGAATGTTTTCAGTGTCAGAGTAATTTAGTGTCAAAAGTCAAGATCACGCTTTATAAAAGTACAGACACCAAAAAAAGCTTGTATTAAAAATGATTTTTTTTTAACAAAAACTTATTATCCCTAAGTTCCTGCGGCAAAATTTCTAAGCATTTCGCGAGGTTTATATGAAGGCACAGTGAAGCGTTGGTGGTTTAGCTAGTGTAACAAAATCAGACAAAGCAACACCAAAGAACATGTCTCACATTACCTACATAAGAAAACTCAAGCTCACCGAACATTGGGGATATTTAAATAATATGTTAATACAATGTTTGTAGAGCCCCAAAAACTTGGGGGCCCTCCCGAGCGATATTTCTTCATTCACCCCCACCCTCTTGGGGGGGCAAGGGGGCCTAACTCCACATTTTAATTAAATCTCGCAGCCAAACATGAATAAAGACCATCTTGGAATTTTCTTTGTGTTTCAGGTAGAAAGGTAAAATATCCGACCTCCATCTTAGAAATGTTCCTGTTTTGTTTTAGGTAATGTATTAGGTAAGCTTGCGTAACTTAAATTATTTTTTACTTGCTTCTGTCTCGCGTTTTCACCCGCGTTCCCGAGGGTTCTTATGTTTTTTCAGGATAAAAAGTACTCCATAGGTTATTCCAGGGTATCTATCTATGTATCAAGATTCATTCAAATCTATTCAGCCGAATATGCACGATTGAGTCACACTGACATCTAAACTTTCATATCTATATACCTATATAAAAAGAGATGACAGCTGTCAGTCAGTCAAGCAACATAGGCTCCGTAATTTTAATTGAAAATTAATTTCAAAGTTACTGTTTATATTTAAAAACATTGTTAGTATACGGTAACAATCATAGTCTTTACGTACAAATGTTAGTTTGATAATCTATAACCGCTAAGTGCTTAAAATTAATGAACTAAATCACAGTGGCAGTGAACAATACTTTTGCAACCATTGACTTATTTCAAACACATATAAATATTATGAACTCTGTGTAAAAAAGTGCTAACTAAATGGATGTTTATTGTGTTTTTTCAAACAATTAAGCATAAAAATCGATTAATAACTAACTCAAATATTGTTATTATAACAGTGTGGCGGTTGGACTTAAAAACTTTAGACTATCTTAAGCGCTCCTTAGAATCCATGAACGCTAAATACAACTACGCTCAACAACAAATCAACGAGCACATCCTAGCGGCAGATGAGCTTATCAGGTTAGGGGAATATAATAGTGACCGTCTCAATTCCATAGTTAATAATTGTAGCTGCTCAAGTGCTATGCCTAAATCTTCCTCTCACGTAGAATTAAATATTAGTAGCCCTGTAGACCTAAACATAAAAACACAAAATTCAACAAAAAATAAAACAATTATCTTTAGTGACAAAATTGGTAAAGGTTTTGGCCCTATCCTTAATAATGAGATTAGAGAAAACGTTATTAATAATTGTTATCCCGGGGCTCCTTATGAGCAGTTAATAAACAATATATATTCACAAGAGCTACACCATAGTACAACAGTCATAATATTATATGGAGATAGTTTAACCATTAGTAAAAAAGATATTATTAAAAGTTTTGATAAGTTGCTTGACTTACACAGCCAATTTAAATGTAAGTTTGTTTTATGTGCCTTTCCTTATTCGAATATGTTGTCTCAAAAACAGAATAGGCACATATATGATATGAATATGACACTTTACAATTTAACTCATCGTCATAGTGACGCCATGTTTTATTTTGACATGAACAATTTTATATCCAATTTTAAGTTGACAAAAGATACACTCTATCTGCCAATTAAGTTTAAGCGACAAATCGCTACATTGTTAGCCGGTAATTTACACATTTATAACCAAGCTACTAGTAGCTTGGTTGGGGATTTTGACACTGGTGTTATTGGTGATAACGAGTTGTCCGGGGAGGGTTTTCAGATACGACAAAAGCTAAGCTCAATCATTTAAATATTGTACATCAGAATATACAGGGCATAGCTGGCAAGGAATTAGAAATTGAACTGTTTCTAGAATACCATGATGTAAATGTTTTGTGTGTAACTGAACATTGGATAAAAAACCATGAGCTATTGCTCAATATTTCTAATTATAAACTGTCAAGTGCGTTCGTTAGAAAATCAGCTATACACGGTGGAAGTTTAATTTTAGTTTCAAGTAATATTAAATGTAAGGATCGCAAAGACATTGTAGACTTGTCAGTCGAACGCACTGTTGAATTATCTTGTGTAGAGTTGGAGCGATTTGTTATAGTTTGCGTGTACCGTCCCCCTTTAGGTGACTTTAGTTTATTTGAATCAGTCGTAGAAGACGTTTTTAATAAAGCTCAAACGGGCAACAAGAACATTATAGTATGTGGAGATTTTAACGTGAATTTATTAGTAGATTCACCTACAACAGTAAGACTGATTAATTTGTTCAAATCTTTTAATTTAAACAATTTATTCTGTGAGCCAACTAGAATCACGGCAACGTCCGCCACTTGCCTCGATAATATGTTTTGCAGCTGTGATGCACTTGAACAATCTGTAATTAGTGAGTTAACTTCAGATCATTGCGGTCTAAAGGTGGTTTTATTAAATGAAAACGAGATTACCCCCCATAAAATAACATGTAGACCTATTACCTTGAATCGCATGGTTCGATTCAAAACAAATGTAAACAAAAATATTGTTTCTATTGAGATGGCACAGGATGAACCAGATTGTCTATATAATGAACTTTTTGGTTTTATAAGAAAGGAATTTGACAATACCTTTAAACCAAGGACTTTTAAAGAAAATAATAACATTAAGTTTAACGATTGGGCAACAGTTGGTATTTATAAAAGTAGAGCTAAGTTGTATGAGCTGTATGGTATGAAAAAATTTAATCAAAATCAAATTTTTATTGAGTATGTTAAAAATTATTCTAAAATTTTCAAGAAAGCTTGTGCTTCAGCTAAGTCCATCTACTTAAAAAATAAAATTAGTAAATCAACTAATAAAGTAAGAACAACATGGGACATTATTAACTCTGAAAGGGGAAAGAGTAAAAAGCATAATAATAGTATTGAATTAAATATAAATAATAAAATTATTAGTGAAAGTAGTCAAATTGCAGACGCATTTAATGAGTTTTTTAGTGATATACCTATAGCTACCACCAGCTCCTTAAATTCCTCACCAGAAGACGCTGAAATAATATTGAAAAACAATGTGTCTGAGTGCGATGACTTATTCAAATTTAGGCATATAACATCTCATGACATCTTAAAAACTTTTAAGAGTCTGAAAGTTAAACGCACTGGTGATTTATGGGATATATCTGTTACTGTCTTGCGGGGTATCATGGATGATATTGCTCCCTATTTGGCTTTAATTTTTAACAGATGTGTAGATTCAGGTAAATTTCCAGATTTGATGAAACATAGTAAAATAGTACCATTGTTCAAAACCGGAGATCCTAGGGATCCTTCTAATTATAGGCCCGTTTCCATTTTGCCAGCCCTTAGTAAAATATTCGAAAAAATAATTTTATCGCAATTACTTGCACACTTTAATTTAAATAAACTATTACATAGTGAGCAATACGGTTTTACGAAAGGTCGTTCTACAATTGACGCTGGGGTAACACTTTTAAAAAATATCTTTAATGCTTGGGAGAGGTCGCAGAATGCCATTGGTGTGTTCTGTGACCTATCCAAGGCTTTCGATTGCGTTGATCATGGAACACTTTTACGTAAACTAAATTATTATGGGGTAAAAGGCGTGGCACTTGATCTTATGCAATCATACCTTGGGCAGAGACTTCAAAGTGTCGATGTAAATAGGGTTAAATCATCTGGTTCTCCTGTGCGTATGGGTGTACCGCAGGGCTCTATTCTGGGTCCTTTTTTATTCTTAATATATATTAATGACCTTCCGTTTTATGTTAAAAATACCTGTGGAATTGTACTGTTTGCTGATGATACCTCACTGATTTTTGGTGTTGATAGACTGAAATCCAATTATGACGATGTAAACGGTGCATTAACAAAGGTATTAAATTGGTTTACAGTGAATAATTTAGTTTTAAATGCAAAGAAAACTAAATGCATTAAATTTGCATTACCAATGTAAAAAAAGTAGACTGTAATTTAATGTTAAATAATGAAGCCCTCAATCTTGTTGAGTCAACAGTATTCCTAGGGATTACTTTGGACTCAAAATTACAATGGGGCTCCCAAATTTCATCTGTTGCGGCGAAGCTCAGTTCGGCAGCTTATGCAGTTAGGAAAATTAGACAACTTACAGATGTAGATACAGCTAGATTAGTTTATTTTAGCTATTTTCATAGTGTCATGTCCTATGGCATTTTACTTTGGGGTAAAGCTGCTGATATAGAAACCATTTTTATTTTACAAAAGAGGGCAGTGCGAGCTATTTATAATTTGGGCTCTCGAACTTCCCTCAGAGATAAGTTTAAGGAAATCGGCATACTCACAGTTGCATCTCAATATATTTATGCAAACATATTATTTGTCCATCAAAATATTAGTGGTTTTTTGAAAAAATGTGAAGTACACTCGATCAATACTAGGAATAAGCACAAACTTGTGACCTCTGCTTATAGACTACAAAAAGTGCAAGGTTCATTTCTAGGACTAGGTGCACGCTTCTATAACAAAATCCCTACTTCAATTTTAAATTTGCCTTCACAAAGATTTAAGGACCGTATTAAAGCTGTTTTAATTGAAAAATCTTACTATACTGTGAATGATTATTTAAAAGACGATAATGCTTGGTAGATTTGTTACTTTTGTGTATGTATATCAATTTTTGTGTAATATATTATCATAATTTTTTTTAATATTGTTATTATGATACACTTACTTTTTTTGCCCTATAAACATGTGAATGGTAACAGTGATAACATATTGTGTGTTCTTATTCATATTCCGTGAAATTGTTTTTCTTTTTAGCAAGCTTAAGGTAGTCATGCTCACTTTGAGGCCTTTGCTTGCGGCGGCGTCGTGTGGCGGGTCGCTCACTTCCCTACAATATGTGCGAGGAGGGCGATGGCTGCCACATGCGTCATACTTGTGAACAGGTGCTGCTTGTGGGGGCTGGTCTGCTTAAATTTGCTATCTATTTATTAACTATGTCACTCATCATTTTGTTTCTTTTCTTTTTTGTTATAACACACATATATTGTCAGTGAGACTAGATAAATAATTTAATGTAATAAATCTGAGTTGGTTTTGAAAAGAGTAATTGCTGAGTTTCTTGCCGGCTCTTCTCAGTAAAAGCAACCTTCCGAACCGAGCGTTAGAGTCAGACTATTCATAAGTGCTTGTGAAGGCCTATTTGAATAAAAAATATTTTCATTTCATTTCATTTCAAAAATGGATCGCTGAAATGTTTGTACGCGCATAACTTCCGAACAACTGCAGCAGGTTTGTATGAAAGATTTTTTTTGAAAAATCGTATATTCCTCGGGAACACGGGTGAAACCGCGGGGCTGAAGCTAGTTTATAATATTAGTTGTATTAGGTACTTACATGTCTTAGATCTTTTGCGTCAAAAGATAATATCCATTAGATACTTATTTGTAAAGGTAAAGGGTATCTTTTGATTTTGTTATGTTGGAAAGAGAAGGCATGAAAAACTATTCTTTTAAATTTTGATTTTTTTAATATCCTTATTTTAATATCATTATCATTAAATACTTATCGTTTTTTATATTTTATTATTTGGATAGGTTTGTCCACAGTCTCAGTGAGTCCATATTATTGGAATCATCAGTAATTATAGGGTTGATTATAGAAAAGAAAACTTCGAAAGATATGGAATATCGAGTCCATATTTAGTTTCGTCCATTGTAATTTCCCACACAATCGAAATCAATAAATAATTTCACACTAAAAATAAACCTGAATAATTTGTATAAAACAATAGTCTGCCCACACACGCAGCGGTGAACCGCACAAACATGCGTTAAATTAACTGAACGTTTAAAAAACGAACGATGTGCGGCCGATTAACAGATTTGTAGGGGCGGTAATCAGTGGCCGGTCGCCCTGAAGCGTATGTCCCGTGGTTGTGGAAAAAAAACGCTGCTGCACGCGTAGTGTGGAGACGGACTATTTTATTTTTATTTTTTTCAGTCAAACGTTTGATATGCCGGCAGACGATCCACCTGATGGTAAGTGCCTACCGTCATCTGTATTAACAGCTAGCTTCCACCCCGTGGTTTAGCCCGCGTTCCCAAGGTATTTTATGTTTTTTCGGCATAAAAAGTTGTCTATATGTTATTCCATGGTATGATATATCGATGTGGCTAGTTTCATCAAAATCCATTAAGCGTGATTGAGTCACAAACATGCAAACATACAATCTTTCACATCTATACTATAAGCTATAATAAGCTGAAGAGTTTGTTTGTTTGTTTGTTTGAACGCACTAATCTCAGGAACTATTTGTTCGAATTATTTTAGTGTTGGATAGCCCATTTATCGAGGAAGGCTATAGGCTATTATTTATCCCGGGAAAACATAAGATCCCTTGGGGATGCGGGTTAAACCGCGGGGCGGCAGCTAGTTTATAATAGGATATCAGGGACATCAAGACCATCTTTGAATCCATTGTGTTGCCAATCTTTACAAAGATTAGAAGGCAACGCTGTTTCACTGACAACTATGACATTTGGTAATGGAAAGGGCAGGGTTCTACGTAGTACCCGCCTGGCTGGTAATCGAATGTATGTCGCCAAATATTTTCTTGTGCGTTCAGCAGCTGCACTTGAGAGCGTGACCCCATCTGGACTTCATGCATACTTCATCACTCAACGGTGATATAATGTATTTTTTTTATGGCAGAATCTCTCTCCACACTAACTCAACAAGGAATCGTTCTTACAATAAATCACTGGTTGGTCAGTGTTGTCACTTAAAAATCCATTTTCCTGCTCATCCCCCCTCGTTGCACTGTAATGAAGACTCACGGGGTTTTCCCGTGTTTTTTTTTTCTAAAAACAACCTTGTTAGGGGGATTTTTTTACAACGTTTTCATTTAGGGGATGGTTTTTGTTTAAATTAGGTATAATTGTTTGTTACAGGTATTATAGGAGTTTTTTTTAAAGGGTTAACCTACCTCTTAGCTTCCTGGTGTACCTATTACTTCTGACAGAAACAGGGGTGGGTTGACCACCTGAGTACTACCAAGCGTATTCAGTATCACCATCTCGAGGATATACGAAAAATGATGATTCTAAATTAAGGATTTCTCAGTATTCTTTATTGCAAGAAAATTAAAAATTGATACCTATATGGTAAATCAGAGGATATATGCCATGGCAATATTTTTTTATTTTTATTTAGATTTCGAATATCTATTTAAAAAGTTCTTAATTCTTTTAAAAATCGATGATGGTTCAGTGGTAATGACGTCGGACGCCGCAGCGATGGTCATGGGTTCGAATCCTACAATTAGCTTAAGCTTTCGGTGAAGGAAAACATCGTTAGGAAATCATAACACGGTGATAGGGTACTTTGGTACCCACCTGGCTGGCTACCACCCTCAAGATGAAAATCTGTCGCCAAACACCTTCGGCCACATCGTCACTTACCATAGTCAATAGTGAGATAGTGGTCAAACACAAGCCCATAAGGTCCAAAGGTCCTAAGGTCTAAAACAAATGGCACTATTTTGCTGCTTTACAAAAACTATATATTTTTTAAATAATATTTAAACGTCTTTTTTACTAGGAAATAGCATTTGTTTCCCTCTGTCACTCGCCCGTAAGGCCATTCGGGTATAGCATCACCGGCCATAAGCCAACTACGTTGTAAGGAATCTTTTAGCCGTGGATATTTATTAATAATTAACTGATTACTGGTTTCTGATTCTAGAATTTGCTGTAACTAGATTAAATTGCTTTGAAAAAAAGACAAGAATCTCATAGTATAAAGTGGTAGGTATTTTTCAATATTTAGACTTTAAACCAATATGCATTAATTTCACAACTCGTGGAGAAATCTTTCAGCTGAATATTATGGTGAGAATGAAAAATACAAAGTCGAATACGTGAAACTCAAAATGAGACTTGTCTTCTCCGTTTAGAAATGAAATAAAAAACTATTTAAATAACGGATTACAAGCTCCAGTTTTTCAATAACAGATGGCGTTTAATTGGAATAAATGTTCAATTATTTACAATAAATCTATTGTCATGTCATTAGATATTTTATTATAATATATAAGTGATGAATGACCAATGAAACAAAATGTAATTTACTTTTTATCCAAATAAGATTTTTTTTTGTTGAATAAGAATCTAATAAGATTTTTTTTAACTTTCTACTGGACGCTAGAGGACGTCACAAAAAGTATAAATTTAGACGTAGACGTAGGAAAAATATAATGTCATCGTGCCATAATATTTTTATATAATTACTAGTGGGCCCGACAGACGTTGTCCTGTCCAAACTCGATTACGACGCCATCTACCGGGTCCAATTGTATTTTCAAACCATCCAGGGACCCGCTCAAATATACACACAAAATTTCATCCAAATTGGTCCAGTCGTTTAGGAGGAGTTCAGTCACATACACACGCACACAAGAAATATATATATTAAGATTATCATGGTGAGAAAATAAATAAATATTACTCTTATCAAAATTATTACAATTACAAATCCTTAATCTAAGCAGTATACAAATTGTTTAGCTATTCCACAGCAGATGTCACTGTACTGAAATTACATTAAATTTATAAGTTGCACCAATAATTTATTAACCCAATATACACAAAGCATTAATAAAAAAAAGCGTTACATAAAAAATACCTTTGACCCAAATCCAATATCACTCAAAAGGCTCCCCTTTTTTAATAAAAACAAAAGGGAGAAAAATCCCCTCAACCCATCTCACTTACAAGCCAATGAAGCGAGTAAATAAGCGAAAAATCCGCTTGACTGTGGAAAAAAAGATAAATTGAAAAAAGAAAAACGTGCGTCACTCGTTGATGTTCAGTCGCGCGAGGCGTAATTGCAAAAGGTCGGGAAAAAATACTCGTATTTGTAACGCGAGGATTTCGAGGGTTCCGTGGCGTTTTTTTCGCCTTTTGTGTATTGGTCATTGATTGTGTGAAGATTACAAAGTAGCTAAATACTAAAGTAAAAAAAAGCTTTACCTTATTTATTTTATTCAATCTTTTAAATGGTTGCCTTTTCATCATCGTAAAAGAAAAAACAGGCTTTCGTCTGGAATGATTTAAAATCTGAAATTACGCTGAAGATGAAACCTAGATTATTTAAAATGTATTGATTGACATGAACATGTTTCTAAAACATCACAATCAAAATCTTTATTTTCCACAACAACCTAACCCTAAAAACTGAAAAAAACGTTCCAAGGGGAGGGAAATTAAAACGGTATTCAATTCATATTGAGTGTGTAAAAAATCTCGTTGATATCCCGCATATACCCCGTCACGATGTCGCCACGTTTGACGGGATTGTAAACCAACGAGATATGATGTGTCCAATTCGACAGGATTAGAATTCATATTAATATGTTGTTTATTTTTTATACGACCAATTTATATTTGGTAAATTCTTACATACATACCTTTTTTATTTTTTATCTCCCATTGGCACGTGTGTATTTCTTACTTTAGATATGGTTGTAGGATAGATGATTATCTGGGCGTATTATTTAAAAAAAAATGATGTGCGTGTATGGGAGTGTGTCAAACTATGCAAAAGATTTTTGTTGATACGCTTTATTTTCACATTTTATAGTTCGTCTATTCAACAATAGACAGCAGCACAATGCAAAGTGAGATTCTGAAATTTGATTATAATATTTCACAAGATTCTAATTTGAATAATAATAACAAATACATCATTATTTTCAAGATATTCTAATAGAAGTTATAAATAAAGATGGTGCACAATAATTCTAATAAGAATTATTAATTACACTACTCGACAACAGGTGGCACTAGTAATTGAAAGAATCGTAAATAAAAATAAATATTAGGTACTTACTGCCTACGTCTTCTAATCTTTTGTAATTGAGTAGGACATTTTTACATACATTTTGATTGTGTAACGTTTCTGCCTCATATAGAATGGATTTTTGTATACATTTTATATTTTTTATGGTTGATCAGCCTAGGGTGAAGCACTATGATTAGTTTTTCCAGAAGGACGGTTAGGACATCTAAGAATTATAAGGAGATGTTGGAGATTAACACTGCTGGGACATAATTATGTTTACCATACAGGCCGTATGGACAAAGTGGTTTTATTGCGGAAAATCAAAATTAGACTAACAAAAATGCTTCTTGAAATAGATGTAGTCAAATTTAAATATTTACTTTACCTCCACACTATTTCTCCATTTCGTATTATGTCTAGTGGCCCCTCAGTTATGGCTTGGAAATTCAACCACTCTCTGATCGTAGACGGGTACAGGTAGTATATTATTTATTTTTCTTTATAATGCTTTCCTAAAGCGTAACATAAATAAGATCTTTCTAATTCCAAAACAGAATACGCTTCACCGCTCGTCTAAAAAACCATCAGAACTCATCGACTCGGCACAAATTCTGACAAACCCAGACAGACTAGACAGTTCATAAAAACAAATTAATTCTAATATACCTGCCGATTTTTATATACCCTCCAAAAAAGGCTTTAAAATATTTTTCCACTCGGATGTACCGGCCCGGAAAATGGGGAAGACCGAAAAATAATTAGGAACACGTCGGTAACTGTGATACGTTTCGTTTCCATTAATATTAAAAACTTTAATGAAAAAAATATTAAAAGGTACCCTAAAATTTTATCCTTTTTTCCATTAGACGGGTTCTCGGGAACTGAGGGTGGCGTAGAGTCGATTTGTTAGGATATATTTTTTTAAGATAATCCCATCAATGTCAAAGTGATGGTAATTTATTCAGTTTACATACGTTACTTATGAAGGTCAAATTTACTGAAATCACCACCATTTTGGAAATAAGATTTCAACTGAAAATAAATTCTAACGATTTACAAAAAAAAAAACAAAATATAACAACTTGTACTTCATTAATAATATTTCTCGTAATGATTAGTCTATACACACCGCTGGAAACACAAAGTCAAATCACACCAAATTTCAGGACAAGATTTTTGACATTTGAAATTAAATAAACTAAGATACTGTTAAAATTATCAGTGAAATGGGTAAAGATAACTGTTTGCTAACGTCAACCTCAATCAAAAAACATCATCTCCAGTCTAAGGAAAATTGAATTAGAAAGCCTACTGCACGTCATTTCCTGTTACATGTATGATGTACAGTCGAGAGCAGAATTATTTGACATTATACTTTTTTATTTGATTAAAACAAAATCTAATTTATAAATACACTTAATTATTATAGTTTATTATTGATTACATCATCATCAACGTTGGTTTCTTTGGAGGGGCTGTGGTCCAACGTGAGTACCAAAGTCAAAGTCAAAGCTATTTATTCAGTTTTGGCCCACATTTGTGCAGTTCGAAGCTTCTGATATACCTAACCAATTGTTCCGAATTCAGTAACTGAGAAGTTCTGTCAAGAAACGTTGCTGAGTTTTTGAGGTTTTTTTTAGAAAATCTTACTATTTAACGTAGCAACGGCAGCGCAACGGATCGAAATGTAGATTATGGACCAGATTGTGGTCCATTGGTTAGAAGAGAGGGAAAACGGATGAAACCGCGGGGTGAAAGATGGTAATTAATAAAAATAAAAATCTGAATAAGTTCATAATAATTAGAAGCTACTAGTACCGTATATAGTATATACATACATACATACGTTTTCACAGTTTGAACATGACTAAGCTACTCTAAGAACGACTAGAACTTACACCATAATTCACCTCTCAAACCCATAGCAGTGTGGATTCGTGGAAAGTCTTTGGACTTGATTATTCAGGCATACCGACAGGTCAACACACGACAATTTCCTTTACCAAAAAGCCAATAGTGAATTTGGCTTTGACTTTGCCTTTGAATTTCAAGAAATTGCCGATAGGGAATTTTATACTCCACAGGTAGGTAATATAAAATTATGCCCGTGACAAACTGTTCCTGATATTTTTTTTACAAACTGATATTAGCCCTGCTATCTATACTGACCACCACTCACCACATCACTTACCACTGTGATTAAAACGATAGTCATATAAAACACAAAAACAGGAAAAAATACTTAAAAAAATTCTTACCCCGACTGTACATTCGGTACTTTTTCTTTCCATCGCAAAAATAAATATTTTAATCTGTGGGTGTAACTTCGGATCCTCTCTTCCAATTATGAGGAGGGTGGCCCTCCCTCCGGCCAACTTGGAGGGACTGCGATACCAAGTCGGCTTTGTTTTTGTTTTTTTATGGATCTACGTTGAATTTTTTGTCTGTAGGTATTGTTAGAAATGCCTAATGTATTGTATTGTAGTTATATAGAATGTTGTGAAAATAACATTACTCTCTGATGAAACTATGAGATGTAACTAGTAAATTGTAAAATATATAACTAGGTACCTAAGTTAACAACTGACTGGACTAATAAACAAAAAAATATAGTAAAAAAGATGGTGAACAAAGAAAAATATTGGAAATTTATATTCTTATCAATTTCCTTTTCTAAACTAAATCTACAAAGCCTCGAAAACTATGTACAAAGCTCAATTAGCTAACCTTTTAATCATAGCTTATTACAAGATATTATTAGAAAAAAAATAGCGATAAAATAACTCTATGTAACTCAATTTCGAACCAACAAAAAACGCCCTCCTCGCTTAAAACAAAATTATCTACAAAATTCACTTACTGTGTATCCTTGACAAAAACTCAGAACAATTCCGCCCCTAATATGGGAGAGAAAAATGCTCTTAACTCCCCCCACTGTCCCCTCAGTGCCCCTTTTTCCCCTTCCGCCCCATACTTCAGGATAATTTTTGCAAGGGACTCGATTTTCTTTTACCTGCTCATTTTATATAGGCATTAACGTTCTTTTGAAGATTATACCGTGCAAGGGATTTTTCATTTGAACGGTTTATTATATGAAAAGGGACGTGTTCTAATAAGTTATTTTTATATTTTATAAGAAAATGTTCTGCATTCTAAATATTTAATTTGTTTTTAGTAAGATTTCTTGTATTTATTTAATATTAGCTGTCCCATGTTGTTTCACCTGCGTTTCCGAGAAAAAACGTAACCCATGCTCTTCTCCATACCATAGGCAAATTTTATCGCGATCGGTTCAGCGGTTTAGGCGTGAAAAAGTAACAAACAAAATCACATTTACAGTAATAATGTTGGGTAGTATTAGGATTATATTATGAAAACCGATCCTAAAGTTTGTATTGAAATAAATATGATTAGGATCTCATCACCCGGTTAGTATAGCACAGCAAATTGTTGTAATTTATATATGAAGTAGGTAGCTTAGGTCTGTTACTGAAATTAAAAAAAAAAACCATATATCTATTTTTGCGTGAAACAGTAACAAATACCTCCATCCATCCTCACAGACTTTCTAAACTAGCTTCCGCCCCGCGGTTTTACCCGCGTTCCCGAAATAAAATTGAAATGACAGCTTTTTACTAAATATATATGAAATTATATTATGGCAATTACATATAACAAAAAACAATAAATTGCTAAATTTTTTGTCCGTCAGTCTGTCTGTTTTAACTTAGGTTACTTTAATTGGTTACTAGGTTCCGGCTTGTGGTTTCACCCGCGTTTCTGAGGGAATTTAAGTTTTCCCGAGATAAAAAGTAGCTTATATCCTATTCAAGACTATAATGACTTTGACTTTGACTTTGATGGGCTAATTTTCATACCGGAAACTCGAATGAAACCGCAGGGAACAGCTAGTCTATATCTATACATATAATAAAACAGTAGAATCCGGTGCATTGAAGAATAAAAATAAAAAGGGGTAACTAAATAAAAATAATAGAATATAAACCAGCGATTTTTAGAATTATTTTCTGTCTGTCTGGCAGTTTGTTCACGCACATCTCAGACACTGCTGAATGGATTTTCATGCAATTTTCACAGGTAGATATAGAGATTAATTTGGAACAGAATATAGGCTTTATTTCATAAAAATCGGATTTTGCAAATAATAGTTATCGTCATTTAAATATTATTAGAATTTACTTTATACTGTTAGAAAGTTAATAAGGAAAAAAAGTTAAAGAAATTATAAAGTTTGCGAGAGCGATGCCGCGGGCGAAATGCTAGTTATATATAAAATAAACCCACAGTACTTATAGTCACATCCATAGACAATAATAGGAATGTGGTCTATAAATACGTGACCAATACGCTTACTTTATAAAACTGTTTATAAATATTTTAAAACATGGCTTTTGTCTCGCATTTTCCCGAAGGATTTTTTATCAAGGATAAAAACTACTCTATATGTTATTCTAGGGTATGATCAATCTATGTGTTAAGTTTCAACCAAATCCATTCAGCCGTTTATGCGTCATTGAGTCATAAACATACAAGTAAAATTCCATACTTCTTTAAAAGTTTCCTAAAACATGCTAATAACAAATTAGGTAAACATTAAATCTGCACACAGATTATATACACACAGATGTGACGTGGATGTAAAGAAGGGCGGTATATTTTTGTGATAAGGCAGATTTATAGAAACGAGTCTTCGTTGCCCGAGGCTGCGGAATCTACCCTCGCGTCGGTGAGGTACGATAACGTGGAGAGAGCTTCTTAAAAAAAAGTTATTTGCTAGCATGAAATTATATAGAACTACAAGTTATACGGTTCCACGGTTTCCAGGAAATAGTTCTGATAAATAATATCCTATCTAAGTTGGAACAAATCACACATTTTGAAAAAAAAAAAACGTTTAGATTGGATATGTAGATTCGGAGTTCATTGCGTACCAACAACGTGACTCGGGGAATTTTATATATTAAAATGGTTGTTTTTTAATTTAAATAATATTTCCTGGGATATTGAATTGTAAGGAATAGATTGGTTAGTCACATTCTCTGTGTCAAATGTCTTGACTGTGATAACAATCAAATAATGAAAACCCGTGTATTTCTTAAATAAAACTTATTTGTCAAAAAACCATCGTCTCTGGACATTCACAATACCAGAGAAAATCCCTATATTAGTGAATTTCGTGTATTTTTAAAGATTATAATTTTTTTATTGTTTAATCTTTACAACACAATACATTATCAAAATCTGTTAGCGTGGTTGGTAAGATATCTTATCTATTAATCCACAGGTCTTGAGTTCGATTCCTATCCAGGAGAGACATTTGTACGAATATTTTTGTTTGTCCTGAGTCTGGGTGTAATTATTTATTTAAGTATCAGTTATCTGGTTTCCATACCACATGGCCGTGAGTGAGGAATGTCACAGGATATTTATATATTGAAATTTAACAAAGTTCAGTCAAACAAAGTAGTAAGTTAACGAAAGCCGTCTCCACTCTCCCGCACCACCGTAGACCCTTTGTCTTGCCTCGCGCTCTCAGTATTTTTTCCCCATTACATTTTCATTTTATTTCATATTTCTCCTTTAGGGGGTGGTTAGGGATAATAAAATTTTTCCCTTTCGCTCCAGTCGCCTTTATTTATGGGAACGGGTTAGGTACGAATATGTTTCTGCTACGTTTTAGTAATGAGCCAAATTATTGGGGTTGTTATTTGAGATTGTCCCGGATTTTTCTCTCTTTCTTTTGCATTCCCTTTTTTCGGTACAGTTGCTGTTTATATGAGATAAGTGTTGTTTTGTTCAGAATGTTATTGTGATTTCTTTGTATACGGGATTTATATGTAAAATGTTTTTATAAAAGATTTTTTGGGGTTTATCGTATTTCTTATTACAATGTCTGAAACTAATTACAATTCTTTATATAATTATATTTTAGACTAAATTCCAGTGGAAATGTATTTTGTTTAGAGCCGATCGAATATCAAAATACTGCTGTTACTGTATAACCTTCAAAACCTCAATACATAACAATAAAATCCAAATAAACTTTGTAATCTCGTAACCATACAAAAAATCCTTTCAAAAATCTCCAACCAAATCGTATTGCCGCAAAAAATCTCCTTGTGGTTACAAGCGCAGCTCACACAGCACGAATGTGTGTGTAAGAACACAAAAGTTGCATCTGTGTGAGTGCTAGCCGCTGCCTCTATTGGGCACGGAGCAATTTCTTTATTGATCCATATTTCTTCTTCTTTAGACTGGCCCGCGGGAGTCTCCCCCCACGGGGGAGTTGGGGAGCATCGTCCCCCCGGTTGGAGGTGTTTTTCTACAGTTTTAATGAACGAAGGACTCGAAAATGGCGATGAAGGAGTTTCGGGGGGAAGAAAAGGTTATTAATGCTTTTTAAGCTGAGTAATTTTCAGCCTTAATGTTTTATATACTTGAGTGGTGAGTTTTTGATGGTTTTTGTTTATTTATATTATGTGGGTTTTAACATTTTTGATGTTGTGAAGTTTTTGAAATTTGAAAGTTTTGTTTTGTTTATGTTGGGTAGTATACTTTGTAATGACGTTTCAATATCTCAGTACCGGATGAACCTCAAATCACTACTATTACATACATTTAATGATAGCGAAGAGGTTATAGCGTTGAGTGCCATGTCGAAAGTCGTAGATTCAAATCATATCTTGAGCTTGAGCTTTTGACAGAGGAAACTATAACTTGGAGGTAAGATTCTTTGTAATATACTCACCTGGGATGGTAAAATTTATCACTAAGTACCAGACAGCGTATTCTAGTAGCAGCACACTTGACAGCTACTTCCCTTTCCCCCTCACTTGTTTTTAAACATTACTAATGCAACTTAAATTGTACCAGTAGGTATTGGGTTTTATTTAAATACCTATTAAAGTACATTTTATAGTATTCATCAATCAAAAAAGCTATAAGAGCTCGGCCATAAAATACGTCACGCATAGTATCTAGTATATCACGATTATCATCGTAATATAAGTCAAATCAAAACGTTAAACGATATTGTAAAGAAAAATCCTTTTTATATTATATGTTCATGCCTTTTATCCAAGGAGAGGTAGATAGAGGTCTGAGTACTAAGTATAGTACCCACATTTTAAAACCCAACGTGAGTTGTAGTGAGAATAATTTCTAATGCCCAGTATAGACAATCAAAAGTTTTAAATCTCAAGAATATATTGTGTTCATCGAAAATAAACCTTATGTTATCGACCTATAATTTAAATTCGATTGACGTTCTATACACAGACCTTATTATAGAAACTATCAAAAATATAATTGTTTTAATCAAAAATAAACTTCACGTTATAGAATCAGTGTCCACCGCGTTGAATTTAAATTCTGGTCTGTAAGTTGAAATAATCACAATGCACTTATTAGGCTGTGTGCTTTGACCACGGCTTGGACCACTTTACCTATCACATTAAGTATGTGGTCAAAACGACTCATCATCCATTGCTGGGCAAAGGTTTTCTTCACATCCACCTGGTCCCTGCTAAGTTCCGCAGATTATTTGTCCACCTAGGGGGACGACGTCCTATATTGCACTAATTTTCAATAAATAGTAAAGAACGATACGAATACAAAGTTCCATAAAAACTATAACAAGTATACCGCAAAAATTGGGGGGGACTCATGCCCCGAGCGTTCCCCGATGTGTTGCCAAGTTAGTGTTTTTTGCCAACAACTAGTTTTATCTGGTTTTAATGTTTGCTTTTTGTTTGTTGGCACGATTTGGCAATGTCTATGTATGTTTTTAAACTTAACTATGTAGTCAAATGCAATAAGTATCTAGTTCTAGAATGATATCTATTTTTTTAAATATCGGTGACTTTAGTGAACAAGCATTTGAATAGCATTAGATACTTTATCTTCTTTTATTTAAGACTTAAAATATGGTATTTGTTAGCGTTGTATCTAATAGACATTTATACGAGCGCACACATTTCATTTGTTTCTTTCAAAGTTGGTATCAAAAAAGTTATGTTTTATTTTATATTGACAAGTAAACTGGGGTAATCCTTCCCCACCCCATGATGACGTCACGCATCGTTCCACCAGTGTGTCAGCATATATAGAACCAGAACACCCTGACCTGTCCCAGATAACTCCACTTGAACATTACGAAGATAAAAGGCTAAAGTTATGAAGGTGGTAGGTCAAGTTAAAATGGCTAAGTGCCGTTGTTTTGCTGTACGGCGTAAATGATGCAAAAAGCTTTAAGAAATTATAACGGATGGGTAGGGTGGGGAGGGGGGGTGGGCATTGTTTGGGGTAAGATGGATGGCAAGACAGCTATATATAGCTAGCTATGTACCTTTTTGGGGATATGCTCGTTAGTTCTTTGGATTAACCTATATTTAGCTGATGACTTTATTTTAGAAAATTTTCCATGATGTGGCCGAAAGTGGTATGTCATAATGCTTATGAGGGCCTAAGTGACAGATTTTTAACTTAAGGGTGGTAGCCAGCCAGGAGGGTATTACTAAGTATCCTATCTTGCTTTTCCTCACGATGTTTGCCTTCACCAAAGCTCATAAGAATCGAACTGATGAATTTCGCCTCCACGTTCAACGTCACTACCACTAAGCTGTCATCCCCTAAACATATACATTCTCATATGTAAATAAATAATAATTATACATGCTCTTTCCACCTTGTGTTGCCAAAATAAATAAATAAAATAAAAGGATAATTTTCCTCTTCATCTGGGCGCACCGCACACGGAAACAAAAGAAGAAGTACATACGTACAATGAGCGAGTTGATTCAATACGCGGTGCCCCTCGCAATGGGGGTGAGCTGAAGAAATATGTAAAACGCCGCTACGGAACCCGCGGCGATGGCGGGCAGGGGCGAACTTGGGTGTGAAAGAATTGGGTAAAAAATACATTCTTTTTAGGTATGTGCATATGTGAGTGATTAAGAAAATGTTAATTTATTTGATGTTATAAAATTCCATTTGATTATTTCTTTTTTTTTTCTTTCTTGCTAGTATTTAATTGTTTTGAAAGTCGCCCTATAAATTATTGTTTTTAAACTATAAAATTAAACTTTAATTCCAAAAATGTATTTGTGTGGGCGTGTATCATTTTGTGATCTCTCATTCCAGACTTCGGGTTATTGTGTAAGTGCCGTGAGTCGCATCGAGAAAAGGATGGTACGGCTGTGCTGCTCGACATTTCAAAATGGGATTAAAGTTTATTATGTGTTTTAAAATAATAAAATACCTATACTTTAAGATAACGCTTCCAAATCTGCACCCCGAGACGCTGTCCGTGGCCGAGGGGCGGCGGGTGGGGCGGCGAGGAGGGCGCGGGGGGCGTCCGACACAGCGCTCCTTTTTACGTTCCGCGCCGTAGCAGGGGTGTTCAACATATTTCCTTTAAGATTTCATGTTATATAAGAATAATTATTAGTTTGATATATTATACCGAGTGTATACCTACCTAATTAATACTATTGTATAAATAGGCAAAGAATCTTCTGTTTGTGAATCTTTTTTTTTTCTGTTTGAAGCTATTGACGAGCTTTAGTGTTACCAATAAAAAAAAGGAAAAGCCACATCGAAACGTGACCAGGTTTACTCTAGTACAGCGGTTTCCTAACCTTTTACAGCCATCGACCCCTTGGGAATCAAGCGCAAAAAATCAAGGATCCCTTGATAAAAAAAAAACTTTTTTATTATATATTTTTTTACGTATATTGTTTTCGTTATTATAAATGCGTTAGCTTATTACGATTCTTAATGTGAAGGTAGAGATTTTTTTGTTGCAAATAAATTAGTGCTATTCGAGTTGATGTTATTACAAAGTTGTATTCTCAAATCGCATTCACTTGTAATCTGTTTCAGTTTTTTTTTATTGTTAAATGGTCCAGAGATGAGTTGAGCCTAGGGATCTACGGACCACAGGTTAAGGCATACTGCTCTAGTATAAAAATAGGTAAATATGTGAAGTAATTGTATTTTTGAATGTAAAATACATGTTTTGTTGATTGCATGTATTTTACTAATCAAACTAATTTTATAAATGGGAAAGTGAGTTTGTTTTTTTGTTTGTTAGTTACTTTTTGACGCCATAGTGGCAAAACCAATCGTCTTGGCTTGATATTTTTATATAAGTACAGCATTATATACATTAATATATAATGCTGTGACAAAAACATTAAACAAATATTAATATTATTTATCTTTTAAAATGTACTAAAGGTTGAGCACCTCAGTCGCAAGAAGGTGTGAGCGGCGCGTCGCCTCAAGAATGCTACAATTTTCCCGAGTTTTCCATTTCTCGGCGACCCTCCCCCCGCGACTCCCCCACTCACCCCTGCCTCCCCACACCGGCGCGTAGAAGGAGAAAAAATAAATGTTCTGAGAGTTGAGTTGCTAGGCAACTAAAATTTCACGTCAGATTTTGTGGTTTTATTAGGCTAATATTTTTTAAATTGTTAAATAGCTACTGATTTCCGTAATATTTATAATAATATCTACATTAATTGCTTAAAGAAGTGAACATTTGTTTTTCCAAAATACTTTTAATAAACAAAGATAGTAAAAGCATATCTATGATTAATCCTGTAAGCATTTTTATTAAAAGGCTTTGTACTTTTTATATTTTATTCTTTTTATACGTCTGTATATATATATAAAATATTATCCAGTTATATTTTATTTAGCAAGTAAACATATCTAATGCTATTAGGTCAAAATTTTACTTTTTTTGTTATTGGAAATTAATTGTACGAATATTTTATAAGATAATTTATACTCAAATATGCACACATGGCCACCCACAGTCAGTCAGTCAGTGTCGCGGCCATATTTGTGTGATGATTAATAATAAATCTATACCATAAATATTATCACACATAATATGTACTGTAATAAATCCCAAATTCAATTACAAAGTTTCGGAAACAAATTTATTTAAATCTTATTTTTTGAATTGCAACCATTAAAAAATATGCAATCCTATTTGATTCTATAGGCTTTATTTAATAAGTAAATTCCTCTCTCAACCTGCAACGCTAAATTAATACTTAATTTCCCTGAAATTTGACTCACACTCAACCATAATGCCAACAAAAGCATTACAAAAATATTATTAGAAATAAAAAAGTCGTATTTCTTCTTAGCACATCTCGTAGCACTTGCGCTGATATAAAATATTTCTTACATGTTCTTATTGTACATATTTTAATAAAAAAAAAGTTAAACAAAGTTAAAAAGCCATCACCGTTTCTCAGCGTTAAATAATTAATTCCCCATAACCCCCCGAAGCGGGACGGTCCAACGTATCTTACATTTTCTCCAAACAAATCTCTTCTGGTAAGAAAATATAAAAAATATACTATAAAAGCCTTTATCTATTCCTTAGAAAATAGAGGAAAATTAACTTTGAATTCAACATCATAAAACTCAAATCACACTGTATGTTGCAGTTTATATGCTGACTAAACTATTGAAATTAGAATGTTGTAAATCGATATTTAGACACTGAAATTCTATCTCTATGTAGTAGTTGTTAAAGCTGAGTTTAAAATGCAACGTTTCAGACAGATGTAAATTTAAATTTAGAATTGCATATACAGGTTGTTTCCAAGACAGTGTTGGTAGAAATTCCCAAGTGTTGGTATCCCCCTCCTCCCTACTTCTTTGCTGTGTTAATTTACATTTTAAATTGCACTTACATAGCTGAGCGGCGACTTGCCATGTTTTGTAGCGTCCTGTATTATGTAGGGGGTGGGAAGTTGTTTGGAACAACCTGTATATACTGTGCTTCGGATAAGATGGATGGATCAAATTGCTTTGTAGTTTAGGCTTTAAGTTTGTTTTTGAATGTGATTTAATTTTAAAGGAATTTATGTTAATATACTGTTATGTTTCATCATCAATATCATCATCATCATCATCTAGTATTCTACAAATCTTCACCTATACTTTATTATACGTTATTCATTATCATATCAAAAAATACTCACCGTTTTTAAAAAGTTCCAAAAATACTAAATTGATTTATAGCTTCTGTTTCCAAAAAAACAACTTAAACGATCATAAACAAACTTTCACTTTTTTTGTATCCCTTTTAACTCTAACAAAAGAAACTAACCCTTCAAACATTTCTAAATTCGAAATCAATACAAAAATCGAAAGTTATAAAAAAAATAGGCACCTGTTACCAGTCATTGTTGTAGATAAATGGTTTTATATAAGTCTTTTACTTTTTTATGGTAATAAAATCAGTAGTTTATTTATTGATTGATTTTTAATACTTAACCATACTAGTTTCCGTCCCGCAGTTACTCGTGTTTTTTTACTCGTGTTCCCGTAGAATCTTTTGTTTTTTTTTTTATAAAAAAGTATCCTATTTTATTCCGAAACCTAAAGTAACTACCGTTTTAAAAGAAGCTTTTAACAAAAAACTATGCTCAGGAATCAAGATATCTTTCAATTAACGAAATTGAATAATCAATATCGGAAAGCGTATAATTTTTGCAATTTGTAGTACCCACCTGGCTGGCTACTTCCCTCAAGATGAAAAACTATCACTAAGCATATAACAGTATGTTTTGGTAGCGGCACTTGAGAGCCAGTATGTTCCGGTAGCAGCACTTGAGAGCCAGTTACTTTTTAAGCTTTGTGTACTCACCACCTTCGGCCACACCATCATCATCATGGCGACATTGTGCTTAAACTTATCCATAAAAAAAACTTATTTGAATGCCAAATTAACTTCCATATTCAAATCCTTATTTTGAATTTCGAAGGGCTGTCATGACATGTGTTAACACATTATTGTTATGGTTATTTAATAAAAAAAGATACCTTAAAGTTGTTTGATAACCTTATTGCAAGGTATTTAAGGTTCATATTGAAGTAAATAATATTTATAGTTGAATTGTCGACGGAAGGAAACGTTTTAAAATTCAATAATGGTTGACTATCAATAAATAAAGTACCGACACCTCGTTACCTTGGGGCAAAGAGTATAAATAATAAAGAATTTTACCTATTCGGTGGAAATAAACCGTTATCAATAAAATCAATTATTCTACGTCGTATGGCAAATATATGACGTAGCAATAAACAAGGTATGCTCCTTGACAGATGGATAGACAGATAGCGATGATAGCTCAGTGGTAGTGAAGTCGGACGCTGCGGCTTAGTCGGATGTGGGTTCGAATACTAGAATGAGCTTGAGCTCTCGGTGAAGGAAAACATCGTGAGGAAACCATAGCACGGTGGTAGGGTACTGGCTGGCTACCACCCTCAAGTTGAAAATCTGTCGCCTAACACCCATTGGTGTGTACCAGCAGCTGCACTTGAGAGCCAGTTCTAGGCTTTGTGTGCTTACCACCTTCGGCCACATCATCTCTTACCATAGTGAGATTGTGGTCAAACACAAGCCTATATAAAGTATAAAAAAGACATACCTATACATAAAGATGAGCACCAAGCTGATCCTGGTTTCCTTTTTTGCTTCGAGCTCCAGGACCCTAAAATCAAGATACCCATACTTATATCATAAATTCGAAAGTTTAGTTACCTACCTGGATGTTACGTAATTTGTCACAACGTAATTAATGGCTGAATAGATTTGATGAAACTTGGAATTAAGATAGATCATGGAATAACATAGCGTTACTATTATACATACCTTTTCCCGGATAACTTAAAAACCTACGGGAATGTAAGAAAAACTGTGGGCAAAAGGTAATTATATTTTAATATAAATAGGTAATATCCAATTTTTTTAGGTACCTAAAAATCTTTCAACCCCAAACTACATTGAAATTCTGAGAAAGCCGTACATTATTCCAACAATTCCAAGTGTCCTATCTACGATATAATCTATTTCAGTAAAGGCGCGAGCACACGTCGTCACCGCAGCGACAGCGGCATGTGTCTCGGTGTTTTATGCCACAACTGGCCATCACCTGTTGTGGATGCGGCTTTACATTCAGTGTTTTTTTTGGAACACTTTATTTGACGTTTTTGACGGTGTATTGATAGCATTAAATTATCTTTACTTTCTCTAATCTTTTTTGTTTAAATATCTTTTGAATTTTTTGAGCTTGATTTCCATATTTCATCGAATAGCAAAATATTTGACCGCGTTCTTCCTTCTTTAATTTTGGACCCTAAAACACAGATTAGAGATTCTTGCAGTTTTATCGTTTTTTTTTTTTCATGTAAGTAATGGTATGTGCCTTTTACGCCCATGGATATTGGCAATATCAGAGTGATTGCGATTTTTTCATTCACCGAAAGCTCATGTTCGTTGTAGGTTTGAATATATTCCGTACCATTTTCGAATTTAAAATAAAAATTGAATTGTTTCACAGAAATATGAAAATTACTCATCTTTTATCAATAGTTCTAGAAATTTATGGGATCATTACGCTCCCCGTGGTGCTTACAGGACAGGGGAGACTTTATTCAACTGAATAGGACATCTTCCATCACTTGCAGACCTTGTTCTTAGGTAGTGTAAAATTTTCTTAGTTTTGCTTATTATTTTGACTAAAATGTGGAAGTGTATTTTTATTGCTTTATATCTAGAAATATTGTGGAAAGAGAGAGAAATATTATTGTTTAAAATCTGGAGATGGTTTACTAGTTTCCTGGATAAAAAAGACCTTATTCCAGAACATCAAGTAACTACACTAAATTCCATGAAAACCCGTTTAATCTGTTTTGGAGATGACCCATACAAATATAAACTTTTGGTAAAGTCGAAATAACATCAATTTCATTAATTTAAAATTAGATAGAAGATATAAAGCAAAAGCTTTTTCTCATAATATTTCACATACCAGCTAATATGACCTACTTTCCTAAAGCCAGAATTAGCCTCCTAAAGTCTTAAATCCAGTGTAAATAAGGCATTGTTTCAGCGATAAGGCCTGCATGCGGCGCCGTCGCACACTTGGCCAAATTCTCCTCCCAACTATTTGTGAGGCAAATTTTTAGTGGTGTGCGCGCCGGATATCCGTCGAGTTAACTATTCCTCTCCGGATAACCTGTGTAAATCTTACGTTTGAATTGATGTACAGACGCTGGTGGCAGTGGATTGTGGTGTTAGCATATCTTTAAATAAATAAGGTGGTAAGTGAATGTGGCAGAGCTAAAAAAGTGAATTAGATGTTGAAAAACTGTCGCCGAGCTTCTGGTGTGTTTCGGCAAATGCACTTGAGAGACAGTTACCTTCTAGGCTACCAATCCCCTTGGAATTGTGAATAGGCGATAGGCTACTGTAGATAATAAAAATCAGATGGACCGCTGCTTGCCTGTTTGTCAGCCTTCTGATATAAAAAAGTTAAACATTTTATTTTCCATCATCTCTGCCGCAAGACGTCCACTGCTGGACATAAGCCTCCTCTAAGGATCTCCAATAGGACCGGTCTTGGGCATTTTTTTAATATTACGTAAGAAGTGTAGTATCTGTAAGCATGAAAAGAATGAAGATAAATATAAATTAAGAGGAATATAAAACTAGAGGAGACTTTTTTTTTTTTTACTTTGTATAGGCTTGTGTTTGACTACAATCTCAAATCCCAATGAGTCATCTTCTATTGTTGTTTGTTCTAACGCGTAGGTCGCCGGGTCGATACAGCTTAAGAGGTTTTTTTGTTTTTTTTCTTTGTATAGGCTTGTGTTTGACCACAATCTCACTATGGTAAGTGTTGATGTGGCCGAAGGTGGTAAGCATACAAAGCCTAGAAGGTACTGGCTCTCTAGTCCAGCTGCCGGAACACACCAAGGTGTTGGCGACATATTTTCAACTTGAGAGTGGTAGCCAGCCAGGCGGATACTACAAAGTACCCTACCACCGTGCTATGGTTTCCTTACGATGTTTTCCTTCAACGAAAGCTCAAGCTCATTGTAGGATTCGAAGCCACGACATTCGCCGTGGCGCCCGACATCACTACCACTGAGCTATCATCGCCTTAAAAGCTTCTGCTTGGAGTTTGTCCAAAACGTACATAATAATAAAATTTATGTCCATAGGTACAATATTAAAATTAATGAAAAATTACAATTATTATAATTAAAAATTACACAAAGCTACAACCCCGTGCGACTGTACCGACATATCTCAGGAAGGCGGCAATAATTCGACGGTGTTTTCGCGAATTCTTCCCGCGCGCCACTGCCACGGCACGCCACGCCACGCGAGCGTCACCTCCACGCCACGCTTCCTGTGCCACGTGCGCCCCGGTGCGGTGGAACGGAAACAAATCTTACCCAATTTGGTTGGGTAACTGAAAATTTTTTAGGTTATGAAACATGATCCGTTGGTAGGTGGATCTAAGTACTTGATTAGATTACTATAGGTGAGCCATAATCAATAAACTAAATGGTAATATTCCTACTAATATTATAAATGTTCGTATGTATGGACGTTTGAATGTTTGTTACCACTAAACTACGTAACGCAGAAAGTTCGTATGTATGGACGTTTGAATGTTTGTTACCACTAAACTACGTAACGCAGAAAGGATTTAGATGACATTTGGCACGCAGACAGAATATATTCTGGATATATATATTCATATGGGATACTTTTAATCCGTTAAAGTGTCAAGAGGTAACAAACAAACAAACATTGGATTTATAATATTAGTAGCATAAAAAGTAGGTTTAATTTAATAAGTAAACTTTTTTGTAACTCAACACGAATGTGATTTCAATCTCCATTCATACCATCATTGATCGCTTCCAAATCATAAAAGTCACAGTTAACTATCCGTCAGTTTAAAAATAATAAAAGCACGTTTTGGTCAGTTTAATACCTACCCTTTAAAGTTAAACTATCATTTTACAATACCTATAACAAGGGAACATCTGCCGAACGAACTTTCAACCCTAAATGGAGACAATAGAACTGTTAAGAAAGGGTCACTCGCTGGTCAGAACCGGATCTAGCCGGCGGGTTCCGCTTGCGACTGGTTTAGCGTCGGTAGGGTGACTATGCTGTGGTTGAAGATTGAGATATTTTATTACATTTCATTTTTAATAAAAGTATATTAAAATTTAAAAAAATTAGGCCAAAACGTAGCAAGGCATATTTCAATTATGTTTACAATTTAAATGTACATTATATTAGGTTCAATATAGCTGTATATCTTAATATATAAAATTCTTCTGTACGTGTGTTTGTCACCAACTCCTCTTAAACGGTTGGACCGATTTGGATTAAATTTTGTGTGTATATATGAGTAGGTACCTGGATGGTTTGAAAATACAATTGGACCCGGTAGATGGCGTCGTAATCGAGTTTGGACAGGACAACGTCTGTCGGGCCCGCTTGTATATGTATAAATACTGACTTCAATAGCCCATTTAAATATACTTAAAATAATTAAAAATTCAAATAAGCTATTCTGACATAAATATTAAAGCGTTTAATCGTAGGTACTTCATTAATATCATTTAATGTTTTTGTGTCAAAAAACTCTTTCGTTATTATAAAAGTTTGTAATAAAAATTACTATCCCCAAACTATGAACACTCTACACTAAAACTGACCATCCATAACTACAAATTCAATTGAAACTATCGATTAACAATTTAAAAAACACAATAAAGCGGCCGGGACATGTGGACAACAGCTAAAGCACGTAAAAATAAACAATGATGATTATTTTTTTTTATAAATTCGACGCACGTATTTGGTACGTGGTCACTGGCCATATGCCATGAAAGGGTTAATGAAGAAAAAATATCTTTAGTCACAGTTTGTCAATTGATTTGTTATTAAAGGGTTATTGTTGGTTATAGGAAGTGTTTTTGAGGAAGTATTTATATATTGCGAGTTGGTGACTGTTGCCGTCACGTTTCGTGCACGTTATATAGCTGGTTATGTTTTGGTAGTTTTTATTCATTCTAGCAGCAACGGAGCTACGGGTCGATTAAGTTTTTTGCATAAAGATAGTTCATGGACCGGAGAGTGACATAGGCTTTACATTAGACTAATCATCCTGGGAACGCGGAGCTAAAGAAAGTTATTACGTAATTATAAATAGTAGGTATTACGTACCTAGTACCTACTAAATAAGTCACCTGTCAAGTAAAATTATACAGGATGATTTTAATTATATATACAGTAAATGGTATAAAACGTTATAAAGCTCTTCAAATTTGTTTCGTGGATTTTCATAGACGGGTTTAAGATTTTATAAATAAACTAGCTGTCCCTCGCGGTTTCATCCGCATTGCCGAGAAAAAAAGTAGCCCATGTCCTTTTCCATACCATAGGCTACCTGCGTACCAAATTTCATTGCGATCGGTTTAGCAGTTTAGGCGTGAAAAGGTAACAAACAAACTCACTTTCATTTATATTATTAATAATAAATGTTAGGATAATACATTTTCGGTATCTATGATGCAAACAGCAAAGTGGAACATGCTTTTAGAGGAAACCTTCCTTTTTCCTTGATGTAGTTGGGTAAAGAGATAATACTGACTGTTGCCGATTCCTGAATCACTGAACTAGGTGGTTTTGATGTTGCCTATTGGTACCTATTATATTATAAAAACTACTGATATTAAATAAAAATGTCGAAAATGATAACAATTTTTCCGTAACCAAACCCCATATTTTGTAAAGGCAGGTAAAACAAAGTAGCAATAATAAAATGTATCGTAATGGATGGCGTACGTCTAATGCTAATCATAGTGCCGTACCAGTCGGGCAAACGTTGAATTTATAAAACGAATCGATGAAAAACGAACTACTTTCGTTTGATTGAAATTTTATTGAATATTCGCGTGATAACCGCCTTCGCGTGGTTTCACTTACACTGGGCCGAAATGGGGATGTTTCAGGAAATAGGTGTGTATTTTTCTATTTAAAATATTTTTACTTTTTTTTCCTCGGTTATAGTGCCGATCCATTTTATAAAACAGATTAACAGAAATTTATAAGTGATTTGTAAATATTTTTAGTTTTTTTTATTATTATTTAGTCAGTGTTATTTTATTGTTAAATACTAGCTTCTGTCCCGCGGTTTCACTCGCGGTCCCGGGATAAAAAGTAGCCTATGTGCTATTCCAGACTATAATCTATCTCGAGTAACAAACATCCATACATCCATCCAAACTTTCACATTTATAATATTATATAGTATGAAGTAGGATAGAAGGATAGGATTAGTAGGATATTAGGATGAAGCAGGGCTTGATGGTAAGTGGTCACCGCCGCCAATGGACACTTGCAATACCAGGGGCATTGAAAACCTAGAAGAGATCTTTTTACGCCCTTTTTGAAGAAAGCAGTTCGATGTCGTAGAGCTACGAGAAAACTGTAATGGAGAACCAGATCCCAATGGCCCAATGGTCAATAGTTTAAATTTTTATTCTGGAGTTTAAAAAATCTGCCAAAGGTATGAAGGTATTTTACTAAAGATTGATTATTATATTGAGGTATTTACCATTGATGCAAATCCAATAGATTTGCAAAGAAAACATGAAAATAAACCTCCAACGCCGTCCCCGTACCGACTTCGTAATACACAAGGGCATGTGGGTAATAACAGACCGTACGATAGGCGGTGCTGTATAAATTGTTTATAATGCAGTCTTCTTTCACATTTACTACCTATTATTATCGTTATATACTTGAACATTGTTATTTTATATCGTTATAGGTTGTTAAAAATCTTTAGGGTCCTACATCATAAATATGACAAGTCGTATAAAATGTGCTATAAGATCATGTCGACCTCATTTGTCAGAATGCGGTGAACAGTTTCCATATCATTGATTTGTGGTTTTAGATTTTTTTTTAAGGCGCGTTTCATTGTTATTATATGTTTTAACTATTAATTTTAAGTATTACATACAAGAGTTTGTTTTTTATGTATTGATTTTATGTTTACGTTTATTGCTGATTAATAAATACAGTGTTTCCATTTCTCTATTATATTTATTTTTGTTTTATCACAGATTATCAATATTGACTTTGTACAGTTTAAAAAAAAACGGTGATACCTTTGTTATTTTTAGGAAAAGAAAACTCAAGGAATCCAGTAAAAAAAAATCATGAAGTAGATAAAGTAATGCCTATCTTGAAAAACCTAAAACAGATTTTGTACCTTTATTAGCAAATTCATTTAGAAAATAATAAAAACTAAACTACTAAAAACTTTCAATACAAGACGAGTCTTCGTGTAGTATTGTATTTTAAACCAAGCGGTCAGTTTTAACAATAGTAACAATAATCTAATACCAAATATTCATACTCATCGTTACTTTACTGAAACGTGCAAACAAAATGTACTTTTGTCACCAAAACCAGTTGACTAGCAGCTGCATTAAAAAAGAATAAGGAAGGGTCAGCGGAACCAGATTGACCAGTTCTATTAAAAAATAGACAATAGCGGTCCTAAAATTGACCCTTTAGGGACACCGGTCAGTTTTGCGACTTTAAAAAACCGGTATCAAACCAAAAGGGTTCCATTTTTAATATTGTTATTAATTTTATTATTATTTATGGCCAGTTTAAAGATATGGTCAGTTTAGAATTAGCGCTTGAAGGTGATTGTCGTGATTCGACTTGTCGAAAGGTGTAGTGAAATCTATTTTTTCAATAAAATAATTGATGTGAAATATCAATATAGACAATAAAAAATAAAATATTCGTTAAATTTTTCATATCAAGAATTCGTATGAAAAGAAGATAATATAATGAAAATATTTATTTCGTGAAGGTAAGATAAATAAATCAGTGCAATTTTAAAATAGTAATATAAATTCAATGAAACATATTTTTTTTTATAAAAAAAAAAACAATTTAAAAGTGAAAAATTAAATAAAGTCCTACCATATTGTCAAAAAGGTCTCAGTTCCCACGCTGTTAAAAGACAACGGAACACGATAAAATGTCGGAGAAAATTAAAAAAGAGTGCTTTTTTTCCTTATCCCGTGTCACAAAAAAGTGTCCCACAATTATCACCTCCCCACTTTACTCGGCAAATAGAATTCGGCGTGAATTAAATTAGCTAGGGAATTAACAAGGATAATACCCGTTTTTTCTCCTTCCTTATTTTTCCCGCCTTTTTAAACGTTTTTCCGTTGACACGTCCCTCGTTGGTGACGCGGGAAATTTACCCGCCAATTCCGAAAGAAAAACGGACTCCACTTTTGAATTGACCATTCTTTGATGCTGGTTGGTTATTTTGTTCGATTTTTAAAGGCATTTTACAAGGCTATTTAATAAAAAAAAGGGTATACTACTTACATTCTGCGTTTAAAAATTTAGCTACAATTTTATTTCTTGTGACCCTTTTTAATCCTGTAATACATTGTAAAATCATCATGTCAGTTATCTATATATACATAAAAATCAATGCCACTTTTCGTTGTAATTTTATAACTCAAGAACGGGCTCACCTATCCAAACCAAATTTTTAGGCTTTGTTTGGACTTTATGGACTGAATTTAGTAGATGGTTTATGTGAAGTTTGCACAAAATCGGTGGAGCAGTTCTTCATTTATCACATTTTTTGTAACAATAAATGGCGGATTATTTTGTTAATGGGGATTTTGCTGTCAAATACAAACTTTCGCGGGGGACAGCTAGTTTACAATAAATAGATTATAGATATGTATAAATTATTCCAAATAGACATAGCGTGATACTTAATTATAACTTTTAAAGTGCCATCAAACTCTTCTAATATGCATTTTGTAATAATAAACGTAGCAGCTCTTTCCGAACGTTTCTGGGGTAAGAAACACGGACTTAGTTTGCCTAGATTGGACACTGATTTATGTTTTAAGTTAGTATAAAACTACTTAGATTTCTAAAGAATTTATCATTAATTTATTTACGTGTTTCTAATTTGCTTAATTTTTGAAAATACTTATTAAACTGTTGTCTAATTTATTTATTTTTATTTAAATGTTACTTAATTGATTTTTGTTACCCAATAAAAACAACAATGATTTAACGGATTTCGATGAAATATGATATTTTGATAGTTCATCCCGAAAAAACCGGTGAAACCACGTAACGATAATTATAATAAATAAATAAAAATCTAATATCATCTAGAAATCACACTTAGCTCTATGTTACAGGGGGTTTAAGAAAATAGGGTCTTTAAAATGTCGAAAGAAGGCGATTTTCCCTAAAGGGGCGCCACCCCCTTAATTATATCTTCTAATGTAATGAGTGAGTGCATTTTTAGATGCCCCCTATATCGTACATAATGTCAGTTTATTGGGGGATAGAATGAGGGTGCGTTTTTTGTACGAAACGTGATGTACAATTTAGTAAAAAATAATAAAATAACTTTATTTTCGTGTCTGAAAAATATTATATTTATCGATTTAAAAGTACCTACTTATGGATAATATTATTAAGTAATCTATTGTGGATTTTTGTCACAATATCTACGTGACCATTTAGTAAGTATCTATAAATTATAGTTCTTGTGTTATAATTAGTTACACCATTTATAACACTAGAACGGCTAGCTGATTTGTGTGATCTTTGATTTGTTGGATTTTTTCCCTGAATAGCAGAATAACTATTAAAACATCGGTAAAATTAACGATGAAAATTACAATAAAGCCGCGAGTGAAATCGCGGGGCGAAAACATACTTATAATTTAATCGCGTTTTATTAATAAGGCTTCTAAGGACCCAAAACTATAACAGCCAGTTATGAATTTGCAATTTTTAATAGATGATGTAATACATAAGTAACTTCATTAATTGGTAATACTTTAAATTTAATTTGTGATTAAAAAATTCTGGCACTGAATATTTGCAATTCTATATTTGAATTTCATTTTTCTGTTTTTTTTTTAAATTGATTTAACTTAATTAATGGTATTATTCTTAATTTGAAATAATGTTAAATAAAAATAAAATTTCAGCAAAAATACGTATAATAAACAAAATGTAAGAACAACACGACATCAACCCCGCATCTTAGCAATTTAAAACAGGGGTCTGTCTCATTTATTCCTTCTTCTTTTGCCGTACACCCCCATCCGACCCCCTACAAAACAACCGATATAACTTGACCCCCCTGCCCCTCTCATATTCCAATAAATGTAAGCAAATTAAGGTAAGACGATACAAAATAGAGGTCTTCCTTGATTGGACGATTTCCCTTATAGGGTGCATTGTACTCTAAAAATGTACCTACCCTTCTTATTTCTAAAGAGGGTTGAGATGGAAAATTGTTTTATTATTACTTTTAGAATATAGATGTACATGTATATTATTGAACACCCCAAGAAAATTAGTGTAAGTACCTTCCAAGCAGTTATATTAGTCAATCAATGTGTAATTTTTTAATATTTGTAACTTTATTTACATACAAACGTGTATTTTTTTTATATTTGCCTTATTTTATTATAAAGATATACCAATGCTAGTACCAGGGCACTCAGAAAGTTTTGATAAAAAATGTTTTTATGTATGTGACACTGGCCAGTTATAATTTATTTAGAAAACATTATTTTTAAGTAAAAATACAAACATTCCAATTACAAAACATCCCTCCACTTTTTTTAAGAGCTAATTTGAACTATCGTGTCTCATTGACAAAATAGATCTGCGTCAGGAACACTTTCGTGCGATGATTTTTTATGATTTCAAATGTCGTCTTAAACCGGACGAATCGTAGGATAGACTTCAAATGTCATTTATTGATGAAGGCCCTTCTAAAGCAACCGTATACCACTGGTATAACGAATTTCATCGCGGTCGACTAACTTTGAGGGATGAAAAACGAAGTGGTCGCCCTTTGACATCTGTTACGGAAGGAAACGTGCTAGCAGTGAAATTGAATGAATTCAAGAGAATAGGCGAATTACGTATGAAGAGCTTCAGCACATACTGCAAATTGGATCGGGAAGCGTTCACGAAATTCTACATGAGCATCTTCGCGTGAGGAGGATAGTTTCACGCTGGGTGCCGCATGCGCTAACAGGGTTCGAGAAGGCCATAGAAAAGGTGTCTCGCGGCGGATTGGAAAAAGTGTTTCGAAAATTGTGACAAATTACAGGAAATAATACAAAAATAATATATAACAGGACAAAATAAAAGAAAAAAATAATAATATATTAGTAAAAAATTTAAGACAAATGTCACAAAACGGCCCTAACTCAGCATAATACTGGTTAAACTAAACCAGCGCTGGTCTTCCGTTAGGACCGTTTATAACTAAATATTGTACATGCAAACCAAAAAGAGTTGTCTGAAATATATTATATAAAAAATATGTAATTGTTTAAAAAAATTAACTAAAAATAAATCAACAACAAACAAATAAACAACAAATAATTTAGTAAAAAAATATGGAATATAATTTAGAAAATGTGACTAAAGCGTGCCTGTCCTTAGATGAAATAAAGAAAACAACATTTACATATTATTAAGTAACTTTTTACAATATTTGCTCTGTTTGGGGTCCGATGGCCGAGAGTGAAGAATGCCCCTAGATTTTAGACTATTTTTCATTTTTTTAAATTCATTTATTTACTTATTACCTATAAAAATTTCATCCAATTGAAGTGAAGTCCCTGAAATCTTACCTAGGCCTAAACCTGTGTTACAGAAGGTAACTATAATGGTGAAATGAAATCTGTTAATCAAAATTAAAATATAAAAAAAAAATCATAATCCTAACTAATATTATAAATGTGAGTTTGTTTGTTTGTTTGCCTATTCACGCCTAAACCGCTGAACCGATCGCGTTGAAATTTGGTACGCAGATTGGCTATGGTATAGATTGGGACATACTTTTTTCTCAGGAACGCGGGTCAAACCGCGGGGCGGCAGCTAGTCAGCTATAAATACTTATTTGTAATACGTAGGCATTTGTAATGGTAAATGTAAATGCTTGCTATACCAGCAATACCAAGTGAAACAAAAGTTTACAACTAAGTACGGAACTTAGATTAAGTTTTCAGCTTCTTATGTTACATTTTCACACAATACCTACTTACATACTTATGTGTAACAAAGTGTCACAATGCATATCCAAGTGTCGACTTTTTGTACTAAAGATATTCCTTATACAACTTTCGTCGGTTAGTTTAAATAGGTATTTTTCAATGTTTATGATTAAAAGATTGTAAATACGTATTTTTAGAATCTAATTATTATATTTGTAATTCGAATTGTTAAAATAATACCTAATTTGATAAATATAAAACCAAAAATATAAAATTAAAGAATGAACTGTGGTCGAGGATAATTATCCTTTTTAATCTTACTAATTTCTATTAGTAAATTGAAATGATCATTAAAAAAATATATTGCAATAAAAAATAGAATCAATTTAAATTAAACGTAAAAGTAATCGATCCGAAATGCAAAATAACCCGAGGTTTGAAAATAGAAGCGCGCTGAAACTCACCCGCAGAATTCCAATGACGAATCGTAGAGGCTTTTTCTTGTTTTAAACTACCAATTTATTCTGCATTTAATCAACAACGTGATTTTTCAAATTCAACCGTATATTCCAAAATATAAAGTCACAAATAAATTTCTATCGGGGAACTAATGGGAAAGATATCATGGTATGTTATCTCCCCGCTGTCTCTACCAAGGATTTATCGTCTTCCAAGGGGGAAAGAGTGGAAAAATAAGAAAGGGTTGTTTTTCCTGGGGGACTCGAGGGGGAGTGGGGGGTAAGAGATTCAATTAAGGCGGGCGCCGCCCGTGCGATTAATTATGCTTTCAAAATTATTGTCGGAGAAAAAAAGGTGGCATTTTGCGCAGATGACGGAGGCTGGCATGAACATAATTTTTAAATTTTTAAATAAGAATATTTTAAATTACCTACTTATTTATTCAGTATTTATTTAGTGTATTATTGTAATGAAGATAATTGTATTTAATACCTACTATATCAGATATACCTAGATATTCCTTGTTGTTTTTCGCGTGTTCGCGATGACCAATTTGCCTAGCGATCTCTCACGTAGGAAAATAAATAAATTCAAAATCCTTCCAATTATTTATAAGCTTTTAATGCTATTCCAAATTCAAATCCAGGTTTAAAAAGCACTTACTTAATTAAACATAATTTTTAATATCCTATTGGCTATCTGGATTTAGCATTCAATTCTTGATAGTATGCAATTTCAAGTAAACTTCCTGTAAACCCTGACCTAAATACCTCGAACCCTTTAAAATCAAAACATACATCGACACACATTGGCCCACTCACGAATATGTAAAGGTCTTTAACCTTCCATATGTTCGTACAAACTAATTTAACCTTTATTGAAATATGTTATGATCTAATTCACAATAAACAAGCATGTGTTAACATAGCTGAAGTGCGATCTTCGTATCAATTAAAGTCACGTTAAGTTTTGAATATCGAAGTTCTGTAAAACTTTAACGTAATGGTGATAATGGCTTCATTAAATTGTAATATAAAGTTATTGCATTATTGTATTCCCTATTTAAATTTGAAACTGGAATATCATTCTATAAAGTTATGAAAGTGGTAAAAATTGTAAGTAGTGTGTGTCACATTCGAAACTTAAATATTTTAAATGAAAAAGAATACTTTAAAAAAGCAATTTAAATTTAGAAACAACCCGTAATCGAACGCGCGCAACAAAGAGCCCCGCACTCGAACAAAATCTTAACCCCCCACCTTGAATATCTATCTACGGAAGGTACGGCATACTTTTATTCTTGAGGGGCCAGCCCGTCCACCCCATTTAAAAGAAGCCATCTTGGGATTGGGTACTGTGGGGTGCACCCCCTGGGGGGCGGGGGACAAGGGGACCCACGGGGGGAACCACTTTTCTCTCTGCGAAGTGTTGTTTTAATTCTACCAAATATCTTTTCGTGAATACCTCAGAAGAAGTTCTGATATAATTTTCTTGGGTAATATTTATACGTTTAGGTGTGCAAACGTCGCACGTAAATTTGTGTCGAAGGAGTTCTAATAATACGTAAGTACGACCCTAATTAGATTTAAGGAATTTAGCGGTTCCTATTCTAAATGATAATGGTCGCTTTGTGGATCAACTTACTGGTTTTTAATGTTTCATTTTATTTAACTTTAGGACTTACTTAGACAAAAACATTGTTTAACAGAGGAACTGCTTAACGATCTCGTCTTTCCTTTTTAAACGGTTCGAATTTCCAAATTCAAAAGTACAACTTCACTCCAAGTTTGAATCGTTAGAGAGGGACTCGCTAACAAAATATTATATATAAGTATTTTCAAAGGAGCATCAAAAAGTATATGTATTTTATATGTAGAATAATTATAACAAATAAATAGGTACTCACTCAAATACGTTGTTAAAAATAAAAGAATATCAATACAGATTTTTTTTAAATTCAAAGCGTTTTTTGTTACAAGCCAGACACAAAATTTTAAATCAAATCGCCCGCCAACATTGGAAATTTTAAACACTAACGAATTCCAAATTCGAATTCGACGAGACGCTTTGAAATTCCACGCCATAGTTGGGTAAAGGAATTCCACTTGGGTCCACTAGTGTACGGTGCGGTCCAGGTAAATTTTAATTTCTATGCAAATGTAAGCTTTCATTCAGGGTTTAATCTACGAGCTTTGCCGATGTGACGGTATCAAATCGCGGCGGAAAACTTAATGAAAATACTAAAGTCCCTTTGTTACAGATATTGCCTTTTTTTAAGGAGAGGGCTTTGTCTAGCTTGTGATGTTTTTTTGATCAGTACTCTGCTTTAATCATATTACCTTTTAATTTTTTCATTGCTCTGTGACAAGGTACATTGTTTACATATATATCCATGTAGCTGGGTACCTACCAGTACCTCTACCTACTTATTTTGGCAGTACCTACTTGAAAGCCAACTGTACAGCTGTACTTTGGGCACATCAACACTTGGTGAGATTGTGTTCAAATGCAGGTTCATACAATCTAAAATCTTGCTACCTCAATGTTTTTTCATTGTATAAAATATAATAACCTATTATTTTTTCTTACAGACAGACATCATACCGGTCGAAAATATCTTCTACGTCCTAGAACACCTGAAAAATACATTATACGGTTCCTAATATTTTTCTTAGTTCTTATCATAGATAAACATTTTGTAGTAGGTTATCAATATAAAGTCAATTATTACCATAAAGTACGACAGCAAGGATAATATTCTATAAAAGGAGAAACGCTCATTCGTATAATAAATGTAATAACGGATCCATAGCGAAACCTGAAACTGACATCATAGATAATAATAATAGAAATAAACACAAACACAACATCCCTTCGAAATTCAAATAGAATTGTACATATAGGTACGTTGAAACTTTTCCAGCCAGTTATAAAGTATATCGTCAGTAAAAATAACATTTCAATAAATAAAACTTAAAACTCTACAATGTTTCATTTCCCTTATCCAAACCACATGCTAAAAACCATAAAATATTACATGGAGGATTAAAAACATATGTTATGAAAGTGGAAAATATCCCGAAAGTCGATTATAACTCCACAGAATAATGGCTGAAAGAATCCGACGCGGTTTCTGTTCAGACACCACTACGGTTATTGTTACTATCGGTTCTCGAAATTTAATTTAAGGATTTATCTAACTCTAGCTTACTAATATTATAATAATATTATAAAGCTGAAGAGTTTGTTTGTTTGCTTGAACGCGCTAATCTCAAAAACTACTGGTTCGATTTGAAAAATTCTTTCAGCGTTTGATAGCCCATTTATTGATATACTTTTTCTTCTCGGGAACGCGGGTGAAACCGCGGGGCGGAAGCTAGTACGAAATAAATCTATTTAATAATTTTTTTGGAAAATTTGTGATTGTAAAACAGAACTCGTTTAACTTTTATTTAGTTCCTATAAAAGTGTAAAATTTATTATTTAAATTTGACATCAAGGTTTGTGACATCAAGGGAATAAATCTGCATTTTATAATTCCTAAAGAAAAAAGTCTACATTCAAACATTTTTTTCAAACCCACCAAAATTATCGCAAAATAATAGTTACGCTTCACGATCTCCCATCACCAGACAATTACACTTTTTGTCAGCGAATTCCAGTTTCGAAATCGAAAAACGTTAGTTAGCGAACAAGCCCGCCAACCCGAAAAGCCGGAGAGATCACGTATACCGATAACATTACCAAGTTTCCACATTAGGCAAACTTTTATTACACTTATCTTGCAAGCGGGAGGCAGGTACGTATGTACAAGTAGGTACATGTGCAAAAATATACTCATTCTCCAAAGTGTTCACTGTAAAATACCTTCCAAAGAGTGATGTGCTTTTTGAATTGGAAATTGGAACGCGATTATTCAAATTTGAATCATGTTCTTTTTGTTCTTTGTTTGTAAGGAATTATTTTTATATTATGCCTGACATTTAAACTGTTTTTGTTCTTCATTTAAATTGTATTCCTATATCTACGTGGAAGCAATTTATGTAGTTATTGTTTATTTATTTTTGGAGCAAGGTTTTATTGAGCATTCCATTCATCAATAATTTTAAAATGTTTTATAATTAATCTAATTTAAAATTGAAAGTACCCAAATCTGCATAATCCAATCGCATATAACATAGGTATATAAAACAGTATACAATCAGAACAAATGACCGGAGCTAAGTAAGTACGGAGCGGGGAGTTTACGACAATGCCTATAAGAAAGCGGGCGCTGTGTTATAAAATTTGCATTCGGCTGGCGGGTGGGTAATGCAGGCGGGGGGAAGCTAATTAGTGTGGAGATGGCTTTTGTATTATATAGTTATCGATTTCAGTAAGTTTTCAGGAGAAAAAAAGTTTCTTAAAGTACTGAGAAATTCAGAAATCCTATCCTATATCCTACTCCTACTTAAAATAATAAATGTTGGATAGATAGATGGATGGATGTTTGTAACTCAATCACGTCAGAACGGTTGAACGGATCTGGATGAAATTTGACACAGAAATATATTATAGTCTGGAATAGTACATAGGCTACTGTTTATCCCGGGAAAACATAAGATCTCTCGGGAACGCGGGTGAAACCGCGGGGTGGAAGCTAGTCATAAAATAAATTGCAACCTGCCATCGTGCTATGGCTTCCTCACCAAAAGCTTATTATAGGATCTGAACCCACGAAAGGTCACATTCGATATCACTACCATTTAGTTATTATCCTTCAGTATACTTAAAACGAAATTTAAAATAATTAAATATATATATTATATACCGCAGCCCTTTCTCCACTAGCCTATCCAAGGGAGGGGGGGTTGTCCAACCTCTCAACGAGGCGCAAGGGGGGTGAGACTAACAGGAAAAAGGAGGGAAGGAAAATTTCCATTTTCTTACGTCTTTCGCGCTCTGCAGCAGTTTTTGATTAACGGACGGCTAGGGGCGAAAATTTCATTATGTATTCATCCCCTTGAAGGCTTATTTACTTCCAGAGGGGAGGGGGAGGGAGGCTCTGTTGCGGTTAGAATGATGGTATTATAAAGTTATTTTTAATGGTGTCGGATGAGCAGATGCTCTAAGCCTATATTTATGAAATGAAATGAAATTAAAAAAATTAAATTGATTGACTACAAGCTAACCACGCAGTACACAAAATCTTCTTACTGACTTCATTTTCCAAATCGGTGCGACATTAAAGTCTGATTAGTACCTAAGTGCTTTATGATCCGTATTCTACATGTTGGCTTCTTATGAGATACACACGTAGCTACTCCATTCCAAATTGTAGATAATGACCTTTTTTTTAAAACGACTTCAAAAAGAGGAGGAGGTTCTTATTTCGACTGTAAGTTTTTTTTGTATGTTTGTTACGCGATTACTCCGCCAATTATGAATTGATATTGATGATTCGTTTTTCGTTTGGTAGGTCATACTTGAGAGGTAATCCCATATAATTTTATTATGATCTGATCATGAACTTTGAAGATATGATGGAATTCCTCAACGAAAAGGAGCACGAATATCGCGCTTGAAATATCTTATTCAATATTATCGAGAATTATAATTGATAGGCATATCCTCGATCAGAGACAAATCTTGACATATATTCAATACACATAAGAAACTAAAAATGGAAAAATAAAATTAACATTTAATTTTTAAAAAAAGTAAAACCAACTTCAAAATGGGCTTGAACTAAAAAGTATAAAATAATAGAATTCGTTTTGAAGTCAGGGTCTCTTTCCCTGTCGTGTCGTGTTCCAGAATCTCAAATTCTTTCGCTGACTTCAAAACGAGTTCTAATATCGTTATTTAATACATTTTAGTGCAAACCCATTTTAAAGTTAGTTTTACTTTTTTGTTAAATGTATTTTTTTTTACTTTGTTACTTTGTATAAGCTTGTGTTTGACCACAATCTCACTATGATAACTCATCATGTGGCTGAAGGTGGTAAGCACACAAAGCATAGAAGGAAATGGATCTCAAGTGCAGCTGCCGGATCACCAATAGGTGTTTGGCGGCAGATTTTCAACTTGAGTATGGTAGCCAGTCAGGTGGGTACTACAAAGTACCCTATCACCGTGCTATGGTTTCCTCACAATGTTTTCTTTCACTGTCAAGACCTGTATCTATAATAAACTGTATTCTTGGCAGAACATCATTTTACTTTATCTGGTGTAATTGCTGTTTCCCCAGATGAGTATTTCGTTTAGGCATAAGTGGATAGCACTCACACAAGAGGTGTGTTGGTGTTTAATCTGCCTCGCAGCAGAATCTACACGCATTTGTGTCACGAAAATTGATGGTGATCAGATGTCAGCGTCCAAATAACCTAAGCAATGTCGTCACGGGTTCGATTCCCGGACGCTAAAAACTTTACCTACGTATATGTCAAAGGCACTGCAACTGGTGGTTGAGAAACCTACTAAACTAGTATTATAAATGCGTAAGTATGTCTGTGTTATTACCTTTTCACGCCTATATTTAAAAAAGTTCAAACATCTCATGGATTCGGTAAATAGCAGTGGGCCTACTGATTTTTACTAAATGAATGAATGAATTGGTGGACCGGCTACTTGACGAGTCGCTGGGAGCTGTTGGAGTCTTATAACTGTATCGAAAGGGTTATTTGTAACTCTCCAGCAGTGTTTAGGGGGTTTTAGTACTTATCCTAGTCTATATTTTGCTTTTGTAAATTTTGATCAAGCAAGCAAACTTTTAACTGGTAAAAAAGGATCATGGAATTTGAAGATAATTATATTGTATTCTTGAAGGACTGCATGAATATCGCGATTGGAATATTTTGTTTAATTTTGTCGTCAAACTGACTTCAACACAGTACCTTACACAGTCAGGTTGTTCATATTAATATGTAGGTAGGTACAATCGACAAAGTTCAAGCATGACCACCATAAGGCTACTTTTTGTGTGCAGCGACCAGCGACTACCTGGCTGTCGACAATACAAGTGGACAATGCGCTTATCATAAAACTAGTCAAAACAAATGAAATTACACAATAGCGGCTTTTGTCTTGACAGTGGGCGGGGCGAGCTATGATGACTGCTTGCAAGCGAAAAGGTTAAAAAATTGATCATGCTTGAAGTTTGTCGATGGTACTACTACCCCCTAAAAAACTGCTCGTAAATTACAAAAAAACTCTGTAAAGAATGAGACTTCTTTACTTCCTCTTCTCTCCTATACTTAGATACAGGTATATGGTAAGCATCCACTACACTTTCGTTCGAAGTTCCTCGCCGAAGTACTCGATGAAGTTGGCTGAGGTAATACTAATTCAACTTCGCGAGGAGCTTATGATGTAATAATGACGTTGAACGTCTTCGGGCCCTTTGACTTAGACAAAAAAACGACACCGAACCGAAAGCACCCGAGGTGCGGCGAGCATCCACGAAGTACTTCTCTACACACTCCACTACATCTAGCTTTGGGCAGCTTCTAGCTCAGCTGTAGGTTTATGCTCCACATTGTTAGGTGCTTCAAATGTTCATCTTGACCAGACAGATGGGAATCAGAAGGTACTCTACCACCGTTGATTGTTGGTTTACGCACATTTTCCTACACTCAGTGCCCAAGCTCCTTGTAGGATTTGAGCCTACGAAATTTGACGTCAATACTTCTGAATTATCTTCGCTTTGAAACTTTCCGAATGAGAATATTGGTCGGAAAAGAGGGTTACCCATCTAAAAACATGTTTGTTTTTTTCTTAATTCATTAGTAAATAGTTATTGCAAGTAAAAATATTATTCAAATCTGTTTTGTAAAACTAGAAAAGATATATTGCATTGCTTCACAAAAAATATATCAGAATAATATTTTAATACAGGTCAGCTATTCGGCAATAGATGGCGCTACAAGGTTCTTACAAAAAATATTAGAGGTTCCAATTCAAATGTAAATTATAGCCGTAATAATTTCACTTATTAAAAAAACATCAAATAGAGACTTAAAAAACATTTTGTATATATGTTTTTAGGATTCTTAAAAATTCCGATAGACGGCAAACGTTAGTAGTGTTATAAAACTATAATAGATGGCAGCACATGTTACTACACGATGTTTGCGAACAAAATAAATTAGGTACGTAATAACCTAAATAAAACGTAAAATTAGTGTATATCATTGAGTAAAGTCACGGGTTGTTATTAATATTTATATAATAATGAGGACTTTAATATCATGATGACACTTGAGCGGTTTCATCAGCGATTCCCTGTTTTACGTAATTTAATTACCTACTCTCTTAGAGGTTGAATTTAAAAAAATCCTTTCTTAGTGGATGTCTACGTTAAATAAGGAAGAAGCAAAGTTTTGTTTCATTTGTGCATGAACATGTCTGTTTGTCCTGAGTCTGGGTGTAATTATCTATATAGGTAGGTATGTATTTACAAAAGAAAAGTAGTATAATTATGTAGTATATTTTATGATCAGTTATCTGGCTTCCATAGTACAAGCTCTGCTTAGTTTGGGGTCAGATGGCCGCGTGTGAGGAATAATGTCCCAGAGTTTAGAGTTAAGACTGTGCGTTGATAGATCAGTCATTCAGTTCAGACTATTATTTTTATAGGTACCTACTGTCTAAAAAATCGTTACATTGTCAGTGCGTGGCAATATCGTTTCAGTAGCGTTTCAGTGAACAGTTGGAAATCACACATTTTTTAAGGCCGTAGTACTGTCAATCATTTGATATGAGCCTAATTATGGACTTTAATTATGGACTTTAATTACAAAATGGTCCAACACTGAGCTTAGCGTCTTCTACAATAATGTATACCTAGCTCTTCAGGTACTCGGGGCTGCCCCACTTTTGTAGCGCATCGAGAATATTTGCAGAAACATATACCAACGATTTCTTCGCAATAGCACGTGCCAAAAAGTGCTCCCTCTGATGAGTAGAATGTAGGACAACGGTCACAGGATCCTGAGGATATTTGCTGACCTGTGTGACTGGTATATCCTCAATGTGTGACTGGTATATTAAGGCGATGATAGCTCAGTGGTAGTGACGTCGGACGCCGCGGCGAAGGTCGTGGGCTCGAATCGTACAATGAGCTTGAGCTTTCGGTGAAGGAAAACATCGTGAGGAAACCATAGCACGGTGGTAGGGTACTTTGTAGTACCCGCCTGGCTGGCTACCCTCAAGTTGAAAATCTGTCGCAAAACACCTATTGGTGTGTTCCGGCAGCTGCACTTGAGAGCCAGATCCTTCTAGGCTTTGTATGCTTACCACCTTCGGCCACATCATCACCTACCATAGTGAGATTGTGGTCAAACACAAGCCTATAAAGTAAGAAAAAAAAAAACGCTAAGTCGGTGTAGTTGAAGGTGCAATGTATTTCTATTATTTAGTACAATTTTATTTAGGGTCGATTTTTCAATGGCAGAATAAACCTCGGATAAGTTATTCCTCTGTTAAGTCCATATAAAAATAATTTGAAAATAAAAAAATCGACTTCGAAACTTATTTCATACAAGTTAACCAAATAACTGAAAAGCAAAAAATATGTATTTTTTTTCTACATCATTTTGAAGTCTGAAGAATTCGATCTAAAGTCTGATTTTTGAGTTAATAAAATAATATTAATAAAGCGTACAGAATCGTTTTACCAGCATAAGTCGAATTATAAGAAACATGGAAAACTGTAGAGTTAAAATAATCCACATAATTTAAATCCATACTTACATGCCTACAACCTATAAAAAAAACAAGTTGAAAATAACCTATTAAAAATCTAATACAATATACGACACTCTACGTCAACATAAAACAAGAAAATAAAAAACAAAACGTGTTCAAGTACAAAATTTTAATTTCATGCCAAATAGATTTCAACAATCGAACAATAATTGAGTTTGATTTAAAATTAAGTCGCGGAACTGTGGGAAATTAACGATCTTCTCCTGAAGTCGTGATGAAGATTGACAGATATAAATTTTGAAAATGTATAATTTATTTCTTTTAGCAATAATATTGATTATTAATTTTATGCCTGTGCAACTTGACAGTATGTGTTACATAATAAATAATTTAAATATAAAATAAGTTTGCATACCCCAGACTTTCCTTCAAAAAGAGAAGTATTAAGTAGTCATAATAATAATAATATTTGTTTCCATTATTTTTTAATTATTTTCAGAATACGACGTGATCTTAATACCAGTTCCAAGAGCACAGAGTATTCGAACAAAGAATTCGATTGATGTAAAAAGGAGACCACGTTACACGCATTTAAAAAATCGGAAAGATGAATTCGTTAGATTGGACATTGAAGATTATGAGGAACCCACAGAAATGCCTAACATAGACAACTTTGACTATGTAAAAGATAGATTGGATAACAAAAGGAATTATGATAAGGAGTCTAATGAATACAATAATTATGGTGATGATAAGATCGTAGGTGGTGTGGAAGTGGATATCAATTTGTATCCGTACCATGTGGCATATGGTACTAATTGTGGTGGCGCTATTATTGATAAGAAATGGGTTGTAACTGCTGGACACTGTGGGTGAGATACTTTAAAAATATATGATGGTTACTTTATGATAATATAATTACTTCAAAACTTTGGGTTTGTCATACTGGACAAGAGTTCGCGCCACCAAAGAAGAGGAATTAATTGAAATCGGTCTTATTCCTTCTGAAATAGAGGTGGGCCTTCGTGTCTTCTTTGGCGGTGCAGACTCAGTTTGTGTTTTGAGATTTTCATCCAGTATCAAAACAGTTTGTAACAGTAAAAATTAGACCAATATTTGGTAAATAACAATGCGGCCTATATGTCCAATGATCTGAACCACGTGGTAATAATAGCTATGTGTATGGAAGAAAATAGTCCAGATAGATCCTTTATACTTAAATAATGGTGGTAGTGTGACAAATATTGAGCACAATTAAATAGTATGTAAATGTATGATTAAATAACGCCTATAATAAGTATAATACATAAACAATAATATCTCATTTCAAAGAAAGAAGCCTTACATAAGAGTGGGGTCAAAATACCTCAATCAAGGAAAAAAGGTAAATGTCAAAGCCACGTACATACATCCGATGTGGGGAGCGAAGGGAAAGGCCCATCCTTTCGACTTTGACTTCCAGCTATTGGAACTGAGCGAAGATTTGAAATTTGATGAAAATATTCAACCGATAAAAATAGCGCATATTGAAGATATGGTCATTGGTAAAGTCATTACTGTTACTGGATGGGGGAATACCAAAGAAAATGTAAGTGATCTTAATGAACTGTTAGATGATGAATTATTTGATCATCAATAAAATTTGAATGGTCTAAAAGCCATGGTAAAATTGGAGTCAAATCCTACTACCTATTGATTACACGACACGACGTAAGAAAACCAAGTAAACCAAGTATGTAATAGAGTTCATATAACACTTCCTAGGTTAGCTACAATTCTCAATTTGAACATCTGTCGCGAAGTACCTGCCAGTATATTCTTTGTGCTAATCTACAAAGATAGTTCTTCTAGGTTTTGTTTGTTTATCAACTTCAGCATCATCACATACTATGGTCAGATTGTAGTCAAAGACGCATATAATTAGTGAATGTTTTAAAAACTAAATACTTAAGTATTTTGGAAGGAACGTCACATTTTACCAGTCCCAGTAATGAAATTATATAAAAAGATTACAAAATTAAATATAAAATGTCAAGGCTGAATGTTCACTGGGAGCCAACCTGAGCAGGCTGCTCAAGTATTAATACATCATAATTTGAATAATTACAAGAATAATTCATTAAATCGAATTAGAACAAAATCTCCCATATTTAGTATTTATCTAACGGAACATTACTTTTACAGTGTATCCTTAATTAATAACTTGTAGGTATAATTTTACTCTAACGTATAAATTACTTACATAGTACGAAGCCAGTATCGTGGTAAGACCGGCTTATAAATTAATATCACATCGGCTACGCCTATCGACATGTTTCTATTACCCACTTGAATGCAACAAATTTGAAATAATCATCAATATCTGCTATAATAAAAAGCCACAGGTTTTTAGAAGAAATTGCTCGCCAATAATTAGAAAATTTATTTAATGATGATTTGATAGGGTTTAATAAGGAAGACTGGAAATCTAAATACATAACATTTAGAAATAATAGTACAAACCACCCTATGTATATCTTCAATTTAAATGCCAATCGACAAAGCAAGCAAGTGTTCAGTGTAAAAAAAAATATTCTGCTATAAAAATAGATTAAATAATTTTGGGCTTAAGTGGACACCCTGAGTGACACTGATGATAAGCAATATTGAATTCACGCAACAGTCTATTAATGGTATACTATAGTGTACTGACATCACTAAAAAGAAAATTTCAATAAAATAAAATCTTTTCTGGATAAATTTACATGTATTTTCTGATTGACACTGTCAAACGCTTCTCATAAATCTTTTTTTTTTCACATATCCAGGGCCCATATTCAAATGTACTACGAGCTGTGAGGGTACCAATTATATCTAAAGAGAACTGCCAAAATGTACCGTTCCCTTATTTTAGAGGCAGTCTTACTGCTAGAATGTTCTGTGCTGGATTCTCGGAGGGAAAGAAAGATGCTTGTCAGGTATCGTTTTTAACTAATTCTAGCTTCTATTTGAAAGCAGACCTTAAAATATGAAATATTTGAGACGAAAAAGTTGCACTAAGATGTATTTAAGCAATACTTATACTACTAAGTTTATGAAGCTCACAAGTAAACTTGAATACTATTTACCAGTCACACAGGAACGGATTTCATGAAATAGAATAACTATACCATCATTTGCTTTTTCCAGATTTGATTGTCAAACAAATAAAACAAGTGAACGATTGAAATTATCCTTGTACTTGGTTATTAATTATGTTATTTATATTGCAGGGTGATTCAGGAGGACCTGCAGTAGCCTACGACCGTCTCCTAGGCATGGTCTCATTCGGTTATGGCTGTGCTACTCCAGGGTCCTATGGAGTCTATAGCAAGATCGCCAAGATCAGGACATGGATTGCACAAATCACGCGGCTATCACTTCTGTGAAACATTTTTGTGATAATCAGAGTAAACGAATTTTGAATTGTTTATTGTTTTTTTGTTTGGATCTATTTTATTAATTTATGGGGTTCAATTGATTGGCAAGGTATAGTCAGCCCTAAATGTAGGTAACCACAGTGCCACCATTATACCATTCACAGTTTCCATGAAAATGTCAATAGACTATTATGATCGGGAACTAAAGTTTGGGACTGTACTGTACGACTGTCTTTATTTATTTTATTTTCATCATCATCGTCATTAATGTAAGCAATAGAAGAAATATAGGCTAACAATGAGTCTTATCATTGGAACATTTCTATATTAGTTTATATTTAGATTTTTTGTTGTAAATATCCTATGAATACATACAATATCCAAATGCAATATCGATGTCATAAGAGCGAAAAAGTGGGCATGGGCCAGTGTCACTGGGATCCACTGAATGCTGACTCAAGACTGTTTCATTATGAATCCATGTTTGCGGCAATGAACATCTCCAGGCACATTCACAACTTAATTCATGTTTAAATTTTAATTTGGATTTAACTTTACTTCACCACTGTAGAGTTTACACGTGTGATCGTAAAACTTAAATCTTTAATTAAAAAAGTATTTGATCAGTTACTATGCTTTTACTGTTGTTGATTTTCAAAGCCAATCATTTCGTTTACGGGTTAGTATTACATGTTCTATGGTGGCGTTTCAGTACCTGAATCCTCACAGTAAGTTAATAAGCCTTTATCAAATTGTATATTATTATTATTATAATCTTCATTGACGGCTTTTTATTATCCACTATTAGACATAGAATCTACTCTTTTCAGTTCCTTGTCATCTACATCCAGCTCATTACGAATACTTTTATCACATAAATAAATAATGCTTTTAGGTGTGTTATTAAATTGAATAAATTGAATGAACCTATATTTATTATCTGATTTTTACTTTGTTATGTGAAGAATTTGGTTTATAATAATCCTCATAATCATAATATAATATTATAAGCTCGAAGTAACTTTGTTTGTTACCTCTTGACGCCTTAGTGACATAATAAATTGTGATGTAATTTGGCACACAGGTAGCCTTTAAAGAAAAACATAGGCCACTTTTTAACCGACGAAAAAAAACGGAGGAGGTTCTCAATTTGATTTTTTTTTCTCTTTAGAATGTGAGTAAAAGCCACGAGGGACAGCAAGTATTAAAATAACTGCATAAGTGTCGTATTTTCATTAATGATTTGGACTTAGACAAGGATTATTATATTTTTAGGAATTTATTTCGTAAATAAATCATTTATTATCTGCAGTAGAATTTGGGTAGATAATACCCTTTTATTAATGCGTAAAATTAAGGTTTTCGTAATGTAATCATGTAAATAAAAGATGGAGTACCTACCTAGATTTACCTTTGATGACATATCTCTATTGCAAAGGAAATTAGCTGAAAATAATAATGTAGTAGAAGCTGGTGGTAATCAATTGAATATATTTAGGATACTAGGTGGACATGAGATCAGCATCCAAGAAGCTCCATACCAGGTTAACTATGGAGATATCTGTGGTGGTGTGTTGATTCATCGTATATGGGTTTTGACTACAGCTCATTGTGGGTAAGAATATTATCATATTGAAAACTGCTGATTTAAATATTTTTTTTCTTTAACATCAGCTCAGTAACATTAATTTTGTCTATTGTCCATCTATAAGTTAGGCCCGAGGATCACACAATTGTGTTAGTAAAAAATAAACCGCATGTCGAGAAGGTTTCAAATTCAATTGTTACAATTACGATTGAAATGACTTTGCTATTTTAAAATGGCTAAAGTTGGACGTTGAAAGCTACCTGATCATATCGGTAGGTGGTTAGTGAATTTTCAATTTGAAAGTGGAAACCAGCAAAGCGGACCTATTTTCAGAGCTAGTATCTATCGTAAATAATATTTTTCTTTACGACACACTTTTCTTTATAGTTATAGGCATGTGTTTGAACGGGCCGGTTGGCGTGGTTGGTAAGATACCCTATCTATCACGTCGCAGGTCGTGGGTTCGATTCCCACTCAGGACAAACATTTGTGTGCATGAACATGTCTGTTTGTGCTATGTCTGGGTGTAATTATCTATATATGTATGTATTTACAAAAGAAAAGTAGTATATGTAGTATATCAGTTATCTGGCTTCCATAGTACAAGCTCTGCTTAGTTTGGGGTCAGATGGCCGTGTGTGAGGAATAATGTCCCAGAATATTTATTTATTTTATTTTATTTTCACTATGGTAAGTGATGATAAGGTCGAAGGTAGTAAGCACACAAAACTCAGAAGGTACTGGCTTTCGAGTTCAACTGCTGGAACACCTCAGTAGGTTCTTGGTAGCCAGCCAGGTGGATACTACAAAGTACCACCGTGCTGTAGCTTCCTCAATATGTTTTCTTTAAGAAAGCTAAAGCTACTGAGCTATCATCACCTTATCATCTCTATTTCTAGCAATCACACATACATCAGAATCGGCAGCAAACATCGTCTCCAAGGTCCTCAGATCAAGATTAAATCACACAGAATTCATCCAAAATATGGACTCAAACATAAGTTCGACTATGATATTCAGATATTGGAACTACAAAGGAGACTGCATTTCAACAAAAAGGTGTCAGCAATTGGGATCAGCGAGGGGGATTGCAGTGACCATATTGATATTGCTGGGTGGGGATATCCGATGGAGAAAGTAGGTTATATTTATATGTCGCGATTCCTGGAATTCTATTTTTTTTTGTAGGTAGTTTTGGGACGCACGTCCCATTCGCGAGCCAACCGAATTATGAAAACCTGAAGGTATATATCTAACTTCAAGTCTTATCATATTGCTTTAAATTTCCAGTCATTGGCTCCATTTTTACTCAATTGGTGGGAAGACCAGAGCCCATGTTAATATATGCGAGCGTGATAAATAAATAAATAAATAAACATTCTGGGACATTATTCCTCACACACGGCCATCTGACCCCAAACTAAGCAGAGCTTGTACTATGGAAGCCAGATAACTGATATACTACATATACTACTTTTCTTTTGTAAATACATACATAAATAGATAATGACACCCAGACTCAGGACAAACAGACATGTTCATGCACACAAATGTTTGTCCTGAGTGGGAATCGAACCCACGACCTGCGGCGTGATAGATAGGGTATCTTACCAACCACGCCAACCGGCCCGTCATATATTATAGGATAGGGTAATATCTATACTGTAGTAGATTGACTATTTAATTTTGAAAATTGTAGCCATGTTGAATCATCATTATCTCAACCGCAAGACGTCCACTGCTGGACATAGGAAAAGGAATGCATTTGGGTAAAAGTAAAAGTAAATAAATAATTTAAGACGATGATACCTCAGTGGTAGTGACGTCGGACGCCGCGGCGAAGGTCGTGGGTTAGAATCCTTCAATGAGCTTGAGCTTTCGGTGAAGGAAAACATCGTGAGGAAACCATAGCACGGTGGTAGGGTACTTTGTAGTACCCGCCTGGCTGGCTACCACCCTCAAGTTGAAAATCTGTCGCCAAACACCTATTGGTGTGTTCCGGCAGCTGCACTTGAGAGCCAGATCCTTCTAGGCTTTGTGTGCTTACCACCTTCGGCCACATCATCACCTACCATAGTGAGATTGTGGTCAAACACAAGCCTATACAAAGTAAAAAAAACAGTGCATTAAAGATTATCTATACTATCTATATCTATACTTATATATTATAAAGCTGAAGAGTTTGTTTGTTTGAACGCGCTAATCTCAGGAGCTACTGGTTCGATTTGAAAAATTATTTCAGTGTTGGATAGCCTATTTATTGAGGAAGGCTATAGACTATCTGACTATAGGCCCCTCGGGAACGCGGGTCAAACCGCGGGGTGGAAGCTAGTGAAATATAAATCTAATGGCTATGACTTGATTTTGGAACTAACTGGTTTTCAGGGGGAATACAGTAGCGTTCTTCAACAAGCACAAATGGCTGTGATACCTTTGGAGGTTTGCCAGAATGTGGAGAACTTCTGGTACAATCATACCCTGACTCGGAGAATGTTCTGTGCTGGTGGTGGAGACGAGGATGCTTGTCAGGTAACCAGTTATATAATTTAAAGAACAATAATAATTTAAAGAAAAATCAAATCAATCATCCCAGAATATTCGGGACATTCTGGGACATTATTCCTCACACACGGCCATCTGACCCCAAACTAAGCAGAGCTTGTACTATGGAAGCCAGATAACTGATATACTACATATACTACTTTTATTTTGTAAATACATACAGATATAGATAATTACACCCAGACTCAGGACAAACAGACATGTTCATGCACACAAATGTTTGTCCTGTGTGGGAATCGATACCACGACCTGCGGCGTGATTGATAGGGTGTCTTACCAACCACGCCAACCGGCCCATCAGAAAGAAGATGAAGAGATATAACAGAGTAATGTATAGTAGAATGGAATTAGATTAGAACATAATAGGATATAATATAACAGAATTAGCCCGGACCCTATTGTATACATGTATCGTGACTTTTAACGTATCCCAAAACCTTCTCCATTTTTCTATAATCTGCCTGACTTGGACAGACATGACATGAATATGTATTTTGTATTATTATTATAACTTGACATTGACAGCATGGGGTTCTTTAAGAAGGGTGTAAAGAGATTTTTGCACGGTCGAGCGAGTCAACGCGCGAGTGATTCCCCTGGTGTTGGAAGCGTCAAATGATAACCGCTTATCAGGCGGGCCGTATGCATCTTTGTGGTAAAAAAAAATTCATACCTAGCCAAAAAAATATTTATAATACTCTTTTACCAACCGATTCATAAGCAATACTATGCATTTAATGCAGTAAAGACCCTAAAGCAAATGCCTTGTTCAACCATACGGAAGTCCCAAGCGGGAGCCGTGACACTATGCTCGGGTTCAAACTGGACGACGCGGTTATTTGAGCTCGTTTACACGAGTCCGTTTAATTGTGCAATTGGTTTATTTAGAGCACTGTATATTTGGCAGTTGGAATCGATATTGACCTATCAGTGGACCAGTTGCTCTTGAGAGCCAGTTTCCTTCTTGCGTGGCTTTGGCATTACTTACCATGTTGAGATTGTGACTCAAGCGTATAGTGGTAAAAATATTTAATTTCGTGTTTATAATATAGTCCGTATTAGTTGGATAGCTAGAATTTAAGATTTAAGATTTTAAGGCGATGATCGCTCAGTGGTAGTGACGTTTGACACCGCGAAGGTCGTGGGTTGGAATCCTACAATGAGTCTGGCTGGCTATCACCCTCAATTTGAAAAATCTATCGCCAAACACCTATTGGTGTGTTCCGGCAGCTGCACTTGAGAGTCAGTTCCTTCTAGTCTTTGTTTGCTTACCACTTTCGGCCACATCATCACTTACTATAGTGAGATTGTGGTCAAAATCAAAATCAAGATTTCATTAAAATAGCATAAGTAGGTAAATATTTTTGTTATTTATCATCGCCAAACTACTGACGCAGTTTATAAACGTTGTGCTTTTTTACATATCCTAACTAATATTGTAAATGCGAAAGTGCGTTTGTTTGTTACCTTTTCACGCTTAAACCGCTGAACCGATCGCGATGAAACTTGGTATGCAGATAACCTATGGTACGGAGAAGAACATATGCTACTTTTTATCCCGAGAAAATACAAGATCTCTGGGGAACGCGGGTGAAACCGCGGGGCGAAATTTAGTTCATTATAATTATGAATTAATCTTAACAATTAGGTACATACATTATATATTATTATTATTATTTCTTAACTTACAAATGTAACTAGTAATAAACGACGTACAATAGTTCAATTTAGTATACAGGTTGCTATTATATCACTAATCAAGACTTAAGTCTTAATAACTATCTTTCAGGGTGACAGTGGCGGTGCCGCGGTATCTAATGGGCAGCTCGTCGGGCTCTCGTCCTTCGGCTACGGCTGCGGCCGTCATATTCCAGGAGTTTATATTAATGTATCTGAAAACAATATAAGAGATTGGATACGTCATTATACAGGAATTTGATATTATATGTTTCATTTAAAAAAAATGTGAGAAGATAACTTAGGAGATAGACAAACAATATCCTTATTAGATAAAAAAATATACAAAACACAAGAGTGTAATAATAGAGGAGGTCGCAATTCATGTTTTAAAATTCATTTTTAGCAAATATATATGTATAGTAACAAAATGGCTGAAATCAATAATGTTAAAATTCATGCCTATAACTCAATCATTAGAAATGGACACTGATGGTCAGTTTCGCAGTTTCAAAGCTTCATTTCACAGTTAGAGTTATTATAGTCATTCAATGGGATAAACATAAAATGGTATATAACTAGGAATTAGTCAGTATGTTATTATTACCCTACCACCCCAAAACGTATCGCTTATGTACATTATGTACTTAGAAATCCTTCTGTAACACTTTAGAAAATGTATAAATACTATTGATGAGCATTATTAGTTTATGTTGGTACTATGAAGGAGACTTAAAGTAACAAAAATGCTACAGCCTGTATAAAAATATTTTAAGTCATAAAATCCATTGAAATGCATGAAAAAGTGAAGATAAATCATTCAGCGATTTAACTGTCGCAAAAAAATAAAGCATTCAGTAATATGCCTAAAAGGTCACCATTCGATCGCGTAGATTCAGACAAGCATTAAAACTGAATGACAGAAAAATCCCCCGAAAAACATTTACAACTTTTCGACCCAAAGGGTGGGGGCCTTTATATACGGGGACATAACGACTATGTATTATGTATACACTGTAAGTACGCACATATATTGCCTTAATGTAATTATCTTGCTTCAATTTTGTATAAAATTAACAATGTGTGCGTGTGTAAATGTGTGATAGTTTGCGTGGAAACTGCGTATATGCATATCACAATGCATTTGTATGCGTTTATTTTATCTACAAACGCTGTTTGCCGTATATTGACGTGGGGGGCTGGGGGTGGCCCACCCACCCGGGGTTGGGGGGTCGGGGGATCATCATGACGATGACGCCGAGTCTGCGCAGTTGCTAGAAAGGGATGGCTAGATAAAAAGTAGGTATATAGGTAGCTAGGCATTCGGGCGGCGGTCTATAGGATGATAAACACTAGTCACATCACCATGAATTGTCTGTTATTAACAGCTATGAGGTAGATGACTGGGATTTGATCATCAAATGGTTGTTTATATGAATAATTAAAGACTTCGGCTGAAATAGGAAACTGAATACAAAATTTACTGTTCAATAAGAGTGGTTACGTCACACATTTATCTATGGTAGGGTACTTTGTATCACCTGCCTGGCTGGCTACCCGCAAGTTGATATCTGTTGGCAAGCAAATACTGGTTTGATCTGGTTATTACAGTAATTATAAATTTAAGATGCTTATCACCCTCAGCCACTTCATGACACTGACCACGATGATACGTAGTTTTTGACCAAAAGTTTTTGAAAAAAGAATGAATATTTTTTTTATGTTTTTTCAATAAGCTTTTAATAATCATGCTTTTGTAAAGGCTACATGAGGGAAGTACGTTCATAAATATGGCATGGAAAAGGTTGTAGGCTAATTTTATCCCGGAAAAGGCGTAGGTTTCCCCTAAGTTATGTACGTCCACAGACAAAATAGATTGAAGGGTGCATTTAAAAATAAATAAGGATATAAAATTATTAAATGTCGACCGCAAGGAAAATTCTTAACATTTGAATGGAGCTAATTTCAGGTTTTTGAAATTGGAACATAATTTAATGAAATAAACTTTTAATAAAAAATAAAACCGACTTTGATGTAGGTCATAGAGTCCCTCTATATCGTTTTTTTTTGTGCGATCATATCTTCAGAGTCTATGGTCAGATGAAAGTTTATGTATGTGATTGGAAATACGTTTTTAAATCGAACATAAAAATATTTCCATTCTGAAAATTATATAATTTTTTTAGCCGCTTATTATGTGCTGTGATTTCCATGTTATTTCCACCATTTTATATAAATTGTCAGCTCGTTTGTGCGTCGTGTAATCCACGAGATTAAAGGGTGCGTTCACAAAATTCTATATGTCATTATTAACTGCACGCGTTGCAGCCTACATGTAGGTACTGTCGCCAGAAAAAATATTTAAAAAATTAATTGTTCTGTTTTTGACATGAACTTACCTATCGGAATTGGTCCATCCGTTCTCGAGTTTGGCGCTTAGCAACACATATTGCCATTCATTTTTATTTATATACTAGCTTCCGCCCCGCGGTTTCGTCCGCGTTCCTGAGATTAGCTCGTTCAAACAAACAACCAAACTTTTCAGCTTTATAATATTAGTATAGATATAAGATATCAACGATATCATTTATGTTACTTGCTTTCGCCACGCGGTTTCACCCGCGTTCCCGAAGGATCTAATGTTTTACCGAGATAAAAAGTGTCCTGTAGGTATGTTAATCTAGAGTATATTTTATCAGTGTTCCAAATTTCATCCAAATCCGTTCAGCCGTTACGGAGTTAAGTGGTAACATACATCCAAAGGACTCAAACATACAAATTTTCACATTTATAATATTAGAAGGATAGAAGTATAACGTTTAGTATAATATAATATTCTTTGCAATGACAAACAGCCATCAAGTCATTAAGTCATTGTCCTAAAATATTGACTCACTTAATACCAAAAAAGATATTTAAATTGCAACGTTTTCCCTGCTGACGCTATCTCGCTTTCCGCCGTCACCGTAAAGCCTAGGGAAAATACCATGCGATGTAAAAATTATCTGAAATTAATAAATGAACGGCGCGGTTTGATGGCGTAAAGAAATAACAATAAATTATATACGTAGTAAAATGTACTTACAAAATGGTGGCCATGGACTTAAAAAAGAAACTTTTCTTTTTATATTGTGTCTTTAAAAAAGTATCGGTAGGTATATGTGGCAAAAAAAAAAGTTTGGTTTTAAAGATTGCTGGTGTATAATAAAATAAGGTAGGTATATTTTTCCTGACATTCCATGCTATGGGTGACAAGTCCCCCATTTAGTACTATGTTAATCTTTGGATGTTAGTGACTCAATCACGCATAAACAGCTGATTAGATTAGGATGAAACATGGCATATCAATAGATCATACCCTGGAATAGCATACAGGGTACTTTTTGTCCCAGGAAAATATAAAATCCCTCGGGAACGCGGGTAAAACCGCGGGCCATACGCCAGTTTTACATAATTAAATGAAACACAGTCATTTCACAATATTTACTTGCATTTGATTATTATTCAAATGCCTAAATCTAAGAACTGGTCAAATAATGGTGAAAGATTAAGACAGTATAGTTCAGTTTTAAGAGACAGATATCGTGACGAAGTTTACGAGTTCGAATCGTACAATGAGTTTTCCGTGATGGAAATATCTCGAGAAAACCACAGTGGTAGGAAACTTTGTATTAGGTATCACGGCTGGCTACGAACCTCTTGTTGAAAATCTATCACTACTTAGGTACTAGTGACGAGGTAGAGCATAGCGACATGTCTCTCAAAGAGCAGCTCGACTGGGGAAGTACCTCCACCTTACAGAATACCGCAGCCAAATAACTTATAGTTGTGTTCCTGCGCGTGAGTAAGGTCGCCAGAGCTCATCGGGGAGGGGGGAAGGGTCGGTGAGTGATACCCCTGGTGTTGCAAGCGTTCATAGGTTACGGTACCGCTTACCATCAGGCATCGTATGCATGTTTGCCGACAATGTTGTATAAAAAAAAAGATCCAAAGGTGACCGTGGGTACTTAAGTATTAATTTAATTTAATTTGAACAAACTCTTACATAATGAGCAGTATGGTTTTACAAAAGGTCGTTCAACCGTTGACGCTGGGGTAGCGCTTTTAAGAAATATTTTTAACGCTTGGGAGAAGTCACAGAATGTTATTGGAGTCTTCTGTGATTTATCTAAAGCATTCGATTGTGTTGATCACCGAACACTCATACGTAAACTTAATTATTATGGAGTCAAGGGTACAGCACTTGATCTGATGAAGTCGTATCTCGGGGAAAGAACTCAAAGTGTTGATGTCAATAGAGTTAAATCATCTGGTTCTCCTGTGCATATGGGTGTGCCGCAGGGCTCTATTCTAGGCCCTTTTCTATTTTTAATTTATATAAATGATCTTCCCTTTTATGTCAAAAATACCTGTGGAATTGTACTGTTTGCTGACGATACCTCACTGCTTTTTAGTGTTGATAGACTGAAATCCAATTATGACGATGTAAATGGTGCATTAGCTCAGGTATTAAATTGGTTTACTGTTAATAATTTAGTTTTAAATGCAAAGAAAACTAAATGTATTAAATTTGCACTACCCAATGTAAAAAAAATAGGATGTAACTTGGTGCTAAATAATGAATCTCTCAATCTTGTTGAGTCAACAGTATTTTTAGGGATTACTTTAGACTCAAAATTTCAATGGGGCACCCAAATATCATGTCTCGCGGGGAAGCTTAGTTCGGCTGCTTATGCAGTTAGAAAAAGATCCCTCCTGCACTTTTAAATTTGCCATTACATAAATTTAAGGAACATGTTAAGTCTATTTTAGTACAAAAGGCATACTATAACGTTAATGAATATTTAAATGACGACAATGCTTGGGTGTAGCGCTCGCTCTTGCAGGATAAATTTTATGTAATAGTCTTAAGTTTGTTTTGAAAAGAGTAATTGCTGAGTTTCTTGCCGGCTCTTCTCAGTAAAAGCAACCTTCCGAACCGTGCGTTAGAGTCTGACTATTCTTAAGTGCCTGTGAAGGCCTATTTGAATGAATAAATTATTTCATTTCATTTCATTATCAGTCTACCTGCTTGTCATCCTTCACAGATCCTAATTATATTTATTTATTATCCTAAGTTATTTTTAATCTTTCCTTTCCTTAATCCTAACTTTTTAATATTATAAATGCGAATGTGACGCCTAAACCGTTAAACCGATCGCGACGAAATTTACTACGCAGATAGCTTATGGTATGGAGAAGGACATGGGCTACACTTTTTTCTCGGGAACTCGGATGAAACCGCGGGGGACAGCTAGTAAAACATTCACGCAAAGTGCGAGTCAAATTTCAAAACAGATATTTTCATGATAATCAGCCTTGTAAGTACTTATTGAAAGAGCAATGACCTCTCTTGACTACGAAAGGGCTATAGTAAGTACATCACGCGGGCCTAGGGGGGATTGATGTGTACTATGCATGAGATACGAACTAATTAGGCTTTATTGTGACGTCACACTCGGCATCCATGTTTTAGGTGTCTCAAGTATGTTTCTCTATCTAAAAATCAAACTAACAAATTAATAATACTGTTACACTAGCTGATCCCTGCGGTTTCACTCGTATTCCCGGGATAAAAAGCAGCCTATAACCTTCCTCAAGAAATGGACTAACAAATGCAAAAAAAATGAATTCAGAAATAGTTCCAGATAATAGCGCCTTTCAACAAACAAACAAACACTTCTCCTTTATCATATTAGTAAAGATAGAACAAAAATCAGTAAATAAATAAAAACACACTTACTGTAATTGGCTGTTGCACATTTCCGCACGCTTAGTAGAGCTTTTGCTGTTTGTGAATTGCAAATGAGTAAAACTCTACTAGAGTAGTCGATTGTAGTTTATGAATGTCACTCGTTTATTGTGTATTTTATAATAATTAGCTGTCAGTTAAGTAAAAATACAAGTACTATGTACGATAACTCCTATTACAATGTTAGGTCTCTAGTTTATATACAAAATGTAGTATTGATCCATTTTCGTAACGTAAATTGTTCTTACACTCTATAACATTCACACAATTACATACATACACACACACATGTGAATAAATACAATGTTTAGATTCAACCCCATACAGGCAAATATAATATATGAACAGTTTTATAATAAACACGTAAAATCATTATTTGATGATTTCGTGGTGTACGCGAATCATTGGGATGGGGTTGGGGGTGTGGGGTGGCAGGGGTCTCTCATACCCCTGGCCTCGGGTGTGCAGCCCATTGCAGCAGCAATGCAACCTTCCGATATCAGTGTGGCCGGCGAGGCTCTTGACGACGCGTGTTTTCCACCTACGCAACGCGCAAAAAACCGCAAGCGCGCAAATAAAAATAAATATACCATTAAGAAAACAACAAAAATATACATTCAAAAATCAAACGGCCTAAAATTCAAAAAAATCGAAAGAAGTTCATATACCAATTATTTGGTTCAAAATTTCAAGATTTGCGCGCGCATGCGTTTCGAGTAATAGCTGCCGCCCGCCGTCACATTCAAGGATAGTTTTATGCAATAGACTCTATTAATTTCTTATCACACAATAATCAAATAGTTTTTAAGTGACAATTTGTAACCAACAGTATTCAGCAACACTTGAACTCTAACAATAGACATTCAAACCGGTTTTATTTCTACAAACTGTAAACTAGTGTTAAGGCAACTGAAGGCAGTTCGTCTTGGATTTGTCGTACCAGGGCTACATTTAACATCGACGACCATCCGGGAGGAGCTACCTTACCATCCCATAAGAAGATTGAAATCTAGATCCATGGAAAGACCACACAGAAGTCCATGGCCTCATAAATGCGTACACCAATAATTTAGATGCGCAAGAAACCGAAGAAAATCAAGATTTCATAGCAAAGGAGGGATTAGGAGAATAAAATAAAAACTATCGCCATTTGACGATAAAGAAACACGTTTTTTCGCAATAGAACAAGTTTTATGTTTATATCAACCGTTATTACAAGGAAACAATAGAAAAGAGAATAATTAAACATTTAAGTTTTTTGAGTACATTTAAACAACACCGGTTAATTTTGGAACTTTTATCTTTGATTTACATTGATTTTTATAAACAAACTCTCTATATATTATTCTAGTGAAAAAGTAATTTAGTGAAAAAGACTCAGGACCTAAAAGTTAAGGCTAAGTGATATTGGAGACATTTGGCAACTAAGTTTCGGTAAAGTTTAGACCAATCTCATCCGGCCGCGTCTGCTGTATGGACGGTGAGAACAAATCAAGAAAAACAAATTATTGTGCCTTAAATTGGCCTTAAATTAAATAGTAAAAAGGTAAGATAAAATTACGCCATACAAAAATTAAAACAAAAAAAAGTCTAAATTTATCGAGTTTACCTACCTGTTGAAACGACTTCTAGATTTGTTTAATAGTACAAAATTTAAAAAATAAAATTAAAGTTAAGACTTAGTTAAATATTTCCGTTATTTCTACACCTATAACTTTTATATGAGTATGTATAAAATTAAATGGGCTTAAAATAACAAGGACTAGACTACAATAAAGAAACAATAATACAAACACTGAAAAAAATACCAAGACATAGAAGAAGAAAGAAAAAACAGGGAAGAATTCACCGCAAGAGACAACACATCAAATTATCTAACTCTTACTGGACTTATTTCTTCACTAGACAAGACTCAAGAGAATGTAAGTATTAAACATACATCTTCGGTATTATTACAGGCATTTCTTATTTCAGTAAATTTGTCTTCAATTTTATTAAAATTCAAAATGGATTCATTACTGCGTATGAAAAATATATATATAATACACGTCATGATAGCGTCATCATTCTGTCTCGCTCGCTCTTACGGAAAATTTCATATCATCAACTGAAACTAAATCTCTGTGTTCTATGAAATCCTTTATAACATGTATTTTCTTATTGTTATCAGCAGTATCATCATCTTATACCTTAAAAACGACTAAAGTATGCTTAAAATCGTTACCAAAATCAAAATGATCATCAGAATGTACAAAATCATCGTCATTTCTAGAAATTTCGAGACCATATACATATATCTCTTAATATGTAGTGCACCAAAGTACACAAGAGCATCGAATGCCAAGAATGGCGTAGAAACATACTTTCATTTTCGCCAAGTCAAGTTCAGGTTTTCCCGATGATTCGGCTTTAGACGCTTTGTGCGCATGCCCGAGTCATCACAGTCATTGCCCAGCAAAATTATTGATTGCGGCCATGTTGGAAAATCGCGGGGGGAGGGCGTCATTTACCAACGTGATAGTTTTCACAGCACTCAATTATGGTGTGGGTTGGGGGGGTGAGAAAAAATGTATACATCAATATGGCGGATCGGCGGATTTGTATTAAATTCTATCGGCTACGCCTACCCTACATGGAATTTATGATATGTCAGTATTCGATGGAATAACAGCCCGGTTATTTAATTACGTTTCGATATTCTCGATGATGGAATTGGAATTTAGAAACTTTATGAATGCATTTTATAAGCATTAAATGAGGTTTACTTATGGAACATTCTAGATTATAATCTTCTGTCAATGCCTTCTCTCAATAAACGTTAGCAATAATTAGCTTTGAAGACTGCTGCTTGGAACAATTTTGTTAAAGTCACTCAAAACCAATAGAGTGGGTTTCAAAAACATCATTATTTCTATCTTACCTACTGTTGAGACATCTGAGCTTATAGCTATTAAAGCTTTTGTGACAATAAAAAAAAAATCGAGAGAAACACATTTTAAGTAAAAAAGAAAAATGTTCACAGAGCTCTTTCTCTACAATTATACATTGAAATTTATTAATTAAATAAATAAACTAGGATTAAATGGTTCGAGTTTTCTTAAAGAGAGCCGTAGCATTTTTCCGTTTAAGATAAAGAAAAACATTTCATTGCATCGATAAAAATCTACTATAAGATTGTATATTTGAAAACTTACCATTTTCATGAAATATAAAAATTATTAAAAAAGGTATTAAAATTACAAAATAATAAAATTGATGAATAAAATATTATCTTGATACTGCATAACACTGTCCCAAATTCTTGACAGAAATCTTGTTTCTTGTTATTCGGATTTGAATAATTAATTTGTAGTGTTTCTAGAAGTGGTATTTTTGCCACCAAATTGAGGTAAATATCAAGTAAATGGAGTCTACTTATTTACGGTCACCCTACCATAAGCCACCATTACCATTAGCTACCTGGTAACTTAAGTTAGTGATGTCGAGGCTTATGGTGATGATAGCTCAGTAGTAGACGCTGAATACTCCGATGGTCGAGGATTCGAATCCTATAATGAACTTGAGCTTTCAGTGATAGAAATTCGTGACAAAACTATAGCCGGGTGGTAGGGTGCTTTGGAGCACCGGCTTGGCTGGCTACCACCCTCAAGTAAAATCCTGTAGGTGTGTTCTAGCAGCTGCACTTGAGAGCCTTATCCTAGGATGTGTGTGCTTTGTTGCGCCATGATGCATGGTAGATTTAAGACTATGATAACTCAGTGGTAGTGACATTCGAATGCACTTAAGAGCCTATTCTCTTCTAGGTTTTGTGTAGGTACTTATATCTTTTGGCCACATCATCATGATGAGGTTGTGGTAAAACAGGTGCTGCTTGTGGGGGCTGGTCTATCCATTTATTTACTATGTTACTCATAATTTTGATACTTTTTCCTTTTTGTCATATACACACAAGTATTGTCAGTGAGACTAAATCAATAATTTTATGAAATAAACCCGAGTTGGTTTTGAAAAGAGTAATTAATTGCTGAGTTTCTTGCCGGCTCTTCTCAGTGAATGCAACCTTCCTAACCGAGCGTTAGAGTCAGACTAATCATAACTGCTTGTAAAGGTAAAAATATTTTCATTTCATTTTCATTTCGACAGGCATAGTAAAAAAAAGTCCTCTTCTCCTGCGACCATCTGTCGTTTACGTTTACCCTTCAAGATTTCCACTATTGACTATTTAAAATATGAACTTAACACAATACTTTTAATAGCACCAAAGGTTCTTTATAATGAGCTTTTTCTATTATTTATTACTGTAAAGTTTATGACCTTAGTAAATGGTCTTTAACTCAAATTACAAAATTGAATTGCGCAAACGCATTGAGTAATATAATTAGTATTTTAATAGGAATTCTTAAGGTTCAAGAGGAGTGGAGTAAAAAATAAATATTAACATGGCATTTTTTGCTTGCACTGTCTGAATCATTATGCATCGCTAATGTGATTTAAGATGAATATAAGTTTTGTTTGTGGCTTCTCTTGTGGTTTTCAGGACGTTCTTTAAAAAAATAAAATTATGCAGCTTTTTTTAAATGGTACAAGTAAAAACCATCTCAAAATGTTAACCAGGGTTATCTACATAAGTTTATATATCTAATTTGATTTTAGTTTATATTTTTGATGAACTACTGAAAAATTAAGGGACCATTTATATTTTTTTTTACTCTGAGAGCCAAGTTCATTTAAAATAAAGATACTTTCCGAAAAATTGTTTTTTATGTTTGTTGTAGGTTGTTTTTATGTATTTTTTTATGTTTGAAAATCCATAATATACGGCCGTTAAACCACAATTTTATCCAATTTAGGACGTCTATAAACAAGCAATATCTTTAAACTTAAGTCCTAACAAAAATCAAAAGAAATCCCGCCAAAGAATAAGGAAGTAATTCGCCATAGACGCGTGAATGGGCATAAATATGAAATGCCTTCAAAGCAATATTTACATAGAGCTCTAAGGCTGCATGCACGAGTGGTATTCACGGCTTGTTTTGCGCGTTCGGAATGTGTTTGCAGCCAATGAAGAATGTATTCGACGTAAAAACTTAGTGTCAGTTCGGTACGGCTAAGCGTGGGGTAGTTGCTCTACTTGAGGCTATTGTTGTCAAGTATAGATTTGAAAGTGAGATCCAACTCGACTTATAGTAGAAAAAAAAGAAAGAAAAACATTTATTCAACAAATACACAATAGAATAAGTACATACTAAGCTTTGGTTGGCCAGCCAATGAAGTGCATTGAGGACCATTGGGATGTGGAATGAGCTCATTACGCTTTTCGCTCAGCGCTACGATATGGGGTTCTTCAAAAAGGGCGTAAAAAGAGCTCTTCAAGGTCGGCAACACATTGGCAATCCCTTTGGTATTGTAAATATCCATAGGTTGCGATCTTCCAACCACCTTCTTACCATCAGTCGTCTGCCTACTTGTCAACCTACTGACAAAAATAACAAATGTTTAATGATCATTACAATTTTATTTGTTACATTCTATACCTACCTTTATCCTGAAAAGGTATTCAAATTTTCCATCTTTCTTCTATTTAACCGACTTTTAAAAAAAAGTAGGAGGTTTTCAATTCGGTTGTATTTTTTTTTTAGAACATAAATAAAATCAATAATAATTTTAAAAGATAGTGTAGAGCATAATTCAAACTGTAACACATTGAACTCGCATCGCGTCAATTTTCTTAACACCATTAACAGCGCCCGCGCATGTTTTTGTCATAGAAAAATGCGTCTTATTACATTACGGCAATCGTGCGTCTTGCAGGTTTTGCGCACATTTGGACGTCTCGATCGCTCACAGATGTCGTGTAGAGGTTTTCACGACCGTAACTTTTGAATTAACCGGCAGAGGGCGTTTCATGAACCTGGGAGTACTATTACTGTATTAATGTGGATACAAGGCTTTTCCAGTGTGGTGTGGTCTTTTAGCTCCTGGTTTTAACAGACAATTAGGTGAAGTAGCGTCCCAGAAAAATAGATTAGCGATGGTGCTGTCTATCTTACATCATTTAAACTTAATTTTGATAAGTCTTATTACCTTCTAGCTTTATACCTTTTATATAAAAACCTATTTGCATTTAAAGCCGATGACAAGTTAGTGGTAGCGCCTCGGATACCCGTGGCGAAGGTTCGAATCCTACAATGAGCTTAGGTATTTTGTAGTACCCGCCTGGCTGGTTACCACCGTCAAGTTGAAATCTGTCACCAAGCAACTACTGATGTTTTTTGGCAGTAACATTTGATGACCTGTTCCTTTTAGATTTAATGTGTTTACCACCTTCGGCTACATCATCACTTACCATAGTGAGATGATGGTCAAACATGTTCAAAACACAATATCAGATTAAATTTTACAAAAAAATCTTAGGCAGGCTTCCCTACGATGTGTTCTTTCATCAGAAAAATTGGTCAATAAGGATCAGTCAATTGAACCTACACTCTTATAACCGTAGGTGTTCTATTAATTTTTGTGTCCTCACGATACAGGTCTGTCAAAGTTGGAAACCGTTGAAAATCATCAGTTGTTCCAGGTTTCAAATATTCCATGCAAAACTGGTGATTGGTTAAAGTTAAGCATAAAGTTCAGTTCAGTTTGAACTAGACTGTAACTAGATACATTGTACATGTTAATGTTAACCGTATCATTTTGCAGCAACTTAACCGTCATTTTAATATCCGATTTACATATCGTAATATGACAATCCTAGACCTATTTTATATAGTGATTTAATGATGGAAATTATATGAATGAGCCTAAAGATTTTATCAATTTGCCACAACTCTTATTTTGGTATAAACCACATTTTTTTTTATTCTAATATATTTTTTTCTAATTTCAGTACCGTGTCACGTTTAAGACTAAATTGAATCAATATTCTATAATATACTAGCTGTCCCCAGCGGTTTCACTCGCGTAGCGGTTTAAAAAATTGATAGTAGCCGATACTCAGACCTACCCGTTAAGCACACAAAATTTCATAAAAATGGGTCGAGCCGTTTCGGAGGAGTATGGTAACTAACATTGTGACACGAGAATTTTATATATAAGAGATTTAACGTTTATAAGTCAATCAATGTATATCGGAGAGGATTTTTGGATAGTTGATCAACGACCGAAGCGTATTGTCAGAGAACTACTGCTCACTTAGCTAGAGCTTATGAGCGAGAGCTTAAATTTTTTATTCTATAGCAGTTTTTGTAAAAAAAATGTACCTACATACTGGATAAATATTTCGAGATGGTATATATTTGAAGCCTATACAAGGATAGTACTTCTAACATAGGCTTTGACCACCCATCCACCATATATTATATTATAGTATACTAAAGTTTCACTAGTACTATAATAGAATAATAATATCTAAGTACCTAAGAAAAAATAACTACTACCTAGTTTGTAAAAATTATTAGCGAATAAAATTTTCCACTTACATAAAACTTTATGTTGTAGTTTATAAAATCAAATAAGGCAATCAATAAAACGGCACAATATTATACATTATAATAAACGTACAGAAATAAACTATCCCTATAATTATAGCATTATAATACAATATATTGCGCTGGCAGCGATGATTTCTAACATTTGCCGTGTCCTAGAAACGAATCTACACCCACAGACACCGCCATTTCTTTCTATACCTAATACTGCTATATCTAGCTAAAATTCGTAGCAAAAGTATAAGAACGTATCTTTTAATAACTTTGACATTTCTCACATATAATTTTATAAAGTAATGTAAACTCTATCTTCAAAATGATAAGGTTATTTTTTCTTTAATGATTAGGGTTGTTATGTTGTTTTATGTTGTGACATTACTACGGCAGTGCAGGCCATTGCACGATGCATACAACTAAGTAGAGCTGCGACTTCACTGCTAAGTGCTATTAGGGATGGGCGATGGCTGCTTTTTATTATAACGTTATAATATTATAGTTGTAGAAAGTACCTTTGTCTGCAAAAAAAAATACTTAATTACTTACTTACTTAATCATGAAGCTAAAAAATGCATTTAAAGAATAAATATATTTATCTGCTAAGGAAAAATTATGTAAAATAAGTATTTTATACATGATGTTTATTTCTTTATTCATCTTCAAAAGGTTCACTGTCAATCAACATTATTTACACTATGATTAAGTATTTTTATTGAAAAACTTTTAAAATGATTGACCAGATCAAAATCAATTCACTCTTATCAACCTAGTTGATGTACGAATTAGCAGATTATTACAAAAAATATTGCAAGCTTATGAGAGGTTCTTGTTACAATCATAATAGTTCACCATTTGTTTTCCATATGCTGCAAAGAGCCTAAGATTTGAATCGAGAAACCGTTATGACAATGCAGTGGGTATGAGGTTCAATGGATGAAGATAAAGAAATTGGGTAGCGCCCCCGTTCAATAATATTAATATATATTTCCATGATATATCATAAATAGCATATAACGTTTAAAAGAGCAGTTAAAATTGATAGCAGTCGCACGCGCTGGTTACGTAGACAGTGCCTGTAAGCGCTCAATATAAGCTAAAACATATTATTATATGCAAGACGTTTCTTGTACTACGCTAAAACTAGGGTTGGTGCGAGATTGTTCACTCGATACAATGTTGTGGTAATAAACATCGATTATAAAGATGAGATTTTCTAATTTATGATTCACCTTACTTTGTTTATACCGTTTTATGTATAGGCAAAAGTTGTTAAAATGTAATTGAACGATGAAAATATTTTGCTTTTCTTTAAATATGTCTTTCTAATTGAAACCAACAATCCACAGTCAAGTGATAGGTCTAGCTTCAATCTAAATGATTGACCAATTAGATTTAATTAGTATTTATCATTCTGCACCAAGCATGCACTATACGAGCGGTTGGCAAGCCTAAACAAGGACTTATAGATGAATTTCTAAAAAGTTTGATTCTTGTAGAAGAATAACATAATTAATTTTGTTTCAAAGAAGTAACATAATTATTTTCTAAATCTCTTCGACCAAAGATACAATAGAAATTCCTTTCAAGTGCTTAAGGTAAACCTTTGTATACAAAGAGCTAGGTAAGAGCTAGGTTCTAACTTCCTAGCGCAGCCCTACGCCCCGCAGGCAAATATGAACGAATGTAAGTTGACTTAGAATAAGTATGTTCTGCAATCGAGAGTCGGCCAGTGTTAGATCATAATGTGTTGAAAGAGCATGTGCGCGCAACACTATACATCGGGCAACAATGAAAACGTAACGAATAGTTTTACTAAAATATTGAATTAAGAACACGGCCAGTTCGCAAAATATCGATGTGCACGCGCGGTTATCGATTTTTTTTCGAGCGGCGGGCGCGCCGCACTGCCGTTCGATTTTCAAAAATGTGACTGTCAACCTCTTTAGTCAATTCTATTTTCGGAACTGTGAAAAAAGAAAAAATAAACGTCATCTTTCGAGTCAGAACTTCAATTTGAATTAAAAATAACAACGTTTTCGTTCTTCCGTGAAATTGAAAAAAAAAGTTGCGTAACTAGGAAATAAAAAGTGTGTGCAGATTTTTACTGTTAAGATTTGGCGGGTTATCGATTAACGCGGAAAATCACAACGAAAATCAATAAAAACTATTTAATCAGAGACTTATTTTACTAGGTTATAATAATGTGACAGAAGAATTGGACATTTTTACTTAGTGTTGGATAAAGGTCAGTTTTTTTTTGTTTTGTTTTCGAAACTTTGGAACGGATAACTGTTATTTTATACGTTGAAATTTAATGTAATTCATGTAAAAAGCGTGAAATAAAATATTTGATTAAATCCATTATTTATCAATATAGTTAAAATCTTCTTATATTTTAATTTTAATTAAATACTATTATGAACTAAAAAAAAGATATCTAAGTGCTGCATTTTATTTTTCTTTTTTTTTATCACAAGTTACATCTTATAACCTTATTAATACTATAATAAAAGTAAGTTTGAATGACTTTGCTAAGTTTCTTCAGTAATTTTGTTAGAATTTAAATGCAAAATGTAGGGTTAAATTAATTTAAGTTTACAATAAAAAAAATTTGGAAAAAAGTTTAAAATATATTTTTAACTTAGCGACGTACTTTATAAAATATCTGCATCTTTTCCTTTCACTCGATAAAATAAAGCCCATTCGAAGCGCCATGCGCCAGGCCAAGCATTAATAGCATTAATTCGTTTCGTAGATCAGCATGTTCTCAGACAGACAGACAATAAAAAATCTCGTTGCATTAAGTATTTTACAATTCCTAAATCAGTAACACTCCATTTTTCTTAAAAAAAAAACAGACACGTTGGTTCTATAGATAAATGAATATTGTACACTAGCTTGCCGCACCGCGGTTACACCCGCGTACCCTATTTTACCCCCTTAGGGGTTGAATTGAAAATCCGGCCTAATTCCGTGTCAACATTTTGGAACCTCTGTTCAAAATTTCAGCTTTCAAGGTCCAAGGGTTTGGGCTGGGCGTGGATGAGTCCGTCAGTGTGTGAGTCAGAGCTTTTATCTTCATTTATAACTAGCTGTTCCCGGCGGTTTCACCCGCATTCCCGGGATAAAAAGTAGCTTATAACCTTCCTCAAGAGTTGGGCTATCAAATACAAAAAAAAAACCGACTGGTAGTTCCAGAGATTAGCCCCTTTAAACAAACAAATAAACTCTACTCCTTTATTATATAGCATAGTTTATGTAGATTTTAAATAAACTAACTAAATTTTTTTTTTAATAAAACATACAACCATCTTAATTATAAAATATCCGCAGACAAGTCACCCAATAAGCTGGCAGCAGTTCCTCGTTGATTTGCGAGCCTGATACTTGTCAACCACAAGCTTTTTGGTCACCTGCTGTAGCAATAAGGCATCTAAGTATGACCTGTTATAGACACTAAAGTAATAAATAAACTTTACAAAGAAAAAACTAGGGATTTCAAAAACAATACTGAAAAAGAATAAGAATATTTAAATTATTTAAAACTAGCTTTTCCGAGCGATTTCACCCGCGTTTCTAGGATTAAATATACCCTATGTTACTCGGTAAAAATGTAGCTTTCGAACGGTGAAAGAATTTTTAAAATCAGTTTAGCAGTTTTTGAGTTAAACCGTAACAAACAAACAAATCTTTTCTCTTTATTGGTTTAGATGATAGCATACAGTACATAATATTTTAATGTAAGAATTAAAAGTAAGTACAATAAGTAATTTTAGTGTATGAAGCTTATATCTTTAGTATCAGATTTAATACACATTATTAACCAATAAGTACCTACTTAGGAGACTTCTAAAACATGTCACAAATCTCTATGAAGATCTATGAAATTTATAAATGCGTTTGAAGTTCCATTGTCGTTATGCGACTCAATTAATCTGAGCTTTAGTCAGGTTTTTCATTGAACTCTTATAAATAGAAATCCGCAGTTAAATTTTAACAACAGTTATTATTATCCGAATAACTTAATTTGACAACGAATAACGGCAAATGTTTGGATTGAATTATATATCCATTTTGTAGAAATAAATGTTTTTTTCTCAATCTTTAAAAACATTAATGTGATAGTTTGTGTGACTGTTTGCAATACAAGCACGCCGAAATAGCTAAACGGATTAAAATGATATTTGGCACATAAATAGATCTTATTCTGGTGTAAAATATATTTTTTTATACTAGAAGGTTCCTTCATATTACCCGCATTCCATTATAAATACAAAGTCAAAACTTAGTAAAAATACATTTGAACTTACTAATAATTAATTCACACCAAACACGAATATTAGCGAAAGAGTACCTTTAGTAGCTTCAATTCAATTAATCGTCCTTTATGGTCAGTGCAGTGGCCAAAAAGCTCATTTAATATATATAAAAGAAAACTCATATTCATTATTAAGTTAGCAAAAAATCCTCATATTCCATAGAAAACTAAAACGGGACTTTGCGGAAACATCACTGCCTTTAGTCTGTAACACAATGGATGCTCGTTAAACGCAGAATCCGCAGATATGCAGTATAGTGCTTCATTTGTTCTGTTTAACAGGTTGTCATTGGCAACGTAGGCTTAACATGCGGCTTCTTTTAACCTTTATAAAAGGAAAGAAAAGAACTTCGCAAATACAGTAGTTGTTTCTTTTATTTAGAATGACTGAAGCCTATGTTCAGATGTAGTTAAGGTTGAAATTATGGTGATAAATCAAGTATGAACTATGGTCTACCGTCCTGCGGTTTCACCCGTGTTCTCGAGATAAAAAGTAGCTAATGTCCTTCTCTATGCCATAGGCTAGCTGTGTCCTAAATTTAATTACGATTGGTTGTGCCATAGTTGCGTCAAGAGGTTATAAACAAACATACTGTGGAATTTATAATATAAAAATAGTCTCTGTAAAATTATTCACGGTGGAAGTACCCGCCATCCATCCTCAAGGTGAAAAGCTGTCGCCAGACACCTACCGGTGTATTGTAGCATCTGCAATTCAGAGCCAGTTTCTTCCAGGCTGTATGTGATTACCACCTTCAGCCATATACCGCGTATAATGATCAATCCAAGTACAAAAAAGGATCCCTGAAAAATATCGCATGAAAAAAAAAACAGGCAAACAATAAGAATATAAAAATAATGAGAAAAAAAGAAATAAAAAAACAGTCAACAATTTATCTCCGGTCGTAAAATACGACAATCATAGATTTTTCCTCAAGTTTCCACACTAAAAGTGAATATAAATGGAAAAATTTAACGGCATTACGAAACTGACTGTAATGTTAATACTAGGGTTGTCAAATACCTTATGTGGAAATTGTGAACGTGAAAAAAAATAAGATATAAAAAAAATGATATTTTTTAATGTCTCTTAGTTATTTTATCAGATTTTGAGTTAGTGCCAATTTTTATAATCTCCGTCGGCGTGTTAAACTTCTTTCTCCATAGTAAAATATTTACATGTTTCAAAAAACGTTATGAGGTAACCATAAGGTGGTAGGGTACTTTGTAGTACTTGTCTGGCTGGCTACCACCCTATCGCCAAACATCTACTGGTTTGTTCCGGCAGTTGCACTAGAGAGTCAGTTCCTTCTAGATTTATCACTTTCGGCCTTGTCATCATTTTATTATACCGTGCGTAGTATAGAAAGCTCTTACGATATCATCAACTACAAGCTCTTCACTGATAAACTTGAGAGTCGTACTAATAGTAATATCCTGGGAAATTCTTCACACGTGGCCATTTAATCCTGAACTAAGCATACCTTGTACTATTGAAACCAGATAACTGATGAATTACATAATAATATACTGCTTTTAAATAATTACACCCAGACCAAGGACAAGCAGACATTCATGCACACAAATGTCTGTCCTGGGACGGTTTCGCCATTCTCAGAGATGATGTAGCCGAAGATGATCAGCACACAAAGCCTACACTTGCACAGCAGTTACTTAATTTTTTTATAAGCTATTTATGTATATTTTTACAGTAACCTTACTTTACTTATAAGATACACACACATAGATAGATAGGTATGCACACACGCATACATTACGTAACGCCATTTTAAAGGCAATATGCTGTTTCGTGTACGTAGTGCGCATACGCTGCCTTGCTGTGCATCTCCATTGATTAAATGACGGATGGGACTTCATGATTTTTTTTATAAGTTTTGATTACATTTTTGAATAAAAAATCTAGTGGGTAGGTACCTAGTTGAAAAGATTTAAAGTAATGCATTATATTTTCAGTCATATTTAAAATTAAATATATGAATTTTACTTTAGATTCTTATTTAAATCATAAAATTTATTAATTCTCGTGTTTTTTTTTTGTAAAATAATTTTTTTATTATTTAAAATAGACCTGATAATACAGTGGACACACACAAAAGTGGATTGACTAGCTCAATTTATATACAAATTAACATAAATTTCAATAAAACAACCGTCTCATACATACATACATAGTTAGAAAAATGTAGATAGATACATAATGTTACCGGGAATTGAACCGAGATTTCTTGATAAAAATAGTCGAGTTTTAATCGCTGATCCTGTTAGGAACAGGAAGACCGAGTTTTTAAAAATCTAGAACTGGTAAATTGCATGCTTGTGCATGTCATATACGTCTAAATATGAAAGAAATAAAGAAATGATATTTATATAGAAAATACAGATAACAAATTCTATTCTACAAATATCACGAATATAATAGTTTAGGTATGTATAGCTATGTAGGTTCAAGTCTTGGAATGAGCATGAATTACAAAATCTATCATCAAACAGTTATCAGTGTGAGCACTTGAGAGTCAGTTCCATTACTAAAATACAGGCAAAGCACAGAGTGAAAACTAGTCTATAAAGATTTAAAAATGCAAATGGCCCACACAGTGGCTGCATCGCTAAAGAACGATTTAAAACATATAGTTAAGCGATACAAGTTGCCGCAGATAGCTGCGCGGGCGCACCGATATTTTTCAAAGCAGACTCGGAGTAGTGAATAAACTAGAGACCATAAATATTCTAATGTATAAATTTCAACAAAAGACTAAATAAGTTTAATTTGGGAGCAACACAATCGCAATTAATATATTATTATGCTTAAGTCAGATTTCATGGTATTATGAAGCAACAGTGGGCGCAATATGTCGCTCTATATGTCCACTAGTGTCTCTATAGCTTTAAAATCAACACAAAATGGATTTTAAAATTAGTTTTCTCAAGCATAACCTTAACCTTGAGATTATTTAATGATTACATTCTTGGCTTTATTTTCCTACTGAGTTTTATACCGAACAGATTTTATTTTTATTTTTGCAGATTATTTTTATGCTTTAAAACTTTACTATAGAGTTGTTAACATCCTCTGGTTTATTCTTTACTCTATGGCTAACTGTAATACTCGATTCGATCAAAGGATAGATAGGTATCGGGTAACAGTAATACTTGAACGATAGGTACTACGTTACTTTTGAATAGATAAAAAGAAAAGGATGGTTTTATACTGTAAGCGTTTACTGCGCTATAAAAAGCGATCAATGATTTCTGAAGCCAGAATCTACATATTCGTAGAATAGCTGTATTCTAAATAGATAGATAGACAAATAACACTTTTACATCATATATTAAAGGACGGCCTTAATATGAAAAGATATATCTATCAGAAAACCAATGGTTGGAGCAAAATTAAAGAAACATTCAATATTTTGGAAAATCTTTTATATCAATTTCACTCTCTTATTTAGAAATTTTATTGTTAATTTTTGTTTAATGTAAACCATTTTCTTAGACAGTAGTCTTAGATAGGCTTACATAGGACTTATATACAAAGTAGAATCAATATAGGCTGTACGCTTGCGACCAACTAAAACTATGGATAAAAATACTCAAGATAACGATATAATAAAACAGTTTGTTGACGAAATGTTTATCGTGTGCTGATGTACGCTTATTTTTGGACGTACCTTTTTCCATATATTGGAGAAATTAACTTACTAACACCAGATGTAAATGTGTATATATATTTGTGTCGATGTTTGAAACTTAGTTACATGGCAATGGCTAAAATAATTCAGTTATAATTTGACACAGATAGATCATATTACTATCCTGGAATAAAACAGTATATTTTTAATCGTGGGTTAAAGTGATACTCCATTCAAGATTTTGACAGTTACCATCGCTTAACTATAGTATCGCATCGCTCCTAGTATACACGACGCTATGATATATTGGAACTCTTCCAACAAAATCTGTTTAACATGTAAAACATTTGTATGGAACATTTACATGATTTCTATGTTCTTTAGAAAAGTGGAAGCTGTTATATAAAACGTGAGTTTCCTACTTTTCTATTTTAATTTACATAACAATCATCATGTGACAATCATTGTTAAAAGAAAGCAGTATATAAGACAAGTCTTTGTCCAGTACCCACCTGGCTGGCTATCACCCTCAAGTTGATATCTTTCTCCATATACCTATCAATTTATTCGTGAGTCAATTGACTTACTGATTTTCGACACAAACGTAATATTTCCCTGTATACAGAAAGTAGATTCAAATACCAACTGTTACAAGCAGCACCTGCATACAAAAGTATGACACGTGTGGTAGCCACCATCCACTTTTCTAAGTATATTAGAGGGTAGAATTTGTCACATGGAGCCACTGAAATCTTAATGGTCAGACGTTAATAGTAAGAAATACTGTGGATAAAACTGCAGATATTTACTCAGGTAGAGTCCACAATTGTTTTTACAATGTATTCCAAAAATGATGATTAATTCGTTGTAAATACAGCGATAGTTTACAAACTAGACTATAGTCATGCCTATTGTGTAGTTTTTCCAGAAATCCATGCTTTACCGTAATATTATCAAAACACTGGCCATTGTTCTACGCATTCTGTTTTTGAAATTATAATAAAAATGATTCGAAGATGATTGTCATGCGATAGTGAGCTTTATAAGTAGCCAAATAAAGTACCTTAACATATCATTGAGCAAATATTACCACAGTTGAACAAAGGTTTTTATTATCGTCAGTAGGCGGGAAAGAGTCGCTGGATGAAGCTGGTCCCAACAAGATCTATGGCGGGGGCAGCCATCACTAAACAATGATGATCACGTCCTTATTTCGCATTAGATTAATTAAAAAGGAATCCAATAACAATCTCCCATTACCTTAAGGCTCCAGTCTCCCTAAAATCAGTGTTCTTGCGGAATTTATCAGAAAAGAAATATTGTTTTTTAGTCATCAGAAAAGCAATAAATGAAATATATTTTACGTTATTTTAAAGTGTGAGATTTGAAGTTTCCAATACATATTTTATTTTTTAATTTGACGCCACTTTTATTAGCTTTGTGAGGCTTTAAACATACCTCTATTTACGTTCCACGCGTAGAGGGTCTCATTCATGCACACGTTACGAAAAAAATATAACAAAAACAAGAAATGTATTCAGATTACATTTGTCGGCAAATCCTCTACAATAATCTTATCTAGTTACTTTTTTTCCAAATTGTCTCAATTTCTTATTTAAATTGCTTTAAAAAGTTATAAATTTCTGAATTTGACCCTTGCAACATATATTTTTTTCTATTACAAAGTAATGGTTTAGAGAAACCACACTTTAACCACTCCGAAAGCAACTACTTATCTGTCGAATAAAAAATATATGCATTCAAAAAATCATTTGAAATAAATTTACCGAGACTAAAGATATAACACAACGAACGCTGTCAATTCCCAGCGAAATTGAATGGAATTTTGATGCATTTTATGTTTTATTTGTTTAGTTTCGGTAAATTTAGTTCAAATGATTTTTTGAATGCATATATTTTTTATTCGACAGATAAGTAGTTGCTTTCGGAGTGGTTAAAGTGTGGTTTCTCTAAACCATTACTTTGTAATAGAAAAAAATATATGTTGCAAGGGTCAAATTCAGAAATTTATAACTTTTTAAAGCAATTTAAATAAGAAATTGAGACAATTTGGAAAAAAAGTAACTAGATAAGATTATTGTAGAGGATTTGCCGACAAATGTAATCTGAATACATTTCTTGTTTTTGTTATATTTTTTTCGTAGCGTGTGCATGAATGAGACCCTCTACGCGTGGAACGTAAATAGAGGTATGTTTAAAGCCTCACAAAGCTAATAAAAGTGGCGTCAAATTAAAAAATAAAATATGTATTGGAAACTTCAAATCTCACACTTTAAAATAACGTAAAATATATTTCATTTATTGCTTTTCTGATGACTAAAAAACAATATTTCTTTTCTGATAAATTCCGCAAGAACACTGATTTTAGGGAGACTGGAGCCTTAAGTTTGTTTTCATACCTAAACTCTGTCTAAACAATTATACATTCGAACAATGTATAACAGCTGTCAAAAATGTTCAAACGATTATAGCCTTTACAAACATGCTGTCAAAAGCGTTTGATTGATGCTGAAAAGTGCGGGGCTGCTATTGGCAAATCAATTTTATTATTTGTTTATGCATGAAGAAAATAACAAACAATTTTTTTCTAATGTTCGGATTTTTTTAATAAACTTATTCAAGAATACTTACAAAAAAACAAAATATTTGTATATTTTTTTAATAAATCAGTTATCCATGTTATTCAAAAATCTAATATTATTATTTGAAGAACATTTCTAAATTATAAATTAAACATAATATATAAATTCAATTTTCGCATGTATGTGTGTGTGTGTGTGTTTATGTGTGTAGAGTTTTCGCGATATGCACACTGCGGGATGCATCGTATAAACCAATGTTTGGCCGCCGTGCCAAAAAACACAAAGGAATTGTATAGGAACCTTGAGTCTTGGTACTTGAGCTTTTTTATTTTATCTTCGGAAGTGATGGGAAGAAACAAAAAGAAAATTATGGAAATAGTAATAAAAAAAATTACAACGCCTGGACATTGGATTTCTTGGTTTCCTGCTATACAAGTGCTACTTAGATTTATTGATGAAAAAAAAAAACAAAACTAAAATACAATTTATAGTCATAAATTCTATGTAGCACCTTAAACATACTAAAATTAATGTCCATAAATCATACATATAAGTTTTACCCAATAAACGAGTGATAGACTCCTGCGCATAAAAAGTAAGAATCAAACAAACATGTACCAACGCAATCGACTACAAACAAGTTAACAAATGACAAATTGCGATTTAAAAGCTGCATAACTGAGAAATCTTATTATGAATTTATATTTATTAAAAAGGCTGTAAACCAGTTTCTTTATGCTGGCAGGATTTTAAAATAAATAAAATTAACATAAATAGTAGCTTTAGTCATTCCAAGTTTTTTTTTAAATCAATGTGGCCATTTTATATTTATGCAATTGTTATTGAATTTTAATTATTAACTTAAATTGTAAGGATATTTTTATTGGAAAGCCTGTCTATTTATTTACTATACTTAAATGTGGTGGAAAATAAAAATATCTTGCAGAACTACATTACATTAATGAGTTAATTTTGTACATAATATAGGAGAGAGTTTATAATAAATAGCTGACAATAACTAAAAATAATTTAAAAATCTGTAAATCTTAACAAATATTATAATATATAATAAGGGTTTTTACATTCATATTTTTCTCATAAAGAAGTAATTTTCATAAGCATAGCATAAAGATAAACATGTAAATAAAAGACATAAAAATAGTCGTCATGACCTAAAAAGTATCAAGATGTCTCGCGCGCACTATGAAAGGGATAAAAACTGAGTAATACAAAAATAGAACGGTGAAAAATGAACATTACCGTATATTTTGAAACTGTGTCCGCGCCGCTGCCAACTACCAATCACCGATGTGACGTGTATGTGTGCGTGGCCTTAGATATATATTTTTTTCATCATCTTGCAATAGGTACCTATGTGCTGTTAGTAATTACCTAGTATGTAATTGTGTTCTTTGTTTTTTATGGGTGATGATGTATTTATTTTTAGAGATAGGTAGGTACATGAAAAGATCTAACTTTATTCCACTCAATTTTTTTATAATTCATAATTTTATCCCATTTTTGCTTTAAAAAAGAATTCAATTATTTAGAGAGCATATTTTCCCATAGTAATATGCATTGATCCTTACCCGTCTTCTCACTAGAATTTTCTTTTATCAAAGTTTACTATTGCACTAGATCCAAATTGCAGGGTCATCAGGCTTCCTTATCAATAAGGAGGATTAAGGTGTGCTATGTGGCGTCAGTGTGGATGCTTATGAATTTATGTCTTCTGGCATGTAGTTTCCTACTGAAGTTTTCCTTTACCGTAGCCGTAGCAGCCAGTGATATGACCTCCACTAAACCACCACAGCTTACCTGATATCTAAATAAAGTCAAAACTTTTATACTAAATAATAATGAATCCTCAGATCCGTACCAATGAAACACATTCAATTGATACCAAAGACTTTGTGAATGAAAGTCTTGCTGTAACCGGGTTTTTTGTCGCCCAAAACATTTTTTCTCGCCAATCAAAACCAAACACCTCGAATCCGCGCCAAGTGCAGTAGGTGCAATACAAAAATACCGGCTAAAATTCAAGGTTGAAATCTGTTAAAAATAACGCTTGTGCATTCCCGATGCGTCCCGCACAAATGTATAATGTATCAACTGGATTTATTTTATAAAGGCGTTTTGAAACGTCACAGGGTAGAAGAGATTAATAGAGAACATGTGGAGAAGACAAAGGCGTTCTAACAATTTTTCATAGAGTTCACCTATACTGTTGACATAATGACGCTGCCGGCAGAGTTAATGCTTTTTTCAGAGTTAGAGAGATTGCCTTTTTGTCCAACCAATAGAGTGTAATAAGAGTGTAAGAATACTACTACATATTAACAATTAAGTTGCAAAAATATGAAAATGTGGATATAAAGAGAAATGCTCCTATTGTCATTGCAACTAAATTACAGAATTGTTTGACCCAAGATTCGTCAATAAAAATAAATATAGGCTTTAAATATAGGTAATTTTAATATTCAGCCTATAGAGATGTCCACTGTTAATAAGCCTCTCTTACTTTCTCAACGAATAGTCCTGGATCGGCATCAAGCAACTTAAATCGTCATAATTCTAGGACTCATCCATCGTCTATTGGCTCTTTGTATATATGATCTGTTCATTGCCACTTCAGCCTTACCTATTGACCTCTGCGAGCTGTTTGCAAAATCAATACTAGTTTATTTTCATTCGATGGAGGCCCCCTAAATCTTAGCTAATATCAATTCTGCTTTGCCCTTCACCTCAATAATCACCATTGACTTTGCAGTCACTCTAAACGTCATCTTCACCAAACAGATTCATATTTTGACCTTTTAATATAGCATCTACAACCTGCCCACGACACACCTCTAGTATAGACAAGCTAATAGCTATTTAGGATAGTCTGAGAACCACTAGGCGTGTCTAAAGATCTTGCTAACATTTAGAATACTATTCTATGAATCATGTATTTGCTGATTAGGAGGTAAAGTTATAAATAATGTTGAATTTTGTTAGCATTTGATTACCTACACTATACATATATAGCTTTAATTCCGTGGAATAACAATCGGCTTCATTGATGAAGGCAGAATACGAGCAATTTTACTTTAAAAAAATGATAACTGGAAAGTTTAACAGTAATCTGTTGGATTATTGAAAACACGTCCCAATTTACTGAAGACTTTCTATGTAAGTGGCAACTAATAATAAAAAAAAAAAAACAGATGAGTCAATGATAAAAAAAAGTCAGGAGTGGCCTAAAAAGCCACGCCTAGACAAGTGAATAAATTTCAAAAATAGATTGAGCTTCCTGCGATTCCAATTCTAAATTTCTAAATTTAAAAATGGCGGGCGCCCCATCCGGCTGCGCGAGCCGCAAATTTGTACATAAAACTGCATAGCGCGCATTAACCGATCTAAACATTAAAAATAGATCCGCTAGAGTTGGGAACGGTGCACACGGAAGCATTAAATAGGAAAACACTTTATTGCATGTAACATTTATCTTAGATTAAAGTAATTAATTCGTATAAACATTTTCAACAAACTATAGGATTTATAATGTTATTTTGAACATTGTTTGTGCTATTAGGTAAACGTTTTATATCGTTATTACATAATTCACGTCATCATATTCAGCCTAAAGGTATCCATATATGCTCGTCCCCATTATAGTAACAAATCTAAGGATCCATCCGTCAGCACATACGGATATCAAGTCATAGCGAGTTAAATAAAAGTCAATAGACAGGGACATTTAATTTTAACAATGACTTGGGCAGTCGCTACTCGATCTGATAAGATATTTAGGAAAATATATTAATTGATTAGAGAACATAAACGTCAGTTTATAAATCACCTTTTATGTAGAGAAATTGCATTGCTCTGTTTAGAAAATTCTTATGATTAAAACAAAATATTTAACAACAAAAAAATCTTATAGTATTACATAACGTCATTCTAAAATGTTGCATTGCACATTAAATTCTAAAGTGTGTACAGCGCCTAACAAACGCCAGATTGCCTTCTTTCAGCCAGTTAAAATAAACATTGCCGATATTTCGCAGCTCTTTCCAATGCATTCTGTGTTATACATAGTCTTACATACACAGCTGTGCACACGCACTTCATAGCAGTAGATAGATGTTATAGTTGGAATGCATTTTATAGAACATAAACGTTCATGTGACGTTTTTTGTTCAATCAATATTATAAACTTTTTAGTTTTAGCATGTGTTTGTAGCGATGAAAATTAAGATCTATAATATTTAATGTATAACTAATAAACTATAGATAGACGGATAGAGTAAGTAGTGCAGGGTAATGTTCAGGATATTAGAGCGCGTGTTAGCTCACCCATGAGATGTACTGGCAGAACTAAGACCGCGATAGATGTTCCATTAAAGACTGTATCAGGAAAGCATTAGATTTAAGGGTATAAGAAAATCATTAATATATTTTGTGTATCAATATTACATCGTCTTTGAGACCATTAACTTTCCTTTTAATTATTCACAAGATTTCTTTATACAGCGAAAGAATTTCATACATGCTAACATCAGTACCAAATTGCACATTCAAATTGCTTTGACGGTTGTAACTCAAGTTACCTACCTATTTTACAGCAAAATAACTAGCAGATAAGGCTAAATACTAACCGGTATTCTAGCTTCTCCCGGGGGATAAGTCACTATGACCATTAATCTTGGGAGATGCGTAGGAGCAGCTTTGCCGCTAGGATTTTAGCTAATAACTGTATTTCGTTTTGATTTCGGTTTGTTGGTCGTGATTATTTTTTTGTATTATAAATGCCATCGGTTTAATTATTATCTATTATATTTTGTTAGTTTGTTGTATACGTATATTTGTTTTTTTTTTATGATAAGCAGCTTCGAGCGTGTCAAGACATCAAAATTAACAATTTTACGAGTAGACAATGTATTCAAAACGGTTGTAATTATCATTGCCTATTTTCAATTAAAAAAAAATTGCCTACTGTCTCACAAGTAAACTTTTATAGCTCAATGATTCAGTCCAACATCTAGACTTCTATTCAGGCAATTTCAGGTCATCCATCCATAGATCCATATGCTATACCTAAGCTTGCCTTCATGATCCTTCATATTCAGTGGTTTATCTCTACTGGACTGGCTTACTCAATGGATTTCGACTAAAACAGAGAAATGCAGGATGCATGCGGTAGTCTAGTCCACCTGAATGGCCGTAATTTTTAGCATTTCAGTCATAATAAAGTGAAAAATCCAAAACATCCCAGATCAGAGTGTTGCAACATTAAAACATCGACTTTAACTTAAAAACAAAATGGCGTCTAACGCCTAATAATGCTATTGTCTCGAACCGGTAGAATTTTGGTTGCGAAACTTGCGCGGGCGCACGCCTGACTCATTCGATGCTATGTGGTGGGGATGGGGGGGATCTAGGCAGGCTATACCTACGTGTTGTATGCGTAGGTATTGTAGCTAGTGAATGGCGTTTGGTGTGAAGAAAAATGTGGTTACGTCATTCCTGTTAATGTAATTTAGATTTAGGTATAGTTTATAGCAAGTTAGTTGTAGTTTTTTATTAAATAAATATTATATATTTATTTATAAGAAATATAAATTATATTTTAGCAAGATTTCTAATAGTATAAATCATTAAAAAATTATGATTAGATATCTTGGATAATATTTAATCATTTTAAACAGAAACTCATTTACTTCCGAAGATACCGAAATATTTTTTTATAACAGTTTGTAAGAATTACTGGTTTAGTAAAATGTTTTTTTTTTAAATGCACCTTTTATTATCTTCTAAATACAAACTTGCAGATTCTAGTGCGCTATAATAATGTATAGCAACACTATAGTCGAAGTAATGCGATATGTAGAAAAAAACAGGTTGTGTACGAGGCTGGCACGGCCGGGTAGGTCTAACACAGTGTTATTATATTTCTTTTCAACTCGGATATTGCGCATTAAATCATTATAGTATGACTAGATAGGTTTAATGGAAGGTTAAATTATGCTAGTGCACCGGTATTTTAGGTTTACGAAGACAATGTTTAGTTTTTCCCCCGCGATTTCCTTTTAATAAACGTATCCTTAGCTTGTATGAGGTAATTTAGAATAATCTACACTTTCGTATTTATAATTTTAGTTTAGATTAGTTTTTCCCGCGGTTTCATCAACGTTTCTAAGCTAAAAATATGTCTCATTCCATAAATACCAAATTACATTTAAATCCGTACAGTCGTTACGGAGCTGGTTAACAAATATTATAGACACATACATACAAACTTTTGCATATATATAAATTTGTACGATTATTTGGTTATTTTTTCTTTAATTTATTTTAACGTCGTCACACTGAAATAGTCATAATTTTTGCCAATTTCGATAGCATTTTTTAATTATTATTTGAAATCTATCGGTTCCCAACAGTCTGTCAGCGTATCCCCTTTGAATGTCTAAGTTGATGGTTATGCGGAAAATGTTCCTTGCCCGCTGGTCTCCCGAAGCTTCGATGATTGGCACTGTTGATTTTAATATATTTATAAATTTAAAACCTATTTTAAGTATAAAAAAAGATTAATCAGTTCTAATATCTAGGTAATACAACTCCTTATTCAATGTCCACAATTAAGTGCCTATTAGTAAAGCAAGTATTTAGGAAGTAATCCGTCAGAGGTATCATAAAAATAGGTCTCAATCACACTCAGCGATGTGATGGTATGTAGAACGAACCCTTGTAAACTAGTCGACCGGCCGTTTGTTAAGGGGAACACGTTCTTTTCTTTTATTTACATATATTTTTTGCCACCATGCCACGGTGTAGTACTCGCCTGGCTGACTACTGCAACTTGAAAATCAGTCGCCAAACTCCGAGTGTGTTCCGGCAGAGTGAGCCCCAGTTCCTTCTAGATGGTGTGTGCTTACCACCTTCGCCCACATCTTTACAGTCTTTAATGAGATTGTGGTCTGTACTATGAAAAATATATTTGTCAGCAGTCAAATGACACGTGAACGCCTAGACATGGTAAACCGACCAATGGCGGTGCCTTATGAATTTAGCTAAGCCAAATATTATGTACTCCATAGACTGATATTGGTGTTGAACCCACGCTGATAACTATAGCGAAGCAAATGATATCTTCCATATAGTGTTATAGAATTGAAGTTTCAATGATAAGGTAAACGCTTGAAAAATTTGTACATAAAATAAATCTGACTAATTTATAATGAATGATCAACACAGAGCCCAAAACATAGGTTATTGAACCATTTTGAGGTGTTCTAATAACATTTAAACTAAACCACTTATCGAAAAGCTATTGTTTTTTAACTAATAGCCATCGTTAGTAAAAAATACCGGCCAATTGTATATTAGAACATGCGTAGTATATGGTTCCGTAGTCAGTACAATGTGGTGTTAAACCTAAGTCTGAATATAAATTAATGGAAAGTTTAATTAAAAACGATAAGCACATCTCTTTATACTGTCATTGTATATAATACTAAAGTTTTATAGGATCGACTATTACTCGTAAACTAGTAAAACCTACGTAACGGTGATATTTTTACTTTTAAATTCATAAGTATATGCTACTACAGTGAATATTATTAGAAGTTATTATTAGTTCTAGGCTTTGTGTGCTTACCACCTTCGGCCACATCATCACCTACCATAGTGAGATTGTGGTCAAACACAAGCCTATACAAAGTAAAAAAAAAAAAAAGTTGCTGTTTTGCGGGCAGGGTCAGGGGGCTCATCTATTCCTAATTAAGAATTGAAATTTCATAAACGAATCTTTATATAAAAAAAAAAACTACTACCCCATCCGAGGTGATAGCTGACCAAAAAGTATATGATTTCATTTGATAACTTTGTGTGTGTCATAAATGTGAATATGCAAAATATCAGTTTGATATCACTGGTAACTCCGAGTCAAACGACCACGATAGAGAGACGAATGATGAAACTAAGGGTTCTTTGTCTGACTTCGGAACCCTAATAAAGGATGAGCTAGAAATTGGACCAATACTTTTAAAATCGTAGATAGGTACATAAATTATATTATGGAGCGATTGCAGTCAACTTTTTGTCACAAAAGAAATCAAAAATAATAAAAAAAAACGTTTTCTTCGATCAAAAAGTTTCCCCTTAACAAGTACGCTATAAATATGCCGAGAAAAAGCATCAATTAAAAACGATCGAAGGTCTTAAATCAACGGGCCGACAGTTTCATTAGAACACACCCGCGATTTATAGCTCTTATTGCTCCAATAATAAGAGTCATTATTGTGGATATCTTCGGGCTATAAGGAAGATATTATGAGGCAAGTTAACACTAGGGTAACGTGTTGGAGAAATATGCAATATGTGTTTGAAATAAGTACTTAAAATGTACACATAGTAATTTATTTGAGCTGTAGGTATATTTTTTTATTTACATAGATTAATGTTTCAGCTGGCTTATTAAATAGATGGATGGCCGACAGCCTCTGAGTGTTCAGAAACAGTAAAGCTTAAAAAAATCTTTGTTACTCAATTCTTAGAATCAAGGTTCTTAAAGCAGGTCACAAAACTTAATTCTGTTCGCTGCATTGTTATAATTTTGCAGCAATTTATTCAGCTTGTCGTAACAAATACCACTACCATAGTCTTTCCCTATCTGATAAAAAAATGTACATAAACTACAATCCCATTCTTACCAGTATAATAATAGAATTAAATCAAAAATATTAACATCAAACATCTACACTCATAAGTTTAAAACGTATAAAAAAACAAGGAACGCACAAAGTCAAAACAGGAAGAAATTTTCCAAGCTACACGAACGCTCCAAGCGGCAACGCTCCGTACTAAAACGGGAACGACCGCCAACTCTTTCCGCGCGCTTTCTTTCATCTCTCCCTTTCTCGCGTGCCCACGTGCAGCCCTTTTTGGGCGCTAGAAAGGGACGGCGTTATAAAAAAATGGACGAACGCACATGTGCGCGGGAGTTTTGCTCGTCTTATTTTTCGCAGGTCGTTCGCCCTCGGATATATTCGCCGCGGTTTCGTTTTGCGATTTTTTTTTGCTTGGCTATTTTTTAATTTTTTTTCTCTATGTGTGTGTCCGTTGAGATAGGCCGCGTGCGTGGGCTGTAGGATTTATTTTTCACCGATATCCTTCTAATGGTTGCTTTTTCTTTTGTTTTGATACTTATTTACGTATTTATTGTATGTGTTAGTCATAGAGCGTTTGAATTTCTAAAATAAGGTTTTATGACCGAAAGCGGAACTTTTTTATATAAAATTGTTGTAAATGGAAAATTATCGATTTTGAGATTTCTTTAGATGAGTCCTAGATTTGTCAATTATTTGTAAAAAAAAAAAACATCTTATGGTAGAGTCCGGAATTAAATTAATAATATGTTATGCCTAAGTAAAATCTATTAATATTATATTTCTGTATTTTTTTTATCCTTTTGAGCATTTAACTCATAAAGCGTGAAATTACAGATAATTTTAAATGCTTTCCATGCATTTCAAACAAATCAAGTTAAATTATTTACGGAATTTAACCAATACTCAATGAGGCTAATCTTAGGCATAATTTTACCACAAGGAAGCTCCACAAAATCAGTTTAATTAAGCAAGTCAATTAATAATGGAATTTTCTAATCAAAGTGCGCCGTAAAAAGATTTATCTTTAGTGCGCGCGCGCAGCTACAAGACACACTTCGCCGTTAGTGACCTCTAGTGAGGGGTAATTGGACTATCGATATCGATAAAGTTTATCTAAAGTGAACGCCTGATTCGGCCAATTGGATGCCGAATGGCGTGGCGGTTTTTGTCTAACAATTTATTTTTGATGTCGGATCTGGAAATTATTTTAGTTTTCACATGTTGTGTTGGAATTTTGTAGTTTAGATTATACTTTCTAATAAGAAATCTTCTGTACGGTTATAATGATATATTCTGTAAGTTGAATTATAAAATTAAATAGCTTCTGTTGAAACTTTAAAAAATGATCTGCGTATTATGAGTAATATCGATAGAAAGACGGATATACATAATTATTGCAAACTAAATTACATATTTTTAAAACTAAAACCAAAATATAATTTTGATAATCTTTCAACAATACAGATACATTTAATTTCTTGAATATTCTGCATTAATTAGTTGTTATATTATAAAAGTACGCATATATATATATTTTTTAATTACAACATTTAGTATTGTGTTTTGGATTGACTCCGATTTGTAACTTTTTCTCGCTAGACCATGGCTGCATCGATTCATCCAGACATTATTTTTGAATTCCCTGAAATAAAAATAAGAAAATATTGTTAGTATAAAGGATACTTCCATGATATTATTTTTATTTATTTATTATTTATTTATTTATACTCGTAATTCCTAAAATGTATCTAGGTATATAAATAAAAATCGATTGCCGAATGTTTGTAAGCGCATCACTTCAGAACGGCTGCACCTATTTGGCTATTTCTTGTTTTGTTGTGTTTGCAATTGTTAGGACAAGGTTTTTATGAAAGAAAATGTTAAAAAATCGTTGGTCCCTTGGGAATGTGGGTGAAACTTAGGGGTGGAAGCTAGTAAGTAAAAAAAAGGAATAATTGTGTCGATAATATACAAAGTACTTATTTACACAATGCCCCAACACTAGGTGCTCTTTCTAACCGAAGAACAGGGATATAGCCTATTCTCAATACAATTTAACAAACACAAATATTTAGTTTGTTGCGCTAGTCTTGCTCCGCGACGTTGTCTATTAAATTCTGATATTATTCAAATATACATAGAAAAATAAGTTTTTACCAAACACCAAACATGAGAAAAAAAGGCGGCCATATTGTTACAGTGACCTCTACCTCCTTATCTTTAGATGGAGGGAACTTATAAAAAATTATAAAAGACAGGATTTTTTTTTTCGTGTCATTAATTCCACTGGTATTTGCTAATGCACAGTCGACATTAGCCGCTTTATCAGATGGACCTTCTGCCCATTTGTCAGTCATTTGACATTAAAAAAAACATCTTGTTTGACGGTGATTAAATGCAATAGAAACTTACCTGACATTTGCAATGTGTTTAATTTTCAACGTACTTCATAGTAACCCTTTATATAGAGATAAGAGTAGTTTCTGAAACAAAGGAATAGTTTATCTAAGTTTCTTTATTCTACATAGTTTTTAATAATAGAACGTAGTTTTTTAAGATAGGAAGAAATCGGTATATACACTTCTCATGAGAAAAATCGAAACGGTACTGCTACAACACCTCTGAATTTTGGTTTTAAATGAATTTTATGTTTTATTTTTACGTTAAACAAAAAAAAGTAATAATGCCAGATTATTGCGGATATTATAAGGTATTGTTTAACGGATATTAATTTTTTAAATTTAAATAAATTTGTTTCAATATCGTGTTTTTTCAATAGGTATCTTTTCTCCCTTTAAGAAGACATTAGAGCCTGGGGAGGATATACGAGATACTGGATACACTTTGTATAAACTTTTTTGTTTTACGTTTTCGTTTAAAAAAGTTTACAAAAAAAAACCTTGGAAAAAAACATACCTACCTGTTGAAAAAACACGATAGTTAAAGGAATTTAATTTTAATTTGTAACATTACTATTTGTTAAACGATACCTTACTAATACCCGCAATTAACTGGCATTATTACTTTTTTTTGTTGAATGTAAAAAAAAACATAAAACTCATTCAAAACCAAACTTCAGAGGTGTTTCGATTTTTTTGATGAGGAGTGTACATAATCTAATTTATAAAGAAAACTTATAGGACTCAATATAACACCTATTTGAAAAACAAGATGGCGATAGTACTAGTATTTAATTGACCTAAATTTAGATAAAATTATTATTCGTAAGTAACAAAACATCCTATTAATATTATAAACGCGAAAATTTTGTGTGGATGGACTACTGAATGTATTTGGATGAAATTTGAATCCAACCCAAAACAATTTACAATCTTATTACCCTGTTTTAAGATATAAAGTACATTAAAAAGTGACTGAAAAACAAAAACAAATAAATACTCACTCCATAGTTTACACAATTATACACAAATACATAACCAGAAATACTATAACTAAGTATCCAAATAATTTGTACATTATTAGCGAAATAAAACGGTATATATAATTGAGCGTGAAATAACGTATGATGGTAACTGAGCGAGATTGCAGCGGACAATGCGTAGATATAACTAGATTGGTTTTCCAACTAGACACACTGTTTATTAACTACTAACAAATTGTGTTATTCTTAACATTAGGAATGCTTGACTTTACTCGTTTAGATTTTGAAAATGATTTCCAATTATTGTTAATACTGATTCTGATGTTTTTTTTAATTCTCTTAGTTTTTTAGGGACCATGATAATCCTAACTAATATTATAAACTAGCTTCCGCCCCGCGGTTTCACCCGCAGTCCCGAGGGATCTCGTGTTTTCCCGGGATAAAAAGTAGCCTATGTACTATTCTAGACTACAATCTATCTCTGTGGCAAAATTCATCTAGATTCGTTCAGCCGTTCTTGCGTTATTGAGTAACAAACATCCATCCATCCAAACATTCGCATTAGGATGCGAATGTGAGTTTGTTTGTTTGTTACCTTTTCACGCCTAAACCGCTGAACCGATCGCCATGAAATTTGGTACGAAGATAGCCTATAGTATGGAGAGGGACATCGGCTATTTTTTTTCTCGGGTACGCAGGTGAAACCGAGGGGAATAGCTAGTTATACAATAAAACCCTTGCAATGCAACTAACAAACTTATACCTATAACATTAACATTAAATTATCTAATTTTAAAAGTTGTCTTCAAAAGGTACCCAGAATACTGGTAATAATAGTATTTCGATTTAATTAAAATCACAGTTTTTTTTAGAGTTATGTGTAATTTCGAAAGCGTTCGCGTTTAAGTTAGGTATAGTAAGCTTTTAGGTACCTAATTCCAGAGACATGTGAATTTGGTACCTTATTGAATCAAATTGTGAACGTACATAAGTTAAAACCGAATACAGGATAAGTTTTGCTGCATTTCTGGTCTATTACGCATAATTTTTCATATTTTTTTGTTGATCTAATTTTTTTATATTTTTTTCACACTTTTACATCATTATTATTCTTTGATCTCTTCAAGATAATCCATTTTGTGAGTAAAATACAATAACCTAAAACTTGTAAAAAATTATAGAAGTTTCTAGAAAATTCTAATAGGTGAATAAACTAGGCTGAGTTCAGACACAGTGCCGTAACATGCCTAGATAGAAATAGTATTTTATCTGGACCCATACAAAGAAACTCTTATGATTGTAGTACATATAAAACTCATACTTAGTCGACAACGAATGATAACACTCAGTTTATTTATAAGATCTGCCTCATTCATAGTCTGGATCTGTGGAATAATACTAGTTAGGTATTGTGACTTGGTTTGTAATAAATATAAAAAAAATTGATCGTTCTCGTGTTGATCAAAATAGGTTTAGTAAAATATTTAATACATTTTTTTTGGCTTCCAGTTAATTAATATGCAAGAATAATAAGGTAATTATAGTTCAAACTTATGACTTAAGCTTCAGTTAAATATTGAATTAAAGATATGCAGTGAAAAACTTACTAAGTTTGCCTAAAGACTAGAGACCAACATATTTACAAATTTATTTCTCATAGACTTACAACATAGTTATCGAATCAATCCGTTTGGTATCCATGCATAAATCTTGACTATGAATACGACATAAAAGCTTTTTTCTGTGCACCCAGGGCGGGGTTATCGCGGAAAAGTTGAGAATTTTTCAAAATTTTATCTACTACACGTACAAATAGCATGCACACAAATGCAAATAGTGTTGTGACGTGAGCTAGTGAGTCGAGATATAGTAGAGTCGACTGTGCAGGCTATTGAATCGATCGACTCATGAATTTTGATTGCATTAGGTGGCCAAATATAGAATAATATGTTCTATATATTTTTTAATACATTTAAGAGTAGCAGAAAATTATGAATTTGTGATTCTGATACTTCGTAGTCTCTGAGTAAAATTACAATGACAGACAGATGGACAGATGTTTGGCTATGGAATAATAAAAATAGCACTTAAATCGCTTTTTGCAATCACTCCATTTAGAATAGTTCTTATAAGAATGGGTTTTAAAGGTGGTCGATTTAAAATTTATGTAAAATCACAATCTCACCATGGTAAATGATGATGTGGCCGAAGGTGATAAGCACACAAAGCCGGGAAGGTACTGGTTTTTTTTCATGCACCACTGTCGCTCTTGGCTTTTCAACTCGATGCTTGAATTTGGTAGCCAGCCAGGTGGGAACTACATAGTACCCTACCAGCATCCTTATGGTTTTCTCACGATGTTTTCCTTCACCGAAAGCTCAAGATCATTGTATTAGGTATGTTATGAAAATTTAAAACGAGATTGCGTAATCTCGAAGTCAATGTTCTTGATTTGAACTTAAAGACATCTGCGTCCCATCCCTATCCAATAAAGTAGACCAAGGAACTTCAATATTATTCCTAAAAGTCTTACTTGCAAAATGATCACAGACAAAAACTGATTTTAATCAATTCAAGTAAAGGTTATTTTTGATTGTATCAAGTGTAGTTTTGAGGCGTAAACAGTTAGAGCAAAAATGCATTTTTTCGTTAGAAAAAAGATAATAATGTTGTGTGTTTTAAATGGAAATTTTATAAGTCGACTTCGTCCGGGGCGGTTGTTTTTTTCGCACGACAGAGGTAAAAATTTTCCACTATTATGCAATAATTTTTTTTTTGCTTGTTTTTTATTCGTTATTTGAATAACCAGTGTGTTCGATTTTATTTGTTTTAATGCGTTGATAATGATTATGAAGAAAAAAGTGAATATAGAGGTCAAACCTCTTTTTTGCGTTTTAAGTTTTTTTTTTTAAGATTACTGATTTATTTTGTGACATAGCTTTGGAAAAGGTATTTTAACCTTCAAGTAATTTATTTTTTTGGACTTTGTACCAGTTTCAGATAACAGAGTAATAATTTGAAGTGGTGTATTATCTATATCTCATGTATATTTTTTTAAATCCTATTAGAATCGTATTAGAACTGGAAGATATTTCCATTGTCCGATAGATGACGTGGGTATAGACTTTAAAATTCCAACAAGTTTATTTTCTTCCTCGTAATGAGATAAAAGACTTTAATTACATATTCTTTTGAATAAACAACATAATTCACATTCATATTTATTTAATGCAAGTATTTTGCTTTAATACCAAAACGCGACAGTCACGTGCGTCTCTTGATTACTTTGTGTTTTCCGTTTATTATATAGATTGGTAATATCCAGTTAACTTTTTTTTTTTTATATACTACTAGGTGGCAAGCAAGCTTACGGCCCACCTGATGGTAAGCGGTTACCGTAGCCTATAGAAGCTCATAATAACACCGGCAAAGAAAATACAATATTATATTTTCTGTTTTTTTATCACTCACGCGTTGCCAACCTTAAGACATGAAGTTGTTAAGTCTCCTGCCTGTAACTTTACTAAAAACCTCAATGACACTAAGAAAATTTTATCAAATCAACAGTTCCTTATAAATTAATCGTTTATTTTAAATTTAGATCCAGCCATAGTCCCCAATTTTTTTAAGAAAGTACTTGACCATCTATAAAAAAAAGAAAATTCCGTAAAAAAAAACTAATAATATGTACAACACAATTTATCGCGTAAAAAAGTCCTGTGAATCATAGCCCTGACGTGGACTTACTCATAATTGAACAAAAAAGGCCGAACAATGAACAAAACGTTAACAACTTTTTAAATTATAATCTTAATATAATTTGACGGCTGTACAACACGATTCATAATAGCAGCAAAAAATGCACCCCACAGTATAAAAAAAATCTATATAGGCTGGCGCTAGGGACGCCCGTGACACGAAAAAGTAAAAAAAGAAGTGGGCCGGCACGCGCACCACCAATTAACTCGTTTTTTTTCCAGCTCCGTTTAGAAACATATTTTTTTCTTTTTTTATTGGTCCAACCTAATAGCTAGGGTGAGTTTTTGTGCCAGTAATATTTTTTTTATTCCCTAAACAAATGTGTCAAGATTATCACGTGTTTTTTTTTATCGAGTCGGTTGTATTAGAATGTGCGTGTCAAACGCAATGTTTGTGTTGAACTTTTTTCCTTTTTGTTCGTTTTTGATGCACGGTTTTTGTGGATTAACACTTGGCTACTGTTTGACGGTCGATTTGATACAATGGGGTAACATTTTTTATTTTACTGCCGGTGTTTTTACATTCTCAAGTTTTTTTTTAGAGTTTATGTCAGTGAGACTTATGTATGGTGCTTTGAATCTAAGTTTTTATGATTTTAATATTTGCAAACCTTTTTATTTATGTAGTACATTTATTATGAATTAAAAAAAAAACCGTTTATATTAATTTTGAGGTCAAGCATAGATTAATTGTTATCTTTGCAATTAAATAATAATACTTACTTAATCTAAGTCACTTAGCTAATCTTGAGGTTCAATTAATCTATAATTGAATGTCCATCCATGTAAACTTATATTGAGTTAAAAAATAACAATTAAATATTTTTTAATATTCAACTATTTTTACAAATAAATAAAATATAGTAACGCTCGGTTAAGTTATCGATCTGAGGCTACACAAACAGACACACAAGACGCTTTGTTCGCTTCCACATCGTTCTCTTGTCACGGAATAATACCATCAATAACCTCCTACGTTAGTCTAAAGACATGGAGTAGGCTTCGAATGATAAATAAATAAATACTCGTATTTTACCTGTTTACTTTTACTACGTTTATCGATTTTTGTGATTTCGCTTGTGTTCCCGTGGTAAAAAAATACCCTATTCAAAAGTTTTTTAATTTTTTTTATACCACATTGTCGACAACAAGCATACGGCCCGCCTGATAGTAAGTGGTTACCGTAGCCTATTCTGGGACATTCTGGGACATTATTCCTCACACACGGCCATCTGACCCCAAACTAAGCAGAGCTTGTACTATGGAAGCCAGATAACTGATATACTACATATACCACTTTTCTTTTGTAAATACATACATATATAGATAATTACAACCAGACACAGGACAAACAGACATGTTCATGCACACAAATGTTTGTCCTGAGTGGGAATGGAACCCACGACCTGCGGCGTGATAGATAGGGTATCTTACCAACCACGCCAACCGGCCCGTCAAAGCCTATGAACGCTTGCAAGACCAGGGGTATCACTCGTGCGTTGCCGACCGATACTCACGCGCAGGAACACAACTATAAGTTATTTCCTCAATAATCGGACTCTAATAAAAAAATGAATTTAGAAATCGAATGAGTAGTTTCCGTTATATCCTCGTACATACATCCAAACATACACACTTTACCTCTTTATAATATTAGTGTAGATTTCTATAAACTAAGTTGGTATGTTGAAGTCTATTGACTCATGTTTTTGCTCTATGACTAAGATTTTTTATGATGCAATCCAAATTTATGACTTTTTTGAACCACTATATTATTATTTTAGATACTAATATTATAAAACTGAAGAGTTTGTTTGTTTGTTTGAACGCGCTTATCTCAGGAATTAGGTACTGGTTCGAATTGAAAAAATATTTTAGTGTTGGATAGCCCATTTATCGAGGAAGGCTATAGGCTTCTTTTTATCCCGGGAAAACATAAGATTCCTCGGGAACGCGGGTGAAACCGCGAGGCGGAAGCTAGTTCTAGATAAATGTTTATCGAAGGGTTATATTACGAGCTAAATCAAAGATAAACATTCGAATTCTAATTTCAATAATGGTTTACAAAAGAAAGCTTCTGCCCCGTGGTTTCACCCGCGTTTCCGAGGATCTTATGTTTCCCCGGTATGAAAAGTACTCTACATGTTATTCAAGGCTATGATCAATCTATGTGCTAAGTTTCATCCAAATGCATTAAATAAAAAATAAAAATAAATATTCTGGGACATTCCTCACACACGGCCATCTGACCCCAAACTAAGCAGAGCTTGTACTATGGAAGCCATATAACTGATATACTACATATACTACTTTTCTTTTGTAAATACATACATATATAGATAATTACACCCAGACACAGGACAAACAGATATGTTCATGCACACAATTTTTTGTCCTGAGTGGGAATCGAACCCACGACCTGCGGCGTGATAGATAGGGTATCTTACCAACCACGCCAACCGGCCCGTCATTCCTCCGTTTATGCGTCAAAAACGTACAAACTTTCACATTTATAATATTTGTAATAAAAAATATATATTTAAAAAAAGCCACCGCCACATGATCCAAACTCAACCCTTTACGACTCTTCCAAAAATGATTAAAAATAGGTCGCGGTGCGTGAGCGGCCGGTCATTACGACCCTCTATTATAAGTTTTTCATCGACCAACCCGTTGCCAGGCATTCTTACTGTTTTATACCAAACTTTATAATTTCTTTATAAATATCATGCTGTAGTTTAGGGTTAACATTAGATATTATTATTTTTGACCGTTTTACAATAAATATGGTAAGTGATGATGTGGTCGAATGTGGTCGTTTTTGAATAATAAATTAATAAAATTAATATCCTTGGATATTCCTCGCACACGTCCTGTTTTCATACTAAGCAGAGCTTGTACTACCTATTTGGAAACAAGATATATTTTCTTTCTTTCTTTCTTACTTAGGTACGCAAGGTTCGTAACATTAATGTAGATTACTTAAACAGAAAATAGTTTGTTATATCTGAACTCAGAATGTCCTAGTATTAGTTTTATTGCGTTATTATTTTACTGAAAATCTTTTAGGGTTTTTACTTTTTTTTTAATGAGTAAGTTTATAATAATTACATTAATAAATGTGAGTGATGCCACACGTAGTAAATTGTATTAATGCTTATAAAATAATAATTTCTAATTAATTAAGGGCTGTTTTTCATTTAGAATCATGATTTCATTGTCAGTCACTTCTGACATACTAAACATACCTACATGAATTATTTATTGTTTTAATTAATTTAGTTACACAGTGTGAGACACGTTTTTGTTATCGATTTAATATTTTCTATTAATTGAAAATCAATTTATATAAAAAAAAACAAACTATGCCCCACAGTTTTACTCGCATTCAGTAGGTTAGAATAGCTGGGAAATCGAGCAAATGAATAGACAAATGTTACTTACTGAAAATAGCTCGCATTTTCATTTGTAAATAACGATTTTGCTATTTGTATCTCATCCAAACAACAATGTGTCAAAATTCAATTAAAAACAAAAACCGGAACACTTATCTCACATCTTGTCTATGGCGAAATTCTCAGGTTCCCATAGACAACAAAGGCGGAACCCCATCGTTGCAGCTTAGAAAAAAAACATCCAACCGGTTTTCTATTGTTTTTGGGAAGAAAAAAACAAAAAGGCGACATTATTAGTACCCCTGTAAAGGTATTCAATCAAATGTTATATTTGCATAATTTCTGAAGGGTCAAATGAATTCTTTTATTATCTAAGTTTTTTTTTGCGTGGAGATTGTTGAAAAGTGCTTTATCTAGTCGTGGTGTTGTTTTACAACTAGTTTTTGAGTTGCGCAGGATTTGGCATTTGTTTCTTTGGGAACATAAATTTAAAGAGTAAACTATTACTAGGTATTTTAAGAACACCTTAAATTAGAACATAAATTTCTGAAAAAATGATAATACAAAAGATTTAAGAAACATAAATCTTTATGCTCTATATGGTACTTAAAAAAAGATAAGTAGGTATTATAATTATGCCTTAGTAGATAAAGACTATCTATCTATTTACTGTCTGCATTTATTTAGCAAAATAACTTGGTGCCTAGAAAACGCGTGAGACAGCTATATTTCAATATAATTATTATATTTTGCATTTTTGTTATAAATACGTTAGAAGAAAAACGAAACATTAACTCAGTACTGTACAATATAGGATTTATAAGTATTACAGTACAATACACAAAATTTTCATATTACCTACTAATTTTTGTTGTAAATCCTATCTTTTGCATTCCTCATATATCAAACATATAAAACCAAGTATAAACAAACTATATCTGATAATAATTGATCTCCTACAACGTTTATAACATAGTTTATAATATATAATCGATATAACTCGAGCGGATATTATGTAAGTTAATATAATATAAAACTGTAACAATGAACGTAGCAGCTGTCGAGGCGTTCCACACTAGACGCACATTTTTAACCGACGAGAAAAAAGAGGTGTAATGCTATAAAATCACATTTAATACGAAAGTTTGGGAGTTTGTATGTTTGTTACTTCTTCACGCTCAAACGGCTGGACCAATTTTGATGAAATTTGGTATGGAGGTAGCTGACACTCTGTATTAACACATAGGCTACTTTATATCTCGGGAAAACATAACATCCCTCGGGACCGCGGGTGAAACCGTGAGGCGGAAGCTAGTTTTGTATGATTAACTTAATAATACGTTTATGAAATTTTATCATCATCACCTTCGTTCATATCATTTCTCTTTAAAGTAAAAAAAAAAATAAGTTCCTTAGTGAACAGTCCTGATACGCTTCAGTTTTTCTCCATAGCCAACATCAGTTAGATTTGAGAAGTAAATGGATTAACGTGGTTTTTGGAGAGAAAAATATAAGAACTGGAGATTTATATGCCCTGAAACCACAGGACAAAAGCAATTATATTTATAATTATTTTTAACTTAAACGTAGTGTTTTTCAAAGTAGTTACATTATGATGTTTCCATAAAAAAAATCAAGGTCAGTTATATCAATAATTCGTTGAGAGTCAAGATAATCAGCCACCTGTCATTAATATTTTTTAAACACTATAACCTACAATTCATGGCCAATATAATCCAATGAGTTTTAGCAAGATGAATATTTTAATATTTTGCTTAATATTTTTCCAATAATTTTGCATGATGCTTGAAAAAAAAACAAATCTTTAGCCGAGAAAATTATTAAGTGTAACTGTATAATCTATACTAATATAACAAAGGAGAAGAGTTTTTGTTTGTTTGTTTAAAGGTGCTAATCTCAGGAACTAACATTCAGATAAAAAAAAAATGCATTTATAGCCCAATTCTTGAGAAAGGTTATAGGCTACTTTTTATCCCGGGAATACGAGTGAAACCGCGGGAAATAACTAGTACAATATAATACAGTAATTATTTTAAAAATAATATTTTGCGCACATTGTAGAGTGTCCCCAAAAGGTATAGGGTCAATTGGGGCCAGTCAGACTCATTGTTTCGATCCGACATTATTATTATAATCTGTATGTCTGTTGATGACTAGTTATAAAAGTAAAAATATCTATTTGTCTGTCTGTATAACGAATCTTTATTTTGCGACGTTGCCAAACTTACGCAGTATAAACCAAACTTAATCATTCATATTTAATGGTAAGAAAATGCGACGTTGTCATATTTCACGTAAGTAATCTTGACCTTGTCGAATTATTTTGTATGAAAAATTTAAACGAAAAGAAATTAATAATTCATATGCCAGTTGATTCTTTGATATGGTCTCATTAATACCATAGTGTTATGGGATATTAAAAGAAACACTTTGTGAAGATAAATATTATCGTATTATACAGGATGATTTTGTTATCACTGGCAATACTTGTAGGGGTGGAAGTATTCATCAATGTGAACAACTTTTATTATAGGGCTAACTCTGATATCGCGTAAAATAATATGGTTGCTTCATTTTGGTCGAGTAGGTATTGAACTTTTGTATGGAACAGCTGATAATTTTTTCATGATTTCACAGTTAGTCCCATAATAAAAGTTGTTCATTTTGATAAGTACTTCCACCCTTGCAAGTATTGCCAGTGATAACAAAATCACCCAGTATATATTGGAACAAAAATAGTCTCACAAGGTAAGGTTTCAATGGCGGTTCTTACCGTCAACGCTCTGGTTGTGGAAGTAGCTTCCCACCCTGGTTTTCCCAAGGGAGTACAGTATGGGGTCTACACTCTATGTAGAGATTTTTTCAGGGTCAGCATCGGGCGAGTGATACTCCTGGTGCTGCAAGCGTTCATAGGCTACGGTAACCGCTTACCATCAGGCGGGCCGTATGCTTGTTTGCCGACAATGTTGTATAAAAACAATAAATAATGTTAAGCTAACTGGTGCAAAAAAATTTAAGCAGTGAAAGCAATAAAGAAAAATTTGTTTAGTAGGATCAGTTTTTCGTTAATAGACAGTACAGTGTAAAAAAAATGCCACTTAAGTGTTGAGGTTTTTACAACACTTGACAATTTTTTTTAACTCATCCAACTCATAAAGAAGTTTTTTTTTAAAACTTGGCAAACTAGCATCTGCCGCGCGGTTTCACCCGCGTTCCCGAGGGATCTTAAGGAGTATCATTCGCGCGTTGCCGACCCTTCCCCGATGAGCTCTGGCGACCTTACTCACGCGCAGGAACACAACTCTAAGTTATTTGGCTGCGGTATTCTGTAAGATGGAGATACTTCTCCAGTCGAGCTGCTCTTTGAGCGACATATAGCTATTCTCTACCTCTCTTAACTAACATAATCAACTTAGGTAACTTAAATGACAAATTAAATAGCTTAAGTTTAATAATCAATCAGTTCCTGTTGGGAACCTTGCCTTTCGACAGCAGCGAGGGCTTTGAGGATGTTTTCTATATATCATAGTTTGTATTTTTTACTTTAACAGAAAATTATTAAATTAAATCAATCAATAAAGACATAATTTTATAATGCTTATGAATAGTGGCGCTCTCTAGCGATATAATATAGAACCTTACTACCGTATAACGTTACCGTTTTAAAATCCAAGTTAATGTACATAACTTGAAGCTAAACATAATACAAGTAACAAACTTAATTGATTTTAACTTTTTTTAATTGAACGTTTTTATTGGTTCACCAATTTACTCTTTCATTGTTAACTTACTTATCGTTAAAAGTTAATTGAATTTACTGTTAACTGGTTTTTGTATGTACCATTTTACTTTTTATGTATTTTTTGTTATTATTTATTAAACTAGCTTTTCCGAGCGTTTTCACCCGCGTTCCCGGGATAAAATATAGCCCATGTTACTCAGGGATAATCTAGCATTCTAATGGTGTAAGATTTTTTGAAATAGGTCCAGTAGTTTTTGAGTTTATTCGTTACAAACATATAAAAATACAAATCTTTTCTCCTTATAATATTAGTGTAGAAGTGTAGATTAAAGAATTCTGAAAGCAATAGAAATAAAGCTCAAACCTTCCATAAATACTCACGTAACGAGTTTATTAATGTGATAAAAAAGTAAAATTCAGTTTCGGTGTTGTTTAAAATAATATATTTTTTAACCCAAATAATTTTTTTTACGTATGCAATTATCGCAACCCAAATCATATACGAACCCACATTTACACAAACCTTTGAAACCTAATAGTAGATAAGGTTCTTATAGATGTCGATTGTGATATAAAAATAGCATACCGAAATTTTCCTTACTAAATACTTAAAACTATTAGAATCATTATAATTATCTTCAATTAATAAACGCAACGCTATGTACCTATATAAATGAATGAATTAAGTTTTTTTGAACTCACAATACCTCAAGACAGCTTCTTGAAGTTCCAAAAATAAAATATTAACAAAGAAAATTAGTAATACCTTTTTATTTAGCATTTAATTGCTCATTGCGTTATATTTACTTCATTCACGAATACAACACAACCTATTTTTCAAATAAAATTTTAAATTCAGAATTCTATTTTTTTTTCCTAGAAATAGGTATCTTGTGCGCTGCATAATTCTTACATTAAATAGATACGTTGTTGCAAGTAAAACCGTGGGATACAACACAATGTAAATAACAATTTAAATGCAAAATTAAATACGTATGTATAAGAAACGCCCTCTGCTGGCTGATTCGCGAAACAGTGCTCGCTCACCGTGAAAAAGAATTAAGTCACTCCCATACATTCGTCCACGCCTGACTATTATGCCATTATACCTAAGTTAGCGATTGTCTTAGATGTAGGTACTCATTTAATGCATAAGTAATGATTTAAGCTATCATTTAACTACTCGCAGACCCGCCTTGATAGGCTGCGTTTTATTGTTAACCATTTTGTAAAATTAAAATTATATTTATGAAACTTTACATTTATAGCCTACTTATGAAAAATAAACAAGGAATTTTATTTAAATTTGCCATGATATCTACATAGTAAATGTGAGTGAGTAAGTGTGTACTCCAAGTAACTGACTAATAAAGATAGGTAGTAGGAACATTTATCAGATCGACTGTCCATTAGTTTTTTATTAATTTGATATTTTAAAAGAGATAGGTGGCAGTAGTTTCGTAATTTTTTTTACAATGTTTTTAAAGAAAAAGAAATACATATTTGTCTTTAACTATTTATATAATAAAAAAATATTGCGATTGATTTCATGGACGTTTGGAAGTTTCTTTGAAAAAGGCTCTACGAAATTAATTTTCGTAGCGCGCTACGCCATCTTGTGTGGGGTAGCGAAAGTACAATTTCTCAAGAAAGGTGGGCGGGGGTTGAAGGAAAACCACTTGAAGCTTAGATACAAACCATAGTTTCAGATAGTCGTGAAAATGCTAGAAATAACTGTCGATAGTTACTATTTATGTTTAATTAATAATTAATAATGAAATGCCTGAAAATAATGAGTTATAAGGATTTTTTAAGGAATTCAATTAAGAGCATCCATGGTAGGTAAAAACATTTAAGAAAAAAGTTCCCCAACTCATTTTCCACATGTATAGGTAAACGAGGAAAAACACGAATCCGCATAAAGGCTGTTGGCTAAAACCCTATAAGCCAAGCCCCGCCTGAATATAAAAAAAAACTTAATAGTAGAGAGGCGTCGCGAAAAGAAATTCATAAAAACTGCCGAGCGAGATAGCGCTACATAAAACCAATGCGAGCGAGCGAGACAGACGCCATTAAGAAAAAATCACAAAGAAACCCATTCTTTTTCATTTCCTCCCTCACTAATAGCGGCTTAGAAAAAAATGGGGAGCTCTACTCGTCTCGTTCTAGCTCATTGGGGTGGGATGGAAATAGGGTCGACCGAGCGAGAGGGGCGAACACCCTCACGCGTACTTAGCGCCCTTTTTGATAGTTCTTATTTCGGCCGTGGTCCGAACGGTCTGTCATGCGTTTTTGGGGAAATCGTGTCCGAGTGTCCGAACGGGGTGGGGGTGGCGGTGGGGCGCGGGGCAGGGGTGCCTCACACGGCAGCGGTCGGCCGCCGGCCGCGCCGTCTTTTCCTTGACCGGACGCATTTTTCCGCGGAAAAAACGCGGGGCGCGTGCGCCCGGCGTCGGTGGGGATGTTCTTGGCTACGTCTAAGGCGGCGGGGGCGGCGCCGCGTCTTGCTAGTTGGAGCGGCGTCTTCGGCAGGCGCGCGCGTCCGCCCCACCCCGCAAGAAAGCGTCGCGACGCTCAAGTTTTCCACCAAGAAGTTAGTCGTCGCCCGCCCGCGTCTCAAGAAGGTCTCGCTTCCGCTTTCCACGGCCGACTCGGCTTTTCCGGGGGTGACTTAACCGCGAAAATTTTGAAAATAATTTTAACTTCGCGCGCGTTTTTAATCGGTCCGGCACGCGTGGTCTCGGTCTAAACAGATTGTTGTCTTGCAGATCCGTGGTGCATCCGAAGACATCGGACCCGAAAACGAAAAGTGCTATAGGACTGCGAGCGATCGCATGACATCGTTGTGACGATTCGTCCGAAACTGGAATTAATGTTGAAATACTTCAATGAGAACATATCCCTAGCGCTGCAGGAGAGGTACAGGGACCTCCATGAGTATCGGAAGACGGAAGCGGTAGAGGAGGGATCACCTAGGGAGGCGAAAGTACCGAAAATAGCGGAGGAAGGTGACCAGGTCGGCGGCGAGGGCGCTTTCGAACCCAGCGCCGCGCCGCCGTTCCCTCGACTGCTGGAGCCGCCGAAAGAGGAGGACAACTTCGTGGCGAGTTGGCTGCAGAACTCGTTCAAAATGACGGCGGCCGAAGGGAACCCTGAAGCTGCAGCGGGGGGCAGCGCTTTAGACCTGCGAGCTGCCCCACTCTCCTTGCACATACCAGCCATGCAGCAGGCTACCGAAGCGCAGCGCTTTAAGATGCAGGACTTCTGGAACAGGAGTCGCCCTGGCTCGCCTTCCCAGGAGCACCTGGGGGAAGGCCACAGCCAGCCAGGACCGGCTCCTCCGACTCCTCAGCCCCCAGCGACTCCAGACCACAAGATCATCACAGAGAAACTGGTGAATGAAATTCAGGTGAGTTGTTTTTTTTTTCTTTAGATTAATGTCAGGTTTCAGTGAATTTTATTTTTGCGATAACAAATAGTTGTAGGTTTTTTTTTTAAGTGAACAAAATTACTTTACCAGTTTTTTTTGGATTACAACATAAGTAAATCATTTGTATTGAGTATTAATTTTAGTGGTGGAAATTGCTTCAGCATTCATTTTCTTTCAATAAATTTTCTTGAAGAATTTTCTCCGACGGCAAAGTATTCAAAACTTACCCCTCACTGAAAACAGTCTTTTAATTGTTTATTTTTACACTAATACTTAGGGTCATTTAATGCATATCCTCAATTCATTTTAATAAAAATATTTAAAAAAATAAAAATTAGTAAAAAAATGATTAGCACACTTCACTTTTCTTTTTCAAAGAATATTTAATATTTTAACTGAATGTTGTCTTTTACATTTCGTAAAAGAAAAAACTAAATTAATTTTGATTTATAAAATAGCGTGTATCTTCTTCCATGTTTGTTGATCAACTGACCTCACGAAATCACCGTTCACAAAACTTGTTCCTTATTTGAATGATCCCTTCCTTATGGAATTAAAAAAAGATACAAGACGCCAAGGCAACATATTGTAAAGCTTTTGTTAACACAAGAAAGGGCTAAAGGTCCTTGCGTCAAACTTATTATTAAATTGTTTTTTGTCCTCATGTTGTATCCGGTGTTACAAAGGGATATGTAAATTACAATAATCTGTGATAATTCTATTATTTCTGTATTAGTATGTGATCAACTTGTCGGCGTTTTCGATTTCATTTTTTTATCATTAACCTCAACAAATGTTTGTTTTCAACATATGGCTTACCTACTGGTGACGTTTCGGTTAACTGATTTTAATAATTTTAGAGTTTTATAATTTATTTTTAATATTAGTGTACGAGTATGTGAATTGTTAAAGACAACTGTTCAGAATAGGGAATCTAAATTCAAAATTAAAGAAATGTTACGATTCAAATTAAAGTTCTTAATTCGTTTTTTAAACACGAAAGAATATTACATTTAAAATTAGTTTCAGATACGCTTACCTTGCATTTGTCTATTTCCCACGGCACGGTGGATTAGGGGTAGGTTCGTTGTGATTTCATTTTTAATTTTTTTTCGCCGCGTTTTGTTTCGCGAAGGGGTGTTGACAGTTATTTGTTGCTGCGAATCTGAACGTTTCAATTTTTTTGTTTTAAAAATTTGTTTGAATAACGAACCGGTTTGATTTCCTGTTCGTTTTGTATTCATTCGTTTTTTTTCATAAATGGAGATTTAACGGTTCGTCACTGCCAAGTAGTTGCGCTTTTGTGGTTACTTTTTTTCCAACAACGGTTAATTAAAATTTGATTTATTAATATTTTTCCATTGTCGCAAGTCAAGGGTTTGAAATCAAAATACTATGAAACTGTTTTTTTTTTAATCGTGGCATTGAGATTAGCACTTTGTGTTCACGCTCCATCACTATAATTCTTAAATTAAGAAAGCTGCTTCAGTAGAAAGAGTTACTAAATAAATTAAGAAAATTTACTTTTCCAAATTTTTGTAATAGATTCTTCAAACCTTAAAATTTATTTCGCTATCTCTTTTTTTCCACGCCAACCCCGCCGTACATTGGAACGAGACAGCAACAGCAGCAATCACCCTCAGCAGACTCCACCATGAGCGAGAGATCTCTCGTACCTTTTGCGCTGGTAAATTTACATTCTAAATTAAATATCGATGTAAATAATAACTTTAATTTACCATCCATTTTATGTTACGGTTATTTTCATTTGAAAAAAGAAACGCGTATTCTAAACTTAAACGCGCTTTAACATTTCCGTTGCGCTTTATTTATGACTAATTAAGAAATGAAAATTGTTTTCGGTTTCCATATTTTCGTTTTTATTTTTAAAAGTAACAGCATGTGCACGAGTGATGTGTAGTTTTCTTTTGTTTTTTAGGGTAAGTTCATAAATATTAATTTTATTTTATATAGTTTTTACTTAATTTTCATTAATTATGAAGAGTTGTTTTCTTTATTCAATTCACTAGGAAGTTTTGTTTTAAAATAGGCAATAGAAAATATATCTTCGAACATAAATTATTTGCTTATAAAATACGTACATATTTCATTGCTATGTAGATAATCAATTAGCCTAATACGGTCGTGATTTTTGCTATTATAATTTCACTAACATACACTAAAATGTGTATAATAAGGATACCTTATTCGAAGTTCGATTTTACATGAATTTCTCGCCATTCCAAATCTTTGAGGTCAAACACCCCTGGCATAATAGGTCACTTTGTCAGGATATTAAACTTCTACATACAATTCTACAAATCTATAGGTACTTAGAAGGTAGGTAGACTTGTCAGTCAGTATCTAATACTTTGTCAACATGATGTTACTGTCTGTTTTCACGTTAATATAATAATAAAAAAATATAAATTTTAGTAACCTATTTTCTACTTAAATTATGCTTAATGTACCTACATATTTGGTTAGTGGCACAGACCATACTGCATTAGTCTTAAATTAAAGCGGAGTACGAAGTATTAAAAAAAATACCCATAAGAATCATGTTATGTAGATTAAAAATAGTTTAAATAAAGCTATTCAAACTCAAATAATACATATAAATTGAACTACAAAATCAGATTCGAATTTTAAAACTAGACTTCCACCGTTCACAATTCAAAAATCACGACCCGTATGTAAAACAAAACACCACTAATCCGTTAATTGATAACCGATTTTTTCATTTTGTCCGGTACAATTAACCGACGAATTTGTTTATTTTTTCTCGCACGCAGCCTCAGCAACAGTCGCCGACTGGTGACGCGCCGATTGGCGATCGCAACGCAATGTTGCCATTCGCATTGGTAAATTTCCTGAATAGCCTGAATATCGATGTAATTATTTATTTCTTTCTTTCTTCCTTCGTACAAACGGTACTATCGAAACTCATTTCTTTACACGTAGTAGTTGTATAAAGGTTGGTACTTTATTTTCATTAAACGTCGTTTTGATTTAAGTTTAAATTGCGGAATTTAGGAAATTTTCATAAAAATGGTTATTTTTAATGAAAAATGTCTATTTATTACTTCGTCCAAGAACTTTGCGGAAATTCTATGACGCTCTCGATTTACCTAGTTTCCTACATACCTCGAGGTAATAAGTATATATATGAGAAGGTACAGAACTTACGGCGTCTCAATACGTACCTTATTTCGATGGGATCTTAATAGCGTCTTCAGACTTTCAACAAATATCAAGGACTCAATCGACATTACTAAGGCATAAGAATGTTGCCAAGTTAAATAATTATTGTATGATATTGCTAACAAGCTTGTGGTTAAAATTAGAGTATTTGAGATCAATGTAGTTTAACTAACAGCTAGTATATAATTTACGTTAATTAAGAAATTAAATATGAATCAACGTTTCCTTTTTATTATGTTCAGATTTCATCTGAATGATTTAGATTTATATATTGAAAAGCGTATTTATTCCAGTAATTTATTGAAAATAATATTAGTTTTAATTATCTCGTCTGATTTAGCTTTCATTAGACGAATACGGTAAAAGATATTTGTAATATTGGAAAACGTTTTGATAAAAAAATTCTCGATTTTAGAATCTTAATAAAGGAAATGAGTTTTTGTTGTAACGTTATGTAAAGTCGCTCAACAGTGAGCTTTGTCCGATTTTTTTTTTGTGTGGCATGTATTACTAACATAATTATTGTTTTACTTTTAAAGCATTCGCGATGAAGCTCACTGGAAAAAAAAGATCACATTTCAAAAATGGCAAAACTGATTTTATCACGCTTTGAATTTGAATATATTGCACAGAACTGCTGCATCTTCTTTGCTTTTTTAACCATTTACTTTTAATTAAATAAGACATTTTGAAAAAAAAAAACATGTCTAAATATATTACCCAGCTGTCTTAACAATTAAAAGTTTGACAATACAATAACTATTGATTTTAAACTACGTATATTCATGTCAGAAAAACTTGTAAAATGAGTGAAAAGTAACTTTACAAAAGGTCTTATTATTATTAATGGTTATAGATTACTAATTAACACTAAAAAGTAAACATAAATGCTTCCACAATACTAACATTATATTTGTTCCATGCAGCAACAAGCGAGATCTGGGCAGAGCATCAGCGAGCGGACCCTGGAGGAGTGCTGGTCGACACTTCAGCGAGTGAGTTGGCATCTGTTTCAATGCGTATTGTTATCTTCCAAGAGTAGGGGACACGCAGCGGCGGTTGTGTTCTACGTTCATATTTCGAATATAAATTTTAAATTGTAGTTTTTGGTTTTAATAACATTTGAAATTGGAATCCAATATTTTTTTACATTTAGATTTTTTAACTTAAACCTGTATGTTACGTCACACAGCCGCCAAAACGGTGTACCTCAATAAATTGGGGTATTGGTTTACCAAACCAATAACTCTACTTTTTTATATTATAAGGTGAGTTTTCATTTGTAAATTCCCGCATATTTAGATAAAAATATTTCCCCCATAGTGAAATAGCAATGGTAATTGTTAAAGCATTTTATCGTCATCACATCTTGGCCGTGGGTGGCAAAGGAAGTGCTACAGCAAGGCTACGGTGTGATAGGGGTCCCTTTTTTCAAACAGGTACTATAAAATATCTAGGTCTTGAAATCTATGATTTGCATATTCATTACGAAAAAGAAACATTTTCGCATAGAGTCGATCAAGATAAAACGGAACGCGATAAAAACACCGTGGGCGTGTTAACGATTTCTTTAATCGAGATTCGCGCGCCTTATTTTTTTTATATTTGATGCAATGGTCCTACCATCTGCGTACAAGGTGGCGTATGATGCATCAGGAAGTACTTGTGTTTACTGGACGTATTATAAACACCTGCGGAAAATAAAAATGTATTTACTTATTATAAGCTCTCGAATCTAATTTTTATAAAAATAATTACGATATGTTATTTTTGTTAATAAAGGCAGTTTTTGAAACAAACGTTTCAATGACAAAGTGGCTAAGTAAACATGCATCTGAAACTGGTATTTGATCTAGTATTGGTGAGGAGATGTCGAAGATGATGGTGATTATGGTTTACCTTAAACAAGTTAGTTTCATATAATGAGGCTTAAAGACTTGTGGTCTTAGACGGTTTTATTAGTCCGCTATAAAATCTAAAAAAAACTATATTATAACCTTAACGATAAAGTAGACATTCTTATTTTAAATATTTGCTTGTATTTTAAAAGATTATAATTTTATTAAAAAGATTTATTCCTTATGTATTCGAAAATTAAAAAATATTTCTTTGAAATTAATTTAGTCTTTGCCCCTTGCAAGGCAAATTTAAAATTTGTATATAATTACTTAGACAAAACTATACCAAAAAATAACATTGAAAATACGACTTAACAAAAACAAAGTAAAATGCAAAACGCACAGGTGCTTGAAAAAAATAAAGTGCTTTGCTCGTCGGATGCAAAACGGAAAAGTACACTCGGGCCGAAATAAAAACTGCACTCTTTGTGAACAGTCGGGTACTTGATCTTTTGAGGTGGGCGTGTAAGGAACTTTGGAGGGGGTGGAGTAGATATTGAAATTAATAGTTTTATAAATAGACTGGTCTTACAAGGACATCATTAGCCCCGGGATACTCATAGCCACCAAATAAATAAAGCAGTAGGTACTTATGACCAATTATTCAACAACAAATGTTTGCAATTTTGCAAATTAACATAGAAAAAGAAATTTACCCTTTTTAAAGTTCCGTAGTCAATCAGAAAACCTTTAGAGTTTCGTCATGCCCAACTGTTCATTTTACTCGAAGACTAACAGTGATATCAAACTGAAATTTATTAGTTTAAATTGGATAGTTTTACATAAATAAAAATTAATTAGGTACCTCTCGAACATAATATAAGGTTGGCGATTTTTTTTGTTTGCGTTGCGTATTACCTCAAGTAGGGTTTAAAAGGACTTTTAGAAATGTAGAAAGATGTATCAAACAGTTTTTTGATATAAAGATTCGTTTACAAAATATCGAGCTGTAAATCCATATTTTTTGTTACAGTTGTATAAACCCTTTGCCCGATAAACTAATACTTATAAAAACCAAAAAATATTCATGCAGTTATACAATGATAGTGTAATTAGGTAACAGAAATGTTGTGCATATAGTTTTTAGGTAATTAAACTTTCCTTTAATTTAGTTATTAGGTTTTAGGCTGTAACATTCCTTACTACGATTGATTGACTACGGAATCCTATACTGCGTATATTCCAACATGCACTTGACCTTTTTTATTTTCTATAAGTAATGGACCAATTTTATTGTTATTTAAAGGTAAACATGCCTGTATTATGTATTTATAGTATATTTATTTTAAAATCGAATATGAACTTATTTATTATTTTAATTAAGAAGCAATTAAGTTAGGTATCATAAACCTCAGTCGTCTCCATAGCTTCCAACATCACAAAACAAAAGTACTTGAAGTACATTGTCGAAAAAAATCCGCAACATTTGCATGTCGATCCGCAATGAATTTATAGTTATTGCCGTGAGATTTATTATCGTACCGCTTTCCGAAAAAATACGCCGAAAATGACCGCGTTCGAAAATTTACAATTCAAATTCCAATTGTTTTTCGTTCCAAAATTGAGACGATTTTGACGTCTGCCGTCCGTTTGGGACATGTGTTTTAAACTTTTTGCCGTCTCTACTTGAATGTATCGAAACGGTTTTTTCTTTTCTACCTTCTTTCTTTTTCTTCGCGATAGTAAATCAATTCAAATTGTATCGTTTGTGTGGCGGCATCTTATCTTGTTATAAATGTTGTTTTTAATGATGTACGGTGGAATGAAGGTGTTTTTTGAATCGCTGTTGTTCAAGTTAGGTGCCAATAAATGAATAATAACCTTACATTATAATCTCAGTAACTTACTTCAAAATATCTCTAATTTATAGTTGTCAAATGTCACGTTCTTGATTCAAATATTGGTAGATTTAAAAATAGAAAAAAAAAAAAGTAAATTGTATTTCGATTTTTAAAACTAAAATATTCTGTAGGGTACACACGACCCAGTGTTTCTCTAAAAGTATCTTTTTTTAAACTGTAACATCTTGTAACAAGTATCAGGCGGCGAAAGGGGGGATGATAGGGGGTGCAGTAATTATGAAAAGTGTCCAAGAAGGGTGGAAAAATTACGGAGTGGAGACGTTTAAAAAAAGTGGTTTAATGACTGAACAGCTTTTAAACTTAATAGGTTTGGAAAGATTGTCTCGATAGTCTGTGCTTTCTTTTTTTCAAAAATTTTTATAGGGTTAAAATTTTAAGAAAATAAATACTTGGTTAAGAACTTATTTTGTAACTGTAGTTAGTTTAGCAAACTAGCCTAATCAATAAATTAATGATTGGTAATGTAATTCCAAAGTCATTAAAATTTATACTGTTATACTTAGCTTTCAAGAATAATTACTTTTAGCGTTATTTTTAATCATATAGATTCTGGAAATTCAGAGATATTAGAAGTTAATCTTTCGTATTGTATATCTGGTCAATTTGTTTATATTCGTTTCAAGGAAAAACGTAATCGAAATCTTGGACCTAATATTAATTCAAGATAGAGTCATAATATCGTTTGTCACAAATAAACAAATTTTAATAATATCTTGTATTTCATTTTTATTTAAAAAAGAAATATTATTGTGACAACCCTGGAAGAGCATCGCTTTAATATTTTAAAAGACATAAAATACCGAGCGCTATCTAGCGGCGCGTCACGATTTTTCTCATTTTTCTGTATCATTCATAACCTTCAACCCTTTTATATTACTTCAAGGGGTTGGTTTTGCGTCTATTTTGTCTTTGTTTTGATAATTTCTTCGAAATTTAAATGGCGTAGTTACTTTTCTTTTTAAATGTTATGAAAAGCAAAAAGTTTCAATATATTAGGCTTTTATTAATCGCGCCGACTACCCAACGAGGCAAATGTCTTATCATTCCAAGTCCTATTAGTAAGTAATCTGTCAATATAAGTTCAAACCTGTACAAGCAACCTTAACCAGGCCTCTCCCAAAATGCGCTATTTTTTCCTCAGCATCAGTTTGGGTACATTTTTGTGGTTTTTAGTCTATGTTAATTTAGTCCTACTTACTAATCTACTCAGCAAGTGTAGTACCAGTGTAGTATTTGCCGAGATGCGCTCTCAACTCACAAATCAATAAAAAAGGTTTTATTAAATCAATAATAAAAAAGGTTGTAAAATATTTCATGTAACATTTTTTACAACAATGTTACATAATGGCCTAAAACATAGTAAATGTAATAAAAAAACCTTAATGTCCTGGTTTACATCCGCACAGTACTGGTAAAGAAAAACATTTCTTTTCCTTAATCTTTTTTCCTCACAACCCGTTATAACTCACGGGAGGAAAACCGTTTTTTGCCGAAACTTGAAAATTTATCTCGCAATTAGCGGTGAGGCGCTCAAGTTGGCGACATTATTAGAAAACTTTCTTATAGCTCGTAAAAATACGGTTTTTTACGTTAAAAGACACCTGCTCGATGTTTTGAATATTTTATGATAATATATTGTTTTTAATTTTAAATGCTTTTGTCGTAGGTCATTCTTAATTTTTATTTTTTCCCATTTATTTACTGTTCATACTTAAATGTAAATTGAAACAAAACTAACCCATGTTCTGCGATTTAAATAAATGTTAAAAAGGGGAAAAACGTATTTAAAAAGCACGGAGTCGACACGACAACGTTACGGTTTAAGGTTAAATTTTCACAAACACATACAAATTGGCGGGAAAACAGCGCTCCCTGGGGACCGGTAGAATAAGAGAAAAACTCGACAAAAATTAGATTTCTTCAGTACCTTTGCGTGACAGAATAATCTTGATACTTATAGAGCATTTTTTGTACAGTTTTATATTGCGAAATCTTTATTTTTCGGATCTTATAACAGTTAAAAGATATTTGTAATTTGAATGTAACTAAAGGGTCCGATATATCCGAAATAATAGATACTAGGTCCGTAACGGTTCAACGGATTTTCATGAAATTTGGTGAATTATAGTATAAAGTACTAATAAAATCAAGGTACTTATAATTTCAAATATAACAATTTTTTATAGTAGTACCTACCTATGTTCTACAATTAAACATTTTTAGTTTGGATGGAGACCTAAATAAATATTAAAAGCAACTAAATAATAGGTATATTAACATAATAAAACAATCAATGGACCATAATACTAATATAAATCTACAATCTCAATGAAAAAGTGCATTATTAACTCCCCGACTTTTTCTTCAAGTATCAACTTCATTCCTACCTCGTATATCGGAGCTAATGGGCTGTGCTACACAGTAAAAAAGGCGACGACGCCGGTGGAAGATAAAAATTAGCTGAAATTAAAAGAGGCTAACGAACGCCATTCTATTTCTTGCCTCTCGAGGCAACATCTTTCCTAATTCCCGCCTTATTTGCTTGCTACTATAAAAAATATTGCGCTTTGCTGTTACACATTTTGAAATGAGAATAATATTTTCCCATTTTAAAATACATTTTTTTTATGAAATATTAATGGCAATTCTTTTTTCCTATATTCATTTGTTGTTTGTTTATAATTTTACACACAAAAAAATGAAACAAAAAAAAAATCATACACTGTATAACAATTTCACGACTATATTGCAATTGAATCAAGATTTATTCCTGCAACCCCGTGATCACTATTATAACTTTAACCCAGTGGTTATAAAACTTTTTTCTATTATACCTTTTTTTCTTCGCACATTGCATTGAAAATTGAGTCACCAGTGCGTTATTATGTAACTTAAAACTGCAACTGGTTGCATAACTGCACTGTCTAAACAGAAGCATGCTCTTAAATATTTGCCATTGCTGCGTAACTTCGTAGACACGTAGTGTGTTGAATTGCTTTTATGCTCTAGAGGTGGTGGAAAAACTTAAGTTGTATTTTTCTGTTTCACGGTTTAATTTGATGTTCCCACATTAGAATGATTTATTTATCCTGCGGTTATGATCTATTAGATTTATGGTAGTTTTATTATTACCAAAGACTTACATATTACTATTAAAGCTTGATTGACGAACATCTCAATCATTTTTTAAGATTTAGTTTATGTAACAAATTTAAAAATCAGTCATTCTGTAGTTATAAAAAAAAAAAGAGCGCACATGCATATTAGCATTACATTTGCAATTGCACGATAGTTGCACAATTGCATAATCGCCGCGTCGCATTGTCAACAATATTCAATTCACAATAATCGCCTAACAATCATTTGCAGCGGTTTCACAACTCATCATTACCATACCCCTAATTTCAAACATTCTCTGCATGGTTGGACCCTAAGTACGGAACCGAAGACCTGGATAAGGGGGACATTATTTTTTTAATAAACATCTAGTGCGAACATACAATAATGTTGGAAATAAGCTATTAACTCATTTCACGGTGTGTTGCGGCTAATTATGAGTGATGACAATTATTTGCAAAAATGTGAAAAAGCCCTTTTAAATGTACTTTTTAATGCGATGTCCTTGCGATAGTTTGAGCACGTTCAGAATAATGGTTCTGTCAGTGGACCTCACGGCTTAACTGATTTAATGCTTTATTTAGGTACGAGCGTGTCAGATGATATCTTATTTAAAAAAAGAATTCTTAACTTAAAAAGAAAAATATAAAAAAAATGTTTTCCAGGCAATTTTCATTATCCACAAATTCATTAACACCTTTTATTAATATTTTAACGACATAATAAACTGCCATCTCTATCAAATATAAAGTTTTTTTTTACAAAACCTGTCGCAATCAAGACCACCAACGTGCCATAGAGATACAAAAAAACGGTCCTATAAGAAAGAATCGAATAAGGCAAGATATAAAAACGAATCTTGAAAAAACTTCGCGTCAGAGTCGAGAGCTGTGCAATGAAAAACTGCATGTATCGTTGTCTCGGTCGCACGCGAGCTATCACTGATGCAGAATTAGCAGTCTTGATACTTTAAAAAATACACATTTTAAGGACAACTGTAGGCTTAATAAAAGAAAGATCTCTATCTCTCTTGACTAAAGGGAAAAGACATTATGTATTTTCAAAATTGGACTGTAGCTCTTTCGTACAAACAAATCTCTATTATTATTTATATTATAATAATATATCTATGCCAAAACAATAATTCGAACTAGCTTTTCAATTAAGTATCAGTATGATGTAAAAATCTTCTATATTAAAAAATATATATCACAACGGTAAGTAAATAAAACTATGTTACGTAACAAAAAGCATCAAGAAGTTTACATTACACACAACACGCAAGTCTCAAACTAAGGAACCGCGCGGATACAACCGACTATAATAAAAAAACTTAGCGAGTACCTACACATAAGTGCATTACGATGCCATGCTTACTTCACTATAACTATAGTACTTATAAACAGAACGCCTACGGGCCACGGGCTGAGAGCAACCATTTTTTGCCGCACACTTACATTTGAAAAATACATTTTGACGTAAACAGACCTATTTCGTGTTGAAAAAAAAAGGAAAAAGAAAATTGCGTGTAAGCCATAGTTTGACATTCACGTTCTAAGTTCAAATTCAAATGTGACGTAATAATCTTCGCGGGATTTGAAATTGGATTTTTTCATGTGCCTGTGCAGTGGTTTTTGACAGTTGACAGTATTTTCAAGTGAAATGCGTAATTTCGGATCTCGTTTCGGATTAACATCGAAAAGTTTTCAATGCAGGTATTTTTTCTCGGACCTATTTTTCTTTTAATAACAAAGCTATGTGCAGTATTATAAAAAAATACTGCAAAGTGATAAGTTATATTATCAGGCATTACGCGACCGGATAAAAATAATTTTACCGCGATAAAATAGTCCTTTTTATGTGGCATTCCGAAAAAAATTGCTTCGCATGTCTTTTTAAATAAGAAAAGGGTTTAAGAGAAAACCAGAGGTTGTTTAAGTAGCCACCTTCCAGTATTAAATAAGCACACTCAACTTTGTACGGACATGTTTACTTAGACTAACTTAGTGTTTACTTGGTGAAAGTGACCTAACCTTAAAGTGCATAGCGGTAAAAGTCAGTATGACATTTGGATCATATTTTTTTTATTCCACTTTCTTTTTCCTTTCTAATAGATAAAGCAAGCAATGTTTTATTTAATAGAGAGGCAGATTTATAGAGAACTCTTATATAGAAGTATTGCACTTTTTAAATCGGTACTTACACCTTTACTTTTATGCCATTATTGGATTTTTGGTTAAAAAATATTGAAATAAGAAACTTTTGAAATAAGAAAACAAGTAAAAAAACATCAAGATCAAAAATTCTAAGACTACAACCAAATATTAGTTGCAGGAAGCCAAAATAATTATTTTATTTCGTTGGAATTTAATTTTGAAAATTAACACAAATTGATCAGCATCGAATCAGCTAATGTTGAAATAGCGATAGATCAGGGGAACAACCTGTGATCCACGGATGCCCCTGAAGCTAAAGGGAATCATTTATAAGTCCGTGACAAACCTAATGTAAGGTTCAGAATGTTGGACAGTAAAGGGGAGTTAGGGGACAGACGAAAGACTGCTTGCAGCTGAGAGAGATGGATGTGTGGAGTGACAAGAGTGGATAAGATTAGGAATTAGAGGAAGTTTAAAAGTAACGTCAGTGATTTACAAGTTGAGAGGGAACCGTTTGTCGTGGTATGCACTTGTTATGAGGGATACAATAAGAAACTAAGGATATAGGTACGGGAAGAGAGATCGAAAAAGATAAATGGATCGTAAGAGATGATATGAGTAAGAAAGGAGTGAATACAGAGATGACGGATAGAAGGGCCGAATGGAAGAAGTGTACGTATTGCGCCAACTTCTAATGTTTGAGAACAGGGCAGGAAAATTATGAATTGATTAAATAGTGGCAGCAAATAGAGTAGTTTGGACATCTTCTGATTTTTTTTTCTGTAGTGGACGTGTTTATGTCATGTCGATGTGTTTTCAGTGATAAAGTAAATAGGTACAGTATATTTTAATAGTTAAGTGGTGTGGTACACAAACGCATTTAATGTACTTAAATACAATAAAATGGTTACTATGGCAACTGATATACATTTAGTTAACTAGAGTCACCGCTTGTGGCGCTGCGTTTAGTCTATACAACAAATATTATGCAAAACTCGATGAAGAAGATGTTTTGTGTAATGTTTAGCCTACCTAACTGAAATAATGATAAAATTTAAACTATTACAAACTCAGGGAAAAAAATTGTACGTTACACCTTTTATGTCAGTGTCTGTTTTATTGTAAAAACAACTTCGGATTGAGGTACAATTTCTTTTATATAAAAAATATAAGATAGCAATTTTCTTTCTTGACTAAACAGAATATTATTATCACGATACCAAAGGCAGGGGACAGGAGTTAGAATGTAACGCAAATCCATAAAGTCCGCACCACCAAAGAAGTCTCGAAGGCCCACCTCTATCTGAAAGGAATAAGATTGATATTAATTAATTCTACGGGACTTCTTTGGTGGCGTGATCTCTAGTCGATGACTGTCACCATTTATAGGACGCAATACCGGCCTTCAGATAAAAAAAAATATTAGCTTATTTTTTTAATTTATTTCTATCCTATATGCGAGCATACTGATAACTGATAGGTACCTAACTATAAACTAGTTACCTACCTATTATATAATAGACCATAATGAAATAATAATGGCATAAAAGCGATATTAAATACATTTTATTTATTTCCTTGATGGCTTTAATTAGTTTTATTTTTATATAAAGCTTACAGTTTAGAAAAATATTTTCCTGTTTGTAATAATAAATATAAAAATAAAAATCATTGGTTTAAACCGAGATATTTTTTTTAAGTACCTAACTAACCTAATTGTTTTTACAATGTTTTCAATTTGACATCCGTCTTTTGGTTTTATTTACTCTATCAGCATTTTCTTCGATTTCATCATGAAAAGGGTCTAAAGTTGGTAAGCACACAAAGCCTAGGGACCTCTCAAGTGCAGGATGGTGCCCACCACCACCGTGATATGGGTTCCTCACAATATTTTCCTTCCCCGAAAGCTCAAGCTCATTGTAGGATTCATAGACCTCTAATGAAACTTTTAGGATAAGATAGCAACATCTTTATTATACCCTATACCTAATAAAACACTCATAATATACATCATTATGATTGATCTATACACTGTTGTGAACACTCTCACCGAGTTCTCTAACCCTGATCCAAATATTTCGTTTCCACTTAATTTTCGTAAATAAAATATAATTAATGAAAAAAAACGAACGAACATTTTTAACTATTCATTTTAGATATCGTTAACTTACATTATTTAAAAAACCAATGTTTACTTAGTTAACCTAAATTTGAAATCTCCAAAGAGCAAAAAAAAAATGATTCCCGACTCTCTTTGCCAGTATAAAATGTGATTATTTTGAGTATAACAGAACTGAGGCGCACTTTGTTCGAGGATCTTTAAAAATAAACTTCTTTTGTCCGACGGCGGCGGCAGTGCGCAGGGTTATGACTTTTTACAACTTTGATATCTTTCATTTCGAGTATTTTAATAAACATGTTAACATCAATATACGACTGACAAAATGTTGATGAAAACTGATCTAAGAAGTAAACTACCAAATACGGGTTTGTCATGTGTCCCTTGAATGCCAATTTAAATATTGAATTTAGAATTTTATTTCGATGCTTCATTCAAATTGTCAACAAAAATAATAATTGTGATGTGTGCTGAGTGTTCTATTTTAAAAAAGTAGGAAAATATTTTACTACCCATTTAATTTCTAAGTTATTCTTGAATTAGGAAATAAATATTTTTTTGCAGTTAGCCTTGCATAAAACGAAACATCAATTTCCATAGATATCACCACTTTTGTATTTGTAAAGACACGAAACTTGGTATGTAAATTGGATATTTTTTTTTCATATTACAATTGAATGGAATAAAACTGAAGCTTTTCTCTATCATTATATTTGTTTTATTTGAGATAGAGATACTTTAGCGGAAAAATATTAACTTAAACGTACATTCTAACAAAAGTTTGCCAGTCTGTAATAAAAAAAACTACCAAATGATTTTTTATGAAATTTTGAATGCGAATGATACCTATAGATACATGAAGAAGGGAATCTTATGTGATAAATATAATTAAAAACTTAAAATTGACAAGAAGCTCACAGTTGTCTACCAAACTAACTTTCTTCTCGCAGTCTTGATTTATGTCTGCAGGTTGGTAGTAACTGGAAAACCTTATAAAATTAATTATTTAAAGATATGGTGGCTAATTTTTGTAAAACTAATTAAATATGTACCTAAGTACTAAAAAAATATACTAAGGATTATGAGTCAGTTTTCCAAATAAATATTGTTTCTATAATTTTCTCTATTCTATTATTTCTATAGTTTCTTATATTTATATTAAGGTATCTAAAAATTTGAGAAATTTATTTTTTTGTGAAATTAGTTTCTTTTGACGGACTGACTAACTGTCATATCTACCTACTTACAGCTCAAATTTCATGGAAATTTTGCACATAGGTTTCTTATATAACGAAGGTATTTTCAAATTCAAACCCGGTAAGGTAATATTGGAGGTTAAACTGTGGGTCCAAAGTTGGTATAAAGTAGGTACTTATTGTCATTGAAATTAGTTCCATTCTATACAGGCGTAAATGCCAAAATGACGTCACTTGTACGGCTGGTGCATACATACCGTGTGAGTATGACTCAATCTGATGAGTTTTAACAAATTAGGGTTTCTATTTATTATTACATATTCGAATCTAAGCGAACAAAAATGAACGGTTTTATTTAAGGGCCCTTTCTTTAAAATGTTGTCAATTGCATTAAAGACGTAAAAGGTATCCAACATTTTTAAAAAATAATTTCAGTATTTATTTTTACTTGATTAAAAATATTTTGTTCTATTCAAACGTAACCAATTAAAATTAAAAACATGCGTTTTAAATTAAGAACTGCAAATAAAAATGAAACCACTCGCCGGCCGGCAAAGAAAAACGCATAGCCAATAACTTACAATAAAAAAATTACGTAATACATGACGCACACAGACATACATAACCAATGTTGTTGTAGGTCAAGACTCCTTCACACACGCATACTCACACACATACAAAGTTTAAAAACGTAAGAGAGCAATGTACGCTGCAACTTACGGTATCAATTTTTCGCATGTACGCAGATAATTCAATACGTTTGTGTGTCTGTCTGTTGTAATAATAAACCATATTTATGTTCAAATAGCTTAGTAAAGAATTATTGGAATGCTGACAATTGCATTCAATAATTATTCAACAATATTTAAATAGATAGGTATGGTTAGGTACGGACGGATACGTCATTAAATTTGGATTTGATTTTTTTTTGTTTCAGTATTTGTTCGATATTTTCACAATTTAAATGTTTAATTTTTACAATGACCATCCGTTTTTATTATTTTTTATATTCATAGGCTAAATTAATAAATTGAAAAGATATCATATTATTCAAATATTCACGTGCAATATCGAGACTAGAATCTGTAAATGGCATACCTAAAAAGAGAATTATATTTCTTCCGTTTGTCTAAACTCGTTCGGCGCACGCGCTGCTCTCGCATGTGGGCGTGTCCCCGCGTGTGTGCGTACAGACGGTATGTGTGCACAAGTAGCGACCTACAAACGCGCATGTATGCGTGATGCGTACGCGCAAACTCTTGTCTTAGGTTAGGGAGGTGAGCGAACCCTCTCGTTTTGCGCTGAGTACCATTTATTTTTATTATTGCAGCACGTGGACTGTACAAGGCGCTTTATTGCGTTTATCTTCCTCCATTTAATTTATGAGAGAAAATTCATGGCAACTAAAAAAAATATGTGGTATTTTGATCAATATAATGAAGCTGGGGACCAGATCCAATTATATTTATAAGGCTTCTTTTCAAAATTCCAAACCCAAATATAATTATTTCAAGCATAATGAAAACGGAAACAAGTATAAAAAATAATTAAAACATTAACACACAATCCGATTTCATTTCGAATACAATCGTAAAGGAAATAAAATTTAAAAATGGAATCGATTCCGCGCCGCCATTGTAGTGTAATCGATTTAAAAATGCAAGTTCGACGTCCCTGATCGTGACCTGTGCACGCGCATGAATACTGTATGAACGTCACTTTGTGTTTTTCAAATTACAATAGATCTAGTGAAATGTGACTCTACCTGGATATGGCACTTTTTGTTAACCTAAATAAATCTTCTATTTATAAAATTGTTATTGTTTTGCATAATGTCATTATTGTTAAGCCTCAGTCTATCCTTATTAAAAAGAAAATGGACTATTTACTATTATACTCATTTGTTTATTTTTGGGTTTTAGAAAACAAGCCTATAAATTGTTCGAAACAGTAATTCTCGGGACAACCGTAATTCCAACTAAGTTAGTCTTCGTTTTACAATCATCATGTTGGTGAAATAGGATTCCTTAACTCTTTATACGCTAATATTGACCAGTTCTAATGCTTTCTGATGAACGAAGTCTATGACGACAGCACTTACTTCTTATCCAGTCATTACCAGCTCCTAGGAGTCTCTTCATGCTATGCTTCCTTAAACGTGATTTGAACCTCTTATAGTCTTTTTAGATGTTGTAGTTCGGTCTTTTTAAGTACTGTGATATAATTATCGTCTCATTAAAATTGATTTTAGCGTGTTTACCTGTTTTATACTATAGTAGCATCGGATTTTTGTAGTCCAGAGCTGTATGCAGGCTTCTCTACATCTTCTGTTCCTTGATATACGCACCCAGCTACCTTTATCAGGTTGCCAGACTGTTTCGGATTGATATAACACACTACAATTACTATTTTGCAGTATCGTACTGTCCTACTAATATTATAAAAGTGTAAGTTTGGATGGATGTTTGTTACTCAATCACGCCAGAACGGGTGAACGAATCTGGATGATATTTGGCACAGAGATAGATTATAGTCTGGGAAAATATAAAATCCCTCGGCAACGCGAAAAAACCGCGGGGTGGAACATAGTTTTTTTATAATTTAAAACCACATCCAAAAACCAAGTAAAGTGTTCTAACATTAACAAAACATTATAGTTTACATTACAGTTACGAGGTTAACTTTTGAACTTTCATGATGAGTCATTATTACCGTCTAATTACGGTCATTACGGGACTTTTATCATCATCATCTACTGCGGACATTTACCTGTTGTAATACATTGTTAGTATGAAAAGATATTGGTTTTTCATCCTATATCTAATTATGTTGTGGTATGTTTCTATCATTTTGCGGCTCTTTTTTTGGATCTAAATATAAATTCATCACTTACTATAGTAGGATTGTGGTTAAACACAAGCCTATTTATAGAAAGTACAGGTATTTTTTCATTTGCATACGCGTTTTCATTCATTCCTCATAACAGACATTTCTTGTATAATTTTGCTTATAATAGACTATAGTTAGCTATTTAAAAAACTATTTTTTTACACATCTGAATTTTGAGGTCAATGTCCATTTTTAAGACATGTTTTACCTCAATAAAAGTACCAAAAATCTTCATCGCTCTGACATAATCTTGCGCATTTGACGCACGTGCCATTTTTTAAAGCAGATCATGATATTGTTAAGCTTTGCTTATCTGATTTTCTTTAGTTTTTAACTGACATACATGAGCTTTGTATTTTTTGGTTAATTAGTTTATTTTTAAATTGATATCTATATATAGTTGTGTACTTACCTAATAAACCGTTTCTAGTCCTATAAATGTAATTTACCTACACTAGATGTAGGTGTATGAACTGATTAGATAAACCTACAAAAGTTAATAGTTCTTATACATCCATACGACAAAGTACTTCGACTTTGCAATTTTTCCTTATGTTCTTTTACATAAGGAAAAATTGCAAAACATAGTTCGATTAGTACAAATCAGAATTACATTATTCTAGATGGTAATGCTTCTATATCTTTATTCAATTTAAACAGTTTTAATTTAATATTTCTGTCTATATAACTACTATTTTGGAATTAATTCAACTTAGTTCAAAACAATCAAAAGATCCAATGATTCAATTGCCATCATTCACACAAGTAACAGTGCATACAGAGTGAAAAATAAATAAAAACCAAGGCCCTTACCAAAGGTTCGTCGCCCTTATCCGCTACTCACAAAATACCTACAGTTGAGTGATAGTGTCCTTTGTTTTTCTTATCAAATAGCCCTGAAGGTGCGTTAGCCCTTATTTTTTTTAAGATCTAAGACATTGACATCGTCTCGTCGCATTTCATTGATTTTATTTATGACTCAAATCTCTTGTGCTGAGTTTATGCCATATGAAATTCCTCGTTATCTTGTATAATTTGCACCCAGGTCTTTCTTGTGATCTCCTCGATGTCAGCTATGTATTTGGGCTCTTCCATACTTATTTTACAATAAAATTATCGTTATTTGAATAAAAATAGTTAGAGTACGGTAACGAAGTGTGATTTCAAATATTTTATATTATTAAGAATAGTCAATTTGCTATTTTTTTGTTGTGTAATCACGTAATCAGTTTTTTCGTGAGAAACCGCGTACATCGGCGAAAGTTCGGAATATGGCGTAAAAAATCTCTGGTTCGATTTTTAAATTCAAATGTTGTAATAGTTCTTTTTTTGTTTTGACAGGTTTAGTAATTTCAAGTGATATAATTTTATTGGTGAAAAACGATATGTACTGCCACATTGTAGTACTTATTACAAAAAAAAAAAAAAATACTACGATGACATGTATGTTTTTAAAACACTAGCACATTGCAACATGGTAACTAAAATAGGCGCATAATTTTTACTTCTCCCATAGAATTGAAATTCATTGAAAACAAACGTGTCGCCTGCGGCAGAAAATACATAACAAAACGTACATGATTATAATAATAATGCGTATAAATTACATAACAATAATAAAAAATGCAGGGGCCGTCGTCATTTCTCCGATATAACACGATTAGGTATTGCATCATTATCACACGGACACACATACAAATAATTATATTTTTAGAGTGTGGTAAAATGTCTATCACGGGTCCATTTCATATAATTGTAGTTGTAATTAATTTATATTTATTACGCAGCTTTGTATGGTTTAAGTAAATTAAGCGTAGCTTATAATCGTCATGCAATGCTCGTAGTAAGTAGTTCTATTCTCGAATCAGTGTATATACGCTACATTCCTTTAGATTTTTTTGTGACAATTTAGGTTTCCGGGGATCAAAGTATCTTCAGGATAGGTTGCATACCTCTAATCTTTTTTTAAATTATTAGTTGGCTCAAAACCACGTGGCCTCAAAAGATATTTTAATCTGGAGATATTTTTAATCACAGCACTATGATGCTGAGCAATTAAATATTTACCGGAAAGTTTTATCTCAAATAAAGTTCAATCGATAGAAAACCTTATTGTTACAACGGGAAGTCTATTTTTAAATTACTTATACCATCTATCAACTTTTAAACTGATTCTCAACTCGGTGTGAATATGTAAGTGTGTGAGTATGGTGTCATACACGTGTGAATGTGAGTGTGCTATCGCGGAAAGAAATGAGGTTATCTGAATGCGCCTGTCATTGTCTGGCTAGCTGGTACTCGATTCGTACACTTACCATATTTTTTAATGGAGATTCCATTATAAAAATATTATCTTACTTCCGACTTTATACAAATATCCAATTCATTAAGTGTTTGATTAATATTTGTATTTACTTTCCTCTATAAAAACATATGGGATTTCTCTGTCCATTGATGTAATATTGTTCCATTGAATGACGATTCTCAAAAAGTATTTTGTTGGAAATAAATTGAAATCTATACTAATATTATAAAGCTGAAGAGTTTGTTTGTTTGTTTGAACGCGCTAATATCAGGAACTACTGGTTCGATTTGAAAAAATCTTTCAGCGTTGGATAGCCCATTTATTGAGGAAGGCTATAGGCTACTTTTTATACCGGGAAAACACAAGATCCCTCGGGAAAGCGGGTGAAACCGCGGGGCGGAAGCTAGTTAATCTATAAAATTGTATTTTTACGATACCAAATATTTAAAAAAAATATCAGACAATCGCTGTCTCCGATCGTTCTCCTGTTCCGGCACACATGCGCGGCGAACACAGACGCGTCGCTCCGTTTGTTGACATAGGTCAGTGTCGATGGTCGGACCGCCTCACTGTGTCCATTACTTTTTTTTATTAACCTCACTCCGTCGACAATGCTTCAACTTTGAGATTTTTGCGTGACTCAACTATTTTCATTTGTTGTTTTTAATCTTTGTCTTTGAGTTCTTTGATTTTATGATAGGAAAATTCGTCATTAGAACTATATTCCATTGCTGAAATGACTCTTCAATATTATATTTAAAACACTCAATTTAAAAAAATTAAACAAGTAAGCTAAGAAATAACCACACGTATATAATGCAACGTACTCTATTATAAGTTAGGAAGTCCACGCTGGCGCAATTCCGTGGACATTCCATGTGGGCGGCGAGCGATAGCCATATCTTAACAGCTATCTCCAAACTAGACTGCTTGTACGCCGTCCCTTTCACACACGATACGTATAAGCAAGATAAGGAGCTGGATGATTTACATGAAAAAAATGCATTTTTATTTATGTTCAATGTTGGTAGTTTTGGATTGAACTTTATTTTTTTATTCAGGGTAGCAGGCCTCGTAAACTTGCTTGATAAAAAAAAAACAGATATTAAGTACTTTATTTTAATTATATTCATTGCAGTCACTGATATTTTAACAAATTTTGATGTCAATTACAACTTTGCAGTTTCTGAACAGCTTCATTTATAGGTTCTTCACTACACAAAATAATACCCAGGTTGACAGAGATGCTGCATTTTAGAACCGAGTATAAATGTCAGATCATGACGACCAACTAATAACTAATCATTAAATCAAATAACAATACGATAAACGTTTGAATACACTTATTCTCAATCCAAGGCTGGTCCGAGGTAGGTACTTTATGATAAGGGCGTGACATTGTACCTATATAATATGATTTTAGGGATCCTTAAAGCATTTTAAAACCATCAAATTAACTGAATACAGTATATCGTATGTTACAGATTCTTGAATATCTGCATTATTAATGTCAATAATATGATTTTTTAAAGTCCTCTGGTAAAGTTACCAATTCAAAACGGAACCTTTAATATAAAGCAAAAAATAAAGGAACTTATTTTATTTTATTGTTTACCGCTTTCTTAGGTCCAAGGTTGGTGTTATTTAAAGAATACGATGCGTTGATACTGATGAGTAATGTTTGCCTTGAACAGTAAATATCTCTTTAAAAATTAATATTTTTCCATTTCATAAATGTTGGCCGAATGAATGATCAAATTCATTTTATCTTTTTCACACCTGACAACACTAGAATTACCAAAATATAATGAGTAACATGTTATTCACATGCCGTTTGGCTACCCTGTTCCGAGCATAATTCACAAAACAAACTCCACGGTGCCAATTTGCACATTTAATTACCCCTTTTTTAATTTGCAGTTTTTACAAATTACAGCGCGGACGGGAAGTGATAACTTGTTAATTGTCAGTTTGACACCTGGTAATGTCAATTAGCTATTCTGATTTGACAGCTGTCATTTTTACACACTTGTTGTGTTTTGTGTACAATGCAATATTGTATGTTTAATTATGGTTTGATGATGATATTTTTTATTAGTTTTCGTACTCTTATAGACTTTCAATTCATCGTCTTATTGAAAGAGTTGAGCATCTTTTCATTGACAAACAATGGTCGTGAGTATAATATAAGCTGACGATGTTAAGAATAAAGTCATTATCTATTTATATGTAAGTTTTATGACAGTAATTATGACTAAAAGTATTATAAACTGAACATCTTAATCATGTGATGAAAGTTTCTTCGTCACAGTGATAATTATCCATCTATAGACAAAGAGTTAAGGTTTAGATTAGAAAATCATTCAAATTGAATTGCATTCGTTTGATACATGCTTAGGAATTTGAAAGCGGTAAAGCTTCACCTCTTGTTTTTTTATGCGTTATATAAATAAATATCATAGCTTTTTATATGACAATTTAAAAATTACTTTTCTATGCATAATATTTAAATAGGCAGTAAAAGTATAGGTTGTAAAATATATATATGCCTATATATAAAATAATGCAAACTTTTCACTTCCATTCCATACACTTATATACATTGGGTATAAGTTTACATTATTACTTATAAACTCATTATTTATAAAATAAATTAACGAGTAAAAAATTTTCAGCGTGATGACGCATTTTTTGTGAACTTGACTCGAATCTTTTTAGGTCGCCTGACTTTATAAATACCATACGATGACTTTCGATTTTTCCTGTGTTTCTTTTATACGATTTTTTTAATACCTTCTTTCGCAATGTCAGTGGTGCGCTAAATATTTTTGAAGTGATTTGGCTAATTTATTAACGACCCGCATTCCTAACAAATATTTCATATTTTAATATTATTGCTTTGAGGATGTTTTCTATATATCATAGTTTGTATTTTATATATTGATTGTAAATATTTGTTGTGAATAAAAACATAGTGATAATATATTATAATGATAGTTTTGTGTGCATATCGGGTAGGTCTGAGAATCGGTCAACATCTATTTTTTAAACCGCTACGCGAGTGAAACCACGGCGGACAGCTAGTATATTATAAAAATGTAAATTAATAATTAAAAAAGTAGTGTTTTTTTTTGTAATTATCCATAATGTACGATAATTTGTTATAAAATATTTTTACAAGTTTCTTGGTATATTTAAAAAAAAACATGGTAATAGGACATAACAAAATAATACGTATCAAAATAAGTGTTAATATTGGAATATAAAGACTAATTGTTGACCAGCTACAATCCTAAAAAAATATGTTAGGACATTCCTCCGTAAAAAGGTTGTCTAGTTCATATCCAGAAGATTTTAGCGAGTTTTGACACGCCTATGTTGAAGCATAGACAGACATAGCATAGACAGACGTGGTTTCATATTGTTTATTAATTGTAATTAATGCTTATATATAATTTAAGGTTGTTACTATATAGTTTGTATCTGATAATATTATCATTATTATTAGTACCAATTGAACTTATTTTTTGGTCTGGTATTGAGAGTCAGAACTATATTGTAATATTGACTAATAACGTGAAATAATTATCTAAACCATTTAAAATAACCCTAAATTATGCAGGTAACGTTTGTATCGTGCATTTTCAAACATCTTAATTTTGAAGAAACATAAAAAAATGTGTAAAACAGGAAGGGGTGGCAATATTTCTTAATAGAACCATAATGCCCACTTTCCGGGACAATTTGTGTAAAACGGACTGTGCATATTTCATTCCTTTTTTACGCCTTGAGAGCGTTCAATTTTTTATGTTGCTAATTACGCCCTAAGGGGTTCTCCGAGTGTGTGCGTTAAGTATGGCAATACCACCTTGTAATACTCTTTTTATCACCTATTTAATTGTCTTTTTTGCTTAGTTGTTTCACGGTATTTATTGCAAAACTTATATTGTTTAGACATTCTACCATTTAACAAGTGTTTTAAGTGAATTAAGGTTTTTATTGGTTATGTAGATTTTATTAGGAATGAGTACCTAATTAGTTTAAAAAAATATACCATTATTCATGAGTCATAAATCAGGTAAATTAGCTGTTAAAACTAACATTCCTTATATATCTTCCGTTAAAAGCATTTTATTATAAATTATGTACGATTTATGCCTTAATTTATTTATAGTGATGACACTTCAATATACTTATATCAATTTATTATATATAATTACAATAATGGACATAACAATATTTGAAATAAAACTTTAATAAGTACAGGAACATGTTCCTAAAAATTTACTCGTCACTATTATAGTGAGGTTTACGCAAAGGTCGCGAATGCTTCAGCCTTCAATAAAGAAGAAATACCACGGCGCGGTGGTATGCTACTACATAGTACCTACAAATCTGTAATTATGGTTGACGCATAAAATAATTTAAAAAAAAACAAATACTTCAAGCGACATAAAATATCTTCGCCAACAAACTGTGTTGTGCAGTTTGGTGAAACTTTTTTTGTACTTTAGGTCTAAGTTTTTAGTGTATACCTAATAATAAAAAATAATAAAAAAAATATTTTTAAAAATGTGTATAGGGAAACTGTTTGTATTTATTCTATGGAACAGATAACCATATTCAGATATGAGGTTAGACCAGAATTATGCAAAACAGCAAAAGCAATCCCTTAAAAAAATAGCTAAAACTAACTTAAACTATAAAATAACAAAGTAACATCGATAACTCAAGTGGCAACCATTTCCTGGAATGGAACCTTAGACCCCGGCATCATATCGCATCAAAAGCATAAATTCTTTGCAATTTCTTCGTTGCGTGTTCGAAAACGTCTAGTTCCACTTTCTACCACGCGTGAAAGGGCTACACTGCAGTGCAAAATTATTGGCATAGCATTTTATCCACATTTTTTAAGAATATTTTTTTAATTGACATTAAATAGGTAAACTTTTTCTCATTGACACTGTCACAAGTCAGACAATCCTTCCTTTATATGGCTTAACATGTGTAGAAGGAAAGTGTATTGTTTTGAATTTAAATGACATAAATATAGCCTTATAATAAGCATTTAGCAATTATTAGTTTAACCTCAACGCTAAATGAAGCCATCTCAAAGATATATCGTTCTAATTTTTCCTACTAGTGACAAATACTCCTCCATAAACAAGGAAGAGGATGTTATTATAAAATAAATGTTATATGTAATTTATAAAAAATTTAAGCAAACAAATGTACTTAATTGTTTTTAGAATTATTTTTCCTTCCCTAGAAAGAACTAGGACAAAAATTATACATATGGTTTAGTATGATCTTGGCCCGTGGCATGTGTAGTTTTGATGTATCGTAATTGTGTTGTGTTTGAGGCAAAATGTGGAATTATCCCAATTCAGATGTATTGCTTGAGGTAACGTATTTTAGGTATATTTATAAATTTATTTAATAGGGCTTAAAATACAGGAACGATACTGCTCGTCAATATCGTTTAACCGCTTTTTATTTAAACACATAGGTATGTTTATTATAATTAACAACTTAATAATTTTTTTTTTTTTTTTTTATTAGGTATGTACTTAATTTGCGTAAAATACATTATATTTGTAGCAGATGACATTTCAACGTTACATTAGCATTAAATATTATATTATAACCTTAATTTAGCTTTTCTTAATAATTATTTTTTGTTTTATTAAAATATATAAACAAATAAATATATAAGTTATAGTTTTCTTTTAATAAATATTAAAATATTATATTACGTAACAAATCTGGCACACTTTTTCATGGCCACCAGTGTATGCTTGCGTGCCTAAAGTCGTTTCTTTGCAATCGCAGATACGAAAGGTTTTCAATAAATATACAAACATACACAAAGGTATACAGAGGTAGAGATTTGTCCGAGATTAAAGCAATTTAAACATGACGACCGCTATTGATTAAACTTTTGTTGATTCAACTGGTTTTTTTTTCACAATTTTCCAATCTTAAAAGAAAATGTGAAAATCATTGATACACAAAAATAAGAAAAAAATCCTATCTTAATTGAGACTTTTTTTATTTATCTGTTACTCATTTAATTGAAAATATACAATAAAAATATATTTTATAACATGGCTATCGTAACCTGATTTGAAAATAAAAATACAAATGCTTAGAACTCGTAAACACACGTAATAGATTCGTTTACAGGTCACTTTTTAAAATAAAAAAGCCCTTCACTATCTCTAAGTTATAAGAACTAATCATTTAAAAATCTATTAAAAATTATATGACAAAACAAGCGTCTTATACGTTTATTTTGTCATATAAGCGTTGCAATAAATAATATTAAGTCTCTATAATTCCACCTTATCTTGCACACAACGGTTGAAGGCAATTTCTTTGCCATGGCGAAATTATAGGACGCCCCGTGTGAAACCTAACACCGATAGAGCTTATATAACACTTATAAGTATAAAATACGTATTATACTTTAAATTAGAAAGTTAGAATTCGCTAGCGTAGTGTGTTGACCACTAACGTAGCGTCGTCGGTTGTAATTTTGTTTTTAATAGTTATATAGCTGTGTTTGCGATAATCTTTTATCACCAGTGTTTTCACTAATCAAACTAAATATTTTTTTATCGTATTTATAACATCGATTATTTATAAAATTTTGCTATAGCTGTAAAATTACACTTTTTTATTGTTCTATTTAAATCTTAACAAAATTAGTTCTGCGATCAATTCAACTATCGGTATCTACTTAGACAGAGTATAAATTTATAGGTACACTGGTAGGTATATACATTTCGATTCTTTTTTTCCAAATTTATAACTTGATTATCACAAAGGTTCAGTTGTATAATCTAGAAACAATTCTATCATATAAAATAATTTTATCACCACCATCATCACTAAATATGCTCTATCAAACGTACTCGTAAGTCTAGCCAATTGCCTATTCCATATTCAAACCTACCTTTTACTACTCTCATTTACGAATAGGCATTCTTAGCATTCTTTTTTCAAACATCCCATGTTAATGACCTCTATTAACGTTACTATAGAGCAAACGTCTTTTAAGATCACTTCTATACCACTATTAGATCACAAACAGAGACAAGTTTTTGTAAGATAGTTTTGAAAGTCAAACCATTCATGTTGTTACAGATATTCATGCACAAAAACGCAATGCAGATGCATGCTCGCGAACTTCAGCGCGGTCTTGGTGGCGAAGTGAAGCCACACCAATGCCAGCAGTGTCTGAAGTCATTCAGCTCCAATCACCAACTGGTCCAGCACATCAGGGTGCACACTGGGGAGAAGCCATACAAGTGCTCCTACTGTGACAGGCGGTTCAAGCAGCTGAGCCATGTGCAGCAGCATACAAGGCTACATACAGGTTGGTGATTAAAATTTGAAAAAAAAATGTAGAGTCAGGTCTCTTTTGAAATTTATTTTCTTACGGCACATTATCGCACAACGTGAGGAAAAATTGAGGTGAAAAAAATATAGGTTTTTTTAGTAGTATATTTTGCCCGTGCATTAATAAATTGAACTGAAAAAGCAAAATCATCGTTTAATAAATAAATGTACCGTTATTATATATTCATTTAATCCTCGGTTAATAGGTTACATATTCCTTATTTTAATTTTAAATCTACTTTATAAAGTAGGTATTATTTGTGTCAGGAAGATACATAATCCTATTTATACCCTTTTAAGGAAGTTGCTTATAAAAAGAGGAAAAATACTATTAAACCTATACATTTAATAAAACAAATTGCCCATAATAATAATTCTGAAACGTGTACATATAAAATTGGTCTCCAGTATATTATATTAAAACTCTATTACGGAAACTAATAAACTTAGAATGAAAACTCATAAAACGTCCAACGGGATGTCTACCAGATGTACCAAGTAATTCCAAATTTAAACCTCGTCCGACATTATAAAATGGAATACACAACACTATTTCGTGCTAAAAAAATACGGGCCGGCAATAATGTAGAACAACTTTTATAATTAAAACGCGCGAAGCACTATTGGCCGTTGTTTTCACGGAAAAAAATAGACGAGCCGTATACGTGAAAAGCGGGAAAAAAAATTCTCCAATGGACGGCTACGCTCTGACGGCCGGCCAATCACAGCTTTGCGGCGGAACGCAACGTACGTTCTACGTGGCTTAGAAAAAAAATATTCACGTGTTTTTCCACGTTCGAACTAGCCAATGGGCGTTGCCGGCAGTCTATTCGTATGCGCATTATAATTCAATCATTGAATTTTTAGCGTGCGCTCGTTTAGATGAATGTTGTATATCTATTTGGCATCGTTGTTTCTTTTATGTATGTAAGGTATTACCTAAGTTTTATTATGTTGGTTGTATTAATTAGTGGACTATTCAGAAGTGTCTAATTAATTCATGTTATAAAGTAGCTTTAGTTCTTTCAATTAAGCAACTTCTGGTATTGTATAACTCGATTTCGCTATAATTAATGCTTATCTAATCGTTCCTTTTTTAATTTTGACAAAACTAAAAGATATGGGATTGGAATATTACAAATTTGTCGCATCAATAAAAACAATTTCGAAATTCGAACATTTTATTTAAGAATTAAAAAAATCGATCTCCGCCAAAAGTGAACAATTTCATTATTTTTTTGATTTCAAAAATTACAAGTATGAATGCATACAGCCAAGTATTGCCAGTGGCTAGTTAATAATTAAAACATTTACAAACGACGAGCTATGATTGTTGCCTGTCGGTGCGTAATGAGTTTTTTAATTGTCGTAATTGTCGCCATGCCTTGTCCACGTGTGACTGTTTGATGTTTTTTTCTCTTTAATTTATTAATGAAACGACGTGTAAATTGATTGTTTCATATTAGCTGCAAGTTAATAACTTTTCACTTTTTATTTTAGTTATGAAACAACTACCTACCAATGTATTGTTTTCAATAGTTCTGCTTTATATTATTCCTATATTATCTTACTATGGGTCATATTTTGTATCAAATTAATCAGTTGTTTTACGAAGACATGGTTTTATTTAGAACGACGACGAACGAAAAAAACAAAATCATATTAAAACAATTACATTTCTAAGCCTAAATAGGCTTAGAAATGTTTATTCAAGGTTTCTGTAATGAGTGCATAAAATACAAAATTACAGTCATACGTTAATTATAAAGTAGGAAAATTCAATATCACTCATGGCAACACTAGCCTTCCACTATAATTAACCACAGACGTAGTACGTAAGCTGTCTTTGTCCACCCTTCTACGGAAAGTAATTGTCGATGGCAAATTAATAGTTGTAAACGTTGAATTATAAAAATATACGCCCAGCTTATGTTGTACATATTTGCATTTCAGTGTTTCGTTTATGCTTTTCAATCATTAAGGCTTATTCAATACTAGCTGTTCCCAACGGTTTCACCCGCATTCCCGAGATAAAAAAATAGCCTATAATGTTTCTCAAGAATTGGGCTATCAAATGCAAGATTTTTTCAAATCCAACTGGTAGTTCCAGAGATCAGCTCCTTTAAAAAAAACTCTTCTCCCTTATTATATTAGTGTACTAGCGGTTCCCCGCGGTTTCATCGGTATTCTCGGGATAAAAAATAGCCTATAACCTTCCTCAAGAATTGGACTATCAAATATAAAAAGAATATTTCAAATCCAACTGGTAGTTCCAGAGATAAGCCCCTTTAAACAAAACAAACAAAAGACTCTTCTGTTTAATTATATTACTATGGATACGTAACAATTATCTGTTTTATAAAAAATACATAAATTCTAGTAAAACGAACATTTGTTCATAAAAACAAGAACAAATTAAAAATCTCTTTACGATAAAATACGTCAACAAATATAGCTATTACGTGAGAAAACTTTCCCCAACTTCCCCCGACTTCCAAATAGGCTAAGAGGTGAGGCCGAAAAACGCAAATCAATCGGCCTTTTTGTTCGGCCTTCAATTATTGACAACTTTGCATGACAATTGTAAAAACGTTTTACAAATACGAAGCTATTTTGTCTCTTGTACGAAAAACTTTAGAATATATTTAAATTTGTGTTTTTATTAGTTTAAGTAGAAGACAATTCTGAGGTTGTAATATTGAGTTACAGCTTACAATTATCCACTTTGTTCGTAAATGGAACCCACATCCCAGAACTACATAATTATAAAAAAAAAAAACATGAATCTTGTTTACATAATCGGTAGAACAAATAAATATTTCCAGAAATTGTTAGAAATATGGTGTTTTACTAAAGAAAACAATAAAAATACAAAATACAATCCTATATCATATCAAAACTAGCTGGCACGAACCCGCGTTCTTGAGAAAAAATGTAGCCTATGTCCTTCCCCATACCATAGACTATCTGCGTACCAAATTTCATCGCAATCGGTTCAGTTTAGGTGTGAAAAGGTAACAAACAAACTAGCAAAGAAGCAAAAAACAAGCTCATATTCGTATTTATAATATTAATTAGGATCTTCATGGCTGCCGACGAAAATTATTAATTTTGTAAATTAAATAAGTTTTTGTCAAAAAAAAACTTTTTGGTGACTGTACTTTTTGTTGACTGTACTTGCATTGCCTACCAATATACAAATGTATACCAAATATCGAGTCAATCCGACCACTGGAAGTGGGTGAAATTCGACTTGCAAGATTCCACCCAGACAGACAAACATACATACATTGCAAGTTAAATAAAAGCTTGTAAAATAACAGAAGTTCTAATAAATAATGGTGATGAAAAATAATTCCAACTAAAATTATAACAAAATTGGAAGCAAAGACAAAAATGCTCAGGTGGATAGCTAACTTTCATCTCGACTTCCGGCCGGCAGCGCGAAAACTCAATATTAAACTCTATGTCCAAGTTGAGTTGAAAAATTCAAAAGAACAAAGACTTGGGCGTCCGAGTTTAAAGGAAAGGAAATATTCAAACAATTCTCCCCTGAACTGTTTTCGGAGACTGAATAAGTTTTTTCAAGTGTAATATGAAAAGTTCAAGTCTTTTTTTAATGTCCTACCTCGGCTTGTGTAAGGACTTTTTGTATGACAGTAATAAGGCGTTGATAGCTCAGTAGTGGTGATGTCAAAACATGTGGTGTGGTGGTTGTGATTTTGAATTCATGAGCTTGAAATTTCTGTGAAAGGAACCGTGGTTGGTTACCAACTTGATGTTAAAAAACTATCGCCAAGCACTTACTGTTGCGTTCCAGGTGCAATTGCTAGCCCATTCAATTCTAGACTTTATGTGGTTACCACCCTCGACCACATTATCATGGTGAGATTGTTTTCAAACAAATTCTATCGTTGGTCAGTTTTTAGGGTTCCGTACCCAAAGGGTAAAACGGGACCCTATTACTAAGTCTCCGCTTTCCGTCCGTCTGTCTGTCTGTCCATCTGTCACCAGGCTGTATCTCATGAACCGTGATAGTTAGACAGTTGAAATTTTCACAGATGATGTATTTTCATAAATAATCAAAAATAGAATAAAATAAATATTTAAGGGGGCTCCCATACAACAGACATGATTTTTTTGCCGTTTTTATGGATAATGGATAATGGTACCCTTCGTGCGCGAGTCCAACTCGCACTTGGCTGGTTTTATTACTGAGATTTGAAAATTAAAAGACATGTGTTGCCATTAATCCCCCATTGTCTTTGAATAATTTATTAGTAAAAGTCATTTATTCAGTTTAAGCTCTAGAAGGGCACTCATGAACGTTTTAGTTAAAATACTTTTCTAACCTCCGAAAACCAGTAGGTAGGTCACGAGAACCAGTCACGAGAAAACTATACTGGGTGATTTTATAGTCACTTGCAATACTTGCAAGGGTGGAAGTACTCATCAAAATGAAAAACTTTTATTATTGGACTTACTGTGAAATCATGAAGAAATTATCAGCTGTTCCATACAAAAGTTCAATACCTACTTGACCAAAATGTATGAAGCAACCGTTTTATTTTACGCTATATCAGAGTTAGCCCCATAATAAAAGTTGTTCACGTTAATGAGTACTTCCACCCCTGCAAGTATTGCCAGTGATAAAAAAATCATCCTGTACCTATACAATATTATTTTTAGTAGCTATATCATAGAACCGTTAAGTTACATCGCAACAAGATTTTGAGGTGAAAAAATACCTTATAAAATTACGAAGATTACGTTTTGATTTATTTTTCATACAAATATAGCACATTTCGATACTGAGTAAAATAATTTAAAAAAAACATTAACTGCTTGATAGACTATGCGGTCAAATTCGAGTTATCTCAAGGAAATAATAATAGGTTTTTATATGGACAAACCATTTTACATTAAAAACAAACCAATTTTTTCCTCTTCGTAACATTAATTTTAAGTTCTTGAAAAACCATTGATTGATTTATCAACCGTATGTAAAATTAAATACATTTATTTTTTCCTTAATATGGGATTAGGAGATACATCTGTATTTCTTGGCGCTTACAGTCTAGAGTCTTTTGATAACAATAATAATAAATGAATGAGTTAGGAAGCATTATTATAAGCAAGCTTTCTAGAAAAAAAACGAAAGAAGAAGTATTTCTACACATTATCCTTTCTTTGTTCTCATATGAAATGCTTTATGTTGGAATAAGAAGCAAAACATATTTGAAGCTAAACTCAAATCCAAAAAGATTAACAATTGCCCAGTCTCAGGAAATATAAAGTAAGTTTATCTATCACGCCGCAGGTCGTAGGTTCGATTCCCACTCATGACAGATATTGGTTTGTGTATTTGTGTGCATGTCTGTTTGTTCCAAGTCTGGGTGCGTAATTATCTATTTATGTATATATTTACAAAAGAAAAGTAGTATGATGTAGTATTGTAGTATATAGGTTATCTGGCTTCCATAGTACAAACTGCTTAGTTTGGGGTCAGATGGCCGTGTGTGAGGAATGTCCCAGATTATAATTATTTTTACAGTTTCAGTTTTATGGCTATCACAATAGAACTTTAATTATTTTTTTGTAAGCAGAAAGTTATTCTCTTCGAGTTTAACAGACATTACATTTCAATAGACAATCTTATTGCCTAAATTGCTCACCAAAACGCATTACCACCTCTCAGGGGCTCACGCCCGGCTATAATTCTAGCCATATACTTATATATAACAGGGGGGCACAGGGGGGTCATCTCGTGTGGTCGCGGGGTGTCGGGGGACGCGGGATAGTGGAAATCAATAGAATCATTGCACCACTACAGCGATGATTGTGAACTAGCCCGTGTTATATGTACAAAAATGCGGCGGACATTTTGATGGAGTTTACGCCCTTTTTGGTATTGGTATAAAATGTTTTACTGTCACGCCTCTTTTGACAGGTACTTTAGTCTAGAATAGTAAGTATGTTTTTGAATTTTACCATATAATTTATACAAACATTAGCCATTTCTTATGTAGCGTTAGCTTATTTGAAAAACGCCTCAAATATCTAGGTCCACCGGTTTAGGTTGTGAGTTGTTTGTCTGTCAGTCAGTCACAGTACTGTCTTATATGTATATATTACTTAGCTTTCACTAAAATTCGTTTTCAATCTTCTTGTATTGTGTCTTAAGAAATAATGAAATGTAGGTATTATTTAATATCTACTTATCACTATATTATACATTGCTACATCATATTAAGTGCACATGTACTTAACATGCATCAAAATCTAATACTGACTCGTGGAATCAAACTGTCAATCTATATAAATAGATGGGTAAACTATTTTACTGCGCGAATAGCTTTTTCCATCAATTATTCAGTACTAATTAGTAATTAGAGACGCCTAGTTGTACAAACATAAAAGGTTAGTCAATGAATACTTCAATGCTATTCATAAATAAAGTAGGAAACTCTTCTAAAATGTAAATAAATATCCTTTGACATTCCTCGCACACGGCCATCTGATTCCAAACTAAGCAGAGCTTGTACTATAGAAACCAGATAACTGATATACCACATAATATATATATAGGTTCGCTTCCACGCCTAAAGGCCTGCTTATATTGAAAATCATCTAGCCTCTCGCCCTGCGGTTTCACCCACGTACCTATTTTACCCACTTAGGAGTTGAATTTCCAAAAATCCTTAATTAGAGCTCACCTACAGTGTCAAAGCCTAAGGAGTTAGGTATGTGCATTGATATGTCAGCCAGTCGGTCAGTTATTCTTTTATTTAAATAAAGATTACTAAAAACTATCCTCCATTAATTTGCACACTTACCAGCCCAGTGGTTCATTCTTATAATTTAATAGGCAAAAAAGTTATGTAACTCGCACGGTACACCGATCGCGGAAACTCGCGGGCAATATATTAGTAAATATGAAAATGAAGATAGAAATTGCAGCTGAAATATTCTGCTGGATAACCGCGGTATTGCGGCGTTGACCAGCGTTCAAATGCATTTCCTTTAAATTAAACTAATGCCATAATGCATGACCAAATAAATGATAATTTGATATTGTTTTATGTCTCATTTTACCTATATATAGTAATTCGGTTGACAAGTCAAAAATAAGGCCTGATTTTGATTTATAGTTATTATTTTCCTGTTGGCGACGAACTTTTGTGATTTAGGTTTTAATGTAATTATTGTCATTTGTGGGACAAAAGCGTGTTTGATGTTCATGTTGAGGACTATTTGAATGTGGAATGAGGTCTCCATTATGGTTTAGCATCAGGATGACCAAAAATTCAATTTAGATTATGAAAAAAAACGACTTGTAAAGTAGTTAATAAAATCATGTGGCCAGCTTTTTACAATCATATTATATACCGTACAGTACCCCACCTAAAAATCATAAATTCCCTAAAAATATCCTCAAGAATAAAGGGGATGATGAACTTGGTGCCTCCGGGAATTGTAACTCTAGTACGTAATCCATCATATCATTTTAGACAAAAAATATTAATGGAAAAATTTGTGCGCGCGAAAGAAATCCTTGGCCCACTGGGGTTTGAAATGTGGTAGGGTGATTTTATATTATGTGGTATTTTTCATTAGGTATATTAATTTTATATTCATAACTATTTGGCGGTGAGAGTTCAGTGGTAGAGACGTCGGATGACGCGGCTATAGTTCTGGGATCGAATCCTACAATGAATATGAGCTTTTGGTGAAGGAAAACATGAAAAAACCATAGCACGGTGGTAGGTACTTTGTAGTACCTACCCGTGGTTGAAAATTTGTAGTCATGCATCTACCGGTGTATTCCAGCAGTTTCAATTGAAAGCCAGATACCTTCTTGGCTTTATAATGTTGGGCAACACCCCTGGTATTGCCAATGTCCATCCATAGGCGATGGTAGCCACTTACCATCAGGTGGACCGCCTATCTGCTTGTCAGCTTTCTGACATGAAAACTGTTTGACCATAATCTTACGATAGTAAGTGATGAATGTGACGGAAGCTGGTAAGTGTAGGCCAGTTACGTAACCAAACGTTTATTTGGTGTTAAAAAAAATATAAAAGAAAAACAAATTAAAACAATAAAATCACCATTATTCAAAACAGCGTGAACACCCAACCAATGGCATAACAGGCGTAATTTCCATGATTGGTCCAACTCGACGGATTCGGTTATCTTTTTTCTGTCGCTGTTTTTATTTTCCATCGCATCTTTGTACCACCCTCTAGGAAAGAGGGCATGTTGTACTTGGAACTGTATGTCTTGGTACTTTAACATACTATTAAAAATAAGAGAATACGACACAAGTGTGTCTTACAATAATAAAAGCATTAGATTTTTATTTTTTAAAGGAAATTATTAACTTGAAAAACAAATATTAAGAAAATTATTCAAAATTTCCTAAACTGAACGTGACATCGGTACAAAATATTAATTTCAATCATTAACTAAAACTACAACAAAATATTTTTTTTAAATATACACTGCTAACGACTAGGTAGGTAGGTAGTCGGCTGTGCCCGCGTGACACGCTGTCCACACGGTCATGATAAGGTCACGGATAAGGCGGTGATAGCTCAGTGGTAGTGACGTCGGACGCCGCGGCGATGGTCGTGGGTTCGAATCCTACAATGAGCTTGAGCTTTCGGTGAAGGAAAACATCGTGAGGAAACCATAGCATAGGTGGTAGGGTACTTTGTAGTACCCGCCTGGCTGGCTACCACCCTCAAGTTGAAAATCTGTCACCAAACACCTATTGGTGTGTTCCGACAGCTGCACTTGAGAGCCAGTTCCTTCTAGGCTTTGTGTGCTTACCACCTTTGGCCAGATCATCACTTACAATAGTGAGATTGTAGTCAAACACAAGCCTATACAAAGTAAAAAAAAAAAAAAAGATCTGCCCGACAGATCTGCCTGACGGTCAAAACTGCTGGTGTATGGTGAAAACAGGCACAGATTTGCCTGCCCGCTACTCGTGCTAAAAACGACCAGATGGAGCACGGGGCAGGCAGATCCGATCATCCAACTGAGCATGTGTGCGTAGCGACAGATGTGCCCGCCAGATCGTACATAATATGGCTAGTTTTTGCTTTGACAGAGACATTTTCACAGACAACCGTATATGATGGAATTACGATCTGTACTGATCCCCGGAGACGTGTGTGGCAAAATCACGGATCCGATCTGAGTCGTGCCCGACGGGTAAATCTGTACGTGTATGTTTAGCTATTCACACTGCATCGTAGGCATAAACAGTATCGCAACATATAATTTTTTTGTCTTATGGACACTTGTGATGTGACCTGTTGTTCATCTTCCATAAAGAATGATAAGCTGACTGACTGGGTGATATATCAACGCACAGCCCAAACCGCTAGACCTAGAGCCTTGAAAATTTGCACTTAGATACCTTATACAGCCCTCCACTAAGGAAGGATTTTTGGTAATTTCACTCCTAAGGGGGTAAAATATGGTACGCGGGTGAAACCGCGGGGCAGAAGGTTAGTACAATAATAAATTAGTAATCATTCGTATCGACATTGTTGGCTTCTTTGAATATAAAGAATATATTCGTTCCTCAAATACTTTAAAATAATCCTCAAATAATAAAACATATGAAACATTATTTTTCAAAATTAATTAATATCAAGTATCAATACGTGTTGTTCCATTACACAGAAGCCTATTTGCAGATGCCGAGATGGAAAAAAGGTTGTTTCGCGCGATCGGCTTTTATTTGATTTCACCAATGTTTGCGTCTAAATTAGTGCGCGTCGCTACCTCGGGAACATTCCCTTTGTCGTTCTTTTTCTTTCATTTTCTTTTATTTTATATACTCATTTGATAAAGACAATAAAGGTGTGTTAATTGATAGAGGCGTGCTCTACACTTTTTTTACGACTTATAGACATATAAATAATGCCATTTTCCAATAGGTTTTATATGCTTATCACTTATGGACACATTATGAACTTATCCAATATAAAAAAAAAACTATTTCACAATGAAGTGTGAAAGTAAATAATACTTATTAGGTATATTTGGAAGGTCATTAAAACGACTTCCCAAACTAATTTTATATTTTTATGACGTGAAATTTTTGTGATTAAAGTCATTTTATACAATAAGTTCTTTGCGTAAGGACATGTCATAGGTCACAGCTCGTAAACTTAAAATACACTAATAAATATAAAAATAAAACGAAATGTAAAAGGTTACACAAGTTTATGAAGTTCGTAATTTAATGTAAACGAAAGGTTAACCCTTGCTTTTTTAGAAAAGAAGCCCAAAGTTATCTTTCAATTAATTTTCAAGAGTGGCCCCTCGTGAAATAAGATTTTTGGAGAGATTTTGAAGTTTCACCTCGCAAAACTTTTTTTAAATAAATTCTATGATAACAAGTTAAAAAAATATAATATGGGTGGAACGGTTTAGTAATATGAAGGTATTTATCCTTCCAAGTATAGCATAACTCATCTATGTCCATCAACAATCTAAGATTACTAAAAAAATAACAATAATCGAACATAATAAAATACCTAGAAAACTTACCTACCAATCACCCCTACCCGCTATATACCTAAACTTCACCCATTACCATCCACTTAAGTGCTCAAATAGTAATGGAAAAGAAATCACGTCTCGTCCCCATCCCGTCCCCCATCCGTCTCCCTGGGCCACAGATGTCGGAGCGACGATTTTTGAGTCAAAATGAGCTTTTGCCTAATTTATTTTTTGCCGCCTTCTTTTGCCCGAGTAAATATTGACATGATGTGCCGATGGAATCGTGTGGATAAGGCATTTGTGAACGCATTGATTTATTTTCGATGAAAAAAATATTTATACCTTAAGTTCTATTCATAACACTTAAAATATAATATTTTTTATAAAACAATATGTTTTTATGGAAGCCTAAATTAATTTGTAAAAAAAGATTAAGAGTTCGATAATTAATTGAGACATTATTGTAGGTATGTCATAAAAATAAAATTAATAAAAATGACAAATAATTCGGTTCAAACATAAAGAAATTATTGCTCAAGTTTCTTATCAATACTATTCGAATTCTGACAAGACGCTATTCTCCGAAGGTCGTTCAGTTTTTTACGCCGGAACCGGACGTTCGGCCCGGTGATTAGGAAATTATATTGGGGAAGAAATTCTTCTTCCATTTTTTCCTTGTCTCTAGGTGTCGGGCACGATTGGTTATTAAATCGGACTTACTTCGTGTTACCCTCTTTTAATTGTCTTTGAAATTTTTTGTCAGGAGTTTTTTAATTTGTAGATACCTACTCGGCTCGTCTTTGATTTTTAATTTTATTTTAATGGAATTATTGCAGTATTTTAGAATACGATGTGTATTTAAAAAAAAAAACTCATTTACTACGACTAACTGAACATTATTAATGAATGCACCAAACATTAATTAAACAACTTTCATTTTATCAATAAACAAAATTCTCTTACGAACCATAAACAAGAACAATGAAGGAAACAATAGTCAAAAACAAAGAATAAGAAAAAAACAACAAAAGAATAAAAACAACCGGCCAACTTCTTCTAATTACATTTTATGGCGCTCTTACAAAGAATAAAATTAATTGCTGATATTAATTATAACCTTTTTTTACAATTTTGTTTCTTTGAAACCTTACTACTTACCTATTGTTGGAGCATATGTTTCGTTTAGGGTAAACTTTTTCTTTGGAGATCATATGAGCTATTTAGCTAGGGTTACCAATCCACTATTTTACTTTACCACAAGATTACTTTCTTAGATTAATCTTAATCCAGTGTACTATCCATTCCAATTGACATTTCGTAGTTTAAATACCTATGGAAAAAATCATTAATAATTAGGTAAAAGTAATGTATAGTATTAAATCTTAAAATCAAATACGTAAATATTTTTTTTATGTCAGAAAACTAAATAAAATAAATATTCTGGGACATTATTCCTCACACACGGCCATCTGACCCCAAACTAAGCAGAGCTTGTACTATGGAAGCCAGATAACTGATATACTACATATACTACTTTTTCTTTTGTAAATACATACATATATAGATAACCACAACCAGACACAGGACAAACAGACATGTTCATGCACACCAATGTTTGTCCTGAGTGGGAATCGAACCCACGACCTACGGCGTGATAGATAGGGTATCTTACCAACCACGCCAACCGGCCCGTCAACTGATAAGCAAATTGACATTCCTCCTGACTTATGTAGCTACCGTCTCCTATGGACATTAAAATTTGATTACCAATGTGTTGCCAACCCAACTTTTAAAATTCCTTTGTCTTAAAATTTTGAAAAAAAAATGAGCTCTATAAATATATGGGTATTGCACCCCAAGACCAGCTCTACGTAGGTTTTGCCAAGTAACTTTATGAAATCCTAACTCACCAACAATCCACAATCGCCGAAGGATCCCATTTAGCGCCCATCTTTAATATATTTAGCCTCATTTCGCAAAAGAAACTCATTTGAAATGTAGAAACAACTTTTTTCTATAGCCCATTCTGTAGTACGAATCGAGGACACCATTTGTAAAACAAAGATGGCGGATTTTACATCACAATTAACATAGCATAATGAATAGACACGAGCGAAACAATATCGTTAGAGAAAAACAGGTTTCCTGCTTTTGAAATATGCATTTAAAATGACACAAAAGAGATATTCTTGTAAGCGAAGCGTATTTATTGCAAAATCTATTTTTGAATTTATTTACATCGTAGGTTATGTTCGTTTTTAAATTACCTTTAGGTACAAAAGTTACAGACAAACCAACTTTTGTTAGTTTAAATTTGAGAATGAAAATTATAATGTCTCTAAATTTGATATAACTTGCTTAAAAACCGTAGAAAAGTAAAATCCAAATAGCCGAAAAAAAAAAATAGTACATCGTTTGCAACAAATATTTTTTACAATTTAACCGAACAATCAAAAAAAATCGTTTTATAAATAAATATTTAAAACATATTTTTCTAACCCTAAAAATAAAATAAATACATTACGTAAATAATAATATCTACCTAATATGACAAAACATATTTTGTTTTCACTAAAATGTCCGGTTTCTATAATAATTACGTTCTTTATGACTATCATTAATATTTGAAGCCAATGGCCTTAAGATCAATTTCGGATCCCACCGGTGAACATCTGTTCTGCTCATATGGTCTCAGAAATCCTGTGTAAAAAATCACGAAGGTACGTCGGTATTGATGAGAGTGTTCCGGTTTTTTGGAGATTCCGTTGAAACAGAGTTTATGACCGAAACGGATTCGACCATCTGTTACCGGTATTTATGTTTTAAATCGATACGATATTGAACTGGGTTTAAAATGATTAATAAATCAAGATTTATAGATTAAGTTACGATCTATAATACCTACCTGCATTTATTTATTCTAGTTTAGTATCGTTCCTTATTTAAAATCACAATCCTTTATTAATCCAATCTTATATTAACTAACTGTCCCCCGCGGTTTCATTCGCGTTTCTGGGATGAAAGGTATCCTAAGTCTTCCAAGACCTAAAGTAGGTACTTAACTATAGAACAAATTCATGAAAATCAGTTCAGCCGTTACGGGGCTAAGTGGTAATAAATATACACACACGTATGTACATACATAAGCGAAAGCATTAATAGGATTAGTAGGATCTCAGCAGGCTAACTCGCAGTTGCGAAATAAATAAAAATATTAAAACTGTTCTATATATATATAAATAACTGTCAACCTCATTGTCTTTGCGAAAGGTGAATGTTGAATATTAAAAAAAGACAAGGAACACAAAACTTGATAACAAAACAAAAGAAGAAACAAAACACAACAGTATTAAAATCGTGCCAGAAATAGCTGAAATATAATTCAAAAATGGAATCCCACAACCTGACGCGAACATGCAAACTCGCTCTCATTCTGTTTTTAAATCCCCATGGCGCGCTTTTGTTTTATTTTTATTTTTTAAACTCCTAACTTGCTACTTAGCGTTTCTTTCATTCTTACAAAGCCGTTTCTTTAATTAGTGACAAAGAATAGGATTGCGTGTTACTTTTAATTTCTTTTTTTAATTTAATTACAGCACGGGATAGACAATGGTAACAATACTCTCTGCCATTACATGATTGTTACGGCATGCAAATTCCTTCTTTTGATTTTATGTTTTTTTTTTATGAATTCCCATGTTAACTGTGTGATTATAAACGATTTTCTCTGTAGATAAGTGCACCATTATGTTATTATATGCATCAAAAGTTGCATCATAGGTACCCAGATGCGAAGTAACGGGACTTGGGCTGTGCAATACCGCGCTGGCGGTAACTGGTTTTTGTTTAGCAAAAATATGTAGATATATAACGCGTTTAGATTTTGTTGCGTGCGGGTATTCGCGACCTTTGTGGCTGTGAGGGGTTAACATGTTTATGGTCTTAAATATCTTTTAGATTTTATATTGATTTATGTCTCATAAAATACTGATTAATACATAGTTACATTGCTGGTAATAAAAAAAGAAAAAAAAGAAAATTCCTTTCTAAATTATTGAACGTGTATTTAGAGCAAAGAGTAAACCATGGATCAGCATAGGGGCCAGCATAGAATTTATACAATAAGAATTCATAGTCAAATAATTACAAAATAATGATGCCGACTAAAAGAAAACATTAAGCCATCTTATACAAATTCATCATCAATACACACGGTTCAATCTTAACGACCGTCACCGAAGTTTTTTTTTCACTTAATTTAAACTCAAAAGATACTCGACTTAATTGCTCTCCGGCCTTTCACAAATCGAACCCATTTTATGAAAGCAATTTTCTCCATTTTCCCCATTTTTTGGCATTCTTCATCGGAATAGGGCGGGACGATCCTCGAAACGCCATTGTAAGTGAAGAATCGGTGATTAAAATTCAATTTTGGAACAATCGAATGTGTTAGCGGGGCTAAGATGACGCGGTGCATTTTAATTGGACGAATAATTTGTGGCGGCTTATTACGATCCGATCGTTCCATTCTTAAACTGTTTTGTTTTTATAATTCTATCGATTTGCTCCGCTTCTGAAATGATTTGACTAAATTACTAAAATTTTTATAACGATAAAAGAACATTTTTGATACTCTCTACTTATTCAAAATACAAAATAAAAGAACATATGCATTTGTAATTCATCAAATTAGTCATGAACGCTACGGCTGGTCAACTTCCATAATTTAATATTTAAAAAAAAACTTAACCCTTTCATTGCGTCGTGAAAAAGAAACTACAAAATAGGGCTCGGACACAATAGGGGAGTCCGGAAGATATCCTTTCCTACCTGTGAATAACAGCTTTTTGCACAAAAATTAGCATAATAATGGTGCTGTGACTATTATTTTGGCCGTATTGGCTAACAAATGCCCATTATACCCTAAGGGCAGCTGCAGACCACTTTTTTTGAGGTCATTGTCCATTGGAATTTTTGGATGCGCATTGATAACAATGCGGTGAGGTCACGACCCTCATTTTGTAATAATAGTTATTGGTGAATTTGTTTGTAGAAGAGCGAATATTAATAATATTTTTCAAATAAAAAGTAGCTACTTATACTCATATATTTTCTTATGAAATAACAAATGGCCATAGCACCTAAGGATTATGTTCGTATTTTTTTTATACCTATAAATATTTTCCGTATTTCTATTCTATTTTATACTTTATACAATATAAGTTATACAATATATAAGATTTTTTATAAATAATCAATGATTACTCAAAAAAAACTTAAAGCTCGTTCCAACCTAATAATAAAATATGTTGCCATACCTAATAATAATCAAAAGCAAAACTAATGCAGATTGACACATTGGACCCTTCGACCGTTAAAAAAACAATAACAGGTAATCAAAGGGTTAAGTTCTAACAAATAAAAGGTACCTACTGAGTTGAAGAACAAAAAAACGGATCAGTCGATTTATGAACAAGTATTGTGTTACAGTTTTTTTGTTTTTATTTCTATTAATAACGGTTCAAGCTTTCATTAATAAAAATAAGACAATAACCTAAAAAAACTTATCATTATGGTACTGAAAATATAGATCGTACCTTTATAGTAGGTTTAGGAGCATTTTGTAACTAACTGGTTAGTTAGTCTACCTAACTGGGTACCTTTAGGGCGGTTTGTTTAATCGTTAAATACGGTGACTCAAAGTTCATGTGTGTTAAACTAAAAAAAAATATGCCCTTTGCCTCTGTATTTAAAAAAGAAGAAATATTGTATGTGATTTGTCTATTAGTTAAGTTACACTTTAACCATTGATTTTAACTACTTGTCACTATTACTACCAATAAAAAAGATTTTCAATGATATCAACCCTTCAAATGCAGTGGAAGTTTAAATCTAGCAATTTAAAAGTTTTTCAGAAAATGAATAATTTTATTTTTCAGCACGATGTCTAAATCTGGATGAATAAAAATAATTGTCGAGTCCGGAATGATGCCTCCAACTTCTCACTATTCACACGATCTCTGTCGATAGGGTTGTCAATGGAAAGTTTTTAAGTTTAGGCACCGATAGCAAAGTTATAATTACAAAATGAATAGGTACACATACCTAAGATATCTTATAATTTTGAATTAAAACCTCATTGTGGATATCTCTAGTAAATTAACAAGTAAGATACAAAATTTTGCTACAAGAAAGAACTAGGTACTACCTACCAAATAAACGTATAATCGATGTTGAATATATTTCAGATTTTTACAAATTAAATTGCTCCATACTTTCAAAGTAAACTTCCATAAAATTAAATATACACAACATACAACACTGAGATAAAACAAACAGGAAAAGTCGTTAGCGGCAACCCTAGCGTAAACCGAGACGCTTTCCTCCAACTTTAGGAAAACTTGCCAACTATAGTTTTGTTCTTTTTGCATTTTTCCATTGCACAAAACCGTTTTTCTTTTTTTCTCCGTTTTCTTACTTAGGTATACCGGTTTTATTCGTTTTGCCTTCGTCCCGTTTCTTGAATCTTTTTAGTCTTCTCGTTGAAACGTGTACCCTTTTCAGGAGTTGGCTGGCTATCTTTCTTAACTTGACTGCTTTTGAATTCGGAATGGTGTTGAGTCGTGTTTAAAAGATTTTGGTTTTATTTTATGTTTAGTTTTTATTTTTGTGCTCGATAATTATAATGGGTAGATTTAGGAAAATACATTTCTGAAGTTATAAGGCTACTAGCTTCCGCCCCGCGGATTCACGCTCGTTCCCCGGGATCTTATATTTTCCCGAGATAAAAAGCACCCTATATGTTATTCCAATATCTACTTATGTGCCAAATTTTATCCAATTCCATTCAGCCGTTAATGCGTAATTGAGCCACAAATATACAAACTTTCAGATTTATAATATTAGTAAGATTTCGATACCTATCATTGACTGTTATGTGGTTTGTACCAAGTCAAAGTTTCGTGTAATTTATAACTTATCATAATAGTAGCGAGCACTTGAACACAAGTTCAACAGTAAGGGGTAAGTATAGTGCTTTTTCAACAACAACAAAAAATGGTATACTTACGTACCATCGACAAACTTCAAGCATGATCAATTTTTTAACCTTTTCGCTTGCAAGCAGTCATCATAGCTCGCCCCGCCCATTGTCAAGACAAAAGCCGCTATTGTGTAATTTCATTTGTTTTGACTAGTTTTATGATAAGCGCATTGTCCACTTGTATTGTCGACAACCAGGTAGTCGCTGGTTGCTGCACACAAAAAGTAGCCTTATGGTGGTCATGCTTGAACTTTGTCGATTGTACACCTACTCATCAAAAAGCAATGTAAGCACGGAAGTCTCCATTACAATCCCTGTTCGTTGAAAACTCCTTAAGTTTTTATTTGACCACTGAAGCATTCGCGAGATAGCGCCGCGGTGGAAATTAAAAAAAAGTGGCCAGAGAGAAAAAATAAGGAATCCAGTGAGTTGAAACTTTTCTACTTGGGATGGGGCCGCCCAGAGAGCAATACTTTTTGCCCTCCCCACTTTAAATAATTTAAGAAACAACCAACGATTTGTTTTTTCTGTGAATCGTTTACAATTAAAAAGTTATCTTTACTTTTAACTGTCTATTCTTCGAGCTTAACGATCCAGTGAATAGATGCTATCGTAAGGGTGTAAGGTCGAACTTCATTGAGTCACAATGCAAGTATACAAAGTGAATCTACATTAGGTAATATACTTACATTACAAATTGAACAATTTCTATATACGTAGTTATTTAATTTTTATATCCTGCATTTGTCATTTTTTTTGAGTAATCTTTTTCTTTACCATTTTTTCTGTTTTTTTTTATGTTTTAGTATTAAAAATAATAAGTATGTTTATAATTTACTAGCTATTCCCCGCGTTCCCGAGAAAAAAAAGGAGTCTATGTCTCCATACCATAGGCTATCTGCCAAATTTAATCGCTATCAGTTCAGTGGTTTATGCGTGAAAAGGTAAGAGACTTACTTTCGCATCGATAAATTACAAATCACAAGTTATTGTCTATTTATTGATTTACAATATTTCACATTATATTTTAGAGATATTTCTTAAATTAATAGCTTTTCAACAGTATATGAAATTCAGCTGTAGGTACCCTATGCTACAGGCACCATAACACATGATATATTTTTGTACAAAATTCGATAGCCGAAAATGATCGTGCACATAACAAAATGGCGGCCCAATATCCATATTTATCGGTATGTCAATACCAACAAATACCGCCCGTCCGACGCAGGTGGAATACTATTATATTTTTTTTTCATGCCCACTGCCCACCCCAAAATAGTTGGGGGCGAGGGAGGAAATAGTTGGGAGGGAGTGCGTGACCCCTCCCCCTTCCACACTTGCCACCCCAATCACCCGCGAGGGGGCCACCCCGCGAGGCCCCCCCTCTACTGCACTTACCATGTGTGCACGCAAATTCATGCCCAATAATTTAAATTTCCAATAGCAATGATTAATGAAGCATTAATTTTATGTATTTACATTGCCTACGCCATTATAGAATATGGATAGTTTCGGTGGTTACGGAAATTATGTTTAGGTATAATTTAGAAATACTGCAAGCGTTTCAGTGTTGACTTTGTTAGGTAGTTTCTGCAATATAAAAATATTTTTAATTCATAATCTACGATTTCTTTTCCTTGTATAAAGTAGATGAGACGGAGACAAGCTAACTATGAGATACCTACATTATCTAGTTCAAAACAAAACGAGATCATGCTACCCTAGGCAGACTCGAATAAGACGAAAAAGACATTCAAATCGCACGGTAATTAATAAACTGGGAAAATACGAGAATTATTCGTATGCAAGTCAAAATGGCGCGTAAGTCTGCGTTCCAAATTCAAAAATAAATTCGCAACACGCTCGCGCCCGTCGGCCTGTCGTGTTTTAAAATCGACGTGAAACACTATTCGTTTCGTAGTTTGTTTATTTTTAATTTTCGGGAACTTAAATTTATAGTGATGAAATATAATAAAATAAACTTTTCAGATTGATGACAAGCATTATAAGAAGGTGCAGTAATAGGTACTTAGTACCTACTACAAAAGACTCGTTCAAAGAAAGATCAAAGTTGATCGTTTTTGCTACTACAAAGACCTAACTAGTAAACGTATACCTACTTAAGAATGAACAAGAGTAGTAGATAACTCGTGGAACTACCGAAATTTTCTAGAAACTTACTAAAAATATTTTTGTACGTAATACCTAACCTAAAATATTATTTACTTTTAAAAGGACAATTTAAAGAAAACCCCAAAATAAAGCTCACAATAAAAGCTTCACAGTATTTTTTTGCAAGTCTGCGAAGTTTTTACAAACGTATAATTATATTGTTTCGAAACTAGGCCGTATGCTGTAATACCTTTGCTAACAAAAACTAAAATTGTCTATAGTTACTTTTTTAATGTCCCCGTCTAGGCACAGGCAAGAATGTATTATGCCTACGCGTTACCAGTCAAAAGGTGCTTGTATTACTGTAGGGAAGTACTTTTGTATGTAAATCGAATGCGTAGGCTTTAGCTAGGCTGGCTAGGTCTTTGTGAACGTTCTGGATTTTGAATGTCTTTAAATGTTTTAGAATGAGCGTTTTTAGTCGTCTTATAAGAATTGTATGATGTTATTTACATTTTGTAAACGTAATACTTAATGTATGATTTATAGTGATAGTAAATTTTATGAAAATTAAGTTTAAATATAAATTTATACCTTAATGTGTTTATGGTTTGGTTTAAAATAAAAAAAGCCATATACAAATTATATTAAAGCTTTTTAAGTTGATCATAAATAGGCATACTTACATGACAATACACATATTAAACATTATAATATGTTTTTATATACTGTTGTATTTATATTATATTAATGGATTGATTTACATGGAGAAATTTTATTGATAAAAAAAACTTATTAGTAAGTACTTATAAAAATTCATAGATTAAAAACCAATTACAAAATTAATACCAATAAATTAATTCACAATCTAAACAAGATACCATCCTTTTAAACCATCGTACATCGTCCGAACTGTGCTAAGGCAAACGCCTTTCCCTTCCCTACATTTATTCATAGAGAAATAACAAAAATAACCATAGACAAGCGTGGCCAGTTCCCGTTGACCTCTCTCGTCGCACTTTCTTATACGAAACTGCGTTGTAGAGTGGGGTCAAGTCACGTTTGCTAGTGAACGCGTAGGTTGTATAGGTTGAAAAATGGCTGCTCTGTACAATAGTAGAAGGAACGGCGAACCCGGAAGAAATATTTGCTATAGACAAGATTAATCTATGGTCTATGTGTGATTTTTTTCTGAATTGTAGAGATAGCAAGGAAATTGTAATATGAATTAATAATTGTGCCCATGTTTTTATTTCGCTTCGCATCGTTTTATATTGGACAGGAAGGGAACATTAATTATATTATTATTTAATACTTATCCATTATTGTGACGTGCCCTTTACTCGATAACCTATTTACATTATTTAAGTCTGGGTTGGTTTTTTTTTACAAAATCATTGCAGTCTATTTAAACGGGAAAATAAAAATATCTACTTAATCATATTTTAACAAATTTTTTTTTCATTTTGTAAAAAAGCATAGGTATCATAAAAATCTATTTTACAAATATATTATAATGCAATATTTTATAAACAATATAATATAACAAAACACAGCAGTAAGAAACGAATAATAATAAATTAATAATCAACGTGTTTACTTACATTTGTAATTATTTTAAGGCATCACTTAAAGCCGTAATCAAAGTATATAGTAACCATAATAGGTAATGAGAAAATCTTATTCCGTCATACAGACTCCTTTCTTTATCACCATTAATGTTTTTTTTTTACAAATCTTAAAGAATATCTTCTACCTATCTAACATCTATTATAATATATTTATTTTTTCATATTATAGGATCCGATTAATTGAATCAGATTCTAATATATTTTATGAGAATTGGGTTCAATAAATTGGATTCCTATAGGAAGCTATATTGTCCCTAATATAAAGACCTAATGACACAATACAACACATAAAATATATTTAAATAACGCAATATTTCATCGTACTTTTAACAACGATACCAACCTAATAAAACCAACTCAGTTATAAAATTTAGTGTCAATAAATAAGGTAATCGAACCGTTAGAGGCCGATTAGCTATAGACTGCGCGAGCTATATCTCCATGCTGTGTCAAACAGAACATACCATATATCTATCTAGTTATGTACATCTAGGAAATAATTCTACAATATCTTTCTACAAACGCATGTATATTATACTTACGCATTCTTCTCAGACATGCAAAATCACTAACACAACCATGACGCAGGACTATACCAAGATGTATAATATATCTGTGTGCGGAGTTGATGTTTATGTGTGTGTGCGTTCAATGACCTATGCATTTGCTTGCAGTACAGGCTAAAAGTATGCGTTCGTTTTATTATGGTCTTATTTTAAAAATGGAACGCCGGTCATCGCTTTCTTTCCGCGCGTTGGGTTAGGTCGGGTCTGGGACTAATTTTTTGGCGCGTAAGTAACGTAACGTAAAGGCAAACGTATTCGGGTTATTCGGTGAGTTCTAGAACTGGTTCCGTGACCGTTTCTGGTTCTGTTGTATAACGTGTAACCCGAGGGTTACCGTTAATGCGTTCGATGTTCCATCCGCGAGAATTTGAATTTCGAATTAGATTTTTTTATGCTAAGTATATTGTTTTTCGACTGCCATTTCTAACCATAATCAGCCAATATTAAAATTAATACAAATGACGCTTTATACTTCATTCAATGAAACTCATCTCGAAATAACTTCGTACAGAAACTATGATAACTTATTTAACATCATCAGAAACTCATGGTTTGCCAAGGACACTTCCTGGTACCAGTCACTCAATGATCTGGTATCCTAAAATCAGTATAAAGTCAGTATCGGTTGGCTAATGGATCTGTGTTAGATACTCTGGCACTTTATGGTCTAGACTTGACTTTTATATTATCATAATCATTTTCTACTCATATCTAACGAATATCTGTTTCAATCGTCTCTATTATGTGCATAGGAGGCATCCAAGTTTACCCTTCGACCCCTTTGATTACCTTTTTGTCACGACTCTACTGTATCTTTAGCCATTTATTCATTATATTTTGGACCCCTGCTATCAAAATTAGATCTCATAAATTGATACCCAATCTTATTATAATAACTTATTTAACATAATTATCAAATATTTTATATTTGCTTACTTTACAGGGGAACGCCCCTACAAATGTCACCTACCAGACTGCGGAAGAGCTTTCATCCAGCTTTCAAATCTACAGCAGCACCTACGGAACCATGATGCCCAAGTAGAGAGGGCTAAGAATAGGCCCTTCCATTGCAACATCTGTGGAAAGGGCTTTGCGACTGAAAGTAGTCTGCGGACTCATACTGCCAAGGTCAGTATAATAAGAAACTATGGACCCTTTAAAAATCATCCTGTTGGAGTTCCATGCAATTTTATAACTGTATTGTAATTGTGTTGACCACGGTGAGATTGTGGTTAAAATAAGCATATTAAAGTTTTTAGTAAAAAAAAATATATATGCTTATGACATAATAAATAGTTTAAGAATTCATTTTGCAGAAATACATTTAACGCAATTTTGCGTTATTTTATTTTTTGTTATATGTTTTGTATGATTTGATTTATTAAAGAATTGGTTGTATTTTTCAGTTTGTAATTTTTATTTCATCAAAAAGATATTTTTATTATTATGATTTTAACACAAAATTTACTGTTTCGGCCAAAAGTTTTCAAAATTCCCATTCGAATTATTTTTTCAAATTTATTTGTGTATTGTGTATGAATGCATTCCTAATCTTTTAACTATGCCCGCATCGCCACCTCGCCGGTGGAACAGGAGCTTCAGCTGCACCTTGGTGTTTTGCAGCAACATGCAGCACTAATGATCGGTGGTGCGACCGCCACACCATGCCCAATATGCCACAAGGTCGTATTTGGTGGTGAAGCACTAGTAGAACATATGAAGAATACGCACAAAGATCCGAATGCTTCCGGCGTTGCGAGTAAGTTTCCCGAATGCGGAATGTTCGGTTTTTAAATAATCTCGATTGTCAACAGTGTTTGCAAAAAGGAAAAATAATGCCTGAACGGCGTTCTTTTTTCAAATGTGTGTTTTAGTTTTAGAATTCGTTTTTAAGTCTGTCTCTTTTGTGAGTTGCGTTCTTTGATGTTGGATTGCATTTATTCATGTTGTAAAGTTAAAATATTGACGCACTTGCAGACGGGATCCATACTCTTAAGTGTAGCCACTGGAAGTTTATCAAGAAACATTAAAAATTGCAAGTCAATATCTTTACCACAATCCAAAGAATTTTATTTGCGAATTATGAAATGTCACAAAAGCTTCCAGCTGGCACAAAGCCATGAGGGGTGTTGGTTTCAAAATCAACGGTATAACAAAAACGTATCGTTTCCATAAATCTTAAAAGTAACTTAATAAATAATTCGGTTGCGAACGCCGTCCGGGGGAGTAAATGTTATTGTTCCAACGTCACTATCGGAGGGTAGTGTGTTTTGCAAACATTTCTTGTACGTCCCTGGAAATAACAAATTCTTCGGATGGCGTTCCTATTATCATAACATGTTTTGTTTATGTATCTAATAGCTACATTTTCCTCGTTTTCAATAGCCTAACTTCGTTTTGTTACTGTCACTGTTCAGTTAATTGATTTATGTTATGATTTTACATCTATTATATATAATTTGTTTAACCCATTATCCATATTTTGGTTTGTTTATTTTGTTAAAATCATTTGGTTTATTTGATTTCGGATTGTTTCATAATTAAGAGCATAGATGACTTTTTGATATCCACAATCATAACAAAGCAGATAATGCAATTGAAAAAAAAAACTAACCAAAAATTGCGAAACACAAAAAGTCGTCTACTACAACGAACACTAACAACAAAATCTAACCGCATTATTTTTTCTTTCCCCCCCCCCTAACCCACTAACCTACCCAATTCCTGGTGATGTTGGCGTGAAGGTCCACCCGCCACTTCACCGTACCCAGCGCAAGCTAAACCGACTGATCCTTATATAGCGAAGCGGCGGACTGCAAATCACCCATGTCCTGTGTGCGGAAAGCATTACGTCAACGAAGGCTCCCTGAGAAAACACCTGGCTTGCCACCCTGAAACCCAGTTGACGAGCAGCTTAAGAATGTGGCCTTGTTCCGTTTGCCAAGCTGTGTTTACCCATGAAAGTGGTGAGTATCCATTGGAACCTGATCATTTAAGCTTGTCTCCTATTTAGATGCAGCAGCATCGAGGAAGCATGTAGAAGTTATTATTTAAGACATTGTACCTGGTTTCAAACAAAATTGATCCATAATATCCTTTCTGCATATGTGAATATGCAAAACATGCATAAATTATTAACACAGAATAGTTCTATTACAACATAACAAACCAAGGACTACTTAACGACAAGTTACTTAAACCAAGGAGATATCAAAATTTATATTGTTTTTTTTTTTTATTGTTTAATTTTGAAGCTCTTACTACTTAGAGATGCGCTGGGAAGCGAATTGTGTTACAAAAAAGTACTTTTGGGTATTGACATAATTCTATGATCGAATACTCATTTTCATTAAATATTTTCAGGACTCCTCTCCCACATGGAGCATATGAGAATGGAACCCAAACATCAGTTTGCAGCGCAGTACGTCCTCTCTAGAGCCGCGGCGGAGAGGCGAGAACGAGACTTAATAGCTGCCGTATCGGCATCTGCAGGAGGCTCAGGCCTCTTAAACTTAGCACCACCTTCCCCGGCTCATTCCGACTCATCCTCAAACGGAAGACTATCTTCCTCAGCTGGTTCGGAAACTGGAGCAGCCGTAAATAAACTAACAGACCTACTTAGATCAGCTAATAATGGACACCAAGCATATGGAGATGAGAGGGTAGCGGCAATCGCAGCCGCTGCAGCGAACATGATGGCGCAACCTGGAGAAGGTGCTAGTGCAGTACAAGTAGCTGCAGCCAATTTAGTTTCAGCAATGCGTCAACAGCTAGCTCGAGAACCTCCACCAGCTCAACCCCCGGCCGAGATGCCCCCTGCACCATCTGAAGCGGCTTTGAGAATCCAACAAGCCGAAGCATTGTTACGAAGTCAGGCAGAAGCATTAAGATTAGCTGTCTCCCAAGCGGCTGCGGCGCACGGCAACGAAGCCCCCAGTCCTTTAAGACATAACGGAGGCTTCCCTCCACAACCACCGAACGATGCGAGTGGACAGTTATCACCAGAATTAGTTGAGGCTTTCAGAATCGCGCAGGAACAGAGATTGGAACAGGCGTTAAGATTACACGATCCTAGAATGCTGGGTTTTAATTTACCATCACCAGCTCAGCAGGCGGCACAGCAAGCGGCTCAACAAGCTGTGGCTGCTCAGCAGGCAGTCGCTGCTCAACAAGCGGTCGCAGCTCAACAAGCGGCTGTTGCACAACAGGCGGCTCAGCAAGTCGCACAGCAAGCAGCTCAAGCTGCTCAACATGCCGCCCAACAAGCGGCCCAGCACCAACATATGCAGCAACAAGTTGTCCAGGCGGCTCAAGCGGCACAAGCCGCCCAAGCTGCTCAACAAGCGGCTCAACAAGCTGTCCACCTACAACAGAACCCTCAGCCATGAAAATTTAGCTATTACTAATCCGATGCGATTTTAACTCGATCGTAATCTCGAATGATAGCAAAAATATAAAATTATGTTATAATTTCGACACAAAATTGTTATTTTCTACCAGAGCGTAAAAATCGCCTCTGATTAGTAATTGCTTTAATAAAATTGCGTTTATAAATATTTAGGTATTTGGATGCAAAAGTAAATTAATTAATAAATTATTGTTTCGGTTTAGCTGGCGGAAAACGTATACAATAATAAAATTATATAAAAATAAAATAATGAACGTAACATTTTAGATAGAACTAACTGTTGTAAATAGGGAACGTTTAGTGGAAACAAATTTTACTGTAAATAAATGAAAAAGTACCTAAAAATAGTTGAATGAATGAACAAAATGGAACAAAAACTCGCCCGAACAAGTAATTAGATGTAGAAACTAATGACAATTAATATTCAGTGCAATGTTCAATGATTATCTGTTTGGTTTATTATTGAGTAATTAATTATTATTAGAAATATTTATTTTTACTAGCTTTACCACAGAGCAGTGTATTTCATAGCTTAGTACAAACTTTTGGATGTGCCAAACTGTTTTAAGCACGTTTTTATCGCATTTAGCGAGACTTTTTGCAATATTTAGTTGCATATTAAGTTTCTATAGGATATTTTTATTTAAATATTATTTTATATTTTATAATTATCTTTTTTCACGCAATAACACGTCTTATGCTAGTCACGTTTTGAACGCACAAATAATTCTTATTCAAAGGGAAATCAAAAATTATTATATATTTTTTCATTTTATCTATTTTTTCTTGGCGTACATTATATTATTTTTTATTATAAATGCCATATTAGATGATAAATATGTAAATAATGTAGGCATGTTACGAAATGTTGATGATTTTGTTTTGTAACTTAAAAATTAACAGTTTATTTTATTTGTAAACGATTCTTATTTTTAATGGAATATAATTATTTACACACTAATTTGTAAAGTTATGTATATAAAAAAGACTATTATTTTTTGTTTTCAGAAGACTGCGGTTAAATCACTTTTGGTGTAAATAAATAATTTTTGAAATTGATTAATAAAAAATAGCGATTTTTCACTGAACACGCACGCGCAGCTAATAAAAGCTGTCGTATAACATCTAAATGGAAACATGTCGAATACAAACTAGACAAACTTCGACAAACACAACCTTGAGTAGACAACAACACACGCGACATTCTTTTCAACTCGAATGTTCAAACAATAGCCCAAATATTTACATTATTTTTCATTTTTAATATTAAAAATACATACATTTAAATGAACCACAATAGCCCAGTGAATCATTTTTATAAATGGTTTAAAAAAAAAAAGCTTCGAGCTCTAAAATAAACCATAAAACATAACAACGTATACAGTTGCCATTGCAATAGATTTATAGTTCGTGAAAGTTGCAGAATAGCCCCCATTTACGGCTGCATTTTGCAAAGTTATGGGGGTTTTTTTGCAATTCAGATTTAAGAGAATGTCAAGTGTTGCCGAATATTAATTCTTTTAATATTAACAATCATGTATTATATATAAGTGAACAATTTGTATGTACAGAATTGATATCTAAAATAATAATTATGTCCATACAAATTGTAATAATCTACGTATAATCGTAAAATAGGTAAGGTTTATAGTAAGCTGACTTTAATGTATGTAATGATTTAATTCTTGAATTAATATTGGTCTGTCTGTTAAACAGTAACTTTTTACATTCTAATGTAATATTACTGTCGCAGTTGATCAATGTAAATAGAAAAAAAAACCACAATGCAATAGCCCAAAAATTGTTATCATTTTTGTCGTGACATTTGGTTGTGGACGAGAGTTTTTATTCAATGTTTTATTTCATGTATTTGTACTTTATTTAAAAATGCAAAACTTTTCGGCCATTTTTTATTTATTATTTGGAATGATATGTATGTACCATCGAGACGCGAACGGTTACCCGATAATGATTTTGTTTTCTAGGAAACGTGAGTAAAAATACTTATTTAGACAAGACAATCCTCAATATTTCGACTGAAAACAAAACTGATGAAACTTTTTGATAATCGCAATAAAAAAAAAATTAAGTGAACGGATCGCTATTTATGTAAAAATGTCCTCATAAATTTAATATATAAATAAATTAATATAACAACAAAAGAAGTTCCTATGAATATTGTATAAATGGTATTGTTTTAAATTTAGGTCTTAGTAGAAAGGAAAAATTTATGGACGTTTGGTATTTTTAAAGTTATAATAAATGAAAAAAAAAACCATCGTGTTAGGGAACTAAACTCGACGATTTCGAGTTGTACAAAGCAAAAAAAGCACGGATCGTGAATCCTAACATTAGATTTTTAGATCAAAAGTTACGTTTCCAAGAAAGTGTTCAAGTCACATTGATATTGTACGTTTTTGCGTGACGTCATAATATAATATGTAAAAAGAAAAAAATATTTGTAATGAAATATTGACGTTGTATTTTCGAAATCGAAAAATTAAAAATAAGACTTTTTGAATAAATGAAAACAAAAAATACTCAAAATAGGTAATGTTAATAGTTGAAACGTCACGTGAAAATGTATAAACCTATCGTATTTTCTGTGATCATCGAAATGGAATAGTTATTAAAAACAGAATCGTGTCTGAGTGTTGACAGAAGTTACTTTTAAGAAGACGGATACCTTTTTTAATGTTACAATGAAAAATGGAAAATGTTTTTCTACATTTATTTTACGACGAAAATTCCGTAGTTAAGCTGTGTATATTAAATAATAAAGCCTAATAACAATAAAAGTGCGAAATAACACATCGCCCATCAACGAAATATGAGAAAATTGCAATTTGCTTTGCAATACCGTTGCAATATTTCTTTGATTTCGCAACTAGTATCAATAGGACTGGATTCAGTTGATGTTAAATATTAAACAATGTGGAAATTAATACTTCACCACATTCTCAATAATAAGAATGCGCTGTCGGTGTTTTTTTTTTATAAAAAAATGGATATGGCACATAAAAAATATTGTAGTTGTATTAGCTATTTGATATTTAAATTTAATCATTGTTTTAATTGATGGTTATGTTATTAGGACAATTCGTTGGCAACACATTTTGGTATTTTTTTTTAATATCCGAAACAAGAGTTCAAATAATATTCAGATTTTTTGTCAATTATGTAAACAAATTATGATAGAGCTTAGACCGTTATCGATTTTAAATTCTAAATTAAAAAGACAGGGTTAAAATTACGTTCTTTGCTACCTAAAATTAATATAAAAATAAGCAAAAGTTGGAAGAGATAAAAGTTTGTCATTAGCATTTGGATATTAAAAAAAAATACATCATCAAGTACCTACTTACTGTTTATAAAAGCGGATTGATCGCAACAAACAACTACGCGATTACATTACATTTATTATTTAAAAAACATTAAGTATGCAAACTATATTGCGAATTGTGATACTTTTATTTAAAGTACAGAGAACATTCATCAAGAACTGTTTATAAAAAAAATTGAAGTGGCGATTAAACAACAATTAATGCAAATTAATAAATAAATATCTAAAACAATTGCAAATTGCCCACAATATTTTTTAACAAAAATAAATATACGTCATTCACAATTCACAATATATTTTTAAATTGTTAAGTTTTTAAATATAACTTGCTCGTTGATTTAACATTACACATCCTTATTAAATGTTAAATGTTTCTTTTTATTATTTTATGAGCTTCGTCGTTTACGTTATTTGTATTTACCTAAGCTTGTTTCACAATGGTATTTAGCTAAATATACACATTTATTAATCTTAATATTAAGCATAGACAAGATAGCCAGGTTTTCAATTACCACACACACATAGTAGATAATTACATGTATCTTATAATATAAGTAAGTATAATTAATGTAATGTAATGCAAGCCTCATTTATAAAAAAAAAATACGAAGAAAAAATTGTTTCAATTTATAAATGTGGTTTTCAAATAACATAAATTAAACACAATATTTCTCAGCGGCCAGTGTTCAGTTTATGTTATAGTAAAAATGTAGTAAACAACGAATAAAAAAAAAACACATAAATACAAAAAAAAATCCGTGTACTTAAATGTCATAGGTAAAGGAGTTTATTAGTATTGGTGTTTTACGGGAAATTCATGTATCCCAACTATCCATTCGTCATATCCATTTTTGAATGAAAATATATTATTTTCGGACAAAAAAAAAACATTAAAAATGATCTTATTTATCCACAAAACGTGTTTAAAATTTTAAGTCTGGTATCACTGGTAACACAAAAAAAAATACATTATAAAATAAATACAAATTAAAAAATCAATGGCTACAAATTAATTTAATTTCTTTATTAAAGCCCGACAGTGCATTGCCTTTTGACTTCTTTATTGTACGCCTAGCCTCGATAATGCCACATAAGGCATTTACGTTGTTATAAACAATTTTATATTATTTGTTAATTGTTATTAACAAACTGTTTCTGTTTATTATCAAATGTTTGAATTAATTTCGTATATCCAATTGGTGTATTTTCTAGTCTTGATTACGTAAATTGGGTTGTAATTATGTCCTATATTATGTAAACCTACCCATTTTTAGAAATTGTACACAAAAATATATTTGAATGTAATAAAAAATGTAAATGAGTATGGGAGCGGATAATGTAAAAATTCAAAATTATGTACCTATTTCGGCGTATAAAATTGTATAAAATTGGAAAACTGTTTAGAAATTAGAACTAAAAAATTACGATTAGCTAGAGAGTCAAAATTCGTGTTTGGCATTGTGTATTTAAAAAATAAATAAACATGATTGTAAATATCTTTTAGGATCGTGACGTGAGACATAATTGTACCTAATCGGTGTTTAGGCAAAACTCAATAAATGTTGAAAAAAATTCTAAAAACATAAAATTTTAGAACTTCTAGACAACCCCTAAATTATCTTGAGTGTGTTCACTACAACCCTATTTTGTTTTATTTTATTTTATTACTTAGTTTATGTATAGAGTTATGCCTGTATAATTTTAATTTAAGGTCATTAAACAAAATAATTAATATAAAAATGATGCCATGTTTTAAACTAATTATTTTAGATGTGTTTATTAAAAAAAATATTATATTTTTTATAAAAAAGGTTATTATTATTATTTTATTTTGTACTCTATGTGTAGTCAAATACGAACTGCTATTGTAATTATTAATTAAGTTTTAGTGTTGATTTATGTTAAGCAATTATATTTTGTATTTTATATTAATAATGATCAAATTTAACTACTTAATTTAACCCTTTGATTATTTTAATTGTGAATGAGAATAGTTATTTTTTAACAACGGAAAATGCTTATTGTGTCATTAAATTGAGAATAGTAATTATTATTGCCGAAACGGTTAGCTATAATTATTTTAAAAAATAAAAAGGATGATTCATACGCGTGTTTTTCTTTATATCCTATCTATACCTAGGGGCTAGAAAAAAAGTGCTGCTAGGGTGGTTAACATCTATTTGAAAAGTGCTAGCTATCAGTATATCCGTAGCTGCACTTGAGAGCCACCTAGTTCCCAGATAGTTCCCTTAGTGAGGGTTTGGTGTAGGTACCTACTTACGACGTGCCGCATACCTACACCACGCTACACTGCACACTAACACACTGCACACTAACACACTGCACACTAACACACAACACACTCTTTAAAAAAATAGTTAAGAAGGTAATGATAATTTTGAAAGTGACACAAACACCAATAGATTACCAAAATAGATTCCAATAAGAAGTTTTTAGCGCCATCTTCTATCGAGTAGAAGAACTAATTAAAAATTCGTCCTTCCATTATGGGTATCAAAGGTTCGAGGACACGTTCTCAAATTTATTAAATTACAACATAAGTAGGTACCTACCATAATTTTAAAATTATCACAGTCTATGTAACTCTGTAATTACGCTGTGGTTATATTTCGTGATGGCTGAGTCAGTATTATTACTGAATCTTATACTAGAAACCAAGCAATATTTCAGGAAGAGTTGATTCAAAATTGCGATTCGACATAAAATAGCAAATAGGCAAATAGCTACCTTTTGCCACCACCATAATCTGTGCCACCACTCCAACCGTGTCATAGCCATAGTAATAGAGAAACTATATAAGTAAAGGTATTTTAAGAAAGTGATTTTGTATGCTAATTCTTCTTTCATCAAGACGTATTGGAACAACAGATTGATAATAAGGACATATTCATTTTTATCAGAAATTCAGTTGAGCCCGCGGAAAACACTAGTATGATATAGCGACATCTTCAAATATATCCAATAACTATATAATCAAAGAGCGACCATTGCAAAAAGTGTGTAAAGCGTCATCTATACTAATGTTTTGATACTATAAGTAAATTTGACAGATGGCTTTCACTAGCAAAATTCTCTGTTTCAAACAAGAACCATAACTGCGATTTTATAGAGTTGTAATGTAGATGGCGCATTTCTGGATTTAATGTGGTATTAGATTTAAATTATAGATGGCTCTGTGATCGTTTTAGTAAAGTTAAAACTTTTGATTTATGATATTACTAGCTGTCCCCTGCGGTTTCACCCGCGTTTCCGAGAAAAAAATGAGCCCATGTCCTTTTATTCTTCATACAATGGGCTATCTACGTACTAAATTTCATCGCGATCGGTTCAGCGGCTTAGGTGTGAAAAGGTAACAAACAAACAAACTCACATTCACATTTATAATATTTAGGATATTTTACCATTTTACGTCTGTTTTTAGTCAGTGATAAAAGATGGCGTTACGGCAAGTGGCGCTGTGGTTAATATTTGATTATTATTCTTAAAAGTTTACTTAAAAAAGATAATTTTAATTTATAACTTAAAACATTCAACATAATTTTTGAATTGATTGATACTTACGTCAATGTCGGATTTTATTCGCATTCAGTCAGACATTACTGCAAAAATCTACACGCTTCAAACATGTTTAAAATCAATACTAAATTTCTAACACAAAATATTCTTGATTAGATTAAAATAAATTTATTTTCCTTCTCTCTTTCTTTTAATATCCAAGAAGAGAACAAAGTATATATAATTAATTAATCCATTACAAATCTATATCAGGCTACAGGATGCACCTTGCCTGACCTAGGAATCGAACCCACCTAATCTCAACCATGAGTTTATTTTCAGTTGAAGGTTGACTTCCGACCTCGGTGGTAAGTAGGACCTGAAGTGAATAATGTAGTGGCTTTGACTTTGAATCCGAGCCCCATAGATAGTAAAAGAATATCGTCGACCGATATTCAATTAATGTTTTGGATAAAATACACAAAATGAGTTGAGTATACAGTTTTGTTCAGAATTTTTCGCTCTTTCGAATGATGTATATGAAAAAATTCTAGGTTAAGAAAAATGACCCTTGCCCTACTGATTTTTGGTTCCAAATTTCGTGTCAGCCCTATAATAACAATGTATCTAAAAAACTAAGCAATATAGCAACTTGAAATGGTGTAATTACCGCCGCCAATTCACTTCGAATAAGGTAAGGTTCTTCCAAATCAACGAATTACCATTACATGGTTTATTTTTGAGGAAACCACAGTAAAATTGGCCTTACACAACCGCTCTCAGTACCTTGATCACGTGATCAACAGCATCCAGAAGACAATACATATACATGGATGACAGACAGTATACTGGACTGCGTACCGTTTTAAACAGTACCCAGTATAGCTAACTATAAAGGAACGGCTTCTCAGTATACTCGGTATCGGATATCGGTCGGTACATACCCTAGCTAGGTAATGTTTGTCTGTTATGTATGGCACATGTTAGCGTGTGTGCGTCAAAGAATTTCAAATGTTCCGTGACACCGTATAGAGTGCTCTTTCGTAGTAAAAATAGTTTTAAACAGTAATTTGTGGTTAAAATTTATAATAGCCAACAAACCTGTCATTTAAATTTAAATATAAAACAATTAACAATAGCTGCACATCACTTGTCTCGCTCATGTTTCCCAACGGAGCATGATAATTAATATAATAATAAAATAAATCGTCGGTCTTTACTAAAAACTACTGATACGTTACATTGAGCGAACGACGCGCGCTGGTGTATACGATCGATGGAATAGAGTGGACATTACAATAACTGTTATATCTGAATGAAAGAGGTTTTACATTGTCACTTACGAGCCAATCTCTCCAAGGTAGCTGTAAAATATGGTCTAAGGTGTATTCACTCACAATCTGGATCAATTTTTTATTTTATTTACATTGGATAGGCTTATGTTTGACCACAATCTAATCCGTGGTAAGTGAAGATGTGGCTGAAGGTGGTAAATACAGAAAATAAAGAAGTGAACAGACTGATTGATCTGAAGTGCAGCTAGAGTGAGCCAGCGGGTACTAAAAGGTATTCTACCACCGTTCTATGTTTGTTCACAATGTTTTCGGTGTCTTGTTGTTGGACTTCACGTGTCTTTAAATTTGATTGCTCTGACTCAAATGATTTCGTAAAAAACGAAAGATGTAAGGGCTAGTGATGTGAATATACCATGTCTGCCCACTGCAGAGCACAGGCCTCCTTTCACGAATAAAGGTGAAAAGGAATGGGCAAATACTCCACCACGCGTGCCCACTGCGGATCGGTGGAGTTTTCAAGCCACCTAAGAGGTCTCCCACTAGCTTAACGATTATCACAATTGAGTGATAACCGGGACCAACGGCTTTACGATCCTTCCGACGCACGGAATCGCTCAAGATGAAATGCCACTAGGAGGGCACCCATCCAGGAACCGGCCTGACTGGACGTTACTTAACTTTGCCGATCGGTTAAGAACGGATAATCAAGCTACGCTGGCGGCTTGCGGAAACTTTGCTTATCGTCAGCGGCGACAGCCTCGAGGAAATTTACAAAAGTTGGGCTATCAAATGCAAAAATATTTTTTCAAATCCGACTGGTAGTTCCAGAGATTAGCGCGTTCAAACAAACAAAAATCTCTTAATTTTTATCGTATTAATATAGATTGTATTTTGTATTTTAGTTGTAAATATATAAATAAAGATTCAAATATATTAGAGTGTAAATGAGTTGTGCATTTAGGTTATACATATTAAAAAATATCGTCATTTTAATGCAGTTTATTTATTATAAAGTTTCATCCATACAATGCTAGCGTAGCGTACCAATCGCGTGTTCCGCTTATCACAAAGAATACGTTAACTGCAATTTTTTCCATCACTTTTTCACATCGGCCGTGTGTAATTTTCATTCCAAGTCGCTACTTTTTCACAATTCAGGGGCGCCTCATCGCGATTTTTTATAACATTTTTTTTTTATTTAATTTTGACAGTGCGTTCTTTTTTCATTTGAATCTGAACGCGGCGTTTTTGCCGTGACATCATTTATAACGATTTGATAATGAAGTGTTTATATTTTTTCGAGTGTTTTATTGCCTCGTTTTGTAATTGCGGCTTGTGTTTGTTTAAGTTTTTTGATTTGTTAGGTATTGATGTATCAAATTGTGCATTTCGGTTTTTGTTAACTTAGAGCCAGGTGGACGTCTTGCGGCTGAGATGATGATGATGTTAACTGAATAAACACAACGTTTGATTTATTAATATCTATTAATGTATGTTTCTTAATTTATAACAACAATACAAAATAAAATTTATAATTCTCGTGTCACGGGGTGCGTGGTTGAACTCCTCCGAAACGGCTTGACCGATTCTCATGAAATTTTGTGTGCATATCGGGTAGGTCTTAGAATTGCCCAACATCTATTTTTTAAACCGCTGCGCGAGTGAAACCGCGGTGGACAGCTAGTCTTATATATAAAATACTCGTGTCACAATGTTAGTTACCATACTCCTCCGAAACGGCTCGATCGATTTTTATGAAATTTTGTGTATATATCGGGTAGGTCTGAGAATAGGTTCTTACCCTAGCTCAGATCGAGGCTGAAGAAGCCCGGAAACAAATACAGATGCGCAATCGTCAACCCAGATTTCGTCCTCGCCGGCGAGGACCGTCGCGACGTCCTTCCCAGTCTCGACCCATTTAAGTGGCCCGAGCTGCATATTAGCAATCCGACCGATCCCCAAATAATAATAATTATTTGCATGCTAAAGCCCTCCCATATTCCCCAGGCAACGTCCTGAGCCGAGGTCGAGCCCCACAGGGGGCACCCTCAGGCTACCGTTGCCCTAAATTTATTTAGTTTTAAGTAGCGGTTGAGAGCCCTCAGCGCTCACCGCAAAAGTCCGCGTAACGGTGGAAGAAGGTCCCCTGGACCCACCACCTTTCTGTTCCTGCTCAAAAAAAAAAAAAATAGGTTCCTATCTATTTTTTAACCACTACGCGAGTGAAACCGCGGGGGACAGCTAGTATTATAGAAAATTCCCTCGAGCCTAATTTTTGACAAAAAAATTAAAGAAATAAGTATTTTATTTTTATTTACTGAATAAAAAAAAATCTTGTAAATATCATTAATTAAACCAAATATTTAATTTGGGTCAAAAGTCATATTCTAAAAAAAAATAAAAAAAACAAGTAATTATGGTATGTTTTTTTCCAAAGGTTATAAAGCCCTGGCTTCTCCCGCGTCCAGATATACACGCTCGCTGGTTTTCTAACAAATAAGTGAACTCACTCCCATCGCCTATTAAAATCTTCACGTTAATTAACGGTGCACAAAAAACTACACCTTAAATACCAGACATTCCATTTTGAACCTTATCGCGTTTAATATAAAAGCTGATACTCATTTTTCACGTGATTTTATCCGATATAAATAAAGCGCGATAGGTTTCAAACAAATTCTTTTCCATCATTTCTTATTTCACAATCTAAATAAACATCAGAAACATATGACATAGTTTAGTTACTTATTTATCCTTTTTGTCATGTCCGGTTGTCCGTCTGTCCGTCGTCTGTCACAATTTTGTTCAGAAGAATTTTTTACCTTCCCATTGACTTATGAACTTTAAATTTGGTGATAGTATTTATTAATTACACCAAAATATTGATAAATCACATATTTTCTTTGAAATTGACATACCTATAAGTTTATGTACGGAACCCTCGGTGCGCGAGTCCGGCTCGAACTTGGCTGGTTTTTATTTTTATGTATTGTAAAAAAATATGAAAGCTAAGTCTGTTTGTTTGTTACTCAATGATTCTGAAACAGTTAAATAGAGTTAAATTGAACACAAGTTCCTATAGAATTTACCAATAATGAAAATAGTTTCTAGTTATAGGAAATGCGGAAAAAACCGCATGGTGGAAACTAGAAGATAATGCATTTTTTTTTACTTTGTATAGGCTTGTGTTTGACCACAATCTCGCTATGGTAAGGGATGATGTGGCCGAGGGTGGTAAGCACACAAAGCCAAGAAGGAACTGGCTCGCAAGTGCAGCTGCTGGAACATACCAATAGGTGTTGATGATTTTCAACATGGTAGCCAGCTAGGCGGGTACTACAAAGTACCCTACCGTGCTAGGTTTTCTCACGATGTTTACCTTCATCGAAAGCTAAGCTCACTGTAGGACGACCCACGACCTTCACTGCGACGTCCGATGTCACTGCCCCTAAGCTATAAAAATTATCAGCCATCGCCTTAAAAATACAAACTTTTTTCCAAAACTACTCCATACGCAATTATTCCTTATTTTAACACTAAATATGCAAGTCCCAATTTGAGTAAAAATTGCAAAAAAGACACGAACATTTTAACGAAAAACACTGTGTAAAAAACCGTTGCTTTTTTAACATTAAAATTAGTTCGTGATTATCATTTTAATTAAAAAAAAAAGCAATTTATTCTCTTTGCTTATATGTAAAATTGCAATAAATAATGTTTGCGTGTCGTATCTGATAAAGGGTCGCAGTTTACCATTTCTACTGTACTTGGTACTAAATGAACTTAGATATAAACTTTTACATGTTAATAAAAATAATATGAACAAGTTTATTTCTACTAAAGCTCCTACTAAACTATAAAGACTTCGATTCATCATCATCATCATCATCATCTCAGCCGCAAGACGTTCACTGTTGGACATAGGCCTCTTCCCTATGGATCTCCATATGTCGGAATGCACCAGTTGGCTCTTGGCGATCGATTTCCAACTTGAGAGTGGTAGCCAGCCAGGCGGGTACCTACTACAATGTACCCTACCCTACAATGTACCCATGATATTTTCTTTCACCGAAATCTCAGCACATCATAGGATAGGAAACTTCGAAAATTTCAAATCATGAGTTTCGTTACTGCATCATCCACTTAAAATTATTTAAGAATCTAAATAGTATAAAATGTCGCTATCTGCCTTTGTCGGTTTTTTTGCTTATTTATTCTAAACCACGCAACGGATTTTGATACGGTTATCACTAATATAAAAAGCGATAAACGAGGAAGGTTTGTGTATATAAATTGGACCCGTGCGAAACCGGGGCGGGTCACTAGTATTATTATTATTTAAGTTTAGTCTTGATAATTTTACAGTTATAAATTTATAATAAGCAGGTAAAGTTACCAATCAGTGATGTAGCACTCATGTCGCTACAATCAGATGGTACATTTGTATTTCCGTTTGTATTGTTCATTCTATAAAACCCAGTGCAAATATTTTGAGAGAATGTACAGCAGTGGGCAAACAGATCTTCCATGGTGAATGGAGTAAAAAAAGATATTTATTTAATTTAAATTAATTAAATGAGTCATCTTTATAAACTGTTTTCAAGGGTCATCACGTATCTTTTCGAACCCAGGTTTGATGACTTCCAGCCTCCTGAACAAGCTCGTTTCCGAAAAGGGTAGAGTGCCATAGACCACATTCATACGCACAGAAGATCGAGGAGTATAATTTCCCATTATGTTTAGCGTTGGATTATGAGAAAGCCTTTGATTCGGTTGAAACTTGAGTGGTGCTTGAGTCTCTCCAACGTTGCCGCATCGACTATCGGTACATCGAAGCGTTGAAGTGTTTGTATAATAACGCCAGCATGTCAGTCCGAGTACAGGAGAAGAGCTCGAAGGCGATTCCATTGAAAAGAGGCGTAAGACTGTTTACTGCCACCATGAGAGACGCCTTCAAGCTAGTTTGAGACTCTAGTCTCTAAAATTGTAAATATTGCTTTACAGGTCACTGTTTTAATTAATTAGTTATTTACAAGAACCTTTGAAATACTAATTAAAGTGTTGGAAATTTTACGATCATGAGATAATTAGGAGTAAGGCGGGGGTCAAGATACGAGCGATGGCGGAAGCGGCGGGATACGAGCCTCTGTGACAGTGGTTATCGCGATTAGATTTCCCTTTACATTTTCATTTCATTTCAATTCGTTTTTCCAAAATTTTTGTTTTTAGTAATTTCTTTTTATATAGAAATTGGGTTAGATAAGGAAATTATGAGTATTAAAAGCGTAATTTTTGTACTGTTATCCTGGATATATAGAAATTTGAAATGCCCGGGGGATTGCTAAAGTATTTTGACTCTTACAAAGACAAGAAAGTAGCTCTCAAGGTTCTCAAGTGCAACTGACAGAACACGCCGGTAGGTGCTAATGGTGACAGATTTTCAGCATAATTATATAGATCTGGTAGGCACGTGGGTTCTACAAAATACCCGTAGATAAACATGCTATAATTTCCACATTTCTAAATCTTATAGGTAATATTTAAAAGAAAAAAAAAACATAATTTTATTTTAAAATTAATTGTTTTATTAGACATTTTCCTCGTATTGCTTATATCTTGACACTCTCTTTACCTATAAATAAATACAATGGTAATATAAATAATCTTAGTTGTCAATCTGAGGACGTTGCTTCACATAAACCATAATAAGTGATGATGAGGCCGAAGGTGGTATATATGGTGATGATAGCTCAGTGGTAGTGATGACAATTGCCGTAATCTTACAATGAGCTTGAGTTTTCGGTGAAGGCTAACATCGTGATAGGGTACTTTGTAGTACCCGCCTGGGTAGCTACTACCTTTAAGTTGAAATTCTGTCGCCAAACACCTATCGGTGTGTGCAGCTGCACTTGAGAGCCAGTTTCTTCTAGGCTTCTAGGCGCCAACTGCAAAACTATACAAAGTAAAAAAAAAACACACCAATAGGCTCTTGGCGGGTTGTTAGGTAGGTACATACATACGAGTTTATTCAAAACTAGCTTCCGCCCCGCTGTTTCACCCGCGTTTCCGTGAGATCTTGTGTTTTCTCGGGATAAAAAGTAGCCTATAGCCTTCCTCGATAAATGGGCTATCAAACAAGCAAACTCTTCACCTTTATAATATTCAAAATAGTTCAAATACCTATAGAAATTGAACTATGAGCACTGACATGCCGTCAGTCTGATTAAAAAGAAAATTTACATGCAAAAATTCTATTGAAGTAGGTAAAATGAAAGTAGGTTAGTGACACTTTTATTATAAATTCTAATTGAGTTTATGTTTAATTGTTACGATTACTGCTAAATTAATAAAATAAATATCATTAAGTTGGATATACGAAACTTTTAATCCCAACGCGACCAAAACTGCGAGGCAAAGTTAGTTCGAAAATTACCACCCCTAAGTGGTTAAAAAGTATTACACCTTTTTCATTACCCATTATTTTAGCGAATGCAAGTTAAATAAGGTAAGATAAGCATTTTGTGGAAAAATATACATTCTCCCGCGTCCAGGCTTCGACTGATTATCAGTTATAAAGTTAATAACCGTATTTAAATCAGTTAATGTTCAAATGAAGACTTAACTCTGAATAATTAAGTGAAATGTTATGTTAAGGTTTTCTTTGTGAAGTTATTTTATTTAGGATAGATAATAATGGAAGAGAATGTAATATTATGGAGTAGGACTATTGTTCTTTTAATATTTACTTACTAGTTTACGCTCCGCGGTTTCCCGGGAAGTAATATATAGTCTATAGGGAACAAGTAAACACACTTTCACATTTATAATATTACTTAGCTTTCCCCCGCGGTTTCATCCACTTTCCCGGGATGAAAAGTAGATGTTCCTCTCGATACCATAGGCTATCTGCGTACCACATTTCACCGCGATCAGTGCGAATTATGGATAGTATGGATTATTCTGGAGATAAAACAAACAAAAATCAACACACAGCTCGTGTGATATAAACAGTTTACCAGTGTTATCATAAAGGCTGAATAGAAACCGACAATGAACAACTTTTATAACATAAAAAAAAAAACAATCAAGATACACCAATATTACATAATTCTCGCGGCTGAATAACCGTAGGCAGTTAAGTTAAATTGCACTCACAAACCGCGGCAAAGGTCCAATTAAAAAAAAGAAAAGTCACTAAACATATCTTTAATCATAAATGTGAAGCAGGAGTTGTTAAATAATGCATGTGAGGCTCGCATTCGTGACATGGTATTGTGTTTATTATTCATTAATTTTATAAACGAGCTGGTATATTCATACGCTGTAAGAATACTGACGCTCGGTCTTTAGGCGGTGGAAACGCTGTGTATTTTAATGTAGAATTTTAAGTAGTGTTAGACACAATCAGGGTTACTAACACATCCGAGTATTGCACTAAAACCTACTTAACAATAAAGTTTAATAACGTACATTATAGTAGTCTTTATTTCAAGTAATTCTATGCAGTATTACGGAAGTTATGACCGTGAGTTTTGAGCACTTTTAAAATTCCCAATATAGCGCACGCTTGTTGCGTGACGTCAGCAGTCCTCTCGCTCCGTATTATTAAATAATTCCGTGTGAAAATGCGCACATTGATTGCTTATTATCTCGGCTATCTTTGCGAATATAAAAAAGTAAAAAACAAACATTGGCCAGGATCATTCTGTTCTGTATTTCCTGACACCTTTAATCTAGGGATTTATAAAACTAGAGTAATAGAATAAAAAATACAGTGGAGTAAAATATCATCTTCTGGGAAAGCGTGGCCCACCTTCGTTCATCATTGGGTAAACATATATGGTATTAAAAAAATACCATTCGCCATTAAGATTTTTTATAAAAGAGGTTACGAATTATGTCTGCTTTGTTTATGATGTATTTTTTTAATCTAGTGTACATTTATAAAGATATGTCATAGAATATTATTTTGAGTAACTTTTAAATCAATAAACATTTTTGTTTATTGATTTAAAAGCGTTAGAGTCAGACTATTCATAAGTGCTTGTGAAGGCCTATTTGAATAAAAAATATTTTCATTTTCATTCATTTTGTTTTGTTGTTAAGTACTATTATTAAACCGAAAACACAAAAGTTAAGTTAATAATGTTTGATTCTATCGTCATTTGGTACCACAGTAAGTGCACATAAACGTTCCAATAGATTCTCTTGTCTTTAAACGTTAGAAAAATTCTAGCGTTCTCATCGACACAACACGCAGCGTCAGTATGCTAAAGCGCTACAGAAAAAAAATATTTTTATTGCAAAACGTTGTAATTACTGTATTTAGAAGTCAACAGCGGGTTAATTTTGCACTTTATTTAACTGATAGTTAAAATTAATTGAGCGTATCTCACTATTACATAAACAGTGGTACTTTAACTCATAGTTATTTTATTGACCATCATAATTTATAATAAAGTTCACACTGTCGGAATCTATCTTATATCAATAACTGACTGACTGAAAGAAAGAAAGAAAAAGATTTTATTTTATGCACGCATCCAACGCACACAACTTCAACAACATTTCAACACGAAATATGCATCAACACATAAAAAAAATATTATGAACTAATACAAAAAACAGAATAAAGACACTATGATAGATTTTATTTTTACATAAATAAATATCAATAAAAAATACGACTAGGCTGAATGGCTCTGAGCCATTGTCTGCCTTTTGACAAAAGAAGTAAACTGACTGACATATCAACGCACTGCCCAAACTCCTGGGGCTAGGACCGTGAAAATTTACATGCGGGTTTCTTTGACACAGCAGTAGGAAGGATCTTGAAAATTCAATCCGAATTCAAGCGAGGCAGAAAACTAGTTATAGATAACTAGCTTTTCCGCGAGGTTTCACCCGCGTTCCCGAGGGATCTTGTGTTTCCTCGGGATAAAAGTAGCTTATAACCTTCCTCGATAAATGGGCTATTCAACACTGAAAAAATTTTTCAAATCGAACCAGTTGTTCCTGAGATTAGTGCGTTCAAACAAACAAACTCTTCAGCTTTATAATATTATTATAAGTATAGATTACACCCAAACCCACTCACAAACAGACATGTTCATGCTCACAATATATGACCTTGGTGCAATGGGAATCGTACCCACGACCTGACCTGTGGCATGATAATTTTACCAACCACGCCAACTGGCCCGTCAATGTCTGTAAGAACGCTCAAAATTAGGTTTAGAAGACTGTTTTTAATTTTTACTGGCCATTTCACAGTTTATTTCTCCACGAATGCTCCTTCTGAACTCCTTCTGTTTCCTCGTCGTCCGAATGCGTTGAATGCTGTGAGGAAGGGCGTGGTTTCGAATACTACAATTTGGCGTCCATATTGTTGTTGGCACTGATACAGAGCACATAATATAAAGTGTACTTACTTAGTACTTATTAAAAGTTATTTAAGAAATAAATACTTTAGAATAATTAAGATATTCATTTTACAATTAATTTTGTCGTACAGAGAGTGCATTTGATATGGTTTTCGATCAGTTGTCGCACAAAATAAGATGGGTACATCGGCCATGGGAATTAATCCTAGAATAATGTAGAATATTTTATTTTCGTACATTATTTAAAATTGTATAATATGCTCTAGTAATTGGAATGAATCCATGATTAGTCGAGAAACTTATTCCGAGTGTCGGATTAATTGGAAACTATGGGAAATAATCGGTAATAATATCGATTTTACATGATAATGCGCGCCGGCGCAAGTATGAGTTTTCCTAGAAAGTTCATTTTCTCATACTAAGTTTTCTAGTAGCTAACCTATTGTTCTAACTGTATGTATAGGTAGGGTGACAATGTTTTGTAATTGTGGAGATAATTGTAAAAAAAATGATACAAAATCGATGAAATCAAAACAATACATTGCTTTTTAAAAAATAAAAAACTATTCTATTCTATTCTTTTTCGATGGCTAATAGTAATATTATTTATTAAAATTCATAATTTTTAACCGACTTCTAAAAAAGAGGAGATTCTCAATTTAAAGGAAAAGGGAAGCACGTGTTCCGGAATCTCAAATTCTTTCGCTGACTTGAAAACGAGTTCTAATATCATTATTTTATACTTTTTAGTGCAAACCCATTTTGAAGTTAGTTTTACTTTTTTGTTTAAGTTTATGTTAATTTTTTAACATATTCTCTAAGTTTACTACATATTTTTACATAGTATGCAAAGTCGCTTCCGCTGTCTGTACGCTTAGATCTTTTAAACTACGGAACGGATTTTAATGCAATTTTCAGCAATAAATAGAGTGATTCAAGGTTTGTATATATAAATTGCACCCGTGCGAAGCCGGGGCGGGTCGCTAGTATTAAATGAACAAAGTATTTTTCAAAATAACATGCTTGGAGTACGTACGACAGTGATATATAACTGTATGTTTGTGTATAAACATGTGTAAGGGTGGTCAGTAAGGTAATGTGCTTCATTGGCTAGTTCAGGGTAAAGAACCATTTAATCTTTTTCATTACATGTGAAATATTGTCCTTACTGATGTCAAACCATGGTCACCCTACATATTTCAGCAAACTAACAATATGACGTATTGATTGATAGACGAATAATAATGGAATCCAATGATTACGTTAGATAATTATATTTAATTCTAATATTTATGTTTTCCTACTATATTTCATTATGTAGAATAATTTGCATTGTGATTATAAATGCGAAAGTGTATTTGTTGGTTTGTCCTTTCAAACAGAAACTGAGGAACGGATCAATTTGATTTGTTTACAGACATAGTTTATGAACTGGAGAATGATATAGGCTACTTTTAATTCCAGTCAAACATAGTTACAATCTATCTATTTGCATTTAAAGTTTCATAAACTCAACAAAACTCCGACACTTATTTTTTAAAGTCAGAAATCTGACAAAAAAGAAAGACAGTTATGATGGTAAGTGGGCACCGTCGTCTATGTACCAGGAGGATTGGCAATATGTTGCCAAACATTACAAAGTCAAGCTATCATGAGCTTGAGCTTTTGTTGAAGTAAAACATCGTGAGGAAACCATAGCACGGTAGGGTACTTTGTAGTACCCACCTGACTGGCTACCACCTTAAAGTTAAAAGTCTTTTGCCAAACACCTACTGGTGTGTTCCATTTGCGCTTGAGACCCAATTGCCTTCTAGGCTTTATAAAGGTCGGCAACACATTGGCAATCAACCTGGTATTGCTAGTGTCTATAGGCAACGGTAGCCACTTACCATCAGGTGGACCGCCTGCCTGGTTGTCAGTCTCCTGATTAAAAAAAAAGCATTAATAACATGAACATCCTAGCTATGTAGTTTATGTATATGTATGAGAGAACTGAGCATTTTATCAAGAGAAATAATGCTAGTATAGCGTGCTGGCTCGATCTAAACGTAACGTCTTACCTCATGAACCGTGGCAGGAAGGGTTTCTAATGCCATGGATTGGCCTTGTGATAGTTTTTTTTGTTAATCGTTAGTGATAAAAATAAGCGTTATTCTTTCCTCTATGGATAAGTGTAAGTTTAAAAACGGGCATTCGTATTTTGACCGATTTTCTTGGGAAGGGAAAATTCTTGAGTATCAGTTGGTGATGTAAAATGCGAAAGAATGTGATGACCAATTTGGCAAGATTCGCCAAATTCCCATTTTTTTTTTCAATCATCAATCCACAACCAGGAAATTCAAGAACTTGACATTGGACACTTGGTATGCGCGGTGACCTGAACGAGATCCTAAAGATTTCTTCAGAAGTTTTCTTGTGAGATCTGCAAAAAGATATGTTTACCTAACCTTTTTCTAATCATAAAAACAAAAAATTATATTTTTGTACAACCAATGGAGTCTCCACAGCTCTCCTATCATAACTATAGCAAAGCGGAAACGATGACATTTTATACATAAAAGTTATGCACTTCGATTCCGTTGATCGTGCAAAAAAACAGGTGTTTTTCAACGCGCTAAAGGTCAAGAGTGGTCGACCGGCGCACGCGCAGCTATGAGATGTAACGGCTCGCCGATGCACCAACACTGTGATATTGTATTGTATAATTATATCGTTGTTATTACACCCCTTAACTATCATAACACAATTTATAATACATTTTAAAATGGTCATGCAATTAACGTTACATTGTTCGACATTTACAGGAAGTGATCGCTAAATACATGACCATTTGAATAGAATTTTAGTATGTTGTACGTTTAAAAGTATGCTAAATTTTGCAATTTTAGTTTTTAGTTTCATCATTATACAACTCAATCGATGACACATACATACTTACGATGTCAGGGGTGCAGATTGTAACTTCTTACTTATTTCAACCCTTATGAAAAAAATCACTACTGCTTTTTGTTACAAGAAATCATCGTGACCTGCATATACGATATGCAAAAAAAAAAAACAATAATAATATTATAATGTATGGTTAGCATGTGATGATGTAACCTAAGGTGATAAGCACACAAAGACGTTAAGTGTAACTGCCAGAACAGTAAGGTAGGTGTTTCGCGTCAGATTTTCTACTAAAGGGTGGTAGCCAGCCAGGCGGGTAGTAGGTACTAATAAGTACTCTGCCAAATTCTAGCAAATAAACTATATTATACAAGCTGTTCCCCGTGGTTTCACCCGCATTCTAGGGATAAAAAATAGCATAAGAGAAACGAGTTTTTTTGTTTGTTGGTTTGAAGGCGCTAATCTCAGGAACTACCAGTCGGATTTGAAAAAATATTTTTGCATTTGATAGCTCAATTCTTGAGGAAGATTATAAGCTATTTTTTATCCTGCAAATGCGGGTGAAACCGCGGGGAAAAGTTAGTGTAAATATAAAACACTTGTAAAATTAGCATTATGAATTAATTATGCAAATTAAGGAGTTAATTTAGATAGATTTGAAATTAATAAAAGATGTAAAACATATCCTAATTGGGTCTTGAAGAATCCAGATAGATAAACAGTTCCAGATACTTATTATAAGTTATTTAAAACTATTTATTATACAAACATTTTCATTTATTCATTACTTAAAAGTAGAATTGCCATTCAAAGGCCTACGTACCTATTTTACCTATTAATTGTCTACTTCAATACTTTTTCTATTTTTCATTCAAAAATGTTTGCTACCTCAATACGAGGATGTCATTATACTCAAGTACTGGCTTAAAAAAATGTCAAGTTGAAAAAAAAATATATGTTGTCAATTTACGATTATTATTTTTGTCGTTCCGCGAATTAGGTAGAAATGTAGGTACATTCTGCGTAGTTTACTCTTTAATTTTACTGAAATAGGGTTTGCACATCAGAGTAAATAATAATATATTTTTATTTTTTTGGGGTATGTTAATACAGCGTTACAACGGTTCTTAAATATTGTGAATGGACTCGTTATAAGGCCCCAGTTAACCTCCTTTCGGCCTTACGGGTAGTTTTGTAACATCCTGTATAAGTTCCTAATAAATGAAGTACGGTCCTTTTGAGGGATGATAGTATTAGGACCTTATATATTATATTAAGGTTATTATACTATTATTATTATGTTATTAAAGTAGAAAACTATATTAGGTAAATATAGTAATTTTACACGTGTTTTACTTAAATCACAGATCTTCATTTGTAATGGGAATTAAAGTAAATGATGATCGGATTGACAAGAGCATGATCCTGTTTTGAAAAAAATAGAAATTCAGTTAATCAATTTTCAAAATCGTGCTAATCTCAGGAACTGAGTTCTAATGGAACTGGTTCGAATTGAAGAATTAGTTGTGAGTTGGATAGCCCATTTATCAAGGAAGGCTATAGGCTACTTTCTATCCCGGAAAACCTACGAACCCTCGGGAACGCGGGTTAAGCCGCGGGGCGGAAGCTAGTAATACATATGGCCAGTAACAATAGATGTAAGATTGGAATGGAAGTATGTCGCATCGTTACATGCTTAATCAGAGATACTTCACACTAATCATGAAGAACTCCAGGTTAACTCCACTTTTGAACTAATACGATTACAATAATCAGCTAGGTACCTTTATTTGTCACACATACGCATTCGTCAAACAAATTATCTTCTCACGCATTGTTAAAACAATAGTTGATTACAAAAACCAGTGGTTCCCACGTCACCCCCTACTTTCCCCGATACCGATCAATTGGGTCGCTCGAATAGGCTTGCGTGGTTTCTTTTAACAACCCAGTTTGTGTTATTACATCTTTGTAATTGTAACCATGGTATAGTACAGTCACAAAGTATAATAACTGGTGTATAGATTGAAAAGTTTTTAGAAATACATTTGTATACATTTTTGCGTGGAATTTTACTGTTTTTCTTATCGTACGAAACTAATTATTAATAAACTATCCACGCAAGATTTCTCCTTAATTTAATAGTATTATAAATAATTTATTAACATAATGAGTACATTATCATTTTTGTCTCAAAATAATTCCTTCTAAGATGTTTTCATTAATTGTAGTAAGTTTTATTTTCTTAAAATAAATAACTAATTCCACCCGGCTAACATTTTATTTGCTTTCTTATCAGTTGGTTTTTTAATGTGCCTGATGACTAACTGATTTACTGAGAGTGGTTCGCAAAACAGGTAACATACCATAAAAATTGTGGATATAATTTCTTTTTGTAACGTAGGTGTGTACTAACAAAGGGTTTTCCCAAATGGGATGGATTGTGAGACCGCGTGGCAGAAAGATACTTTTGTATTATACTTAATACAAAATATTTAGTGGAATCTCAAAAAATATCTTCTTTATTTTTATACAATATATACAAAAAGATAAGTGATGATGTATTGTGTCCGAAGGTGGTAAGCCCACAAAACTTATAAGGAACTGACTCTCAAGTGCAGCTACCGGAACACACCGGTAGGTGCTTGGTGAAAGATTTTCAACTTGAGGATAATGTCCAGCCAGGCGGGTATTACAAAGTACCCTACCACCGTGCTATGGTTTCCCCACGATTTTTTTTTCATCGAAAGCTCAAGTTCATTGTAGAGTTATAAGAGAGGTAGAGCATAACGATATGTCGCTCAGAGAGCAGCTCCACTGAGGAAGTATACCTCTACCTTACAGAATATCGCAGCCAATTAACTTATAGTTGTGTTCCTGCGCGTGAGTAAGGTTGCCAGAGCTCATCGGCGAGGGGGGAAGGGTCGGCAACGCGCGAGCGATACCCCTGGTGTTGCAAGCGTTCATAGGCTACAGTAACCGCTTACCATCAGGCGGGCCGTATGCTTGTTTGTGGACTATTTTGTATAAAATAAAGAACAGGCAGTCATGGGGACTGCCGATAGAAGTGAAAACTATTAGCATGAGCATGTCGGTGACGCGAACCTATAAGTTTTTCCCCTCCAAAAACGCTCAACGCGGCTACAGAAGTTTTCACTTCAAAAAAATGAATTCGTACCCACGACTGTCAGCACGGCATTCAACGTCACTACCACTGAGGTATCATTACTTTTAAAACCATAACTGTTCCCCAAGTTTACTGCAATATGATTTGAACTATACCCACATAGGTAATTATTTAATCAACTACTTTGATTACTCTCGGCGTACTTCTTGCCATTCCATCGTGTACATATCTAGGTTTTTATTCTTCTATGTTATTTACATAGTACATTATAGTGTTGTGTAAATGTAATTAGATTATTACATAATGTTTACTAATTTACTTAGGTAGTATAGACAGTATTATATAATGTATGTTTTGCAAATTTTAAAAAAATATAGCCTATTTATATAATGTACAGGATGATTTTTTACATCAATCAAACAATTCCTTAGTACACTGTTAGTGGCTTAGTGTAGTTAAGCTATGTTTTTAACGACTATTACTTGGATTAGGTGACCATAAGTTAATCATCACAGAAATTTGTTAGAAGCCTGATAAATCACTACTTATGTATATTACTAGCTATTAATGATAGTTACGACCCACCCTGGCTTTGCTCGGGTAGCAGAGCATATACGCTTTAATTTTTTTTAAGAATAAGATAACTATTGGCAACTATTTTTTCTGAAAACTCCAACAATCATCGTCATATTTCTGCCAATTTATACATAACCTTAAGGAGACGCCTTTGGAGATTTTGGTTGCAAGGATTCCAATTTTTCTCAACAATGACTGAAGCGAACGATATGAAATTTATTGTAAGAATTCATCATGTATTTGACTTTATTTTGTTCGTTGCATAACACGATTGGTTAACCTTTATAACACAAAATAATTAATCAAAAAGACCTCTTTAAAATAAGAGATTCCTATTTTACCGGCATTGAGGATCGATTTGAGGTTCCAAAATTTCTACATATATTAATTGAAACTGATACTATAAATTGTACTTAGGTTTTATGAAATATATTTGCAGTTTTTAAATTAAACAATATAAACCATTTTCTCGCATACGCCCTTTCCGTTTACGTGGGTTTTCTATGATAGGTCGCTAAGGGAGCGGGACGCAGCACGTTGAATTTCAGAATTTTAAGCTTAACGCGGCGTCACCTTAATGAATTAAATACCTAAACCTTCCTCATGAATTTTCCATTGGTGAAAACCGTATAAAAAACCATTAAAAAGTTTTTAAGTTTTCTGGGTGGGAATCGAACCTGTGGCGTGATAGGTAGGGTATTTATCAACCACACCGACCTTAACGGCCAGTCATTATCTATTCAAATTGACAAGACTGTTCCAATTTCAATTTATGGTTTATGGCTCCATCGTGCCAGCGTTGACTCTGCCAGTGTTAGGTTAGAAAAAAACACTGCACAGTCAAGTCTAAAACTGTCATTTCTGTGGTTTTTTTCTACAGAAGTGACCTCAGCAATATGGATGTTTGTTGTTTGTATTCAAGATAAATGATTAAACGCTAGTCAGTGTATAAAAACATCTAAAACATTGAATCAACTGTTAAATTCATCGTTTTTATGATTTACTAGCTTCCGCCCCGCGGTTTTACCTGCGGTTACGGTGCTCCGATCGCCACCAAGCCTTACATACCCACGGGGTATGAAAATTCTGAAAATTTCATTGAAATCGGTTCAGCCGTTTCGGAGTCTATAAGGAACATACATACATAGTTTCTCTTTAATATATATAGATTACTAATTTAACTAAAAAGAGTAAATTTTTTGATGCTGCAAAATATACAAAACTTCATACAGAATATCGTTTTGACATTTAATAAAATATTGCTGAATTGACATGTCAGCTATTGAACACATACAAGTATAAGTAGAGAGAAAAAGTTAGGTCTAAATAGGATCTAATAACCTGGAATCATTATAAATAGAATGAACGCGAGCAAAGCCGCCATCAAACCCGATGTAATTAAAAATTCCTTCAGTCACTACTGAATGTTGATAAGGTGCATAATCACACACTACCATTATCTATATCTCTGTCTCGTTCACACAATACAATAATAAACAAAGACAAAAAGTAGTTATCTTCTCTTTCACGCTCAATGTCCAGTTTAAGTTGGTACTTCAAGCTATTAGTAATAATTTTCCTCTATGTTTTTCTGACGATGTAAAGGGAAGTGAAAGGTCAGTTTATGGTGGTGGTCAGTATTGTTGTCCTGTTTTGTCTTGGAACGTATGTGATAAAATGAGCGTTTGGTAAGGACGCCCTTTTTGCGCATAGTCTGCACGGCTAGGCGGCACATTTCTAAAGGATAACTAGTGAAATGGAGTGTACTTAAATTTTTATTCATTTTATTTTTTCAAATAACTATGAAGCCAGTTTGCACTTGCACAATTTTTTTTTAGTTTTAAATTTAATATTTAAATATTGAATCTCTTGTATGAAACCCCTGATAGTTACGGGTCATGTTTATTAGCAGCTGGATTCTCATGTTGTACCTCATCTATAGATACCTAATATGGCTTATAAGAATTAAGAAGCCTAAAAACTTTAACTAAATTACTGTTATTACCTACGTTTTTTTTAACTGTAAAATGGCCATTCGTTTCAAGATTGTTTAATTTACAGAGTTTATAAAGTATTTATCGATATATAGTACAACAGAAGACGAGTTAAAATAAGAGATTAAATTAATATTCAATTTAGTAGTGAAAATTATAATAATATAGTATTCCAAAATTATTAAAAGTAGCTTTTGCAATAGCTACTCTACACCTCACACTGTTCTGCGCAGATGACGGGCGACATTGCGTGGTCAGTTTTTGTCCGTCATTCGAACTGGACGTTCCAAGTTCAATATTTGAAAATTGGGACCCAAAGGGATTTGATTTTAAGTTTAGCATAAAATAACCAATGAAGAACGCCGAGTATTTCGATTTATACATTTTATGATTTCATTTTAATGAAATAAAATAAAGCAACTGTAGTTGCTTGCTTAGCGGTTTTGTCCACGGTCAAGAAGAAGCTTATTTAAAAATATATTTATAATATTTCTGGTAGTGGTAATATTTAATTTAGGTAGGTTAAATTTTCCAGGATGTAAAAGAAACAATAACCGAATGTACAGACAACTTCAGAGCTACAACCTACCCATTTAACCTTTATTACCTTTATGTATCTACTGATAAGTATAATTTCTTAGGATAACGTTAACGGTTCGAAATAAACACGATGGAGTCAAATAACATGGTATCGTTTATTTTAATAAATGTTGTATTTTAAGGAAAGTATCCTCAGCAATATTTATAAATAGAATAGATCATGATCATATAATAATAAAAAAATAGACCCAAAACAGCTCCCTGTGGAACACCAAATGTAACCAAATAATTAAGATAGTTGTTCTACATTTACTTATGTTTGAATTTTTAGTTGATGAAGTATATTATAAGATCAAGAACTGCAGAATCTCTGTATATATAAAAGGAGAAGGTGACTGACTGACTGATCTATCAACGCACAGCTCAAACCACTGGACGTATCGGGCTAAAATTTGGCGTACAGATAGCTATTATGATGTAGGCATCTGCTAAGAAAAGATTTTTGAAAATTCTACCCCTAAGGGGAAAAATAGGGGTTCACAGGTGAAACCGCAGGGCGGTAAGCTAGTAATGCATGATATATGATTAGATGATGTTTTAACACTAGAGTATTGTGATCCATAAAATCAAAAGCTTTTAGAAAATCTTGATAGCTTAATTAGTTTAAGTAAAAGGTTTTTAGCTATAATTTTGCACCAGTCACTAATTTTACTAATATTACAAGTTTGAATGTTTATGTGGATCCCTCTAGAATGAGGTTAAATCCGTGGGTTGGCAGTTAAAATGTAACAAGTCGAATTTATTGATGCAAGTTCATCAATTGAAACATGCTAAGCAAACATATTATTAGTATTAATTATAATTCACGTTTTTATGCCTAATGCTGTTGTTGAGAATTTGTAGAAATTGGATTAAAATAAATTTCCTGATAAGATTTATTTTTACACAACACAAAAGCACCGATGATCATTTTCTACCGCAGTAATATTAACTCAACATTTATTGATAGGAATCACATAGGTACCTACTGACAATCATTCAAGGACTACTAATTATTTTTGAAGGCATCATTGAGTTCATTGACGATGTATGAAGATTTAACGAAAAGTTATTTCACTAAAAAGAAAGAATAAAGATTCAAAACCAGCCAGCATTATGGACGTCATGAAAAACTATTTAGTTATCATAATTGTCAATGATATTTTAATATAGATGTCAGATTTTGTCGCTCTATAGTTGCGAGCGAATTAGTGCGTCTGTCAAACGTAGACATGTAGAGCACAACTATTTACAGATGGACATTGGGTAGTATTGGTATTGGTATTTTTCTTTTTGATTTAATTGCATATTGTATTGTACATTTTGCTGTTATTGAAAAAATATAGCCAATAGTCAGATTATTAAAAAAAAGAAAAATATATATAAAAAATGTAACCTTGCTGAGTTTCTTGCCGGTTCTTCTCAGTTGAAGGCTGATTTCCGAATCGGTGGTAGCTTCAGTAAATTCGACCTTCATAAGTGCCCTCCTAGGGCCTAAACTGAATAAATGGCTTTGACTTTGACTTTGACTATGCAATATGAAAAATAAGTTCTCACTTCTAATGCATCTTTTACATATAAATAATTTTGTGATCTTAGCAAAACTAAGGATGTCAGGACTTTTCTCATTGCGGATTAATTTCTAAATAGCATGCCTACCTTGAAATAATCGTGTTTACCTATTCTTCTACAAATTTGCAAATAAGTATACTGTACTATTTAATAATAAGAAATAATAATAGCGTGTCTCGATCGTCAAATCTATTTAAATGGGATAAAGAGGATGTGGAAAAATGCTCGAGCATGCGTGGTAATTTATTCTTTTTTTTTCAATGGAGCCTAATAGGGTCTTTCACAAAAAAAATTACCTACTTTAATTTGTGGTCAAAATAGAAAAATGCCGCCATTTTTAACTGTTCTAATTTTAAAAATGTTATCCTATGCACTCTAATAGCACTGAATCTTCTTCACACAGCCACTCGTAACAAAAATACCAATTGCCTAGACCTTAACCTACCGCAAGTGGAGAATTAAAACCGAACATAGCACTGTTTCATAGCTCATCCTTATAAAAAAAAACCAAGACAATGCACTCGAAGCAAAAAGCCACAGGATCGCATAAAATATTGCTTGATTCGGACGTATACGACACACGGCGTTCCAACGCGCAACCTATCACTTATGCAAGTTAGGCCACTCCTTCTCAGGCACGCCCACACCTACATGCTCTGTCTTCCTCAAACACTAAGGAAATCCTATTTCACTCCCGCTCTAATGCATAACGCCTACGCATTTTCAGAGGCAAGTTTTTAGTTGTCTCGAAGACATCGTCGGGGTCGACGTCTGCAAGCTAGTGGCGGGAAAATAACGCCATATAAAAAACGCAATAAAAAAGTGTTTTTTTTTTTTATTTCGATTGCTATGAGTTGTTCAACGGTTTTTTGGAAACGATATGCCGGGATAACGTTATCAGTGCTCATTTTATGTGAAAGTGACGGCGGTATTTGCATCTCGCTCGCACGTTTTTTTTCTGACTGGTGCCGGGTTTTTTTCTAGTGTTGTGTTTGTGATGTTGTGTCCATGTTTGTTTTGATGATTGAAGGTAATTTATTTATCATAGATACCTATATTTATGTGTCACTTTTTATTTTTTAAACGGTAATAGCGATTACCGTTTCTAATTATCTAATTTGAATCAATTGACTTTGTAAGTTGTAAAATGAACGAAAGCATATTTATGCTTGTCTTCTTGATTTCAATTAAAATTTGGTGATATTAAAACTTAAATTGATTTTCCATATCAAATAATCCGAAGTACAACAGAAGTGACAATATAAAATACCGAAGTGATCCTATTGTAAAATTTTCATCAGTGGGTCTACGCATGACCAAGGGGATTGTTATTCATATGCGACGGTGGCCACTTACCAACACGTGGACTGTCTGCTAGCTTGTCAACCTTTTGACATGTCTACGGTTTAATTTATCTTCAGTGATGTAGGTATCAGTAAGGGGTCCTAGTTTAGTTAAAATTGTAATCACCACTGTGGTGAACGATGCATTTAAAGTTTTTTTTTTTTTACATTGTATAGTCTTGTAGGTGGTGATGTGGCCGAAGGTAGTAAGCACACAAAGCTTAAAAGGATCTGGCTCTCAAGTGCAGCTGCCGGAACACACCAATAGGTGTTTGGCGACAGATTTTCAACTTGAGGGGGGTTGCGAGCCAGGCGGGTACTACAAAGTAATCTACCACCGAGCTATGGTTTCCTCACCATGTTTTCCTTCACCGAAAGCTCAAGCTCATTGTAGGATTCGAACCCACGACCTTCGCGTGGCGTCCAACGTCACTACCACTGAGCTATCATCGCCTTAAATGTACGTAGTAACAAAAAAATACCTATGTTAAAAAAAAGAAATGTTCGAGGCAAGAATCTTAAATGAAGACTACGGCTTTATTTTTAAAGTAATATTTTCTTTAAGTAAGATATATTGTATATAGTGCAATTATTCAGTTGTTCTACACATAACCTTAATCTATACCTACTTAAATAAAATTAAAATTAAAAACTAAAAACTACTTACTTATAAATAAAAAAATTGCCCCAAATCGCTGCCGAGCGGAAGTGTGCCAAAAAGGCTGGCAGCATTGCCACGCTGAATGGCAATGCCAATTCTTTGGGCAAAATATACGCCATAATATAAGTTATAATCGATATTCTTTCCCTCCTGCGTCTGATTTAGTGAACATAATATGCTGCTTAATTCGGAAAATGAATTTCATTCCGCAATATTGCTTTAGTGGCCATTTTAGGGGCACGTTCGGTTGACACACACTAAATAAATTCTAATTTTATTTCTTTTATTGAAACTCTTTATTTTAACCTTTTAAACTTTATGAACGTCTTCAAGGGAAACTAGGAAACAAACTTTATCCATTAATCCATACTAATATTATAAATACGAAAGTAACTCTGTCAGTAGATATTTCAACCGCTGAACCAATCACGATGTTTGGTACGCAGACAACCTATGGTATGGAGAGACATAGACTATTTTTTTTTTTTGAAATGTGGTTGAAACCTTGACAGCCAGTTCAATATAAATATAAACATTTATCTTGTGTATATTATGAATGCGTACGTCGGGGTAACAGTGGCATGTTAAAGGGATTTGCAGAGCCTCCTACATTATAGTCTGAAATCAGCAATGGGGTTATAACTGAAGTTATCAATGTACCGACGCATCTACATTAAAATCTTTGTTTATGAAAATAAGGATGTCCCAACGAGTTAATAGAGTCCTTATTATTAGTTTTTTTATAGTATATGCGTTAAGAGTACTAAGTACCAAATATTTTTTTGTAAGTAGTTGGTTTTTTTCAGGACATGTGTACGTTTATAGCAATTTTTTATAGGTTTGTGTTTGACCACAGCCTCATCATGGGAAGTAATAATGTGGCCAAATGTGGTGAGCCTAGAAAGAACTGGATCTTAAGAAATGTACATCGGTAGGTGCTTAGCGATAGACTTTCAACTTAAGGGTGGTAGCCAGCCAGGTGGGTACTATTTATAGAGCTATTAGCTTCTAAGAATACTAAAGTCTCTCTGTGCTAAAACAGTAGATCCTGGAAGATCAGACTGAGTCGTCATCTTTGTAATAATAAGGGTAAATTTTTCAATAGTTGGATAATCCTCGGATAAGTTATTCCTCCTTACAAAAACATTTCTAATTTCAAATTAATTAGTTTATCTGGCCGTCGATAAATCGGGCCTAAATGAATAAATGGTCATTAAGAATGTATACTTAAATGACACAGTTTAAGGCATATACATTTGAATTTAGAACCAAACCATCGGAACTTTAAAGACGTCATAATCTAATCAGACTCGTTTTGACAGCCCAAATGCATCATCATCATCCTCCTGTCAAAACAGGCCAATAAGATTGTATGGACTCTATTTAAGCGACTTACATTTTAAATTCGTTTGCAGTGTTAAACGTATTCCAAACCGTTTACTATTTTATTAAAAATACATTACGGGAAGTGCGCTAGATGAAAATGCTCTAAGCAAAATTACACTATGAGGTATTATAGGTATTCATTTGACATTCAGTTTTCGTTCGATTTCGCACAAAAACGACTATAAATGATACTCAATAGGATGTAATATAAAAAAAGTAAAACAAATTGGTTAGCGAGAAACATTAATATCCACAATTTTCTACAGTTCACGGTTAATTTGAACCAATGAACGCGGTTAATTTTAACTAACTAACATTTTTCACCGGTCGCGTTTGTACGGCGGCGCAAGGCATAAACTTAATATACCTATGTAATGATGTTTAAGTTTTGTTGATTTTAAGATATCGACTTTCCAAAATTCAAGTTAAGTTTGTCATGCTGAATAACTCCTATTATCTACTTTTATGGATTAAACACAACTTTAACTCTGAAATCGTGAAAAAAAAATCACAAAATAATCCTTGCAACTTGAATGTTATCATGCTATTTAGTGTATTATAACTGTTGTGTGAAACACTTTTATTGACACGATACCTTGACAACAGGCACAACCATTTTCAACTATTGATTGTCTTCACATTACCAATTTTACATTCAGACATGATATCCTCACAATATTAACACAACTGATGTACTAATAGCAGTTCCACAATATTTATTATAATTTACAACAAGTATTTACAGTAAAAATGCAATATAAAAACTATAATATATAGAAAACATCCTCAAAGCCCTCGCTGCTGTCGATAGGCAAGGTTCCCAACAGGCTGGCAGCGTTCCCTTTTTGAATGGCCAAGCTTATGCGTTCGCGAAAAAATATAATAATATAATGTAATTCCACCATTCGCCAAGCAACTATTGGTGTGTTCCAGCAGCTGCACTTAAGAGCCAGTTCCTTCCAGGCTTTGTATGCTTACTACCTTAGCAACATCATTACTTATCATAGTGAGATTTGGGTCATAAGCCTGTACAAAAAAAATAAAATGTGAAAGAGATGTGTTAAATTGAGAATTAATATTTACTAAACATCTTTTCTCTTATAACTTGTTACACTAAACTATCATATTATTATTTCTGAAGAACCGTCACAGAGTACGTCACTCTACGTGTGCAATAACGATTCCGTATATTATTTATTTACAAAATAAATTATGTAGGTAGTTCAAATAGTTACAAACAGTTTTTCAGTTTTTAATTCACTTTTGTAACATGTACTGAGTTACTAGCGCCCCTTTTTGAAGCAAATTCTTTGGGCGTGATGAAAGTAAAGTCAGGTAAAATCTCATGATAGGGGAAATACTTATAGCTATTGCTTATAATTTCACTACTGTCACGTGTACTGAGTTGCGCTCCTTTTTATTATAACCTGAAAATTCAAAAGTCTTTACAAGAATTAAAGAACAGTCTGACTCTAATGCACGGTTCAAAAAGTAAAAGAAGATAAAATCAACAATTACTCTTTTAAAGATGAACCTAGATCTATTACCTACATACAATTTATCTATTTATTTGCAAACCCCTAAAGCAGATCATCCCCCACAAGCAACATTAATGCATAGCTGGACCTAATGTAGAGATGCTAAGAAAGAAGAAGAAGCAAGAAGAGAGCACGGGAGTAGAGCACTTTGTAATAATCGCCTGGCTGTCTCTACTCACCCTTATTTTGAAGATCTGAGGTGAATTTCTGCAGCAACACTTGATAGCCAGTAGGCCAACAGCCTTCTAGGTTTATCACCTTTGGATACATCATCACTTACCGTGGTGAGAATGATCAAACAGAAGCCACAATGGTAAAGAAAAAAATATTTTACACAATGGAACTGTTCGATTTCGAGTAAGTAAATTATAGCCCGTTAGCAGGGGTACGCCCTTACATACATATAAATATCGAGAAAAAGGTTTCATAATTTTATACGGGTTCTATAAAACGGAATTGCAATTAAAATAGTTTTAAATAAGCCGCTCAAGTACTTGTAAATAACAATTATCAATTATAAATAAAGAGCTATTCTTTAATGGGTGAGTGAGAAATACATAGGATCGAGAGCGGGTGGTGTAATTGTAGAGTGAACTGGGGTTTCAAGCCTGAACTGAGTTTTTACGGCAAATGACGTCAGAATGTATGGAAAAAAGAGTTACATTATACAGATAATCAATTTAGCTTACGATAACTTGACTCGCAATTTTGGGAATTCCCTTTTTTTAATGTAGGCTTGGGATGCGCGACCCATTTTCGAGCCAAGGCTTAAGTAAGAAGTTGGTGGTTATGCAAAATTATATTATATTTGCTATAATGCTATAATACATGTTTTATCACTTCCTATTTTTCAGTGTTAATTTTTTTTTAATTTCAAAAGATATATTGAGAAATGTTAAAAAGTAGAAATAATATATTTTTTATAAAAAAAACGTATATTTTTTCTGGAATGCGCAAATTCAAATTTAAATATAAAAGTGAAACAAATTTAAAATGATAAATTATAAAATGCATAATGTTTATAACTTGAACCACACCCTTACTACTCTTAAAGTTAAACAGTAATTAATACTGTAATTGTTTAAAATTAATTACTTGTTAAATGTAGCGTAATTTCATTGGTTTTTTTTTATTATTTTTCAAATAAATGAAGATTTCAAAGACTCATTGCTTTATTGTTCTAAACATACTTACTGCGGTGGATTGACTAACTTATGAGTCATTAGGCATTTATCTATACATATATACCTAATAAATCTGTAGAATCGGCGTGTGTGTACATTTTTTTTACCAAAAATGAAGTGTGGTTGATCTATGATGCATAGACCATTTTTGATAAGTTCCACAGGTTAATTAGGCTTAGGCTGGCGCTTCAAATAGTATGAATTATTTCATCAAAATTGGCTAACGGGAAAATAAAAATGTTTATAAAGTCGCGGAAAAGCTGGTTAATAATCAAAATAATATCCTAACAATTATTATAAATGCGTAAATGAGTTTGTTTGTTTATTTGTACGTCTAGTAACGGTGCGACTAGATATTAAACTCGGCAATAGCTGACAGGGAGGAGAAATAGAGGGTACATTTTATACTGAAAGTGGGTGAAAACGAGTGGTAGAAACATGTATCAAATATGTGGTCATCTTATACCATTACTAGCTTCCACCCCGCGGTTTCACTCGTGTTCCAAGGTTAAGTAGCACGTCACTTACTATAGTGAGATTGTGGTCTAATACAGACCTATAAATAGTAAATAAAATACACTATCCGCCCCATAAACTATCTATATGCAAAAAATAACGTCGATCCGTTGCTCTGTGGTTGTGTGAAAGGTCAAACCAATAACCGAACATTTTCATTTATTATAGTAGATATTTTATTCATACATATTTGTATAACTAGGTAGATCTCTTGCATGAAAAGTATAATTTTATTGTCTCAATGAAAAGTTTTTCTTTTTCGCATTTTTTGGTTTGGCCCCTTAGTAAAAGTTGTACACATATTGAGTACTTCAATTGAATTACAAATGAAATCTTTACCGTTTTATAATCCTGTTTTAGGAGGGTACCTAGATACTAAAAATCCTGACTTCTATTTAACCACACTGTATTGTAGAAGAAAAAGGTTACTGACTGACTGATCTATCAACGCACAGCTCAAACCACTGGACGGATCGGGCTAAAATTTGACATACAGATAACTATTATGATATAGGCATCCGCTAAGAAAGGATTTTTGAAAATTCCACCCCTATGGGGGTAAAATAGGGGTTCGCAGGTGAAACTATAATAAGGAATAATGCAGCAAAGTGATCAGCACTTAAAGTTAAGAAGGTAGTGCAGTAGACGGATCACACCGATAGGTGCTCACGATAGATACCATCTTAAAATGAATAGCTAGGCGATTACTATAAAATACCTTATTATCGTGCTATAGGCTCCTCAAGGTGTTTTTCTTCACGACTAGTTCATTGCAGGTTTTGAACCCATGACCTTCGCGATGGCAATTGTTACTACCATTGAGTTATCGCTATAAAACTTACTTTGTACCTATTATTAGTAATATACAGGGTGATTTTTTAGTCACTGGCAATACTTGCAGGGGTGGAAGCACTCATCAATATGAACAACTTTTATTATGAGTCTTACTTAAATTTTATACCTACTTGACCAAAATGTATGAAGCACCCGTTTTATTTTACGCAATATCAGAGTTGGTCCCATAGTAAAAGTTGATCATATTGATGAGTTCTTCCACCCCTGCAAGTATTGCCAGTGACTAAAAAATCACCCAGTATAATAATGTCTATCCACAGTATAACAATCCATACAGTTGTGGAAACTAAAATGCCAAACCGTAAAAAAAAGTAAAGACAGTAAAATCCACCATTCAATTTATGCCCTTGGAGGACACATGAAAGTCAAAGTTACCACCTGCTCGGAAGTCAGCCTTCAATTGAGAAGAAACTCAGCAAGGTTACCCTAGCGGTTGAGAGCCCTCAGCGCTCACCGCAAAAGTCCGCGTAACGGTGGAAGAAGGTCCCCTGGACCCACCACCTTCCTGTTCCAGTCAAAAAAAAAAAAATCAGCAAGGTTATTTATTGGACAAACCATCATCACCATCTCAGCCGCATGAAGTTCCCTGTTGGACAAATCATGTTGATTACTTTTTTAATATTTAAAAATAAACATGAAATTCAACTTATTAAAAAAAATATTCAAAACACGACCGCGTCTCTATTTCATCCGCACGGCCCTGCGCCTCCTTTTGCTCTACCTAAGAACTACGATAACCAACTGTATGGGTTATAAACTACCTGTAATATACTTATAACAAAATTTGCATAGCAATTATTCAATTCAGCCGGCATCCATAAGCATTGGCATTGATAGAAAAACTGTATTATCTGACTGTAATGCGTTATAAAAACCAAGAGCTATTTGTTTGGGTTACAAACGAGTATGCTAAGTTATTTTTTTTATTAATTTATTTATGTTTTACAAGCATTTTTAAGTATTTACTTTTGGAATATTCATGTTTCTTTAATTGTCCACTACTCCAGGGTTCCTAACGTACCTAAACCCTTAGGTACGTTGAAAATCAGTCGCCAGGCACCTATTAAGCAAAGTTTATCTTATGCATTTCAGGGTTGGTCACTTAGTAAAAAAATCATATTAAGGCGACGCCTTGAAGATTTTGGTTGCAAGGATTCCGATTTTTCTCAACAATGACTGAAGCGAACGAACTGAAATTTATTGTAAAAATTTATCATGTCTTTGGCTTTATTTTGTACGTTGCATAACACGATTGGTTAACTTTTATAACACAAAATAATTAATCAAAAATACCTCTTTAAAATAAGAGATTCCAATTTTACCGGCGTTGAGGATCGATTTGAGGTTCCAAAATTTCTACATATATTAATTGAAACTGATACTATGAATTGTACTTAGGTTTTATGAAATATATTTGTAGTTTTTAAATTAAACAATAAAAACCATTTTTGTCGCATACGCCCGATCCGTTTACGCGGGTTTTCTATGAGAGGTCGCTATAGTAGGGAGCGGGACGCAGCACGTTGAATTTCAGATTTTTAAGCTTAATGCACTACAGTTGAATTAAAAAGAACCCTGCATATCTTAAATGTTTTTAAGATCTTACTCCTGCGCAGTGTAAATTTTACTAAAATTATGTCACAGAGACAAAAATAAAAATGCATGCAGTAGGCTAAATTGCACAATACTAAGCCACTAAGAACTCGTTATATCCACTATTATTTGATTTACTTACGATTAATAACAAAATAGTTGAGGACTGCTTCCTTAAACAAGATGGACGTCGACAATTTGTCATGTACCTTACCATTGTAAGGGAGTAACATAAGAGAAAAATATAAATGAATTAGATTCAAATATCAACCCAATACAAAAGTTGATAGACTATTTATCGATAAAAAAAAAATATAGCTTTCCTAAGAACAGCAACACTCATAGTTTGAACACTAGAAATAAGCACAAACTTGCTATAGGTAGGTACTATAACACGGCTTGGCAAAGTAAAGGACTCATTCTAAGGGCAATGTATACATTTATACGGCAAAGTACCCAACAAAATCCAAAAACTAACTGTATATAGATTCAATAGATAGTAAAACAGAAGTTATGTAAGAAAGGGTACTATAAAGTTTTATACATGACAAGAACGCATTTGAATGAATTGTTCGCTCCGAAGGCTACTGTTATAATATATATTTTTTAAATTATATTTTATTACTTATAAATACGTACCTGGTTCAAAAGAACTATACATTTAGGTATATAAGATTGAAAGGAGTGACGATTGAAAATACTTGTAGTAGGCGATGATAGCTCAGTGGTAGTGACGTCGGACGCCGCGGTGAAGGTCGTGGGTTCGAATCCTACAATGAGCTTGAGCTTTCGGTGAAGGAAAACATCGTGAGAAAAACCATAGCACGGTGGTAGGGTACTTTGTAGTACCCGCCTGGCTGGCTACCACCCTCAAGTTGAAAATCTGTCGCCAAACACCTATTGGTGTGTTCCGGCAGCTGCACTTGAGAGCCAGATCCTTCTAGGCTTTGTATGCTTACCACCTTCAGCCACATCATCACCTACCATAGTGAGATTGTGGTAGAAGCCTATACAAAGTAAAAAAAAAAAGTATGAATTCACTTAATAATTAAACTTTTGAAGACTACAATATGTAAAATTTTATCTTACAGTTGTACTACCTACCTAAATTTACGTTTTGTTTTTATATATTTGTTCAAATATTAAAATCTGTTGGTGTTCTACAATTAATAATTCTAAAGGTAGCATGTCATTATTCTCATCTGCGAAACCATTAACAAATCTGTTTATGCCTGAAACCTTTTTTAGGCGCAAACGCATACAAAAATATCTTATTTCTAGTCAAAAGATCGAAATTTAAATTCTTTTCCACACAATCAATGGGCGTTACCCCAAGACACCTTACCTACCTGAACAACCTAGAAATACTTGAACCCATACCGTCCAGAATCTTCAATGACGTCACTCACCATGAGTGGGCGGGGCTCGGCGTGGGCGTGCCTCTGGGCGTGGCCTACGGGTCGTTGAACCCATATAAATAGGTAGTACTATGCGCTCAGTATGGTGTTTCGTATCTCATTTGCAATTCTATGATGGTTAGATATGGCATTGGATATGTTTGAGCAATACTGACGGGTATACATAGCTGTTGAATAGATATACAAGATGTTTGGGATGTCTCATCTGCATAAATACAGTGATTTTGAAATTAATAAAAGCTGAAAAAGAATTTTCTTACAACTACTTAGGAAACACCTACGGCTTGTTCCGGCAGCTGCACTTGAGAGCCAGTTACTTTTAAGCTTTAATTAACAAATAAAAAGTAAAAATGAAAAGGTTTTGCTGAAATCGAAACTATATACATTTTGCAGATGCATTACGAATTAGGACTAATCTTACTTAATATCATAAATGTGAAAGTTTGGATGGATGGATGGATGGATGGATGGATGTTTGTTAATCTTTCACGCAAAAACTACTGAACGGATTTGGATGAAATTTGGCAGAGAGATAGATTAGAGTCTGGAATAACACATAGGCTACTTTTTATCCCGGAGATCCCCGTTCCCTAAGAACACCCTAGGTAAATGTGAAAACAGCATCAAAATCTGTGCAGTAGTTCTTGTTTTATATTAATATTACCTATATCCTTATGTGGATTATTTATTGTAGGTATTATCGTGAATATGAACTGAGGGTAACATGGGGTAAAGTGGGTGAATTCAATTGATTAATTATATTTTTTTCAACTTTTCAGATGCAGTATCGAAGACAATGATGAAACATACGTAAATCTCTTAGTCAAATATATTATATTTATTTTAAAAAAGTACGTGGTGCAATAATAATATATTAAAAGATTAAAAATCAATATCGTTAATAAACGAGCTCAATAAAATTGAAACTTGGTGCTTATTTTTATATTTTTCCATTTCAACGAAAACAGATTTTAAATGTTATTTTTTTTATTTAATCAGCTACTAAGTTGTTAATAGTGTGTTGGATTTTTTAAATTCTTATTTCGTTTATACAAAAAGATACATAAAAAAATTGTGTATAAATTAAACTGTTGTGTACATAAAAGTGTTAAGATAAACATGATCACAGAACTATATCGTGAACAAGAACTTGCGTCAAAAAGTGAACAAAAAAATGTAACACAAACAATTTTTTGTAAAACATAAAAATTATGTGAATTGCGTAAAATGGCCGCAAGAACTATTGAAGACTGACTTTGACTGAACTATTTAGTTGAAATGGTGTATTTACGATATTTATGAGCGACTGTCGTGAACAGAGCTGCGGGATGTACACCACGTGGTACAGTCGCGGTGATAGTGGTATGCACCATCACCAGATGGGGCAGCTCTATCACCATGGGCCTCCCATGATCAAGACCGAGGCGGGGGTCAATAGTGACTGTATGATGGCGGTGGACTACGCACCCCCTATTAAGGTATGACTTTTTCTATTACTCTTTCTAATATCTAAGTATACATAAAATAACAAGACTTGACCAATTGATAATAAGAAATCAATGCAGAGCCTACATCACTAGTCGGAGAACCATGGGTACCATTTTATAGCATAGGGGTATACCTACTAAGGAAGGGTTTAAGAGAGGTAGAGCATAGCAACATGTCACTCAAAGAGCAGCTTGACTGGGGAAGTACCTCCACCTTATAGAATACCGCAGCCAAATAACTTATAGATGTGTTCCTGCGCATCAGTAAGGTCGCCAGAGCTCATCGCGGAGGGGGAAGGGTCGGCAACGCGCGAGTGATACGTCTGGTGTTGCAAGCGTTCATAGGCTACGGTTACCGCTTACCATCAGGCGGGCCGTATGCTTGTTTGCCGACAACGTGGTATAAAAAAAAAGGTTTCTCGAAATTCAACTAGTAAAACCACGGGGTGGAAAGCTAGGTTATTTTTATGTGATCGATGACATAAAATTATGGACATATTTTGGGTTCATACTCAAAGAAATAATACAACCTTTACATTAAGATGTAAACACCATCGTCATAAAGTTTAGTTTTTAGGTAAACGAAAACTTTTTGTTAAATGAAGAAGTAGATGTAAAGTAACATGAGATCCTTTAATCCCATTTGGGCTAAGGTAGGATTCTACCTACCGTTATAAATTATATTAGCAGAACCCTTGATCCAACATTAACATTTTTTCACATATTATAATGTATGCCTTTAAATATAGGCTATAATTTGTCGAAAAAAAAACATTTAATATTAGTCTAAGTAAAATATAAAAACACATCCCCACTCTACCCAAATCCAAGAAACTATAAATCTCCAGCAACATTAATGATTATAGGAAAATTACGTCAAACACCTGACATATTACATATTTAATTAGCACCTGCGAACTGAGTGACATGATAGAATAATTTTAAAGTTCCCAGTAATACATTAAAACTGTCTGAGATGCGGTAATTATGTGATTCTTTACATTTTTACAAGAAAATCTATTAACAAACGTCCTAATCTATTTTTACTGACTTTTTGCAGTTTCATTTGTTTCAAATTTAAAAACTCGGGAAGTTTATTGAACCGATTTAATTACATGTAAACAAAAGTCAATTCGATTCATATTAATTACATTAAAAGAGTTCGTTACAATTTACTTTATCAACATAATCCAACACTTAATTAAAAACTTTAAAATAATAAGATGAAATATATTTTCTTACTCGTAGGCAAGAAATTATATATGTATATAATAGATAATCTTATAAATGTTTATAACAGATCATTCTGATTCTGATATTATTGTAAGTACCTATTTGAATAATTGCTCAACCAAGTATTTACTTTACTGTACCTCAGATTTCCCCTCGTTCCCCTATCTAACCTGGCTCATTACAAGATAAACTGTTTTGCATAAAAAGTTATTCCTTTTTAATATTATTAATCACAAACATTAGCGCTGTTTAAATAATTATGTATGCTAATAGAATTTTCTAGTAGCGTAAAATGGTAGCGAGTGAAAAACGTTTCAGCTTTTTTATTTCAAGTTTTTTTCTACTTTATATAAGCTTGTGTTTGACAACAATCTCACTATGGTAAGTGATGATGTAGCCAAAGGTGATAAGCAGCAGTTGCCGGAACACACCGTATGTGTTTGGCGACAGATTTTCAACTTGATAGTGGTAGCCAACCAGGCGGGTACCTACTGCAAAGTAGTACATCTATATCTCTTCTAATCTTCATGTGCTTATCATCTTCGGCCAAATCAATATTTACGTGAGATTGTGGTCAAACATAAGCCAGATTCGAAGAGTCGATGATGATGATGGAACTAAGCACATACCATACGAACATCTCTAGGTCTTTAGAAACAGGAAGCATGTCTCTTAAACTTTAAAATTCTAAAACTATCTTGTAACTATTTCGCAGCAACAGCATTTATTTTATTGAATTCTCGGAAGCAAAGGTGACCACAATTTAACCCTTTTAAACCGTTAAAACCAACCTCACACAACAGGTCCATGACACTCGTGCTCAAAAGTCACCAAAGACAAATCTAGCAAAAAGTGTTGCCACGACAAAAAACCAAACAACCTGTGTTATTATTCTAAAGTCTTCACGCACGATCGCGTTCCATTCTCCATGGTACGGCATCGGGCAAACCTAAGCGTGATTTTTTTCACACTCCTTTATTTTCTATTGACTTCCTATTGGATCCATGCGCCAGAGTCTGCGGTGATGAAAAAACCCGTCACGTCTCGGGTACGTGAGTAATCATCTCGTTAACTATTGACTTTGGACACCTGTTACGGTCCGAATGATATCGTTCCATTCATAAGAGTGAATGGACGAGTTTGGTGATCAGTTGGTTTTTGGTGGAATGGCGTCTGCTGCCAGATAGAACAATTGTTATGTAAAAAGTATCTCATTTGTTAAACTTAAGTAAAAGTTCTATAGTTTCCTTCTAGCATTTTTGGCCAAATCAACACTAATCATTAAGGCTACTTGCTTTCTCCCTAATTTACCTCCTTATTAGTTGAAATTTGAAAAACCATTCCCTACATTATTTAAGAAACCTGTGTGAAAAAGATCAAGTTTCTAACCACTATAGTTCAGGCAGATAGATAGATCAGACAATCAGTCAGGACATTTTGTTTTATTATAGATGTATTACTGTGAGATAGTGGTCAAACATGTGACTATAAGAATATGTAAAAAATATGAAAAGGTATTGAAAATAATGCTCAACGTTACATTATCACCCTATCCGTAATGTTTCTGTCTTCTGTTAAACGAAACTACATTCAACAGACACTGCTACTAGCCATTTAATTTTTCATAAGATTTTTTTATCTAGCTAATTCCCGGCGTTACAATGTCTCTTTGTTTTTTTTTGTCAGAATCGCGGGCGTGCGCACAACTGACGAAAGTCATATCGCAATCAGATTAATAGTATAGGAACGCATACGTTAGAAACAATCAGACGAACATTAATTTTTATATATAGACACGATTTTAAATCCTGGTTTCGGTTTCCGGTCAAAGCTTGTAAAAAAGAAAGTATAGAATTAGAGATTTAGATCGGATCTCTTACAAGACATTGATGTATTTTCGTATAATGTGTTAAGTAGCCAATGTAGCCAATATGAAGTTAAGGAGATAAGCACTCGCAACCTTACCTAGAGTAGTAAAACCTGAAAGAAAAACTATGTAAGAGAAAATTTTCACACATTAATTTTCATTATTGATTACTGTCAAAAAAATTAACTTGGCAGTACCACAGAATACATAATAGTGCGCAGTACTTGTTTTTGGCAATCCCTCTGGTATTGCATCCATAGGCGACTTACCATCAAATCGACTAGCTACCTGATTAATCAGCCTTCTGTCATAGAAATAATTTATATAATATCTGGGTGCACAATCGCGCTACTAAAAAATCTAAACCAAAATGGCTAACTTTGTTATGCTGGTGTGCGTGATAGCCAAGTCTTACGCTCGCACTGTATCTTCTTGTGTCATTTATAAATTATATCAGTTGTGGAACAGTTGTAATTAAAATCAGCAGAAATGTATCACAGGGTCTACAATGAATTATCTCAGAGGCGAAAAAGGGATTATTTTGAACTGTTAGGTACGTTCCATTTTTTCCGACGCGTTCCCAGCTTCAACTGTCTATCTGTAGTAGATATTGATAATCATAAAATTATCTTTTAACAAAAAGCAAAACCGACTTCAAAGTTTGCACTAAAATGTATAAAATAACGATGTTAGAAGTCGTTTTGAATTCAGCGAAAGAATTACGACATTCTGAAACATGTGTTCCCCATATATTTTTACATTTTTGGTTTGTTATGTATTGAATACCTATCAAGATATATCACTGATCGAGGTTATGCATATGAATAATAATTGTCGACAATATTGAATACGATATTTCAATTGCGATATTCGTGCTCTATTTCGTTGAGGATTTCCGTCATATCTTCGAAGTTCATGATCAGGCCCCCTAAAAAGGCCGCTCAAGCAATATTGCTAATGCAATTCATTATACGAATTCTTGGCAGATACTTGTTATTTCAAAAGGTTTAGTATTGATGAATCAGCCGTAAATTCGGGAAAAATTAATCGCATTAGCAATATTGCTCGAGCTTACTTTTTAGCCCCCTTGATCATAATAAAATTTATATGAGACCATTTCGGAAGTATACTAACAAAAAAGAAAAAAAAGATTTTGAAAATCCGTCTGTATATATGACGGAGTTATGCCCGAACATATATAAAAAAATAAAATAAACTTCCGAATTGAGAACCTCCTCCTTTTTTGAAGTCGGTTAAAAAGCCTCTAACATCATTATAATATTAATTTTATTCCACTTCCAACAAGTTTGCCCCCAAAATTAACACTACTTAATTATCGTCCATTAAAAATTAACCAATAAATCTATGAAAGCTAAACTAAGACTCGTCACCTCACCAGACCCCGGGAGAACGATCACAACTTGGTCCGGGTAATGACATCTCCGAACTGTGACGTCATTAATCAAGACCGTCCTACATGGGGTGAAGTTTGGTTTGGTTAGCCGCAAAATCGGGTAGCTGGCAATATTTCTTGTAATAAGTTGAAGGACTTAAATTTTTAAATTAAAGAGTTCTTACAGTAAAAAAAAATCCAAGATGTTATAATAGTATACTTATTGTAAACGAATTCTAGCACAAATAATTATAATATATAATTAAATTATAGCAACTAGATACAGTTAATTATACAAATTATTATTATTTAATGCTTATTAAATATCTACTTATTACCTAATATGCAATGTTCGTCTTTATTTCACTCAAACACAGAATAAGCAGAGAATATTTTTTGTATTTATTTATTTAATTCTTGTTTTTTTTCCTATGTTTCTAATTTATTGGCTAAGCCAATTACCACGTTATACCAAGTAATAAGAATAAAGACATCAAGATAAACGTCTCGAATGATTCGTTGGATTATTTCGGTTCGCCTCCTGCGTCCCGGTCCCGTGTCCCGGTCCCGTGTCCCGGTCCCGTGTCCCGGGGAAATTTAGCGGAATTATGAACTCGTTACGAATAAACTAATTGTCTTTTGTAGGTTGGCACTATGGAAATCTAATAATGTCTTATTTTGTATAAAAAAATTAAAAGTAATAACGTATTTTTTTTTTATAAAAGATCATTTAAATCCTCACTAATCTAGACAAATAATTATAATTGAAGTCTCTGTTTGTAATTTAAAAATAACAGCTTTTTACTAAATGCAAGAAATAGTTTTTTTGAAATTTTGTCTGTCTGTCTGTCGGTCTGTCTGCCTGTTTTTTTTTCGGCTAATCTCGGAATGGGCTGGACCGATTTCGACGGGACTTTCACTGGCCAATAGCTGATGTTATAAGGAGTAACTTAGGCTACTTTTTATACCAGAAATGCGGGAGAAACCACGGGCAACAGCTAGTCTCTACTAATATTATAAAAGCGAAAGCGAGTCTGTCTGTTAAAGTCATAAATAAAACCAACCATGCCGTGGAAAATAACAATAAATATTGTAAAATTGCATCGTGCGTGTCTATTTATTTTTAATTTTCCAACCATTGTTAAGACTTCCAGCAACATTGCCGATGAACTTTTCTTGTCTTGTCCTTCACACTGATCTGAAGTCCGAAAGCGAAATGCAATAAATATTTATAATAAAAAAATCTAGTCACATTAAATCATGAATAAATATTCTGGGACATTATTCCTCACACACGGCCATCTGACCCCAAACTAAGCAGAGCTTGTGCTATGGAAGCCAGATGATATACTACATATACTATTATAGAAGTCAGGTAGGTTTAATAGTAAAATGATGGGCGTTTTACTAAAACTCAACATGGACTTTTGGAGACAAGCTGAAAAGTTACGATACTCACATTGATTTCTCTTCATTTGTGCACTTAGTTCGATCTTCATTTGACAAAACTCCTAGATAGATAGATAACAGTTTAATGTTTCACAACTTACAGTGAATGTGTTACAATGGGCGTCCTTATCACTAAAAGTGATCTCTACCAGGAAACCTTTATTACTGGCTAGATTCCGCCCCGCGGTTTCACCCGCGTTCCTGTGGGATCTTATGTTTTCCCGGGATAAAAAGTAGCCTTTGTTCTTCTCCATACCATAGACTATGTGCATACCAAATTTCATCGCGATCGATTCAGCGGTTTAAGCGTGAAAAGGTAACAAACAAACAAATAAACAAACAAACTCATTTTCGCATTTATAATATTAAATTAGGTTAGCTATACCTACATATAATAAAATTATTCAAAAACTCAATGTTCGTATACATTGAGTTTTTGAATAATTTTATTAAAATAAAATGAAAACGCTACTTTGCAAGTTCCCACCAAAAATGTTAGTATCTCAGATTGTACGAAAACACGCACGGCATGCTCGGATAAAAAATGAAATTTATGTCTATGGATCGGCTCTCCGAAAAAAAAACATGCGAGCTAACTCCATGTCTTTATCGATTGATTTTAACAGGCCCTCTAAAATGCAATTCATTTTTCGAATTCTCGGCAGATCCTTCTTATTTCAATATGTATGTATGTATGTATGTATTTGGTATGATAAATCTGCCGTAAATTTGGGAAAATGAATTGCACTAGCAATATTGCTCGAAAATTTTTAGCCCCCCTGTGCATGGCAATAGTATTTGTAAATTTACAATATTATATATCTTTACTAGCTGTCCCCCACTGGCCTTCTTTATACCATAAGCTATCTGCGTACCAAATTTCATTGCGATCGGTTCTGCGGTTTAGGCGTGAAAAGGTAACAAACAAACAAACTCACATTCGCATTTATAATATTAGTTAGGTAACAAAAGTTATAAATAAAAATAAAATTAATATTCTGGACTGAGTTGGGATTACGATTAGCTAATTGAAAGGCTACATGCGTAGGTATTATATTCGAGTGCTTAAAAAAAGTTAAACCATTAAAAAATAAACCATAGAAATAATTTTAAATATAAACGTAAACCAACCGTCAACCACATTAACCATCAGTGCCACAATCCCCCTATCTCCCCCCCAGTCTTGAACTAAATCCCCCAACACACGGGCGTATCTGAAACAATTAATTTAAAAGACAAACGCTGTTTCTTTCAACCGCACGCCGACGTCATTAATACGTGCACCTCCTTAGATTAATAGGGTTGGCACGAAGTTTACAATATGTTTATATTGTGCAAGGTTGAAAAAAAAAATTCTTGAAAATAAATGGGAATAAGAATAAACATTATTATAACTAGAGTAAACCATTTTCCACTTTTCTTTTTATGATATCAGCTCGACAATAAACAACAAAAAAATCGTTTCACAAGCAGAGGTACTTAACTATTTAGTTTTTGGCTATTTATCCTGCTAATATTATAAATGTGAAGTTTGTGAGTATGGATGTCTGGATGTATGTTTGTAACTCTTTCACGCAATAACTACTGAACGGATTTGGGTGAAATTTGGAATGGAGGTAGCTGACACCCTGGATTTTATAGGCTACTTTTTATCCCTGGAAAACATAAGATCCCTCGGGAACGCGGGTGAAACCGTGGGGCGGAAGCTATTATAATAATAATAAAAGAAAAAAGTATAATGTATAAGTAGGCATGATAAATAAGTTATAACTTATTTTGTTATAATGACAGCATGATTTGTACAAAAATTGAAAGTACATAGTTTTATGTGAAATTTTAATGTTAAAATACATTTTGATCCTTGTTGTCTATGGAATTAATTAAAATATTTATTACGTTAAAACGATATGCGGTTTTTCAAAAGGGGCGTAAACAGAGCAAGATCGGCAACACGTAGGCAATCCTACATTGCAAATATCCATATCCCCCGCATACCACTTACCATCAGGTGGACCGTCTTAACCAGTTGAAATAAAAAAAAAACATTTATACAACCCTGATATAATAGTAATGTTTTTTTTTATGTCAGAAAGGTACTAGGGTCATTGCCTATGTATATTGCCGACCTTTATAAAGCCTAGAAGGCAACTGGCTCTAAAATGCAAGTACCGGAACACTATTAGATGTTTGGTGACGGATTTTCTACTAGAAGGTGTCAGTCAGGTGCCAGTCAGGCAGGCACGGTCAAGAACATTAAGTAGATGATCAGATAGACGAAGTAAACAATTCTCTATCATCAGTTGTTGATTGGTTTACTATTAATAATTTATTACTCAAAGAGAAAAAAACCAAATGTATCAGAGAAGATAAGATAAGATTCAGTCAACCCAATGTAAGACATTTGAACACAGACATTGTTTTTGTTGAAACAACCGTATTTTTAGGTATATCTTTAGATGATAAGCTACAATGGAGCCCACATATTTGTAATTTAGTGAATAGACTTAGTTCTGCAGCTTATGCTGTGAGGAAAATTCGTTCTCTCACTGACGAGTCTACGGCAAGATTAGTTTATTTTCACAGCTTGATGTCTTACGGCATCCTCCTTTGGGGTAGTGGTGCCGACATCAATAGATTTTTTTTATTCTGTAGAAGAGGGCTATTTGCGCAATTTATAAATTATGTCATAGAGATTATTTTAAAGATAAATTCAAATACATTAATATTGTGACTGTGTCGTCAAAGAACATTTATGAAAAATTTATTTATGTTCGGAAAAATATAATTTTTTTTCCTAAAAACAGCGATAAGTACTCATAGCTTGAAATAAGCACAAACTTGCTGTACCTGTAACTCGTATTTAAAGTACCTACTTTACCTCCGTATAGCATAGTGAGACACACGGTATCGTTTTCCTTTGGCGATTAAATCTCACAGATCTAGATTCAAGCCAATATAAAACGTCAAAAGTACGTTGACCCATCAAACAATCTCGATTCACCCACAAAGGGGAGGGCTGGGTGACATGGCAGATGATAGTGAAAAATCGTTTTTTTTTCCGTTTTTTTTTCTATCTACCCCCGTTTGCGGGCGATGTGTGCCCCGCCTTCACGCGGAATGACGTCTTGAGCGATTGTTATCATCACGGTAAACCTTTGTGGGGTGAGTGTGGTGATGAAGATGAAGAATGGTGGATTTAATTATAAGTTTTTAAAAAATGCGGTTTGTGATGGCCAAAGTCCAAGTCGAAGGCCTTTACCACGCCTAACCTTGAAGGACATTTAGACTTTAGGAGACCACTATGACTTCAGTGACTTCAGTTAGCTAGGAAAAAACTGGCAGCAAACTTGGCTATGTTTTTAGAATATTTTTTTTAATGTGTAAATTATACTTAACTAGCGTTAGAGCAAAGGATATAATTATGTAATTCTATAATAAAAATAAAATCTTCACAATGATTTTCACCACTGGGAAATCCTTATACGGGAATCGAGCCTGCACCCATAACATCGCAGCAAGCGGTTCTTTACTGAACCGGTACCGTTCTCATTTTGTCAATAGACAACCATTTAAAGTAAAAAAACCGGTCACGCAGCGCCCTCTGGTGGCGTTTTTTTACTGAGCTTCAAATGAAAAAAAGTTAGTAAAAAAATTGTTACCGTTCGCTTCCTCTAGATGGCGATGTTCTTATGAATGAACAAGTTTTTTCCTACTTATTTATGAAAAACAATCTAAAAAGTTTTCTAGTGACGATTTTCGACTTTTTTTTGGGTTGAAGAATTCTATGATAATAATGTTCCATTTTTAGTCATAATATGGAGTCCTTCAAAATATTTTAGTACAGATTGCAATTTATTTTTTTAATTCATTAACATTGAATTCTAGGCTATATGAAGGCCACCAACACATTGATAATGGTGGTATTGCTAGTACCCATAGGCGAAGATAGCCTGTTCTTCAGCCTACAGATATAAAATTATTATTTACTTGGTATTGGTATTACATACACACATACACATATTGTCAGTGAGACTAGATAAATAATTTGATGTAATGAATCTGAGTTGGTTTTGAAAAGAGTAATTGCTGAGTTTCTTGCCGGCTCTTCTCAGTAAAAGCAACCTTCCGAACCGTGCGTTAGAGTCAGACTATTCATAAGTGCTTGTGAAGGCCTATTTGAATAAAAAATATTTTCATTTTCATTTTCATATTTTTCTTTTTGATTTATTTGTATATTGTATTGTACATTTTGCTGTTATTGAAAAAATATAGCCAATAGTCAGATTATATAAAAAAAAAAGAAAAATATATATATAAAAAATGTAACCTTGCTGAGTTTCTTGCCGGTTCTTCTCAGTTGAAGGCTGATTTCCGAATCGGTGGTAGCTTCAGTAAATTCGACCTTCATAAGTGCCCTCCTAGGGCCTAAACTGAATAAATGGCTTTGACTTTGACTTTGAAAAACAAAAATAGATAGACTCTCACTCAATAGACTTTTTCTGAGCAGTTCTGTGATAAACCTTGGATAATAAAAAAAATAAAAATAATATAGGATTTTATTGAACAAACCTCGTTTAGAAATACACTATTATAATATATTTGACATTTCAACTACCCACATTTATCATGACGATTGAAGTCATTATTTTTTCACACACAAAATACATTAATCAGTTCACGGAACACCTTCAGGTTTTTCAGAGTAATTTACAAAAAAATAGTAAAATAGACAATGTTTTTGAAAGTCGATTGACGAAATTAAATTAACTCTCAAACTCTATAAGATGATAAATAAAAAGTGTAATGAATCAGCACTGAATGAAAGAGGTTAAGACATAATAAACAGTCGGGAGCTATTACGAAATCGCTCGATATTTTTTTTTAGGAAATCCTGCGTTTTGTGTAGGGATTTCAGTAATTTTAATTTTTTGCTTTGGTATGGTGATATTCTAAGTTAAATATTGACGTGTTTTAAATTCTAATTAAAATGGGTTCCATATCAGGTATGCAGCTATTTTATGGCATTAGCTTTACCTTTAATATTAATTTAAAACGATAAATAGTAATTTATGTAGTTTTCAGACACCTATTTCATGTTATTGTAAAGAGCAATATGACTTTATTAATAGAATACAAAGTTAATTAGTAGAAATAACTATCGACTGATTTCAAGAATAGGTCCATTAGTGATAACAGCGCCTCAAAGAGAGCGGGAAAACGCGGTACTAATTACAACCGACAACCCGACCAAAATCAGAAGTCGCGCCACACGAACAATTGAGATTCAAATGGAACATTCCAAATTCGATCGCACATCATTGTTTTAACCCTTTACTGCGCATGCCCCCATACATAAGTAGGTGAAAGGAAAAAAACACAAATTTATACCGGGTAAATTTTAAAGCTATACTTTTTTTTCTCTCCAACATTTTTATGTCGATCCTTTGTGTGTGTGCGTTGTGCCAGCTTTAATTACGTATCGACTTAATTTGCTCGCCACCCTAGGCGTTTGAAGGACTGTTTTTTGACTGTATTTAATTGAATATCACTTGTTTTAGTTAGTTTTTACTGTAGTTATGCATGTTTTGTGTCGCACGCGTGGGCAGGTTATGTTCGCGTTGACATTCGAGTTTTGAGCGGTTAGTTTTAGTGGGAAAAAGTGATTTTCGCGTGAGATGTGTTCTGTTTTGTGAAATGTGAATCTGAATTCCGTTTCGTGGAGTTTGCTTTGATCCTGTTTAAAATGTAAGCTGCGTAAGTAATTTTATATAGGTTTTGAATTTTGTAGTGGGTTTTTTTAACTGAAAACTTAAAAGTACATTTATTTTTTTATCCTAAATTTCAATGCTGATTATTAGCCAAATGATTAGTTGGTACCTTTACTATATTTAAATATTAATTGACGATAAGAATATAAGTATTTATTAACCATTAGTTATGAAGTAATTGTGACACACGGGAACAACCTGTTGAAACTCCACAAATATTTTCTATGTAAATATATTGTATCTACTTATAGTACCTACCTATGACTGTAGAGTTTTCATGCTGAAGAATGTTGGGAAATTATTTTTTTCCTAAATTGCACTACTTATATTTCTTTTTTTTTTGTAGTTAATCTTGTGTTTGACAAGATTCTCACCATACCTAGCTGAAGGTGAGAGAAAGTGAACTGGCTCTCAAAGCATCTGCCGAATTACACTGGTAGGAATACGGCAGATTTTCAATTTTAGGGTCAGCCAGTTTGTTGGGCACTATAAAGTACATACAACCATGCTATGGTTTCTTCACGATATTTTTCTTCACCGAAAGCGTAGGTCATTAGTTTGAATCCTAGTAATTTGCGTGGTAGAGTATGGCATCATAGAGTGAAGGATTGTATTTAAGTGAATGATCACAATGTGATAACAAACAAAAAAATATTTGGCCCGGTTGGCGTGGTTGGTAACATACCCTATCTATCACACCGCAGGTTGTGGGTTCGATTCCCACTTAGGACAAACATTTGTGTGCATGAATATGTCTGTTTGTCCTGAATCTGGATGTATTTATTAATATATTTACAAAAGAAAAGTAATATAATGTAGTATATCAGTTATCTGGCTTCCATAGCACAAGCTCTGCTTAGTTTGGGGTCAGATGGCCGTGTGTGAGGAATAATGTCCCAGAATATTTATTTATTTATTTTTCTTAGGTAATATTAAATAAATACTTGAAAATATGCATGTTGTAAATTATCTCAGTACAAATGGAAGTACATATAAATTTTATGATTTGCCTTTACGATTAGGTTCGCTTCAGTGTCATAATTTTTTTTGTTATGTTATTTTTTTAATGCGGACAATTTTGGAAATGAAACTAAGATCCACACAAAATAGTTCTCGTAACCGACACGGTACGCCTTCATAAGAACCCAGACTGAAATATTTAGCAAACCCAGACGCTGAAATATCTAGAAAACTTGAATGTAATCTCGACTAAATGTTGATAGATGGCGCGTCTATTGATATTAAGTATTTTTTCTCCAAATTATTTTTACCATTCTTGGTTTTATTTTATACTTGAGTTCTTAAAAATGAATAAAAATAATATCTACTGTTACAACCACGATCCACCCTATTGTTTTTGTCCCACTTCTTTCGACCTCCGTATTCATTCAACATTATTAATAGCTTAGAACTACAATATAAAAACAGAAAACAAACAAAATGCTGTTATTTGTTTAACGCAGTATCATATCCCACGTTCTCAGCGCTAAAAATAATATTTATTGCTAAAATAATGAACTGGAATCTTTTACAATGTCGTAAAGGGTCATTTTTATACCCGCTGCATTTTATGGGTTACCGCCTTGATTTTAAACATTCTTTTGCACATGATTAATGTTTCTGATGGGAGGATGGTCTCGTCAGGTCGTAGGTTCGAATCCTTTCGACTGAGGAGAATATATTGGAAAATAACATTTCTAAAAAAATATCTAAGATTTATCTGCCAGATACACGTGAGTAGGGATCAAAAACTATATGTATCAAATAGAATTTACGGCTTTTAGCCGTATGAAATGATTAAATATGTTAAAGTATGACTTTTAACAAAAAAAATCTGACACCAAAATAGATTTGCATTAATATGCATAAATAACGATGTAGGATTTTTAATTTGGCCGTGTTATTTTTTTTTATAATTCAGCTACCAGAATTTGTTTGAACAAAGAACAGAATTACTTAGATTGCAAATGCAGATATTGTGCAAAAAAATCTCAATTTTTTTAGATATTGGAATGCCGTTACAATTCCGAATAGTCATGTTTTTTTTTGCAAATAATTTTGCAAGGATTCATCTGTAACATTTTTGAAATAAAATATTTCATTCTTTCAAATAGGTCATCACAGGCACTTATGAATTGTCAGACTCTAACGCACAATTCGTAAGGTTGCTTTTGCTGTGAAGAGCCGGCAATCAACTCATCAATTGCTCTATTCAAAAGATATTTGTAAAAATTACAAAGATATATCTATTTTCAATTGTGTGACGTCATAGTATATATTGAAACGGTCGAACTGTTAGAGTGGCACACTTATTTAATTTAAAAAAACTAATTTTTCCACTATAACTTCTTTATTTATTTAATATCCTTACACTTTTTCACACCTTTGACTCGCACGGATTATTTTAACTTTGAGTTGAATTTATAACCATTGGTCTGAAAGACCAGGATGACCCGGAGGTGCTATGTAAAGGCTTTATATTAACCCAAACCGGCAGGCAGAAACCAGGTCCGTAGTTTGGGCAGCAATTCGGCACAGTACAACAGCAACTGACGAAAAATATCTATGTACCGAATTTATAACAAAATATATTGCTGATGCACTATTTCCTCAATGCCTTTGGAAATATGTGTGTCAGCAATAAAAATATATGAGAATACATGTAATAGAGATGTAACAGAACGCATACAAATTACGTAACATTATCTATTGGCAACGTTGACGTCATGAGTTGATCCATAATAAAATCAGTTACATTCCCCTGTCTGATTTGACAAATTCTTACAAATTGGCGGTTGTTTTACCTATTTTATTTGAATAAACATTGTAATTTAGATATCGGAAATTTTTCATTGCCTAATCCTATTAAACTATATAAACGGCTGAATGGATTTAGATGAAGCTTGGCAAAAACAGGATGATTTTTTAGTCGTTGGCATGCAGGGGTGGAAATACTCAGCAATATGAACAACTTTTACTATATCGCGTAAAGTAAAACAGTTTCTTCATACATTTTGGTCGAGTTACCTACTCGAACCTATGGTACAGCTGATATTTTTTTCGTGATTTAACAGTAAGTCCCTTAGTAAAGTTGTTCATATTGATTGAAGTACTTCCACCCCTGCAAGTATTGTCAACGATTAAAAAATCATCCTCTATAGTTATAGATTAAACCCTGAAATAACATATAGGGCAAGAGCGGATTTAGGGGGGGGGGGGGGCACAGGGGTACATACCCCCCCCTAATGGTTGTGGAGTTTCCATCACAGTACATACTTATAGGCAAATCAAAATTATGACTGGCTTTAATGCATATCCATCAAGACATTGCGACAAAAATTAACGCTAATAAAGTGCAGGAAACATAAAAGAAAACTGTTATTGTTGATTTTATTTGCAGCCCCTTGTACCATTCCCAGAAAATAATCCTGGATCCGCCCTTGATATAGGGTACTATTTATCCCGGGAAAATAAAAGTTCCTTCCTATCCAATCCTTAGTTAGGATAGTAAGGATCAATAATTATATAGTTAGGATTTACCTAGCTATGTTTTATAATATATTAATGTAGCTACATCTGTTTTGGGCTTAAGTTATAAAATCAACGTGTCCATTCATTCATCCGAACATGTCTGGGCCAAGTCCAAGTCTGAACAAGTCGTAAAACATAACTATCCTATTGACAGCTCGTGGGAGGTTAAACAGTAATACATTTTACAATTTAAGCAAACAATTCCGTGGGCGATGGAGGGTTATTTTTTTATGTTGTAGAATTTTATGTAAATTCTCTTAGGTGTGGGTTATTGTGTTTTTATGTTTGGTGTTTCAGTTTGTTCGTGTACAGTCATAAAAGATTTTTTTGTTGAATTGTCAGTAAAATAATATCTGTGGTAGATAATAGTGCTTTAAAAAAAGTTTATTTAAGGTTACCTAAGTGCAACACAAAATATTCTTAGTAGGAATAATCACACAGGTTGCCGATAAGTTCCTGATATTTTAACTGGTAGATATCTTTACATGTCATCTCTTTTGTTCATTTCGAAAGGAAGAGACAGCAGAATCAGATATCTGTGGAACTTATCGACTATAAATAATTTAACTTTAAAAAACAATCTATTAATTTGAAAGTAGAACACCTAACATCGGGATATAAAATACTTTGAGATAAAAATAAAATTTTAAAGAAAGACATTACGCGGGAAATATTGCCAATAAAAACTAACAATAAAACAACTTTACAGCTCTAGAACACGTTAAATAGCATTACAATATTTTACACTTACATTTTACACTGTACAATGAAATGGTAACACGCACTCATAATCTACCTAATGAGATCTACTGTATCATAAACAACATTACAAAACAACAGCTAATATAATAAAACAAATATACATGTAATAAAGATCAACCGACACGAAATAAGATATAAGAAACCCTAATGATACCGAAATTCGTTCCGCGCGCAACCGATCAGCGCCAGCTTCCGCTCCGAGATTCAAATTTAGAAGGTTTTTTTTTTATTATTTTCACCGAGTACGCGGTGTTTTTTATTATTTTTCCTTTTTCTGTTCATGTAATGGTTTTTAAGTTTTTTTTTAATCATCCAGATATTTATTGTTTTCGGGTCTTATGATGTTTAATGATTCCAACGTAATACGGGGGTTATAATGAATTGCGAGCGAATCAATTTGTGATTTTGGTGTGTTGGATGGGAGCAAAGTTTTTTGATTTGATATTATTTTCGAATAATGATTATTATTTTTTGTATCACGGTGTTTGGTCCATTTTCTGGTTGTCAGTTGAGGATATTCTCGTTTTGATGCCTTACACTTACTTCCTTTTTTCTGCCTATGGAAGTCCATCGCTTTTTATCCGCTTCTTATCCTGGCATATCCCTCTAAGCTACTCTTTTTTCTGAAAATTTTAGACAAATTCTTATTTATGTAATTCAAATTTGGTTGTAAGTACTATGTGGAGAGTTGTAGAGTTTGCTTAGAAGAACATCTCTCCAGTCTCTCCTAAAATATTTTTGAATTGTTTTTATACGTCTGTAGGATACTAATATAACTTTGGGTCCGTGGGGGTTCGAGGCTCGCCGATTTGCTCGGATTTTATCATCCAAGCTCATCGAGGCTTGGGGAGACCGACGGGCTGGGAGCTTTTTCCGCCAACGCATAAGCTTGGCCATTCAAAAAGGGAACGCTGCCAGCCTGTTGGGAACCTTGCCTATCGACAGCAGCGAGGGCTTTGAGGATGTTTTCTATATATCATAGTTTGTATATTATACATTGATTGTAAATATTTGTTGTAAATAAACATACATAATAACTTTAGGTAACCCTGTATATTCCTTGAATCTAAAAGCCGCATCAAACCAGATCCATTATTATCAGGTGGTGGGTGAACCCAGCCCTAGTAGCCTGATTGCAGCACGTAACGTAACGACCGGTTGTCCGGCCCTCGTTTTGTGGTTGCCGGTAACCGCTACTAACGATATTGGTTTACTCTTCAATGATGATCATCTCTGGATCTTAAATATTGAATGGAGGTAATGCCCTTTTCTTAATGTTTTACGAAGCTAAGAGTCTAGTTTTCTTAAAAAATATTCAGTTTTGTTTTCATACCTACATAAATTATAGACTTTTACACATAGACACCTACATCGGGAAAGGAAATTTAATGATGACTTCTTTTTGAAACCTATGTTGGGTTGGTCAAGCTAAACTTTTACAATGAGACCAAAATCTCGATGAAAATTGCGCCATTTCTTTTTGTTTTTTTTTTCAGATTTGGTTTCATAGTAAAAAAAAATGGTGATAGATTTTTAACTTGAAGGTATCAAAGCCAGGTTTCTTAATACAAGGTCAAATTACCACCAGCAGCTTGTAGAATTTGACAATCCGTTTTCGCCACGACGTTTACTGTCACTTCCACTGAGCTATCATCACGTTTAATATCTATTTATCAGCATCCATCCATCACAAAATCATATCCCCTTTTATCTCGCCGCAGTAGGTTAACGAAATTGGTCGGAAGCTGTCAGCTTACTCATTATTAACCGAAACACAATGTTTAGTGTAATTGAACACGTTTATCCTTCAATAAACTGCCTGGTGGTATTTTTTTTAATATGGGTACATCGTTTATGGTGTGGATGGATGTATGCGAGAAGGTGCCATTATTTTAAATATTAAATAAACTAAAAAATCTTAATAACAAATTAATTCATAAAGATATTTCGTTATTCGTGAATTTTAGATCATAATTGATGGTAGTAAAATAAAATGTATGGTATTTTTTTCATTTTTATTACGCCTTTTACAGTAAATAAGCTTCCGCCTCACGGATTTACCTGCGTTTCTAAGTGATCTATTTTCCAGGTATAAAAGTATCCTAGGTTTTATTCTAGGACATAATCTATCTATGTACCAAAGGACAATGTTGTAATCCTATGGGAGAGACAAAAAATGCTGTACACCGAACAAAACTAATAATATTTTTTATTTATTTTTTGTATGTTTTATATTTTGATATGAAAACACTATCTTGACTGCATTAGACGTGAATTGATGTGACATGACATGAAGAACATTAGAAAAAAGTAAAATGCCAATTTTTTGTTCATTTCAAACAAAACGGAATATATAAAATTGTTGATATCTTGTAATGTTTATAGTATAGAGCTGAGCTGCCTTATTAATTATGATCTATACTAATATTATAAAGCTGAAGAGTTTGTTTGTTTGAACGCGCTAATCTCAGGAACTGCCTGTTCGATTTAAAAACTCTTTCAGTGTTAGATACCCCATTTATCGAGGAAGGCTATAAGCTACTTTTTATCCCCGCGTGAAACCGCGCGGAAAACCTAGTTTGCAATAAAGTATTGTTTCAGTTTGCATTGGGCTTCTGTCTGTTTAGCTGTTTGTCTATCTTTACGTTTTGCATAACACCATCCACCACATTATACATCCTGCAATTTTTGATTCAATATTGTTCTCTAAAAGAGATTGAACCACTTAAAAACCAAAACCATTTTATTTACAAAAATTAAAGATGCTAGGCAGACCAAGTGTCATGATGGTGGTGGAAGATTCAGGCAATAATACCAGTTCCAGGCAAGACTACTTCAGTCTATTATATATATAGGATAGTATATATAGGATAGTATATTTTGTATATATTTACACTATTCAAGCACAAAAATCCTACTAATCCTATTAATATTATAAATGTATTACTGTATTACTTGTATTACTGTGTTTCGGTTAGGAGGGTATGGGAGCCGGTGAAATTACAGACACAGGAGACTTAACAACTTCATGTCTCAAGGTTGGCAATGCGTGAGTGATACCCCCGGCAGGGAAAATATAATATTGTATTTTCTTTGCCTGTGGTGTTATGAGCGTCTATAGGCTACGGGAACCGCTTACTATCAGGTGGGCCGTAAGCTTGTTTGCCACTTAGGTACTTAGTATAAAAAATAAAAAAAAATGTGAATGTTTGTGATGATGAATGTCTATATCTTTGTTACTCTTTCACGCAAAAACTTACTGAACGGATTTAGATGAAATTTGGCACATATCCTACTTGAATATAATAAAAATAATGTAAAAGTTTGGATGGATGGATGGATGTTTGTTACTCAATCACGCCAGAATGGATGAACGGATCTGGATGAAATTTGGCACAGAGATAGATTATGGTCTGGAATAGCACATAGGGTATACTTTTATCCCGGGAAAACATAAGATCCCTCGGGAACGCGGGTGAAACCGCGGGGTGGAAGCTATTATTTATATTACTAGCTGTCCCCCGCGGTTTCACTCCCGTAGCGGTTTAAAAAATAGATGTTGAACGATTCTCAGACCTACCCGATATGCACATAAAATTTCATAAAAATCGGTCCAGCCGTTTCGGAAGAGTATGGTAACTAACATTGTGACACGAGAATTTTATATATAAGAAGATAAAGCTGCGTCAAACTCAAAACTTAAGTATTATTTTTATTTCCATATTTTATGCAAATTAAGAGTTGTATTTGGCATATAAGATATCTTTTAACATTTTCTTCGGAAGGTTTATCAAAGACTAGCTTTTCCACGCGGTTTCACCAGTGTTCCCGGGATAAAATATAGCCCATGTTACTAGGGATAATGTAGCTTTCTAATGGTGAAAGAATTTTTGAAATCGGTCTAGTAGTTTTTGAGTTTATTCGTTACATACAAAAATACAAATCATACCTCTTTTTGGTACTTGCAGTACTTGCAGGTACTTACTTGATACTTGCAGATATTCACATTTTGAAGCATCCACAAGAAACATAACAGCACCAGATAAAATGATAATATCATTTTTCGAAATAAAAACTAATAAGAAAATACATAAAGAATATAAAACGTTAAAAACATAAAATATATCGTATATATGAGAATATTCCATCCCATAAAGAAGTTCTCTAATGCATTATCCGAAACTATAAGTTATAGCGCGAAAGATAGTCGGTAGGGTTAGCAAAAAAGTTATAAAATTTATCATTTTTATTTTAAAATATTAATATAAAATACGCATGTAGTACACCAGAGACTGGGTAGCCTCGGTAGGGCTACCTGGATGGAAGGACACCGCACCTCTAAGTCCTAAACGGTACCAAGGTATGCAAGGTATAGTACCAAGGTCTATGCTTAGGATTTTTTATACTGTAACTGCCACTTAATAACCTTAATTCACATCTTTTGAGAACTCCAAAATGGTGCTGTCGTTGTTCATCTTAATACCCAATAATACAGGGTGATTTTGTTATCACTGGCAATACTTGCAGGGGTGGAAGTACTCATCAATGTGAACAACTTTTATTATAGGGCTAGCTCTGATATCGCGTAAAATAATACGGTTGCTTCATACATTTTGGTCGAGTAGGTATTGAACTTTTGTATGGAACAGCTGATAATTTTGTCATGATTTCACAGTTAGTCCCATTATAAAAGTTGTTCATTTTGATGAGTACTTCCACCCTTGCAAGTATTGCCAGTGATAACAAAATCATCCAGTATATATATTTTTAAACATTTATCAGACATTTTTTTTTATGAACTCACTATTTTCAGTAGCGATATCGAATGCCGAGACGAAGGTTGCGGGTTTGAATCCTACAGCTTAAGCTCAAAAAATTTAATCTTTGAGTGAAGGAAAACATCGTGAGGAAACCATAACACGATGGTAGGTTGCTTTGTAGTACCCGTCTCACCCCAAGTTGAAAATCCGTTGCCTAGCACTACTGCTGTGTTCTGGCAGCTGCACTTGAGAGCCAGTTCCTTCTAGACTTTGTGTGCTTACCACCTTCGGCCACATCATCACTTACCATGGTGAGATTACGATCAAACACAGATCCATACAAAAAACTGTGGTACAACTTCTTTGGCCATATTATAGCTTTATGATTTGTATATGTACATATAGATATGAAATAATGAAATGAAATAATTTATTCATTCAAATAGGCCTTCACAGGCACTTGTGAATAGTCAGACTCTAACGCACGGTGCTGAAGGTTGCTTTTACAGAGAAGAGCCGGCAAGAAACTCAGCAATTACTCTTTTCAAAACAAACTTAGATTTATTACATAGAATGATCCTGCAAGAGAGAGCGCTACACTCAAGCATTGTCGTCATTTAAATATTCATTAATGTTATAGTATGCCTTCTGTACTAAAATGGAGTTCCTTCAATGTATATAAAGGCAAATTTAAAAGTGCAGATATAAAATAAATTCCGACATCAAGAACCTTAACATTGTATTAAAACAGTCGATTAAATAAATATCTATGAGTAATTTACAATATGTTTACAATCAAGACACTTATAGTTTCAATCATATCACTTATACAGCGATTAAATAGATCTAATAGAGATAAACATGTCATGAATTATGATTGACAGACATTTTGATATGACGCGAAACGCGTTGAATTGCAAATGGCCGCCGCACGAAACTACTTGAACACGTTTTTCTATTCAAATAATCACTCTTTTAAACTCAAATTAGTTAAGATTTAATCCCAAGCTCTACTACCAACTATTATAACTATATAACTCAGTTAGAATTGAATCGTTTTTGTGTCAACAAACGTCAGATCGTATTTTTTTTCTTTATCTAAAGGCTTTTGTTACAAGACTATCAGCCTAATTATTTCGTCAGAACGTATGTGTAAAAGTGACGTTTAGAAAAAAACTGTTTCGGTAAAGTTGAATCTTTCTAAAAGTTGATGGCCCCCTGGTGAAGAACCTTTACACTTGAGAGCCAATTGCCTTCCAGGATTTGTAAAGGCCAGCAACACATTCATACCAGTGGGATTGCCAATGCGTTCCGACCTTAGTAAAGCCTAGAAGGCAACTGGCTCTCAAGTGCAACAGCCGGAACATACCAGTAGGAGCTTGGCGATAGAATCTAACTATTCCAAGAAAAATTAAGTTTAATTTAAAGTAAAAAAAAATACACTTCACTTCAGGTTCAAGCAATTTCAATGAAAACCTCTGAAATAAATTCATAGAATATTTTATGTGTTTTCTGACCGTACGGGGCTTTCCGTTTACACTCGTGGACAAATCAATCGATTACGTCTATTAAATATTATTAAAGATGGTTTTTATTTATGTTTGGACTATTAATACTAAATGGATTTATTATTGACGTCTCTATTGGCCCACTTGACTGAAAGAGATAGCGATATAGTTTTATTTTAAATAATATACTAATGTGTAAATTGTTATCAATCAATCAATATTATAGTAATCAGGAAATCTCTATAGCTTAGAATAATATATATTTTTTAAGTTTTAAATTGAGATGGAAATCAATTATTTTTTGGTCAAAAGACGTTACACTTGTTGATAGATACCCGAATTATCTTTACAAGCATTTACAGACTTTAATTCTGGTTCGTAGGATAGCTTTTGTTAAGAAACGATTACTTTTTCAAAACAAGGTTGTTTTTTATACATAGTGTGTTTCAGTCTTGTTTTATTCACTTACTAAGCTTGTTGTGGTAAAAAAAAAAAAGAAATTGTTGAAGATTAGCATCCGTAACAAAATAGAAAACGACAATCAGTAACATAAAATGCAATGATAAGCATTAAGCCGCGTTTTTTACCTTCGAATTGAATAAAATTAAAAACTTTCATGAAATTCATGCTTTCAGTATTGCAATGTGGACAAATCCACGCCCAACTTAAAAAAAATGAAATTGTTGGGTAATTAATACAACGCCACAATCTCTTATCTGTTTTTGTGACAAAAATGATAATATCGCTTGATAACGATAAACGATTTTTGCGCAAAAACTCATATCGGTCAACACGCAAGTCACTGCCAGATTAAATTGAATTAATAAATGCATGCGATACGGTGTTTTTATAATTCTTTTATATAAAAAAAGTATTGAGAAAAACTGACAGCTGTCAATCAAGCACAGTTATGTGACTGATAAGTTAACTATGCCTTCAGTTGATAGGTATTTACCTGAAAAAAATATAAACTGTATAGTTTAAAATCTTTATTTAACTATCCTAACCAACATTTTAAATACCTTTTCACGCCTATACCGCTAAACCGATCGCGATGCAATTTGGTACGCAGATAGTGTATGGTATGGAAAAACACATGGGCTACTTTTTTTTTCGGAAACGCGGGTGGAACCGCGGGGGATAGCTAGTAGGTATATTATATAATCTTTCGCTATATAATATGCTAGCTTTCGCCCACGTTTCCGAAGGATCTTATATTTTCCCGGGATAAAAAGTACCTTAGGTATATGTTATTCCAGGGTGTGATCTATCTATGCGCAAAGATTCAACCAACCATTCAGCTGTTCACGTGTGATTGAGTCACAAACATCCAAACTAAGTACAGTCAAACCTGCGATAATACGAACCTCTCTATAATTCAAAGTTAACACGAGTTCCTTAGAAAATCTCTTATTTCAAACTAATCAATACATTTTTATGAACTTGGTAATTCGAACGAAAAAATCATCGCTACTTACAAAACGACGCGTTAATTCGAACTCATCGGCGTCAAACACTCGACAATACGTAAAGGATGAGTCACTTGATCCTCCGTTGTTGCTGCAGAACAAGTTCAAACTTGTATCATCATACACGAGCCTTTGTTTTTGTAATGATTAGTTAATAGAAAAATATGATTAAGAAAAAAGTGTGTGTGTGTGCAAGTCACACATGGTAGAAGTGAAACTTCTGAAAAGTCCCTGATTAAAATTCTGACGGAAGTAACGCTTACTAAAAAACATTGGTTGGCAACCAATGTTTTTCGCTAGCTAACTTCATACCTTTATATTTTAAGATGTCAGACATTAATTCAAAACTAAGAAGATAAATAAGATAAATGGCTAGGCTGTATGAGCTAGAACCCTTTGCCTTCCAAAATACGGGAAAACATAATAAAAGCAACATGGCGCGTAACCGAAAAGCGTGACGATTTTTCGAATCATTTGATATTTCAAACATACTTACTTCGTAATATTTCAAGAGTCCCTCGAGTTTCGAATTAACGAGAGTCGACGTAGGATTATATTTATTAAAAAAAAATTGTACCCTTTATTTTCCACCACGTGTATTCTCAATCTTGCGCAGTATAAGGGCGTAAGTACGATATGAGTTCGGTTCGCCGTACCGTACATGCAGTTTTTATATGTGTGAGCGACCTTTGATGTTAGAAAAATAGTTTATGAACGTAACTAGATGCGGTATGCGTACATTATGTCAGTAGACTGACAAACAGGCAGACTGCCACCTTTTGTTTTTTTTTTAACTTTGTATACGGTTGTATTTGACCACAATCTTACTATGGTAAGAGATGATGTGGCCGAAGGTGGTAAGCACTGGTAATGAACTGGCTCTCAAGTGAAGCTGCCAGAACACACCAGTAGTTAGCGACAGATTTTCAACTTGAGGGGTAGTACCCAGCCAGGCGGGTACTTCTAAGTACCCTACCACTGAGCTAAGGTTTCCTCACGATGTTTCGAATCCACGACCTTCGCTGCAATTTGCAATTGCAATACCAGGGGGATTGCCGATGTGTTGCCGGCCTTGAAGAGCTCTTTTTACGCCCCTCTTCAAGAACCCCATATCGTAGCGCTGAGGGAAAACTGTAATGGAGAGCTCAATGGTCCATAGTAGGAACATCCCCTGAATCGTTGTGTGGACGATCGAGGTGGCTCGAGGATATGAGGATGTACATGCTATAAAATTAATATAATTTAACCATACGTAACTCTTTCTGAAAAACAGGTGGTAACTTGAGTAGCGTTTTCATAAATGCTCTCTTAGGGCCTAAATTAACTATGGCTTTATCTTGCTGGTTTAGCTTTGTGTAAAAAAAGTATAGTAAAAGGGCTAATGGGGTAATATAATTTAATGAAGATAATGTTCAAAGAGAGTGGAGAAAAGGTTCCTTCAGAAAATCATTTTACAGAATAAAACTTATTACATGGTCTAGTTTGAAATTGTTTCATAAATCTGACTATTCCTATAAAAGTAGTATATGGTATAAGACGATATAAGAGGTTGTATTTGTAGGTTTTCGTTTTTAAGAAAAAATAATAGCTACGTTGGTATTCTGGGACATTATTCCTCACACACGGCCATCTGACCCCAAACTAAGCAGAGCTTGTACTATGGAAGCCAGATAACTGATATACTACATTATACTACTTTTCGTTTGTAAATACATACATGTATAGATAATTACACCCAGACTCATGACAAACAGAAATATTCATGCACACAAATGATTGTCCAGTGTGGGAATCGAACCCACGACCTACGGCGTGATAGATAGGGTATCTTACCAACCACGCCAACCAGTCCGTCAATACTTTTTTTAATGTTAAAATTATTGAGTCAGTTTGCAAATTCGATGCAGCTAAACTACTCTAAACTAATGAAGATTATAAAACAGTCAGAAATCTAAACATTGACATTAATAGCATCCATTGAAAAGCGGGTTAAACCGCGGGGCAATTTAGTTAAATAAAAATGTGACACTTCCAGTTTAGTACTCCTTTCTATGATTGGTGTTAGTAGCTCATACGTAAAGGTGCATGCGCGCACACATACACAACATCACCTATTTGGTCTAGGAATACCTAACAGCGAAATCTATGGAGACTACATTTATGGAATATTTTATTTCTCGTCTGCCTGTGATAAAATGTTCGTTATTTTTTGCATTAGAAGATGGTTAGGAAAGTTATCAAAGATATCTTAAATACTTACGATTTTTAATAATAATATTTATTTAATTGGTTTTCTTTTTAGAAAATAAAACATTTTCCTAGAGTTATTCACTTTTTAAATATAATAAAATATTAAATTTTAATTACTTATATATATCTAAGGGGTAGTAAAACCCTAGCTAAAACATATATATTTTTTTTATTTATATAAAAAGAAACAGTTACAAACTTACATAATTATTAATATCAGTTAAATAATAAAAAAACGAATTATTTATTTCTATAGCATTCTATTTTAGTAAACAGTGTACTGTTTACTGATGTATTTTCAAATGTGTCTTTTCCAGATATCTAGAAATCGATAAAATTTTAAAATATCGTATCAAAATTGTGTCCAAAATAAAATACGAGTTACTTAAATATAGTGACTGTTACTCTCATAAAATATTACTATTACAGTCGACTCTATGCATTCCCCAAGCATCTCACACACACACACATAATCACCCACACTTACACACAACATACCTGTGTGCCGGCCCGTCTTGAGAATAACATATTTTTGTTGCTTTTATATATTTTTTACTCGCTTTATTTTATATTTTTCCTATATGTATACATACATATATATGGACTCATCTATGTACATATATTTTGCTTTCCTGCGTTCACTGCAGAGGTTTTTATGAGCTTCTTTTCGACGAGTATTGAGTGGGGTGCAGTTCATATAAAAGATACCTACTGTAGCGGTTTATATGATGATTTCTTATAAAGATACTAAAACTTTGCCCATTTATTTTACTTTGTATAGGCTTATATATCACCACGGCAAGTGAAGATACGGCCAAAGATGGTAGGCACACATTGCCTAGAAGAAACTGGCTCTCAAGTGGTACTACAAAGTACTCTACCACTGAGCTATAGTTTCCTCAGTATGTTTTTTCATCGAAAGCTATATTTAAGTACTAACTTCCGCCCCGCGGTTTCACCCGCGTTCTCCGGGGATCTTATGTTTCCCCGGGATAAAAAATTACCTATATTATTTTACGTACCATAGGCTATCTGCATACCAAATTTCATCGCGATCGGTTCAGCGGTTTAAGCGTTAAAAGGTAACAAACAAACTCACTTTCGCATTTATAATATTCGTTAGGATTAGGATATTTTATACTCCCAAGACAAAATATTACTATCAAACCAACGAAATTAGGAAATAATATATTAATATATGAAAAACTATGCTCGAACAGCACACCCGTGTATGTTCTTTGACACCAGTTATAATAGCAAAACATACGAGCGGACATCCAAGGCTTCCTCTCTCTTCTGTGGCCAAATTTCTACCGGTGTGGATCTAGGGCTAACCACCTACGGCCATATCATCACTTAGGTACCATGAACAGATTATGAGTCGCAAATCTATCCAAAAGCGAGGCTGATTGGTTGGTTTTGCACGGTGGCACCTTCATATTGAAAATCTGTCACCAGACACCTACTAGTATACATATACGTGGTCAAACATGATATCAATAAATAATATAAAAAACCGGCCAAGTGCGAGTCGGACTCGCGCACGAAGAGTTCCGTACAATTATCTATAAAAACGGTAAAATAATCATTTTTGTTGTATGGGAGCCCCCTTAAATATTTATTTCATTTTGTTTTTTAGTATTTGTTGTCATAGCGGCAACAAAAATATATCATCTGTGAAAATTTCAACTGTCTAACTATCACGGTTCATGAGATACAGCCTGGTGACAGACGGACAGTCTTAGTAATAGGGTCCCGTTTTACCCTTTGGGTACGGAACCCTACAAAGCTTAAAAGACATATCCAATAATTTCCATTTGACGATGCGGCCTAAGGTAGGTACCTAATCACACTAAACCTAGAAGGAACTGGCTCTCCAGTCCAGCTAGGTGTTAGATATTCATCTGAAGGGTGGTGAACACCACCACACCAGGGTACTAAAAAATATCCTACCACCGTACTATGATTTTTACTGTATATTTCCCTTTACCGAAAACTCAAGCTCATTGTAGGATTCGAACCCACGACCTCCGTCACGGCAGTCGACGTCACTACCACTGAGCTATCATCGCCTCGTAATGGTTCACTTATTGCTTCAAACCACATCGAACCTCTCAAGTGCGAGTTGATAATATGTTTTTATGTTAATTATAAACACAGTTGTGGTGACATTTTACCATCAGATGGACCGTCTATTTCTTCAACCTATAGAAGTCTTCTTTAACTATAAATTCATTACCTTCAGTAAATTCCACCTTCATAAGTGCCCTCCTGAACTGAACTGAATAAATGGCTTTGACTTTGACTTTGACTTCTAAACTACTTACCTAAGAAGTTATTCGGGTTTCAAGAAACCAATCACTAATCGCATACCTACAGAACAATTTTAAATGAAGAATGTCTATCAAACCTTACCTGGTAATATAATCAAGTGGGCGTGGGTGGCCAAATCCCAAATCCTAAGATCCTAAATCCTAAAATCCTAAACCCCGCTATTCCTTATGGTTAACATTTTTGAAACTTATGCTTTTGACTCAGTGGCGTATAAGGTAGCGCGTAAGATTCATAATCTTCTAGGTCGTGAGTTCAAGCCTATTTATTCTAGGGCAAACTTTTTGAGTGGAAGAATGATAGGCAATTTGTTGAAAAGTATCCAATCAATTTGTGATTAAAAAAATAAATGGTATGTTGCGATTGCGAGGTCTTCAAATTAGCGATTTTAAGGCTGCCTGTCTACCACAGCGGAGCGAGGAAAATTTTACCAATAACTCACGTGGCAGTGTCACATCATTTTCATGCGATTCTATTGGTAAATTTTTCCTTAGCTCGCTCATCTCTGGTGGACAGGCAGCCTTATACCGTGAAATGGCTGAACAAATTTTGCTAAAACTTAGCATATAAATAGAACATACCCTAAAATAACATATAAAATACTTTATATCCCGGAAAAACATTAAATCTTTCGGGAACTTAAGTAAAAACACGTACCAAAACTAATTATTTTAAAGAAGTGTAAACGGGCCATCTGTCCATCTTTCTCTTATAGTCTTATTGAAAAGTGTAGGTTCAAAAACGTAGCGTGAAATTTTCTATTCAGACAACCTACTTATTTTATATTTTTTTATATATCCTTCCTCGATAAATGGGCTATCCAACACTAAAATAATTTTACAATTCGAACCAGTAGTTCCTGAGATTAGCGCGTTCAAACAAACTCTTCAGCTTTAAAGTATTAGTATAGATTATATGTTTCTGTAATAATCTTTCTTATTAGAAATAAATTACTTTCCATTAGAGTTTTATAAAGTAATAAAATTATGTTTATAAAAATGTAACTTCTTATATTGAAAATTGGAAAGTTTGTCTGGATGTATATAATATATATATATTCTGCGTGATTGATATTACTCAATCACGCAGTTATTTACCGAATTTGAATAAAGCATAGTAAAGAGATATAAGAAGGCCTAGGTTATATAGGTAGAACATAAGATCCCTCGGGAACGTGGGTGAACCCTCGGGGCTAGTGGTGAAGATTTGGAGGCGATTCTATGATTTTCTGATAAAATAATAACCATTATTGTCCCAAAGAAAGAACAATAATTGGCAATTGCCATTTTCCACCAGATTTTAATAGTACCTACCTATTAAAATCAGGTTTAATAGAATGCATATTATAACAACTCCTAATCGTCAAGACATAAAGGACAATATTGAACGTCATAATATCTAATATTACCAACTCTATAAAACATGAAATTCCAGTCGACCATCTCCTCGCTGTGCTTCAATAAAAAAAAAACATTAAAAAATAAAGAAAAACCATAAAAGCTGCCGTCTTGCGATGCGTTATCATTTTTATATGTGCACCCCCTCCCAACCCTTTCGCCACCTGCCCCCTAGATGCAAGCACACACACACACATACGCAAAACATCCTATAAATGGGTTAAAGAAAAATGTGTCTACCTGAAAACGTACGATGCATGAGTTTTTTTACTCTTCTAACATTTTCTTTGCTATCCGCGATTCTCATATCGCCGATATAAAACTGAAAAATACATTTCTTATAACCACGCGAAAATCACCCTTGCAACACACACGATACAATGGAAAATTCGGTGACCACGCGTGAAAAAACAGTGCACCCATACACGAAAACTTCGCCCTCGTACACACGGAACCGCGCCGTTTAAAAAAAAATAAAGTGCACACATATAAATTGCATGCAGCTCGAAAGGGATGCACTCAGAGTCATAAAATACACACTGGCATAGTATTCATGCACACACACTCGCGACGCCCGAAGTCTGGAGACACGTACACGTCAAACCATATACGTGCACACTCACACACGCCCACGCCTGAAGAAAACCTTCTATGTGTTGGGAAAATGCTTTTCCTTGCAGCAACCTCACGGGAAGAGTTCCATAGCGAATACCTCGCGGTAAAGACTGCTCGTTCTCTACAAATTTCTAAATAAAGAATCTTAAAATTAAAAATAATCAATTCGGAAAACCATTTTTTCAAACATGGAATAAAGCAGTAATCGATCGGCTATGCTAGCCGTTCGGAATTCAAAAGAATTCTCCACCCGTTTCGCGGCGTGAAAAAACGCGTTCCAAATTCCGAAAAATGTGACAAAAACGCGCGCGAAAACAAAAAAGGTTGGGCTTAAGAAGGCGGTGTTTGCGCCAAAAGAATGTTTAGTGACCGTGAATCGTTTATAACGGATTAAATTCTTAATTGAAAGTTTTGATTGCGAGCGTAAAGTTAGTTAATGGCTGGACACGTGCCTGGTTGCGCATTAGTGATGTAAATGTGTACGTTAATGAGTGTGTACATGTGGGCGTTCTGTCAGTTGAGTGTGCTTGTCTTTGCCCGTAAAGATTCCTTGATAATGTAACATTTGCGTGTTGTTAAAATATTTCGCGGTATTTGAGTGCGTTTATAATTCGCATACACTTTGATAATTATAATGACTCGATGCCGTTAATATGGACATGAATACATAGCTGTTATTATACTGTTGTTTTTTTTTTATTATTATTTTATTACTTCGAGACACGGAGGTTTCCATTTATGGCTGTGAACAATATTTTGTAATTCCATTTTTGAATTAAGACATTTATGAAAATTAAGTTAGCAAAGACATTGGATATTTATGAATATTTTAGATTTGTACATAATAATAATTGAAATTTTATTTATTATACGTTTTTTACTAGACAGCATATTACATAAATTAGACATTTTTGGACGTATCATAATAATTTATATCTTTATGATTATGTCTAAAATAAAACTGTCAAATATAGTAAAAAATATGTTTAATTTATTTATCTCTTCTTACTATTTGTCTGAATATTTGTGAGTTAACCACGCATCTGAAAGGTTTAGATGAAGTTTAGCACACATGATAGATCATACCATGGAATAAAAATATAATTTTATCTCGGGAAAATATTAGATCTCTCAGAAACACCAGTAAAATTGCGGGGCAGAAGCTAGTATCGTATAATATTAAATTTCATATTATTATTTTAGTAAAATATTTTATAAATAAACTTATGAATAACTAACATAATAATCATTTCAATGAAATAAAGCTATACAGTTATTATTTTTAACAAAAAAATCTTTTACCGTCACTATTTTAGTAAAAAAAAATAGTTAAGAAAATAAAATCATTACATCAAACTATCATAAAACTGGCATTTTATAAATCATCAATCAATATTATAATATTTATGACATTTTCAATTTTTGGATTCTTTTCAACATATTGAATTATTATTTTTTATATTAAGTAGGTATAATATGATTTTGAATTTATAAAAATAAAATGAGCTATTTAGTAAACGAAGTATATCTTTTTGTTATTTTTTTAAAGATACATGAATTTTATTATAAATGTTTCTTTATTTAAATTTCCTGCTCAACAATAACATTTATTTAAAAATAAAATGACATAAAAATATCCATAAAAATCTAGACATTTTGGAGAGAAAATCTAAACCTAGGAGTTGTTAGAGAAATCTAGGTTTCTAGGTTATCTTCAGGGTTGTTACTCTGCCTTTATACTGAATATTAAACATTGTTTTAAATCTAAAACTTAAACATTAGAAATACATCCTACAAATTTTATAAATGTGAAAGTTTGTGTGGATGGATGGATGGATAACTAATATATTCTGGATTAACAATTTTATAATAATTTTGTCCCGGGAAAACTTAAGATCCCTCGGGAACGCAGGTGAAACTGCGGGGCGGAAGCTAGTAGTTAATATAAAAAAATATAACTGAATTTTATCATTTTAAGCAAACAAATATTATAAATTGTCAATACAAAAACAGAACGGGAGCTAGACAGCCCTAAAATATTAAAGTTCAACCAAAAATATTTTTGCCCAGTCGACCTACATCAAGAAATACTCAGTCTCAAACTATTGATTTAAAATAGTATTCCATTATTTTAAGACTTTCCATTTATGAGTGGTATTAATGACTTTTGGAATGAATGTGTTACGGAATAAAATTAAAATGGATTTAAATTTGTTTATGGCGTTACGTTTAAAATATCCTAATAAAAATATTGTTTCGTGTAAAAATTGATGCCTCGTAGTTCTTTTGAAATAGTGCGTTTATTTAAATAATCTTATTGGAATTCACTTACAAGATATTTTATAAAATCAGTTCAAAACCTATTCGGGATAGTCCAAATAATATGAGAAATGTAATAGACACGCAAGAAACGGGTGGAGATCCAATCAATGTCAAACGAATTAATATTTGACTATTTTAGATCCAGGCTCCTCCTAACCCAACGATAGTTCCTATAAATACCTACTTAATTACGAAGATATATTTTTATTTCAAAATATATAGACATTAGTATAAAGTGAAATTATATTTTTAAAGTGTTAAAAAATAAATAGTGCCAATATAAAATGTCATTAACTTTATCAAATTCTAACATTTTTATAAAAAATCCGATGAATCTGCAAATGAAACGAGAATTCAATGACTTTAACACTGAAGAGAATGATAGTAAAATTGATCACAGCGACAGTATAAATTCAAGTGATGTCAATTCTGAATCTAGTGACTTAGAAAATAACGGGCCTAATGATGATACTAATAATACAGCTTTAGATTACACTGAAAATACTTTATCTCTACACCCAGTAGCAGACTTCATCAAGAAAGAGTTCCTACCAGAGTTTAACTTCAGTAACCCATTTAGGAACCAAAATTTGAGTTTCAAAGATGGTTTCCAAAACACTCGGTCACCGTTTTTACTTCCAAGTCAGTTGTACAAGAGTTTTCTGGCAAGTCTTGGGAAGAGAAGGCGGAATGTTGCCGAATGCTATTCCTTGTATCCGAGGAATATGCTATTTTCTAACAGATTTGGCTTGGAGAATTCTGATGATGAGAATTATGGTGACAGGATCTCTGATTCACCGGATGAGGTAAATGATATAAAATAAGAAACCACACCTATTAATAAATTATAATATTCTTATTCGAAGGAACTTTTATGAAAACTCATTAGGTAAAGTAGATTTGAGAATTGTAGTTAAAGCATCTTATAGCTAGACACTACAAAATTTTGATGATAAACTCTTTCTTACTGAACACAAATTGAATGATTTCATCCCGTGAATCAAGCTATAGTATTCTTCTATTGTAACAGCAGATTCCAATTGGAATAGATATCTTGATTGGAACTAACATTTTCCTGTTTCCTATTTGACCACAACCGATTAGGATGCCTAAGAATTTCCTGACATAATCTTCAATTCTCATTCCCATGAGCTACTAAATGATGATCATCCAGACTAGTGTCATGAGTTACTGAATGATAATCTAGACCATTCTAACACACAGCCGTTGTTCCAGAAGGCGGGTGCATCGTCAGCGTTTGTGTGGAGCGGCGGGGGGGTAACAGGGGGTGGGGGGCAGGAGCAGGCAGCCGCGCAACCCGCCGCCGTGCCGACTGGTAAGCTTTCATATTAATAGTAGTGTTAGAAGCAATAGCTTCTAAGACTTTACTAATTTTAGGATGTATTACTGTAGGAAGAAAAAAATCTTTGTATAATATCCCTTCAAAATTTGGATTGAATGATCTGTCATCAAGTAGATTGACGACCTGGCCAGAGTTACTGGGATCTGCTGGATATAAGTGGCTTAGGAAATTAATTGTGGAAATTTATGGGGCAAGCCTCTGTAGGTCTCGTAGCCTTCTGGGTTCCTCTGGCTGAATATTAGGCCGTCTGGTAGTACCTACTACGTTACCAGCATTAATTTACAGTTGTGTTTCACTTACTGCTTCTATTTCAAGCTAACTGTCAATATCAGTGTGACTATATCTGGATCAGATATTAAATAAAGTCCAGGTGATGTTATGGTAGATATTATGTACAAAATATATTTGAGTTCTTTTTCATGTTCATTTTTATTACTAGATTTTTGTGTTCTTTATTTCTAATCTTATTACATATTCCAATTAGTTTTGAAGAATATATAAATTTTTACTCAATTCATTACCTTGTTCTGTCTGCATACTGTCAAATAGATAAATAATTTCTTTAGTTGCTAAATAAGTTGCAATTAAAATTTTATCTACATTTGTGGATACCTTATCTGTTAATCAGAAATCATTAACTACAGGTGATGTTGACATACCAGGGTGTAAAAACAGCCCATAGGTGGTGTTTTTTTTCTCTACGGCCATTAGCTCTGAAATCAAATGTATAAAATTCAGCAGCGTATTGCAAAATCTTATCTTACCTGAACAATCCTCACTCTGTTGGAGATAACTTGTGAATTCAAATATATCATTAGTTTTAATTTGTAATATACGTGGGGCACTCAGAAAGTTTTGAGAAACTTTAAAAAAAGTTTTATGAGTTAAGTTTTTTTAGTTAATCTTTTCAAAGAACTCTTCGCCAGTTCGCATACAAACTTTCATGCGTCTAAACCAATTTTCAAAACACTTTTTCCAATCAGCTTCGAGACACATTTTCTATGGCCTTCTCGAACGCTGTTAGCGCATGCGGCACCCAGCGTGAAACTATCCTCCTCACGCGAAGATGCTCATGTAGAATTTCGTGAACGCTTCCCGATCCAATTTGCAGTATGTGCTAAAGCTCTTCATACGTTATTCGCCTATTTTCTTGAATTAATTTTTTCACTGCTAGCACGTTTCCTTGCTAACAGCTGTCAAAGGGCGACCACTTCGTTTTTCATCCCTCAAAGTTAGTCGACCGCGATGAAATTCGTTATACCAGTGGTATACGGTTGCTTTAGAAGGGCCTTCATCAATAAATGACATTTGAAGTCTATCATACGATTCGTCCGGTTTAAGACGACATTTGAAATCATAAAAAATCATCGCATGAAAATGTTCCCGACGCAGATCTATTTTTCAATGAGACACGATAGTTCAAATTAGCTCGTCGGAGTTTTGTAATTGGAATGTTTGTATTTTTATTATAAATAATCGTGTTTTCTAAATAAATTATAACTGGCCAGTGTCACATACATAAAAACTATTTTTCTCAAAACTTTCTGCGTGGCCTGGTATAATATATTTTATTATTAGGTATTTATCTATATTCTTTTATTGTTTTATTTACCATAAGAAGTTAAACAATGTTGAAAATCAATTTGAAAATCTGCCACGAAGCATCATACCGATGTGTTCCGACAGTTACACTTTAGAGCCAGTTACTTTTAGGCTTTGGGTCCTTACCAACTTCAGCCACATCATCACTTATCGTAGAATTAAATTGTGGTCAAACACATACCTATCATCATCATCATCACAGCCGCAAGACGTCCACTGCTGGACATAAGACCCTAAGGATTTCCAATAAGACCGGTATTGGGCAAACACAGACCTATACATAGTACCTAATAAGAAGTTTGAACTTGAGTTTTCAATTGAGGAAAACATGGTTAAGAAACCATAGCACTGTGGTCATGTATTTTGTAGTAACCGTCAGGCTGGCAACCACCCCAAACAATTTATCAATGTGTTCCGACAGCTGCATTTGAGGACTCTTCCAGGATTTGTGTGCTTACACCTTCAACCATATCTTCACTTACCATAAAGAGATTGTGGAACACAAGAATATTAATAGTACATTTGTTTTACTTTGTATAAGCTTGTGTTTAACCACAATATCACCATGGTAAGTGGTGATGTGGCCGAAGGTGGTAAGCACACAAAGCCTAGAAAGAACCGGCTCTCACGTGCAGCTGCCGATGGTAGGTAGGAGTTTGGCGGTAGATTTTCAACTTGAGGGTGGTAGCCAGTCAGGTAGGTACTATAGATTACTCTACCACCGTTAGTGGTACTAGGCTGGTGGCAAGCGGTACTACGTTGAAAAAGAAGTCTAAAATCCTTCATGGTATTACAGGCACGTCAGGCGGTGGCGGGGCGCAGGGACTAGTGCACTGGATGTCAGTGATGGCAGAGCACATGGGAGGGGGGCACCATGACCCCTCCCACTATGCACTGCCGCCATGGAACAACGGAGGTGTGGATGTGAGTACCATGGTTTATTATTTAAAATATGTAATCAATAATGGGTATTGTATGCTTAATTTTGTGTATACAGGTACTTTTGAAAAGGCGATATTAGTTTTGTGACTTGCCTGTACAAAACATATTTTTTCACGCCACTATATTGTATACTTTATTTCTCATTCTCATCAGAAAGTTGCGGTAACATTTTAATCAATCGATTTGTTTTTTTTTCTTCAGAAAATATGCTCATTATGACATTCTCTAATGCTTACTGCATTGTATAAAAGAATTATTAAATTTTACCATAAATGTGACGGAAGATAAAATACCAACTGGTACATTGACATAGCCAGTTAGCTGTCGTTTTTAACACAAATGTGCGATCTTCAACTTCACATGAAGCATTAATTAATTTATAGAAATGTTAATGCAATAAAGACTCATCAAGTATGTATTTAATAGTAAATAAAGACACAAATTCAATTAGTTGGACTTGGACATATTTTGCGCACTTTTAATTCTTGGCAATTATTTGCACAGTGCTCGTTAACTTTAAAGTTATTTATAAAACTTTATTTGTGAAATTCCTCGCAGTTGTAAGAGTTATTTTATTGTTTAATTGTCATTATGTTACTCACCTTTTGTTAGTTTATTGGAAATTATTAATATATTGTTTTTTGTATGTTCTTTGTATCGCTATGCTTAATGAAGTCCGTAATTGTGACAAAGTGCTATGGAATATTTTTTTTCTTTTTGTTTTGTTAAATGATAATTTAGCTTGGAAACATAAATTAAAGTTAAATGAAATATTTTATTCATTTTAATAGTCCCTGCACTTTAGAACGCACGGTTCGGAAGGTTGCTTTTGCTGAGAAGCCTAATTAGAATTTTTGTTATTATTTATATTTTGAAAAGTTTGTGGCGTTATGACGTTAGTATCTACTTTGTTGTTATCCTACTAATATTATAAATGTGAAAGTTTGGATGTTTGTGACTCAATCAAGCATAAACGGCTAAATAGATTTGAATGAATAGATCATACTTTATTATATTGTATTATAGGGTACTTTTTGTTCTGGAAAAACATTAGATCCCTGGGCAATGCTAGTTCAAGTAAAAAAAGTCAAGTTTAAAAATACATCCACTTTTTTAAACTTGATTTTTTTTTCTTGTAACGGAAATAGAAAAAAATCTCTCACCAACATATTTTCTCACGAATCTTTTTGCATCAATTTGCATACGTGCTCCTGCATATAAGTAGATCATTTATTATTAGACAAAAAAAGAAAGAAAGAAATCGCGCATCGTATACTAAATAGACAAAACCTGTTTAGCAATTCTGAACGCATCATTACCAAAATTGTATAACCATTTTACTCGGTCTATCAAATTTGTTACTTAACGCTTTTAACCCTTTGATATTAGGCTCAAAATCCTTTTTCAAAACTGCATTAAATGTGTCACCCTTTTGCAAATTTTCAAAGTGCTTGATTGAATGGAATTTTCGTCGCCCGCAGCGACTAGCAAAATAATATGCAAATTTATAAATTATCTATTTATTTGCATGATGTACAAAATTCACCTTTAAACTAACGCAGTTAAAAAGTGTTTTTGTAAATTATAGTTTTGTCCAGAGATTTTCGGTTTTGAACCACTGTTTATTTCACAAGGGTTGTCACTAGTATGTTATGGATGACGGATTAGGTAAATTTATCACAGCACTTAGAGATATTGGTAGATATTTATGATTAATTATTTCTTATACAGCTTGAGGTTAAAATGGGTGCATTAGTTTTGTCCTGTACGCTATATTTTTGCATACATGTTTTTTTTACGTACGATTCATTAAATTTCAATTTTTTATTTAAATTATTTTTATTATTCCATGTGAAATAAATTTCCTTTATTCTAAATTAGGAATATTTATGTTGTTCCACTGTAATATTTTATAATAATAATATATAATATACATTTGTTTGAACTAAATGTTTGTCAACTATTCTAATATTCGAGTCTGGGTGTAATTTTATTTTATTTAATTAAGTATGTAAGTAATTAGAAAAAAAATAGTTGTATATCTAAGTAGTATATCAGTTATCTGGTTTCCATAGGTACAATATTTGCTTAGTTTGGGATTAGATAGTCGTGTGAGGAATATTTCTCCATTCCAGGTTTTTTTTTTATCGCACCTAAACAAACGTCCATCAAACACCACAATACTAATCTCTAATATTTATCTTTTAAAACTTTCATTTTTTTTCATTTTCAATTAATTAGTAATTTGACATAACTGTTATCATTAAAATCAAAACTGTCTAGCGCCTATTATCAGATCAACGAGATCATTTTTTTGTCCAATGAAAACACGCGAATTTTCGCCTCGTTTCACTTGAGCGACACGCCGGCGCAGCCGTGAAAGTGCCTCGTAGTTTATAAAAATAAAATCAAGAGGGAAAAGTTTGTTTATTGTTTTTGGAGATGTATGTTTTTTAGAAATGTAACTTGTAGTAGGTATCATTTTCAAGTAATTTATCATGTGAATGAATCTTTCAATTTGTAACAATTAATTGAATTGTAATCTTGCGTAAGAAACATGTCCAGTATTGTTCAATCTTGAAAAGGGTTTTAACCAATGACTATGTCAGATGATTTGGAATCGATGATTCAGAAGGCTTCCCATTTTATTTATTTGCATTATTATAACTATAAAAGGTAGATAAAAGAGTGCAAAGTTAGGTAAAATTAGAATGTAATATTTGAAATAAATCGTACCTATTACGTATAAAATATATTACAGAGTAACTTATACAAATATTATCATAACTTATTGTTACTTGTCACCTGCTAAAACAAGTATAACAAAAAGTATAATAAAAAAAAACTAAACGTTTTAATTGTCACATTGTAACATCCTAACAACAAAAGCTCCCAATGTTTCACACAATGAATAAAACTCTGAAAAAAATATTACAATACCACATTGACACATCAAAATACAATAAAAATGATATAGGCGGCCGGCAAAAGGCAATATTATGAAATACGAGAAAAAAATTGCCAATAACACATTGTAGTGAACCCTGCTAACGATATTTTGATGACTGCCGTGAGCTTCACAATAATGAAATAATAAAAAGACAAAAAAAAAAGAAAAAAGTTATAAGACTACTGTGCGGAGATCCCCGATGGGGCAAAGTCAACATTTGTTGGACAAAAAAATCTTATACCGAGAAAATAATATACCTAAGGCGGGAACAAAATTCGTTATTTGAATTAATAAGTTTTTTTTTGTTGTATTTGATACCGACTAGGATATTCTTATACGTATGATATTTTTGCTTGTTTTTTTTTATAGGTTATTCATGAAAGTAATTAAGTGTTTGATAAAATATTTTTTATATTTTTTTACATAAATTACATTTTATAAGAAACATATTAATCTTCTTCAATCAAGCAAAACCGACACAAAATTAAATAAGCCTATTGTGTTGCCATCAATCAATATAAGTTCTCACAGAAATGGATTTATTATCAAATCAGTCAAGCGTTCTAAATGGATTAAACTCTTGCATAAAAATTAACCGACTGTCAAATTTCTATAACGTCTTAATTACTGTATGTCAAAAACGATTATGCATGTAATATTGAATATAATTTATAAACTATTTAATCATTCGTCAAAATAGCTTGAGGGATGTATTTGAAATAAGGAATATTGTGCACCCTATTCTTTATTTATTATGTTGAACTAGGTAGGTTTAATCGGCGGTTTTACTCGTCACTTGTCTTTTTTATTTCATGACTTTATGTTATCTGCAAACAGTTTTTATTACCCGTCACGTAATTTAATAAAAAAAAACGTCGCATTTTTTGACACATGTTATTTTTATATGAACAATTTAAAACATTGATGACAAACAAATATCAAAATAAATGAACGCATTTCGATGACATTTGGCACACAGATATAATTTATTCTAGAATAACACATAGGATACGTTTTATTCATATATATTTTCAGATCTCTCAGGAACACGGGTGAAACCACATACGGAAGTTAGTATTAGAATAAATTACATGTTATATTATACAAATCCCTAAACTATAAGTACGTAATGGGTTTATTCCCTCAGTTCAATGATTTCACGCTTGATTTTGTTCCCTTTGTAGAGATATTAATTATTTCTTTAGGCCAGGTGTGTTGCATGCAATGTCGTGATTTTGAATAATCACGCCTTTCTGGATAGATACCTAGTGGCCGGGGGCAATTCATTATTTTTTCTAATGATTAATTTTTAAGAATTTTTTTGCACACCTGCGTGATATAAAATGAAGTTATTTGTCGTGAGATTTTTTTGTTAAAAATATATAATACACTAGCTGTCCCAACAGACATTGTCCTGTCCAACTCATACACAAAATTTCATCCAAATCGGTCCAGCCGTTTATCCTATCTCTCAAGTTGGACCAGACTGCTCACGGTGTGCCAATTTAATTTGAAATCGGTTAAGTAGCTTAGGAATCCATCGCGGACAAACATCGTGACAGGAGATATATATATATTAAGATAATAAGATAAGCAATGAAAACTAATAGAATAAAAATATATATCTTATCCTCTTTTTTAATATCATAAGTATTTACAATTATTGTATAAAATACAAACTATGATATATAGAAAACATCCTCAAAGCCCTCGCTGCTGTCGATAGGCAAGGTTTCCAACAGGCTGGCAGCGTTCCCTTTTTGGATGGCCAAGCTTATGCGTTGGCGGAAAATGCTTTCAGCCCGTCGGTCTTCCGAAGCCTCGATGGCTTGGATGCTTATCCTCTTTATATTGAATCTCTAATCTAACTGTAGTAATTATTTGCTACAAAATTTGTGAAAAAGAAGAAGGCAATTGGATAAAAAATATTTATATTTATATTGAAAATCTAAAACCTAGTAATTTATAGGTATTTTATTTCCAGCGCTAATTAACTAAAACATTTAAATCAAATCATGTTGTTAGGGAAGTATTCGATAAATTATATTGTACCATATAAACACAAGTTTAAGTGTAATGCTTAGGTAGTATCAGTAAGATCCAAATGGAAGGTCCATCACTTCAATATTAGATTTGTAACACGTAGTATAAATCTTTTAAAACCTGATTTATTACCATAATTGAACCAGTTATAGTTATAATAATGATTTATTAATACAAAACATGTATGGCATGCTTTGCTAATTAACAGGGCTGTCTAACGAACGAAAAGAAGAATTTTGCTGAGCAAAAATGTTTTTATCGTCTAAAACAAAATAAAAAAAATACTTTGAATTTAAAAGCAGAATCAGTATTCTACATTTAAAATTTCAATAATAGTTTCGGGCATCGATTAAGTAGGAGTAAGTAAGTAGTTCTTTTTAATCTAGTTCGAAACTAACTGGCATAAGGCAAGAATCGTAGATAGAGGGGCAAGAATCGATGTTCCGTGACGTTTCGTCGTCTTTTGATAAAATATTCATATAAAAGACATCGATCTTAGTATCACCTTTTTACATTGAAACAGGCCAATGATTGTATAAAATCATACTGAAGTTTATACCCGTAACGATTTTTAAGGCCGACCGTATAAAAATTATCATAAAACAATGTAAACTCGTTAGGTTATAAAAAAACGTGTTAAGGTGACGCCGCGTTAAGCTTAAAAATCTGAAATTCAACGTGCTGCGTCCCGCTCCCTACTATAGCGACCTCTCATAGAAAACCCGCGTAGACGGAACGGGCGTATGCGACAAAATGGTTTTTATTGTTTTTTTTAAAAACTATAAATATATTTCATAAAACCTAAGTATATGTAGAAAATTTGGAACCTCACATCGATCCTCAATGCCGGTAAAATTGGAATCTCTTATTTTAAAGAGGTCTTTTTGATTAATTATTTTGTATTATAAAATTTAACCAATCGTATTATGCAACGTACAAAATAAAGTCAAAGACATGATGAATTCTTACAATAAATTTCAGTTCGTTCGCTTCCAGTCATTGTTGAGAAAAATCGGAATCCTTGCAACCAAAATCTTCAAGGCGTCCCCTTAATCGCATACATACTCGCATAGTCATGCTCTTACTAATTTTCGGTCAAATAGTTTTAAACCAAAAAAAAAAACTAGGTATAACAATTTGATCCAAGTCCTGGTGATGGTCCTAGGATATACTGAGAGTAATGATCAGACTTTAAACAGGGTTTTTTATAAATGGAATATTCCAGAAATCCATCTAAATCTTTCTATGAACTTTTTTTTAAAATTTTTCACCAATTAGCGAGGGACATCCCTGACTGTTATACTTACAAAATTTTCGGCGGCTAAAGTGCGTGACAGGTACGCTTGACCAGCGAATGAAGGTAATAATAATGAATCCATTGGAATACTGTAAGGTGTGTGATTATATGAAATTATACTAAATTAACAATTAGCACGTGTAGTGTAAGTTCGTGTATTCATCGAAAGTTAGTAATTTATAGGTAGTTTTACAGAATTAGTTAACGTTTCATACGTTTGCTTTATTTTATTTTGATTCTTTAAAAAATTAATTATCCTGGGACATTCCCCACACGCGGCTACCTGACCCCAAACTAAGCAGAGCTTGTGCTATGGAAGCCTAATAACTAATATACTTCTTATCTTATGTAAATAAGTATATACTTATATATCTTATTAAATGTAAATCTTACAGCCATTTAACTTAACGCCTTCAACATTTACTCGTATGTTAATATAAATTGACACAACCCACCCTAATCGTTTATTATTGAATGAATAATCCAATACGATTCGCCGAGAAAATCTATTGATTCATGTTTTTTGACCTTTTTTTGACTTGGCTTTATGGATACATTTCCTTTGATTGCTACCGACGAAACCTAAAGCTCCTCTCGTCACCAGTTACTGCTAAGGACTCTACTTCGACGAAGTTTGGAGACTGGACCTATTCTAGGTTTACATACTGCTAAATAGTAGCCACTGTGACTGACTTCCTCACTTCACGTCACTACCACTGACAGCATATCCCTAATTGAACTTTGTTATCCGGAGTCCGGATGACATTCAGAACTTGTTTTAAATATAGAACGTATTGTTTCTGATGTCATCATTCAAAATTAATTGGTAGGTACTATTCAGTTAAAATTACCCCTAATTGCACTATACATAAAATCCATTATTCTACAAACGATAACATTTATACATTGAACCGATAACTACAGTCAAAAACAAAAGCCAAACGCCTGTACAATAGCTAACAAAAGTGCCACATATCTATCGTACGACGGTGGCCACAATTTTGACAGGCGAGAGACCGGTCCTGTAAGATTAATGGATGGTCTACTCATCGCCGTAATGACTCCCCCTCCGCTCTGTCTAATGACATACAGTGTAGGGTGTCTGTACACCAACAGTGTTTGAGGAAAATGAGTAGGTATATTATTTGGCATGGAAATTTACTGGGAGGAGCTGCAAATGGAAAGGGATAGGTCCTTATGGTTTGGTTTAGCTTGCTGAAATAGAAATTAATAAATTTTATATTTTAAAAAAATGTCAAGCATAAATTTATTCATCTCGGTTTACTGAAATTTTATAAAAATAATTAACAGTTACATAATTTTATTAATTTGTTAAGTTAATTAGTTACGTCATTCGTGTACTAATTTTATAATTAGTTACAGCGTGTCTAATCATTGTTAATATCTGCAATGCGACCTGAAATATAATTATTAATTATTTACTGAATCAATTAATCAAAATGTTAATCAATGCTGTGAAAATAGTGTAACAGAAACTTTTTCTCAAAAAGTTATTTAACCAAAATTATTTTGAGTACTGATCCCCCAATTTCTCAACCCTTGGTCACCCTAAAACCATCCTTGCTTAATGTCTTTGGCGTACCGAAAAAAAGTCCTTCGTGTTTATCTTGGCCAGGCTTCGTCTCGTTGCGAATTGCCCCCGTGAATTTCGGACACCCTAATCGATTTTACTTCGGACGCGTCTAATTTGGTGGATTAATCGTGGACACCCTTGCACGGCTAATTTCCTTGTTTATGGTAAATGATAATGGTATATTGTTTTTGTATTTATTATTGTTTTCTTTCAAGGGTCTTTAATTAAAATTATGAAAATATAATTATTTTTTGCGGGTAAGTTTTGCATCTCTATTTTCCTCAAAATTTAAGAATGTAAATGATAATAGAAATGATAAATGGTACTATAAACTTATATTTTTATTTTTTGTGGACCTTTCGCCAAAAGATAATTCTGTGGAGTTGATTCTCTAAGGCCTTATATCTACGACTTTATACCAATGATGCTGTATAGGCTACCTTTTATCCCGGGAAAACATAAAATCTTTCGGGAATGCGGGTGAAACCGCGGGGCGGAAGATAGTTGAAATATAAATAGTTAATCTCTAAATATTATAAAACAAAGTCGCTATCACCTGTTTCTCCGCTTACTTCTTCTAAACCACGCAACGTATTTTGATACGGTTTTAACTAATAGAAAGAGCGATAAGCGAGGAAGGTTTGTGTTTATAATTTGTGGAAAATTACTGAACTATTATGCGAAGCCGGGGCGAGTCGTTAGTATATAATATATTGATGTTAGTTATTTTTTTTAATTCAACGAATTAAAATGATAACATTTTAAAACCAAAGAAATATGACTTATTTTTAATAAGCAATCTATTCTATAGTTTTTTTTTATTTACGAGTAAAACAAGATGAATAAAGATTTAATTCCTACTTTCTATTAAATAAACAAACATACATTCACAAGTTTCTGCCCAAGGGTCTTGTGTTCGCAAAACTTGTGACAAACCGACGAACATTCGCTCTGGGAATCAATATATTGCCCATAAACAGTTGCACAAACTTTTTTATTTGTCTCCTTTTAGAATTGCTTTGTTTCGAGTTATTATTAATGTCTGAGACGCAAGTCTCTTAATAAATTTTGAGTCTTATCTATATGCGTAATAATCTTTACTTTTCATTGATTTATGGTAAGTATTTATTATATTTTATGTTGCTATCTCTATCGCTGTAAGAATTGGACTGTGAGTGATTTCATTATTTTTCTTAATTTATTGTTTTTTTTTTTATATTAATATCCTTGAAAATACAGCATCAAGATGGAATTATTTGATTAAAAACTGCGAGTTTTAGCCCTTGTATTTAAACTTATAGTTTAACAGAAAACTAACTTACCTGAGGCTTATATATTAGTTACGTTGCTATAACACTATTTTCCCCACTCGCGTGTTGTTTTATCTGTAAGATAAATATCGAATCCAATAAATAAAGTGTCAATACAATATTATGATGTCTATTACAATAGTATAATGCACAACACATCATATTATTGGGGAGATAAATTCCAAGGTTTGTCTCTTAAGAATTATTTGTAAAGGGGTGAGAACTCTATGGCACCTTTTAAGTATGGGGTTGTGAGTGACTTTAATATTTCTTATAGTTGGATAAGGTATTGTTGATACTTTTGCAAATTGTAGGCACGTTTTGTTCTGAATTATGAATGACTCCTTAATTAAACTATATTTTTTTTTACTGCATATAATGCATTCATTTCTAGGTACATAAAAGGCACACAAAATGTATGTTTAATTATTTCCATTTATAGAATATAAGAAATGAAATTATGCAACTATTACACGGTTCTTCTTTTCGCATTTTTCTGGAGCTGTTTTTATTAGCAAAGTAATGTGAATAAATTGCATTTTATGCTTATTTTTGCATTAGTAATTGAGAAATACGAGGCAATTTTTTGAAAGGAGGGATCTGTATAATAATAATAAAAAATTGGCATCTTCATTGCACTTGAATATGAAATTATAAGTATAAGAACAACAAAATATTAATTTTGTTTGGCCTATCCGCGTAAGAAACTTCACCAAGCCAAAAAATACAAATTTTACAATAGTAAACCTAACCCTGTAACAGAACGATGGATGGACGGCGCGAGGCTTAGTTATTGGGTCCCATTTGCATATTTGGTTATGGAACCCTAATAAAAAGCAAAATCAAGTTACATGTACCTACTTATATGTAGTTTCATAAAATTTTAGCTCTCTTTTCTTTTTTCTGTTCCCATTTAAATGATCAAAACTTTTATATCCAACTATAAAATAAATTACCTGTCCCATCATTCGATGTTCGTATGACGACAACATAATTTAAAATTCGGTAGGGTTACCTAACCGCTACATTTTTTTTTAATAGTTTTTATCACCTTTTGTCATGAACTAACTGTATTTTGTCATCGTTCCTAACGACAGTAAGGGACAGTTTTTTTTTTTTCAATAGATACTAAGAAGATTTAGTAGTCTTAGTTTTTGTTATATTTTTTAAGTTTCTGAGATAATGACGCTCCAACAGTCAATGGGGGATTAAAGGATTATATAGTTTGATAGTATTACTCGTCAATGTACTCTATTTTTGAGTATCTTAGATTAAAAAAATAAAGTCATTGAAAAATATGTATAGTAAAAAAAAGTAGGTATCAATTTATGAGGGATTTCACGAAGAATTTTATGTTTTGTTACTTATCTTAAGCTGGGTGGCTAATATACATTTTTATGGCAATGGATCATTGTATGTATTAATAATGATTTTTAAACTAAAAACAGAACCATTTGTTGATACCTTAACTCCAAAAACCAGTGTATAATTCTAACGTATATACCTAATAAAGTTTTAAATGCAAATATATAAACTTACTACGTATCATAAGCGCTTGAAGTTGACGAAAAAAAAATTCAATGTGGAGATTAACTTTGGATTGAACTAAGCACGTAGATTTAACACTCACTTTGTTTTAACAATAAGTAATACTTATTATCTCAAAAGCGTTAGGAAACCATGATACAGAGCTATCCTAACTAATATGTGAGTTTGTTTGTTTGTTTGTTACCTTCTCACGCTTAAACCGCTAAACCGATGGCGATGAAATTTAGTATGCAGATAGCCTATGGTACGTAGAAGAACATAGGCTACTTTTTATCCCGGGAAAACATAAGATCCCTGGGGAACGCGGGTGAAACCGCGGGGCGGAATCTAGTAGTAAGAATAAAACCAACTATACACTATATAGTAAAGTGTATACATATGCACATCCAATCAACATGAAGATCATTAGCTCTACTCGTTTACAAGTGGGTAGATAAACAATGAACAATCAATTGCTTAGAAAATGCAACCTAATCATTACCTACGAGGGCGAGAGGGATGGCGCACGGTAGGTTATGTCGCCAAGTCTCTGGAGTTTCTGAATATATAGTTTTTCTAGTCCAGTATGCTAATATTTCTAATATTTATCATTTGCAAAATTTTGAGGTGGTATTTTCAAGCTAATAATAAAGCCAAATATGGTTTAAAAAGGCACTAATGATAGTCAAAGTAATGAAATTACCACCGGTTTCGAAATTCAGAAGATTCAAGATCAAAAAATAATTACTATTTGGGTTTTAGAAACATGCTTCTACTGATGAGAGCGAAGCTTAAAGATATTTTTATAAATTCTCCCTCAGTATTTAGTTGTTTCACACTATTCTTTAATCTTCTTTGCTTTGCGATATAACAATGAAAAGTTTAACACCTACATATTGACAATATTTCCAAAATAATCATACATCATATCATTAAAAAAATATACATAAGTATGTAACCTTGCTGAGTTTCAAGGGTCTAATTTTAAACTAAATAAACGTCTTTGACTTTGATAAACTAAATTTTACTTTGGCAATTCATAAAATTTGCGGTTAACTCGAGCAGTGGGTAATAAGCCCACACAAACAAAGCCACATGCATAGATAGCTATTTTCGCTAACATTTCGTCGTAGAGAGCGCTTCCCCACAATCCATCTTGGTGCGGCGACAGACAGACTTACCGTCGACAACTCATCACATTAATTTGGTATCTTAGAACTTGGCCGAAGGTTTCGGGTAAAATAATAGGCATTTATTTTTGTTAAACATAGTGTTGAGGCTGTGAGATCATAGATTCCATTTTACGTTAAAGTTTTATTAACAATTTGAAAAAAAATCTCTTACTCAAAATTTTATTCTAGATTTCATATAAAACATAAGACTCCATGGAAACGCGGGTGAAACCGCTGCACCGAAACTAGTCATTAATATGTGTATTATACATAAGTAAATTCATTATACATTTTTTTTGGTATACGGGATACCAAATAAATCTTAAAAGGCATTTTTTACTTGAGCTTAAAATTTATCCGAAAAATAAACAAAGTCTCTAGTATTCAGGCTAACCTTCTGTTAGCAAATTGACTTTATAATAATATATCGGTTGAGAATCTACATACTTACATTAATTACATGATTTTATTAACCTCAATTGAACACTTTAAAACATCTAAAAACCTCATTCAAACAAAGAAAACCTTCCATTCTCCCGGGTAATCCCAACTCCAAAGCCGGATATAATCTCTGTCCGGGCGCGTATCACTCAACGTCACTGGCACATATACGATTGTTATCAGAGCACGATAAACGGGATACGACATTGATGTGATTTTGCGGAACTTGGCTCTATTTTTTACCACATAATTAGTTTGCTTTATTATTACTGTAGTGATTTAAAATACAGTAGGTAATAGTCACTGTTAATATTCTTTGTTTTAAGTCTAGACTTAGTTCTTAATATCTAGATATTTTAGCACGAAATCGGAAAATTCCAAATTTAAAACACGTAACTTTTCGCGCTAGCTTCCACCCCGCGGTTTGACTCATATTCCCGAGGTATCTAATGTTTATACGGTATAAAAAGTATCCTATATATTAATCCAGAATACAATCTATCTGTGTGCCAAATTTCACCTAACTCCTTTCAGTAGTTTTTGTGTGAAAGAGTAACAAACATCTAGACATCCATCCATCCTCACAAATATTTACATTACTAGTTTTCGCCCCGCGGTTTCACCCGCGTTCCCCAGGGATCTTATGTTTTCTCGGGATAAAAAGTAGCCTATGTCCTTTTTCATACCATAGGCTATCTGCATACCAAATTTCATCGCAATCGGTTCAGCGGTTTAAGCGTGAAAAGGTAACAAACTCACTTTCGCATTTATAATAGTTAGGATTAATAATATTAGTAGGATTTAATATTTTAAAACAAAGTTGCTGGTAATGTAATTTCAACATTAGAATTCATTCTAAACCAATTGAAATTTCTTATTATCACAAGAAAAAAACAAGAAAATGAGTACAAACCATTTACCTTAATTTCTTTATTACATCTCTACACATACAAAACTTACTGTTACTATAACTAGAGTTAGTAAAAGTCTTCACCCTAACGATGCTCAATACCCGACCCCGTGTCAACGACCGGAGGCGTCACCCTGCGAATGACGGTGACGGATGCGCCACAACCGATGAGGCTCAAAGTATTGATAGATCGAGGGTAGAATTAACATAGTTATATATATATCAGTTTCCCAGTTTCACTTACCATTGTGAAATTGTTGTCAAACATTCCTATCAAAAGTATAATTTGTTATTTTTTACAATTATTATTGTTAATATTATCATTAGACGGTGCAACTACTAAAATATAAAATAGAATAAAAAACGATGTAAACTAATAAATAAAATTATGATAAAATTATAAAAATAACAAACTATATCGCGACATCGGTTACAGAAAATCAATGGAATAAAATTTAAATTTCAAAATAAGAATTTATGTAACGACCTCCATACATTCGATACATAAAAACGGTTCCACTACTGTTCCAATCTTAAAAACGTAACTTTAGTTAAACTGTAAAGTTAGGGTATGTCAAGTTAATGATGACGTGTTAACCGTGACCAGTTGGGGTACCGATTGCACCAATCAATCACACTATCACACACACACAAACTGACACGGTGATTGTACAGTAATAGTTTGTAATTTGAACAAAAAGATCATGATTTTAAATGTTTTAGCAGAATTCTGGAAAAAGGTACCTACTGGCTGGAAAAAAAGAATAAAAAAATAACCTTAGATAATGTGGCTGGTTACCATTCTTAAATTGAAAATCTATTGCCCAGCACCTACTGGTGTGTTCCGGCAGTTGCACTAAAGAGCCAGTTGCCTTCTAGAGTTTATAAAGGTCGGCAACACATTGGCAATCAACCTGGTATTGCTAATGTCCATAGGCGACGGTAGCCACTTACCATCTGGTGGACTGCCTGCCTATTTGTCAGCCTTAGTTCTAACCTAAAAAACATTGATTTGAAACTTAACAAAATGGATGTGATTTTTTTTTTTTAAATATATAAAAACTATTGCTAACAATATTGTGGCATAAAAGTATTCAAGTTTTTTTTTTTAATCCAATAAAATATATACTAAGACTGTAAGCAAACGCTGATCTAAATGGGGTATTAAAAATTTAGTTCGATATTCAAAAACGCAAAAAATCCTAACATACCCAAATATGTACGAGCATGCAGATAATCTCTCTCTTCCGTCCGTCGCTCAGTTCGCGAGTTTCTGCCGGTGACAAATGAATGTACACCACAAATTGAGTTTGGATGCCTTCAGACGTCTCATCGTTTAATCATTGTTTTCTACTTTTGTCTGTCGTTTGGTAAAAAAAAGAAACTAAAATATGAACATTTTTCTATAAAAATGTAGCAATTAATATCTATAACAATTTTACATCGACCAAGGTCTGGTGTCTACTAATATTATAAATGCAAAATAGTATTTCTGTCCGTTTGCTACATTTTCACGGCACTACCAATTCAATTGTGGTGAATTTATGTAGAGACATAGTTTGGGACTTGGATATATACATAGGATACTTTTATCCGGGAAACGCGTTACCTGGGTACACAGTTATGAAGTTATAAGTTATCTGAACTAGCGTGAATACGAAAATTTCAAAATGAAATCTACCTATCGATTTTCCTACTCTGATACCGTACTCTACATATTTTGTCTGACTCTCAGTAAGTCACGACAATATACAATTTATTTCTAATATATAATATATCAAAATTCTCATGTCAGAGTGTTTGTCTGCAAACTCCTCCGAAACGGCTCGATCGATTCTTATGAAATTTTATACACAGTATATTCGGTAGGTCTGAGAATAGGTCGTAGGGAATTTTTAGACCGCTACGCGGGTGACACCACGGGGGACAGCTAGTAAAACCATATAATTCGGTACAATATTCATAAATAGAACATACAATAGAAACGTAAAAAAATACCCTTCGGCCTCATTTACCATGATGAAAGTTTGTTAAACACAAACCAAAGACAAAGGAATAAATAAACCTATTTACTATTCCAACAGCGCGGTTTTAACATTTCAATGAAACAGTTCCATCTAAAAAAATGAACACAATTCTATTTTTGAAATTTTGATTTATATTGCACCAGTAACCTGACCACATAGTATACTTTTTGACGATATAAAACCTACAAGGCCTAATCTGAAATTTTTAAAAACCATCCTGCGTTTGTGCTGAAATAAAATGAGACCTCTTCAGAATTCTATTATCTAGATTTTTGTCTTATCCAAACTAAAATAGCCTTTGCCCTAGTAAGGAAAGTTTGACCGGAGGGTGGTGTGATTTGGAGGTATACATATAGACACAGAAAGGTCTAAAAAGGGCTGATTACATATACATTAATTTAATCATAGTTTGTAAATTTCTACATCAGTTGTTTCTTTACTTGAACAATGAAATATGTTTTTTTTAGTCACAGAACAAACAAACAAACGTTTACAATCGAATGTAAACTAGAGTATAATTAATGTAAAGATTTAGCAAAGAAGTATGTATAGATAGGCTAGTAAATCTATTTCCTGAAAAATCGGTAACAAATGCCCTGAAAATTTCAGGATCTAACATAAAATGCTCGGTTATTGATTATCTATACAATGTTATTTCTAGAACCGACAGCATAATATTTTACTACCCAAGACGTACACACACATATATAGGACGCACACTTCATACGCGCACACGTACACAGCACACACACATGTGGGAGTTAAGAAAAATACTCATGTCGCGGGTTTTTCTCGGGAACAGGAGTTGTGTGGAGCTGCTATGATTTTTTTTTATGATTATATAAATAGTTTTAGTTTGTATTTTAGAAGTTATTGTTTCAGTTTATAATAAAGTTTATTTTGCTGGTAAATCGTTACCTTTCAAATTTATTCTGTCTCGGTATTTAACAAATATTATTTGCGATTTATTTCAAATCGACTGGACTACTTTGTATTTTACTATCATTTAATTATGATTAATATGGAAGTTTTTTAGGGTTCCGTACCCAAAAGGTAAAAACGGGACCCTATTACTAAGACTTCGCTGTCTGTCCGTCCATCTGTCTGTCACCAGGCTGTATCTCATGAACCGTGATAGTTAGACAGTTAAAATTTTCACAGGTGATGTATTTCTGTTGCCGCTATGACAAAAATACTAAAAACCAGAATAAAATAAATATTTAAGGGTACAAACGTGATTTTTTTGCCGTTTTAATAGATAATGGTACGGAACCCTTCGTGCGCGAATCCGACTCGCACTTGGCCGGTTTTTTTAATAATTTATGAACATAGATAAAGAACAATTTTATTAAATGTACGTCACATAAAAATACTAACTTCTTAATTTAACTTTAACATTGACTGACTGACAGACCACGCACTGCCTGAACCAGATTTGTGGAGGAAATATTTTTTGAGTACCTACGCTAGGGTTGCACTAAGGAAGAGTTATTAAAAATTCAAGCCCTAAGGGGGTTAAAACCGGGGGAAAACTAGTAATAATAAATATTACAATGGGCAGTCCTATCACTAAATGAGACCCTTATCAGCTAATTATTGGTTATATTTATAATTAAAGTAATTTTAAAATCAATGTAATGTAATTTTTTTGACTTATTGTTAGAATTTATGCAACAGTTTTTATACATCCAAATATTCTATTTATGTATTGTAATTAACTGCGGTACAACTAATTTCATAATTTTATAATTAAATCAAATAATTGGCAAATGGTTATAACCTGTTTACACATTAATTAATAATATTTACACATCAGTTGCATTTATAGTATTAATATCTTTCCGACACGCGGTTTCCTCCGCGATCCTATATTTTTTATTATTTGAATTTCAAAAAATCCTTCCTTACTTTACAAAAATTGTATATTACGCACCTAGGGTGAAAATAGGACCTTCTCACTCGCTGATTTTTGATACATAATGGACGGACGATAATGCCCTACTTTTCTCGGTAGGCTAGAAAGCTAGTGTATGTCTTCCCGGGAGAGAAGAAGGCACATTTGACCCGCATACCGGGGACGAAAAGTGAACTTTGCATCAAGATGTACCGTAGTTTAGGCTCCGCGAAAAAATCTTAAAACTAGTACCTATCTAAATCTTTTTGATATTTACAAAAATGGTGCAATATATATATTACTAGTTCTCGCCCCGCGATTTCATCCGCGTGAATCTTAAGTTTTACCGAGACAAAAAGTACCCTTTATATTATTTTACGGTATGATCTATCTATGTTCCAATATTCATTCAAATCCGTTCAGCTGTTACGGAGCTGATGGTAACAATCACCCACACACACACACATATATATATTGGTATGAAATTAACAGGTTACTTATATTTTATCTAATTTCGACATTTTGAATGAATTAATAAGAAAAAAACATCAAATAAACTAACATTCACCCCGTTTCAGACATTGTCAGAGTGGTACAATAAAAATAAAACCAGTTTATTTTAACATAATAGAGTAAGTAAATAAGTGTGGACAGTAATAAAATGGAGACAAAATATTTAACAAAAAACTAAAAAACCCGTAAACTAACTGACCAAAAGCAATAATGACATCTCACGAATATCGTTATTTACCTATATAAATATCTATTCAACAAAAGTTTTGTCATTTTTTGCTAAAAAAAAAATGCAGTCGCATTGCATACAGCAAAAAATATATTGAGATATCGATTGCATCTGTCTAGCTAGCCATCATCGTGGCTGATCGTGGAACGAAAGAAAATAATAAAAGTGTCGCTAAAATTGAATGTCAATCAGACAGTCGAATACCTGATTAAAATGTAATGGAGCAAAAAATCAAATGGTGTAACAGAATGACAAATTCCAGTAATTTAAAATGAGATTTCATTATGAGAATGTACTAAGACTGTTTTTGTGCTAAAATTCAATGCCAATAAACATTTATTCTATGTAGAAAAACTCTCTGACTGAGTGTTTCTTTATTTTTGGTTGAAATCAACGCACAACTAAAGCCGCAGGGTCTAGAAACTTGAAATTTTGGATCATAAGCATCCATTATGGAAGGGCTTTTCAAAAAGCAGGTAAAATATGTAACTGTATGGTGAAAAGCAAGTAATTTCTTCTCAAAAAACGGGCATAAATCCATTGATATTACTTATATTTTAAAACACATTAAGCTCTTTACAAAATAAAAGCATTTCCAATAATATTCTGTCAAAATATAAAATTGAAATTAAAAAAATACATTTCATATCGACTCCACCGCTCCCACATTTCCTACACATACCACATACATATACGTCTCCGCCTGCGTCACACGTGAATACATCCCTCTTTTTTACACATAACGCGTTAGAGCAAGACGGAGGACGAGTTTAGGACTAACATTTTATATGTTGGCCGGGTCATGGATATAAAAATCGTTTTTCCCAACATATATATACCTAGCTATATGTCTGTGCGATATAGCTTTGAAACGGCGTCGTAGAAAGCATTAGGAATCTTCAATAATAGAGAATTATGGCTATTGTGCGGGTATTTTAAAGGTTATTATGTGTTTAAAATCGTTTTATGTTGATAGTTTTCATAGCGAAGACACGGGGATGTTTTTTAATTTCAACTCTGCACGTTCTTTGTTACGGCTCAGGTCAATGACTTATATTGTTACACGGCGGGAAATCTAAGTATGATGTCATTTTTAATATATGTTTTAAAATTATTTAATGGGGAAAGACAAATAGCATAGAATTTTGAAGGTAGTAGAACTCTTAGTGCAGAGTTCGCCCGCGAAGTACTACCACCATATTTAACTCCGCCGTGAAATGGTAATGCACTTGTATTACTGTATTTCGGTTAGGAGGGTATGGGAGCCGGTGAAATTACAGGCACAGAAGACTTAACACCTTCATGTCTCAAGGTTGGCAACGCGTGAGTGATACCCCTGGCAGGGAAAATATAAAATTGTATTTTCTTTGCCCGTGGTGTTATGAGCGTCTATCGGCTACGGTAAACGCTTACCATCAGGTGGGCCGTAAGCCTATTTGCCACCTAAGTAGTATAACAAAGAACATCTAAGTAATTAAGAATTAATCTATCATGAAAAAATATTAAAGTGAAAATATTTTTTTTCCACATTTTTGGCCAGAAAATCGTAGTTGAATTATAGCTGGCTGATCATAAATTAAGTTAAAATAAAAATCCTTCCAAATTCAAATAATATTAATTGTTTGTCCAACAGCACTGCCAACAGAAAGATGGCCTGGAATACGCCGCGTGGTCTCGGCCACGGGGTGCTATGGCCATCAAACAAGGCTACGAGGTGAGACCCGTATCCGTAGTCCCGTAGCTCTAGTCCCGTAGACCTAGTCCCGTATACCTAGTCTCGTAGATTCAGTTTTAAAGTTTTTGCTACAGCATATATTTATGTTTGTTTTATATGTTTTAATTTCAATACGGTTTCAAACAAGACTCAGAATGAGATCAATATTTGTAGTCGTATGTATTTTATGTCAAAGAAATTCATAATTTTGTACCTAATTAGTATTTTATATGGCTGAAGGATGATTGTTTTATTCGTAGTAAGTAGTTTTAGTGAAAATAAAACTTATTTTATCATTGACTAATTAGTTATGTAGATCTAAAATGGGGATATTTTTACATTATTTCTATCGTAATCAAAACACGAAATTCGAATGCATTATGTAAAATTTCCTTCTACAGATTCTATGTAGAACTCTTAAGTGTGTATGTCATAGAGTATGACAAAAGACTCTCATTTGCAACTGTCCCCAACAGGCCCCGGAGCGGTGACGCCCCGTCCCCTATTGGGGACAGATTTGGACTCTGCATTTGTATGAGCCTGGAGCATGTTTTTATCTGCGTGGTCAGCTCTTAAGTGTCATGTGTATTAAAAATGAAGTGGTAATTAGTTTAGGTTCTGATAAATATAAATTGCGGCGTGATTTTAGGATTTATATCGACGAAAAAGCTATAATATGAAGTTAAAACTTTATGGTTCTTTAAAAAAAGGAGTTTAGTATAGATTTTTTTTTAAGTCGTTATCTCATTCTCTACATAGGTACTTGAAAACGTGACGGTTGTCTTTCTGTCTGTAAGTTACTGCGGTTGTTAGTAAAAACATGAATTTTGATGTTATACTCTTTTTTCTTTGGGATTTCTTTATGAAAGTATTAAATGTATTGTATTATTGCACTAATTTAAAGGGAGCTAACTGTCCTATTAGTAAAATGTGTTAGAACAAAAGTCTTCTAGGTGGTATAAAATAAAGTCGCCATCTGCCTCTGTCTGTTTCTCTGCTTACTTCTTCTAAACCACGCAAAGAATTTCGAAACGGTTTTCGTTAATAAAAAGAGCGATAAACGAGGAAGGTATGGGTATAAATTGCACCCATCTAAAGCCGGAGCGGGTAGTTTTTTATAAAATGCAGAGTATTTTTTGTTCAGAATTTCAGTTGTTAATTTTAATTTAATTGTACATACCTACCTATGTAGTGTAGGTACCTACCTACTCGTATCATATCATCAAATGTCCAATTATCAGTTTCAAGCATTCAACAAATTGATTAACGATTACCTTATAATCATTGGTTATTAAATCCACTAAGCATTAAAAAAAACTACAAAATAATGTATTAAGAATTTTAACTATTAACTATTATTAACTATATCATTAAAAAAATATCATAAGCACGGTCATAAATAACCAAAAAAAATATGTCATCCGCCCGTTAACCCTAAAATGCAGAAGTGGGTCGGAAAAACATCACCGTTTGTTACGTAGTAGTTTACGTCAAAACTGCCCATTAGTCGCCGATAGATGGCGCTATACTATAAAACTTCAACGCGACTTCGGCGCTGGGTGTTTTCCTTTTTACGACCTAAGCATAAAAGTATTCAGTACTCTTTCGAATATTGTGACCTATTTTACTATGTAGTTTTATGCAAACATGTAGAGTAATAGATGAATTATAATGCATAGGTTATGAAGTGAATTGATGACTTGTAGTTTAAGGTTATTTTATCTTGCACTTTCATGAAATTCTTATTATAGCATATTAGGCATACTAGGCAGCTGCCTAGTATCCTATTTCGCTTAGTATAGAGCTCATACTTTAATTTATTGTTTAACATAAGCTAAAGGCTTTGCGTAGCTATTTACTACATTGATCTATATCAAATATAAAAACGTACAAATATGGAAAACTAAACTAATTATATAGTATAATAATCATATCTTATTCTAAAACTGATGGCATGATATAAAATGATATTAATTGCATCTGAAAGATAATTTCTACATGATCAAAGACAATAGAGCTAAGCAAAAAAAATAGTTCAAGTAGTTTTATTTACAGTATTGATCACTTCAATACAAATAATAATATCCCGGGACTTTCTTGTCTCACAATCATCTATCTGATCCCAAACTAAGAAACGCTTGTCTATGGAAAACAGATAACTGATATTAAGACTTATGATAGGTCCTTGTAACATGTAAGGCGATGATAGCTCAGTGGTAGTGACGTCGGACGCCGCGGCGAAGGTCGTGGGTTCGAATCCTACAATAAACTTGAGCTTTCGGTGAAGGAAAACATCGTGAGGAAACCATAGCACGGTGGAAGGGTACTTTGTAGTACCCGCCTGGCTGGCTACCACCCTCAAGTTGAAAATCTGTCACCAAACACCTATTGGTGTGTTCCGGAAGCTGCACTTGAGAGCCAGATCCTTCTAGGCTTTGTGTGCTTACCACCTTCGGCCACATCATCTCCTACCATAGTGAGATTGTGGTCAAACACAAGCCTATACAAAGTAAAAAAAAATAAAAAATAATAATATAATATTTATGTAAATATTTACATTTTGACTACAAGTAGATATACCCTGTAATTGAATTCACGACCTGTAGATATCATTTAAAAATAATCATGTTACGTTATTGTTTGTTAACACGAGGGTGGTCGATTAATCCGTGACCATTGAATAATTGTGTTCTTAAAAGTAAAGCTGATAATTGTATTGTAATTCAGGTTTTCTACAATAGACATTAAAACAGCAATATCCAAATCCAATAATCCCTCTCTACGTGTGGTTAATACGACCCTAAACTGCGGATGTGATTTATGCATTAAATTAAATTTCACATCTCGTCGCCAGAGGGCGTTATCTCAAGGAAATTAATTCGTAACGAATACCGTGCATCGCCCATTGGTCCCGCAGACCGGATAGTTTGTTGATTTATCGCTGTTTTGTAGTATTTTCGGGTTATTGCAGTGGGTTATCGGTAAATTTTAAGTTATTGATACAAACATGTTAATTCGAAAACTGTAAATCCATATTATCCGTACTAAAATTTAAAATGCGAAAATAACTCTGGCTGTTACCTTTAACTTTTGCATAAACCGCTGAAGCGATCGTGATGAAATTTAGTTTGCAGATAGCCTATGATATGGAGAGGGACATAGGCAACTTTTTTTTTCGGAAACGCGGGTGTATCTGCGTCGGACAGCTAATAAATTATAATTGACAAACGACACAGCTATATCCAAATAATTTGAGTGTAGGTATGATGGAATTTTATAAGTATTTATTGCCTCGATTAAAATCTCCTCTAATAATTGGGAAAAGCCCTTGATAAAAATATAATTTCATAATTAACAAGCTACTAAGGCTACTTATCTGCTAAATTCTACGAAATTCGGTTAAGTAGTAAAAGTATGACTAACATATTTTCACATTTAAAATATGTAACTAGTGTAATATTAAGTAATTTACAAACAGTCCACCTGATGGTAAGTGGCTACCGTTTCTTATAGACTAATGTCTATAAGAGACGTGTGCCCACTGCCCAGGGTGTGGTGCCAACTTTTACTAAGCCTAGAAGGCAGCTGGTTCTCAAGTACGACACCAGTAGTATGAAGACAGATTTTCAACTTGAGGGTGGTAGCCAGCCAGGCGGGTGCCGTGCAACAAATACAAATAAAGCAACTGTTAAATATTTTTTTTTTTATACAACATAGTCGGTAAACAAGCAATGCGGTTACCGTAGCCTATGAACGCTTGCAACACCAGGGGTATCACTCACGCGTCGACCCTTCCCCCAAGATGAGCTCTGGCGACCGTACTCACGCGCAGGAACACAACTATAAGTTATTTGGCTGCGGTATTCTGCAAGGTGGAGGTACTTCCCCAGTCGAGCTGCTCTTTGAGCGACATATCGCTTTACCTCTCTTAAAAATAATAATTAATTAATGAAAATAACACGTTATAAACGCTATTTGGTGTGCACAGTTCAATAACTCAAAGGTACGAAGATATTAGTAACGCTCGATTTGTCCCGACTACTCCCGACCGCGTGGTCGCACTAAATTACGATTGCTACTCCTTTACTTCGCTAAAATATTAGTTTCGGACTGCCCTATGACGCGAGTTCTATTTAACTTTGTTGGATTTGTATAGAGTTGTTAATGCGATATCAAATATAATAATCAAAAGTTTACCTTCTTAGGGCAGGTTGTTGGATTAGTTTTGGTGAGTTATAGTTAAGATTTAATGTTTAAAAAGTAACAATGGTAACAATTTGTGGTGCCCTTTACCTACTTGTAGGTAGTACACATATATACAACGTAGTTAAGCAATTATAATATTAAATTTACTATTAAATTTTAACCTAAAATACCTATCTTATTCACACAAATTACTGTCCTGAATCGAACCCACAACCTCTGGTGTAATGGTGTATCTAACCAACTACGCCAAGCCCAAGTTTTCAAGTGCGAAGTAATTAATTAAACAAACTAAAGAAAAACAATATTTGATACTTTAAATTGTAGTATCAACAACTTTGTATAATTCTATCCAATATCTACGATAGATTGAAATGACCAACGGGGTAGTTTTTGCGGGTTAACCCCGGGCAAGTAGCAAGTCAAGTGTTCAGGCAAGTCCTAAATAAGTGTTACAGGGGGATTGAAGTTACGATACACACGACTCACTTGGTTGTCAAGTAGAATTTATCTGGAAAATTATAAATCGCTTTTAGTGATAAACCCGTACATTGTGACAACTGTCTTTATTATTACTGTTTTTGTGTGTGTGTTTTTTTTATTTTCTTATGTGGTGTACAATCTATGTTTAATTGTGTAAATTATCAACAATATTGTGGGTTCGAATCATACGATGAAAGTCATCTCCACGAAGACACAGTGTGTCGACTAAAGTTATGGTAGTTTTGACAGCCCATATCCACACATATGCCAAAAAATTACAAGCACAGCGAGACGGTTCATGTTAAACGGCCATGACATAGTTTTACTGTCCCTCGCGCTGTAGACTGGGTGAAAATTTTATGCCACGAGAAAATTATCTCGACTCATTTTCCCGTCAGAAATGATCTTTATCTCAGTTTGTCAGAAACAAACGATAAGGACAACTGTTTGTCTCTCATGCGCGAGATTGTCACGTTGCGTACATGTTAGCCCTACTGGACTGCTCGTCGAACATGCTCACAAACGTTTGAAGCAGTATATCATAAATTAAAATGATTTATATTACCACGCTATCGTGCTACGCGTCTACAAAGTGACCACCATCCACTACCGTTGTCGTTAGCCCTTTGTTTCTAAACGTTATTTATTATTGCCAACTTGGACTGCTGCCACTGTGATTTGTTATACTGTGGTCATTACCCCTTTACTTGATAGTCTGATTATAACTTGAGTTTTGATATAACTTGACAAAGTTAATGAAGATGAATGTTTATATTAAACTAGTTTTTCAACCCGCGGTTTCACCCGCGATCCCCTGTTTTAGACCGAAATTGAAGGTTGAATTTCCAAAAGTTTGTCTTTATTCCTTGTCTACATCATAAAGGGATTTGTACAAAGTTCAGCTTTCTAGAATATATTGGACGGGCCGGTTGGCGTGGTTGGTAAGATACCCTATCTATCACGCCGCAGGTCGTGGGTTCGATTCCCACTCTGTACAAACATTTGTGTGCATGAACATCTGTTTGTCTTGAGTCTGGGTGTAATTATCTATATAAGTATGTATTTACAAAAGAAAAGTAGTACCTATATATAGATACTTAGTAGTATATCAGTTATCTGGCTTCCATAGCACAAGCTCTGCTTAGTTTGGGGTCGAATGGCTGTGTGTGAGGAATAATGTCCCATAATATTTATTTATTGATTATGTATATTGGAAACAAACTCGGTCGGTCTAGAACTATGAGGAAAATGCAAATAAAATGCGTTGTATAAATGTATTTCAAGAATGAATTTGGGTGTAATTTTGCACATAGGTAGATCATACTTTGAAATATAATATAAAATTATTACTTGACTTTAATTTGACTATATATTTATTTCGGGACAACTTTAGATCCCTAAGGAATGCGAGTAAAACCAGAGAACAGAAACTATAAACTTTATAAATTCTTATGACTATCGTACAAATATCAATATTATACAACCATCCACATACTTAAAAAAAAATATTTAATAAAAATTAATCTGAAAAATCCAAATTTAAAAAATACGCTTGTCTTGGTCCTAATTTTTTGTTCATGCCATTCACGGTAGAACCCTTGGGTCCGTGGAGGTTCAAGGCTCGCCGATTTTCTCGGATTTTATCATCCAAACTCATCGAGGCTTCGGGAGACCGACGGGCTGGGAGCTTTTTCCACCAACGCATAAGCTTGGCCATCCAAAAAGGGAACGCTGCCAACCTGTTGGGAACCTTGCCTATCGACAGCAGCGAGGGCTTTGAAGATGTTTTCTATATATCATAGTTTGTATTTTATACATTGATTGTAAATACTTGTTTTAATAAATAATTATGTAATTAATCTGTTGAACCAGCTACATTATTTTTTTTCCCAAAAATGTAGAGCAGAAAGCAAAGATATTTTTTTTCTTGTTATAAATAATTTACCACCCTCCTTTCATCTTTTCCAGGCGAAGATGAGCACTGGTGATGGCACGGTGGGTGGTCACCAGAAGACTGACGACCGGCTCGGTCATCACCAGTCCATGAGCCAAATGCTGTACGGAGCTGGACTAGGGCCTGGGAGATCAGGTTCGTATTTAGGTACCTACACCAAAATATATTATTTTCATTACTTTTTTTTATTTCGTCTTTTAATAACAATTTCGGTTTTATCATAGAACTGATTCCTAAGATGTGAGGTTGCCATTAGTGTTTTTTTAATTGCTCGCTTTTTTAGCAAGGAAACATACTCTCAAGTGAGTGGTCGATTTTTAACGAGATGGTTTAAGTAACTAAACATTAAAAATAAATTAAATAAAAAGTAGCTTGACAGGTTGGGTATCTACCACCCTATTACCTATCAAAAATGGTTTCTTTAATCAAAAACTCAAATTGAATGTAAAATTTATCTCAGGGAATATGTAAAAGTGCCCCGTAGTGAAAAAAAAGTATCGTCAATACTACAAAACTCACCAAAGATCATAGCAATTTTAGAGACTTGAAATTTTGCACATAAAAACCGTGTAGGCATCCACTAAGGAAGGATTTTTGGAAATTCCACCCCTAAGGTGTTAAAATAGAATCCAATAGCATAAATAAAAAAAAAAGTTATAATTTGCAATAAGACCGCTGCTTTTCTTTCCAGGCTCATCATCATCATCACCCGTGGGGGGTACCAACACTGGCAGCGGGTTGTTGGTGGTGCCCCAGCCCCTCGGCAAGGGACCTACGAAACTACAACCCTTGCATGCCCACGCGAGGAAATACCACTGTAAAATGTGTCCACAGGTATGTTTGAACTTCTTTCTACATGAAATAATATTATAATATCGATAAAAATGGATTACTCCACACATTTTGTGTGGAAACGCAATTAGCGTATCTTTATTTTCGTAATTTTGCACAAAATGGATTCCAAACAAAATATCAAATACTTGGGTATCTCGGTACTTGCTTCACTGACTCAGTGTTTGAGCATGCTTCTAATAAACTTTATTTTACGCCATTTTATTTTTAAAACATTTTAAATTGAACAAATGTAGATTAAGGAGGTGAATCCAACCCGTCAGCGTGCGGTGGGCTGTCCCTTACACTCTGTATATTAAAAATTACTGTTTCTTTGTATGTTTGTCCTCTATGCGTTCCTAAACCATTCATCCAGTTGTGATGAAACTTTGGCGAGTTATTGTGGCGCGGCGGTTATAGACAAGAAAGAGGTGTTGCAACGTACACCGTGTATTACCTAGTAATACATAAAATACATTGTATACTACAATTACTCGAATATATTCAACATAAAATACAACTTATTTATAACTTAATAACGTATACAGCGTCGTTAAGTTATACAAAGCTATCGACAAGTGGCTTGACAAACATGAATGCGGCTCTAACCAGCCAGCAGACTGAGATGGCGAAATGATAATGACCGACGGCTGCCACACATCAAAATTCAATTCGTCAACTTTATGTACCGTCAGATAGTTAGGTTATTTATTTTTCTTTTTTTGTGTTTTACCACAATCTCTTAGAAAGTGATGAATTGGCCAGGTAGATGGAATAGATAGATGTGTTCTTAAACTAAACATACGGAGGTAAAAATTAACCATAGACTAAAAAACTATTTTTTACTGCATCGTGTTTAATTTTTCACGATTTATAATGAGGGTCATAACTTTTTTTTAATGCTTCACCATCTCAAATCATGATATAGGTATTTCGGTGAGTTATATAACAAAAAAAAAGCAATAGCTAATCTTCCCCACGCTCCTACAGGTTTTTTTTTAATAAAAACGTTTACATTTTAATTAGTTACATTATAATTTTTTATTTATTTTAGAATCACCTGTTGTTGTATTTCGTATGACTGGGTTCGAATCCTACAATGAGCTTGAGCTTTCGGTGAAGGAAAACATCGTGAGGAAACCATAGCACGGTGGTAGGGTACTTTGTAGTACCCGCCTGGCTGGCTACCACCCTCAAGTTGAAAATCAGTCGCCAAACAACTATTAGTGTGTTCCGGCAGCTGCACTTGAGAGCCAGATCCTTCTAGGCTTTGTGTGCTTACCACCTTCGGCCACATCATCACCTACCATAGTGAGATTGTGGTCAAACACAAGCCTATACAAAGTAAAAAAAAAAAAAGGGTGCTGAGAGTTGCAACCTAACTAAACTAAAGAACTAAACATCTTATTGTAAAAAAATATACATTAAATTTCTATATGCATTATAAGTACTACTTATTATTTAATATATAAATATACTATTATTATATTTTGTGCTAACTCTACAGTGGAAGCGCAGCTTTTGTAATTAATTCTCCATCGAGTATTTTTTGCTCATGGCAACACACACGTTTAGACTAACTCATCTTTAAAGTTCTGAGCTATTTGCTAATGCACTTATTTGAAATATGTCGGTGGACAGAGGGCAGTGGATAAGGAGTAAACAGGACTCAAATATGAAAGATATAAAGTTTCTTATCCTCCTAATCCTACTAGACTCAAATGTGAAATCCTACTATAGTATAATATATACATGGATGGATGTTTGTTACTCAATCACGCCAGAATGGGAGAACGGATCTGGATAAAATTTGGCACAGAGGTAGATTATAATAATTTGGACTCAAATGGCGAAATTACAAGGGTTCTGTATTTTCCATTTAGCTTCGGAACTCTAAAAAAGGAATAGATAAGGAAACAATCTTATATATAAAATTTTCGTGTCACAATGTTAGTTACCATACTCCTCCGAAACGGCTCGACCGATTTTTATGAAATTTTGTGTGCATATCGGGTAGGTCTGAGAATCGGTCAACATTTTTTTTTAAAACCGCTACGCGAGTGAAACCGCGGGGGACAGCTAGTATAATATAAAAAAGGAATAGTTTTCACCGCAATTAACTTTAAAAGTTTCAAAAGGCTGCATCATTATAAGTAGTATGCCTTCGACTGCTTAAAAAAAAACAAAATAAAATTCGTCATCGGCAAGTCATGTTGCTTTCTAATCAAAATCGGGGAGCGAAAGAATGTCATCACAAAAATGTCGAATGGTCAGTAGGTCGGCGGGGACAGACGGACTGACAAAAAGTCGCATCGGTTAATACTTATTGCGTTTGTGTAAATTTTCGAATTCTCCGCAACGGAATTATTCGCTTTTGGATTCCGCCGTGCGGCAGGGGTCCTCAACATAATGTAATGCAGATAGCTTCTTACTTATTTTTATTGTGAAATCAGATTTCATATTTTTAATAAAAAGTTTTTTTTGTTTTTTTTTTGAGATACGTTGTAATGTAACTTATGTTCTATCTACCTATACTAATATAATAAAGCAGAAGAGTTTTTTGTTTGTTTGTTCAAAGGCACTAATCTCTGGATCTACCGGTCGGATTTTAAATATCCTTTTTACATTTGATAGTCCAATTCTTGAGGATGGATAGGCTATTTTTTATCCCGGGAATGCGGGTGAAACTGCGGGGTACAGCTAGTACATAATAAATCTATAGAACCGTAGCGTGTCTTTATATTGAATATATTTACCAAGAACTGTTTGTAGGTGATGGAAGAGAGACGAATGCAGAGACAATTTTTTGTCTGTCTGTTTAAACACGCTAATCTCTAAAAGTACTCAACGAAATTTCATGAGATTTTCACAATATCGAGCTAATTAAGTTATAAGGTTTTGTTTCACCAAAATCGACTGGTGTGTTCCGGCAGTTGCACTTGAGAGCCAGTTGCCTTCTAGGCTTTATAAAGGTCGGCAACACATTAGCAATCTCACTGGTATTGCTAATGTCTATCAGGTGGACCACCTGCCTGCTTGTCAGTTTACTGACATAAACATACAGACAGTTACAAACTTAATGTATATTTATTTTATGATAGAGCAAGGTTACCATCAAAGGTTTTGTAAAAAATTAAATAAATGTTTAGACTAATATAGAGCAGAATTTTATTAAAAAGGTTGATGAACTCTGGCCTTAGTATCTTTTTGTTTGATTAAGCCGACAGACAAAAGGTAAATGTAAAAAAGACATCGCCTTAATTATTCTTTGAAAGTAAAAAGATATCTTTAAAAAAATAACAATTTTCATTGTAAATTAAACAAAATACTCATCTAATCAAGAATGGTAGAACCTAATATAATAGGGTATTTGACTGACATTCAAATCAGCAACGTTTTATGAAATGTCAAAACGATAGGTTTATATGGAGTTTTGTATGAAATACAAGCATGTGACGTCATAATTATATAGCATACCTACTCTTTATGGTTAGATTGGTCATTAAAAATCATAATAAGGATAAATTTAATAAAATAATCGTGGTTTCCCCTTTTTTTAGATGTTTTATATTGGTTAGTGTTGGATAATTAATTTTGAATACAGGCAAATACCCTATTTAGAGGTGTATATTTTATTTGTTAAAAAGGTACTTATCTTTTTAAATCCCTACACCACTACATTATTATAAAACAAAGTCGTACGGTCGAATTGAGAAACCTCCTCCTTTTTATTTCAAGTCGGTTAAAAATCTCTCGCCAAACACCTACCGGTGTATTACGCTAGCTGCACTTGAGAGCCAGCAGTTCAGTAAATTAGATCCTTCAGGAATGCGAGTAAAATCGCAAGCCAATATTCAAATTATTTTCAAATCACTTTACCATTACATACAGAGCTGTTCTTATAACTGCCTACCAATTTCTCACTTTGTCCAGAACCATTCAATAACATCACAAACGATCATACAAATCTCCATCATTTATATAAGCACCCTGTATCTTAAAACATACATTAAACTCATAGAAAACTCAACCACAGTACCTTCAACTTAAGACTCAAAACGTCCACATATATAAACTAGTAAATCGAGTGCAAGAAAATCAGTAATGTTAGGGCTGTCGAATTTATTTTAGCATAGCAATTTCAACTTTATTACGATAGGCATAATGAAGTGTTCAGCATGTATAGATGTTAGGGATGTCACATTCGGTGTCGACACTTATCGGTGTCTATTTTTCATGAAATGAATATCGCATCTCACTTCCGGTCATCTGTGGTTTCAGGCGGAAGGACATAAGGGGTAGTTTTTTATTGGAGTAATTTGCCATTTCTGACTGTTGATGTGTTAGAGTTATTCTCTTTCTGCCCTATCTTATATACAACCTCCTGATGGAGGTGAACCTTTATTAATGTGGTAACAGTGTTATCTTATTCAGCCAGCCATTGATAGTACGCTTTATAAGCTTTTTACTTTTTTATAGGTACCTGTGTTTAGGCTTATATTTGACCACAATCTTACCAGTGATAATGCAATCGACAGTGGTAACCACAGCCTAGAAGGAAACTGGCTTCAAACTAACATGCTATGGTTTCCCCACGATATGTTTTCCTTTACCTTAACGCTCTTTGTAAAATTTCAACTCACGATCTTCGCAGAGGCATTCAACACGTCAATACCATTGCAAAGCTTAGAAACTCTACGTTATTTATGAATAATGTCTTTAACTTATAGGTAAGAAAAGCTATAAGCACCGATCGAGACGCTCTGATGAAAGGCGTTTCAAGCTAGGCTTTGTAAAAGATCGGCAACACATTGCCTACCACCTGGTATTGCTTATGTTCATTCATAATGGTGGCAGGTGGACTATCTGTCAGTTTGTCAACCTTCGACATATAAAAAATAATCATGATAGTTAGGCCGCTCAATGCAAATGGATCAGAACTGCTCGTAGTGGAAACCTATGGAGTCGCTAAGTCCAACATTGAAATAACTAGCATAACCTATCCTAGAATTTGTCCTGATAAAATTACAAACATTTCCAGATCAAGATAGATAGATAGATTGACAACAAATTATTGTTACACCATATTGTAGTAGTAACAAACAAAATATAACTTACAGTGAATGTGTTACAATGGAGCGGTCTTTAAAGTGATCTCTACCAGCCAACCCTTAAGTACAAACATACTTTTCACTTTTTTTTAAGGGAAGACTTACATTATTGACGTATAAAATTTACAAAACCATAAACTTAGTCTCATCTCACAGAAGCTCATCTCAAAATAACAGATTTGCCATCCCTACCTGTTTCCTGAAACAGTCGACAGTACAGTGTGTAGTTTTTGCCGACGGGACTAATGACGTCATTAGGATAGAGGGTGGGCTCAGTGCATTGTTTCCTTGGAGGGTCTGAGGCTGAGGTATTTGCGAGTGATTTTGTCCTTAATGCTAAATCTCTTAAATAAATTGACGTATACTTTTGAAGTTAACTTTACGTTATAATTTAACTAAATCATACACAGAAGAAAATTTAGTTTTTTTTTAATATTGTCAAATTGACGGGCCGCTTTTATATGGGTCAATCGATCACCACAGGTCGTTGGTTTAATTCTCACTCAGTTTATCTGTACAAGTGTATATTTACAAAAGATATATCAGTTATCTGACTTCCATAGCACAAGCTCTCCTTAGTTTGGGGTCAAAAGGCAATGTGTGAGGAATGTCCCAGAAAAAAAAATTGCCAATTTGCTGCCAGTATTTCTCAGTTGACAGCTGACATTCGAAACGGTGGTAACTTAGTAGCTTTGAGCTTCCTTAATGCTCTCCTAGGCCATAAGCCGAATAAATAAATACGTTAAAAATATACAGTGATTTTTTTAGTCACTGGCAATATTTACAGGGATGGAAGTACTCATCAAAATGAATAACTTTTATTATGGGACGAATTATGAAATCATGAAAAAATTGTCAGCTGTTCCATACAAAATTTCAATACCTACTCGACCAAAATGTATGAAGCAACTGTTTTATTTTACGCGATATCATAGTTAGCCCTATAATAAAAGTTGTTCACATTGATGAGTACTTCCTCCCCTGCAAGTATTGCCAGTGATAAAAAATCATCCTGTATATTATTTTTAAAAAAACAGTGTTCTTCAATTTGCAACTAAATAGGAAATGAGTTAAAACATGTATGTGTAGTTAGCGATGCGTTGGCAGGCAGGTGGGAGTCGCACGCGCAGGTACTTTACAATTAAAACTTGTCACGGGAAAACGGTTAATGGCTATAATTACGTTTGTGGCCACACGAATAGAGATGTGTTGATAAAAACAAAATAAGGATAAGGTACTTGCGTACTGCATGTAAAAAACATAGCACACCAATAAAACTTAAAGTTACTCTTGTATTTTGGAATACATTTTAACGACTTGAGATGTTAATATAATATTATCAAAAATCCGAAATAAAAGTATTATATCTTATTTTTCAATGTATCTGTATTTTTGTGTTTCTGTATGTTTGTTTTTAATTCTGTAACGGTTGAACGGATTTGGATGGAATTTGACGCACCGATGGAATACAGTTAACGCGTGCTTAGTTTGGGGTCAGATGGCTGTGTGAGGAATAATGTCCCCGAATATTTATTTATTTATTAAGATGCCCTGGATCAAATATTTCGGAAACGCGAGTAAGCCCGCGGGAAAGCTAGCCTGGAATATATTAATTAAACGGGGAATATATTATTTCAAGTATATTTTGAAGTGTTGCCATTATTTATTTTTACCACTAAATAGGTAACGCGAGTAGTAAAACAACCATCCTCCAGTTTCCAAGCTATATATTTTTCAAAACCCTGTACTTTAAAACATACCAACGTATTCTTAACAACTCGCCATTTCCAAAGCCCAACAACTCGTATAAATTAGTCAGACTGTTCAATTCTTTGCTATATTTAATCTCCCACTAACTAACCGTTAACGTCCCCTTATCACTTTGTTACTAGGGAAAAATATACAGTTACAGGCCAATTACAAAATAAACCCCGGCCATCCCCAACGAAACAGAGCTTTACTATAGAAACTAGATAATTGTTATACCTACTACATTTATAAAACTACTTTTATAGATGACTATCTTCCGCCCCGCGGTTTCACCCGCGGTCCTGAGTGCTCCGATAACCACCAAACCTTACAGGATTACCCGCGGGGCTAATATGAAGATTGACTGAAAATTCCATTGCGATCGGTTCAGCGGTTTCGGAGTCTATAAGGAACATACATACATATAACATACATACATACGTACTTTCTCTTTTATATTTATAGGTATATTTATAGATGATAGATAGCATTTTGATTACTCCGCGATTTTATGTTTGAATAAAAACTTTTTTCATATTTATTGTTTTATAATTAGGAACTCTTAACGAATTTCATTCATTTTTCAAATTTGGCGCTAAAATAAACTTTTTAGAAACAAAAAAGTTAGTCGACTGCTAAGTATTGTTTTTAAATGCAGAAAATCTAGTTTCGAATGTAACACAAACACTATTTTTTACGTGATAAAACCATTAAGCAGACAAAAGACAAGTTGAAAAAATATTACGGGGATTCTACTACTAAGATACATAAGTGGTTTACTGAATTCGCTGTGAACTTACTATCAAAGAAAACCGATCGATATCACCATTGTATTATGTAGAAAAATAAAATTTACAAAAAAAAAACCTGTTCCTTTCCAAAGCCATGTATTTATCAAACCTCCCTCATACAATCAGAATCGGAACAAACAGACATGTTCATTCAAATGTCTGTCCTGGGCATCGAACCCACGATGGCATGGCAGTCAGTGTATAAATCACCACGTAGGCCTGTCTAATAATAATAACAAAGGGTACCTCAAATCTTACAGTACGTATAACAAAATAAGTCAGTGTAAAGACATCTTGCGGTTTTGCGGCGGCTTACGGAACCCTGCTTAAGTTAAAAAGACCCTTTTAGAGTCACTTATGTTATTACTGTAACGTTTCTTTACCTAAATGCTGTAGTATTATCCCCTTTGAAGGACCGTGTACTGGTTACAGTAACTACTATCATATTTAAAGAGAGGAACTAACATTGACTATAATATAATATGTTTAATATACAATATTTTCTGGTCCTTATTTATCTTGTGTATATTTGTAAGACAATTTTAAGTATGTATCTATTTAGTGTGATGAAATACGTAGGTACTTACCTACTTCTTTAGAAATACCCTTAAATTAATAATTACATAGACATTGGTTACATTAAAAATAAAAGTACAAGCCGCATGCCTATGGGCAAGGTTCCCAGACTGACAGCGTTTCCACTTTGTATATATTATGTCTTATATTTGAATTCAAATTTATGCTTAGCTGACACGATATAGTCCACGGTATCACCCACAGATATTAGATCTGTCTGTTTATCACCCGTGTTCCGGGGATGAAGCTATTCTACATCAATATCTATAGGTGCGGGTTTCAAGATACCGATTATCGGTTATATAATTATACTAGTTTCCATCCCACGGTTTCACACGCGTTCCCGAGGTATTTTATGTTTTCCAGGGATAAAAAGTATCCTAAATGTTAATCCAGAATATATTCTATCCGTATGCCGTAGTAACAAACATCCGTACATCCAAATTTATAATATTAGTTGGATAGCAGGACTATAGTAATAATAAATCAACAAAACATAACCTATTATATAACCTTAAAGATTATTCTTAACCCATCCAATTTCCTTCAACATTATAACCTCTAACCACTTTCTACGTGATTAAACTCAATACAAATATAATTTACCAAGAAATAAACGTTCTATGGACTCTTAGCAACCGCTAAGACGCCTGCGGTCGCACTGCCGTAGTTAGAAAGTCAGGTCCTATCTCGGAAACCACACGTAAACACAACCTTTGGCTGGATTATTTAAATGGTACGAGTATTGGCGAAAATTACGACAATACAAAACAAGATGGATCCCAGTCCCTAAGGTTGAGCTTTATCTATATAAGTGGGAGAACGACGGGCTGGGAGGTTTATGAATTATAAGTTAGTTTTGTTAGATACTGCAATCGAGGGTTTATTTTTTAATCAGCCAAAATGATAGAGCAAAATCCTACATACCTACCTTTTTAACTCGATACTAATAAGTACCTATACAAACACTTTTAAGACTTAAAAATGCATTCTAAGCATGCACGAAACCCTTTTAAAGGACTTACAAAAGGGTATAAGGGTGCATTTGCAGGTTAAACACAAAATCTAAATGACAATACTTTTGTACGCTAATAGGCGTTGCGGTGCGAAACATCCATTGTGACTGCACCTTAAGAGATAATCTTTCACCATAATGGGTAGTGTTGGTGTCAATCGATGTCGATAATAACTTGGAAATTTGCTAAATCTCTCGATTATTCAAGATTTTATTTAACTTGCAATGTATGTAACTATGTTTGTTAAGGTGGGAATCTTGCAAGTCGGATTGACTTGATATTTGGTATATATTAGTAAATCAGAAGACAATGCAAGTACTTTCACCAAAATAAGCTTGTATTCAAATGAATTTTTAACAAAACCATTGTTTTATAATAATATTATGCGAAACAGACACTAAAATATACCAAATACATTTTGATGTGCCTTCGATACTATATCTTCTTTTTCTAAAATATCTCTAATTAGTTAAGAAAATCAGCTCCACATATTTATCCCTGTGTCTCGCAAAGCGAAATAGTTCAGTGGCACTTTCGACACTGCTTAACTCTTGAATGTTATGATGTCGATAACTAGGACTTATTCTTGAGATAGATTTGTGTTTTTTCACCTTTGCCCATCATGGTGAGGTGTAGTTTTAATTAACTGCCATTTTTTATTTATTTTTAACATATCAATATTAAAATTCCTTAATAATAGGTTTTTTTTTCTTACTTTGTATAGGCTTGTGTTTGACTACAATCTCACTATTGTAAGTGATGATGTGGCCGAAAGTGGTAAGCACACAAAGCCTAGAAGGAACTGGCTCTCAAGTGCAGCTGTCGGAACACACCGATAGGTGTTTGGCGACAGATTTTCATCTTGAGGGTGGTAGCCAGCTAGGCGGGTACTACAAAGTACCCTACCACCGTGCTATGGTTTCCTCACGATGTTTTCCTTCACCGAAAGCTAAATTTTTTGAATTTAAATCTAGAAATAACAACACTTTTATCTGTTTTAAAGAAGTATTGTTTTAAGTTGATTATAAAATGAGTATCGCCAAGAACTATCGACATCGATAAAATCACCACAAAACCGCTCTCATTTCCCATCCCTGCGAATAAATCAAACACCAGATTGATGGTATTATGTCAACATGCACAATCTGGGGCTTTTTATTTTGCATAATAATTCAAATTCTTGTCAATTACTGAATAAAACATCCTATCCAATAACAGGCAGATGGTTCCGTACATTTGTATGTGAGAACGTATCTAGGAAATGATTGTGAGTACTTAGTAGTAATTTGTCATTGCCAAATCCTAACGTTAGGAAGTTTTATGGAAATTAATGGATTATCGAAATTTGCATTCTCTAGTGTTTATTCTATGACTTTGGTTGTGGGAATCTTTAAGCTTTAAGAGCTTTTTTTACCTGTGTCATGGTTAAAATTAAACAAGAACTCGATTCGAAGAAGATTTACTTAATTTATTGTTATTTTAATTTACTTTGTATAGGCTTGTGTTTGAGTAAAATCTAACTATGGTAAGTGATGATGTGGTTGAAGGTGGTACGCACACAAAGCCTAGAAGGAACTGGCTCTCAAGTACAGCTGCCGGAACACACCGGTAGGTGTTTAAGTTTTGACACTAAATAGTTTTATCCAAAACAATAACATAGCAGGCCCCAACTATTTGTTATCAAAAGGCTTTTAAAAAACAATTAACAGAATTAATTTATAAGTATAGGTATATAACCATATACCAAGCCTAGAAGGAACTGGCTCTCAAGTGCAGCTGCCGGAACATACCAATAGGTGTTTGGCGACAGATTTTTCAACTTGAGGATTATAAGTCAGCTTGTTATAAATATATAAGTTTTCTTTAAGATGTTTTATTAAACTATGCACTCGTAAATAGATGCTAGAATATAAAACTTATAACATTATTTTGACGGGTATCTTACTAACCACGTCAACCGGTGACGTGGTTAGTAAGATACCCTATCTATCACGCCACAGGTCGTGGGTTCGATTCCCACTCAGGACAAACATTTGTGTGCATGAACATGTCTGTTTGTCCTGTGTCTGGTTGTAATTATCTTATATGTATGTATTTACAATAGAAAAGTAGTAAATGTAGTATATCAGTTATCTGGCTTCCATGGTACAAGCTCTGCTTAGTTTGGGGTCAGGTGGCCGTGTGTGAGGAATAATGTCCCAGAATATTTATTTATTTATTATTTATTTATTTATTGAAAAGATATTTAGGCTAAAATATACAGGACGATTTTTTAGTCACTGGCCATACTTGCAGGGGTGGAAGTACTCATCAATATGAACAACTTTTATGATGGGACTAACTAAATTAAACTAAGTAAATTCGACCTTAATAAGTGCCCTTCTAGTACCTAAACTGGCTTAATTCTACTTTGATTTTAATTGTAATATTTTACAAAATCAACCTTAAGATAGACAGAAAATTAAGTTAAATATTAATTAACCAGCAAAATACTAATAACAAAATAAAACCCTAAAATCATCAACCTATTAAAAACATGCAAAAATCTTCCACGGTATACAAAGAGCCCGTAACAAGAAGTACTTAACCCGTTTCGCGCCCCCCACAATAGATCAATACCCAATAATCTTATAATAGGCGGCGCTATAAAGGGTTAACCCTCACAATACTCGTATATGAACAAAACTACCTATTTGAAGTATTGAAATCAATCGAAGGATGAAGTCTTATATTGAGGATTAGGAAAGCCGATTTTGTGTGACAGCTGTTTTATGAAATAGATTTGTTGACTGTCTGACTTTTATATTTTTGTAGAAGCTTACCCTCTAATTACCTATCACGGGACTCAAACTTGTGTCCTCCTAAAACCGCAACTTTTTTTATCAAAGGATTGACAGACAGACGTTTTCGAACGGAATTGGTTACTGCTACCTATGAAAATTTGCATCATTTTGAAGAACACCTTTCAAGAACTTAAGACTTTCAAAAAAATATTTTTATATTCGATTTTTTCATGATTTTCACCTTTAACCTTCACTTTTTCATTTAATTTTCAATAATTTAAGTCGAAGATATAAAAAAAACCATCCGCTAAAGTTATATTAACTTTAGCGGATGTTAAATTGAGTAAATCTCGTTTCCACTTAAAGTTACCAATTAAAATATAAGATTCAAATTTGTCTTCATTTTTAAAACGTATAAAAAACATTTAAGCACTGCTATTATCCCAGAAAAATGTAATATTACAAACAAACCAAGTGTGACTGTGGTCACTACAAAAAATAACTATCCAATTTCAAAGTAAATCATTGATCGTTATCGTTGCGCACGCGTCAATGTCAACCATTGTGATCGATACAAAAAAATCAATAGTTATGATTTTAACATAACCCTCCCGATGCTAGGGAATATGATATTTTAAGGGTTACCATTGTAAATTAAGCGTGTGTCGTCAATGTTGATATTAAAAAGAGCAATTGTACTTTTGTTGCTGTACAGCCCTAATTATTTGATTGGTGATTGACAATCAATGTGAAAATCAATGCAGCATTCAGGGGGTTAAGAAATTTAAAATATTAAATAATCATAACGAAAGTATTATTTTTAATATTCAAAACTATGAAGTAAAAAAACTCAAAGACCGTTAACGTTCAATTAAATAACGAGTCCTTAAAAGAACGGTTACTTGCCAAAACTGTACAATAAGTTATCACTAACAATCATTGTAATTAATCCCTAGCCTCATCCCTACATTCTCACGTCCTTTTTTTTCTAATTACAATAAAGCAGATGTTTTGTTCCACCTTAAAAAATAAAGCATCCAAAATCAAAGTCTATACAAAAAAAACATCTTCTAAATATTCAACAAACAATAAATTCACAATGACTACGCATCAAAACCGGAATTCAATTAGAGATACAAAAGAAATTTACTTGTGGGGACAAACTTCTTGTTCCAGACAACTTTAATTATTCACCTAACATTAATAAAGAATATATCCACAAAAAGTCTCACACGATACGAAAGCATCACTAATGATTCCAACAAAGGCAAAAGAAAAAAACCCTGACCCCAAAGAATTCATGAATGAAATTAGAAATTCCGCTATCCTTAAAATAAAGCTAAAAGTAAATACGCACACTTATGAAAGACAGTTGTAGGACTTTAATATGCAAAATAGTGCGCAAAAATACAAGAAGGGTGGCCGAAACTGGCTATGTAAATCTTCGTGCGAAGAAACGAAAAAACAAATAGTTAAAAAAACCGCTTGTATGGGAGAGTGATAAACATAAAAACAATTTTTGCATTGTCTACTCGCTCGTGCATATATTAAATAATGCAGGACCAAATGTCGTACCTTGCGGAACTCTTTTCTCACAAACTGATGTTTAGTATGCAAATGAGTGATATACTACTTAATCTTTTATTTTAATAGCATCGTATTGTGTTAAATCTATTCAGAACATGGGGTGTTTAGAACTGGAAAAAGGCACACGAAAAAATTAATGATTAGACGTATGCAAATCAGACTGTGTCTTAAAAAACTGTGGGAAGCGTTTTTCTTATGTCGGAAGACAGTTGGGATTTTCTGGGGTGACGTTTTAAGTCGTTGGTGATTTTGATACGTTTTTTATAGACTCTCACTTTGTTTTTGGGTTAGTAAGGTATACATAAATTTTTAGTATCTTAAAGGGAAAGCTAATTACAATTATTTACTTGTAAAACGCTTTTAAAATACAATTTAAATGATCTCGTTATTAATGTCATATTTGACATTGGTAATTTAATCTCACTATAATATCTCTTTCTAACAAAAAAACATTAGAAAAGGATACAAGAAATTTTGTCCCATCTTAGTGCGTCCATCATCAACATAATAATGGCATAATTTGACAGCTTTTAATTTTTTATATCATTGTTCAATAATGTTTCGTAAAAAGAGAAAAAGTGAGAAAAAATTGTTTAGTTTGTAAACAACAGAAAAAGGATCATGAAGATGATTGATATATATTATGAAGATTTAACCAATAGTTTAGTTTAAGGTGAATTAACTTTTATATTATTTTATTAAAAACATAATAAGTCACCTACTAAGTACTATTAATAAATAATCAATTTTTATTTTTCTTACAGGTACGTACAAAAGTCAACATAAACAGTAAGTACTTAAAAATACTATTAAAAAAATAATAAACAACCCTACAAATAAGTTATGGACCCCAAACTGAGTAAGCACTCATACAAAAATATATAGAAGATACAGCGATAATGACACTTGAGCGACATCTCTTGGCAGTACCTGGAACATCGTTATAGTTCTATTGATCGTTCCTAGGTGGCGGTAGAGTAATTTTCGAATTTTATAGATCGTTTGATTTTCAAGCGTTTAATTCAATTTTGAACCTCAATGTCATTTTTACTAACTGTTTAGGTAAAAAATTACGATTATCTCTTTGTTAGAGTTGTAGACTGTTTTATAATTTATTCTGACTGCATAAGTGAGGTCCTAGGGTTCAAGTTTAAGGTCAAACAATGCATTATTTGATTTTACATTCGTACTAAATAAATAAATATTCTGGGACATTATTCCTCACACACGGCCACCTGACCCCAAACTAAGCAGGGCTTGCGCTATGGAAGCCAGATAACTGATATACTACATATACTACTTTTCTTTTGTAAATACATACATATATAGATAAATTAAATAAATATAATATTAATATATTTTAACACTTTTATGTTAAATTCAATCGTTGGTAAGGTCAGTGATATGTAAAAAAGTAATAAAAATAATTGATTTGTAAAAAAATGAGAACTTGTTTTAAATCAGCAGAGTTTACTTAATTGTAGTATTCTAATATAGGAATATAACAGATATAACATACCTAATTAGTTGTAAATCATTACTAATTCAAATACTTATACTGTTAATTTCTATTGATTACTAAGTTAAGCTTAGGTTCTTTTATCATGATGGGTAACCGCTATTGATCCTTCAGTTTTAGAGATCCGGAACTTCGAAATTTTATCACTAGATGGCAGTGTCAGTGGTTGATAGGCTTCAATTAATGGAAGGCTCTGTCGAAGTAAATGTAACTATTGACTATTTCTTTGGTGATTTGCCACAATTTATTATTAAAATACATTAATATAACCTACATTTACAAATTGGCAGCTTATTCATAAATTAATGTCTCATGTAATATTTATATTGCATGAATATTTTTTTTAGTTTCGCTATTTGACCATGATTTGCGAAAAAAGCCTGACTTGTGTCAATAAATAATCGGTTTAGGAGGTAGGTCACTTCTGTTTAATTATCACAGCTGAGATTTACCTACAAACGACAAAACAAAATAGAAAACATTTAGTACCTAGTGAAAAGAAAAGAAGAAAAAATACTTTTTAATGTAGGTATTTAAGCGAATTAATAAAAATGTGACACTAGCTTCTATATCGCTATTTCACTCCATTTTAGAAGGAATTAATTTCCCTTGTATTTCCCTTAAATTTTGAAGTTGAAATTTACAACGCCCAGTATCACGATAACTTTAAGCACTGTATCATACTAGCGTGATCATCATCGTCATCATCATCGTCTACCTCAGGGTATAAATTTTAAATTACCTATAACTTATAATTATTACCTACTACAATTAGTTTTTAGTATCCTAAAAACGACGCATGCTATTAATAGTTCAGCGATTTTGCTATCGTTATCAAAACAATAAATATACGAAAAATTGTTTGAATTGTAGAATCAAATCGTTGCAAGCGCAGCTACACACACAATCTTATGTCACAAACACAGATGTAACACACTCACACAAGGTAGGCGTCGATGAATAATGACTTGCGAGCCATGTGGTAGTTTGTTGTCGAGTATTTTGACGAATTCCGAATAGAACTTTGTGTGCGTCATGTTGGGAGTGCTCTTTATTTAGTTTAGTTTATTATTTTAACATTTTTTTTTAATAAAAATAATTAAATAACGAGCGGTAAATGGATCTTTATAATCGACAGTAAATAAGTATTTAAAAGTTAATTAAAACTATGATACAGAGAAGTCACTGAAATTTTACTTGAATCACAAAGTTTTACCTTGTTTGAAGGCTTTGCAGTTTAATAATCCAGATAATCAAGATAATGGTAGGTAAAAAGTAAACGTTTATTTGGAATGCAATTTGTCAAAAAAAAATTTTTTTTGCAAAACATTCTAGAATATTAAAAGAAAATATGTTACGTTAACTTTGTACATGTTAAAGTGGAGAAGACTTTCGCCCGCAGTTTTAATTGCGTTACCGTGGGATTTAATGTTTTTTTGAGATAAAAAGTACTTTATATTTTTTTCTAAGTTCTAAAGTATAATTATTTAATTTCATGAAAATCTATTTTGCTGTTACGGAGCTGAGCGGCACACAATCTTTCACATTTTTAATAAAAGTACAATAGTTGTTTTTTTATTAGTCTCAGAGTCAACTAGGAACTATCTACCACATTAATAATAATCTTAATGCATTGAATCTATAAAATTATATCTAAATAAAAACATAAATAATATACCTACACTCATAACTCATATACATATTTAATTATATGATAGAAATTTTGGTAATGATTCAGTCAATGTGTATGGGTAAATACTTGAATGATTTATGTTTAAATTATGTTCATTAATAATATGTCGATATTTTAAAACATGGTTTCATAAATATCATGTTCAACTATTAAAAAAAATTCAATCAAATAATTAGTTAACGAAATTTTGCAATCTTTTGGTATTTGTTACTATGAAAAACATAATAATATGATGTTCTCTAATTATTTTTGAATTATATTAGTAGCATGACTGACAAAAGTGTGGGCAGCGGGAGATGAGTCAAATGAAAGAAAGAAGGAAAGAAAAACATTTATTACACTCGATTAAATTATTAATGGTCTAGGCACGTGATATTTTTTTGGAATGGACGATTCCTGATGGTCTAGATCCGACAGTGTCACTAGATGAGAGGGAATGAGCACGTTTCAGGGTGGTATGAACCTGGTCATGGGCAGTTGTAGGGAAGTAATGACGGATCTACAATGGGGTACTGATAGTGATCATAAACGTAGGTTCCATACCATGCTGATATTTCGAGCTTAAAACATGGTAGAAATTTGAATACTTTGTAGTAGCCTTGTAGTAGACTATCACTCTCAAGTCGAAAATCTGTCGCCAAACAAAACTTCATGGTCAAGATTTATCAAACAAATGAAAAATGATCCTGCCAAGAGTTATAAATATTAATAAGAATGTTTTTGTTGTGTTATGAAAATAAAAATATAACGTTTGTTTTTAAAAATAATCCCTTATTTGTTTTGTAATAAAGACTATTTAAATATAATAAAACTTAAAATTATTTTTGTTAATAATTACAGTACTTTTGACTTTTTGTTTTTGAAATAAAAATAACTTTTGAATTTCATTGAATCAAATATGTTTATTATTTCATAAAACCTTTTTACAATTAAAAATCAATTGTGGACCTTTTTGCCACCTGGCTGTCCCTTTTTACCCCTACTATAAGGCCAAAATAGACAGATGACAAAGTCTAGAAAAATTTAAACATGTCATATTTCTATTATGTTATGGTTGACCAAAAATTGAGTTAAACATAGTCAGATAACTGTTTATTTGTGTGTTGTATATTTCAATATAGTGGGCTTGGTTTTCACAGTATAATTCAAAATAGTCAAATTAGACCTTAAAGCCCCGCTCTACTCTACTAAGATATTCTAAAATATACGTGAGCAAAGTCGCTTACTAAAATTATTTCATTTACACGTGTAACTATACAATATTTCAACTTGATATCACTAGTCTCTGAGTCAAATAACTATGACAGACGGACATGACAAAACTATATTTCACTACGGAACCCTAAAAACATAATTATATTGAGGTTTTAATGATAACCAATAGTAATTATGGTAGCCAACATTATTAAAGATAGATTAACATATTATTTATTACACTATTTGCATAATAATTTTATTAAAAAGACTAAATGAAATTCGCTACTAGCCATGCCGTACTAACGCACAACGGCGCGCGCCTCTATGACGCCCGAACGCAAGCGCACGGTTGCCGTTGCCGTCACGGGAGGGGGGGGGGGGACCAAACCTGATTTTCGGTCTATGCTGACCTTGATACGGACATGCTGTGATGTAATATGTTTTGTAATGCCTTATTTCTACCACTTCCCACGGAATTTTGTACTCTATTTTAAATCAGTAAGATCGTTTTTTGTACAACGATTTTCGGCGGTGGTTAGATCATTTCGCATAATTGCCGATACATTCGTGATCTGTCTGACGCATAGGTACTCGTCTCACAGATTGCTACCTACACGCCAGGTTTTTCCGGCTCAGTCTTTCCGCATTTATTTGATTTGATTAACACTTTGTTTTCATTTGTTTTCGAGTTGGTTGCTAACAGACTTTTCTCGTGTAATAATTAACTTAGTACCTACTCTTAATAATAAGTGGTAAATGTACCTACCTCCCAATCACTTTCCAATGATATTTTATAATTAATGTCTGACTGTATAAGATATAAATGAAGATTTTTAGAGAAATTTATATGACCACACATTTGATCCTCGGTACTTGAAGATTAATTTAAGTTATTAAGATTATTTTAATTATTCGAATTGAATAATATAACCTGAAATTTTTAACAAACATCCATCCATCCAAACTTTCGCATTTATAATTATTATTAGTAGGATTAGTAGGATTCTAAATGTGAATAAAGCTTGTAAAAGTAGGAGTAGGTACGAGATAGCGTTTAAATCAGAAATAAAAGATGCATGTTAATCAGTGCTTCTTGTAATAAATTTTAAAAAGGTTTATATTCGCAAAAAAATATAATAACAATAAAATAATGAATTATGTTACAAAACAATCCAAACTTTGCTATAGGTAACCACGCATACAACAGGTTCTCAAGAGTTAAATATGCAAATAGCATTAGCAGTGCAATTAATGAGTATAATTAATATATTAACCTGTTAGCTATATTTGAGATTTATTTCATTATAAATATTCATTGAATTAAAAATGAAGAAGCAAGTATGAGTTATGTTTTTTTTAAATATTTTTATGTTCATACTTTAAAATTAAACAAAAATTTAAAATTTTTAAACATTCAAATGGAAAAATGTTCCAGAATAAAGATTTGGCCTAATGGTTTTTCTGTGCACAATAACTTTTGAATAACACTTTGGGTACCGATATATTTTAAAACTAGCTTCCACCCCGCGGTTCCTCGATAAATGGGCTATCCAACACTAAAATATTTTTTCAATTCCAACCAGTAGTTCCTGAGATTAGCACGTTCATCCAAACAAACAAACTCTTCAGCTTTATAATATTAGTATAGATACTAGCTGTCCCCCGATGTTTCACCCACGTTCCTGAGAAAAAAACGTAGCCCACGTCCTTCTCCATACTATAGGCTATCTGCGTACCAAATTTCATCGCGATCGGTTCAGCGGTTTAGGCGTGAAAAGGTAACAAGCAAACAACCAAACTCACATTCGCATTTATAATATTAGTTAGGATTGGTTCTACACTTGAGAGCCTACCCTTCTAGGCTTCGTGTGGTTACCACCATGAACCACTTTTGATACTAAGCAGATATTTTGATTAAACACAACCTTTTTAGTAAAAAAAATGTTAAAAACTTTATAGAAGAATTATCCAATAAATAATAATTAAGTACAGGATTTTGTACATATCAATTTGTCGCATCAAGTCACTGACAACCAGCATGAAAATATTATTTCTAATAAAAAGCAAAAAGCCACCTAATTACGCAAATCGTTTGCAAAAAGTAACTTTCGCTATCTACTCCACACTAGTTTATAAAAAAAAATCTATCGCATTGTATGAGTTTTTCATAGCGACTCTAATCCACCATTTTGTTTTTACACTTTCAACGCGCTATAAAACCGGCGTTTTTTTAAAACAAACAAAAAGTATGCGTCTGATTGTTTTTATAAGGTTTTTTCCAATAAAATTTCTGGGTCAGTGTGTCTCAGTTTGTCCTTTAACACGTTTGTGACTCGGAAATTTAAATATTACGCGTTCTGACTCATTTTAAACAGTTAAATGCAATATTTATTGTCTGTTATTTAATATTAACCTCTTAATTTATTCATTATGTCTTATTATTAGCATTTAGGGCCAGTTTATAGTTTTTATTTGTATTTCATTCATATTTTACGTAATATTTTTATTATTTGTAGTAAGCTTAAGTTAGTCATGCTCACTTTGTGGTCTTTGCTTGCGGCGGCGTCGTGTGGCGGGTCGCTCACTTCCATATAATATGTGCGAGGAGGGCAATGGCTGCCACATGCGTCATACTTGTGAACAGGTGCTGCTTGTGGGGGCTGGTCTGCTTAAGTTTGGAATCCATTTGTTTACTAAGTTACTCATAATTTTGTTATTTTTTCCTTTTTGTCATATACACACAAGAATTGTCAGTGTGACTAAATCAATAATTTTATGCAATAAATCTGAGTTTGAAAAGAGTAATTGCTGAGTTTCTTGCCAACTCTTCTCTGTAAAAGCAACCTTCTGAACCGAGCGTTAAGTCAGACTATTCATAAGTGCTTGTAAAGGCTTATTTGAATAAAAAAATATTTTCACTTTTATTGTATACCTTCTGATCTTTGGCACGAAATTAGTATATTTTGCGTTTTTCTAGGGCTTATAAAAACGGCAACAAATTGGAAATTCCCCTAGTATTGCTAATATCCATGGGCACAGTAGCTTAACATTAGGTTGACCTGCGTGCTTGTCAGCCTTGTGACATAAAAAAAATGTGTATTCGATTTTAGGCTACAATAAAACTATTTTCTAAAAGGCCATGCCATATGTGAGAATATTTTTATTTTTCTACTTTTCTACTACACACAAATATGTCTACTTAGGCACTTATGAATGTTCTGACTAATATCGGTTCCTTACCTATAATAAACTAACTGTTTCTCTATGGTTTTATGTTAATTTTATAAAATAACATAATGTAATGTAATGCGATGCAGGGCATTACTAACCTGCGTAAAGGTCGGTTCAAATTAAACAAATATTGAGATACAAAGACAGTAATAAGGTATAATGTAAGTCCATTAACCCCCAATAAATTGGTGGTTTACATGTGGTCAGTAAATATTAGGTATAAGAATTTTATTACTCCTAGGGACTAACATCATCATCCTTGTAAGGGGTAGCTAATACCTCTATCTGCCTACCTTGTACTAAGCCTGGATGTATATAACTATACAAGCTTCCGCCCTGCGGTTTCACCCGCGTTCCTAAGGGATCTTATGTTTTCCCGGGATAAAAAGTAGCCTTCCTAGATAAATGGGCTATCCGACACTAAAATATGTTTTCAATTCGAACCAGTAGCTCCTGAGATTAGCGCGTTCAACCAAACAAACAAACTCTTCAACTTTATAATATTTTTAAATGTTTTTTCTTTCTTCTTTTTCTTTCTTTCTTTCTAGTATAGATAAGTAAAGGTAAGTTTATATTTACAAGATAGTACCTATATATTATTTATCCACCTATACCTACACAAAAGAATAACTAACTGACTGACATATAAACGAACAGCCCAAACTCCTGGGGCTAGGACCGTGATTTGGATGCACGTGGGTTTCTTTCACACTGTAGGTGAGCACTAAAGAAGGATTTTTGAAAATTCAACCCCTAAGGTGTATAATAGGGGTTCACCGGTAAAACGCTATTAAGTATATCAGAGATCTATGTATGTGAAGACTATTTAAGAGAGGTAGAGCATAGCGATATGTCGCTCAAAGAGCAGCTCGACTAGGGAAGTACCTCCACCTTACAGAATACCGCAGCCAAATAACTTATAGTTGTGTTCCTGCGCGTGAGTAAGGTCGCCAGAGCTCATCGGGCAGGGGGGAAGGGTCGGTGAGTGATACCCCTGGTGTAGCAAGCGTTCATAGGCAACGGTAACCGCTTACCATCAGGCGGGCCGTATGCTTATTTGCCGACAAAGTGGTATAAAAAAAAAGAATATTCTAGAATATTTTCTACTATAAAATAGCATCGTCCAACTACTGACGCAGTTTTTATACGTTACGCTCTTTCACGTTTTCTTATATTATTCTAGGCAGGTTTTTACATAATTATGTACTATCTACCTACATCCTACTAATCATGCTTATATAATATTTATACTAATATTTGTGTTTTTGTATGTTTGTAACGAATAAACTCAAATGCTACTGGACCGATGTCATTTTTTTTTCCACCATTAGAATGTTACATTATCCCTGAGTAACATGGACTATATGGCTCCAGGGAACGCGAGTGAAACCGCGCGAAAAGCTAGTAATATTATAAATGTGAAAGTTTGTATGTTTGAATGTTTGTCACCACACAACTCCGTAACGGCTGAACGGATTTGACTGAAATTTTGCACATAAATAGAATATATTCCAGATTAACATATAAAATACTTTACCGGGAAAACATAATATCTATCTAGAATGCGGGTGAAACTGTGGGCGGAAGGTAGTTATATAATATTTCTTAGGTCACTAATTTGTTTCTCTAAGGTTCTCTTTTTATTTTATTTATATGCATATCTTCATCACTTAAACGTTGTGTTTGACCATCAAATCACCTTTGAATTCTCGACATCATACATTAATCAAAAATACCCAAACTAAAGTTTTTAATTGAAGTTTCGACTCAAGATAAAAGTCAATTCTATGGGAAACATAATGATTGTCTGATAAAAACATGTTTTTTTTATTTAACTCACCAACTAATGCCGAATTACTTTGTTTTTTGTGTGGATTACATTAGGTACAAAATTGAAGTACATAGATTAGCAAACATGATCATTTAGTTAGGTATAGTTGGGGAATAAAGTATGTAGTTTCGGAAGTTATACCTATAACTAGCTAATTAGTTACAGGTGTTAGAAATAGGAACAAAATTCAGTTAATCCTAATCTATACCAATATTATAAATCTGAAGAGTTTGTTTGTTTGAACGCGCAAATCTTAGGAACTACTGGTTCGAATTGAAAAATTATTTCAGTGTTGGATAGCCCATTTATCGAGGAAGGCTACAGGCTACTTTTTATCCCGGGATCCTTCGGGAACGTTGGTGTAACCGTTGGGCGGAAGCTAGTCCTTAATTATACTAGATGTTTCAATTGTAAGCTTAATTAGAACTTAATTATATCACCGTTATTAATGATGATATGGCCGAAGGTGGTAAGCACACAAAGCCTAAAAAGAAACTGACTCTTAATTGCAAATACCCAAACACACCGGGAAGGTGATTTTCTTACTTTGTATAGGCTTGTGTTTGACCACAATCTCACTATGGTAGGTGATGATGTGGCCGAAGGTGGTAAGCACACAAAGCCTAGAAAGATCTGGCTCTCAAGTGCAGCTGCCGGAACACACCAATAGGTGTTTGGCGACAGATTTTCAACTTGAGGGTGGTAGCCAGCCAGGCGGGTACTACAAAGTACCCTACCACCGTGCTATGGTTTCCTCACGATGTTTTCCTTCACCGAAAGCTCAAGTTCATTGTAGGATTTGAACCCACGACCATCGCCGCGGCGTCGGACGTCACTACCACTGAGCTATCATCGCCTTAATCGCCGTGATTCTGGGACATTAAATATATATTCTGGGACATTCACTGGCACGGCCATCTGACCCCAAACTAAGTAGAGCTTGTGTTATGGAAGCCAGCTAACTGATATACTACATATACCTACCTACTACCTTTCTTTGTATATACTCATATAGATAAATTACACCGAGACTCAGGGCAAACAGACAAGTTCATACACACAGATAGCGATAGATTTTCAAATGTAGTAACTTAATTTTGTTAAAAATTACGTCCGCTTCATGATTTCTCATAGATTTTATTACCCAAAGCACTGGCAATGAAACTAGCAAAGCAAGTATTATTAGTGTTTATTCATCAACTGTACCTACTAAGTACGGACGTTATGAATATGAATCAATGTTTTTGCCGGTTCAATCAAAGTGATTGACGCGTAAGCATTAGGCGTAATACGTGCTTCCATGCCAACCGTAGTACTGTTACTGTAAGTTAGCTAAAACTATGGATAAGTCTTAAATTTAAAAAAAAATGACAACTTTTTTAATGATCCCATTTCTATTGCATGTCTTTCCTTATAAGGAATTGGTAATTATACTATTTTTGCATTTTTTTTTAATACAAATATAGTATTGCTTTTCATTTAGACTAATATATTCGGATGATCTCCATTATGATCTGTACAGAAAAAAAACCGGTAAATATTAAATAAATTGATAATAATTAGTTCACGGAAGAAATTATTTACCATTCGGAAAGAACAATGACAAAATCTTCATTTTATTTAATAATAATATTAGTAAGTAATTATTTTTTTTCCCTATTTTTACATAGTTAATTTAACCGACCATGTATTTTATTCTTTCATCTTTAATTTATTTATAACCTGTAATTTTTAGCTCTCCATAAGTCAGTAAAATAGGGTAACAATAATTGAATACATACTTTGGGAATATCCCAAAAAAATTATGGTCACATTATCAACAGGTTTTCGGCTAAGGCCCGGTCGGACCTGACCTCACGATCCTCGGAAAATAATACTAAATAATACTCTCGAACATCAAGCATCTGTCATCATCAAGTCTGCGGCATCATTTACACCGAGGTGTAATATCTATGTTACATCTTACACTTTTGGCAAGTGCAATGATGATTCAGCTTAGAATGCTTGACAACTCTTGGCATCATCATAATTATCTAACGCATTTTTTTTTTCAACAAAGTCTTCAGCTTCGTAATATTAGTATGTAGACTATTTTCTTACTTAAAACAATTCAACAGATTTAAATGTGATTGTTGATCATGTAATATTTGTAATATTAAGTATGAGATTGAAAAATAACGGCGATAAATGGATTCAATGTTAAACTTCCTTCTTTTATGTTAGTTTTTAAATAAGGCGACAATATACGCAAAATGATGATTATAAATTAAGTTTTTCTCTGTAAGGTGTGTTTCGGTTAGGAGGGTATGGGAGCCGGTGAAATTACAGGCACAGGAGACTTAACAACTTCATGTCTCAAGGTTGGCAACGCGTGAGTGATACCCCTGGCAGGGAAAATATAATATTGTATTTTCTTTGCCCGTGGTGTTATAGAGCGTCTATAGGCTACGGTAACCGCTTACCATCAAGTGGGCCGTAAGCTTGTTTGTTATCTATGTAGTGTAAAAAAAAAAAACTTTAATGCATGAGATTTGTTAAAAATATATGTTTAAACTAGAGGATTTATGCCAGGGAACTATTGTCTTGACAAGATAATTTAAAATTTTCTATGATAACGTCAAAAAAAATCGAGAATATGCTACTTTTTAAAATTGAAAATGGTTTTTTCTCCTATTTAGATATCTATCCAAATATTGAAAACATTAACAGACATTCTCAAATCTAATACAAAGGGAACTATTTTTTACTTTTCCAAAAAATCTATCTGTTTTTTTTACTAGGAAATAGCCTTTGTTCCTTCTCTCTCTCGCCCGTTAGTTTAGTGCGATATCCCGCACTAAACTAACGGGCGCAAAATAAATAACCCTATCGGGTTATTTGCGTATATCGTCGCTTTACTCCCACCCTTTCCCAACCACACTATACTTCGGTGTAACACGCGGCCCTCTTAATAGTATAGGTACCAAAACATTTCCATAACTTAATACTCGTAGCATTTAAATCATAAGAGTCATAATTCAGGATTCGACTGCATGACATCACCACATAAAATACGTGTTACATAACACATAATCTATGCTTAAAACGTTGTTTCATTTGGGCTCGATTATTTTTATATTTTCCTTGGATTGAATAAGGACTATATCACCATAGTGTAGCTGTAGCTGTGGGCTTAATAAAAAAATCTGCCATTTATTCAATTTAGGCCCTAAAAGGGCGCTTACCTGTATATTATAAGGTCCTAATAAATGAAGTACGGTCCTTTTGAGGGATGATAGTATAGGTCATAAGTATTCCGAAAATGATAAATAAAAACATTCGGTCGTAATTTTAATGAAAAAAAAATACGTGTGGCACTCGGGGACTGCCGCGGTAAAGCTATTGCATAGCATTTTTATCAACTTATGCAATTATATTTATTATTATTTTTTTTATTTATGCAGTTTTTTTTTTCTTTGATATTAATAGATACCTATACACCTATATACTTTCTCACAATCGGACGAATACGTAATCGTCCGATTTCGGAACAGCTCGTCTTAGGTTTTATTTTCGTTACGGAATTTTTTGATTCGGTCGCCGCGCTCAAAGCCCGCGATAAAAGCTATACAATAGCTTAAAAACCTGAAATTGTTCTTCATCACTACTAAGCATTAATTAAAAACATTAACAGCATAATCAGGTGTAAAATTTATTATTAAAAAATAAAAAAGCATTTGAAAATACATTACTTTTATTTATTTATTTATTTTATTTATGAAGTACAATTTCAGGTTTTTTTTTAAATATTTTTATTTTATCATTTTCGGAACTTATGACCTATACTATCATCCCTCAAAATGACCGTACATCATTTATTAGGACCTTATATAAAAGGAAAAGGTGACTGACTGACTGATCTATCAACGCACAGGTCAAACCACTGGATGGATCGGGCTAAAATTTGGCATACAGATAGCTATTATGATGTAGGCATCCGCTAAGATATAGGGCGATGATGTCTCAGTGGTAATGACTTCGGATGTCGCGGATAGTCGTGGGTTCGAATTCTACAATGAACCTCATTGTAGTAGAGCACCTTATAGTGCCCGCATGGCTGCCTACCATGCTAAAGTTCAAAATCTATAGTCACATCTACCGCCGTACAGTCAGACACTACTTACTTCTAAGATTTGTATTCTTACCACCTTCGACCACATTAGCCAACAAATATTAAAAACGTAGACGAGTAGGTACGGTCCATGATGTAGAAATTTCTAATTATATATAGGTTTTTGTATATACAAATTTACAAATGTCATGTTTACTTTATCTTTCCATTTTATGTTCAGCTATTTATGTTGCTGACTGTACTGCAGATTGATTCATGTAATTAGAATAAATCATTTCTCGTATTTCCTCACTATATATTTTATTATAACACATGCTTCGCTCACGTGTTAATATTTATATTCAATGAGTTACAATTTTATAAGTAAAAAATATTAATAAACATAATTTATTACCTTTCCAACAACCTTGGTAATTTAGTTTTTGTCTATACAACAGATACCAAATCATACTGTTTGATTTATAATAATATACCTGCGTAAGAAATATTATAAGTTAATTTTGATGTGACTGAAAGTGCTAAGCCCACAAAACCTAGGAGAAACTGGGTCGCTTCCGCCCCGCGGTTTCACCCGCGTTCCCGAGAAATCTTATAGTTTCTCGGGGCAAAAAGTACCCTATGTGCTATTCCAGACTATAATCTATCTCTGTGCCAAATTTCATCCTGATCCGTTCTGGCGTGATTGAGTGCGTGATCCATCCATCCATCCAAACTTTCGCATTCATAATTTATAGTAGGAAGTAGGATATATAGTAGGATAGTTGAATTGGTAATAAACCTGGGGGGTATTACAAAGTACCCAGAGTACCCTACCACGCAAGTAGAGTACTTTGACTATGGTCTCGTCTCGATTTTTACCTTCAACGAAAGCTCAAGCTTATTGTAGGATACGAACCCGCGACCTTCGCCATGGCATTTGAGCTATCATTACTAATCCTTATCTTGATCTTAGAATCAAACCCAGGAATATTAGTTCTCAAACCAATGAATAGAAATACAAATTGTACACAGTGTTACAAGCTATTCCCCGCGGTTTCACCCGCATATCCGAAAAAAAATAGCCTATAATCTTCCTCAAGAATAAAATTGTGCTATCAAATGCAAAAAGGTTTTTTCAAATCCGACTGGTAGTTCCAGAGATAGTGCCTATAAACAAACTAACACTCTTCTGATTTATTATATTAGTATAGATAGAAAAATGACACAAGCAAACATTAACTAATATATTTCAATAAATGAATATACAGGATGAATATTTAGTCGCTGGCAATACTTGCAGGGGTGGAAGTACACATCAATATATGAACAACTTTTACTATGGGACCTGCTGTGAAATCATGAAAAAAAACAGCTGTTCCATACATAAGTTCTATACCTACTCAACCAAAATATATGAAGCAACTGTTTTATTTTATGCGATATCAGAGTTGGTCCCATAGTGAAAGTTGTTCATATTGATGAGTACTTCCACCCCTGCAAGTATTGCCAGCGACTAAGAAATCACCCAGTATACTATGTTGTAGGTATATAAAAAAAAAGATTCGTAACAGTTCACAAAACTAAAACTTTACAAATAGAAAACTCATGCTATTCCTAAAAGCATATGCGTGCAGCAATTTCGTGTGTTGAGTTACAGCCGACGTGTTTAAAACGTTATCTTTGTGTGGATTAAACTTTTTTACAGCTTTTGTCTTATCTGTGATGAAATTATTAATACGAGTTTAAGTATCTAACTAATAAAGGTTAAAGTAGATGAAATAAAAATTCATTTTTTTTTATACCGCTTTGTCGGCAAACAAGCATACGGCCCGACTGATGGTAAGCGGTTACCGTAGCCTATGAACGCTTGCAACACCAGGGGTATCACTCACGCGTTGCCGACCCTTCCCCTCTCCCCGATGAGCTCTGGCGACCTTACTCACACGCAGGAACACAATTAAAAGTTAGTTATCCAAAAATGATATTACTTATGTAAGAAAAGAGTTAATGCAGATACAACGCATAAAACAGCAAAATTGAAGAAGAGTACGTATTGCGCCGACTCCAAATGAATGGGAACAAGGCAGGAAGATGATGAAGAATCAGATCCAAAAATAACATACGCTTTGAAATCTATGTCATGAATATACTTCACCTCAAAATAATATCTACTGCTGTAGTCAAATGCAATTCCAGAGGCTCTGCAATGTGACAGCAAGTGTTTTGCCCATGCAGGAACCCTTCACCCCTTTTTCGAATAACGCCATATTGAAAACCCTTGATATTCCCGGATCTCTAAGCGAAAGTGTTTTAGGTAGCTCTCGAAAAAAATAATTTAATAATATAATATTTAAAACTCGATTGCAACTAATTAAATCGAGTCAATTTGGATTTAAGGATTTCTTTGTCAATTTGTGTTCTACATAGCTAGACTAAAGTAGGCGTATAGGAAAAGAAATCGTGTACCTTGGCCCACTTGTTCTTGATGTGCGACATAATTCTTGATCCATAACGCAATGGCATAACCTCACGAAGGTCATCAAACTCTTGTAGTTGGACAGATTGACAATTTAAAAAAAAACTTGGGAACGTTTGAAGTTACGTACTATAGTATACTATGCGGTTTTACATAACATCATTTCCATCAGTTTCAATTAGAAACAGGTGAGATACAGTGTTTTACAGATATTTTTTTAACGTTTTGATAACTGCATATGCAGACAGTGCTTTATTGCAAATGTATTCATTTACAACGTAATATTAGAGGTTGTTTCAATTTGAAAATGATTGCATCTAAAACGCCTGTCGCAGCCACAGCACTTATGGTCAATATACAAAATGATTTTTTAGTCACTGGCCTTACTTGCAGGGTGGAAGTACTCATCAATATGAACAACTTTTATCATGGGACTAACTCTGAGATCACAAAAAAATTATCAGCTGTCCATACAAAAGACAAATACCTACTTGACCAAAATGTATGAAAGATCCATTTTATTTTATGCGATATCAAAGTGGGTCCTTTAATAAAAGTTTTTCATATTGACAAGTACTTCAACCCCTACAAAAACTTTAAAGGATTTTAATTCTTATCAACTTGATAACTAAGGTAAACTATTTTTAATACAAATTTGTCTCGATCCCGCGATTTACGTTCTAGACGTTTATGTTTCCAGAAGCTTTCAAGTGTAACTTTAAAATGCAGGACAGGTCAAATTCCAATATAAATTCCAGTTTATGTCTGTCTATCTTCAGAAGTATAATTACATTTAACTAGCTAAACCCAGTACGCTTCGCTGTGGCTCAATTGAAACCTCACGAAACCCTTAGAATTTTTCATTTACGTGAGAACTTGGGATAAAAAGAATACAAAATTACTCCTATATAAAAATACAACGTAGTGTAAAAATTTCAAGTTAATCCATCGACACTTTATGAGCATTGTATAAAAACAGACTTTAGGCGAGTATTTATTTTCATAAATTTGGTCACATCCATATAATACTATCCTCCATCTTACATCGATAAATGAAATACAAGTGACAGGAGACGGCTAGACAAGTGTCCCGCACATGTGCACGAACGTTGACACTCAAAACGTTCAGTTATATTATTATTTCTTCATATGATATCTAAGTTGATGATTAGATTTATAATGAAATTGAAAGATAAGCAATTGTAGTTTAAACTAAGAGATAGCTAGAGAAGACTATTAGATAGACTAATGAGACGATATGTACTAGCGATACACATTTCTACTAAAGCTAAGTTCTCTAAGTGTCACAATTTTCACAAAATAAGAAACCGAAATGTAAGATTTTAGCTAACGATTCTTAATTTTTTTATCTCTCTAAACATCTGTTGTTAAGTCTCTCAATTTTGGTAGCTACATACATAAAAGTGAACCTTAAGTTAGAGCCTATACCACCTGATAGCTCTACTAACAAAGTTCCGTTCACTTCCACGCATGGTACCTACCTAAATACCTACTTAAAAAAACTTTTTTACGAAAATCTTATAATCTTTCAAAATCTTCCCATCGACCGTCAAAAGCCGTATCGCCGCCCCTCAGTCACGAAAAAAAAACTCTCTACACCTGTTGTGCCTACGCATCCATCGCTAAGCAACCACGCCATCTTGGGCGCGCACAAAATATGACGACCATATGTCAAAAATTTACATTGCTGAAATAAATTATGGGTGTGGATAAAAAAGTCATTAGAATTAAAAATAAAGTGTATTTATCTCTAGCAGTGATAATTCGTTTTAGAATAAAATAACACAACACAAGTTTGTTGGCAACACAACAGAGAGCGGGTCACAGAGCCAGGTTTTCACAGACAAACATAGAGACAGAGACAGAGTTGAAGGCGTTCTTTACGTCAATCTTGAGGATGTCCTCGCCTTTATCATAATTAAGGTAGGTGGAAAGGGCGTGTACGGCAGCTTCACAACCCCCTTTGATTCCAAAACCAAGCTGTAAGGGCTGGAACTTGTTTACAAGCATTTCACTGTAATGCTTGCAGCAGATTTTGGCTGCCATACGCCTATAGGTACAACGGACGGCGATGTGACGAATGCCGCCGTCTTTCTTACGTAGGGCACACAAATTGGCCCTATATAAGACGTCGATGACGGCATCGTTCACACCGCCGGATAAAATAAGGTTAACTAAAACCGTGAGCTCCCCCAAAAGCGACTCACCAGCTCCCCCGGCGCCTGAACCTGTCAAGTCATTAGTTACATAAATACAAATGTCCATTACTTACTGATAGGGAACCAAAATATGGGAACCATCCACCTAGTTAGCTTCAAAATAACACTAAAATCAAATAGGATATTGCACAAAAGTAGGTACCAAATGCACATTTAAATTACCTGAACTGTTTGTGAGTAATATAACTTTTGTCTTAAAATAATAAGCAATAAGATCATTACACTTAGCCAACCACACCAAATGACCGTCATTTTGCTTCACCTCGGTCGGTGTAACAGTCGATGCGTTACCAACCTTCTGAAAATTAACTACCTAAACTTAAATTATCTTTGAAACATCTACTTCTGGTTTAAATATTTATATATTTATTTGGAATATAAAATAACTACATATATTATACGTTTTATAAATAATAAAATAACTTACAAGTATATAATAATACAGCCGACTGCGCTTTCTACATATTATTATCATATATGATAGACATTTATGACAAAATATTTTACAAGAGCAATATAAAAAAATAGTAATAAAGAACAAAATAAAACATAAATAACAATGATACAATCAAAACAAAAAACAAAAGAATATTATACAAAATCAATTAAATTAATGAAAGCAAACGATATCAGGCTTCAACTTCCTTTCCTTCCTTTACAGCCTTTATAGTTCCACTGCTGAGCACAGGCCTCCTTTCTCAAATAAGGGTGAAAGGGAATGGGCAAATACTCCAACACGTGTGCCCACTGCGGATGGGTGGAGGTAGGCTAGTGGTCAACCTACTGTTGAAGTTGTCAAGCCACCTAGGAGGTCTCCCACTAGCTAAACGACTATCACAATTAAGTGATAAACGGGACCAACGGCTTTACGTGTTGAACCTGTACTACTACCCATAGACGAAAGCAAAGAAGAAGATACAATACCTAAGATGTATTCAGATTGTAGAACCATAGACATAGATAATATCTGTATTAAATTATATTCTATGCATACAACTGGACCACGTTATAGAGTCCGAACCATAGGTAACTTCCTATTTTGGTACCTACGCCTCCATCATCAATTTGATAAATTATCCTATGTTTGTCATTTACTTTATGAAAAGATATAGGCCTTGAGTCCTATTAGGGAAATACTGCTGCCCTTTCCAGTTTACAAAGGTTACAATCCAACAATTTTTGCGTTGATGATTCTTCGTTATTATTTCAATGGTTTGGATTATGTTAAATTTTTACATCAAATATATCGAAATCAGATACAGTCACGATTAGACTTTAATTTTTTTATTCTAAACGTCAAAAAGGTTAAATTTTTAGGATATTCGAGACACGAAAAAATCACATAAAAACCAAAAAGCAAACACTTCCGGAGTCAAAATTGTTCACAAAAATTCATCGAACTTTCATATCTCAACAAAAAAACTACTGACCACACTTTGACCCGATGTTATGCAATCAAAAAAACATACAAAGTTAACATAAAGGGCAAAAACACCTAACGGGTTCGACGGGATCCAAAAAATGACTTTTTTTTGACAATAAGAAGAAACGGGAGCAAAAAGAGCTGATCACAAAAACTCACAATGAATACGTTTTTGCAAATACGAGAATGGACTTTTCTTAGCACGTGTTTGAATTTTAAACTTTGTTTTTGTATGTTATGTTGTTTTTGTGTCAATAAAGTTGCGTTAGGTCATGGTGGATGTAGATATCCAGTTGAAATCTTCATTTATACTGTTAAAAATGTTAGTAAGTTTATTTTTTTTTATAAGGAACTGGACTGACTGGTTAAGGCCGATGGTAAGAAGACAAAATGTTCTGGATAAGGCTAGATGCGTGACAGCTAATAGTGCTATCTACACAGTGGAAAACAGAACCAGAGAATCAACCATCATAGTCCATAAAGAGGTCTATAAAACTCATTACCCTCACACTCAGCAAGAGGTTCATTCATTGCATTGACTGAAGCTTAGGATCATTATCATATTCAGCCCGAGAATGTCCACTACTGAAGGTCTCTCCCATTGGTTTCCACAATGAGCGATTTTGGGCCCCTTGCGCCCAATGGTTCCCAGCAACTCTGACCAGGTCATCAGTCCACCTGATGGGAGGCCGTCCCGCTCGCCGTTTTCCTGTACATGGTCGCCACTTGAGATTTCTCCCCCATCGGTTATCGGCTCTTCGAGCGATGTGACCTGCCCATTGCCATTTCAAGCTAATATGTAGGATTATGTATTGAGTAAGAGAGATAATTGCTTTTGTTATATACTACATGCTTTCCAAAAAAAAACAAAATACAATATGTAGAAAAAAATATATTTTTTAGGATCGTGAGGAAGCCATTGCACGGTGGTAGGGTACTTTGTAGTACCCGCCTGGCTGGCTACCACCCTCAAGTTGAAAATCTGTCGCCAAACACCTATTGGTGTGTTCCGGCAGCTGCACTTGAGAGCCAGATCCTTCTAGGCTTTGTGTGCTTACCACCTTCGGCCACATCATCACCTACCATAGTGAGATTGTGGTCAAACACAAGCCTATACAAAAGTAAAAAAAAAAAAAAGGATAGTCAGCCCACTGTAGAGTAAAGGCATTCTCCTTCCTATCCTAGACTACTTTTTCGGTATGTCCCAGTTAAGAATTAGCCTATATCAAATTCCACCTATTATAAGTTATATCCTAATTATAATACTAGCTATCCCTACGGTTTCACCCACGTCCCCGAGGAAAAAAGTAGCCGATGTCCTTCTCCATACCATAGGCTATCTGCGTACCAAAGTTCATCGCGATCGGTTCAGCGGCTTAGGCGTGAAAAGGTAACAAACAAACAGGCAAACTCACTTTCGCATTTATAATATTAGTTAGGATTGTTAAAAATATGATACCGATTCGAGGCATAAAAAATATTTTAGGCCGTGATTACACAACAAGCGACTAAGAATAATTTCACAATACATTTGCAACAATTGTAACTTGACAACAGATACGGTTTATAGCAATAGTAGGCCGGCACTATTGATGTTAATGCATTCAAAATTGCGTGATAATTGTCAATTTATTGTAAAATTCAATTTTATCGATGAAACAACATAATTTCCTTAGATATAAAATTAGATTGATAGAAAGACTACATTAAATTGTAAATTATGAAGTTGTCAGTCTTTATTCTTAGAATATAATATGTCCCCAAAACATAAAAAAATAAATAGACTGACAGATCGTCCAATCTAAACATGCGTCTATAAAGTTTTCCAATGATTGGGCAATGCAATCACATTTATTCTATTATTATTTTTGGGTTAAAATTAAGTTAAGCGTGATTTTGTGAACTAATGCCATACCACTTATAGAATCATCCCTCCAACTCAGTCCTTTTTTTTTTTTTTTTTTGACTGGAACAGGAAGGTGGTGGGTCCAGGGGACCTTCTTCCACCGTTACGCGGACTTTTGCGGTGAGCGCTGAGGGCTCTCAACCGCTACTTAAAACTAAAACTAAATAAATTTAGGGCAACGGTAGCCTGAGGGTGCCCCCTGTGGGGCTCGACCTCGGCTCAGGACGTTGCCTGGGGAATGAGGGAGGACTTAGCATGCAAATATATTATTTGGGGATCGGTCGGATTGCTAATATGCAGCTCGGGCCGCTTAATCGGGACGAGACTGGGAAGGACGTCGCGACGGTCCTCGCCGGCGAGGACGAAATCTAGGTTGACGATTTCGCATCTGTATTTGTTTGCGGGCTTCTTCGGCCTCGATCTGCGCTAGGGTAATGGCATCGTCTGGCTCGCTGAGGGCGTGCCTAGGCCTACGGATGCGGGAAATAAGGGACGGGGTGTATGTGATAGTGTTGACTATCAAGGGATTCGCGTGGTGCGCTGCGGTATCAAAATATCGGCGCGAGGCGCGTTTTATAAATTGTTTGATTGTAGGGAGACCTAAGTCAAGGTGGAGGTTTTCATTGCGCATGTACCACGGGGCGCCCGTGGCTTTGCGCATGAAACGGTTTTGCTTCCTCTTCTACTATTATATAATTTTGTCGATCTTCTACCCACCTTGATGCTGTCAACCTTTATTTTTTTATAGACTAAAAGTTATTAGGCATTGCACTCCTACGCACACACGATGTGGTCTTCTTTATTACTTAGATTTTTCCATTCTCAGTTTGTATAAAATATTGTCTTCATAATTAAATATGTAAATATTTTATATTGTCTTAGTCCTAGCCGCCTTCCTAGCTAAAATTCTCATTGAAATAAATAAAATAGTACAAAATATCGCACTCGAAAACACATGTTCAAAAAATCTTCTAAAATCTCGCAAGTTGCCACATTGCGCAGGCGATAAATCTACTAACTATGTGTGCTATAGTTTCATTGTGTATGCGTGCGCTGGTGTGCGCACACGCAGCGTGCAGTGTTGCATTGTTGCATGCCATCTATCCCACCCCCGATTCTTGAGATGATTGAGAGGTTTTGATACTTTTTGCATAAATTTTGTCTAGGATTTTAATTTTTTAATAAATGTTTCATAATAAATCTACTTACTTAATTAACAAGATTAACTCGATGGTAAGACATCACCGCCTTTAGACATTTGCAAGACAACAGAATTACCAATGAGTTGACGGCCTTTCAAAATAAACTTAGTTATAGCGTTACAGTGCTATGAAAAATGTAATATATTATGGAGATTATTCGAGATCATTCTAAAGTTTAATTGACTATCAGAATAATTTGCAGTATTTTAAATACAGATCTGACACAAGACATCGTATGAATTTCTTGATCAATATTTAATTTTCGTTATGTCACAGAATCCTTAAGTATCAAGATTGTTTTATCCTAGTATATGGTAACAGATCGTAGGCGTACAACCGGAGGGTGGGTCGCATAAAGCGAACCTTTTTTTTTATCATCCACCAAAGATTTTTTCTACCTGCGAACCCCGAAACTTTACCTGACTCGATGCTCGTGCGCAGATTCTAACATTTTTGAATTTAAAACGAAAAAAATCGTACGCCAAGCTTTGTGAGGGGGTTTTTTCTAGATTTTTTACAGGAATTTCACTTGCTTTAAAATGTAAGGTGTGGTTTTTGTAATGTTTGCTCTATTTTTTTTTATTTTACACCGTTATGGGGTGTGAAATATTGCATTTTTTTTTTACTTGAGAAGTGAATTAAACAACAATTAATTCTGTATAATCGTTGTAATATTTTGCTATAAGTATTTCTTTCACGTTATTTTTAAAGGCGTGATTACTATGCTCCCTCTTCTTACTCCCAAAAAAATAATTAAGAAACGTGCAAAGTAAAATGGTAGAAACGTAAGCGATGGTAGTGATATCGAATACCACGGCGAAGTTCATGGGTTCTAATCCTACAATAAGCTTGAGTGAAAAACAGCACGGCGGTAGAGTTATCTGTGGTACCCGCCTGGATGGTACCCTCAAGTTGAAAATCTATCACCAAGCAACTACTGGTTAAAGTAGGGAATGCGGTGACGGTAGCCACTTACCATCAGATGGACCGCCTGCCTGCTTGTCAGCCTTCTGACGTAATAAAAACGGTTTGTTAACAAACTAAAAGTATTTTAATCAAATAAATAAGATATACAAGTACACTCTTGTATTGTATTGTATATTGTATATTGTTTGTTGTATAACACATTTTCAGTGTCATGTGCTTGTAGGTACAATGTAGTTACTCACAGTCGATCGCTGGTTTATTGCTCGGTACACAAAATGTAGCATAGTTACCCAAAAGTTGCTGGAATCAAATTGCTAAGGTCGCCTTAGTCTTTGTCTCCATATTTTCCATTTTCTGTGTTTATTTGTAATGTTTCATCATGTAGTGTATTGTACTTTAGTATTTATGTAGGTTAAAAGGCCTTTTTCAGACTTCTAGACTTCAGATTCACTCTGGGATGAGCGAAGTTGAGACTTAGGGCGTTTTACACTTACTCAGAAGATGTCTATTAAATCTTGCCTTGAAGGTGTCCAAATTATAGGTGTTGTGAAACGAAGAAGCATAACGCTGTGTCCGAATATGCCAAAATAAATGACAAAATAAATCAATAAAGTATTACATTCTATCTTAAAATTACTATTTCAAGCTAAAGACAACAGCTACAATGTGATATCAATGCCACATCTTGTTACCGAGTTATATCAATCAAGACTCACACAGACAGACACAACAAGTTTTTGCGGTTCATACGAAAGTCACGGTCATTGCCTAATATTCACAGCCATACCTAATGTTTGTTTCGCTGTATCTTTGTATTGACGCTTAGCATCAGGAGATTTTATTAAAGCAGTAGCTTCTTCCCCTCGTTCCCGAGGGATCCTATGTTTTCCCGGGATGAAAAGTTCCCTATATGTTATTCCAGGGTATGTTTATCTATGTGCCGCTTATCCAAACTTTCACATATTTTATAGCACAGCGTATTTACATACAGTGGTCTATCGCGTTTGAAGTCAAGCGAAATGCCGCATTGTATAGGCATTCGTAATTGCTCCATTGTGTCCCAAGCGAGTGTATGGCAGCTTGGACTCGCTACCACCCCTCTCTCACCCGCAAGCCCAGCACGATTGCTCTGTCTAGACGTGTCCGTTAGCCGACTGTAAGAGTTACATAGACTGTGTTTAATGTATTAGTAGGATTTAGAACAAATAAATCTTTAAAGAGGTCAAAGTTATTGATGAAAGTCAGAATCATACTATTCGTATAAGTAGGTTTTAAGAGAGTTGGTGTGACAATCAAAAATTGAATAGTCTTAGAAATTTGATATTAGCGTTGAGCTTGATAAAGTAAAGGGAAAAGATATTATACCTACTTAATTGCATGACACCTTGATTTTTTCAATTATACTAAAAGTCCTAGGTGGGAGACTAAACAGTTGGGCTTGTTCGCACAATTTCATTGTAATCTAAGATGTATCTGAAGTGTGGTAGATACAATTTTCTATGTAAAATTTTTGATGGTACAACGCTTCGGAATTTCGTAATAAAATCTAAAATTTTAATACCATAACCACAAATTTCTACCATTTTTTTTCTGTTTCTAGAGATAATATTACGTTGCTTTAACATTGGCTGTATGAAGTAAACACTTTCGTATTAGTATTTCTTAAAGTCGCAAGTAAAACAAAAGTTCGTTGTACAATGGTAGCTACATTAAAATCAAATCTTGACGACCTTGTATTGTTTGCTCATTGAATCTCAGATGCGGCTACTTTGTGTTCACTTACCTAATTGTATTCATGTACGTCAGTATTTATATTTATAACTTGTTATTCATTTGGATTGTTGTCTAGGTTTAATATAACAAGCTTTCTACTGGAATGTGCATCTTCAGCGTGTGTAGTTTTTCTTAAATCTTATAGATTTTAAATGCTCGTTTTATTTTGTTAATTTAGCTATTGGAGATCCTTAGGGGAAGCATAAAATATGTCGTGGACAACAGTGGACGTCTTCTTGGTGATGATGATGATGATAGATTTAGTTGCTAATACATAATTTAAGCTATACATAAATCCATCGCAGCAATTAGGGTAATGAACATTTCCAAAACAAATATTAACTTAACACATTATTTTATTAATCTCTTAATTTTACCTAAGTGTCTGTTGGCTACAGGATATATTTTTCTAATCATCACTCAAATTAATATAAAATATAATAGGTATCTAGTAGATATATCAGATAATATTAGTTTTCGACGCATATGCAAACAAGTATGTATAATTCAGAATCAGCAACATTAAAATCTGGACCGAATTTAGTGGACAATTATTTGAAGAACCAACAAAACCCACTAATATATCACATGAGTTTATAGCAAAATTCTCCTCTATTCACGGCGTAAGCCACCTGAGGCCTGACAAAGAAACGCGTCCCCTTTTTGTGTAGAAAAAAGAATTTTGAGCGTAAAAAAGTCTCCCACGATGTGCAATGCATTTTTTTTTCCCTATTTATTTGTGAGTCTGTCTGCAAGATTTTTATTGCTTTTGATTGAGCATTATTGTCGAATTGCAGGTATTATTCGTGATTTTCGGATTAACTTATTGTTGCAGATTTTGGAAATGTTTTCATATTTGGCAGGAAATGCAACAAATAGCGTGCCCAAAATATTAAGTTTTACATTTAAGTAATAAATAATAATAACTAAATAAAATAATCTTTAATTACATCATTTAATCCAAGATAAAATCTTTTATCTAGTTTCTAAACAGCATTATTCATATAAATGTAAATCTTAAGCCGACCTGCCATAAAGACATTTGTTGTCCACTCTTCAAACAGATCCTTTGTCAAATTTAAAAATCTTCAAAATCCTTAAAACTATGCTTACCTACACCCACTAATAAATTCCAAAAACGACAGGAATCGTACATTTTTGTATGCGCCAAAGCAAAATTCTATACCTCTCTACTAAACAACGAAGCTAATGACGTAGCCAATCATCATTCCAAAGCAAATGCGACCCTAACTGATGGTAACACAATAGAAAATTGCTTATCTAATTACAATACAGTAAGTCATTAAGTCTTAGGGGATGCTATTCAAGATGTTGCGGATAAGACTCCATCGTATAAAGTCGTAAACGATAAAACTGTAGATGTAAATGCACCTATATTACAGTTTCATAAGGTTGAAATCACAATAACTATGGTTACATATATAAGTGCTCTGATATTAGAAGGGTGGTTGCAGGTAGAGAAATTTGAACATTTTGAGGGATGAAAGAAAAAAATAAGGGTAGTTTTTAAGATACAAAAGACGGTGTCGGCGTCCTGCTGAGCGATGGATGGACTGCGGATGCAGTTTTAGATTTTAGTGTAGATTCCGAAAATTACTTCGAGACAGTTAATTGAATATGACCACTTGCAGAGATTTTTGAGAAGATTCGAACTTTGAATGACATGTATAATAAACCCTTGTTTTTAGTGGTTTTAAAAGCAATTTATGTACAAAAGAAAGCTTCTGTCGTAAATTACGTCACATTCACATACCAAATAATATTTGTCAATGTGTCTTAGGTTTGGTAGGTAACAGATGTAAGAAGCATCAGAATCAAAGAACATAGCATAAGCAGTTCCTCTAGATTGACCAATGGTTCGTTCAAATGGTCGATGATTACTTGAATCACAGACATAGATCTAAAATATCTGTGGGTTGAATGGTAGTGAAGCTCTGATAATTTTAATGATTATATTTAAAATATTCTGCTAAGTACCGCCCCGAGTACTCGACATAAAAAAAAGTATGAGTTAATCCAAAACATATTCTATCTGTGTGCCAAATATTATCCAAATCCGTTTTATCATTACGGTGCTGAGAGGTAACAAACACACAAACTTTTGCATTTAAAATATAATAAGATAAATGTAGTAGGATTAAAACTTTCTTAAGTGGCTTCGAATATTTAATATCATGACATCTGCATGAAACAATCGATTCTAAATAAACATTAGACAAAAAATCTTTGAAACACATTGCATCAATAAAAGCTCGAGTGGACAAAAAATTGATTTCCATTTCTTTCTAAGCTATACTCCATACAAATAAAGAATAAAATCGAGCGAATGCTAGTTTTTGTACTAAATCTAGCAAAAAAAGAGGCGCCCGCACTTCCCGAACGGAAGAGGAACTTATTTGATTATAATAAACATTTTGAGATCGAAAAAAATAAGATTCAACCAGGTGCATATAAGAACGTTTGTTTTTTAAACCGAATCCAACCACTTCTAATGTTTGTTTTATAATATTGGTACTATGAAAAACCACCCTTTCCTAGGTGGCTATGGGCGCAAAAAATAACTTTTTTGACCACCCATATTCGGTAGCTCAAAAGAAGTTTTTAACAAAAAGTTCAATTGCAGTGAAAGTTTTCATTTTTTGTAAAATTCAAATGAACGAAACAAAAAATATGTCGGTGTCTTTATGTTTTATTTTTATTACTTTATAAACGTTCAGTAGTTGTTTTGCTACCTTTGTCGGCACTTTGTCTATTTTTATATCTTTCTGAAGGTAAGTAACATTTTTAAGATTTCACACTTTTATGTTCATAACTAGTCGATTTTTATAATAGCAATAGTCGTGCTATATAAACGTACCAGGTAAATAGCACCCGAAAATTTAATTATAATCATATTTTTTTTTACAAATAGAAACAATCTCCATTCCTTATCGTGTAATGAAGATACAATTTAAAAAATTGCTCTCAGTCTCAAAACTCGTCTCAGAAATGAATCCGGTTCTAAACATTTGCGTGATGGATGATCGAGTACTTGCACGCTCGGTCCTCGCTACCACACCATTCACTTCACCTCTCACATACTTTACAATATCTATTCAATGACCATCCATTGCCGCTTTAATTTCAACATCGATATTATCTTTTGCTTCTTTATTAGTAATGGATAACATGTGATTTTTATCATAGTTTTAAGTGAAGTGATCATTATAGTGATGACTATAGATTGAGTAGATCAAAATGGCGGACTTCCAAAATACAGGTTCCATGAAGATGGTATATGTTGGGTATAAGCAAGTAATGTTGGCTACATAACTACTGGTAATTCTTCTTTAAGTATTGAACTTAGTATGAAAAATGGATTGATAAATAGTTATAAAAAACATACGATTAATTAAATACGCTTCCTATTCTTAAATATATTTTTTTAATTCCTTATTAGACCACTAGCTGTCCCTCGCCGTTTTGCCTGCGTTACCGAGATGAAAATTAAAAAAAAAAAAACCCTAAATATTGCTTTACTAATTTTTGAATCGGTTCCGTAACTGCAAAGATTATCGCCTACATACAAATAAACAACGTATCGTTTTGATAATATTAGTGTAAATTGAACATTTTCACAGTTTGTTTTTTAATCTTACTAAAACAACTTTTGTAAACACCTGTACGTATATTTTAATTCAATGCATTAAATAAAATACAGATCAAATCTACGTCCTACTTCCGCACCCTACAACAGGTGATTTAGAATCAAAATAGAAAAAAAAAAACCTTTTATTCAATTGTCGTGAAACCCTTTGGTACTTTAAAAGTTATGAATTGCTTTACCATCATAAAAATACTCACTTAAAAACTCAAGGCCAAATGAAATTGAAATGAAAAGGGCCTCCTTTTTCATTTCTAAAAATAAATAAGTGTAAAAAGGAATTTTAAAAAATAGGTAGCAAGAAAAAGTGTCATTTTTTATTTTAGTAATAAGTATAATGTTTTATGTTAGATTTTAACGTATACGCTAGTATGTACGGCAAAAAGATATAAGATAAATTGTGTAATTATTTATTTTAGTATTGCTTCTTAAATAAAGCTCTTTTGAACTATTAAAAATAAATACCAAGGTTACGTATGTGAAACATGAATCAATTAATTATATGAGTTTGAGGATGTTTTCTATAATATATTATATATATTATTTTAATTGTAAATATGTAAATAAATAAATATATATTATAGTTTGTATTTTATACATTGATTGTAAATACTTGTTGTAAATAGAGTGTAATCGTGAAAAAAAAAATCTATTAGATATTTAATCATACTACACAGAATGGAATATATAACGATATTTTCTACAAGTATTACAAGACAAACTAAAAAAGCGTACCTACGCAAGTAAAAGTAGATTGAAATTTTATTGATGATATTTTTTTAAGATTTTTGCTTCCTAAAAAGCAATGACAAATCAAAACATCAGTCGACTTATGAAGATTAAAAAAAATCTTTACAATTTATCTTCACTACGTCATAATTCGTAAAATTCTTGTAAAAATCGAAAGTTTTCAAAACAATGCCGATATTTTTTATGACACAGTAATTAAGTGATTTTGTCATAAAACGAGTAAAGTTCCTTTTATTGTCAATCTCTTTGTTCTGACAAACTTTTCAAAAGAGGTTCAACTCATTTTTATGTCAAACAAGATGCCGAAAGGTTTTGGTATATCTACGTATTATTTTATTGCTTTAGTTGTTTTAAATATTTCAATTTAGATAAGATATAGATAGTATATTGAAGAATAAAATGGAGCTAAAGGTGCAGTTCCTGTAAATTGTATAAATATTTTATTCCTATATTTAAATTTTACTGTCGACCTTTTTATACGGGTTTTGCTGTATTATTGTCGTTTTTAATTTTCGAAAAAACTTTCAAAACAAATGCACAACACATACCTACTATCTGCTACAGAAGATACATCTGCCCGTATTCGTTTATTGTACTCATCGTTATGCATATTCCACGCATGGAAGTTTATCCTATATTTATTTTATTACAACACAAGGGGATCTAATACGATCCCATCGTCAACACTTGTGGCTATTGTCCAGCGTCCAATGTTAGATTTTGGCTTCAGTCAATCCATCACTGTTTTATTCTAAACTATATCATTCATTATGCAGATATTTAACAAGAACTTACACTTGAGTGTCTCTCAAATTTTCATCATAGCATCATCATCTAAACCCATCACATATTTTGTTTTATGTCAAAAAGTTAACGAGCAGGCAGCTGGTCCATTTAATGGTAAATGGCCGTGACCTATGGACATTAGCAATACCAAAACAAACAACAAAATATTCTGTGTTATGGGTTACCTCAACGAAAGCTCAAGCTTTGTAGGTTTCGAACCCACGACATTCATCATTTGACATCACTACCACCTGGTCTGCACAGTAGCTTTCATCGCTTCGAATGCATAATTTCTCATGACATATTTGGTTACTTCTTAATCATCAGTAACACCAAAAACATCTCGATCCGATTGATAATGTGCACCCAGCAAAAGCTAGCTGGTTTCAATTTCAAATTCTTTCCATTAAGCCGGGGAGCAATCGATTCCTGCCGGATCTGCTGCTGCATACAATTAAGCACCCTCATTTACGTCTGGTCAATGACAGCCCTGTTTTTAATCAATAACTTCTTTTTCGCGCGCGGCGTCCTTGGTTTTTTTCTCCGGCGCGACTTTTTCTGCGCGTATTTCGTTTATTATGTGTCAATCGGGCCGCGGTTTTTTCTCTATGACCCGTGCCTATATCGCGGCTTACCTCGTTTTCGTCAAATCTGCAAAAAGCTCAACAAAAAAGGCAAAAGCTTAGCCAAAAAATCGTCTACCGAACAGTATCTCGTATCGCCGGTCTTGTAGCCATTTTAATTATTATTTAATACCGAGGGACGAGCACGTGGCGACGTGCTCTATCTCGTTCATTCACCGGAGGCAAACGGCGCCCGACATCTCGCGTCTCCCTCGCACCGAGCCCACTTACACACATAAAAATCGTGAATAATAAAAAAATGTATACACATTTTTTTCGCTTAACCACCGTTTGCTTGTGTGCACGCGGCCTCACGCCGCTGGAACGAGACGTCGCTAGAGAGGCGAGCGGTGCAGGTAGATCCCCCACTCCGATTTTTTAAGCTTCGCTGTCGATGTTGTCGTCGGTGTGATTTTTTCCATTTTTATGTGTTAGTGTACCCCTCGCTCGGTGTAGTTCACTTTTTCTACTATAGATCTGAATTTCAGTCTCGTTTTTGCCGCGTCGGTCTAAAGGCGGGCGAGCGGGCGTTTTGTATTGCATTTTGTGATGCGAGTGGCCGGTAGCTCGTAGCGTACTTACTGGAACAACATTACGTCTAGAGAGGCCGGCTTTTTGTGCGACCACATGTCGTCTTGAGAAGTCCTCACACTCGCGCTACTGCAGGCCGGTGCACGCGCAAATCGCTTAGTGCGAAAGGGACGGGAAGTTCCATCACGTGTGGATTACCCACATCTATAATAAATTATATAGCACACTAAAATATTGAGCACAAAAAAATCTGGTAATTTGGATCCTAGTAACGACGCTCGGCATTCATAATTTTACCGCAGGGTCAAGAGCACGGCTCGGGGTTTTTTCTTCGCCGGCACATTTTTTTTTAATGTTTATTTGGAAGGAGCACGTGGATTTTTTGAGTAATTTTGGCGATAACGCCTTGGACTGTTGCCTTTTGGACGTGTTGTGACGTTAGTGTTACCTTTATTATGTGATATATTTTTAGTGACATTATTTATAAGAACAAACTGTGATTTATTATGGTGATATAACTGGTGATTGTGAAGAATTTTTGGATAGTGTCAGGTATATATATTTTTCTTTTAATGTTAATTAATTTGGAAGCAAGTCTGGCGTTCTCCCCAGTGGGGAGGGAGCGTCTCCCTTTGCGAGGGGAGAGGATTTTTACGTAAGAACCCTCCCGGCTGAGGTGGATGTTGTAATAGTGAGGCGAGCCGGTCGCCGTCTGTCAAATGCGACCTTGAAACATGCCCGGACTATAAATACGGAAATATTTTTGGATAGTGCGGCGTGACGCTATTTTTGAATCAATTTGATTTGGTATGAAGTCTTTGTTTTCAAACATAAACAGGATATTGCAATGGTAAATAAATAGTAGACTTGCTTCCAAGTTTAAAAAAAAAACTAATTCATCGTCAAGTCCAAAATGTTGTCTTAAATAAAATTTTATAAAAAAAAATATGTGTAACTACTTAAAAAAATCATAAAATAAAGTTTTTTTAAAAAGCACTATGCCATATATACCTATATCTGTTTATAATAAAAAATATTAAAAATGATGTCCACCGATAGGTAGATGTTTTGCATAGTAACTTAACTACTTAGTGACACCTGCTTTCTTACGTCCCATCGTAATCTTTATTATAATAAAACGATAATATTTTCCTTAATCTAAACTATTTTATGAGTAATATAGACTTTGTTGCATACAGCATAACTTATAGACAGGAAACTTTATCTATTTTATTTATTTATTCTACAAATATTATGCTATAAGCTGAATACGAACAGCATAATTATTTCAATAACGTATTTTTATTTAATTTTGCACCAAATATTTTTAATAAACAAAGTTACATTGGCGTTCGATTATCAAATATTTTTTTTCACCACATTTTTTTTTAGGTTCTTTTTAGGTAGAAGTTTGTAGGTAGTTTTTTACGCAATAAAAAACATTAGAAACGATGTTATCCATCAGAGTAGCTTGTCAAACAACCTTGTATCTCACGCTTCAGTAAATACGAAATGTCCAATAACTACCTAGCTAGTTTACGCTCATTTCAAATACAAAAAAAAAATTATAAAGCGTTATAATAATGCGATAGCAAAAAGTAACGAACCATAAAAAAATGAAAATATGTTAATATGTATTGAATTACTTACCTGTTGTATTTGTACGAGTATGTCAGTGTACTTTTTAAGTTATTTAATGAAAAAAAAAATGGATCAATAAAAACTGTAACTATCTTAAAATAATGATTAAGTAACACTTGTTAAGTACACCAATAACATAAGACGATATAAAAATAAATAGTTAAAAAAAAGATAATTATGTACTTAGTCACACTCAGCTACTTCCCTGGACCAAACTATTATTATGATCACAAATCTTGGACCCGATCAACCGTGAGGCTCCGTATATACATCACCAAATTATAAGTAATACATACCATTGAAAAGCGTTGGAATTTCATCGCTTTAACCTTTATTTTCTATGTTATAAAGTTGAAAATTGATCGAGCTACTTTAAACGCAATGGCAAGATCAGTTTGTTTTCTTTTCTATACGCGCAATTATATCTTTGACAGCCGTGTATGCCGGTCTCCGTAGGTACAGGTGACAAAAAAAGTTTAACGAAAATATTTAACTTTTAATGTAAAATGACAATCAGTTTGTATTACTGTTAAAATATTTTCAATCTAAAAAAACTATTATTCATAAATGTCATGATTGATTAAAAAAAATATAAACATGTACACGCAAAAATAAATAGCATTGTCATTAACAAAGTAGAACGATAAAATCGTAACTAACTCATATTACAACATGACTGTGTGTCTGTACATACAAGCAATGTGATTATCGAAGCCTTATTCGTTGCGGCATGTGGGCTAGGGGCTAGATCATTGACACAACCTACACGGCGGCTACCTCTACACTCGTCACCTGCTTGCCACAAAAAAACCATCACCATTTTTTACAAGACAAATCTAGTTTATAAATAGACAAACCACACGTTTCTAATACATCAAACCAAACGTTCATTACTCGATATTAAAAAGACAACATTTTGGACTTAATTAAACCGAATCATACATTTAGAAAACCTATTATTTTTCAGCCCAATGAAAACGGAGGATCTCGAAATATTCCATGACATATAACGAAGGATACCAAGCGATTATTAAGACAGATATTTTTTTATAAGATAGTGCCAAAACTAGATACAATACAAAATTTATACAATTAGATAGAAATTTCAATATAAGTAACAAATACATCAAGTAAGATGATGGAAGGTAGGACAATCGATTACAGGCCGGACGGTGGCGGCTTAGATTACCACAACTCCCCGTTAATGGCGGAGATACCAATAGACAATTATTCTCATATACACAGAAGTATAGAACACCTTAGATCAATAGGAGTACCACCTCCAATAGACCATCATAGACACCTAGCAACAAACCTCACAGACCTAAGAAGGTACGATCATCCAGATGAAATGCCAGAAATTAAACCATCCGTATTACGACTTTCGGAATTCAAAAGTGGTCTACACGAGATCAGATCGCACAACGATCAAGAAAATGAAGTTCATAGACAGATGACTCCTCAAGACGATGGACCTAAAGGATACAGTGCACCGTCAACACCCTTGTCAGAAAACGGCGGACAGAGCATTCAGGAAGAGAAGGTTAGATTTTGTAACATTAATTAAACGTATTTAATCGTAATGCTCTATCCTTGAGCACTTCGGAAGTCTTCAACAAATTTTGACGTCATGCCTTCTATAATATTCGGCAACATTATATTGTTCGTTATTAAGATTCATTATAATATCACGATGCAGACATTGTGTTCCGCGTGTGAAACGATTAATCTTCAAGTGATTTACTTACATATACGTCTTTGCTTTTGTATTCTTAAATGACTATTATGCTTCGGCTTAGCTCTAAAACTACTGGATTACTATAAATACTTACAAAATAACTATCCGAAACGTTTTTGATTACGTAAATGTAATCAGACTAAGTATGTTTTATATTTTTTCCACAGCAATGAAATTTCTTGTAGTGTTAAATTAAGTAAATATTCCAAGTTCAAGAGTACCAACTTAAGTATTACTGTCAAATATAAGTAGCTGTTGATTTTGTCTAGTAGCGTGCTTATAGGAATGATTGTTTGTATAGTCGATGTTATCATTTCCTTGTTATTGAATTCGGTAGGAGAATCTTATATCGTACTAAGTTTTGTTGGGAATTTATCTTTTATCTCATGACCCTTAGCTTTATCAACGTTTGTGTTCAGTGACTTTCGATATTTGATAGTAATTAATTTGATTTCTTAAAGTTTAATAACAAAAGGCTATGCAAATCTGTTTGGACTAAACAATATAATCATTTTCAAAACATAAATTGGGCTTTTGGCTTGTCTTTGTTCTAGTCCATTATTTCTCGATGTTTAATTTTCTTATAATATATTTAGTTTTTCATAAATAAAGAGTTGTCTAATAGATTATTCATGAATTCAAGATTACAATTGACTAAAGTTAATTAGCAAACAAACAGTTAAACAATAGTTTTAAGTTTATTTAAAACGCCATTATTTGAATTCAATATTACATTTTCTATAACAACCAAAAATCTTACAGCAAATTTCCGAAGAAAAGATATACTTTCTACTTTTACATCTTAAAATTTTGGTTTTTTCCTCCCTCAGTGATGAGATGGCTCATGACTTAACTGACTTGTTTTATGTTCGCATTTCCCATAAAAATAACAGAGTTGTGAGAGTCAAATTCAATTGAGTTTTTACCATTTTCTTACTCGATAGCCCTACAGTATCTTATAAGAGTTTCCACGTCTCCAAAATCTTCCAATATACAAATATCAGAGTGAGAATATCGTTTCGTATAAGATTTATTTTATCTTCATCACAGACACCATGTTCAATTAGATTTATGTTGTTTGAAGAACAACTCCAACCTGTTCCATTGCTTTTATTTTTATTTTCGCAGCTGCTCAATTATCAAACATTGTCATTATCTCGAAAACACCATCAAATTATTTTTAATACATTCAGCATTTGGTTTTGCGAAATCCTCAGTTTTGTTAGACAGTTGATGAGTACGGATGTGCCTTGAACGCGAGCCAAGGTCAGGCATAGCCGGGTCGCTCAGAGGTTGTATAGGACGATACCTATTGTCTGTTCGTAGTAGTTGATTTTAATGCAATTACATAGATAACGAGCCGAGTGTGAAGTTAATGAATTTAGGATTTGGTGCTCTTGCGTTTTCCGGGACGATATCAATCTTTGATTTGTTTGGTTTATTTTTCTAGTTTAGTTTTATTTTTCATTTAGGTTTGTAGTCTAATGAGATTGTAGATCTTATTTTTTTTAAACATTTTGTGCGTCCAAAAATTTTACAAACATGAATAATTAAAAGTAAAAAAAATGAATGAAATTGCAACACTTACATAATTGAAGTTCCGCGCTGTAGATGTTAAACATTTTTCGATAATGCTTGCTCTATGACCCGGTAGATTTACAAAACGTTACAAGGTCACTGATAAGAGCATAGCAAGTAATATTTTTATATAATCTTAGTACAGGAGTTCCGCATTAACAATACTTGGCGTTTAAAATTAAATGGTTTTTTTAAGGCCTGTTATTGACACCTAGACTTTTTTAAATTAAATTAAAAGCTAGAACATTAATATTTTGTAATTAAATAGATTTCTAAATTTATAGAATATTTTTAACTTAACTACCACTCAAGTATTTAGACGAAAAAAAAGAAAATTAAAATTATTATTTTTTCTAGCCAATTGTAATTTTATGAATTATAGTAAAGCAATTTTAAAACAGCAGTGATTTTAGCAAAAAATCGTTATTTTTCAAATAAAATTCTGGTTTTGCAGTTCATCGTGCCATCAGTTTTTAAATAGGTATCTTAGTATAGATAAAATGTATTTTGCATCAAAACCCGTATGTGAGTTTATCGATCAAGTTTGTATAGTTCGTTATCTATTTGGATACAAAGATTCTTAGAGCCCGCATTCAAGGCTGAAATCAATGTCAATAATTTCTCGGTTTTTCTAATTCAATTTGACATACCGATATTTTATTATATCTAAAAATATTTTTTTTAGAAAATTTTAAAATAATAATTAATCTATACATCTGGTTTCTAGAACAATCTTGTTTTAAAAATAATGTAACATAAGCTATGATTCTTCTGCCAGTATTTTCACGATGGGAATTAGGTCGAGGAAATATAACTTTCAAAAAACAACGAATACCTTGTAACAAAAAATTGTCCTCGAAATTTCAAAATATGTCGTATTAGCATATTTTTTTATTCATGTTGTCTGTCATCCAGGGTTTTCGTTAGCAACGTCTGACCCTGACAATGTTTTTTTTTTAAAATTTGACTCTCAAAATCCAGAAAATCAACCTTCAAAATCGATTTACCACACAATTTGAATTCTTCCTGTTTAATGTATAAAAATTTCTATTCGATTACAAAATAACATGGTGCCTTGCCATTTATTGGCACTCATAAATGTTTTAAAAATGTATTTCTAATTTTTGTATTTTGTTTCAATAATATTTCGAAATTTCTTATTATTTATATTAATATTTTTGAAAGTTTTTTTTTGTTTTTATACCATTTTTTATATAATCGTATGCGTACTGCATGGCATAGTGCCTTGGTTTTGAAGAGTCTTTTATAAGTACATATTATATACCTACAACAGATGTTCATTTTTTTGTGCATAACACAAGCTTCCCGCATTGTCTAAGACGTAACGAAATATATTTTGCACATCGAATCGAATAATCTATTCTGCACGTCGTTCGTAACTTTAATCTATCGATTATAAAAACCCGATCTCGTTTCCCGCGCAAATCGCCCGCGCTCGGCGTCCGTCGAGTGCCGAATTCGCCTCAAGGCCGCATTCCAAATTTCAAATCCATCCATTGTCAATGTCGCCGGCCAGCGCACACGACGGATGTGTTTTCTTTGGCTGCACTAACCATATTGTATTTTGACAGGCTTTTTTAAAAAACTAAAAACTTATACATTCTCGTAAATTTTATAGTTTTTCATCCAAACGACGGTACAATATTATTATTAACCAAATAATAGTTGAACCAGGGTTTAAATGTCCTTAAAAGATCCACAAAATTTTACAGATAAACGTCATAAAAAATCTCAATAGGCCTTATTAGACGCATTTTACATGTTAGGGTGTCTCAACGTGACGATTTTTATGCAAATATTTGATGCACACCTACTAATTAATATTATTATGAGCAAAGGTCATTGACTTGCTTAATTAATTCTCTAGTGTCATTGTTATCGTAGTTTTTTTTTCTTAAAAACGGAGTCATTTGTGTGTATGATGATTCAATAAGTAAATAATATACACTATTATACACTACGAATCAAATTTACGATAGGTGATGATTATTTATACATTCAGCGCAATTTAACGGAATTTCATATAAAAAACCGGCCAAGTGCGAGTCGGACTCGCGCACCGAGGGTTCCGTACAAACTTCGTCCATCGTTCGTCCATCAAGGGAAATGCACAATTTTATTTATTTACCTTATTTGAGGTTGATGCCAACTAAGCTAGACCTCTAAATTGTATGAGCGCCGATACAACTCAGAGGTCTTGCTTAGGTATTAATTGGCGTAACTATGTATGTATGGGGACAACCTTTAATTTTCAACTATATTTATTTTTTAGAATTTTTCCTTTATTTGTGCTGTAAGACCTTGCTTTTTGCCAATTTTTTTTTTATATTTGAGTTGATTGGATGAAAGGTAAATTGCATTTTACGATTTATGACGTATTAAAAAAAACTACTAACTAGATCTCGTTCAAACCAATTTTCGGTAGAAGTTTGCATGGTAATGTACATCATATATTTTTTTTAGTTTTATCATTCTCTCATTTTAGAAGTTACAGGGGGGGACACATTTTACCACTTTGGAAGTGTCTCTCGCGCAAACTATTAAGTTTAGAAAAAAAATATATTAGAACTTCATCATTTTTGAAGACCTATCCACAGATACCCCACACTTATGGGTTTGTAGAAAAAAAAAATGAGTTTCAGTTCTAAGTATGGGGAACCCCCAAAATTTATTGTTTTATTACTATTTTTGTGTGAAAATCTTAATGCGGTTCACAGAATACATCTACTTACCGAGTTTCAACAGTATAGTTCTTATAGTTTCGGAAAAAAGTGGCTGTGACATACGGACGGACAGACAGACAGACAGACTGACATGACGAATCTATAAGGGTTCCGTTTTTTGCCATTTGGCTACGGAACCCTAAAAAGGAGTTTCCAAAAAAGATTTTTGTCATCTTAAATACTTATTGCATAGCATTTAGGATTATTTAAAAGCTATGTTTGTCAGGTTTTATAGACGGAGTTTTGATCTTAAATATGGCCAATTATCAATTTTTGCCAATTTTGGTGTTAAAATTCCTTCTTTATAACTTCAATAAATAATGAACGAATTATATATTATCCATAATTATATATAAAACATATAATTCCAGAAATTGCGCTTCAAGTTATTGAAGATTAAATACAAATACTTACCTATTCATAAATTTGTAAGTGCATAATTATGCAACTTAAAAGTATGTAGGTATATTCTCTATAATATATGCCAAATCCAAAAATAAAACATTATACATAAATACATGATAATATAGTAAAAATAATCTAATTTTATCTATCCTAAGCTTATCTTCATTATAAAGCAAATAGTTCTTTTTATGTTTAACAATGTTTAATTTTACAAAACAAAATTATTTTTAGCTTTAAAATTAAATACGCTTTTAAAAATTTCGACGACGTCTTTTGTAGTCAACCCGACGTGTCTTGATCCAAGATTCTTGGAACATCCACCAAAACTATTTACATTTATTTCCCTATTGGATTTGCACAAATAAACACCCTATTGCTTTGGTATAAAGGCGATAGTCACTTCACTAATTATTTTGATGAACGCATTCACAAATTTGGACGTGTGTAATTTTGATTGACAACAACCATTACGGTTGAGATGCTATTGCGTCATCGTATGTCTACGTAAAAATACCAACACTATCTCACTTATTAACACCCAATTTAAACTTTATTTTGTATACGTTAAAGTGTATATTACACTGGCTACTATAATGTGTTACAGCTGAATTAACGTTTACTATGTACGTATTTTGTTGATTGGGACAAAATTACTTAGCGTCATTATCAAGCTAATTTGAGCATTATGTTTTAATGGAAAAGTCCGTTTTTTGATATTTTCTAATTAGCATTAAATAGTTAATAGTTCAAATTTGTCCTCTAGAAGTTCTTAAAGTTCTCAATGTCAATAGTGTCTAGTAAATTCATCTGGGAGGTGCAAAAAGTAACAAATAATAAATTTATGTGTGAGAAAATTGCATGGATAGTTATGATAACTAATAGTTAAAATTTAAAAATATTATTTATAAATACCAGTGAATAGGGAATATGCATAAAATTTAAATTTGTCTCAAATATTATTTTCTAGATTCTTTATTGTCATTACATTATACTTAAAAGGTATTTTTTTTATTTAGTTATTATTTAAACCCAGAAAATATTACATAAAAAGTGAAAAATAAGGGAGGGAAATTCAAACTTACAAAACGCGTCACCATTGGTCGAAACGAAATGTGACGTTAATTGTCACGTCATTGAATTTATCGGCGTCGATATTCATACTGTGTTAAAGTAGTGTTTGTGAGAAAAAGTGTTTAAAACTGTATTCCTGTGTGATTACTTGTGGATATATATTTGTAGTCAATCGAGGACGATGACAGAAACTGGTTTTGTTAAAGCACAATCAGATAATCTGCCGAAAATAGATGCATTTATGATGTCAGCATATTTTGCATCAAATCTCGAGTCTTTGCCTTTTAACTACAGCCATTCTTTCAACTGGTGGTGGCATATTCCGTTTTTGACACAAAAATATATGAGGAACAACTCCTTTCTTTAACCGTAGATTACATTTTTCTCCTTTCTGTTTCATTATGTTATATTCAATATAATTAACTGTATCTTCCTTAAGGCTAGTCTCCCTAAAATCAGTGTTCTTGCGGAATTTGTCAGAAAAGAAATATTGTTTTTTAGTCATCAGAAAAACAAAAATTAAAATTAAAAATTAAATATAATTATCTTATCAATTTCTTATTTAAACTGCTTTAAAAAGTTATAAATTTCTGAATTTGACCCTTGCAACATATATTTTTTTCTATTACAAAGTAATGGTTTAGAGAAATCACACTTTAACCACTCTGAAAGCAACTACTTATCTGTCGAATAAAAAATATATGCATTCAAAAAAACATTTGAAATAAATTTACCGAAACTAAATATATAACACAACGAACGCTGTCAATTCCCGGCGGAATTGAATGGAATTTTGATGCGTTTTATGTTTTATTTGTTTATTTGAGACGAATTGAGACGATTTTGAAAAAAAGTAACTAGATAAGATTATTGTAAAGGACTTGCCGACAAATGTAATCTGAATACATTTCTTGTTTTATTATATTTTTTTCGTGGCGAGTGCATGAATGAGACCCTCTACGCGTGGAACGTAAATAGAGGTAAGCTTAAAGCCTCACAAAGCTAATAAAAGAGGCGTCAAATTAAAAAATAAAATATGTATTAGAAACTTCAAATCATACACTTTAAAATAACGTAAAATATATTTCATTTATTGCTTTTCTGATGACTAAAAAAAAATATTTCTTTTCTGATAAATTCCGCAAGAACACTGATTTTAGGGAGACTGGAGCCTTAACCTGAAATAAATTATCAATCATTAAAATTTCGTAAAACCGCAATACGGATAAATAAGCAAGATCTTTAGATACATTTTTAAATAACTTTTGTAAACAAGGCTAGGTTAGTTTTAGACCAAACCTCCTATTTTCACACTAAGCTGTACATAAATATATGCTATACTTACGTTAAAATGATCTTCACAACAAAATAGAACCGATAATGGAGATACAATATCCCTTCTCATCATCTTACACCATTTTTTTTCGTAATTTCGCATCGCATGGAATACGAAAAAACACTTTATCGGGTGTACTAATAATAGTGTTTTTGCACTTCGGTACCATACAATACTTGTAAGATGGTTTTTTAACTACTTCCATGATTTGTATAGCAATTAAAACTGAAAATACGTATGAAGTAACTGAAACACTATAGTAAACAAACGTGGGATATAACAAATGACGTCATCAAAAGCGCGCGCTAAATGATGGCGTTTGAACGGCTCAAATTTATTCAAGGTTTTAAACTTCACTTTGAAAAATAATTTGGCTCTTTTCAAGCCTATTTATATTTTTTTCCATGTTATAAAAATGTAAATGATAAATTTAAGAAATAAAAAAAAATCATGCATATTCCCTATTGTCTATATAAAATATATGTCGTAAAATCATTTTTTTGTATACTTAATCGAAAACTTTATAATATTGGTTAGTTAAAAATCTTAAAATAGTTTAGTACGCCTCTGAATTACATTCATACAAAAAACCTAATCAAAGACATAACATTCCTCGCAAAACAAGTTTAAACTATTTTACTATCGTAGTAAAGCTTTGACGTCAAACTAAACCAAATCTGAACCTTACCCAATCGAATACATGCCTTTATTAACCTAACCTAACATGTTTTAGAAATTAATTTTCAAAAAACCAGAATTACAACAAACTTATAAAAAAGAGCACAAGATGTAAAATTATTTTAATTTAAATTATTATTAGCATTAAAAAATATGTATTGTATTTTTATTTATTTATTTTTTAATTTAATTAGATGCCGGTTACAGACCTATTAATTATTCGAAGCCATAAAAAAACTTGAAAGTTCGGCTATAATAAAATTATTTTGTACCTAACATGTGTCTGGAAAATACGAATAGATCTGGTTTTTTTTGTAGCTTTTGTCTATCTAATCTATTTATTTTAATACAATACTTCCGCCCCGCAGTTTCACCCGCGGACCTCTATTTTACCCCCTTAGGGGTTGAATTTCCAAAAATCCTTCCGTAGTGGATGTCTACACTTTATAAAAAAAAAACTACTAACTGTGAAAAATTTCAAGTATCCAGGTCCAGCGGTTTGTACTGTGCGTTAATATATTATCAACAGTAATAAGTCTGTCTGTATACTTACTTTTAAAGTATCAAGAAAGATTTATTACACTATAATTGACTGGCCAGTTGGCATGGCGGTTAGATACCTTAACTTCCACGCCACAGGTCGTGGGATCGATACCCATCTAGATCAAACATTCGTGCATTCATGTATTTTTGTTCTGACTGTAATTTAGGCATGCTGTATTTGTAAGTAGTATCTATATCAGTGTTATCCTGGTTTCCATAATATTATGTGTGAAGAATGTCCCAGTGTCCAAATTTGTTTGTATTAGTGAGTGCTTTCAGCTCCGAAAGTTTAGCTAAACAATCAAAAATCTCCTTGCATTTATGTTCCCGAGGGATCTTATGTTTTCCCGGGATAAAAAGTATAATCCAGGGTGTCAGCTACCTCCACACCAAATTTCATCAAAATTGGTCCAGCCGTTTGAGCGTGAAGAATTAACAAACATACAAACACAATCACAAACTTTCGTCTTTATAATTAATTAATTTATATTCTCACCTAAAATATTCTGTATCGTTCTCGAAAACGGCTCTGACCATTTCGATGAATGTTTCAATATCGAGGTTTACGGTGGCGAAAAATCGATCTAGCTATGTCTCATATCTGGGAAAATTCGTTTTCTCTATTTTCACCCGGGCAGATCGGTCGCCCAGGCACTACATATAATATATTGTAATATACAAAAATATATAAAATTACAAACAAAATTACACTAATCTATGGTCCGTCACGCGATTCGTCTATCTTTATCTCTCGTATAATATAATTTGACGGCATGCCCAGAGGCTTTATACAGCATTCTTTGTTACATTTGTGGTTACCATATATATAAGCTAATTTTGGACAAATTCTACACTTATCCAAAAAAACACACACTTAGCTAAGCCGGAGAAGCTTAGTTGAAGTTTTCTTGTTGTTAACAGCATCGTGTTTAAATTTGAATAAGTTATTTAGTAGGTATTTTGTCTTTTAAATCATTTGTTTATATATACTAGCTTTCGCCCCGCGGTTTCACCCGCGTTCCCGATATAAGGTAGCCTAAGTTAATCTCTACAACATCAGCTATATACCAGTGAATGTTTCGGAGATTAACCGGAATAAACAGACAGACAGACAACATCTATCACATGCATTTCGTAAAAAGCTGTAGATAAGATATACATAGATATATATTTTTTTCAAAAATATTTTTTGTTCATAATATCCCAAAAAAAAAAAACTCTATCATGGTCACCCTACAAAGACATGTTCTTGAGAATCGTTAAGTCACTTATAATAAGCACATGCCCAATAATACTTCCTTGAAAACCTTCGTAGAACTAAACCAATCAATTGAAAACCAACTGTAACAACATCGGAATAAAATATACAATCGCAATTATTTAACTACCTGCAAATAAGCTTTTCAATTTTAAAATCACTTCTATGACTTTATATTTAAAGGTATTTTATTTTATATTAATAATAGCAGTAGTTATTCAGGTTTTGTTTAATATAATATCGTTTCTTTGAATTAACAAGTTCAAAGTCCTTTTTGACCAAACGTTGCAGCTATGATTAAAAAAAACCACTTCCCGTATAATTTATGGTCTCTCACTTAAATTTTTTCAACATAATTACCATACTAGCTTCCGCCACGTGATTTTACCGCTATTCCTAGATATAAAGTATACAAAATAGTAATCTAGAATATATTCTATCTGTGTGCTAAATTTGATCGCAATCCGTTCAGTCGTTACGGAGTTGAGAGGTAAAAAACACAATTTTTTGTATTTATTTAGTAAGATAACCGATCGCGATGAAATTTGGTACGCAGATAGCCTTTGGTATGGAGACCGTGGGGTACATCTATTATGCCGTCCCCGGCCCAATCTCATCACCATCACACAGTCATTTCATCAATTGAAAATACATAAATTCATTAATAATTCAATTTAAACACCTGTCAAATACTTCCTACAGTTCGTGTAATATATCAAAAGATATTTTCTCATTACCAACCGGTTTAGTATATACATATCAAGTCTCTGTACCAACCATACCAAATACTTGGCTAAGTTCAACCGAAATGTCATGTGTTGTGGTTGGACCCTACTAAATGGAAATTATATTAAGGCATACCTACATGGTGTACCTTTTTTATCCTAGGTACATTTCTCACATACGGCCATCTGATCCCAAACTAAATAGAACTTGCAATGGGATCAGATTGTCTAGAACTTTATTCTAATAGGTATGAAATACAATCTATAATATATACCTAGCTGTTCCCCACGGTTTCACTCGGGTTCTCGGTATAAAGAAAGGAAATAATCGAAATAAAAACTATCCATCTTAAATCTTGAAATAAATCACACATTTTGAAAAAAAATACGTTAAGATCGGATAAGTAGTTTCATAATTCATTGCGGACCAACATCGTGCCATTCTTGTATCAAGTCTTCAGGAATATAAGCTGTTAGACAAAATAAAAAAGCTCTTACATACTCAAAGAAAGGAAATGGATTTAAAATATCATTTAAATTTAGACAACTACTTCTAAATTTAAATGATATAAAATCTAAATCTGGTTTTAAAACTAAACTGCCGTATTTATAATTAAAATATTGCAATAAAATGCTCTTGTGTATTTTTTTTAATGTGCTTTATGTTAGCACTTTTAACTGCCAATAACTATTTATTGAGAACACTGAATGAATTTTGATAAGGTTTTTTTTATTGAGTAAAATTTACTTAAATAACTAATTTGCGGCATTATTTGAATGTCCAAATTTTTCCCCGAGGCTTAAGACACTATAGTATGGCGCAATATATATTTTTTGATCCACTGTTGATACCCCAGGTGTTGGAAGCGTCAAAGTATATTTAATCCCAGGATATAATCTACCTATGTGCCATGTGTTATTCAAATCTGTTCAGCCGTCAACTGTCCCCCCGGCTTTTCCGCGTTCCCGAGAAAAAAGTAGCCTATGTCCCTCTCCATACCATAGGCTATCGACATACCAAATTTCATCGCGATCGGGTCAGCGATGGAGTAGGTGTGAAAAGATAACGATAAGAGTAACTTTTGCGTTTATAAAAATTCTTTTTAAAATGTAACATGTTTTTAAAAATGTATTTAAATTTAAAAACTACACACTACAGTCAAAACAAATAATTAAGATAGTCGAGTCACGTATCATTCATCGATTCGAACGCTCACACACAGTCGTTTAATTACGTGAAAGTGGGAAATAGGTGGTCACTATACGGACACAGTATAAGACAAGGTATAAACAGTAGACTAACTTTACGAATACCAAAATTTATTCTGTTACTTTTTCAAGACTATTATAATCACAGTTTTAATGGGAGATAATGATTAGAGAAGTGTTCTCGTGGTTTATAAAAACTTTTGCACCTTTATACTCAGTCTCCCAGACTATCCAAATCTATCTCAATGATAATCTTTACCCCGAAAGCATGTAAAAAGTTCAATCAAATTCCAAAAGCCAAGGGCATGAACCTCGCACCTAAAGGCTCTAACAATGAAATTGACAAATGATAAAATAGGGCCCCTGAGCCACTGTCTGTCTTCCTTCTATACTAGCGGCCCCACGGTAACAGGCGCAAGCGCAGGCCGCAGACGCATGCGATGACGTCACCGCACCGCGTCGTATTTAGCGTGACCTTGGCGCGGTCCAATGCCAAGCAGAAATTAGGCAGGCCGCGCACTGTCAGGTGGCGGTGAACGACGCGGACGCATCCGACTACGTCAATAAGAAAAAATGTTTTTTTAGCATTATCGTAATTGGGTTATGTTCGCATTGTCTTAATTCCGAAATTATTGTGAGTTTGGGCCAACATTGTGCCGATTGTCTATGTTCTCAGTGAATTTAAAGGCATTTTAGTTTTAAAGTACTTCATCGAGCTCGAACTTAATGTTCTTGACTATGTTAAGATTTAAGTTTGACTCTAATATCTACTTTTTGTATTTTGCTTAGTTTAACTGAATGAGACCAATGATATAGATTCTACCTACGTTTAGCATTATCATCTTTGGCGTTACATTATAAATATTTATTAATTAATTTAAAAAAGTTTTAAGCTATAGCTTTTATCGCGGGCTTCGGGGTTTGAGACCGATACAAGAAATTTTGATTAAAAAAAAAACCGTAACGAAAAAACCTAACGTGTATGTATGTGTGTGTATGCTGTTTGTGAGAAGGTATATAGGTATCTATTAATATCAAAGAAAAAAAAAACTGCTTAAATAAAAAATAAATAAATTATTATAATTGCATAAGTTGATAAAAAAATGCTATGCAATAGCTTTACCGCGGCAGTCCCCGAGTGCCACACGTATTTTTATTTTATTTTTACTGGGCGCATACTTCCATAGCTTTTCAAAACCATGGTTTGTCAGCTGATTTAAATTTTACTTTGAAATCGCGTTTTTTTTTTTTTATTTAATATTTTAATTAGTTTCCAACTTAATTTTTATAACGATGATGGGAGCAATATCTAAAATTATCTACCTAAGTAGGTATATTAAATTATTTTATATAATATAGTTTAAAAGCCTCTTATGAAGATTGGACCTCATGCTTTTCCAACCCTTGAACGATGACTAGCTATTTGTAATACCCACTTTAAAGCGTGCACTTGCTAGTTTTGGGTTCAAATTATTAATTGTTTATGAAGGGGTAGTTAAATTGAAATGTTAAAATTGAATTTATGTACGTAATATTTTTTTTTCAATTATTAAGTATTTTTGTATAATAATATGTTTCGTGTACGTAAAACAGAGATAGATGCTTAAAATCATTAAGAAAAATGGATTCTAAAAACAAAATTATTCTAAAGTTAAAAAAAAACAGTACTTAGTACAAACTTTTTGGAAAAAATCTCAAAAATAAAATGTTGGCAGCTTACAATATTAAGTATTTAATAAAAATGAAAATTTAAATATTGTAGGTATTTATGAATAATTATTGTATTCGTATCAAAATCTCTTGTAATTTTTCTCATTTTAAAATTTCGTTTTTCAAATTGGAATATTCTAGACATTAATATTACTAAAGAAAGGGTTAAGTATAAGGTATTGGCCATAATAAATTAGGCATAGATAAGATACATCTTAGGTGTACTAATCTAAGGGTAGGCCTTATCTATGCTAATTAGGGGTGGTTGAGGGTTAATAATTTATCCGTTTGTGTGACCGGACCTTTAGTTTTGGGGGAAATTGGTGAGCTAGTAATATTGGAGCGAGTAATTTTCAAAAGATCCTACATCCTCTTTGCCATAGTTAGATGTCAAATTTATTCTTGTCTTCTTTTTCTGATATACCTAATTTAAATCTGCCTCAAGGGAAGGGTAAAGGGAGGTTTTTTTATTTATATCTAAATAGATTTTAATTTAATTTAATATTTTTTTGTTGTTTTAAATTAATTAAATTCCTACTATAGCACTAAAAACAAATCTAATTTGATACCGATAAAAAAAAAAAAAGTCATGTTGGAAAATATTTTTATACAGTGTTAATTTTATCGATTACTACGTAGCTTTTACCCGCGGCTTCGCTCCCATGCCTAAGTCCCCCCGGCTCATAAATACTCTTTGAAAAAAATCATACTGTCCCGTTGCTTAGTTGCCACGTGAAAGAAGAACATACTAACAAATACACTTTCACATTATAAACTCTAGTTCATTGACTTTATTTTATATTCAAATACTTCTCTATCTGAATTTCGTAGGTAATGTACCATCGACAAACTTCAAGCATGATCAATTTTTTAACCTTTTCGTTTGCAAGCAGTCGTCATAGCTGGCCCCGCCCACTGTCAAGACAAAAGCCGCTATTGTGTAATTTCATTTGTTTTGACTAGTTTTATGATAAGCGTATTGTCCACTTGTATTGTCGACAACCAGGTAGTCGCTGGTCGCTGCACACAAAAAGTAGCCTTATGGTGGTCATGCTTGAACTTTGTCGATTGTACATGCAAAGCTCAGAAAAGTACGACTGGAACGCACGGATAGGTGCATGTCACCAAATATTCTTGGTTGGTATCCAGTCAGGTGGGAACTATAAAGAATCCTACCACCATGCTATGGTTTCCTCACGTTTCTCCTTTAGCAAAAGTTCAAACGTAGGATTCTGGTTGAGTTGTTTTTTTTTTTCATTTAAATAGGCCTTCACGGACACTTATGAATTCTGTTTGGTTCGGAAAGTTGCTTTTGCTGAGAAGTTCACCAATCCACCACTGATTATGAACAAATAACCGAGTACCCAGGTGTCCACACCTACCATGTGTCCCCAAGATGGTGACCCAAGTGTGAAATCATTGCTTACCCTCACATACTAATTGTTCATCCTGCATAACTTCCAGGGTGGTCTGAACATTGAGTTACTGACCATATGACCTACATTTTTCACCTGTTAGAAGCCTTAAAAAGACGTTTCCCTTAACCAATTTTCAAAAGAGAAGCGTACTTGTTTCGATGTTGTATTTTCGAATAGGTACAAAAAAAATATTTTAGTAAAAAAAAAAATATTTTTCAATTAAGACCTATGAAACCTTACTTAAATGCTTATGACTCGGCATTTTTTAATATCTTCAGCTGATTTTGTATAACCTGCTTTCACAACTAAAAGTCTAGAAGGGCATTGACCTTCAAGTGCAGCTGATGTCAATCTTTTTAAATCATTGACCCCTAATCACATTTCATGACGTCAGACCATCGCTTCTTTATCAAATCAAAGTATATGGCAATATCATATTGCTTAGGTTATTATGATTGCATTATGACGTCATCAATATTCTATAGTTTCTGGTCACGCCATAACAACTAAATTGCGTGCGGATCGATCCATTCAACCCTCTGAAATTAAGGTTGTACAAGCAATTAATGACTCTATTTTAATGAAATAACACTCATAACTCTACGGCTTAGATTTATAGTCTAGGGGCCAGCGTGATTTGGAAATACGCTGTTTGTGATTCCCCGTATTCCTAATTCGAATTTATATTTTTTTATTTATATTATTATAGCCAAATGATATTTAATTATACTTACTTTGTAGTTTATAGAAAATCTAGTAACACAATAATAAGGGTAGCAAAACATATCTTCTACGTACATAAATAACCTATTGTTTTTTAAAGTACAATTTCCTCAATTGATTAATCAGTATTACAACTTCCTACCAACCTAATTTACATGGTGTAAGGTACATATTTCCTTGAATCATCAAGCCCACATGTCGTGAAGCGAACATGTGTTCGGTGCCTTTGTTTTCACGCTAAGGACTAGTTATGTATAAGTAGCCATGCTTTATTAAAATAGCAAATAGAGTCGCGGAATAAATACAAAAATAGAATAGAAGTTAAATTTAGAACAATAATTTGTTTTCAAATTATTTGAATTTAAAATTGGAAATAGATTTTAGGCCAGCATTACATAATACATTATCCATTGGTATTAGTTGCCATGTTTTTAATTTATTTATATTTTTTATTTTAAGTTTACGTAACAAATTATTTTAGAACATACTACAAAGCATAATATTAAGTACAATATCAAATCTACCCCCTAATAGTCAGACACACAAATAAACTTCAAAATTAAAATAAACTCCAATACTTTTAAATTTAAACAGGATGCGCGGATTTGGTATTTGTACAGGATATACTATTTAAGAGGGATGTTGCGACCTGTCACACGACCCCGCAGGTGACGTCACATATGCTCCAATCACCCTGCCATTGCAAAATCACTCTCATTCCCCAGACATAAAAACTTCGACGATGACGTAGTAATGACAATGCTTTTGTAAAATCAATCTTAACTACTTCGATTTATAGTTGAATATTGGATAAGCAGTAAAAATCTCAAGTCAGGAGATTTAGTTTCGCTGTCATCCCGTGGGAACGCAAGTTTACGTGTAAAAGGAAATTTCTTTTTTTTGTTGCATAGTATTGTATTGATTTCCGTTAAATATTGTCCAATTCATTGTGTTCAGTGATATATCGGTATTTTAGGGATGAATACTAAGATTTTGTATTGATTTTAGCTTTGCATTAATTTTGAATGTATTCCCTTTTTCATTTATATTTGTTGAATAAATTATAATTTTACACAATGTTCCCATAGATTTTGTATTGTTTGTATACGATCGCTCTCAGACTATTTTAATTTGAATATAAAGATAACCAAACCAATTTCATGAAGTAGATTTGTTAGTTCTATTGCATTTTTACAAATAATTTTGTTATTCATGTAAAATTATTTAAAAGGGTAAATACGATTAGATAAAAAATAATTAGGTACGTTAAATTTCTATATTTATTAATAAAATCAACTCATAGCTTTATAAAAATAAAAAGAATAACTATATCAATAAAAACAATATATTTTTTTACATGTTTACCCAGCAGTTAAAGAAAAAAGCCTTAATAATGTTAAAACTTTTTATAAAAATCAACGGTGCTTAATAAAAAAAAATATATCGGGCACTAGGTCGCGTCTATTCAGCCCCATTGATACATATCAGTCGATTCCTCTCCCCTCGTGTGCCGTAAACAAGGGGATGGCCATTGTCCAGACCCGGGGGTTGATCAAATCGCCAGGGGATTGAGGGATGACCGTTACAGATACTGTATTAGGTAAGCGTTTGTAATCGTAATATAAAACGTTTATTTATGATATTTATGTAACTAGTTATACATTTTTTTATTTCAATTTTTAGCATGTAGCAGGTATAAGAGTGAGAGCATACTTATTTCATATTTAATACTTATTAAAGTCATACTTATCCATACTAATCCCTATTATAAATACAAAAGTAATTCTGTCTGTCTGTCTGCCTTTTCACGCCTAAACCGCTTAATCGATCGCTATAAATTTTGGTACGCAGATAGCCTATGATATTGAAAGGGACATAGGCTACTTTTTTTCTCGAGAACGTGGATGAAACCGCGGGGGACAGCTAGTAATGTAAATATTCATAACATTTTCACCACTTTTTAAGTAGATAGAGATTTGCGATGACTTATTTATTACTGTCTGAAATTTTGGATAAATATTGATTCGTCCAATGACACGCTCAGCGCCATCTTGTGGGAAATTCTATACACTATAATCTTAAACGTCAAAAAAAATAATGTACATAAACAATTTGTATTGTTTATGATGATGTGATGATAAAAGGCACCCAGGGATCTTATGCAGCAAAATGTCAGCTGTCAACATATTTTTAGCAAAACGTTATTATTAAAAGTGAATAAAGGTCAAAGTCGTTTAATAAAGATGTATTTAAAGAGAAAATTGCGATCACCTGCTACGTTACATCATGTTTTACACCATTCATACCATTATGTTGGCATAGACATGTGAAACAATAGACCTTACATTAAAGATAGAAAATGTTTGTAAAAAAAAACTGTCAAAATTCCAAAATTTTTTTTCAGCTGTAGTAAATAAATAACAAGCCCTATAAAATCATAGAGAAAACATTTTATTTATTTATTATTATTTCATTTTCGAATAGTTGTGAATAAACCTCGAATAATCACCAACGAACGTAATAAATAAGTAAAAAAAAAATGTTTTTTTTTGTGGAATATGGTTTTTTTTTTAAAAAAAAAACCATATTCCACACTTAATAAATTTCTCAAAAATTTACAACTATAAAAATAGTCTCCATTTTAACCACTCACAATAACCAACCTTTTTACATACTCTAAAAGAGAGGAACTTCAGAATTATAAGGTCAATAATTTTATAAATTAATGAGTTCATTAATATTTGAATAAATCATTAAAATAAAATTAAAAGGCTATATTTTTGTCAAAATATCTATTATCACAAAGCCATATACGAACCATTTCTATCTCTATAACCACCACACGAACCACCTACATCCACTGTCAATAATTATTTAGTACGCCAAAACTGGTATTACTTGCGGGTCTCACGAAAGAGACAGCCGAGCTCCTGTCCTATGAGTGAAAGAAACAGAACTCAACTTCCTGCAAGTGAACACGTACACCGTTTTTTGCTGGTTTTATTGGAATATATTGTGTATGGAATAACTATTGCTTTGTCTGCGACTATTTTGATTATGTTATAGCCTACTAATAGATCATAGTGGAGCTTCTTTAAGTGTCTATTTTTCCAGTTAACCGATACCTCAATGCTCAATCCACGCTGCGCTTGCGCATTGACGGACTAACTGACCAGCCAGTGATGAGTCTGTACCCAAGAAATTCTGCACCCTTTATCATCGTATGGTTTATTAAATAAAATATTCAGATATACAGAACATGTGCGAGTAGCTATAGGTACATCGCAGCTACAAATATGCTATAGATGTATATAGGTATCTATAGTTGGTAAATCAATACCATTATCTTAAAACCACTATAAAAATGAGTGATTCATACTCCGTAGCGATTTTCTGCAAACGATTTTCTGTCTCATTCCAAATGAAACTGTAATTATGGGAATTTAGGACTCAATTTCCAATAGCTTCCGCTAATAACTCATCCATTTCCATTATGTACGGAGAAAATTAAACCGTAATAGCTTACGAATACAATGTAAATTTTACTAAAGCTGACAAATTGATCTCGCATGTATTTTAAGGTAAAACCGAGTTTAGTTATCAGCAATAAAGCTCAAATTAGTTTGCGTGTATTTTCGTACATAATGCGATAAGATATTGACAGCAGCAAATGCTCCCGCGCATCTTACAGCAGCAGCGGGCGGAAATCTTAATGGAGCCTCGAACCCTTACTAACGATGGGATCCACAGATCCTATAAAACATAGAGCTAGTCATAACCTAGAGTTGAAATTATATATGTATGTATTTTTGATTGAAACTATCTCAGTCAAAAGTACCATGAAAGAGTTCTGACTGTGTCATCTATATTAATATTATAAAGCTGAAGAACTTGTTTGTTTGTTTGAACGCGCTAATTTTCAGGAACTACTGGTTCGATTTGAAAAATTATTTCAGTGTTAGATAGCCCATTTATTGAGGTAGGCTATAGGCTTTTTATCTTGGGAAAACACACGATCAATCGGAAACGCGGGTGAAACCGCGGGGCCGAAGCTAGTAAATAATACAACAATGGCTAAAACCAATTTTCAAATTCATGAAAATTTCAATGAATTGCCAGCAACTAATTCTTAACAATGAGAATATAATTTCTAATTAAGCATTAAAATTATCAGTTGACGGTCAATGATTAAACAATAGAATTCGAACCTACCTATGCCCACTTCCTTTTATGTTAAGCTAATTCAATTCGAGAATGTTTAATTAAAATAAACTACGAAGACTGCTAATCAACAATTTAGTACCTAGAATTAAAAAAAAATGCCTTGTGCTGTCTATAAAATTTATTAGTCTATGTCGTCATTATGGAGCCATATTTGCTCAGGCTGCATCGGCGCATGCGGTTGATCGAATAGCCTCCATCATGTATAAGTTAAACTTCACACGATAAATGTAAAGTATAGATTCTACAGGTAGCGTTGCTTATTTTAATACAGGAACTAGTATAGTTTTTCTTTAAATTTATTTCATCATCATCATCATCTCAGCCGCAAGACATCCACAGCTGGGCATAGACCTTCCCTAAGGATCTCCAATAGGACCGGTCTTGGGCGGTCTGCATCCAGCGTTTTCCGACTTTATCAAAATCAAATAAAGAACGAAAGTTTATTTTTAAATTTTAATGACATAAAGAATGAATATAAAATAGAAATGTCAAAACTGTAACTATTCTACCTACATTCAGCAAAAAACACTTTGTATTTTGCCGATCACAACATCATCTTTTATGCTGCCGAAGAACTATTACTTATTCAGTGACTTCACTCACAATAGATGAATTCTATTAATATCTTATCGCGAAGACGCCGACAGAAATATCTATTTTGTTCTTTTTCAAAATAAAAACACAATGGTTGAAAAAACGTGACATTTATTTTAGGGTCCGACAAGCGACCGAGCCATTTCATCGGTACGTTTCAAAAATCAAATTTCTACGCCCAAATCCACACCAACCGTTCAATGCCAATATTAAACGGTTTTTTTTTAATCGGCACCACGATTTCGAACTTTTTCACTCGCTTGGGTGACAAAAGACGGTAAAAAACTACACTACCACGAGTCGATATTCATTTTATTTAAATCTTATTCTAATGCTGTAGAGATCATTTTCGATTGTTTCAAAGCTTGGGGTCACAAAGTGGGTCTTGGTCGCTTGCTTCTTTACGCCAAAGCTGTGAAAAACTGTTGCTTAGAAAATGAGTTGAACGTTTTTCATTAGGCACGCGCCCGCCGCCCGCCGCGTTCGAAATTTGAATATTCAGTAGGTATATTGAGTGTGGTTTTTTATCTCTTACAAAAATCTTAAAAGTGTCACACTCGTAATAAAGTCTTAAAGTTATTAAATTTCATTCGTATGTAACTTTTATTAAACATTAGCGGACTTCCTTATACTGATTAAATGGTCAGGTAATTAATGTCACATTGTTTGGCAATGACGGTAAAGCGGTCGATAAATATGTGACAACTCAAACAGTGTTTTAGTTAAGTAGCAATTTTTATGTAAAGGTTTAGATAGCCCTACGTTTTATTTTCTATATATACCGTAGGTGAAGACGCGGTCGGTGGTGATAAGCACACAAAGCGAATGAAATTGAGTCTTGAGGTAAAGTTAAGCTTAAGTTTAAGCAATGTTTCCAAATTACAAAAACATTAATAATTCAACACATCATTATGGCTACGAAACTGAATTGTGAATGTAGGAATTTAATATACAAGCTAGGAAAAATAGGCATATATTAAAGTATTTTGGGTACTGCATAATACCCAGAAATACGATAGCAATCTTGTATAATTTGATTGAAATATATTTAAATGTATGTCCCACTCGCATTGAATTTAGTTGAACCATACGTTAAATAAATACTTTATTATAATTTGCAAAATATACCTACATTGAATAGTATTTGAAAGAAGATTACAGACAAAACTGAGGTGCTTTAACTCTTCGTTTAGCTATTCTTTGCCACCTTCCATTTTAACCTGTCATTATCGTCAAAGATTTGAAATAAGAATGCCAAGTGACGTTTCGACACTCGTCCCGAATAAATACGTAAATGAATATTTTACTATATTTTTTTATATTATCGATATTTCTATCGAGTCGGGGTATCGATTCGGTAGGGTTTAGTAACATTGCCGCTCGATTTCTCGCTATTTACCTAGATTACTTGTTTTTTTATCTACGGTTGCGCCAATCTGTAACGCATGGCCGCTGGTGACATTGGCGCCGAATCAAGTTTTTTGCCGCCAAAATCACGAGTTAAGGTCGACGTGAAAACCTCTAAGAATATCTTACAGATTTATGATAATAATACTATGATATATTATGTTGTTTAGGTAACCCTTAAACAAGTCCAAGAAAATAATTTTATGCATCTTAAATAGCACAAAGATTTTTTTCGTATAATAATATTAACTGTATGTATGAATGAAAATTAAAAATAGTATAAAATTACATTAAATTATTGAACTTTACAGGCAAAAATTTTGTTTTAACTTACTTCTGGATAACAAAAGACCACCAAAACCTCTTAACGGAACCCTAAATATCAATACAATATACTGTTATAAAAGAAATTGATGTCGTGATATAAGATTACAAATTTTTGGTCATATTACAAAAACTATGCAACAAAATATAAAGGATGGAAGCATTGGTATAATAAAATTAAATTTAACAAAAACCTTTCAAGTTTTCAAGTTAACGGATAATCTAATATTCCATTAATCCTAAAAATGTAAAAAGTTAAACGAAGAAAAAATTTAAGATTGCTAACGGAAGGCAGTTAAAAAAATGATACAGGAACAAAAAATAAACGATGTTACTACGCAAAAATTTACATTTATTAGGTATTAATTTCATTCATAATATTTTAGTTTGAATAAAGAATATGTAAAAGAAAGGCCGATGAAAAAAAAAAAAATAATCATTGTAATCATTATAATACGAGATTTGTTTATAAAAAATTACAATATGACATTATTTATCACTTAAAATAATGATATCCAAAGTAATATTATAAAGTCATTGAAATTGATAATTAAATTAACCAAAAAAAAAAACAAAAACAATCTGCTGGGATGGAAGATACCGATGAATTATAATTTAAATTATGAATCACTAATCAATTCAATTAACAGACCTAATCAATGGTCCATTCAATTTGAACAAATCAAAGTAATCTTTTTAAATGAGGATTATTTAAATTTAATTTAAACATTAAACTGCAATTTAAATCCATTAACCGACAAATAATCGATTCGGAAGCCAGTAATTGAATCGTTTGTGTGAATCTTTTCCTCGTTTTGAATCATTTATTACTTCCTTGTTAATTTAATTATGTTTTTTTTTTATTATTTGTAAAGAACATCCTTTATTTACTTGTAAAATTACTTATATTGTACCAGTAGTGATGCTACTCAGATGATTATCAAAAGCTTTGTTATTGATACTAGAGTGGGAATCGAATTTTTCCAAAGTTTTATTTTTATTTTCGTTTTAATCAATTAAACCCGTTATTATGGTTTGTCGATAATACTAGGTGATGGGCTTCACTAGCTTTTTATATTTATTTTATCAATTTATAAAATGCAACAGTACCTACATATAATTACAATTTATTCTATATTTATATTAAAATTAACAAAAAATATTATCATACTACATTACTATCAAATTAAATAGGGTAATATACACCTTGTCATTTAAAATGTCAACTTTATTGGCACGCATACTAGAGACAACACTTTCGATTAACGATTAAAAAAAAAAGATATATTTTTTTTGTCTATTGAATGAAAAATTTAAACTAAATTGCTTAAACGATTACGTAAGTAACTATGCTGCAGCATAATGTAATACACGAGTATTTTTTATAAATCTACTTCAAATCAGTCTTTGCTCATTTAAATTGAATCAACTTGTCATAATTTGTCCAATTTGTAAAGTAAGGTGGACACTGGACACGTAACTTTAACTAAAAGTCTTTGGCTTTTAAAAAATAATCTTTACGTCACTCAAACGTCATGTTCAAACTTACGGATTTGCAGTTACGACCTTATATGACACGTGTGTAAAATGGATATTACTTTAATATTTTATTTATTTTTATTATGTATAAGTTGTATTGAAAAATTAAAATGCAAAAGTTTAATTAAATGGTTCATTCACTCACATTCAGATCAAAAAATACAGATCTGTAAAAGTTGTAGGACGTAATCCGTAGGCGTGTTACAGCATGTACACATCATTAACATATTTTTTTTTCAATAACGTACACCGCTAGACATATTGATGTACTGATGTGTGGGGATACACTTTTCATCAAAAATCAAAAGATTTCATTATAATTCTGCAAGCTATACGTCATCCATCACAGATTCAAAAATCTCTTAAATGAATGAATACAGAACAAACAAAAGCTCGTAAGTAATCAAACCATTTTTCACATTTTACGGAAAAAAATATTACGTAATTTTTCGCAGACGACGCCATTTTGAACCCGCAAAGCTTTTGTGAAATTAATCTTTTTGTAACAAAAACTATGCCTTATTAGAGACCCTCAGGACAACCCCTAATATCGTAAGATAAACAGACGGGATGTATGACCACGATTAATAATAATTTTAGGACGACAAAAACCGTTTGCCTCCTGCCACGGCATTTTGTCACCCTTACTGAATTTTTTGCGAGGAAATTTTGCTGGTTATGTTTTAAGAAAATTAGTTTTCACAAGGTTTTTTTACGTTCTTATTTGAAGCTCTAGAAATATAGAAAAATATAAGTGTTGGTAATTATAGTATAGAAACAAATATCTAATAATATTGAGTGAGATTCAGTATGTTTTTTTACATACCTACTTTGCGGGACACTTCACACTAAAGAACTCTTTACGTCAAATTTTAGATTAAACCTTAATTGTACAAATTAACTGATTAATGTGTCTTTATAATAAGTACTAGCTTTTCCGCGCGGTTTTCACTCGCGTTCTCGAGGGATCTTGTGTTTTCCCGGGATAAAAAGTAGCCTATAGCCTTCCTCGATAAATGGGCTATCCAACACTGAAATATTTTTTCAAATCGAACCAGTAGTTCCTGTGATTAGCGCGTTCAAAAAACATACTCTTCAGCTTTATAATATTAGTATAGATATAGATTTACCTGGATATAAAGATGCCACTAGTATCCGACTGGGTGATCTCTCCAGGACTTGTGAACAGTAGATGCGGTTTGCAATCAAACAAACTCTCCAACTTTATAACATTATATATTATAGATGAGTATAGTTTACCGCAAATATTTTATTTAAACATTTCCGGTAAAACAAAATCCACATAAATCATAGTGGACCTTTATTTAAAATCTTCAGATTTTTCCCTCCTATTTACACGGTAGGGTCAGTCAGTAATATGTCAGAAGGGCCAACATTAAACCCTTAACCACCCTACGTGTCAACTTCATGATACAAATCCTTCAACCGCTTTATTTCCCTTGTCTTTTTGGGTTTTAAATTGTCAAATTCTGAGGTTTATATGACATCTTAAATCTTCTAGATTCAAAAACAAGATTGTATAAAATACCAGTGTGAAAACTACAAGTTTTCTCGTCTCATAGTCTATTCTTATTCTAGTCTTCTATGATTATACCTGAATAAAAATTACAGAACAAATATACCCTATGAAAATATTATGTATTCTTACCAAGACATGTCCTAGTATTGACCATGGTCCAAGCGTTAAAAAAAATGGTTGATATGTCACGTTATAGAGGTGCATTTAACTGTAATTTATTTATTTTGAAATAGGAAATACTTCAGCTCTACCTACCTATACGAAAAAAACTTTGTTTAAAATAAGAACATTCAAATAAGAAACAAATGTCACTAAACTCATGTGATTATCATAAACGAGTGTTTTTTTTAAACACTAGGCTCAATAGTTGAATCACTCTTTGATTGAATTATTTTTATTCCAAATGCATAATGTATCAAACTTGTTTGATCGAATTGGAATCGATTTTTTAATTGATCAGTTTTTTTTATTAATTCTTTTATCTTTTATTATCGTAGGTATTTTTATTAGTCATCATTATTTAAACATCGAATAATATTTGAGTTCTTTTTCACGAATAACCTCCAATGTAACGCTTGATGATTTTATAGTTTCCTTAATATTTTGTTATATTTATACTCTTAAGTGTGTTTTTATATACAAAGTATATCTAATTATGTAATTTACGGGATATATTTATTAATGTAGTATTCGTCTTTTATATGCTTCCTTATTACTTTACGAAAGACGATATTTTCTTATTACCCTCTTAGAAAAGCTATCACTTTGAGGCGATTTTTCAACTTAGACCTCATTTAAGCAGTCGCATTTCTCAGGTATTTCTTTTAATTGGCCTTAAAGAGTCGAAATTGTCCCAATATTGACCAGGTTACCCCGGGTGGGGACAGACGTGGCAGGAAAAAGACTATATCGGATCCAGCTGACTTTCGGTTCCCAAGTGACCCCCACCAATGGGGTCTTGTGGCTTCCGACCATGAGGTTCGTTACGGAGAATGCATATAACTAAAGTTCTGACTCCTTTTGAAATGTGGAAATAATTTTGATCAAAGGTTATTGGATAAAAATACTAACGCAAAATTACCTTACTAAAATAAAAAATAACTTTTCATGGAAGAAAATTTTTGGAGTAATAGAACATTAGCTATATGCGATCTGGATCAAATTTTACATAAGGCAGTCTTCGTTTTTTGAAAATTTCCCAATCAAAACAAATAATGAAACGTGAAATTACCACACACTTTTCATTTTAAATTAAAACGAACAAAATACATACATTAATATGGATAATCACCGTCATAATAATTTAATATGAGTATCTATAAATTATTTATTGTTTTATCTAAAAACCTATATAAAAGGAACCTATAATTAAAGGAATTGAAATACGCTTCCAAAGACATGGAAGTACTAAACTAGTTATTTATATTCGTTTTTTAAAAATAAATCAGTATTATAGATTAACTGTAAAGTAAATTAAATATTGCAATACCTTTTGAGTACCATAAATCATAGCTACTGTCAAAATAATTTTATTAAAATTATTGTTTATGATTAAACGATCACTAAAGTATTTAAAATGTCTAGTATTATAATAAATTAGTATTTGTGGTTCGAAGGCTGTCTTAAATCATCAACCTGTGTTACAGAGTCAATGCATCTATAAAATGTTGTTTATTATTTTCTATCATTTTTCCTTCTCTGATTTTGTCATCGATGCTTTTCGTGTTAGTTTTATCTATTTAAAAATGCTCTGTTTCTTGTCGTTTTGTCTTAGTTTTTTTCTTTTTGTTATCGTCTTGATCATTCGTTTCTGTTTTCGCTTTATCTAAAAGTATTTAATGAAATCAAATTCTACAGCAACTTTATGTGAAAGAATGTATGTCGGTGCTATGGTCCGATTTACCACAGATTCCTTGGACGAATCGATCCTACAAAGTCCTATTAAAAGTCAACCACCACCTCGAATTTCCAGCCTCATACCATTAAGTAGTGCTCTAAACTTTAATTATGTTCGGGCTGTGACCAATCGCGTTCGTGTCTCGGATTTTCTGTCAAGTCATGCAACGTGCTACCGAATCCTATAACCGCACCGAATACAAAACAACCCAACTCAACTCCGACTCCTAACAATTTATCACCTCTATCAACATTCTATTTAAGTTCAAAATCATTTACAACAAATGCATTATTAAATACATTTCCTAACGTTAATTGTTACACAGCCTCAGCTAGGTGGATGATGATGTAATTTGAACTCTATTTGCTTTGATTGTGAGATTAATATCGTTACGATTGCAATTTTATTGAGTCGTGTTTCGTCAGCAATAGATTCTGTGCCCGTAGGAACGTGGCCTGCGGCTCCATTGTTGGCCGTTGAATAAAACGTATCGGCTGGATGACGCGACGGTTTTAGCTTAGAAACTAATTTGGAATATCACAAAGAGTATCAATGGTGTACCGAAACAGTCTTTAGATTGTGCGAAGAGTGCCGCCGTTCAATAATGGACGTACCCTGTCGGCACGCGCATCGTTAACAAACACGACTACTAAATTTTGTCGTGTATTTTCAATTGCTCAGATGAATCTCTAGGAAGTGGCGATCAAGGCGCGTGAAAAACTCCGTGAAGCCGGCATCCTGTCTTTATGACCGACGTTGGTAAATAAAAAAGACGTTTGTTTCGTTGAGAACGAGCATAATTTGTTCCGGCTGCCCGCGGATGTCGTTCAAGGGCAAAATTCACTTTCCGATGATTCCGATGATGAATTTTAAACAGTACTTATTATTACAAATGTAGACGCTGGCAAAATATGGCTTACATGAGCAATAAATAATTCACGTGACTTTTAGAATCGATGTAGTTGTGTTGTTACTTGCATGATACATAAAAAATATGACTCAATTGAATGTGTTACATAATTTAGTATAATTGTATTTATCCTATTCTCTCTATCGCCTTGTAATTTTAAATTATTCCTTGTTCATAATAGACATTTGACTAACTTGTTTTATTGAGCATAAATGTGTCTACTGCCTGAGTTTATTTGATTGCCAACTAAATGATGTAACGTTTTCATTCTGATCATTTTCTTTCCAAGTTTGTAATTTTGGAAGACTGTCTGTCTTCCAAAATTACAAATTATTATCAGAGACGACAGACATAACACACCCTTTTAAAATGGTCACGTACCGTCTAACGACATCGTTTCTATTATGGGACAATGTTTATATGTCAATCAGAATTTTAATTTTATTATATTCCTTACTTTTAATGTTCTGTTCTCTTCATTCCAGGTGTTTGGCTCAAAGGCGGATCTACAGCTGCACACGCAGATACACCTGCGTGAAGCGAAGCCGTACCGCTGCACGCAATGCCCAAAAGCGTTCGCCAACTCTTCATACCTGGCGCAGCACTCTAGGATCCACCTGGGTATTAAACCCTACCGCTGCGAGATCTGTCAGAGGAAGTTCACCCAGCTGTCTCACTTACAACAACACATCCGGACTCATACCGGTGATAAGCCCTACCGTTGCACCCAGATTGGTTGCACAAAAGCGTTCTCTCAACTTTCGAACCTCCAAAGCCACAGTCGCTGCCACCAAACTGACAAACCATTCAAATGCAACTCATGCTATAAGTGCTTCACGCACGAAAAGGATTTGCTGGAACACATCCCGAAGCATAAAGAGTCAAAGCATTTGAAGACACACATCTGCCAGTACTGCGGCAAGAGTTATACTCAGGAGACGTATTTAAGTAAGCACATGAACAAACACGCTGAGAGAGCTGACAAACGGCCACCAATCTCCGCTTTAGGATTGAGTGGATTGAATAGGTCTTTGGGCGCCGTAGCGCCGACAGCCGTACCGTTTGCTGAGCATCCTTACTGGCCTAAAGTGAGTCCAGACTCAGCGGCTCATATGTCTGATGATGTGGGTTATCAACACCGGGAGAGTGATGAACACCTTGAGCAACAATATCAGCAGCATAGAGCTCTCCTTGCTCAGAATGAGAGCCAGGACGATCGCATCCAGCCTCCGGTCTCGTCCGCAGCAAATTCCGCGTTCACACCAATCAATTCGATGGCGCCGCATTTAAATGGTCTATCGCATCACAGTGCGTTACCAACGCGACCTTATCTGTACGACCCCCTGCATTTCCAACAGGGGAAACAGCAGCCAAATTCGTTTCCAAATCAATTGATATCTCTTCATCAGATTAGAAATTATGCTCACCAACCTTCGGCACTACTGCCCGCCGAACACATCCTACCCCACGCTCTATCGCACAAAGATAAACAGTAATCTTTAACCTTGCCGTTTACCTAGGTACACCTATTTTAGTACTTATGATGGTATTACTAGTATATAAATTAACGAAATATTAAAGTAATAATAAAAAAATGTTTAGAATCTCTTTTCGAAGACAGCGGTATTATGAATGTATGAAATACAATTGATTTAAAGTTAGTAAAAACAAATTCATGTTTTTAGATATTATATTGAATATGGTGTATTAATACTCTGGATATGTGAGTAGATAACAAAATTTACTGGGTCCTCAATGTGATTGCAGGGATTGTTTCATCACCCGAAGTGTTACAAGTTAAAGATTGGTTTATTTTAAGTGGAGATACAATTTTTTACAGTTGCATTGCATGCGTGGTCAACAATTTTTCCATGATCATTTAAGCCAATTTATCAGTCTTGTTTCATTGATTGTCGATCAAACATTCATTGCAACAGATTCATGAACTACTGCTTTGAATTAAACTAATCTTTAATCTGATTTGCATAATAAAGCAATAATAATAATAAATAGAATTTTGGCCAAACTATTAAGTTTCCTGCATAATATTTGTGTTTAGCCCAGTAATAGAAATTTGTTTCTAAGTAAACCAGGAATATACCTTTTTAGCTAAATTGTGATTCTCTTAACGTGTCTTTACAATTATTACACATTATAGACATTAAAATTCGATCATAATCAAAATCATTAATTACAAACAGTTTATCCGTATTTGTTTTATGTAAATCTGTATCTTAAGTTATATTTACAGTATAAATTGGTGTTACAACGATTCATTTAGAAGTAAAATGCTTGACAAGCAAGATATAATCGAATGCTAGTGAACTTGGGGGTCAAGATTTAGTTTGATCCCCAAGTAAAAACTTAGATTTGATACATTCGTCATCTTGATCTCTAAAATTACAAGCACCGTCAAGAAGGCTAATGTCAATCTTTATATTCACATTTATTGCAATTTTATGTATTACTTCTGTTGCATTTTTGTCTTATATTGTAAGAATACTAAACACAGATCTCTTTTAAACAACACACGTGCACTCAGTTCCTACTTAGGTCATATTTTCATTTATTTTTTTAGCTTTACTTTCAATATATATTGTCATCATAGTATTTTCTTTTTCAACGTTTAGAAAATATTATCTTCCTTCCTCATGTCATACATCAGTGTGAAGGTTATTATTTTTAAGTTTAAACTGAAGGTTGATTATATTTTCTACAAAATAGGTATTCCTTTTGTATAAATATATAAATTGAGTGGCCAAATCGCTTTGTACGTCATCCGATAATGAGGGGATGTTTTATGTAAATATTTTGTAAATATGATACAATTTTTGAGATGGACCTCGAAATTCATTGTTTTTTTTTGTTTTAAATTACTTTTAGTCTAAAAGTGCTTATGCTCAATTATATTATATCATTAAGGAGTATCATCGGGTATCTGGCAACACGGAATTGTATTATAGTATTTCTTTATTTCAGTACTTAAATTGGCCCATTCGTTTAACATCGATATAATTTTAGTCTAGTTTCACGTATACGATCAGAAATGTTGATTTGTTTTTAATTTCCTTTACAAATCATCGTAGTTGGTAATGAAAAAAGAAATGTGATAGGTAATGGATCGGGAAAGAACGATATTTTTGGATGATACATTTGTTCTTTCAATTCATTTGCTATTATTAATACTTATGTTTTTATATAAATTTGTTAGGTTGTGGTATAAAATGATTCGTTAGGGTGCGACAGGTAACGAAAGCCTGTATGTCCATCTGTCACAAAATGCTAATTCTTTTAAGTTCTTGTACAAATGTGTTTGTTAAAATTTAATAAATAGTACGGCAATACTGAATTCTTCCGAATTGTTGTTATAATTAGTGCGTGCACTTTTTAATGTATAGAATTGTTTATCATGACAACGTGCAAAGAGTATATCCAAAATTTTTGAAATTTCTTTGGATATTTTTTTTTTATATAAGGGAATAATTAAATCGCCAATATCTCTCTATTGTAAGTAGAAATGTGATATTGTAATTTGATTTTTTTTAAGTTAAATGTAAACTTATTATTTTAATTAAAATACAATATTTTTGTAAGTAATTTTTTCGTTATAAGTTAGTTCTTTTCGCTTTGTCTAGCGTTTTCGGTTAGGATTTATAGATGAAAGTGAACGAAACCTTTTTTGTTACTTAAAATCAATTAAAAATTAATTACAACTATGCCAAGAATTATAATTTGAGTATTTTATTTACTTCCCTTTTAGATGTAATAGATAGAATTAATTTAATGAGTTTTATCTTCATTATTCAACATATTATTACACATTAATGCACTTTTGGAACAATGAAGTGAAACAACAATAAGAACTTTCCTCTTTTTTATTTAGTTAACAGTCGCAAAATACATCGTAATAATAAAACACTTAAAATATGTATTTACAAATACGGGGTCATACTACCTACGTAGGTAAATCAATTCATACACAAACCTTACAAAAAATACAAAGCAAATACATAAATTATACTTAAAACTAGTGTAATGGCACAACCAACAGGAAATAAAACTTATAAAGGGTTTTATGTACAGAAAGTAAACAGCAAAATAGACCTTATGGAAAACATTCATAAATTTTACCAAATCCAATAATAATCGCGAATTTAATAAGACCTTCTAACATTATAGCATACTTTTAATTAAAAAAGCTTAGAAGGACTGTAAATATTTACTAAAAAAAATAAAAATTCGCAAAAATCTTTGGACAGTCAATGGTGCCATTACATAACTTATATTTAAAGGGAATACTTTGAGTTAATACCTTTATATGTATTGTCATTTAGTCGCCCTAAAAACTAAACGAGAATCATATAAAAAATAATTAAAACATTGTCACAATAAAAACCTATACAACAATAATATAATTTACTAAATTGTTGTAATAGATTTGAGACGAATACAACTTATAAATTTTATTCTTGTATTAAACTGTTTTTTGGTATAAAAATAAAACTTAAAGAACGTTTTATTTTAATAATAACATACAATCTAATTGTTAGAATTTCAAAATGCTTATACTTAATAAGTAGGAAGTGGCGTTTAATGATAATTGAAATAAATTAATTAATAAAAAGGAACAAAGAACACCGAATGGCTAAGGTTTTAGGTATACAAACACATACAAGAGATCAACCAATAAATATGAGAGAATCTCGGAAACCTAGATGAATAATAAAGCAGACTTTTATAATGAATCAGAACACATAGCATAATTATAAAAAGAGCGTCACAAAACGTTAAGAACAGCGTATGCAGTTTTACATAATAATGAAATAGTACATGTACTGATTTTACTTTTAAACTGTAAAAAATCTACGTCTTTTAAAAAACAAAGAAATAGGATATACAATTTAAGATGCTTCCGACATAAATTGCCTAATATAATCATGTCATCAATAGATGTAAATTCACTAACCTATTTGGTTTGAATCACAAATAAGAATGTGTTTCTAAATACCATTTTATATTCACTTTTTAACCAAATAAGGAGCTCTTAAACAATTTTTTTCAACTTTGGCACATAAATGACGACTTTTTATAATTTTGATAAAAAACTTAAATCTGATAATACCCACACACGCTGTCTAATGATTGACGTAAAATTAGACTTCAACCTTGTAGGGGGATCCGGGAATATGTTCATCTCCCCACTTGACGATGACGATGTAGTCTCCCCTATCCCTGACGACGTACCAGCACTCATAATTGTTCTTGCCCTTGTGTTTGAGCTGGACCTCATCGCAAGGTCCTTTGGGTCCGTAGATACCGACGTAGAGAATGTTATTACCTGAAGTGTAAGTAAATAAATAAATTAAGTAAAACAAAAACTAAAAGGTGCATACAATAACATTATTAGTATGGATTCAGTAATTGGGAGAATAATATACTTGATATTTTAACAGCTTTATTCATTAGTTCGATGTAATTAATGAAAAAATGCCTGTTTTGACTATATTGGTCTAAGTTCAGCATAAAATATATCATGGTTCAATTAAATTCAAGATGTAAAAATACCGCGTAGCGGTATAAAAAATAGCCTACGACCTATAATATTCTCAGACCTACCGAACATACACACAACATTTCATAATAATCGGTCAAGCCGTTTTGGAGGAGTTTGCAGACAAACACTGTGACACGAGAATTTTATACGTATATTAGAAATGTGAAGAAGAAAGAGGTAGGTACTCAATAAATTACAATAATTTAAAACAGATAAATAATTAGACACATACCAGCATCTCCCGCATGTACAGTAAATTGGTTATGTTTATTTAGATACGCCTTCTTCAGACCCATTCCTTTGCTGATGACTTTCGTGGCATCAGACTTGAAGTTTGGTAGTACTGGTCCTTGCTTCTGATTGGCTTTAGCTACCTTCTGTACCGTTTCAACTGTTACGGACGAGGTCTCTTGAGCGCCAATTTCTGCTAGGTTCGCACCTATATTTGCAAGAATAAAAATAAAATATGCTTGTTTAAAATACATGGCAATGATAGCTCACTGGTAGTGAAGTGATATCTATGTTGTGACAAAGTTCGTTCAAAATGTTTTCTTTAGGAAAAATCGTGAGGAAACCATAGCGGGGTAGTAGAATACTTTTTAATACTTGTCTGGTTGCCTACCATCCTCTAGTTGAAAATCTATTGCCAAAAACCTGCCGGGGAATACCGGCAGCTGCACTTAAGAGCCAGTTCCTTCTAGGCTTTGTGGCCACATCATCAATATCCAAGGTGATATTGTGGTCAAATACAGTTCTATACTTAGTTAAAAATGGTATTGAAAGATTGTGTAGGTATCTTTACAAACTATGACAGTATACAATATACAAACTATGTACATTAAGTAGATACAGGCCTTTGTGCAATTGGTAACAGAAAATTATAAAAAAATAGAACTTTATCATCAGCCCATCATAGCTGATTTAAAGTAAAACAGTTAATTAAGGATTTAACTAATAAACCCATTTGTTAGATACATTGGACAAGGGTTTGGTAAAAACAATTAACCCTGACTTACTTTGTCCAGACATATCTGAAAGTAGAGTTAGAATAAGAGTAAAAGATATCTCGATAAATTAAGTCTTTTTAGATACTTCTGATTTGTGATCATCTTGATTACGAATTGCTACTTCATTATACTTTTTTACGTTAAACATATGTATAAACTTTAATCTACATGATAAAAGAGTGAAAGCTAGAAATTATAAACGACTTTAAAAATATATCTGTAAGGTCGGTTTCTTTGAACGAACTTACCAGTGGCTTCAATTTTGAAAGGTGATCCGACAATGTGGTGACCGTTGTATTTAACACTCATGTAGTAGAAGCCAGGAGCCAATGGTGTATAACGAACCTGTTTAAAAATAAATGTAAAATTAATTATATAGATAGGTACATACAAAACTTACTTATAAATTAGACTAGAAGTATAAATGTATTACATACACCACATATACGCCATGCTGAACAACGCTACGATATGAGGTTCTTCAAGAGGGGCAACACATCGCCCACCTCTGATATTACTAATTTTCATAGGCGGTGGTGACCACATACCATCAGGTGGGACCAACAAAGGGTTCGAAAATATGGTATTTTGAAATAACCACCCAGTATAAACTAAGTTAAAATACAAAAAATAATGGAAGAGACACAACATGGAAATTTCCGAATCGAATAAGAGTACATATAATTGGATTGTGCGTTATTATAATTAAACAAACATACCTTGTAACCCTCTTCTACTTCAGTGCAGTCCATGGAGACTCTGGATGGACCATCCATGGTGACGGCGAGGATACCGACTCCGGCGTTGCAAGTGTCGATGATGAGGTCTGTCTTTACACCTGTTGGGTATTTGTTAATGTAAGTCTTGTGCACACGACAATTAATATTTATATGTTTGCAGATAAACGATGAAAAGTAACAAGAAAATTTAAACAGGCCTGTATTTGACTTGACCACAATCTTATTATGATAAGTGAACATGTGGCCGAAGGTGGTAAGCACACTAAACCTACATAGAAGGCCGTCCAACTGCCGAAACCTAGCGTAAGAGCTTGAGGATGGTAGGCAGCCAGTACATAATTCCTACCCATGATAGCTCAGTGGTTGTGACGTCGGACGCCGCGGCGAAGGTCATGGGCTTGAATCCTACAATGAGCTTGAGCTTCCGTTGAAGGAAAACATCGTGAGGGAACTATAACACGGTGGTAGGGTACTTTGCAGTACCCGCCTGGCTGGCTACCACACTCGAGTTGAAAATCTGTGGCCAAACACCTATTGGTGTGTTCCGGCAGCTGCACTTGAGAGCCAGATCCTTCTAGGCTTTATGTGCTTACCAACTTCGGCCACATCATCACCGACCATAGTGAGATTGTGGTCAAACACAAGCCTATACAAAGTAAAATAAAAAACCCATCGTATGATTTCCTGGCGATGTTTTCCTTCACGGAAAGCTTAAACTCACTGTAATATTCGAACCCAAGATATTCGTTACGGCATTTCCACTGATCTATGATCGTATAGGTACAGAGTAAAAAATCCTACTTAATATTATAAATGTGAAAGATTTTGAAATGTTTGTTACTCTTTCACGCAAAAACTATTGAATGGATTCTGCCACACAGATAGAATATATTCTGGATTAACATATAATATGATACTTTTTATACTGGTAAAATATAAAATTGGGGAACGCGGGTGAAACCGTGGGGTGGACGCTAGTGTAAAAAGAATCACATCAAGAGTCACTTGAAATGAAAAAATAATCCTTAATAGATTTATTAATGTAAAACTGAGTCTCTATGTCTGTGTGTGTCTATATTTTGACGACTGAGCTTCCCTCCTAAATGCGATGAAGGGAATTGGCAGAGAGATTGGCGTTGGTTGAACTCCATGCATTGACATAGAATTCTTTCGGAGTACGGGTGAAAACGCTGGAGACTGCTGGTATATTATAACAAGCTTTTTATTAACTTACAATGTATCTATGTATGTCTGAATGGAATCTTGCAAGTTGAATTTAACCCACTTCCAGTGGTCGGATTGACTTGATATTTGGTATACATTAGTGTCTTGGAATTTGGAATAAGCGTCTTATTAATTTTTTAAGTTAACTCACCAGTTTTCACATTGCCTAAACCTGGTCCGTGGGCGTGAACAGCCGCAGGGTCAGAATCATCTTTTCCAACCTGAACAAAAATAACAACTTTAATTAAATATAGAACCCTAATTCCCCCCTAATAACCCCTTCATGGTTTATTTATTTACTTTAAGACCTATATTTTATTAATTCTGGTAATGAAATTTTGTGTCGTTACTTTGTGCAGTTTTTCAAATGAAACTTCACGAAACGTCGAGTTATCGTTCATCATCATCATCAGTGAATTTGATGTTTTTTTTTTGCATCAAAAAGCGGTGGCTTGATTTTTTTTGTATACTACATTGTCGGCAAACAAGCATACGGCCCGCCTGATGGTAAGCGGTTACCGTAGCCTATGAACGCTTGCCGACCCTTCCCCTCCCCCGATGAGCTCTGGCGACCTTACTCACGCGCAGGAACACAATTATTATTTGGCTGCGGTATTCTGTAAGGTGGAGGTACTTGCCCTGTCGAGCTGCATAGAGCAGCGACATATCGCTATGCTCGACCTCTCTTAAGTATATCAAAAATATAAGCAATCCTTTTATCTTAACTAAAATTATAGTCGACACACTAAATCTACCATTATAAGTTATATCTAGGTTTGCATTCATTTTATACGAGATTATTTTTTACCAATGGAAAAGAGTACCTACGACCCAACCGACAATTTTTATGGTGAATATTTTTATTACATTACTTATATAAGTACCAAATCTAGACCCATGAAACTAGATAGAATTGGACCTAGTTGCCTAAGGACCCTAACAAACATAGTCGAAATGACAGTGTTGTCAGAATTAAAAAAAAAAAAACTAATAAAAAGTATTCAAACCTTGATCCTCAATGGAGACGCGGGTATATGGATTCCGTTGAACTTCACGTTAATGTTGTGGACTCCGTTCTCTCTCGGCATGAATCTGATGGAGTACTGGTCCCCATCAATGTTCTGGATGAAGCAGTCATCGGTCTTGCCTGACGGGGAAATGATCTAGAAAAGAAAATAAGACTAAATAGTATTGTAGTTCTTATACACAGCACTACATATTATAAAACAAAGTCCCCGCCACGTCTGTCTGTCTGTATGTTTGCGATGACCATCTGGTTCGTTGGGACTTCAATATGATCGGAGTAGAATTGTTGTAAGTTCTAAGATGAAGTAAATATAGGTATCTAATTATAACATAACTAGCTTCCGCCCCGCGGTTTCACCCGCGTTCCCGAGGGATCTTGTGTTTTTCCGGGATAAAAAGTAGCCTTCCTCGATAAATGGGCTTTTCAAATCAATTTTTTCTGAGATTAGCGCGTTCAAACAAACAAACAAACAAACTTTTCAGCTTTATAATATTAGTAGAGATTTTCCGTAATTTCTTTACAATTAATCCCATGAATTATCATACATGCCTTAAACGTAACAAATAAAATCTGCCGCCCTTTTTTCCCACCACAAATACCAAGATAAACTTTCGTATCCCTTTATTAATTTTTATACCGCATCTTGGAAACATGGCAAGGATATTCATCGGGTTGCCAGCCGTTATAAAATATTAAGCGTGCGTAAGATTTATTCGCTCGCGAGAGGATAGTCACGTGCGGTCAGTCGGTTTTATTACATTTTTTGTCCGTCGATTTTGGGGTAAGAACACACTGTGCAGAATGTATTTATGATTTTGTTTTAGATTGAACTACAGACGCGTGTCCGGAACGCCCAAATAGCTTGCTACAACTAGTCCAAACTGATATATATGTTATTTTATATATCTGCCTATTAGATTAATATTATATAGCAATGTTAAAACTTCTTATTATTTAGTCTCAGAAGCTAATCATAATATTTCAAGCTAGATAGATAAATATTATTGATAACATGTCATGATTTTCAAAGCGAGAAATTTATTTCTAAAATTCTTATAGAGACTAGCAAAACATATGACAAAACATATGACAATCAAACCAATATCAATAAGTTCACGAAAAAGTATAATGTACTTAAGTATGATTGATAATTACGAAAACAACCGTAACTAGCATGGTGGAGAACTTTATTGTGCAATCATCTGATATCAAAATTAACTCTGTACTTTGAAATATCGCGGGCTGGTTGGCGTGGTTGGTAAGATACCCTATCTATCACGCCGCTGGTCGTGGGTTCGATTCCCACTCAGGACAAACATTTGTGTGCGTGAACATGTCTGTTTGTCCTGTGTCTGGGTGTAATTATCTATATATGTATGTATTTACAAAAGAAAAGTAGTATATGTAGTATATCAGTTATCTGGCTTCCATAGCACAAGCTCTGCTTAGTTTGGGGTCAGATGGCCGTGTGTGAGGAATAATGTCCCAGAATATTTATTTATTTATATTAACACTAAAAACGCAGTGCTTCAAAATACACTTTCTTGGAAAAAATATCTCCCCTCAAAGCACGTATCAATACACCACGGAACAGTCAGCTCCATCTATCATAAATCTGCAATATGACGTACAGACGGACACGCGGACCCTGTCATGTTCCCACGATAAATCAAAATGACCCCTCGGTTTATTGGAAGATGTGGTACTTTGCGGGATTTTGTTAAATCTTAAATTATGTCTAGTCTATAAGTACGTGTGATTTTGTAACGGGATTGTAAATGATTTATTCCATTGGTACCTATTTACAATTTCTGAAATAAGTCGTGATGATATTGCGTATTGAATTGCATAGTAGGTAGTTACGTCAAAGGTCGTGGGTTCAAACTGTGGTGGCATGGTGGTAAAGTACCAGCTTGGTCCTATCACCCTCAAGTTGAATATCTGTCGCCAAATACCTACCGGTGTGTTCCGGCAGCTGCACTTAAGAGCCAGTTCCTTCTAGGCTATGTGTGCTTACCACTTTCCATGGTGAGATTGTGGTCAAACACAAGACTGGTTAATTTGTTTTTCTTATGTACATTATTAATAAAGTACTGAGTCAATTTAAAATATTTTTTATGTTACAGTATTATACTATAGTTCATAGAATTCATGATTTCGGTGACTATAACCCATATCTGAAGACTAGATCAACGCTTGGTGGTGTTAAAGAAGCCATATAAATCTATCATAGCTTGCCTCTCAAATTTAACGGTTCAGATCGGTTACTTTCCGTAAAATCACCTACCCTTATGCTATTTTATTAACGTCAAAAAGTAGAGACAGAGTATCACCTTACGAATAAGTTATATATTTAAGAAACTCACCCTTCCATCCAAACTGCCCTTAGCTCCATTTAGCCTGATGTAGAACTGAGTGGGCTTATCCACCTGGGCTGAGTCCGGGAATTGGGCAACCTCCAGAAGATGAGCGTCTCCCACCGCGGGAGAAATATACACCTTGAAGGGGGAGTCGGGGATGTGCTGCTCGTTGAATTTGAGGCCGATGCGGTATTCACCTGGGGAGGTAGAGGTACTTGTTAAGATGAGGGTATATCAAGATACTGGGTGATAATAGTTACTGGGGATGGGGGTGGTATTTTTAGCTGGATTGTATGAAAATTATCGAAAGAATAACTGCATATATTTTTTATTCTATTTAAAGTTTTGAAATTTAACTTAAAAACCATTAAATTAAAATTAAATAAACAAACACGTCGTAACATATATTTGGTACCCTCTCAAATCACTCGACAAAATACACTAAATAAATTTGCACAATGATCTAAAAACCCGACGAAAGTGGACAAAAACACTATTTGAATTGATCAAAAAAAGCCTCAATCCGAGTTGAAAACGTCACTCAATCTGAATAAAGGACTAACGATCCCTCCAATAATTCTTCCCGGGTCTTGACTTGGGAAATTTAAATTTTTACATTTATTTATTTTTTCCATAGGGAGCGACGGATCGTCGCGGAGGGCATATTGTTGCATTGGATTTATTTACATCCAAACTGGAGGTTTTTTCGACATGTTTTTGTTGATTGGGCAAAAAAAAACATTATTTTTTATTTAAAAAAAAAAACTTTTGTTTCGAAATTAGTTTGAGGGCCGGTAACACAATAATTTGAATCCCTTGTATTACTTATCGCCATGTTAAACTTTTCAATGTAAATAAATAATAATATTCAGACGTATAGGCAATATTATAATGTGTAGTTAATTAAAAAAAATTAAAAAGCCATTAGCTTGATTCTAGGTTTATGCAAAAATTAACCTAGAAATACGAGAAAGCAAAGAAATTGCACGCAATATGTGTATCAAATACTGATCTGTCGCAAAATAAAAAAAAGGTGTAGTAATGAGTTCTTATTTTTAATAATTATTATTTATTAGTTGATTGTTTTCAATATTAACATAATTATTAATTAAACCTATTGACATCTAATATAAAACAATTGGCTAACGAATATGTACTTTTTTTAATTCTATTCGTGTAAATTTACATGCTCGTGTGACTTATTGAAAATTATACATACCATATTATTTTGAATATAAAAAAAACTTATTCTACTAATACCTACCACAGGATCCTTGCAAGGTAAGCTTGTAAGCAAAAAATACTCAATTACTTAATTAATAAAAAAAATACTGTAACTAAAATTAAAAAAATAATACACCGTCACAAACAACACTTTCAAACTCAAACTCCGCCGTCAATTTCTTAGTAAATCAAAGATTAAGTCACTTATACAAGCATAGTCCAACTGTGGTCCAACCAGCCCTGCACAGTGGTCGAAATAATGATGTAGTCCTTATGCAAAGTGGTGGTATTGACATGTTACAGTGGAGTTCGATGCCCGGGCCGTTTCCTTCTGTTTCTTATTAAATGTTTTTGTTGTATTAAAAAGCCATACATTCTCTGTTTGCCAGTAGTATTCGCAGCTGTTTGGTTATGTCAGAAAACTGGATAAAATATGGTGCTTAGATGTCTGAAAATTTTATGGGCAATTTAGGTACCAACTATTATTTTTTAGAAGAGGTAGGTAAGTGTTTACCATCGCCTGTTTATTAGTTACTAAGTAGCTGCCGCCCCGCGGTTTCACCCGCATTCCCAATGGATCTTATGTTTTTCCAGGATAAAAAGTAGCCTATAGCCGTCCTCGATAAATGGGCTATCCAACACTAAAATATTTTTTCAATTCAAACAAGTAGTTCTTGAGATTAGCGCGTTCAAACAAACAAACTCTTCAGCTTTATAATATTAGTATAGATCACTAAAACCCCTGCCTGCCTGGGGGGTTGCCAAACCCCCTGAAGTTCTTAAGTGTTTGAACTTGGGGGTGGTTGCCAGCCAGGCAAGTACTACAAAGTGCATCGAGGTATGGTTTCTTTACAATGTTTTCCTTCACCAAAAGCTCAAGATGATTGTAGGGAACTGTACAAGATCGAGAAAAAAGCTATTTTCTCGTAGGAGAAATTAAAATAAGCTTTTGTGGTTAGGAGGCGATGATAGTTCAGTAATAGAGCCATCGGATGCCGCGGCTAAGGTCGTGGGTTCATGTCCTACAATGAGCTTGAGATTTAGTGAAGGACACCATAGCACTGTGGTAGGTTTGTAGTACCCGCCTGGCTGACTACAACCCTCATGTTAAGAATCTGTCTCCAAGTACCTACTGGTGTGTTCCGGCTATTGCACGTGAGGGCCAAATGACTTCTAGGCTTTATAAAGGTCGGCAACACATTGGCAATCCCACATGTATTGCTCATGTGTTGCGATGATTGTCCATAGGCGACTGTAGTCACTTATCATTAGAAAGAAAGAAAAACCATTTATTTGACAGACATTAAGTGAAATTAAACAATAGTACAACACATAACAATAAAATTACTTCCTCACTGAGCCATTGGAGTATTTTTTTTATATACAACATTGTCGGCAAACAAGCATACGGCCCGCCTGATGGTAAGCGGTTACCGTAGCCTATGAATGCTTGCAACACAAGGGGTATCACTCATGCTTTTTACGACCCTTCCCCCCACCCCGATGAGCTCTGGCGACCTTACTCACGCGCAGGAACACAACTATAAGTTATTTGGCTGCGGTATTCTGTAGGTGGAGGTACTTCCCCAGGCGTGCTGCTCTTTTAGCGACATATCGCTATGCTCTACCACTCTTAAAATTATGCACAAGTAAATAAGTTCGTCAGTGTCAGTAAACGAAACCGTATGCAAAAGCTAGTATAATTATGGATCGTTAACTACAGTTTGAAGTGATTAGCGCGTCAGCTGCACATAATCGCAATTTGAGTTGTCCCTAGGGTGATCATATTTGATTTGCAAATACACTGTTATTTGCATTTTCGTTTTTAAGTGACTGTTGCTAATTTTAGTATCATACTGTATACTTAGTTTGTGATGCAATAGAATCTGATGGGTTAAATAACACTGGTCGACAGCGTTTTTGCGCATAGGACTAAATATACCTTATTTTTATTGCTTGTACTTATAGCTAGAAATAAGAATAAGGACAAAAAATTGTTCTGTATTTGATTTTGTGTGAAAAAATTACATGAAATCTGTATATACAAATCATATAGAAATTATTTATTAAAAGATAATGAACATCCATTTAAGATTTATTTGTCTTAAAATAGGGTCCAAATGTTTAAAAATGAACTGTTTTGCTTTTCCCGGCATCTTAAACAGAAGTTTCTCTGCTCCGCTCCCAAATATGGTAACGTCTTTCAAATTCCATTACCTATGTCTTGATGGAAACGTCCCCCTTGTACTTCCGAATAAGAAATGAAAATGTACATCCGAATAAGAAATGAGAATGTTCCAAATGAGAATGTACATCTACATCCGATCATACAAAAATTCGAAATTATGTCAGTAATCAGACATTAATTGGGCATGAAAATCAAAAACAGTCGAATAGCTATAACTTTTTTTAAAAGCAAATATTTTCGATGTCCAATCGCACTTTTTATATATATTTTACTTAAATCAGAATTTATTAAGTAAATCCCATGCGCAAGAGTTTTTTATTTTTTTGTTGTCCGGTGTAATCATTTACAATTAAAACCAGATAGATGGTCTTGTAATTTTTATGTTCAATTCAAAAGTACCTACAAGAAGGCTGAAGAAAGTATGAATGGAATGTGTAATAGGTGTCATGTGTAAGAAACCTAGTCCGCGTAACGGTGGAAGAAGGTCCCCTGGACCCACCACCTTTCTGTTCCAGCCCAAAAAAAAAAAAAAAAGTGTAAGAAACAGATGATGAAAGATCTTATTATATTTAGCAAGGTAAATATATTTATCTAATTTTTATATTTAATGTATATAATTTAAAATTCGTGTAGTTAATAAATATTTCTGTTAAAAAGTTGCCAAACAAAAAAAAAACGTGACGATCCGTACAACTTGTAATAAATTCATTTGAAATTTGGTCATCGTGTATGTCGCGCACCATGTAAGGTTTCCCCCCAAAATGTCCCCCAAAAAATACCCACAACAAATACTCAGTAAATACGAAATGAAAAATACTATCCACACGAGCGTAATCCAGAAATTCTCCGTCAAAAAACCTGTTCAAAAGTAACATTCCATCATAGCTCGCCTTTCCTTAGCGAGTTCCAGAAACGTTTTTTTCTCAAAACCAACGATTATTTCCAAACGGGCGGTCAATTAAAATGACTTCTAAACACCAGTGGCCAAGAATGTTGGTCCCTAAATCCGAATTTGTCCCATCTTCCATTGTATTCCCAGTGGTAAAAAATGCGCGCAGCATCCGACAAAGAAGTCGGTCTTTTTGTTTTTGGATACTTCATAAATGTATCGCGATTAGAAATTTTTGAGGTATCTCAAATAATAATGAGTTCTGTTTTGAAAAACGTTTTGTTTGACGCAAAAATTTTTCGGCGACAGTTTTTTTGTAGCGGTCTGTTTTATCTATTACTTGTTGTAAAGCCATTAGCATGTCTGATGAAATAGATTTGTTCACTTATCACAGTCATATTTTTAATTAAGTTACTCAGCCTTTATTGGGTTCAAACATTAGTTTTATTATTTGTTGTGTGAACAATTAAGTTTAGAAAATTCTAATTTATACGTTACTTCATTTTATTTCTTCAAAAGACAGCAGATAAAAAAATATGTTTGCAATTCGAATGGATCAACTGAACTACCGACAAAGCTGCCGCTCCGGGCGCCCGCGAATATATTATCTATGGTCATTTATACTGAATTTTAAATTTGAAATAAAGAATAATATCTTTTTAACGTTACGTGCTCATTGTTTTATAAATATTTTAACATTTACAAACCAATATTCTTGTCATCAAATATTTTTTGTGAGATATTTTTATCTGTTTCTCTAGTGTAGTTATAGTTTTTATGAAGATGCTCTTTTCTTTTATTTGAAACACTTATTACTGTTATTACCAACTTCCTGTTTTACCTAATCTATATCTATATAGGTATATAAATAAAAATGAATGTTGGTAAGCGCATAACTCAAGAATGATGGCTGGATCAATTCGGCTAGTTAATTTTTTTGTATGTTCCTTAAGGTCTACGGAAGTGTTTAATACTATAAAAAATATACCGGGAACGCGGGTGAAACCGCGGGGAACAGCTTTAATTTGGGTTAATTATTGTGAAACAAAGAATAATCAATTTACTATCGAACCGGGAAAAGAAACATTAAGATAAAAGCAAAAACTGAGCGCCAAAGGAATTTGTATCGCTACGTAAAGCAATGACGCAAATACTTTAGTTAAAACGTATTTAACGATAAAGACAATACAAAAAAAGCTTAAGAATGAGAATGTCTCAAGAATTATGACTTTCATTAGCAAAAACAAATATCGTAAATCGCGGCAATCACTGGCCATCCGAAAACGCGACAACCATTACCGTTTAAAAAAGAACGCGCATCCCTCTGTGGTCATCGCGAAAAAAAAACAAAAACAAATTTAAAAAAATCGAACTGTCAAAATGGTTCGCGGTAAATTTTGCCGCGCTCGTTGGCTAGCGAGTCACGATTGGACGTCGCGCTTTGTAGGCGGGGCAAGGAACAAGTCGATTTTATTTATGAAGTGCATTTCAGGTGTTTTTATGTGCACGGTTTGTGTTCACTATGGCACTGCGGGGGCGGTGGTCATTTGACTTGGTGATTGCGATGCGCCTACGATAAAACTCCTTCGCGTGAATTTGGAACGTTATGTATTCGTTGCTATGTCGTGTGCCTGAGTTTTTATACGTTAACATTTTTATTGTTATTTAAATGTATCTGACATGTTTTTTCTACTTTTACCTTAATTTGCATACCACTTTTTATCTTATGTGCTAGAATTTATCAAAAATAGTAAGTATAAATAGAAAATATCAACTTATAATTAAAAAAATGTATCTTTAATAAACTTGACTACAAAATCACCAGTCTCCATATTTTTTTGTACCATCCTGTATCTAAACATCAGCTTCCTAGGTTTCTCTAGGGATATTGGAAGGTAGTTCATCGGCCTTGCTGGGTACTGGCATCGTAAGTTCACTCCAGTCCTACTCCAGCCTAGGCTAGAACCCTTGGTAGAACTTCAGTAGACTTACCAGGCTCTTCAACTTTATAGGAAACATCACAGGACCCGTCCTTCCTATCTTTAAAGTCTATGTCAGCCTTGCTGGGTCCCTCCAGTGAGATCGCGAGCTGACCCGCTCCCGCCTCGCGGGTCCAAACGTTGAACTCGTTGAGTGGACCAGCTTCTCCTCTTTCAAGACCTGCACCTCCAGCCTTGACTAAATGGGCACCGGAGTCTCTGAGGGGTCCAACGGTGAATTGGAAGGGGGATCCTGGGAAAAAAAATGGTTTGTTAGTTCCTCAAAACTAAATAATTTTATCGTATTTAAGATTGAATAAACAAAGCTGTAGGCATTTTTAATAAATTAACGATATTACATGAATAATCGATAAAACTTATTTTTTAAATTAATTCTATGGGCTATATCGATGGCTAAAAAAGACCATTTTTAATTTTATGGTTTTACTAGATTCCGCCCCGCAGTTTCACCCGCGTTCCCCAGGGACATCATGTTTTCCCGGGATAAAAAGTAGCCTAGTTGTATCCTAGTTAAAAGTAGCCTAGTTGTATTAATAAATCTAGGTGGGTATACATTAAAATAGCGTATTTTTCTGTAAAGCACTTACCAGGAATATGGATCTCCCTGTATTTCACTGATACAGTGTGAACACCCAGCTCTTTGGGTACGAAGTGTACCGAGTAGAGGCCGTCTTCCACCTCCTGGATCTCAGCGTCTTCTGACACGCCTCCAGGGCTGGTCACTGTGGCCGCCAGGTCAAACGATGTGATTCCTGTGAGGAACCAAATGAGTTACTTATGGTAAAACATTGAAATGCTTTGTCCGAAGATTCGATATAAAAAAATAAAAAAAATTAAAAGATAAAAATGTAAAAGTTAAGACATGCCAGGCATTTTGAATGTGAGTTTGCAGTTGGTGCCAACTTCGGTGAGAGGAGCAGGATCACGCTGCCTCTGGATCTTCTCTCTCTGTCTGTTGCTGCCCTCACCAGTTACCTAAGAAATAATGACAAAATAAGAAAAAAATATCTTTAAATATATAAAAGCCAACGAGTGCCGAAAAAAGGAAGTAAAAATGTAATAGGATGTCCGACAAATTTTACAAAAGTGAAAGAACTCTATTGTTTTCACTTCATAATAAAGTTAATGTTTTGTTGGAAACAAATTTCAAATGACTTCAGGTGGAGAAGGGAAGATGTAAAATTGTCTGTCCATCACGGTTTCACCCAACGTCGGGATAAAACGCACCCAAAGTCCAGGACCTAAAACCAATATAAGTAACAAATTTCATGAAAATCCGTCGATCCTTTGACGACAATTTTATACCTTACCACTAAAATATGGTTTCCTCTCCATGCTTTCACCAAAAACAGGGATTTCACAGTTAAAAAACTACACTCGCACTAGCTTTCCTCCCTTAAACCCCTATTTTACCCCCTTAGGGGTTGAATTTTGAAAACTCCTTACTTAGTAAATGACTACATTATCAGAAACCTGCGTTGATCCGTCAGTCAGTTCCTCCTTATATATATATTTATTACATACTAGCTTGCCCCCCGGTTTCACCCACGTTCCCGGGAAAAAAAGTAGACCATGTCCTTCTCCATACCATAGGCTATCTGCGCACCAAATTTCATCGCGATCGGTTCAACAGTTTAGGCGTGAAAAGGTAACAAACAAACTCACATTGGTATTTATAATATTAGTTAGTATAAAGATTAAATTTACCTTAACAGTGTAAGGGGATCCTTCGACGTGGTGATCAGCGAACTTCAAGTTGATGATGTAGTACCCAGGCTCGGTGGGTCTGTAGCTGATGGCGAGCACGCCATCCTTGCTGTCCGCGCATTGGATCTCGGCTTTGCTGGGACCTAGGAGTTGGTACAATAAAAATATTTTAATATCTTCACGCCCGCTATCCCTGAACCTAACTGTATAAATACATTTCTCCACATTTTTAGCGTCTGTCAGAAGATTATAAGTACCTATATTTTTCGATTTAGGAAATTAGTTAGGTATTTTATTTACATATTTACAATTAATGTAAAAAATACAAACTATTATATATAGAAAACATCATCAAAGTTAGGTATTATGAAAATGAAATGTTGATGTAAGTTTTAAGATATAATCTTTTGTACATTATTTTCAATGGATCAGGCGCAGATGTTATATCTTCTTATATATAAAATTCTCGTGTCACAATATTAGTAACCATACTCCTCGGAAACGGCTCGACCGATTTTGATGAAATTTTGTGTACATATCGGGTAGGTCTGAGAATAGGTTATCTATTTTTTAAACTGCTACGCGAGTGAAACCGCGAGGGATAGCTATTAATATATAAAAATCCCGTATCACAATGTTGGTCCGCGATGAACTCCGAAACTACATATCCGATCTTATTATTTCTTGCGACTGAGATGATGATGATGATGATTAAAGTTTCCAGGTAAGTAAATTGGAGGAGTAATGTGTAATTCATTACCTTCAATGGAGAGTGAGAGACCACCGTAACCAGCATTCCTGGTGTCAACGGAGAACGTGTTCTCACTCTGTGTCTTGCCTTCCTTCAGAGATGTACCGGAAACCTGAACACAAATAAAAATATATATAATAATATAATATTAATATATATAATAATAATAATACTACTAACTAACTGTCAAATTGTTTGAACCACATTAGAACGATAGTTGTACGCATTAAAAAATAAAAGCAATTTCATGAACTATGAAATTGAAACAATAGGGTATTTGACTGACATTCAAATCAGCAACTTTTTATGAAATGTCAAAACGATAGGTTTATATGGAGCTCTGTATGAAATACAAGCATGTGACGTCATAATTATACAGCATACTCTCTATGGTTAGATTGGTCATTAAAAATCATAATAAGGATAAATTTAATACAATAATCGTGGTTTCCCCTTTTTTTAGATGTTTTATACATTGGTTAGTATTGGATAATTTATTTTGAATACAGGCAAATACCCTATTCCAATGATATCCGAAAAGTAGTATGTTCTATATTTTTAAAAAATCTGCGGAAAATATTACAATCTGCTTTTAAAATCTGCTTTTATACACTACGTTATTTACCTTAACTTTCTTAGCGTCACCAACTTCCTGTAACTGGACGGTGATGTTAAACGGCGAGTTCTGAATGTGCACACCCATCTTCTTGACGGACACGATGTGCTGGCCTGCCTCGCGAGGAGTGAAACTAATGCCGATGTTGCCTGATGGTAGACGCTTCAGGAAGCACGGTTCTTCGAGCCCTGAGGGAGCCTGGAAAGAATATGTTATGATATTTTATAAAAAAAAACCTAAAAACAATTGATACCATAATCGACGTCATCTCTCAAAGAGGTAGGTACCTGAGACTACCTAGTCTTAGAACGGTCAGCAACATAAGTAGCAGAAAGATCAAAGTCAAAGTCGAAGCCATTTATTCAGTGTTGGCCCTAGGAGGGCACATATGAACGTCGAAGCTACTAAACCATCGGTTCGTCAGAGAGCCGGCAAAAAACTCAGCTAAGTAACATTTTATTATATGTTAATTTTAAATTTTTTTGACAGTCTTATTCAGATCCAAAGGAGAATTCCGTCTCGCTTTTAATGAAAATAAATCATCATCACCTGAATAGAAGCATTAAGGCTGCGGATATCACTGTCAGCGATCTTGCCAGGGAGCGTGACCTCACTGCAGCTGCCCACCGAGATCTGGTTCCTCTTGCGACCCTCGCCAGTCACCTGGAAACAAGGATTAGTCCAGTTAATGTGAATTTCTGGACAGTCAAAGAACAAGAATCTTTGGTGTAGGGAATATTCCAACTGAATATTGGTGTAGATCCTGAAAAGCCTGTGTTTGACCACAATCTCACAATGATAAGTGATGATATGGCCGAAGGTGGTAATCACACAAATCCTAGAAGGAATTAATTGGCTCTCAAGTACAACTGCCTGAAAACACCGGTAGATTTTCAACTACAAAGTACCCTACCACCATGCTTCGGTTTCCTCACGATGTGTTCCTTCACCGAAAGCTCAAGCTCATTGTAAAATTTGAACTCACGACCTTCGTCGCGGCATTTGACATCACTACCACTGAGCTATCATTGCCTTAAGACATTTTTAAACGATCAAAAATACGATGAAATATTTTCTGACTAAATTGTTGTTCATCCAGTATCTCATATTTCATGAAACAATATCTCTGAAAGAGCCTAAACCTCTTCAATACGATTTAGTTCATACCTTAGCTAAAAACGGTGAACCCTTAATGTGTTTATCTCCAAATCGGACGGATATCTTGTATTCACCAGGAGCGGTGGGAAGGTACGAGACAGCAACTGTTCCATCCTTGTTGTCATGGCATGTAATCTGTAATAAAAAAAAATGCTTTATGTAAACCAAGCACAAGAATAAGGATTTGAAAGCAAGCTGCCTAAAGTTTCATTGTGAAAATTTATAGAGAAGGTATGATCAACAGTGAAAAGCCCAAGATGATGATGATAATGGTATTTTTTTAAAGTAACTTGCTGCAATCATCAATGGGGTTCCCAATGCTGAGATGCTAACAGGGGTAGTAGGAGTAAGGTTTAGTGCCAAGGATGTGGCTAAGATCGTTAAGTTCATGACAAGAGGCAAATCCCCGGGCCACGACGGCCTCAGCATTGAGCACCTACAGCATGCCGGCCCACATACATTTAGAATACTTCGCTGTGCGTAAGCCACTCATACCTGCCAACGGATCTCATGAAAACCATAGTAGTGCCCGTCGTGAAAAATAAAACCGGTGATCTTGGAGATAAAAATAATTATAGGCCTATTTCCATGGCCACAATCGTAGCAAAAGTGTTTGACGGTTTGCTTAATACACAGTTGAATAAACATATATCCCTACACAGCAATCAGTTTGGATTCATGCCCAAACTATCTACTGAGAGTGCAATACTTTCGCGTATGACATTCTGTGGGAAAAGCTTGAAAACACTGACTTACCACGAATGAAATTGTAAGCATCTTTAAGTATTGGTATGCGCACCAGGTCAACAGTGTCCGATGGGCGGGGGCAATGTCAGAACCGTATCGGCTGGAGTGTGGGGTTAGACAGGGAGGACTGACCTCACCCACGCTATTCAACGTATATTAACGCGCTGATCGTCGCGCTCAGCAGTCAACATGTCGGCTGCCATATAGATGGCGTGTGCGTCAACAATTTGTCGGTCTGTGGTTTGAGGAACCTGATACGGGTCTGTGAAGAGTACGTGGGTGACCATGGTCTGAAATACAATGTGACCAAAAGTCAATGCATGGTCTTTAAGGCCGCTTGTGCAAAATGCCCAATTAATGTGCCACCTGTTCATCTCAACGGTATTCCGCTTGAAATGGTGAACCAGTTTAAATATTTGGGGCATATAGTCACCGCTGACCTCAGGGACCATGCTGACATCGAAAGGGAGCGAAGAGCGCTGTCGAGAAAGGCGAACATGTTGGCTCGCAAGTTTGCGCGATGCTCGGTTAAGGTTAAGATAATGCTCTTCCAAGCGTACTGCACTTCGCTGTATACGTGTAGCCTGTGGCTCAACTACACGTGGAAAATCTACAATACCCTCCGTGTCCAATTTAATAACGCGTTCAGAGCGATGTTGGGGCTGCCTCGCTACTGTAGCGCCTCCAGGATGCTCGCGGAGGCGCGTACAGATTGTTTCCACGCGAGTATACGTAAGAGGTGCGCGTCTTTAGTGCGCAGAGTGCGAGCCAGCTCTAACACCGTCCTGGCAATGATCGCCAATAGGTTAGATTGTCCCTATATCCGGCGCTGCTGCGGCCAACATGTCCCTTGTAGCGGGTAAAGCGTCAATGTTCCAATATATAATGTAATATATGTGTTGTGTGTTTTATATGAGTGTAATTATTTTTATTTTATTTTTCTCTTATTTTATTTAATTTGTATTATTATTGTGTGTATGTTAATATGAGTCATAGTCACTCGGAATAAATGAATATTAATTTAATAACTTCAAAATAGATCGCTGAAACTTGCTTCCGGAGCCATCTTGCCAAAAATTGTACATAAAGAACTAAAAATAAACCCTTAACAAAGGCGATTAGAGTATAAATTCCTACCTCAGCTTTGCTGGGACCTTCGACAGCCATGGACAGGCCACCAGCGCCGGCACCTTTAGTGCTGATGGTGAACTGGCTGGGCTCTCCACTTACACCTGTGGTAAGGCCAGGTCCATACGCGGTCACGTAGCCCGAGGATATGGAGTCCACGTGGAATTTGTAGGGGGAACCTGTGGAGATGATAATTATTATTATTTTTCAGTATATAATGCCACTAAAACTAGTTAAATAGTTTCCAACAGAAAATTTCTGGCTTTGGTGTAGCCATGCGTGGACAACGTGGTGCAGTTTTAACCAATAGGACTATAAAAGACCATTCAAATTTCAGCTAGTTTCTAAAACTGATTTATTACTTTGGATAGAATTCTGATTGATCACAATTTTCTCCATGCTAGGTGAAGATGTAGCCAAAGGAACGTGGTAAGTGGTAAGAACACAAAGCCTAGAAAGGACATGACTCTTAAATGTAGATGACGGAACCCACCAGTTGGTACTTGGCAACAAATTTTCTACTCCTTACTACCTCGTTATGGTTTCCAGGCGATGTTTTCCTTCACCAATAGCACATGTTAAGTAGAATTTGAAATTTTCTTCATCCCTTGCCAATAAAAGTGACCATAACTTACCCTGAACATGTTCCCCATTGTATTTGACATACAGCTCGTGGACACCTTCCTCGCGAGGGTCATACTTGATGCTGACGGTACCGTCTCTGTTGTCCTCAATGACGGGCTGGTCAATGTGGCCGCTCGGCATTTTCACTTCAGCTGGAAGAGGGTAGTTTTATATTAATTTAGATATTGTGGTCCGACCGACCCAATTTCCGACCAAGGAGTTGGAGTTGAATTAAAAGATCGAGTGACCGATCTAAACACAATTCGATTGCCAATTTAATTGTGTTGTGTAAATAAAAGGCTTTAGATTAGCTAATTACATGCTTGTGTTTGACGAAATTCTCACCTATGGTAAGTGATGGCCGAAGGTGGTATGCACACAGAGCATAGACAAAACCATGTTAAATAGCAAAGTAGAAATAAATGGATATATAAATATAATTATTATTTTTTTATTTAATTGTAACAGGAATAAATGCTAGTATTTTTTTTTGTACATGAATTAAATTCATTTACAATAATAACAGTATTTTTTTAATTTCTTTGTGAAACATAGTTCGACAACTCAGTTTTAACTTCAATTTTGCCCCAATGGATAACCACTACGTAAAGGTCTATGCCCAGATGGCGGTCGAAGCATACAAAAAGGTTATTTTTCAAAACTAACCTAATCTTGGTTCTCAGATCACGGAGAAATAGGAAAGTATAACTTTTTCTATCATACCTACATTAGATATAAGAATGATTGTCTTTAACTTCAAAAACAGATTAATTATGCATTACATAATAAGATAATGTCTTCTTAGTTTTCAAGCAAACAGGTTTCTTTTCCTAGTGTCATCTGATTTATCACGCTACAATTTCTTGATCACATTTTGTTTACAACCTACATAATTTCTTTCTTAAGTGATCGTAGAAAAAATAACAAGATTCTTATTTCAAATTCCGTACCGTTGACGTATCATTTACGTCAATCGCGTAACAACTTATCACAAAATAATTTGTTTAAAATAATTCTGAAATTTCGACTGTACTCGAGTGTACAACGTAATAGACCAATGAAAACTTCCCGTGACAAAAATGATATTCAGCAAAATCAAAAGCAAAATTAATTTACTTTAAATTCTGTTAAAGGTCAGCCAAGAATAGACAATATTTATATATCGACATCACTTTTAATTTTTCTTTTAAAACTGGCTGTCCAAACTTGAAACCCTTAATTATAACAAAGGAAAGAAAAACACTTTCAAAAATAGAACACTTCTAATTTCAAATTGTTCTAATACAAACCTTTTCTAGTGTCAATATGGTAGATAGTGATAAAATTCAACGGTGTATAGTTGATCCCGAATCCAGTCTTGTTAAACGTTATCTTGTGAGCTTCACCAAACACAATTGGCACAGCTTCTTGGTCTACTTCCGATACAGAAAAATACTTCTTTGTATTGTCTATGTATATGGTGTTAACTTCATGCCAAGTTACTTCCTTTTCATTGCCACCAACGATGGAGTTCCATAGTCCGGACATAAACGCCATTTATATTATTTTTGTTACTATCTTGAAATAAAATTACGTTTTGAATGTGTGATGTGTTTTGTACAGTGTGCGTTGAGTATCAAATTTTCGTCATTTTTCAGATTTGTCACATTGATAGCGACTGACTAAAATTTAATGTTTTTGTAATGTGATATATTATACTGAGTACCTACATCTCTTGTACTATTAAAAAAAAACTCATAACTGTCAACTGATTTTAGCTTTACCACATAAGGAAATGGTATGGATCCTCAATGAATAGTATAGAATTTTTAAATTTTTCAGAATAAAAACTATTTTTAGTTCAACTCTAAAAATATAACAAAATAATTTAATTTAAGCATTTGTTAGGCTATTTACTTTATAATATATTATATTAGCCCTTTTTCAGTCATTTACCTAACCTAATTTCTCAGTTACGTACCCGCGCTCTATAGTTTGTTTATGACATCCATATACAACAGTGAAATATAAAATCGTCATTGGCTGTAGGATCAGTTTTATCTGCTTATTTAATTTACTTTAAATTAAGAACTAGATTTTATTTAATTATTAAAGAACATACTAATAAAGGTACAAGCGATTACTGAAGCCTTATTTTAATAAATGAGTTTTGTTTGGCTTAATTAACTCATCTGGTGATGGCGCAGCCTGATATATTTTAGTCTCCAATTCCATATCCTTACCTGGTAGAAGCCAGCTCCAAAGTGAGCACAAGGGCTTTACCCAGCAAAAAAATAAGGCTGTGTAAACATGGAGAGGTTTCTTGACAAACGTCTTTTTGTTTAAGAATGTAGAGTAACTTAACAACTTAAAATCCGATACCTACCGTAATATAATTATAGTCTAAATTTATAGTCTTTATAGTAATTAAATAAATGGCAGTTAATTATATGTGCTACGAAATTTATTTGTGCCAACTGATTAATAAATATCACTTGTATTTATATTTAATTTTTAAAGAGGAAACACTGCCAGGCTGTTGGGAACCCTACCCACTGGCAGCAGCGTAGCTTCGAGGACTCTAGTTAGTATTTTGTATTTTTGCTGTAAATACTTGTTGTAAATATCGTGTGTATTTTTAATTATATTAAATTGGCTAATTATAATCAACTACGTTGTATGAATATTGTTTTTACGATGATAGTTTATCTTTGAACTGGCAATATATGATATTTTTTTAATCCATAGTCATAATTTAAGACAACGTTCCGTTTTACGTGACCATGAACAAAATTATAGGTTATGAGACACTGACGCTCATTTACACGCAAGCTTCATTAATAATATCTATACTCAAGTTCTTATTTTATTTTAAAACTAATCTATTTATTCACAACATCTGTGGCGTAAGACTTTTAATACACTGGAATATATTTCCGGCGACTTTGAAGAATCTATTGCGGCGGGGAAAAGTCACGTCTCGACCGCAACATTTGTGATAGGCCTAATGTATTTACACGTGATAAGTATAGGGTTGTCAGTTGGACATTTTTCCGGGTTTTTAAAAAAGCTGGAATTTTAGATGCCACACTGTTAAAATGAAAATAGGTTTCAAATGTAATATGATTAAGAAATCTAAATTTCTGCCAACAGATTTAACGTATGTCATGTTTTTGTAAATATAAAATTCAATTATCATTGTAGACACCTAATTTTAAATTATAATGAAATAGTAAAATTATTAAAATAATATTAACAGTTTTGTATTTCATATAACATTATAATAGTGTCATCAAAGATTGAAAATTATAGAAAAGATTTTACCATGAGTCAGTTCATAAAAGATCTAGGTCATCATGAATCATCAATTCACAGTCAACCCTAGCCCGTCTTCCAGCTGAATAAAACTCGATGTTTATACGATTTTGACATTATGAAACAATCATAAAAATACTTGGCAACCCTACAAATGACGTGTAAATAAAAAAGATTTCGAGACACAATTATAGCGAGAGATTTTTGCGTCATCTATCGCCGACATATTTATTATAATATTTTAAACCTTTGGATTTGCGGTGACATTTTAAAAGAGCCCTCTGGATGATTTTTTTTTTATAACAGATGAGTCGTTAACTCATTTATTTAATGGTCGAACATGATATTCAACGTTAACTTCAATAATATTAATGTCAAATTTTAAAGATATGCTAATTTTGTATGATTAATGTGTCATTATCATTAGACAGCTTTCATTTCCCAGTTTTACCTGTCTTTCAGAAATATGATTTTCCGAAAGAATTGTCTTGACTAGATTGTTTAATTTCCTTTTTTTTTTAAATAAAATATATTCCTCACACACGGTCATCTGACCCCAAACTTAGCAGAGCTTGTGCTATGGAAGTCAGATAACTGATATATTACATATACTTTTATAGATTTACAATCTAGATAATTACACCCAGACTCAGGACAAACATACATGTTCATGTATAAACATAATGTTTATACTTTTGACCTATTTAATAAATGTTCTTAAAAAATATATATTCTATGCTTCCTGTGGTCGCTCGTCAGTTTGACTGGTATTGCCAATTATTATTAATACGTTTGGGATCATGCCTATCACAACACAATTATATAAATATGTTATAATTATAAAAACAAACATACCTACATATGTTTATGCGTAATAATTTACCAGTTATGAAAAATATTTCAGATCTGGTTAATGCATTTTTTTTAAAGAACCTAGCCAGGTTCCAGTGTAACTAACGGGTACACCAGTAGATGCTAGACAGAATTTTTATTTGAGTATGGTAACCGGCTGGATCTTTGTACAATGTTACTACCGTGCTTTGGTTTTCTCACGATGTTATCCTTCACCTTCACCTTCACCTTCATCACGGCATCCGATATCACTGAGCTCATAACCACAGTGAGACTAGACCCATGGGACTAGTTAAATTGGGCCTAGTTGCCTAAAGACCTGAAATTTAACGAAGAAAAGTAAGTAAGATAAATGATGACGTGGCCGAAGATGATAAGCACAAAGCCTAGAAAGGAGCTGGCTCTCAAGTACTGCCTGATTATAGTTTTCACTTCACTTCTTCCATCACTGAAAACTCAAGTTCCTTGTTTTCACCAAACCCACAACATTAACATTAAGGTGACAATATGCGTGAATAACCCTGTCCCCACTGAACTAATGGGCGAGAGAGAGAAGGAACAAAGGGTGTTTCCTTGTAAAAAAATGACGATTAAATTTTATATAAAAAAACAGATAGTTTTTTTTTAGAAAAGTAACAAAATAAGTTCCCTTTGTATTAGATCTTGGAAAGTTATTTGGATGGGTAGAATCTAGATTATATTTTTTACAAATATCATGAATCAAATAATACAGGGAAAATCTTAATTTAGAATCATCATTTTGCGTATATATATCTTCACTTCAATATTCGTCGAAACAAAAGATAAAACAATTCAACAAAATAAGAATGAAAAATATTTGAATAGTGATGTCAAATTACATTATTTAGCAAGCTATTTGCCTACTAATTAATCATCGCGTTCAGTTTTTTTTTATTGTTTCGCTGAAATATTCTTTCGGAGATAAATTGTGACAGCTGAACAAATGAATGGACACAAAGCATTCAAGACATCGTGTGTGATTTACGTCTGTATGTCACTTAACTGCGTAATATTATCTTATATGATTTGTGAAAATATAAAATCGATGATATAGTATTTACTAGAGATGTGACAAAAGCTGAAACGACTATTCGACTTTTCTATATCTACACTATCTTAATTCTTACTAATATTATAAATAGGAATGTGAGTTTGTTTGTTACCTTTTCACGCCTAAACCGCTGAACTGATTGCGATGAAAGGTACGCAGATAGCCTATGGTATGGGAAGGGACGTAGGCTGCTTTTTTTTCTCGGGAACGCGGGTGAATCCGCGGGTGACAGCTAGTCTTACTAATATTATTGATTAAATAGTTTGTGCGTTACTCAGCTCGTATGTAGGGAATTTTATCCCGGGAAAACATAAGATACGTAGGAAACGCGGGTGAAACCGCGGGGCGTAAGCTAGTTCTGGTTTAATTCCAATCTGACGTGAGTAAGGCCCTTTCCTAAAGTGTTATTTGTAACCGACTTTAAAAAAAAGGAGGTTCTCAATTAGGTTGCATTAAGGAGGAAGATCTTCCTTTTTCAATGGAAGAGTCTACCACCTTGCTCCTCCATAGCATGTTTTTTTTATATCTGAAAATAACACTGACTATTTCTTATGGCGCGTATTAGATCTCTTTCGTTCATTAGCGTTAATTTGCTATCATAAGTTAATGTGTACACGCCATAACAAAGATATTTTCGTTTATCGTTTTTAGCTTTACTATATTCGGTAAAAGAAGTTATTTCAACATTTATTTATTTTTATTTAAATATTAAACTAATGCAGAAGAAATCGCTCGCCAAAAACCACCAATAGGTACATTCTAAAAACAATAATAAAATTAAACTATAGCAGATCACTACAATCCAAATAGATTGCAATCGGTTCAATGAACTCTGCAACCAAAGAGCTTTACACAAACAGGATCGAAATGTTTTCTTTGTTTAGTGAAGCAAATACGTACTTTATGATTCAACCCAGCATTTCATATAAATCATTTTAAGTATGTGCAAATCTTTGAGCTTCCAATCGATGGAGCGTGGGCCTAAAATATTTGTGGTGTTAAAGTTTCAAGGAATTTCATAATGAGTGATATTTCCTGATATTGAAAAGTTAATTTTTACAGGATCTCACTTTTCAAAAGTCCAAATGCTTTTAATTTACAGTGGGTGATGATTAAGCCGAAGGTGATGAGCCTTTAAAATGTAGAAAGAAAATTATTCTGAAGTGGAACTTCTAGAACACAGTACTTAGTAAGCATAGTTTATATTATATTTATCCATATGATAACCAACATAATGTACACCATTACCAAATTTAAAAAAGAAAACACAAGTAAGCAATAAAGGAAAATTTCTGCCTTGAAATATTAATATGAACAATTCTCAGTTGAATCTCGTAACTTCAGTAAAGAAAAAGCATAAATTTTATACATAAATACATGTTCAAATTGTTCACATAATCAATATATCATTTGTCATACAAAAATCCGCATAAATGTCAAACATATTCCAATATAAATAGTGTTGTGCATAAACATGTCCCAGATACCGGGACGACGGAAAATGTGACAAAAAATAACATTCCACCAAGAATATTATTACGTGTGTCAATTTGTGCGTATCGTGCGTGTTTATCATTTTAACGTTGGAATGCAGAGCTAAATATAGAAATATTCTTACCACTTCGTTATTATAAATAATAAACAGAGTAATTTTGCAGAGGGATAGCTTAAGTTTTGGAGATGGATATAGAATACATGAACAGGGACGCGGGTAGAACCGCAAAGGATAGCAAGTCTTTGATATAAAATGTTATGGTACACAAGTCAACTACATACAGGCCGTAGATCATAACTTGTCCCCTCTTTTAAAAGTTGGTAGTTCTGTTATTCCATTAAATTGTTGTCACATTACATTGTCAATCAATAGTGCCAACATAAAGGCTAGGGGACAAGTTAAGATGAATGGACTGTACCTAAGAATTAAAAATAAGCTCTGTCAATACAGTCAATCCCGTTTTCAAAAACAGATCATTTGAAAGAAAGAAAGAATCTGTGTATAATCTTTGTAGCGAATATACAGTGTTACTAGAGTCCAAAGAAGTTCAGTGGAAATAATTAAAATCGATCTCATTTCTTATTTTGATAGAGGTTGGGAATTCTTTGGTTGCGCGAACTCTAGTAGATTTTATCCATTCATCCATTTTTTTAAAGATCCATTGGACAAAGATATTTGAACAGTAGCATACCTATAAAATTATTGGACACACTACGCGACGACTTTTATAGGTACATGTGAAACACATATAATAGATAGTTGATTAACTTACTTAACAGTGGCCTAGTTCAGTAAAATTTCAGTTTTTTTTTATTCCCGTGTTTTTCCGCTATTAACTCCGAAACAACTTATCCGAGCTTAACTTTTTTTCATTTTTATCCCGACTATTTCCTTTTTTTATACCGCGAACTGGGGGTGAATCCGCAGGGAACAGCTATAGTATATAGCTATAGCTATAGAATTTGGTTCTTTTATATTTCTTAGGAGTTTATTATACTAATTGTGCGCCTTCAATCTTCATGTATTCAATTAGTCTTTCAAAATTCACTAATTGGATGCGTTCTCTCTAAAATTAGCAGAATATTAATAAATCTGTTGTTATTACAGCTTTGCGCTGAGTGCAGTCGACTAATAGTTCTACTACATGAGTAGAACTGAAAGGTTTACTACAGCTATGGAGACTATTATTATAGTAGTAATTTCCGCTATACAATTAGAAATTGCAAAATTAACTTACTTAGAGAACTGCTGGCTTGTTAATATTTAACTCATATTCTTCATATTACGAAAAAGGATATCATTTGCTTTATCAGTTTGACTTCGAGTTTTAAGTTTTACGGTTGTAGGATGTTGTATCCACCTGACTACCACTAATAAAAGTTCATAATCTGTCGCCATACCGGTGTGTTCCGGCAGCTGCACTTGAGAGCCAGTTCCTTATAGACTTATCACCTTCGGCCATGTCATCATAGTAAAAAAAAGGGTTACAGTGAAAAGAGCTGTTTATCCAACGGCTGTCAGTAATGTATTATATAAAAATCTTTTGATTAAATATCTAATGAATACCAGATTTCATTTGGATTTTGGTTTTATATACCTACTAGTATTTATTTTTATTATATAATATGTTTATTATTATGCTTTTTCCCAAACTGATTGGTTCCAATTTGAATTAGTAGAGGGATTAGCTTGAACGCCGCAGATAAACTAGGTTAATATTTAAACTGGATCGTGGATAAAATAACAGGTAACAGCTAGTCATAACAAAATATCTGAACTAACTATGGAACTAGACATTTACGTCAATTACCATACAGAAAACCACTTTTATACATTAAAAACCTCTCAGTGCTATATTACTGACCACATAAATACCAACATTTGTTCTATGACTTTTAATCATTCATCAGATTTTAATAGGGTATTTGCCTGTACTTATTCAAAATAACACACTAACTAATGTGTAAATAAAACATCTAAAAAAAGGGGACCCATGATTATTTTATTAAATTTATCCTTATTATGATTTTTAATGACCAATCAAACCATAAAGAGTATGCTATATAATTATGACGTCACATGCTTGTATTTCATACAAAACTCCGTATAAACCTATCGTTTTGACATTTCATAAAAAGTAGCTGATTTTAATGTCAGTCAAATACTCTATTCATCATACTTATATACAAAAATAAAAATATTTAAATTCAACGCTCTAAATGTTTCGAACACTACGCGTTGCAAAATACAAGTGACAGTGCACGGAAGGCGTGTAGGTACAACATAACATAGAATTGAAATGTGTTAGATAGAACAACGAAATCTTGAAAGTTTGTTGTTTATTTTGTTAGTAAAACAGTCCTGCAAGGATGTTAATGTTTTTACCTATAACCCTGTTTACACATAATATTGGAGGAGTAAGATTTAATCTTTGCAATTAGGTACATTCTTGTAAATATATATATATAATTTCTTAAAGGCTTCGGGAGACCGACGGGCTGGGAGCTTTTTCCGCCAACGCATAAGCTTGGCCATCCAAAAAGGGAACGCTGCCAGCCTGTTGGGAACCTTGCCTATCGACAGCAGCGAGGGCTTTGAGGATGTTTTCTATACAGCATAGTTTGTATTTTATACATTGATTGTAAATATTTGTTGTAAATAAATAAATATAATATATAATATTTCTAATAGATAAATCTAACTCTAGTCTACAATATGACATTTATAACCTAAATACGACTACAACTGGAGCACAACGTCCCATTTAACTCATAACCCTTTTGATGTCCAAATACAAGATAATTAGGTGAACAGCTGGTGAAGATCGGGCCACATATATTTTTTTTATTATTTATCTCCATTCTGACAGTTTTAAACGCCGTTACGTCGTCACATCCGTTTTGGAAGCTTCCGTAACGTTTTCATTTTATTCTTTTAAGTTTTTAAATGTTATGTTTTAGGCGGGCGCCGCCTTAAAGTATAGTACAATCGATTAATTATTCTTTCGTGGTTTTGTTGACCAATACTTTTTAAACTAGCTTCCGCCCCGCGGTTTCACCCGCATCCCCGAGGGATCTTATGTTTGCCCGGGATAAAAAGTACCTAGACTATAGCCTTCCTCGATAAATGGGCTATCCAACGTTTGCTTATTGTTGATATATTTTTTCAATTCGAACCAGTAATTCCAGAGATTAGCGCGTTCAATCAATCAAACAAACAAACAATCTCTTCAGCTTTATAATATTAGTATAGATATACTATGTATCAGTAAGCTTTTAAAAGGAATTAATAGATAGGTATAGTCTTTGACCTCATTGTAAACGCATTGTAAATCTGCCACATAAATACTGGGATTTACTTTGACAAGATACTTAGAGGAGTACTGTTATAGTGTCCCATCAAAGATAACATGTGAATTACAACCGTTGCAAACTACGCGTTTCGTTTGAAGACGGGGAATAAACGCGGGGGATACAATATTATTGTAAGTTGATGACAGATATATATGTTCTGCTCTCGACCCCAAGGCATTTCTCCATAACCGTAGGGCAATCAGACACATTTACACATACACTAATACCCAATTTAATACTTTGTATAATTTTAATTTAAGAAACTCAGTAATTGTCAGTATCTTTCTTCAATACCCATTTCATTTATATGATTATACCTACATAGTGCAGCTAGTAACTAGGTTGACACACACTTGTTATGCCTTTTGTAGTAGTCCGTGGTGGAAGAGACTGGATATCCTTAACACAGGCTCCGGCTTAGCTTGGATACCAGTTTCTCCTACAAACTATAAAACCCTCTTTATTAATGTAATTCTAATGCTTTGTGCAAAAAGTTGTAATATCTAGTTTGTAAGGAGAAAGAAAATAAAGTTATTTAGTGATATTATAGTAAAAAGTAGGTAATAGTTTCAAAATACAACCAAAATATTGTTCGTTTAACTCCCTGTTCTTTTGGAACAAAATTGTAATAAATTGAAAAAGTTTTAAACAAGTAAAACTATTTAAAAATAGCGTTTATATATTTAGTATGTATGTAAATCAATGATTGTATAACTGTTTGTTCGTAACGTATGACCGATACAATTCATTCGATTGCATTGAAACTTTGGTGAGTTATTGTGCGCAAGCGCGCGATGGTTTTTGACAAAAAAAGCATGCAATGCTTTTTTAACACACGAAGAGCTCAAAGTCAAAGTAAAGGCATTTATTCAGTTTAGGCCCTAAGAGGGCACTTATTAACGTCATTACTACTGAAGTTACCACCGGTTCGGAAGTCAGCCTTCAACTGAGAGGAACCGGCAAGAAGCTCGGCGAGGTTACACTTTTTCTTTTTTTTGGACATCAGACTGTCCAAAAAAGCTCATTCAGTATAAAAGAAATGTTATAAGAATTATTTTTTCTTTTTAGGTTAGAAACAATATTATCAAAAGGCATGATATGAATTTACTTATACTTGGTCAAACACCATGGTGTATAATGATGTGATTTAATGTGGTAACCACAAAGCCTTGAATCGAATCTCAAGTTTATCGGTTCATTACGATAGAAGATTTTCTACTAATTATTATTTAGTACCTTACTTTCTATCTTTAGATCATCTAAAAAACAATCCTACATTATTAGTTTACTTGTACTCAATCTATAATATACTAGCTGTTCCTCGCGGTTTCACCTACGTTTCCGGTGTAATTTTTTTTCATACAAACCTTTTCCTGACAATAAGGAACACATAAAAGAAATATTTATCCAATTTGGTGCAATCGTTCGGAAGTTATGCGCGTACAAACATTTCGGCGATCCATTTTTAGGGTTCCGTAGCCAAATGGCAAAAACCCTTAAAGATTCGTCATGTCTGTCTGTCTGTCCGTCCGTATGTCACAGCCAATTTTTTTTCCGAAACTATAAGAATTATACTGTTCAAACTTGGTGAGTAGATGTATTCTGTGAACTGCATTAAGATTTTCACACAAAAATAGAAAAAAACAAAAAAAATCGGGGTTCCCCATACTTAGAACTGAAACTCATTTTTTTTTTCGTCAAACCCAAAAGTGTGTTTTTGTATGGATAGGTTTTCAAAATTGATCATTTTTTTCTAAACTGAATAGTTTGCGCGAGAGACACTTCCAAAGTGGTAAAATGTGTCCCCCCCCCTGTAACTTCTAAAATAAGAGAATGATAAAACTAAAAAATATATATGATGTTCATTACTATGCAAACTTCCACTGAAAATTGGTTTGAACGAGATCTAGTAAGTACTTTTTTTTAATACGTCATTTATCGTAAACCGCAATTTACCTTTCATTAAATCATTTCAAATATAATAAAAAAATGGCAAAAAGCAAGGTCAGCACAAATAAAGGAAATATTCAAAAAAATAAAAAAAATGAAAATTAAAGGGTAATAAAGACCTATTAGAGGTCTAGCTTAATTGGCACCAACCTCAAATAAGGTAAATAAATAAAATTGTGCATTTCCCGTAATGGACGAACGATGGACGAAGTTTGTACGGAACCCTCGGTGCGCGAGTCCGACTCGCACTTGGCCGGTTTTTTATTTATATAGATAAGTAGGTACCTCAATACTCACTTTAAATACCCAAATAAAAGATGGCCGATAAACAATGTCGATACAAACTATATTTCTATCTCTAATATTCATAGACACTTACAATGTAATAAAATCTATTCAAAACAAACATACCGACTGATAGAAAACATTACTTTGTAATTCATTCATGGTATTTAACATCTGTTTTATATTTGAAACAAAGATTTCACATTTGTATACATACAAAAATGGAATAAAATAATAATAATGCAAATTATAAAACTGTATTTGTCTTTGGTTTAAAAATTAGAAAACAAGCACTTATGATATTAGATTCTAACGCATGGTTTGGATGGTTGCTTTTGCTGTGAAAAGCCGGCAGTAAACAACAGCAATTACAAACAAGCAAGAGTGAGCAATACACCCATACCATACACTGTCTTAAAATGTATCTAAAACACGTCTAAAGCTGAAAGTTTCCAAAATCTTTAAAGTTTGTAGGCTTATCCCTAATTTACATAGGCTAAAGACTCTTCTCAGCAAAAAGTTACCTTCCAAACCTATATTGAAGTCAAACTATTAATAAATCCACGTAAAAGCTAGGTATTTGAATTCAAAATATTTATAATTTCACATAAAAGCTAATCGCCGTAGAAGTCGGAGATTAACGGTCATCCATCCACATTCTGGCCTAGACTCTAATTAATGAGCCAACCACCGTCAGCCGTTTGTACTGGAGTATTAAAATTATTAATTATGCCACCCACCTACTTGGTTCCAGTCGGGTAAATTAATAATCAAACAAACCAAGTAATTTCATTTGACACCTGCTATTGAAAGGTTACGTGTATTTTTTTTAAAGTCTCAAGGCTAACAAACAGGTAAAGGAATCATAGTGTGCGGCCACCGTCGCCTATGGACATTAGCAATACCAAAGCGAATGACTTGCCGACCTTTATAAAGATGTCCAAAAAATTTTTGGTCATCACAGTTGACCCTGGCTTCCAGGAAATGTGGGAGAGGACTGTTCCATAAAAACCTAATGCAAGCTTGAATAGAAATTAGTAACCCAGTTTGTTACATACTTTGCCTCATTACCTTGGTCTTAACTTGGTCACGACCAATTAAAAAAAAAACTAAGCGAGTAAATCCACAGTAAAACCAATACAAAAACTTCCAGCAAACTGATTCATACGGCCTCATTACGGCTTAGCCGATACCAACCTTGTAGTCACCAGAACTTGCCAAATACCTCCAGTCATCTGTGACATTACTCAGCCTGATAGATGTCTTGACTGTATTTAATTATTATTATAATGATTTTTAACACTGGCAATGGTAATGAAGGACTCTAGACATTTTGAAGGCATGCTTTCAGTACCACGATCCAATTTAAAACTTAATTTAGACGGGCTGGTTCGCGTGGTTGATAAGATACCCTATCTATCATGCCGCAGGTCGTGGATTCGATTCCCACTCAAGACAAACATTTGTATGCATGAACATGTCTGTTTGTCTTGAGCCTGGTCGTAATTATCTATATATGTATGTATTTACAAAAGAAAAGTAGTATTTATTATGTAGTATATTAGTTATCTGGCTTCCATAGCACAAGCTCTGCTTAGTTTGGGGTCAGCTGGCCGTGTGTGAGGAATAATGTCCCAGGGTATTTATTTATTTATTTGTGACACTAGAGCACGGCCTAGAAACATTGTGAGAGAGTGAAATAATAAGTTAATAAAATAAAAAATATCTATACTAGTAAGAAAGCTGAAGAGTTTATTTTTTCTTTGAACGTCTAACCTCTAGAACTACCAGTTGGATTTGACGTTTGATGATTTTATGTCAGAAGGCTGATAAGTAAGCTGGTGGTCCACCTGATGGTAAGTGTCTACCGTCACCTATGGATATTAGCAATACCAGAGGGATGGCCAATATGTTGCTAACCTTTTTAAAGCCTAGAATGCAACGTGCCCTCATATGCAACAGCCGGAACACACCAGTATGTGTTTGCCGATAGATTTTCAACTCGAAGGTGGTAGCCAGTCAGGCTACCTCTTTGCTATGGTTTCTTCACAATGACTCTTCACTGAAAGCTCAAGCTCATTGCAGGACTCGAACCAATGACCTTTGCCGCGGCATCCGACGTCACTACCACTGAGTTACATACCTACAGTTTCATTTCAAAGATATTTGCTGTTAGATTTAGATCTCCGCTGTTCAACAAAATCATTCTACACAAATAACATAATTATTTAAATGATACAAATTAATTCTAACGCCACACCACATTTCCATGTATTAGATATAATATTATGCGCGAGCGCACTCCAGGGCTTTAAATCTGGAAAGTAGAGCAGATCCGAGATACGCATGTACATACAAACACACGATTGACATATGTATTATATAATAAATCTATTTGTATGTCAGTTTTTATGTTAGAATTATTTAGGAAAGCATATTATTTTTAAAGGCACGTGTAGCTTTAACCAAAATTGAGTAGGTACAATAATTAATGTTGCCAAAATGAGTTTTTAATATCGAGCCATTCCAGCCGACTTACCGTAAGCGACATTTTTTTTATCGAAATTGAGATTTTTAATTTAAGTAACATTTTGAATTGTAGCGGACCAAGCCTTGTAAATGTTTGCCTCCAAAATCTATTAATAAATTACAAAAAATCATAATTCTATGTTGAGTTTCAATTTCATCACATTTCTGTGTAAAAATATTCAAAAAAAAAACCTTCTCCTGTAAAATTTTATATTTGTCGGTTACGATAAGTCGGCGGAAATAGCTCGATATTTCATGGATAGGTACTCGTTTGAGATAACACACTTTTTTTTTTATACCACTAAGGTGACAAACAAGCATACGGCCCGTGAATCACTAGCGCGTTTTCAACCCTAACAAAAGATTTTAACTACGGGTAGGTAAATGCCTAACAAATTGTAACGTTTAACTATCTATCAGTTACTTTAACTACTTAATCAAACAAACCGCCATTTGTTGGAGCTTTTCTAGGATTGGGCAAGTCAGGCAGATTGGAAAGGTAACATGATAGACTTGACTTGGTTACATACATAACAATCTTCTGTCACTGTCCAAATCGTAAAATGTCAAGGATAAAAAATGTCCAAGTCGTAAAATGTCCAAGTCTAAAAATGTCCATGTCATAAAATTTCCAATTTGCTACGATACATCAGTAATACAGAAAGTCAGTTTCATTATTGACGGTTCAAAAGTTGAGATCAATTTTGTATAACTATCATATCAATACTAATATAATAAAGAGCTGAAGAGTTTTTTATTTATTTGTTTGAAAACGCTATCTTTGGAACTACCAGTCGGATTTTTCTTGCAAAACTAATGATGATGACTAAAAAAATCTATTTAATATTGGACACGTACTTTTTCTTTATATCTTATAATTGTATATTACCGATTTACTGCCTTAGTCCTCACCATTTCTTTTTTTTCACCAGTTGGGGTGGTTGGTGGTTTTAATTAATGCTTAGTACTGATGAAGTACAATTTCAGGTTTTTTTTTTTTCATTAAAATTAGGACCGAATATTTTTATTTTATCATTTTCGTAATACTTATGACCTATACTATCATCCCTCAAAAGGACCGTACTTCATTTATTAGGACCTTATATATTTACAAAAGAAAAATAGTGATCAATAAATAACGATATACGTTTGAGTTTGATATATAAGATAAGATGGATAAAAAAAACTATACGTATAAAAAGAAAAGTCCTGACTCACTCATTGACTGACTCATAAACGTCAAGCCTAGCCTTGGACATCGAAAGCTGAAATTTTATACAGAGGATTTCTTTAGATATAATATAGAAAAGGAATAAAGCCGAATATTTCGAAATTCAACCCCTAAGTGGACGAAATAAGGGATCGCGAGTGAAACCGCGGGACGGAAAGCTACATATTTACATTATAACCTACAACTGAAAGTCTCGTAGAATTCGATAAAGGCAGGCTAGATACACGGCAGTATGTTAAGCGAAGTTCGAAAAATTGCTGGCGACACAAAACTGACATGAATACTTTTTCCCACAAACATGTACAAAAATCCAGTTGAGTTCTTTAAACTTAGCATAGAGGTTAATCTAATAAGTAGTAAGTACCTAGAAGTACATGAGAAATCCCAAAATCACGTATATTTAATTCCAATTTGAGATACAAGCTTTCACTTATACAAGACATGGCAATATAAGTTCCTTAACCACTCATATAAAAATTATAAGCCTGTCAAACATAGAGTATTAACATCAAAAACCGACAAGCAAGACGAATACTCAGCCACATCCAATCTATTTAAGTCCACACACATCAAACACGATTATTATGTGCGAAAAAATATCGCTCAGTAACCGAGCATTTTGCAATCTCAAGATATATTTTTACGAAGTGTTCAAACATAAATTGGTTGTTTTTTAAAATGTTGCAATATCAATATATTAAGAGACGCCTGCGTTGCCGTCCAAAGCAGAAATAATCAGGGACATAGATCGTCGTTCTGCCGTGGCGGATCGCGAGCAGTCGCCAAGAATGTCGCCATCAAAATTATATATCCGCTTAATATTTACACTATATTATTATATTTTGTACTCGTTACGTGGGGATAGTTGTGGTTGTTACGTGGTGAAACGTTCGGTTTGGTTACCCTTCATTTTATGAAGAACTAACATCCATAACACGTTCCCGAAGGATTTTATCTTTTCCGATAAAAAGTACCCTATATGATATTCCGATGTGTGATCTATTTCCCAAGTTTCATCCAGATCCATAGAGCCGATTATGCGTGATTGAGTCACAAACATCCATACATCCAAACTTTCACATTTATAATATTGGATAACCAATATTGGATAAACTGAGTTTCTTGCCGGTTCTTCTCAGTTGAAGGCGACTTCCTAGTCGGTGGTAACTTCAGTAGTTTCGACGTCCATAAGTGCCCTTCTGGGGCCTAAACTGAATAAATGGCTTTGACTTTGACTTTGAAGAGTTTATGGACTATGGTACTTAGATATATGACACAAAACTGACCCTAATAAAAATGCCAGAATTTTCATAATTTTTAAGGATAATTTAGTATTTTCTGTACTATGTGTAGATCTGTTTGGTTTGGCCACAATCTTACCATGGAAGTCATGATATAATTAAAGATAGTTAGAGAGGTAGAGCATAGTGATATGTCGCTCAAAGAGCAGCTCGACTGGGGATGTACCTCCACCTTACAGAATATCGCAGCCAAATAACTTATAGTTGTGTTCCTGCGCGTGATCATGGTCGCCAGAGCTCATCGGGAAGCGTGGAAGGGTTGGCAGGCAGGCGGTCCACCTGATGGTAAGTGGCTACCGTCGCCTATGGACATTAGCAATACCAGGGGGATTGACTATATGTTGCCGACCTTTATAAAGCCTAGATGGCAACTGGCTCTCTAGCGCAAACTACAAAGTACCCTACCACCGTACTATGGTTTCCTCACAATGTTTTCCTTCACCGAAAGCTCAAGCTCTTTTTAGGATTCGAACCCATGACCTTCGCCGCGGCATCCGACTATTGAGCCATCCTTCAAGTCACAGTCAGTTTTTGGTGTGGAAATACTATGCTACGTTTGTTTTGTGTTTACAGGGACTTAGTTATTGTATCATATTGCTTATTTCACTTACTTAATTCTTCAGACATATACCTCGTCTACTCTCCGATATGATTTCACTCAAATACGTACCAATGTGGCTTGGCCATCTATAAATTTACCTAACCCAAATAATATAGTTGCCTATAAAACATTATATATATATACAATCCTACTGTAATAATAAAACATACATACATGCGCTTATAATATTATGTATGAAACGCGAATGCCGCCTTCTAAAGGTACGTCTACGGTAAAGGTATAGCGAGCCGAGCACGAGCGGAGCCGCTCTGCGTGTTGTCGCTAGCCGCGCGTCAAGTGTGGACTTTCAACGACCCTATAGCTATCACTGTCTTCGAGCGCAATTTTTTTTTTTTTTTTTGAGCAGGAACAGAAAGGTGGTGGGTCCAGGGGACCTTCTTCCACCGTTACGCGGACTTTTGCGGTGAGCGCTGAGGGCTCTCAACCGCTACTTAAAACTAAATAAATTTAGGGCAACGGTAGCCTGAGGGTGCCCCCTGTGGGGCTCGACCTCGGCTCAGGACGTTGCCTGGGGAATGAGGGAGGACTTAGCATGCAAATATATTATTTGGGGATCGGTCGGATTGCTAATATGCAGCTCGGGCCGCTTAATCGGGACGAGTCGAGCGCAATGCAAATGCCTTTGTGTTCGTCAAAAACCGACTATTGGTGGATCACAGTCGAGCACGAGCCAAACGCTCGAGGTGTGCTCGTTCGAGGCTCGTGAGCCGGTCCACTCTACACGAATTCGTGCTCGGCTTGTGCTCCGCTCGTGCTCGGCTCGTCTAGCGTAGACGCACCTTAACGCTCACAGTATTGTTTTATATAGGTGATGATAACTAGCCTTAAATGATTAATAATCTAGATGGTATTAAGCGTTCAATTTAAATTAATTAATCCTGCCACTACTTTGGGCAAATGTCATTTAAATTGTCAAATTGTTGGCCAATTTCTAGATTATTAATATCCCTTAGTTGCTAAATAACAGCTGGTACAATGTAACGATGTGAAATTAACTGTCACTTTGTGCTAGGATAGTTTGTAGTCTTTGCCTGGTTGGCTATCACATTCAAGTTGAAATTCTAACGTCATACATTTAAGGTTTATTGGGGTAACAGCAGTTAAGGCTGTGTTTCCTTACCACCTTCGGTCACATAATCACTGGACGTGGGATTTTAATAAAAGGCTTTCTGACCTGATGACCAAATAGATGTAGACCAATGATGTTAAATAAATAAAAAATACTTGTTACTCGGGGACTGCCGCGGGAAAGCTATTGCATAGCAATTTTTATCAACTTATGCAAATATAATTATTTTTTATTTAGGCAGTTTTTTTTTTCTCTTTTTTTTTCTTTGATATTAATAGATACATATACCTACACGTTAAGCGAACGCGAACGCTTAACGTGTATTGTATGTGTGTGTGGGAGGTGTTAGGTTTTTTCGTTACGGAATTTTTTCGTTACGAATTTTTTTGATTCGGTAACCGCGCTCAAAGCCCGAAGCCAAGGAACATAATTATTTACTCCTAGCGCCCGAAGCCCGCGATAAAAGCTATACAATAGCTTAAAAACATAATAAACGGCCATCTGACCCCAAACTAAGCAGAGCTTGTGCTATGGAAGTCAGATAACTGATATTACTACATATAAAAATTTATTTTCTTTTGTAAATATATACTTATACTGGGTGATTTTTTAGTCACTAGCAATACTTGCAGGGGTGGAAGTATTACTCATCAATATGAACAGGTTTTACTATGGGACCAACTGTGAAATCACGAAAAAAGATACTGTATAGATAATTACACCCAGACACAGGACAAACAGACATGTTCATGCACATAAATGTCTGTCCTGATTAGGAATCGAACTTACGACCTGCGGCGTCATACATAATAAGTTTGACGGTAGAAGAAACGAGACAAACATGGTTCTCAAAGCTACGTCTTTTAAACACGCAAGTGGTTACGTTTTTCTGAGAATTGTTTCTATGACGGTGCGACTCTAGTATTTCTTACTATTGCCAAATAGGGGTGACGATTTTATTAAAAGGTAAAACAATCATGAGACCATTAAGACATTTTATATAACCTTTTTTTTATACCACATTGTCGGCAAACAAGCATACGGCCCGATTGATGGTAAGCGGATACCGTAGCCTGTGAACGCTTGCAACACCAGGGGTATCACTCGCGCGATGCCAATCCTCCCCACTTCTCCGATGAGCTCTGGCGACCTTACTCACGCGCAGTAACTACAAGTTATTTGGCTGCGGTACTCTGAAAGGTCGAGCTGCTTTTTGAGCGACATATCGCTTTGCTCGACATCTCATAACCTATTCTATGGGTTAACGTTAGGGGCTTTTTACCCCTTGAATTGTTAAATTTCGGAGTAAGCTTTTCTTAGTTCCCTAAGCACCTTCGATCAGTGAGACATAATGCAAAGCACTCTGTTCTACGAGGATCCTGAAAGGTCTTATATAACTTGCATATTAGAATTTCTAGTAATTTCGATATCTGCGTGGTAGAGCTTATGCTGCTAAAAAAACAAAGTTTAGTCGAATAACAGTTGAAAAATGGTATCTTATATAGCATTATCATGCTTTTAAGCAAGTTAGATATGCAATGAAATTACTGAGGATTGGCTAGTTGGCATGGAGATATTCCCTGCCACGTCACAGGTTGTGGGTTCGGTTTCCACACAGGACAAATATATTTGTGTGCGTAAAAATAGGTTATGGTTAGCTCTAGTTTTTACGTTTTTATTTTCTTGGGCTTAGGGTTTTTTATTTTATTCTGTTTTGTACAGAATCTATAGTGATTGTGTATGTAGAAAGAATTTCCCATTATTTCATAAAAAATTATACTACTAGCTCCTAGTATTTTTCTTCTATAAAAATGATGATAACCAACCCTAAGATGATTAAGAAAGCATAGTTAACGAGCTGAAAAATTAAATAAACACGTGTAATATTAGCTTTGAAACCTAAAAATATGCTATAATTTTTGGCTCAAACATCAAAAAATTATATCTAAAATTACGCACAATAAAAATGACCACAGTGTTTAGCGGTTATGATGTTCTAGATAACACTTGAAGTGGAATGTAACATGTTATAAGTGTTATACTAATAAACTTTTGCTAACACTGTTTTCAAGAAGCGTAAAATGTATAATTATAATAAACTACTTTTTTATTTATTTATTTATTTATAAAAGAATGAGATTATAAATTAATTCATTTGTTTATAAAAAAAAAAAAGATGAAATTTATTTTTATAAGAAAAGTATGATGTAAGATATATTTTGCTTCTTCGTAGCACAAAGTTTTTACGCATAAGTTTCAAAGGTTTATTTCATAGTAAATTGCTGGAAGAATAATAAATTGCCAGAAAATATATTTCCAACAGAAATATTAGTTTAGAATACTTTAGACTACTACATTTTAGCGATAAATAAACTTCGTAGCACCGTAAAAAGCGCGTAGAACTTTCGTAGACCGTAATTCAGCACATTACACCCACGGCGAGTGACTTTTTATTATTTTTCTAACTGTATAGTGTAAAACTGTTTAAAAACTTAATTTAAAAAAAATTAAATCTCGTACTGGAGCCATGTTTTTTTAACACCAACCGTAATTTGATTAATTTACCGACACTTATATCACTTATTCACTTGACACTTAAATTAATTTTCATATATGTCTGGAAGCACCGTACTGGTCCAAGCGCGACGGTAGACTAGGCCCGTACAACCCACTGCCGTAGAAACGTATAATAAATTTATTTATATATAAAATCTTACACTAATTACGTTTATTTGCCTCAAGATATTTTTGGTCACGATAAATCGATTTATAATCATTCTGTTTTGACATGGCTGCCTTTTTCTGTCTGTCATACAAATGTCGAAAATATTATTTAATGCTTTTTTACATTTACGCAGGGTCACCTTTTTATGTCGAATAATAAATGCTATGCAATGTGAGATCTTTATGATTTTATAAATATATCCAATTGGTATGCATTAATAGGTTTATTTTCATACATGTAATACCAGATGATCGTATATTATGAATTGCTGGACATTTACTATCTCATTGACTAGTCATAAATATTATGTTTTTTTTTTCAGTTTTTTAAATGAGGATTATATTTGTCATCGAATTTATTCTTATGATTAACACTTATGTAATACTAACATATGAAAAAAAATTGTTCCTTTAATTAAGTCATTAAGTACATCATTTGTCAGTTTTCTGAACTTTTAAGTGATATTGGTTACCATGGCAAAAGTCGTGGGTTCGAATCCTACTTTTGGTGATGAAAAAAAACTTTGGACACTCTCAATTTGAAAATCTATCACTAATCATGTATCTGTGTATTTCGTCACCTTTACTTGGTTTTGCTTACCACTTTCGGCTACATCATCAATAACATGGTGTTATTATGGTGAAACGTAAGCCTATACTAATATTATAACGCTAAAAAGTCTGTTTGTTTGTTTGAACGTGCTAATCTCAGGAACTACTGGTTGGAATTGAAAAATTATTTTAGTGTTGGATAGCCCATTTATTGAGGAAGGCTATAGGCTACTTTTTATCCCGGGAAATCATAAGATCCCTTGAGAATGCGGGTGAAGCTAGTAGTATATATGATAGAAATCCCTAACTTTTTTACGATTTACAGTTTTCACACAAAGCCTTGAGGAAAATTATCTCTCTAATACATCTCAGCGGTATTTAGTAGCTTAATCTTAGATTAAATCATCATCATCAACATCATCTCTGCCGCAAGACGTCCACTGCTGGACATAGGCCTCCCCTAAGGATCTCCAATAAAACCGATCTTGGGCGGCCTGCATCCAGCGTTTTCCGACGACCTTTATAAGGTCGTCCGTCCACCTTGTAAGTGGACGTCCTACGCTGCGCTTGCCAGTCTGTGGTCTCCACTCCAGAACTCTGAAACTCTGGAGTGGAGTAGCTTAAGCGATAGATTTTTATTATTATGAAACTGAAATTACCTCCCAGTATCTGTTAGATTTAGTGTATGGTATTCGTCTATCTATCTATCTATATAAATATCAATGCTGGTCTGTTCGCAACGTATACGCCTAGTTGGTTTCTGATAGAAAAAAAAATATTTTTTAATATTCCGTCATGAGTACATTGTAATAATCTGACTCTAATAAGGTTGCTTTTGCTGTGAAGAGCCGGCAGTAAAATAAGCGATTATTTTTTTTTAAATAAAGATTTATTACATAAAGTTTTTAATCTGATCTTATTTTGACAGTATTTGAGTGCTAAGGAAAAAAAAAAGATAATATAATGCACTTTGTATGCGAAAACTGTGTTGCTTTTAGATTCTATCATTGTTATTTTTAAGTTAATTATGCTGTTTGTTTTCCGAATATCATTAAATAAAATATAAATAACATATAAAAATACTTAACAAAGATGATAAAAGTTAAAATGCTCCCTACTGAATAAGTACAAGGTTAACAAAAGTATTTCTCAAAGTCAAAGTCAAAGCCTAAATGGCTTCAATTTGGCACTATGATGGTACTTTGTACGTCAAAGCTACATTAATACCACCGGTTCAAAACAGAGAAGAACCGGCAAGGTTACATATTTTATTTTTTGGTAAATCTGACCGAAGTATATTGGATTCTTTTTTAAATTATTAAGTCATTTGAAATTGTAAATCCAACATATATTTAACGTCTATAAACTGGCCACAGTTACGAGTGAAAATCTCCTTACAAAGTAGAGTCCAACTCCACATCAATTAACATATCCAAAATAAATTCTCAACACACAACTGTTAAAATACATTCCAGTTGGAACAAAACAATCATCAATTGCACTTAACTCTGCATTACTCTGCAATTTGTTTAACAAAACAAAGAACAATATGGAGAGGGCATCGGGTTGAGTACCTCCAAAAAATTCCGCGTTCACTCTCCGCGTCTCACGATTTCAAATCGTCGTATATTATTTCAGCAGATTCCCGAATTATCGTCGCAAACCTGGTTATTAATTGATGTTTACTCAAATTTGTTAAATACTAAGGTATTTTAGGGTGACAAGGCATTCAAGAATATGTGAGTCTGCTTTAATAAGGGTCTCCCAAATACCATAGTGTTTTATATGTATTTATATTAGCTAGCTAGTTTTCTAAGTCAAAATCATTTATTTAATTTAGGCCCTAGGAACTTATGAAGGTTAAATTTACTGAAATTACCACCACAAGATTTGATTTTTTATTCGCAAAAACTGTGTCACAATCATTGGTCGACTAGGAATAACTAGCTACACACTATAATGACGTTTTAGCAGCTCATATCCGTACATGTGCCAAAACGAGACAAGCATAGTGTGAAGTAGAGATACCCTCATGTCAAAAGGACCATCATAGAGTGCGACTAGTATAGTTACAACTAAGTTTAATGAAGAAGATGGCGGTTAGGCTTTTATGATGGATTAAGACGAGTAACTAGTAGGTCAATAATTCTCCTATGCTCAAATTGGGAACTTAATAAAAAAAATATAAACTTATTCCGTATTTAAAAATGTCTGGAAAACTCAACACAACATTGGGACTTTCCGCATTTTTAGAATATCGAGAATTCCTACTTAAGGTGACGCCGCTTTAAGCTTAAAAATCTGAAATTCTACGTGCTGCGTGCTATAGCGACCTCTCATAGAAAACCCGCGTAAACGGAAAGGGCGTATGCGACAAAATCGATCCTCAATGTCGGTAAAATTGGAATCTCTTATTTTAGAGAGGTATTTTTGATTAATTATTTTGTGATATAAAAGTTAACCAAACGTGTTATGCAATGGACAAAATAAATTCAAATACATGATGAATTCTTACAATAAATTTCATTTCGTTGGCTTTAGTCATTGTTGAGAAATATCGGTATCCTTGCAACCAAAACCTTCAAGGCGTCGCCTTAATCGTTACTAATAAATGCAAAAGTGTATTTGTTTATTTATCCTTGTTCTAGCAGCAACGGATCGTAATTTATGTATATACTTTATTGCCCAAAGAGCTATAATATGCTACTTTATATATCAAGAATATGGGTAAAACCGAAGGGCATAAGCTTGGTACAAAAATGTCCATCATTCTACTTGCAATATGGTAGCATTATCCGCCATTTGGTACATATCCAAAAACAGGGGATTTGCGGGAATTAAATTTGGCATCATGCAACATACTATTAATGTAAAACTAATCTTAGATACTGCCTTCTTTGGATTAATAAATAAAGCATTTTGAGAATGTAGATATTTACTTTATTAGTTAAACTAGCTTTACCCCGCGGTTTCACCCACGTTCTCGGAAGACCTTTTTCAAGAATTGGGCATCAAAATGGGACTGGTAGTTCCAAAGATTTGCGCGTTCAAACAATAAAAAAAACTCTTCGGCTTTTTTACGTTCAAACAATAAAAAAAAAATTACACGTAGATGCCTTATACAGTGTAGGCACAGTATATATATACCTTATACAGTGAATAGTGGATACTAAGGAACTTTTGGAAATTCCATCCCTAAGGGGGTAAAATAACGGTATGTGGGTGAAACCGCGGGACGGAAGGCTTGTCACAGATTAAGGTCCAGAATCAGCTTTGGTCCTACGGCTTCACCCGCGTTCTCGGGATTAAAAGTATATACTACTCATACGGTCCACAAAATATCTCTAGGTATGTAAAAAATCACGTCGATCCATTGCTGTGTGTTGTCACGTTTAGGACTCCCTCTTTTTATCCCTTTACGGGGGAAATCATTAATAAATCATTGTACTTTAAATAAATTATCCCAGATAAATCTTAAGTTGCCATGAATTTCACGAATTGATATTTCCATTTAATCAATATCAACGTCAGAAACGTTCGTAAAGACGATAACAGATGGCGTTATGAGTCACACGTAATACATTTTAGGAATTTCATACTTTTTCACAACATCCTGACCACCTGCCAAGTATTATACACACGTATATATATATATATATATATATACGTGTGTATAATATTTATGTGATCATACATTTAGTTAGGGAACTCAATTGCAGATTGCTGACTGACTCAAATTTTAGGTTAGAAACGGGATATTAGTGTTTTCATAGCATTGAGCTTAGTCGATGTGTAGGTACTTTGAAAATATATAGGACATATAAGTATACGTACGTCACATACGCAAATATTATTTTATAATTAATAGAAATACATGAGCGTGAGCAGCATTCGCCCTAGGGATTTGCAGGTACCTACGTCCAAACCTTTGACTACATCTGGTACCGCTACGAGTTGAGTCCAAATTCAAAATCGCAAGAATACAGTCCACTCAAGGTTTACCAAACCCATTAGCCATTCCATATTTTTGGACGTCCTAATTACTGGGGTTTGTGACGACATGTTTGAGGTTAAGTAGGTGTTCTGGTTCTCTAGCTGATGTCTGAAGACATTTTAAACTATTACAATAAATTCTTCTCAAATATTGTTTAAACAATATCTACCTAATTAAGTATTTAATTATATTTAAATTTCATCCCCTAGAACCACCAAGTTTATTTTTTTAAATTATTTTTAATTTAAATTAAAATTTGGTTTAACCACAAAAGTAATATCAATATGGTACTCATGTGATTTTGTGGACGAAGGTGGTAAGTACACCAAACTAACTCTATTGCAGCCGGCACACACTACCTATTTGTTGCTAGACATTCATAAGAAATTAAAAAAGACCACTAAACATGCATAATTAAAAACCATAAATTAATTTAAATACTTTTTAAACAAGATAAAAATCCTTCGCGTACAAATGAACGTAATTCGTAACGCATTCCATTTTCAAACCGACATCCTAACCGACGCATGAGTCACAAACTCCGAAATATTATCTAACTACAAGATCGCATCAGTTGTCTAGTTGAGGATGCGCCCACGACTCTCAATGTCCAGGAATATTTACATCTACCACTTGGCACAAAGTTATGGATAAAGTGATATAGGTACTTAATATATAGAGGTGTCAGTTAGTATAAAGGTGGAAGATATACCTATATGCGGGTGTTGGTTTAGACGACTATTTTAAGAGTGACAGAAGATTATGGTTTATGTATTCAAGACTATTTAGAACAAAAGGCGACGACAAGATTTGGTGCTCGCTCTTGCAGGACACACCTTAAGTAATAAATTTATGTTTTTTTTAAAGCAATTGCTGAATTCATTTCTGACTCTTCTCAGCATATGTAATCTTCCAAACCGTGTGTTAGTGTCTGTGTACGCATATTTGAATAAATAAAGACTTAATTTTCTGAAGGTTATGACTCTAATTTGTATGTAATCATGATAGCTTTGAGAAATACAATTAACTCAAGCAACAATATATAAAATACCTACCTATATAAGGTCCTAAATAAATGATGTACGGTCCTTGATGATAGTATAGGTCATAAGTATTCCGAAAATGATAAAATAAAAATATTCGGTAGTAATTTTAATGAAAAAAAAACCTGAAATTGTACTTCATCACTACTAAGCATTAATTAAAACCATTAATAACAGTATAATCAGGTGTAAAATTCATTATTAAAAAATAAAAAAGCATTTAAAAATACATTACTTTTATTTTATTTATTAATGAAGTACAATTTCAGGTTTTTTTTTATTATTTTTATTTTATCATTTTCGGAATGCTTATGACCTATACTATCATCCCTCAAAAGGACCGTACTTCATTTATTAGGACCTTATATTTACAAACTATTCTAAATTTGATTTATATATAAAACGAAAACTTATACTAACTTCTAAAACATCTTGCATATAATAAGACGTGTTCAGAATGTAGGCACAATTCCAGCCAACATTCAAGAAACGACTAGTGTAGACTAGTCGGTATGAATAATCTGTGCCATTTTAAAAAAACCGTCGAGAGATTTTATACGTTTATTTTTATTAATACGCGGTTTAAGCCAAATTACGCGTTTTTATTATGTATCAATGATTATTTTTGTTCTATGACTGTGTCAATTTGAATTCAAAGTAAAGTGGGTTGGTCTTGAGAATATTTTTGTGTAACATCTATGCAGTTTGTTACGTCTAGGGGCGTCGCCACCGAGTCGCGGTGAAGGTAGAATTAATCTAATTTTATATGAATGACACATCTGTAAGGGACTTTATATATTTTTATATTCTTTTTGAAGTAATGAGTACTAGGATTCATGGCCTACTTATAGTCAATTTAGTTTACGAAATTAACGTCATAATTTTTCCCTACTATTATAAATCAGATAGTGTGTCTGTTGGTTTGTCCATTCACTCAGCAAACGGAGCTAAGCATGGTCATATATTTTTTCATATAGATAGTTCATGGCTCGGAGAGTGACTATGGACTTTTTTCTTCGAGAACGCGGCTGAAACCGCGGCGTAAAAGCTAGTATTTGCATACAGTATTAGGTGTTAAATGTCTGAAATATGTGAAATCTTCTACAAATAATGTACATTTTCCAAGTCCAGTTGAAAACAATATTTTCTTTTCAACTACAAAATAGAAAGAGAGAAATATATATTTTTTCTATAATTACACGATCAAAGTTTATGAAGGGAAGTGTCGTGGTAATGGTGCAACACATTCGCAAGGTTGATATATTACTACATTTATTTTTATAATACCTAATAGTCAACTACACGTTTTTCTGGCTAGACATCTTTAAAATCACAGTTTTTTTTTCTAAGTCTTTAATTTTTTTATTTGTTATTATTAACTCTTATGTATCTAATCTGTATAATATAAATGGAAAAGGTGACTGACTGACTGATCTATCAACGCACAGCTCAAACCACTGGACGGATCGGGCTAAAATTTGGCATACAGATAGCTATTATGATGTAGGCATCCGCTAAGAAAGTATTTTTGAAAATTCCATCTCTATGGGGGTAAAATAGGGGTTCGCGGGTGAAACCGTGGGGCGGTAGCTAGTCCTATTATAAATGTGATGTATGTTTGCATGTTTGTGATTCAATCACGCAAAAACGGCTGAATAGATTTGAATGGAGTTGGCAAATAGATAGATCATACCCTGGTATAAGGTACTTTTTAGAGAATTTATAGAAAATATAAGATCCCTCGGGAACGCGGGTAAAACCGCGGGGCTGAAGCTAGTTACATATAAAACATGTAACATTATTAAATTAACACCCTGATAGAAGATTAATAATCTTGTACTGAGTCAATTTCAGCCATTTTACAAGCTTTTATTTAACTTGCAATGTATGTATGTTTGTCTGTCCGGGTGGAATCTTGCAAGTCGAATTTCACCCACTTCCAGTGGTCGTATTGACTTGATATTTGGTATACATTAGTATATAGGAAGGCAATGCAAGTACAGTCAACAAAAAGTACAGTCACCAAAAAAAGCTTGTATTAAAAATGTAATTTTTAACAAAATCTTATTTATTTAATATAGGTATTATTTTATATTAATAAATAAATTACAGGCTTACAGCAAATTTTGAGCCTTATGAAAAATGAACCTTATCTCGAGGTAATTAAAGTTTATTTTTACATACTATTCGCCCACAATGTATTTAACAAATTTTCCAAATAAACAATATATTGAACATAAAAGTACTCTTATTGGATTGTACTTATAATATTTAATTTAATGCTATGATAGCTTATTAGTAGTGACGTCGCAGGTCGTGGGTTCGAATCCTATACTAAGATCTGAGGTTATTGCCAGCTCTTCTCTGCAATCTGGGAAGATTGTGCGTTAGAATCAAACTATTATTGAACGTGCTTGAAGGCCTATTTGAATAAAAAATATTTTCATTTTGTTTCGAAATGACCTGCCCATTGTCACATCAGTTTACTAACTCTACAAGGTGTGTAGTATATGTAGGGTATGTCCTTAACTTTGCTCTTACGAAAGTCAGCGTGAGATATTAATAATAAGTACCTACCTACATAAACCTACTTTGTCGCAGAACTGAATAAAATATTTATAAATTTGATTATGAGTACCAGCAGCTGCACCCATCAACTATATTTTTACGTCACTCATAGTTTCTCTCATATTATATTCTTGCTTCATAAATTTTACACTAATGTACATATTTTTGAGATCGTTTTATACGCTGGCATATTTTTATACAAGATTGAATATTTCTGGGATGTTATGAATTTGTCAAATTCCCAATTTTGTTTTATGTTGCTAAAAAGCAAGTTATTTCTACATTAGGTACTTCATATGGAATACCTATTAGGATTCACAAATAAAAGACAATATTTTATTAACATAATTATACAAATCCACTTAACATTCATAAAGTCAAATAAACGCCATCTACTGTCGCGTAGTGGAACGTCTACGTTAATGCATCACATCACATCCAGATGTGATTAACATTAAATATAGTTTCTCTTTGCGTTAATAGATGGCGCTGTAAAACAAATGTAAAGTATGAAAGAAAATTCGAAAATGCGCGTTAAAAATAAGATCATAGAAGTGTAGAATAAAAAGGACGGGCAATGAACACGTGCAGAAATGGACGAGACACTAAATATAGGTCAAACCAACACAAAGGGTAGGTAAGGGAGCTTGGAAGCAAACCAGCATACCCATTATATATCTTCTTATATCGTTCTTATGTAGGAACAGCGGATGGTTAGAGCCTGAAAATTCGATGATCTACATCAATAATATTCTAATAATCTGCTATTTATTCATAATTTCTTTGTCACTTATACCTACATCCAGCTGGCAGAATAGTCGGAACTACGATTTTCATCACCAAGCAAAGTTCTTTGCTACGTAAACATTAACCTACTCCATTCTATATGCAGCTTTTTCAGTCCTAAATCTCCAGCTATCTTGTGTTTGATTTTTACTTATTACTTATAAAAAAAGCTTACCTTCTAAAAACTGCCTGGTGGGTAAACGTAGGGAAACTTTGAGCGATGACGCGTAAGCTGAGTCGATGTACCAATGTGGATCACCCAGCCTACTGGCGCTGCCGCTGTAACGGAAAAAATACAACCTTTAATATATCTGATAGTTCTATCTACTCCCCTAAGAACGAGGGGGATAGCCATATATGAGGTCCACTGGAGGGTCCAGATACAGACTAATAATCTGTCTTCACATTAACGATGATTTGCTTCGCCGAAAACCCATTGGTTGGTACAGTAAGCTTTGAACTTAAAGGGACTTTGATTCAAATTTAGCCTCATAATTTGAGTTATTTTTTTAACTGACATCAAAAATGGAGTAGCTTCTATATACGACGCGTATATTCCTTATGTATTTATATTGACTACAAGATTTCCGAATGTATGTAGGGCATCACTTCAGAACGGCTGCACCTATTTGGGTACTTAATTCTTTTTTAACCGACCGACAAGGTTTATATGAAAGAAAATATTTGTTGAAAATCAAAAAATACCGGGAACGCGGGTGAAACCGCGGTGAACAGCTAGTACATATTAATTAATAAATTTGACTGTCATATTATCTGAATTTTATAAACTCTAGTTAAAGCGTTTAGATAACATTAGGTGCCCTACAATTATTATGACGTATGTGTGTTGTGTAAATATTACAATAAATCTTTTACAGTTTTAACTTTTTAATAACAGGCTTAAAGCTTGTTCTGCATTATGCACAGAATCTAACATGGGCATATTTCAAATCCTTAAAACTTTGTAAAATTATTCAAACAACTAAATAAAACCTTTTTCAGTAAGACTTCTTTTTTACAAAAGAAATACCTCAAAATGATTCATACGCACAAGTAATAAAGTCTATTTTCGATCTTCACCTCTCTCACCGTCTGAGTAACAGGCAAAAAAAGGAAAAACAGTGGAGTTAGGTTATAAAGAATCAAAACATAAGACAAACAATCCCTTTTTCATTGAAAAAGCAAACCGCCAAGCGGAATCATGCAATAAATACCTTGAATCCATTTCGATAGTCATTTAAAAGTATTTGTAAGTACTAAACATAAAGTATAATTCGTAGGAGATATACAAAATAAAAACTAGCAATGTTTCAACGGTACATATGTCAAATATAAACTATTTTCGTACACCCCAAGTTCACGTTGGTTAGACGCAACGTCTGAAACGTCTAAATCTGTGCTAACTTCGCAAAACTCCTGATTTCAGCGGAATGGTTTGAATCTACGTTCACGATACGTCATGGTTACGTGTAGATTCGATAGATGGCGCTGTCATGAATAAAGGTTTTTGCTGAATTGTATCAGCTACTCAATGAAAGATGGCAGCAGTACTGATAAAGGTAAAAAGCTTAGCTGAGAAATATTATATTCATTATTTAGGTAATGTTTTAAAAAAAAAGAAGTGTCTCTCTTATTTTTTACTGTGGTCTAGGCTTGTGTTTTACCACAATCTCACCGTGGTAAGAAATATGAAGCTGGTAAGCACACGCGCATCAAGCTTCTTCATATTTAGTAATTCAAATGGAAATTAAAATAAATCTTTTATCAAATTTACGCTTTATTGTATCTATCTAAAATAAGTTTTTGACGTTTCAGTGAGTTATAGGTATCTAGTAGGTTATAACATGTTGTACACTAGAAATAATGATTGGCAACATTATTTGCGAACTCTATGGGGAGTCGATGTGCTTTTACTTTTTACGAGATATACAAAATGGAGATAATAGAGAAAATAGAAGATACAAAAATTAAGTATTTTCTTATAAAGCCTGCAATCAAGATACTTAGAGAAATATCGGATGGTTGTAAAAAGCTAACTCTTTCAAGATTTAGTTTGTATTAACTAGGGCAATGATACATACTCCTCCAAGTTCTGCAACACAACACGGAATACTTATTAATAAGTATTGAGGAGATTGCCTGGCTGATGTATTTTTATATTTTAACCGCATTTCGATGATTCTTGAAAGCGAAACTTTATTTATAATAATATTAATCAGCGTCACATTCCGGTGAAAGGATTTTAAAAATATTCACGTATGACGCAGGGGGGATGATAAACGAATAACGTTGTTGATATAAAGAAATTACAACTAAAGTATCTTATTTATTGAATCATATTAGGACGACAATGCATCACTATGTGGTCACAGTAAATAGGATTTATTAACAGTAGCTAATATTCATAAAGACACTGTTGCATAAACATATTCAATCATCTGAATATTATTTTTCTTTAACGTTTTAACAACAAGATATACTAATAATATTTAACAAAACTGTTTACTTTCTCGCAATTTAGATCCCCTTCCTCTAAATGTGTATTTATTTAGATAAACAACAGCATATTCTTATAATAAGTTAAATTAATTACATTATGCGAATAGAAATGTGATGCCAATTTTTTTTTTAAAGTTACACAATATATTAGAGGTCACTCGTGGTTGAAATTCGAACATAATTAAACAAATGAGTATATAAAAAGAAAATCACTTCACTCATATACGAACTCTTTTCCTTAAGTCAATGACACCATGTTATTGATAAAGCACTGACAGTGGTGACATGTGCGCGTGTGTGTGTTAAACGCATGGTAGAGGATGTAATGTTTTTTTTTATTAATTTATTTATTTCTTATGAATATTATATAAAAATATTTGCTTTCTGCACTCCTTCTCCATATAAATTTTAACTGTGCCAAATTTCATACTCCTCCGTAACTTTCCTCCGTGTAATTTTCATAAAAAGGTATACCAAAGTTTTTGCTTCACGTATTAAATATTATAATTACTCTGTTTATTGATACAGTAATCAATCAAAAAAGTATTGAAGTTCTTACCTTGTTAAACGTAAAAATGGCAGTTAGTATCTAACGAATAACGTCGCGTAAAATTGCAAGATTTTTTTCAAGTTTCACTTCTGAGTTAGGTATCCAACGAACTGTGGCACAAGTGTATAAATATAACGTGTTGTCGACATATAATTGTTGGTGCAGCTGTTGCCTGTTCCATCAGGAGATTAACATTCCTGGGTATCATTTCACACTACTTCGGAGAAATGGATTTCTTTACTAATCTCAATATAACCGTTTAGCGGAAACTGAATTGAGAAACTACCCTGTCCCGCGGTGTCACCCGTGTTCCCGGGATAAAAAGTAGCCTATGTCACTGTCCGATCCATAAACTATCTCTATGCTCAATATCCCGTCGATACGTTGCTCTTTTGCTGCGTGAAAGGAGGACAAACAAACACACTTTCACATTTATAAGTAAGGGAAAAGATATAAATAATCTACACTAATATTATAAAGGTGAAGAGTTTGTTTGAACGCGCTAATCTCAGGAACTACTGGTTTGAATTGAAAAATATTTTAGGGTTGAATAGCCCATTTATCGAGGAAGGCTATAGGCTACTTTTTATCCCGGGAAAACATAAAATCCCTTTGGGAACACGGGTGAAACCGTGCGAAAAAGCTAGTAATTAAAATACGCGAAACTACATGTGTACGTTTGTTACTCAATTAAGTAACGCGGGTAAAACAGCGGGCGAAAGGCTGTCTATGTTATAAAGTAATGACTATCAATGCACAATCTAAAACGCTGTGATTAGAAACTTGAAATTTTGCACACAGGATCTAATGTAGGCATACAAAGGAAGGATTTTTGATAATTCAACCCCTAAAGAGGAAGTAACATATTCCGTAACGTATACCTACACGTTTTAAAGAAAGTTTTGGAACAATGCCGGTATAATCAATTTTAAACAGGAGTCCTGATTGTTGAAAGTGCGCACAGACTGAATGACAGAATTTATAACAATCATCGGTGCGTACGAACGCCTCTTACAGCTCATAAATTAAACACGTTCAATTTAACAAGATTGAAAAGTAGAATCCTTTATGCAACAAATTGCTATTGAAAATAATTCCTTTTACTCGTGGCTGTTGTTTTTTTTAATATAGGCGTGTCTTTGACCGCCATAGTAAGTGATGATGTGACCAAAGGTTAATAGACAAAGTAAATTGGAAATAATAAACGGTTAACTAACTACTTGAACTAATTTCATTGAATGTTCAACCAACTGTTCACCATAATAGCACAGTCTATGTATTTTCTTAATAATAGTAGGTTTCTATTAGTGCGTGCTTTCACGGGCAAACAAGCTCATTTCATAAGCGAATTTACTCCGTATTATAAACCGCATTAAGAACCAAAATCAAAGGCCCAATTGGAGTCTATTGTTTTGAGACCGACGTACAGCTATTTTGGTCTTTATGCCATAGACAATACGGTATAAATTCAATCCTAAAACCGAGTCATTAAAATTTTTAAGCTATGATTGAAATATTAACTGTATTATATAATGCATAAAACCATCCTCAATAAGTCCCCGTCAGAGCCGTAAGCTGTAAATACAATGTGAATGGTTAATACACTAGTTAATATAACTTGTTAGTCCATTTGTCACCTTTATCTGCGGTCGACTTACGTTACAAATATTGTCATAAAGCTGCGCGTCCACTTGATCGGCATCGGAGCTAAGGCGATGATAGCTCAGTGGTAGTGACGTCGTATGCCATGGCGAACAATGAGTTGGAACTTGAAGGAAAACATCGTGAGAAAACCATAGTACGGTGGTAGGGTACTCGCACTTGTAGTACCCGCCTGGCCAGTTAGCACCCTTAAGTTTAACATCTATCGCTAAATACCTACCGGTGCGTTCCTTCTGGGCTTTGTGTGCTTACCACCTTTGTTCACAGCATCACTTACCAGGGTGTGATTTTGACACTGATTGTTTACTCAAATAAATATATTATAAGAAAAAAAGCTTACAGAACGGATCCTCTTGTAAAAATGCCGTTTTACAACGGAATCTGCTCCGAACGCTCCGATTCAAATCAAGTGGACGCATGTCCTTAAAGTGTCTTTTCCGAGATTGATTTTTCAGGAAAATCTTTCAGAAAAGCTCAGTCAAGATATACTAATGTCGTTTATTTTTCGTCTCAGTAAATGTTTTGTCTCTATAAATATAAAATCCATGATTTTCTGTTTGTCAATTTGTTTGTAAACGTATGCGCTTCTACACCACTCGTCCGATTGCAATGAAACTTTGGTGAAATTTCATGTACATGCTCGCGATGGTTTCTGACATTGAAAAGAAAAAGAAAACAAACAATCTCTATGCAAAAAATAGAACCGTTGCTCCATTTCTGAGTTTTTTAACGCACTTATAATAGTAAAATTAAAAAAGAAATACAGTAAGATATTATCTAAATTGTATGTATACGTACCTACCTAAATATCTGCACGTTATAATATAGACTCTAGACAAATTTTATAGCGTCCAATTTCCCACTTCCGGCAGAAATTAATACATTCAGGAAGCCTGAACACCTATTCTAATCCAATTTTATCACCAATAAAAAGAATATCCTGATATGACGCGTAACTTGCTGCGGTTGCGCTGGTGGCACATATTGACGTAAAATTTATATACTAGGTGGAAATAGTTCAAAATTTTTATACTCTAAGAAAAAAAAACTCGATTTCAGAGTTGATTCCATAGTAAAAGTTATTCAAAATTACTGTACATAGGTTTCGAAAATATGCCATCTTGAAATATGAATTTAAATCTTAATAATAGAGATAATTTTGAATACAACAACCTTGGTACATATTTTGCAAGCCGAGCAATGATCGATGTCCCCGCGGTTTTACCTGCGCGATCTCTCTTCATGCTATGCAACCTCCACGCCGTGCTTTCATCACAATTGTATAATATAAAAACACATAAAACTCATCATATCATTGAACTAACATAAACTTCATCCATTTATTTTTGTTGGTCTAAAACTTTAATCATTTCTGTTATTTTTGGCGCGCGAACAGTGACTGACGCGACGCGACGCGGCGCTACAGTATCGTGTTACTTTTAATATGTTAATACTAGTTGTTATGACAACGGATTCGATTATTGAATTGTTTCCTGAAAAAATAACATTATTTATGTTTTTTTTTCACTATGAGTTGACAGACTTACTTTTAATGAATTGTCGTTGAGTTTACATTTGATTTTAGCCGATTAATATCGTTTAGCTTAAAAATCGTAAGTAGTATTTTTTATCCTTAAAATGATAGACAATGGTCGTAAACTATACAGCCTTTTTAAAATCTTACAATATGAAGGCCAAAGCCAAGTCTAATCTACATACAGTCAAGTAAGTCAGGGTCTAGTAAAATGCTGGCCGTTCTTTTAACTAAATCTTTTCGCGGAATTTTTGAGACAACCAGAAAAGTCACGATACACGCATTAATTAAATTACATTTCACTAGATCACTTGGATTGATCTTGATTGGATAAAAGGTCACCGATATTATTCAATACTAGCTTTTCGCCCGTGGCTTCGCTCGCGCAGACTTTATATATGTTTACTTATATTTTCTTCCTTTCACCCGATTTCGATTAAATAAAGTCTATTCGAAGCATAATGGATCAAAACAAGTCATACAAGTTTTAGAATAGCCCCGTCACTTTTTTGTTATATGACGTTAGAAAGTAATGGATATGTTATTTTAAATTTGCCACTGGCAATTGCCTAGTATTGCTGATGTCCAAAGGCGACGGTAGCCACTTAGCATCAGATGGACCACCTACTTTGTCAGCCTTCTGAAATATATTTTTTTTATACTACATTGTTGGCAAACAAGCATACGGCCCACCTGCTGGTAAGTGGTTACCGTAGCCTATGAACGCTTGCAACACCAGGGGTATCACTCGTGCGTTGCTGACAATTCTCCCCTCCCCGATGAGCTCTGGCGACCTTACTCACGCGCAGGAACACAACTATAAGTTATTTGGCTGCGGTATTCTGTAAGGTGGAGGTATTTCCCCAGTCGAACTGCTCTCTGAGCGACATATCACTATGCTCTACCTATCTAACATGACATGCTTTAAACGTTCTATTGTAGAAAAGAAAAAAAAATGTCTAATCTATACTCTTAGTTATCTATGGTGCCGATATGCGGGCAAAAGTGAGGGCAATCAAAGTGATTGGCGCGGACAGCTGAGTGGATGAATTGGCACGGCGCCATGCGCACGCGCGCCCGAAACGCCTCTGATCTATTGTGATTGACAATTGTACGTGCAATTACTTACGCTGAGAGCAATTGGGCTCACCATTGGGAATGTAATTAGTTAATTGTTTATTATCAATGCATTTGATAATTGATCGGTGTTGATAGAATTGCGGATGCGTAGAGGCTTATGAAACTCTTTCCATTTGGTATTTAAGGTTAAGCTTGAGGTAAAATTACACAATGCAGAAATGTGTTTGCGCTCTTTGTTATTTAAAAAAAATAATGTTAAAGCGGTAGGAATATAAAGTAAGCTACTGAAGTTACCACCGGTTAGCTACTAGAGAAGCTCAGAAAGGATTTTTTTTGGCGTACCTGACTATATTTGCCAATTATTTTATAAACTTTTCAACAAATAGAAGCCTCTTTATATGAATGAATAAATTAATGAAATTTGCATGAATAAGGGGGACAAAATAGATGAATCTTATTTTACAGATCCAGGCTTACTCTATATACTTCGGTGTGCAAATAAATATTAACAATTTTAACTAAGTTAATTATCCTACTATTAATCTCATTTGGCATTCAATGTATACAATTAATTTTTTACATTACATACAAATTATATACAGGACGATTTCTTTATCGTTGGCAATACTTGCAGGGGTGGAAGTATCAATATGAACATCTTTTATTATGGAACCAACATTGATATCGCGTAAAATAAAACAGTTGCTTACATTTTGGTCGAATAGGTATTGAACTTTTGTATAGAACAGCTGATATATTTTCGTGATTTCACAGTTAGCCCCATGGTAAAAGTTGTTCATATTGATGAGTACTTCCATGCACTGAGTTGATGAACTAATATGATGCTAAAGTGCAGATATAAGCTACCTACTAACTAGCTTACTTTGAGGTTCACCTTCGGTCTCATCATCACTTATTATAGTGAGAAAAACAACGACACGAAGTACAATTCAATTAAAAAAACCCAAGTAAATCAACCTTGAAACAAATTTTATTCGCAGATAAAAAACATGTAACTGATGTATTCACACCTCAGACATGCATCGTAAAATAAAAATCGTAATAATAAAAAGTTTTGTGAACCAAATATTGTAGAGCCAGACAGTCTGGATGGGAAACACCTGGTCTATATATTCAAATGAATAAATATTGACGTGTTGTAATACATATTTGTAATAGAAAAGCTTTTGATTTGATGCTACGTATATATATTTGTTTAAACATGTAATTACTTAATATTGCACGATCCAATATCATTTCTAATTAAGAAGTAATGCTTATATATAACGTAGCTTTATTGTATTTTAGTGCTGAAATCTCTGCGTACCTCTTCAATGGTGAATAAAGAATAAAATAGCCAGTAATTATTGATTCATATTTGCTCATAATAACAAAGAAGTTTCTTATTTTTCCGAGATGAAAAAATATCGTCTATTAATAAATCTATACTTCTATACTAATATTATAAAGAGGAAAGACTTGTATGTAAGTATGTTTGTAACGAATTGGCTCAAAAAGAACCGACCGATATTTCACCGTCAGAAAGCTACATCTTCACCGAGTAACACACGCGCGGAAAAGCTTTTCATTCATATCTTATTTCAGAATCTCATCGAAATCCCTTCACCCATAACTGTGTGATTGAGTGACAAACATACACACAGTTATTTGCATATATTAGTATGCTACTTCACTAAAAAATAAATAACAGTGTGACAAACAAAACTCAACTTTAAAGACGCAACTAATGCTACAAAAATCCCAGCCTTTCCTTGAACTAAATGAATGACCTTAAACTCTACTCCCCGAAGGTCAAACGAGGCCACAACCGAGCCCTAGAAACCTTCATAAAGGTCACCTGAAGTTCACAAGGACGACCTTCCTATATCCGTCTCTGAGGTCATAACCTTCATACTTCCTGAAAGGCCTCGGATCGAGGTTGGGAGTTCAAGGCCGTAGCTCGGACCCCGGGACGTCCTTGTATGAAGGACGTGGCCTCTACATCCACGTGGATGCGGCCCTGACCTCAAGGATATATATGAAGGTTGTTTCGAAGGAGTATTTTGTATGATTTACTTTTGGGTTTTGTCTATGCTTAAGGTAGGTTTGGTTATGATTATTATTTTAATGAAATACAAGGAATTAAAAACTTTATTGAGTATTTTTGTAAATAGGGATTACTAGCTTCCGCCCCGCGGTTTCACCCGCGCTCCCGAGGTATCTTATGGTTTCCCGGGATAAAAAATTGTATATGTGCGATTCCAAACTATAGTCTTATCTCTGTGCCAAATTTTATACAGATCCGTTCAGCCGTTCTGGCGCGATTGAGTAAATATAAGTACTGGGTTACATGTGGGCCAAAACTGAATAAATTAATTTTGAGTTTGATTTTCTTATAGCTAAGTTTTTTATGTGTTAGATGTTTGATTTATATGTTTTTTTATTATATAATCGTTGGGTCTATGAATTCATTTATTAAAAAAAAACAAATATACGAAATTATGGTTCGTAGAAACGCATACCATGAATGAAAACATGATTTCAAATAAATTGTCTTCATTCTTCTTTTTCTATTTTTTTTTTTCAGTCGCTCACTGACATTTAATAATGTATTTTATTTAAAGAAAAACTATCTTTTATTGTATCGTTTAATTTTATTTTTGTTAATGAACAAACGAACATTCATTACTTTCCTATAATGTTGTCGACAGACAGGTGTCACTACACAATGTTAATTTGACAGGTTGGTGAATTCGGCCATTTTGTTTCTTCCGTTCTTACCGCCACGAATCTTTGTGACAATTTATATCGTTTTAATTAGACGATACAAGATAAAAATAATTATTTATTTAACTAATTGAATTATTTAATGAGTGTATAGTCATGCAAAGTATTTCAATGATTGTCTTTTACAATTTAGCTATATTTTAAATAACTACTTACATAAATTAGTACTCATCATATTATTCTATTTGAGAAAAATATAAGTTTTTGAGATAATGACGCTGTTTGAAACATGTTAAATATATTCTGGGACATTATTTCTCACACACGGCCATCTGACCCCAAACTAAGCAGAGCTTGTGCTATGGAAGCCAGATAACTGATATACTACTTTATTTTGTAAATATATACTTATGTAGATAATTACACCCAGAAATAAGAACTATCGTGTGAATAATTTTGTATTCACGTATACAGGTTTCAAGAAGTTATTTTTAAATAATCACTTATTACAAAAAAATACTTTTAACTGATGTTAAATATTATCTATAAGGCTCTATACCTTTTTTATCGTATTTTGATATCACAGATCAAATAAAGAGCACAGATATTAATTTTATTTTAGTCACAGCTCAAATTACACAGTTCCAATAAAAAAAAAACTTACCAACTAATAACACGCACAACACTAATTTTAAAAGCACTAAATTAAGCTACAACTAAGCTCTACGACTAAACGTCTTCGCGACTCTGGTAGCTTGTAACTGAGTTCGGAAATCTTTGGCAACTCTAAAAATACTTCGTCTCGTAAACGTTTGATATCATAATGTTAACGGAAAGCGAACGGATATCATCGCAGGCATTTTATATGCCTACTCTCTATATGCTAACTCTAGAATAGAATAGAAGAATAGAATAGAATATATATTTATTTGCGACATTACAATGTATGTATATTATAAGTAAAAATAGAACAAATAAATATAAGGACAAAACATGCAATTGTCACAAATTGGCTCCAACTCAGCATAGCCAGCTGGTCGCCAGCGCTGATCTTCCGTTGGAGCCATTTGGTTAAATCACGTGCCGGCATGCACACAGCACAGTATTAATACATATTTTTTAAATTACTATAAAACTAATAATAAAAAATAAAAAAAACTTCAAAATACAAACTACACTGTACGTTACTTTTTTATCTTCTAAGCTCGACTAATTTACTCTGTGGTAATAATGGGGAAATGGCTCTCAAGTGAAGTTACTAAGGGCACTATTACATTAGTCTGTTTCTATCTATATAATTATATATTTACAAAAGAAAAGTTGTAGGTGTCGGTTAGGTATGTAGAATATCAGTTATCTCACTTCCATAGCACAAGCTCTGCTTAGTTTGGGGTCAGATGGCCGTGTGTGAGGAATAATGTCCCAGAATATTTAACTTGTTACCCCTAGGTGGATTGAAGACCTGTCCTACCAGGTGCATCAGGAAATGGACATGAAATTCATTTAATTTTGTTCCCATGGGGCGAAAGATTGTGGTGTGATACTTTGTACCCACCTGATTGGCTACCACCCTCAACTTAATAATCTTTTCAGGCAACTATCGTGTGTTCCGCCAACTGTATTTGAGAGCTAGTGACCACCAGGACTTTGATGTAACCTTTGGAGACATCATAATTAGGGTTCGACTGAAAATGTAAATGTTCTAATGTGTGTGCTTACCACATGCCTTAGAATATAACTGAATTGTTATCCTTATCGGCATCACACAATATTACTGATTTTTTTCTGTATTTTTTGGTTTTGTTTGGCGTTGGCGGAAAAAGCTCCCAGCCCGTCGGTCTCCCGAAGCCTCGATGAGCTTGGATGATAAAATCCGAGCAAATCGGCGAGCCTCGAACCCCCAAGGACCCATGGTTTCAACTGCGAATGGCATGAACGAAAAATTACAACCAAGACAAGCGTATTTTCAGCATTATAATATAATATCTTTATATTTTTTTAAATTATCGTTTTGTTCCGGTATTTGACGTTGCGTCGTGGTGTAACTGTTGGCTGTTTTCCAAGCTGAGTTGCATTAGAATTGATACATTGTTTGGGTATTTTATAACTTGTTTGTTGACACCAATTTAAAACCCGGGTTCGTTTATACGTGGTGTTGCCTACTGACTACATTTTGTAAGAGCTTTTCGACCACATCATCACTTACCACTGTGATATTGTGGTCAAATAATGGCCTATACAATAAAAAAGTAGTTTTAATAAAGGCTGTTTAAATAGAAGGTTTACTACATTAACCAAGACTAGGTATATTGTGATCGCCATAATGAACGCCATAATGAACTGCATTCTTGACAAAATATGTTTTTTTTAACCCTACGTTACAGTCAGACTATGTATAAAACTAATCTTGAAAACCTACTTATATAAATAGGGAAAATAAAATTACTCTCCGACTCTACTGGTGTTGCTAAGCAAACTAATTTCTGGAATGTAGTATATCAAATAGATTTCACCCCGCGGTTTCACCCACGTTCCCGTGGGATCTTATGTTTTCTCGGGATAAAAAGTAGCCTATGTGCTATTCCAGACTATAATCTATCTCTCTGTCAAATTTCATCCAAATCCGTTCAGTAGTTTTTGCGTGAAAGAGTAACAAACATCCATCCATACTCACAAACTTTAGTAAGGATAGCCTTGTATTTATAGGTAAATTTAATACAACACTGGATGAGGCTTCGGGAGACCAGCGGGCAGGGAACTGGCCCTGCCTCTCGGCAGCATCGACAGCTTCAAGGATATGTTCGGTATATTATAGACTCAGAGTTGTGACATATTTGAAATACTTGTATTTAAAATACAAATACAAAATACAAAATACGTATTTTGGATTTTGTACTTAAGTACTTTTTTTAAAAAGTACTTAAGTATTTTATTTGAAATACTATTCGAGACGTATTTTGTATTTGTAAAATGGTTTGTAAAATACAAAATACTTTTTTATTCTTAGCTTTATTTTTCTAAAGCATTCCGCGATTCAGTAAAAACAAAAAATGGCCACTAGTGGCGCGGCAGCTCTGAAAGTTTATGCGCAAAATGACAAATGAAACAAAACGCATATAAAACCTGACCAATAATATATGAGGGACCCCTCTTGACAATCCTCAAAGTCACTGTTACGTTTTGCAGTGTTGGCAGCTATTTCATTATTTCTGTGTTGTTCGCTCGAAATGTCTTTAAAAAAATGCCAAAACAAATTGTATTTAAACAATATGCCGTGTAGGCAATAATACGTTATTTTAACGATTCATATTTAAGTGATTATGAGTGTATAAATGTATAAATGACAAATAAAAATACAGAAATAGAAAAATATATTTATAAAAAACCGGTACGTACACAGCACTACAAAAAAGATGTCATTGTGGGCATTGTGGCAAGTATGTAATATAAATATAAGCTTCGATCATATCATAAGTTAATTTGGTCGTTTTGTGTGCTAATTGACATTTAAATCTATTCTATGTTAATAAAAATCTTTAGATTTCAAAATTGTTTACTGTACAACTATAATAATAGTAAAAACATTTAAATCGGACTGTGACGTTTTTTTTATTTAGCACCATTTTTTTAAGACTGCTCGTTTTTAGTACATTTCGACATAGTTTTAGCACTAAATGAAATTCAGAGTTGGTAACACTGTTTACATGTCATTACGCCGTACGCGCCTTTTCCATTTCATTTTGCCTCGGTTACGTTTTATATCTAACCTAACGCCGACAGTTACTATTTATTTATTTATTAATACAAGTAGTGTTTGTATTGTAACTGTTTGTTATCAAAAATATATTATCTATTAAGTACAGAGTTGGATTTGGTGTGCTACTTAATACTTTATATTAAATATTAATCAGTGATTGCTTGCCCAATGTTGGAATTGGAATTTTAATGCAAAATGTAAGTACCTAAACATTGACTCAAAAAGTTCTATACAAAATTTGATATTAACTTTAACATTAAAGTTTTTACAGTTTCCAAATATTCTCAATCAGTAACAATAATAACAATTGTAAAAAATACATACCTATAACCTAACCTAAATTAATGTTGGTTGTGACTTTGACTCGTTTTGTTTTGATGCCGGTTAATTTGCCGACATTTTTTGTGATGTGAAACGGCTTATTTCTTTTGTTTCTGTAAATGTAAGATCTGTCAAAGGTGTTTATTTGTTTAATACTTATTTTATTTTAATCTCTATTTCAGGGACGATGATAACCTCAATTATCCATTTATATTGAGGCATTGTTACAAAGACGTTAAGAAGGATGATGGACACGAAGTAAATATATCTGCTGTTTGTAAAAAAATGCTCCAAAAAATTAAAAGGCAGTGTGAACGCGACTACAAACTTCTTAAAGCATATAAAAGTAAGTACTTATTTACTTAAACATAATAACTTATAGGTGCATAGTGTGCATACATATCCTCACGTCTGTAATCTGTAATCCATAACAACAGAGCACACGAATCACGAAATATGAACATAATCGGCTTGCTTTAATGCAGCACTTTTTGCAGGTTTAAAGAATAATGTTGGGTTATAATTAGCTTTGACCTGCTTTAAAATATCTGTCGACGTCACACACCACCGTTGTAGTAACATAATAAAACGCGATTTATATTTCTTTCCTTATTCAGTTATTATGGTTATTTTAATTTTTTTTTTTTTTTAGAGAAAAGGCCACGAAGATCTACTAAATGAGTATGAGGAATTGAAACCCCAACATAGTAAGAAAAGAAGATGTGACATTACTGAATCTGAGTCAGGCAATGGTGCAAGTACTAGTATGAAGAAAATAAAATTAAAACAAACTACTCTTTCAAACATTTCAACAAAGTCAATTAATTTGGATAAATTAATTGTGAACTTCATTATTGATACGATGTCACCTATCTCAATTGTTGAAAATAAGTCATTCCGAGCACTTATCGAAGGTGCTCAACAACTGTCAACTCCGCCAAAAGTAATGTGCCGCCGGACATGCAATAACAAAATTAGTAACACATACATAGAATATAAAGAAAATTTGAAACAGACATTGAAAACAGTTGATTATGTTTGTACCACCGCTGATATTTGGTCCTCATCCAAAAGAAGTTATTTAGGTATGACAGTACATTGGATTGATGCTACCACATTTGCAAGAAATAGCTCCCCACTCGCCTGCAGAAGATTTAAGGGATCACATACCTTTGACAGGATAGCAGAACTCATTATTGATATTCATTCTGAATATGATTTAAGGCTACCTAAAATAACAAAAACTGTAACCGATAATGGTTCAAACATGGTAAAAGCTTTCAAAATATTTGGAAAGCCAGACTTACCAGACTCAGAATGTACTGGAATTTTAAATGTAGATGACTTTCTTGATAAAAATAATGAGCAAAGTAATGATGATATGGATGAAGATGAAATGTTATTGTTGAAAGAGTTTCCGGAATCCAATGATAGTGATATATATCAACTGCCCAACCATGAGCGATGTGCCACACACACTTTGCATTTAATACCTTCTCGGGACATAGACAAAGCCAGAAGTAACAATAACGTCAATAACTCATACCGAAAAGTACATGATGCGGCCATGGCTAAATGTCAGGCTGTTTGGAATTTATGTGCTAGGTCTCCGAAAGCTTGTGAAACTTACTTGGAAATCACTGGTAAATCTCCAACAAGCCCCTGTCCAACCAGGTGGAATTCCTATTATGATTGCATAATTGATATCCTGAAAGTCCAAGAAACCATCAATGAAGTTCTGAGAAAACTAGAATTGGCCGTCTTAAAAGAGATGGAAGTACAGTTTTTGATTGAGTATATTCGCACATCTAAGCCCATAGCTGAAGCCATTCGGAGCTTAGAAGGCGACAAGGAGACTTTTTATGGATGCCTGCAGCCAGAATTGTATCGAATGCAAAAAATGTTGGACTTATTAAAGCAAGAAAATCCAGTATATTGTGGTGGTTTAGTTGATACAATTAAAGAAAGTATAGAAAATCGGTTTGAAAAATATAAGTTGCATGACACTCGTGCCAAACACAGCATTTTAGCAGCTGTGTCATATCCCTTCTTCAAGTTAAAGTGGGTACCAAGAGCTGAAAAGGAGTATGTGAAGGAATTGTTTATTGCGGAAGTGCGAAGATTCAAACACGACGATTTTAAAAGTGTACACCCACAAACATCAACATTGAAAAAGAAGCAAAAAAGTGAGTCTTACTATATGTTCAATGATTCAGACTCCTCGGCAACCTCTACAGATGGCAACAGCAGCACCTGCACTGATTTGGAGACCCTCCAATATTTAAGAGATGAAGACACAAGTCTGAATATCCTCAACACATATCCAACTATAAAAAAAGTTTTTTTACGGTACAACACTTGTCTCCCGAGTTCAGCACCAGTGGAAAGGCTATTTTCGTATGGTGGTATGATTATGCGTCCACACAGACGCAACATGTCAGATGCTCTTTTTGAAGAGCTTGTGATTTTAAAATCTTTAATAAATAGAGAAAACCAGTAATTTTACCATAAAGTATTTTATTTCAATAAAGTATTTTGAAAATACATATTTTGTATTTAGTATTTAAATACAAAAGGCAAAAGTATTTTGTATCTTGCATTTGAAATACTATATTAAAAAAGTATTTGCATTTTGTATTTAAATACTTTTCGAAAAGTATTTTGTACATCTCTGATTATAGTAGTATAGTATTTTGTACTTTTGTTATAATAACTAATTCAAACACCATCACACTTTATTCTTAACTAGTTTTTCCGCGTGGTTTCACCCGCGTTCCCGGGATAAAATATAGCCCATGCTACTCAGGGATAATGTAGCTTTGTAATGGTGAAAGAGTTTTTGAAATCAGTCCAGTATCTTTTGAGTTTATTCGTTACATACAAAAATACAAATCTTTCTTCTTTATAATATTAGTATAGACTATTTTAGCTTACTTTAACGCGTAACTGCCTCATAAACATAAGTTTAGTGTACATCTACTTAATAAAAATATTATGTGGTTTCCTATTATTTTATACTACTTTCCGCCCCGCAGTTTCACCCGCGTTCCCAAGAGTTCTGATATTTTCCCGGGACACAATGTACTGTATGTATTAATGCAGAACATTTTCTATCTGTGTGCTAAACATGAAAATCCATTCAAACGTAACAAACCTGAGTGGTAACAAACATATATAATTTTTATTTAATGATATATTGATATAACATACCCACTTACCTACTTACAATATGAATGAAGACGCAAACTAGATCTAGATATCATTGACATTCTAAATACAAATTCAAAGCACATTGACGCATCATTGCGAGCTTTATCCGTAAGCTTTCATCTCAGGCACCCATTTTCCTTGATACAAACATTTATTAATACGTTAATTTTAGAGCTATAAATATTTACGTTTATCAGTATATCGTTAAATTTAACTGGAATACGTTAGCTGGCTAGAAAATCTGTCACCATACATCCTACCGGTGTGTTCCGGCAGCTGCATTTGAGAGTCAATTCTAGGCTTCGTTTGCTTACCACCTTTGACTACATCGCAACGATAAAAAAGGTAAAATTGTAGACAAACACCACTGGCCGTGTGTACAATGTAAAAAAATAAAATATTCGTTTTTGAAGAAAATAACAAAACAAATGCTGTAATTCTGATTCCTATTTTAAATCGACCATCTATTTTATTTATTGAACAAAAATCAATTTTTCAAGCCATATAAAGAAGAGAAAGAAATAAAATGAATTGATTTTTTCCCCATAAAATTACTTTCCAAATATTCCTGTTTTGTTTTTCTTATTTTTTTTCATTATAAATTAGAATGTACTCCTAATGTACACCATTAGGTTTCATAGTTGTTTATTAAACCACAAACATGATTCAACGAGCTAACATTACGCGTTACATATAGTCGTAAATGTCTAATTTTATCCACATTTCAGCATTTTTCACTCACGCACACATTTCAAACCGAATGAAAATAATTATAAAACGTATTAAAACCCACTTGTCAACTTTCTTACCGCCCCGCGGTTTCACCTGCTAGTGGATGCTTACATAAAAAAGGAATTTGTGTGCATAATTTCCAGATTCTATAGGTACCCTGCGGTTTGAGCTGTGCCTTGATTTGTTAGTCAGTCAGACAGCTTGTCAGTCAGTCAGTTTATATTATTCAGTCAGATTATTTATATAGTTATATAGATTATTTTTATGTCAAAAGTTGGTTGGCGGTCCACCTGATGGTAAGTGGCCACCGTCGCTAATGGACATGATCCAGAGGGATTGCCAATATGTTGCCGACCTTTATAAAGCCTAGATGGCATCTGACTCTCAAGTGCAACTGCTGAAACACACCAATAGATCCTTGGCGACAGATTTTCGACTTAAGGGTGGTAGCCAGCCAGGCGGGTACGGGTCTGTTATATAAGGGTGCGAAAGCTCAAGCTCATTGTAGGTTTCGAACCCACGACCTTCGCCGCGGCGTCCGACGTCACAACCACTGAGCTATCATCGTCTTATAGATTGCTAAAGAGATTAAATTATATTGTACTATCATATTTTTTATTTATATCTTGATTCGAAAGTGGATTTACTGTTTTCAAAATTAAATTTAGATATTATTACTTATCTAATTTCGTATGTCTATGATTTATCATTTAGATTTCCGTTTCCTAACTACCTATCTATAGGCTATCCTGCATAGGCTACCAGATCCAGTCTACGATGGTAACCCAACCGAATCACTTTAGAAGTACCCCTACTTACCACGGCCGCTACTAAGTACTGGCCACCGCAATCTTATTTGCGTGCTTCCATTGGAGAGGGGTTGCCAGTATGTGTAAGTAGAACCAACTATAATGTTCTAAAATAAAGGGAAATAAATTTCTTATAATTTCCATTCCCCCATGCATAGAGATAAAATGTAGAATTATAAATAACATTTTTCCTCAAATCCCACGCAAGTGACTCCCCGTCCGATAACTAGTTTAAGTTTATGACTCATCGCTTCTAAATTCACATAAAGCCGGTGTTCCACTCACAAGGGCGATGTAAATCAAACGTAATAGTTCATTCATTCGGTAAATGAACTGTGATCGGTAATTTTACACGTCAAAAACTGCGAATAATACCTATGATACGAATATTGAAGACGCGCCAAGAATTCTAAATGAAAAAAATATATTTTGTGTTGTACTAGTAACAATTTCAGGTATTTTTTGAAGTGAAAACTTCTTTAGCCGCGTCGAGCGCTTTTGAAGGGGAAAAAGTTATAGGTTCGCGTCACCGACATGCTCATGCTAATAGTATTTGAAGTGAAAACTTCTTTAGCCGCGTTGAGCGTTTTTGGAGGGGAAAAACTTATAGGTTCGCGTCACCGACATGCTCATAATGGTTTTCACTTCTATCGGCAGTCCCCATGACTGCCTGTTTTTTTTTATGTTGAAACCTAGGAAGAAGCGTAGACACATTTTTAATTCATCTGAGTGTAGGCATAGCACATTACTCTCTGTCTAGCCAAACTATTCATCTTATATAATTTAAAGATATATGATTTTTCCTTTTTTATGTCAGTAGGTTTATAAGCAGACGGCCCACCTGATGTTAAGTGGTCACCACCACCTATGAACAGGGGACCAGGGGGATTGCCGATGTGTTGCCGATCTTGAAGAGCTCTGTTTACGTCCCTTTTGAAAAATTAAACGTTTCATACATTTTAATCGAGCAAATTTTTAGCAAAGCATAGTTTTTGAAAATATATCTTACTGAAATATCCATCCAGTAATAACTGCTGCCCTTCTAGTACAGGTAATGGACCCGACTATCGCAGCCATAATTTCGAGCCTTTTCAGGAAAAACATCGTAAGCGACAATTTGCACTTTTTACAGGAGATAATTTTTTCATTCCAAATTCATATTTATTTAATACTAGATTCCACGCCGCGGTTCCACCCGCGTTCCCGAGGGATCTTGTGTTTTTCCGGGATAAAAAGTAGCCTATGATCTTCTTCATCCCATAGGCTTTCTGCATACCAAATTTCATCGCGATCGGTTCAGCAGTTTAAGCGTGAAAAGGTAACAAACAAACAAACCAACTCACTTTCACATTTATAATATTGTTAGGATAGTTAGGATTAGGATGATTTGTTATTCATATAGTCCTTATCATAATGCTCGAAAAAAAATATAGATTTTTGGCGCTTACGATGTTTTACCTGAAAAGGCTCAATTTAATTCAAAATGTTACATACAATTATCTGACTCTGACTTGTATCTTGAATTTTGACAAAAAAAAAGTTTATTTTTCTATACGTAAAACTATCAACTCCCTGTTTTATTTATAGCATTGAAGTGGAATGACATCTTTAAGAAATAATTCCCGGATTATGCGAGTGTAACGCCAACATATTTACGATCTTGTTGCAATGAACAGAATTTGGAAAATATTGAGTCATTGATACAAATTGTTTAGTAACTGATCTATTATTATACATATAATAGAATAAAGACTGATTGATAATGAGAGATCAACCAGAGCCTAAACCACTTGTCATAGAATCATGTTTAGTGAGTAGTTTCTTTTTAAGCGTGGGGGTGGACCTACTTACTAGGGTTTTTCGAAATTAGAACCCTAAGGAGGTAAGGTAGCTTATGAGAGCAGCTCGACTGGGGAAGTACCTCCACCTTACAAAATACCGCAGCCAAATAACTTATAGTTGTGTTCCTGCGCGTGAGTAAGGTCGCCAGAGCTCATCGGGGTGGAGGGAAGGGTCGGCAACGCGCGAGTGATACGTCTGGTGTTGCAAGCGTTCATAGGCAACGGTAACCGCTTACTATCAGGCGGGCCGTATGCTAGTTTGCCGACTATGTTATATAAATAAAAAAACATGAATTTAAAAATAATTTAGGGTACTAATAAATAATTAAACCTAGAACCTAGGTTTTTAAATTATTGACACTTAGGTGTTCATAGTTCATATAATGACATAACAATCGCAGTAAACTTACAGCCTATTTTACAAAGGTAAGAGAATATTGTTTTGAATCGAAAGCATGTATAATTTCTGTTAAAAATAAATCAAAAAAATCCAGCCAAGTGCGAGTCGGACTCGCGCACCGAGGGTTCCGTACAAACTTCGTCCATCACGGGAAATGCACAATTTTATTTTTCTGTCTTTATTAATTGGCGTAACTATGTATGTATGGGGACACCCTTTAATTTTCAACTAATAAATAAAATAATTTAATGTAATAAATCTGAGTTGGTTTTGAAAAGAGTAATTGCTGAGTTTCTTGCCGGCTCTTCTCAGTAAAAGCAATCTTCCGAACCGAGCGTTAGAGTCAGACTATTCATAAGTGCTTGTGAAGGCCTATTTAAATAAAACATATTTTCATTTTCAACTTTTTTTATATTTTGGAATTTTCCCTTTATTTGTGTTGTAAGACCTTGCTTTTTGCCAAATTCCGTGATTCTAGGTCAACGGGAACTAGCACAAAACAAATAAAAGGGCAAAAAAATCGCGTTTGTTGTAAGGGAGCCCCCCTTAAATATTTATTTTATTTTGTTTTTAGTATTTTTTGTTATAGCGGCAACAAAAATACATAATTTGTGAAAATTTCAACTCTCTAGCTATAGCGGTTCTTGAGATGCAGCCTGGAGACAGACAGACCGACGGACGGACGGACAGACAGCGAAGTCTTAGTAATAGGGTCCCGTTTTTATCCTTTGGGTACGAAACCCTAAAAACTATATTTTTTATGGAAAAAAGTATTCATGGTTACTGCCACTCATCTAAATTATTAAAAGTGTTATGTACAGTCCACTTACGAAGTCCCTATAATTTCCACAATATTTTGCACTAATGCGCTATTTAGTGAATATGTAATGAAAGATGTTTTACGTAAATTAAAGGTGTCGTGACTATGGCAGTTAGAATAACATAACCGCTTAGTTTTAAGGGGAAGTCTCACGTTTATGAGTTTCGATAAAAAAAAATAACACAGATAGAATATAATTATTCTGAATTAACTTATACATACATTTTATCCCGGGAAAACATAAGATCCCTCGGGAACGCGGGTGAAACCGTGGGGTGGACGCTAATATTATCATAATTTATCGGAAGAATCCAATTTGAGCACTTCCAACTATAGTTAATTAGACTATCTCTATCTCTCTCTCTATAGTTGCTTCTTTATCTCTGACAACTGTGGCCATCTTTGGGTTTACTTTGGGAATGGATAATCGACCAAGGTTTCTATCTAGCGAGTCCCATACGACCATGTAAAATGTACTGATAAGTAACTAACTCTTCATAATACTGGCCCAATTTGACGACCGATAAGAGAGAGCACTTTTAGAATATGCATCTGATTATGAGTCATAAATCATCATTGTGTCATAATCAATGTTATTGATTCAATTGAGACCATAAGAGCACTCTTATGAAGATAAAAGCTACTGAATTTCCACCAGTTCACTGTATAACAGCACTAATTGTTAACAATCTACAAATCTAATCTATAAGATTGTGAACGGATACATACAAAGAGATTCTATCTACACTCTTACTTTTAAAAATATCCAATTTACAAAAAGAAGTACCATAATTTAAAAAATTACTAGGTACTTCCACTTAAAGAAACTCCAAACCAATTATGATATAGTAGCTACTGCAAAGCAAAAAAATATTACGCTTACTGCTTTCAAGATTTTATTCTTCAGCATTAAGCATTTTAAGTCGACGTATCTAAGTCCCAGAATTTCCAATATGGAGATACTAGACTTCAATAAACTGTTTAACATTAACGTAAAAGCTATGCGTCTCAATCATTCTCATCCTGAAGTTAATAGGGACATTAAATGGATTTTAAAGTTCTTCATAATGCACGGAACATTTACCGTCATATTCTGTTTGGTTATGTACAATATCGTATGCCACAATTTGAAGATCAACGACTTCTCTCAGACTTGCAGGAACGGAGTCCTATGCGTTGTGTACATGGTTGTCACATTTTCATACTCCATTATGCTCTGGCACCAGAATCTATTAAAAATATTGATTAATATGATGCAAAAGGATTTTGAATTCTGTAAAACTCTTGAGGATAGAATTGTGATTTTCGAATACGCCAATAAGGGTAAATGGGTGTCAAAACAATGGTTAGCGATTTCAATGAGCGCTTTTAGCTGCTTCCCCATCAAAAACATTATTTTGCTTATCTATTATACTGTTACGGATGAATTTAAGCTCATTCAAATTTACGAGCTTCAATATCCAGAGATTATTGAAAATAAAAAGGACAATTTAATTGTCTATTTGCTCATTTATGCTGCATTGTTGTACTATGGTCTTTATGCAGGAGTCATGTATGTGGCTTTTGTGCCTCTCGGTCCTACGTTCATGCTTCATGCTTGTGGTCAGTTGGAGCTGGTGCGGAAGAGAGTTGAGAAGCTCTTTAATGAGGGTAGTAATGATGTTGAAGAAAGAATACAGGAAATAGCGAAGCAGTTACAGTATATTTACAGGTAAGAGTTCAATAGTAGAAAGAAAGTAAAATTACCTACTACAGACATTTTGGTATATCAGTGACTAAAGACTAATTAATCTCTTGCCAAGCGCGTTGTTTTAGCAGCTACACTTGAGAGTCGGTTCCCTTCTTAGTTTGGTTTTTGTTGAGGGTGTAATTGGTGCAGCGAAAAGAGAAGATCTTCCATCGAGCTTGGTGTCAATGTGGGGACTGCAGTCCCACGTATCTTGTCGTATGTAGGTTTTGTTATGATGTTATAACGACGGGCTTCGTATTTCTTTTCACTGACTCAATTTACATATTGTTATTATCGCTAGATCATCATCTACTTCGGTCAAGTGATGAGTAATCGATCAAATAGCCCCATACTACTAAAACTTATCGTCGATACATATCCTACCTTCAGCCACAACATTGTAGTGAGACTGTCCATAGTGAAAAATTGATCATAATTTTGTACATGGAAAAAAAAATCTTTAATGGTTTTTTTTTAGGTACTAGGTTTTCCGAAATTTCACCATTGTATGCGATGATGTGGTCGAAGCCTGGAAGAAACTAGTAGGTGTTAGGCGACATATTTTCAACTTGACGGTGCTAATTAGCCAGATGGTACAAAAGTACCAAACCACCATGCATTACCATAATACCCAAGTATCGTGCATACGTGAATGTGATCAATTTTATTATTGTTGACAGCTTTGTGGACCTGATTAAAGAAAGCTTCAAAGTAGCGTATGAACTGACCCTAAAAGCAACTACCATCATTCTACCGATAACGTGCTACGAAGTCATAGAGGTGAGAAACCAATGACGGTAGATTAAGAAGATATTGATATTTGAAAATAATAATGAAGCTATTTTTAAGATTCTCCTTAATTTGACAATATTCACACCAGTAAGGTGTTAATTACCACCACATTAAAATTAATGGACTGAAGAGTGTCATAGGCTACTTTTTATCCCAGGAACACGGTTGAAACTGCGAGATGAAAACTAGTTTATTATATTAACGGTGGTAATCAGCAATAGAAAATTTCTTTTATTATGTAGTCGGGTACTGCAAAGAGCCCTACCACCATGAATGTTTTCCTCACGATGTTTTCGATCACCAAAAGCTCAACTTGCGACTTCATAACTTTCGCATATCTAATTGTTTACAGTCTTTTCATCATGGAGAGTTGAGTATGGAGTTCATCACGTTCATCATCGGTGGGATTTTGATCAGCAGCTCCCCTTGTTACTACAGTGATCTTCTTATGGAGAAGGTAAACATAGCCTTTGTTTATCGAGTATATAATTTATCAAAGAAGATATAATAACAGTTAAAAAGACACGATGACCTCATGGTCATAAGTTGTGATGCGTTATGTCACCATAATCATGACAGCTTTTCACAGTCCTGATGAATTTATGGAGTGTGGAGACTCCTCCATTTAAAAAGGAACATCTTCCGCCAGGCCAGGTCCAACAGATGTTAGAATCTCGTATATTTGTCAAGTGCTCAGATTTTTTTGTTAGCGCGATGTAGAATCTTGTTGCGCCATCTATCCACGGGTAGCGGATAGTATCTTGTATAGTTGACAGATGTCGCTACGTCACAGATATAGTCTTCTCCTTACCGGTCCTCCCCTTCATTACCAATGCAAAGCCAAGTCTAGTTACGCTTTGGAGATTATCTACCCAAATAATTGTCTCTGGAACATATATCACTATCGACTTCCACCGTCTTTCAGCTAAATATTTATTTTGGTCGATTGACATTTTCATATCCTGAAAGCGACTGGTTGATTCGCTTCTATAGGTACTACGTTAAGTTTATAAATAAGTTTAAAAAATAATACACAAAGTATTATTATTTTTTATTCTCTGCAATCATATTCCAGGGAGAAGAAGTTCGCATGGCAATTTACACGTGCGGCTGGGAGCAAAATTATAACCGCGGCGCACGCGCATCCCTACTCATCTTGCTGACACGCGCGTTGCGTCCCGTCGCTGTGCGCACCATGTTCCGCACCATATGCCTTGATGCTCTCACTGATGTAAGTAAGATTAACTTATTATGGAAACACAATATTTTTTTTAAGAGTAGGTTTTCATTGTTTAAAGTTTTTAGTGTGGAAAAAGTGGCGAATAGAACTCCGCAGAAATGCATTTTAGATTGGTTTGCGCTTTACTTCTAAATGAAGTCATAGTCATCATAATAATTGATGGTGTTCATTACGGTTATTACGTAACTTGATTGAATCAATTGCAATCAGTTTCAATCAGTATATAGCAATCAATTGCAATCAGTATACAATCAGATGCAATCAGTTGCTATCAGTTGCCATCAGATGCAATCAGTTTCACTCAGATATTTATAACGATTTTTCTGATTACTTTCTTACATTGTGAAAACTGCATAATGCTAATTATGCAACCAGTGCTTCAATGGAAATATGATAATTTCGTAATATCATTATCGATTTAGAGATTGTTTCAATTTGAAGCTGATTGAAACTGATTGCAACAAAGTTACGTAATCCATGTACGTGGTGGTAAGTATAGTCTAGAAGGGTACTAGCTGAATGCATTAATATAATAGAAACAACTACTACCTTATAATTTGGTACACCAATGTTGCTGTGTGGAATTAACGATAAATAATAATTTTGACTGATTTCATCTTTTTTTTTTTTATTGTTCACAGCTATTCCAACAATCTTATGCAATATTCAATCTTATGAATGCTGTTTGGAAATAAATACACGCTACTTCAGTCGCAAAATAATAACGTTATTTTTATTTTATTTATTTATGTTCATAAAACAATGTTTCCATTAAAAATAATTATTGCTTACATTAAACGTAAACTAATTGTTTTAATTGAAAGCTTACAGAGAAAATTAAAGGCTGTGTCAATCAATTGAAATTATAGTAATAAGGTTTTTATGTCAATATTTTTTAGAGATCCCTCGTATATTTTAAACTATAAATATTGTTATTAATAAAAAGCTTGCATTCTTAATTGTTCATTGCAAAATCCAAAATAAATATCAATATTAAATATACTGACGATGATTTTCAGGACAAAAAAACTACCTATACATAAATACCTACCATACCCTACCTATAAATGTAAAACGGAGCCATCTAAATCTGATTATTTACTCCCAAATTCTCATTATAATTTAACACTTCACATCACATGAGACTTACAAATATTTCATCACAGATATAAAAAGTTCACCAAACTCCGAATGATGCTCACAGCATCTTCATTTATCATGCGAATACCAAAGGAAACTTCTGCGTTTCCTGACACCTAAAATTAATACACCTTTAAGGCTAGAGTGAATAGGCACCTTCAGAGAATGCGTGTAACATAGACGTCGACATCGCCCGTCCCAAAGTAAATCGGAAGCCAAACGCAAGCTCATTCTAAGTACCTTTGTTTTTCCTGAATGCTGATAAATCAACAATAACTTTACAACCGTATACGGAACTCATCAAATTAAAAGGATTCACTCTTAGCCCAAGTATACTCATCGCGGATATGTCTCATTTAATTTTTCACAATAAGCAAACTGCACGTCTTTTTGGGAATCCCAGGGAAATATTTTATTCAATCATGGAAATAGTCTTCGAGGAAGTATTCAAAGTTCTTGTAACATCGATGACTATCATTCGTTTTTACCCAGAAATTGAAACAAACAAAAAATGGTGGTTACAATTCGTTATTATCTACGGAGTTCATACAATTTATATGATTTTCTTTATCTATGATTTAGTTATATTGGATGTACCGACTCGAAATTTCATGACTGGTTGTTTACATACATCGTTTCTTATAGGATACGTAGACGTTTCCTTGCGTATAACAATTTTGATAAGAAAACAAAAGTTGTTTCGACAAATATTTGATTTAATGAGACGAGATTATAGAATTGCCAACGATTTGTCGACTTCTGAAAATGCAGTGGTTCTTAAATACGCAAAAAAAGGCAGCTTCATTTTTAAAATATGGATAACCATTGGGGTAGTTACAATGTTCGGATTTTTCCTTCAACTAGTTCAAATGATATATGAATACATTACTGGACAGAATCGTACAGTACTTTTTCTAGAATTGACCGTCCCTGATTATATAGATCAGAGAATTAACATTGATATATTTATCTTTACTATTTTTAATGTGGTATTAGCTGGCACTTTTACGTATTTCACACTAATTTTCATGGTTTTTGTGCCTCTGGGTAATATTTTCATGCTGCACGCTTGTGGTCAGTTAGAACTTACTAAACGTCGCATTGACAAGATTTTTACATATGAGAATGATGAAATAAAAGCTCGATTCCGCGATATTATTATGCAAATTCAAGATGTGACTCGGTAAGTGGCAATTTGAATACCTGTTAGAGATAAAAAGGTGTGAGTATTTTATTTACAAAACTAACATGATTTTATATTCACAGCTTCGTTGACATAATACAAGAAGTCTTTACGGCAATATACGAGCTTACATTAATGACAGCTACAATAAACCTACCGGTTACACTTTATTTGTTGGTCGAAGTAAGTTTTTATAAGCAAAACCAAAATAATATAAGTCTGTTCAGATTGATGGCCGAGTGTATTCATGGACAAATTAACTATGTGAAATATAATTTCCGTAATAAAATATGCTAAATTTCATTCACAGGCGGTAAAACGAGGTGATCCAACTATTGATTTAGTCTCATACATTATAACAAACATTATGAACAATAGTTTCACTTGCTATTACGGAGAAATGCTTTTACAAAAGGTACGCATTCCTGTATCTTCCTTAATTATGAGTACATAATGATTAAACGGATTTCCTCTTTGCCTGTCAGAATATTTTTGACGTCAGTTACTCCTCCAGTCACGAGATATCATCAGTCGATGTTTTTTGTGACCTGTCCAAAGCGTTTGATTGTATATACCATGAATTACTAATAAGGAAATTATACTACGATATTTAGCGATAATGCACTCTGTCTTTTGAGTTTATACTTCAGTGATAGAATTCAGAGGGTTGATGTAAATGACAAGTTTTCTCTGGATATTCTGTAAGGATGGGCATCCCGCAAGGTTCCATCCAGAGACCTTTTCTTTTTCTTATTTACATCTACGACTTGTTTTACCTTGTAGAAATTCCTAGTCTGTACAAAGTGAAATCATTTCGATTTTTATTCTTCTGACGATGTGAACAATGCTCTTTCAGTAATTGTTGATTGGTTTACTCTTAATAAGTTATTGCTTAAAGAGGTTTTTAGGTATCTCTTTAGATGATAAGCTGCAATGGAGCCCACATATTTGTAATTTTGTGAGTAGACTTAGGTCTGCAGCTTATGTAGTGAGGAATATTTGTTCTCTACGGCAAGATTATTTGGTTAAGTTTAGTTATTTTCACAACTTATAGCATCCTCTTTTGAGATAGTAGTGCTGACATCAATAGATTTTTTTTATTTTGCAGAAGAGCATTCGTGCAATATATAACTGATATCCTAGAATTTCTCTACAGAACATTTATGAAAATTAAAATTAACTTCTATAAAATATACGAAATTTCCCATAGAACAGTGACACTCCTAGCTTGAACACTAGAAATGAGCACAAATCTGCTGTAAAGTACCAGTGACTCGGCTCAGCAAAGTGAGGGACTCAATCATGGGGCAATGTATACGTTTCTATAATGAAGTATCCAAATGAAAAAAATATTGTCTCACACAGAGTGAAGATATCCGCATGGCAGTATACTCATGTGGTTGGGAGCGCCACTATGACAGAAGCATTCAAACTACTATCCTCATAATGCTGACTCGAGCTCTGAGACCGATAGCTGTCAGCACAGTGTTCAGAACCGTGGGCTACGAGGCACTAGCTGATGTGAGTGTACGTTTATTTAAAGCATTTCATCCTATAAGAAGTATTCAGGGTATCCTATCTGTGAGCCATTAAATTCATATCTTTTCAGCCATATTTCACATTTAACAAAATTATATAGTCTGCAACATTCTTCACGCATGGCCATCTGATCCCAAACCTAAGCAGAGCTCTTAACATCTCCCTTGATATCTCCAAGGTTTTCGATAGGGTCTTGTAATACATGCTTCCTTCTTACGCAATTTCTGAGTGAACGGTCTATATGAATAGTCATCAAATTGACGTATGTCATGTCTGACCGTTTGCGATTTTTAGAATTGCAACCAGATTCGATAAATGCTGGAGTTCCTCAGGGGTCAGTTCTCTCTGCAACCTTATTCCTGCTGCATAACAACGATATTGCCTTCAGCTGAAAATCAGCGCTGCAGTGAGCTGCAGCATATGCTGAGCTGGGGCCATTTGGACCCACATTATCACACCTTAGTAGATGTTATCAGTGTCACTTGTTTTAGTTAGTCTGTGTTTTTGTTTCATCTTTTGTGCTGCTTATTATATTTTGTTCCGTGTGAATTTTTGTGTCCAATAAATGTTTTCTTATCTTCTAAGGTATCTTTGAGTATGCAGGTGACAGTACTATTTAGATCGATAAGAAGCCATGGTAGAACTTTACTTTCAAGGCAGTCTGATTGGGAAAAAGCCAATCTTTTAGATTTCCCGTTATAATCCCGCATATTCGAACAGAGTGTTTAGCTTCTTCCTTTTCAGCAGAGCTCTGCAATGAGCCACGATACTTGCTTTCGACGACTTTACCACCAAGCTATCATCAACATGCAACATAAACTAAACTACGAAAATAATGTGCAATGCACGTTGTAACTAAAAAAAAAACTTCTGTTTCAGATGTTTCAACGGTCCTATACAATTTTTAATCTAATGAATGCCATGTTTAATTGAATTTTAAAGTAATAATTTCACTTTATGTAAGTTTATTTAACGATTTGAGTAATGCTTTTGAATTTTTATTTATTTAATTATTTGTGATAAATATATCCAGAAGTAAATAAAAAAAAAAAAAAAACAAAGTTCGTTGTTTTTATTTTCCCTTCAAAACTTCTTCCCCAGGACATGAAACATTATATATCTAAACTAATATTATAAAGCTGAAGAGTTTGTTTGTTTGAACGCGCTAATCTTATAAACTACTGGTTTGATTTGAAAAAATATTTCAGTGTTAGATAGCCCAATTATCGAGGAAGGCTATAGGCTACTTTTTATCCCGGGAAAACACAAGATCCCTTGGGAACGCGGGTGATACCGCGGGGCGGAAGCTAGTTTTACCAATAAATCATAAAACTTTCGGGTTTGTTATGTATTCTGTGCTTTCGGATCTTATTTAATGATTCTGACCTTAGTGATTCTTAATTTATTAATATGTAATATCTGATTTGAATTTAAAGTCAAAGCTTTTATTCATTCAGGCACTAGAACTGGCTATCAAGTGCAGCTGCTAGAACACAACTGTAGATATTTGGCGACAGATTTTTCAACTTGAGGATGGCCACCAGCCAGGCGGGTACTACAAAGTACTCCACCGAAAACTCAAGCTCATTGTAAGATTCGAATTTACAGCATTCGATGTCACTGAGTTATTAGGTTTTGGCCACAGATTAGCTAGATTCAGTACATTGTAAAAGTTATTTGATATTTTCTATATATTTATCAACCCGTTGGCAGTGGGACGCGAGAAACAAAACTACCTTAAAAAAAAAATATTCCAGGAAACGCGAGTCAAATCAGCTCATTATTTTCTATTCTTTGTTGTTCTGGTGTCATTATATTCTAATTCTAAGTATAACTGATCGACTTGCTAATCTTGCTGGTATAAATCGGCTTATTGTTTTGCTAAGAAACAGCCAAAATTATCTTCATAGCAATGTTACACCCAGACTCAGGACAAACAGACATGTTCATGCACACAAATGTCTGTATGGGACTCGAAACCACGACCTGTGGCGTGATAGATAGGGTATCTAATCTTACCAATCACGCAAACCGGCCCGTCAATATTGACATAAAAATAAACTTAAAATTACTTGTTTAATAAAGACAGTTGTTTTTTATGTTTCCTGCTAAAGATGTCCAGCACTTCATTAACGTTAATTTTTGTCGCAATGTCTTGATGGATATGCATTAAAGCCCGTCCATTCAAACGCTCTTCTGTCAACCTCATAGACTAATTGGTCATCCTAGTGCGAAACAACTCTGATAATTTGACTTGCCTATAAGTATGTACTGCAATGGAAACTCCACAACAGCCTGGGGGGGAACGTGCCCCTGTGCCCCCCCCCCTAAGCAATCAGCCCTTGACTATCATTATCAGAAATGTCGAACATTATATAAAGAAAGAAATTCATCAAACATTCATTGAATGATCAACCGTGCGATATTGAACCCGTTCCTCCATCATACGTTCGGAATTAACGTATTTGTATGCAGCAAATGTTGCCAAACTCGTAAAATATTTTTAATCCAAACATATCATATACATCACTTAGTTGGAAATCGGTGTTGGGTACGCCAAAATAAGAGATTTAGATTATAAGAAGGTACTTAATGTTTCTTATTGCATCATTTAAATACGATAATTATTGCCATGCAATACATACATTTATAAATTTAGAAGTTGTCAAAATAAGGCCCAATCGTTAAGGTTCTCATGAAAGTCCAGACCCAAAAGACCTAGAATATCAAGCGTGAAACTGCAGACGCCAAACTGAACTGCATTCTACATTGTATTTAAAAAAAACACAGGTAATATCGTGTCTCATGGACACAAGACAAACAGTATTATATTTTTTATAATTTACAACAAGTATTTACAATAGAAATACAAAGTATAATTTAGAAAATATCCTCGAAGCCACCGCCGCTGCCGATGGGCGTGGTTCCCAACAGGCTGGCAGAGTTCCCTCTCAAGCTAAGCGTTGATGGAAAAAACTCCCACTTCAGACTCCCGAAGCCTCAATGTTTTTACCGCAATAGGCATATAATTTACATTACAAATAATTTAGCACCGGTCTCAGCCGCCCCAGAGACTTTAAGAAAAGATAAGACTGATTCAAGCTGATTAGAAATTGCTATCCACATAATACATGTTATTTTAATTGGTATGGGTAATCCATTAGAATAAATGTTAGTTCACACGACCTTTATAACTTGGTAATTGTAACTTACAGGTACAAATTATAAAATTATATATTAATCGAAATAATTCAATTAACGATTCATAAAATGGTATGCATAAAAGCTAACTTAAAGCGATGCTTTTACTAATCGATTTCAGAATCAGTCACTATTACATACTTAAGTTTTTAAAACATAGCTAGCAAATCTTATGACATACAAAGTTTTCTTTTTTAACCCATACTAAAATTAAAAACTAACCATTTTTATGTCAATGTATGACAAGTCCACTGGATTTTTTTTTTTTGCATCACAAAACTATCCAAAAAACAAATAAATTTATTGATTCTCTCTATCTTTAGGAATCACTTTTTTGTTTCACGTAAAAACTACCCCTTAATTGTTTTGTAATGAATTCCTTTTTCTAACCAGTCAATAATTAAGGGTTCCTTTGGATATGTAAGAAAACCCTCGCATACGTAATGACAAGAAAAGATAACGATAAAGAGAACGCCTGGAAAATGGCTTGCCCGGAGATATTTTGGCCCGTAAACCCATCTTCGCAAGGACAGTGGGATGAGCCGCTCTGCAGGTTGGTACGGAATAACCTTTTTAATACGTCCACCAATACTGCTAAGCGTACCCGCCTGCTGGCCGTGGTCGCATAGCACGGCACGGCAGTATTAATGACATAGTTCGTCGTGCTCTTGTCACCGCCGGGGTGCCAGCTGTTTTAGAACCCAATGGCTTGGCGCGCGACGATGGTAAGAGACCAGATGGCATATCCTTGGTGCTGTGGAAGTTGGGTGGGCCTTTGGTGTGGGACGTAACCTGTGTCGACACCCTTGCTCCATCTCATCTACCTATCACGGCAGGCTGTGCTGGAGCGGCTGCTGTAGCCGCAGAGAACCTCAAACGGCGCAAATATAGTAATCTAATTGGAAATTATTTATTTGAGCCGTTTGTGGTTGAAACACTATGGCCATGGGGTCCCAGTGCCCGCTCACTCTATAGAGAAATCGCCAAGTGATTAGTTGACTCTTCAAGTGACCAAAGGGCTGGCCTTTATTTTGGACAAAGAATTAGCATTGCCATCCAACGTGGCAAGGCTGCCAGCCTTCTGGGCACTTTTCCTGTTGACAGTGATGCGGATAATTTTTTTGATGCCCTAAAAGCCCCCCTTTTGTGTCTTTTCTTTTACTGTAAATAATAGTTCATTTAATATATTAGTAATAAGTTAGTTAGTATTTTATTGAATTCAATAAGTGGTCAATAAGAAGATAAATTCAAGCAAATTTCGAGTTATATTTTTCCTGAGACTTATATAATTAGACTATAGTGAATAAGTATATTGAGCAAGCGTCTAACATACTCAGTTTTGACATAATCGGTCAAAGAATTTAAAGACAAAGGCATAATCATTTTAGGTAACCATATAAAAAAGAATTCTGAAAACGAATAAAATAACAATAACTTAATTTAGTTCGTGGGGTTCAAATAAATTTAGGTCAACTGTATACGGAACTCTTCAAATTAAAAGGAATCTCTCCTGGCACACATTTAGTATACTCATCGCGGATATGTCTCACTTCATTCTTCACAATAAGTAAAATACACGTCTTTTATAGAATCCTGAGAAATATTTTATTCAATCAATCATGGAAATAGTCTTCGAGGAAGTATTCAAAGTTCTTGTAACATCGATGACTATCATTCGTTTTTACCCAGAAATTGAAACAAACAAAAAATGGTGGTTACAATTCGTTATTATCTACGGAGTTCATACAAATTTTATATTTTTCTTTGTCTATGATTTAGTTAAATTGGATGTACCGACTCGAAATTTCATGACTGGTTGTTTACATACAACGCTTCTTATAGGATTCATAGACGTTTCCTTGCGTATAACAATTTTGATAAGAAAACAAAAGTTGTTTCGACAAATATTTGATTTAATGAGACGAGATTATAGAATTGCCAATGATTTGTCGACTTCTGAAAATGCTGTGGTTCTTAAATACGCAAAAAAGGGAACCTTCATTTTTAAAATATGGATAACTATTGGGGTAGTTACAATGTTCGGATTTTTCCTTCAACTAGTTCAAATGATATATGAATACATTACTGGACAGAATCGTACAGTGCTTTTTCTAGAATTGACCGTCCCTGATTATATAGATCAGAGAATTAACATTAATATATTTATCTTTACTATTTTTAATGTGGTATTAGCTGGCACTTTTACGTATTTCACACTAATTTTCATGACTTTTGTGCCTCTGGGTCACATTTTCATGCTGCACGCTTGTGGTCAGTTAGAACTTACTAAACGTCGCATTGACAAGATTTTTACATATGAGAATGATGAAATAAAAGCTCGATTCCGCGATATTATTAAGCAAATTCAAGATGTGACTAGGTAAGTGGAAATTTGAATACCTGTTGGTGATAAAAAAAGACAATTTTAGAAAATACATTCTAACTCTTTACAGTAAAACTTATACCGTTAGTTTTTATTTAATGATGTAGAAATAAAGGGTACCAACGTGAGGGAAAGAAACCAGCATGTCCGAGAAAACAAAATCAAAAGTATACAATGTTTGACACGCCACGTCAATGCCAGCACTGGGCTCGCTTTGTCGACTATTGCCTCAATTCCCCCCGTTTTTACGAGGCTCATGATTGACCCTGCAGTCACCCCCACTGCATGAATGAGCTGATGTTGGTTTTTTTTTAATGTGGATAGGCTTATGTAATGACAATTATTCTACCGTGGTAAGTAATGATAGAAATAGTGTAAACAGTACGATTAAAATTATACGTCTCGATATTCTTCGTTTTTCGAAACAATAAATAAATAAAAACCGACTTCAAAAACTGAAAAGCATGAAATAAATATTTCCTTTCTACATCATTTTGAAGTCGGTGCCAAATAAAACATAAAAATTACATGGTCTTCAGGTTACTTTCTTGATTTGTTTTGTTTCAGCGAGTTTTCTTTATAGTTAAGTAGTACCTATCTATAAACACATTTAGTTAAGTTGTCATAATATTGTTGTCTTTAGGTTAATTTATTTTTGATAATATTTCGAGTTAGTTTTTAGTAATTTTAATGTTTTACTTGGCACCGACTTCAAAATGATGTAGAAAGGAAACATTTATTTTATGCTTTTCAGTTTTTGAAGTCGGTTTTTTTTTTATTTATAAATTATTTTTATTTAACACTTTTAAGTTACGAATACGGGTAGACCTAGTAACAGTAAGGCAGCTTTTCGAATGCGGAATACGGCTAGATGTAACGGAATAAAACAGAACCGTAAAGAAACAGAAATATAAAAAAATATATGAATGAAAGTCGGTAAGAGTTGGGCCGTCACGGTGCACAAGTTACAAGACACTAACTACACTTGATGAAGCTGTTATAGATCTTGGAAATAAAAAAAAACCCTAAAGGCCTTAACCCTAAATGTGTATGTATTTAGCTGGCAGTCGTATAAAAACCTTTGAAGGAATAGCACTGTCTAATTTGGAATCAAATAAATGATTGAGTGGGCCACACAGACTCTTCCGTCAAAGAGCATTGCCAGAAATGATACTCTTTATAATGTTCAACTTTATGCCATGAGATAATATCCATTGGTACAGAATTTACACGTTCGAGCTGTTTGTCATTAAGGAGTTCCGTTGTATGCATTCCTAGTCCAAGTCCAGTCCAGTCCAACACGTCCTTGATCATAGTTAGGTACCTCCTCGTAATGGAATTGTCATAAACCTAACTATACCTCAATCACTACACAATTCCTATCTGGTATATCTTCGGAGTCCACTGTCCAATACCAATGAAATTTAAATGGAACCATTTTGACGCAAATACAATGCAAAAGAATTTATTAAAATCGGTTCATAAAGTAGGATCATTGAGAAGTTCCGGTGGTCGTCTATGGTCTTTTTCATCAGTTGTACATCACCAAATGATACTTTCTGAATGCAAATGCTTGATTTGTTACCGAAAATACCAAAATCACTATGTATATGGCTATAATATTTGAGGAGTTCCCTCAATTCCTCAGGATTCCATCGTCAGAACTAAACTTTGATAAAAATGGGACCAATCTGGAGGTATACCCTTTCAAATGAAAAAATATTTTTTCAAATCGGTTCTTAAACGACGGAGTAATGAGGGTACACCAATTTTTTTAAAGTCGGTTAAAAATATGGTTTCAAGCGAGGATGAGCGCAACAAATGGAACATGCTGAGGTGTATTACTTTATTCGTGATTTTATCGTTATAGAAATGAATGGCACAACTTTTTTCTTTTGTTTTGAAACAGTTTCCTTTGTAGCTTAAATGTGTTGATATTAATTAGAAAACTAACATGACTTTGTATTCACAGCTTCGTTGACATCATACAAGAAATCTTTACGGCAATATATGAGCTTACATTAATGACGGCTACAATAAACCTACCAGTTACATTTTACGAGTTAGTCGTAGTAAGTTTTTATAAGAAACACCAAATTAATACACCTACAGCTTTTTCCAACCACCCCGTCAATATGGCTGAGTGAGATAGAATTTCTATAATAAAATATGTTAAATTACATCCACAGGCGGTAAAACGAGGTGATCCAACTATTGATTTAGTCTCTAACATTATTGCAAACGTCATGAACAATAGTTTCACTTGCTATTATGGAGAAATGCTTTTACAGAAGGTATGCATTCCTATCCCTTAACTACATATATACATATCCCCTAAATACATATGGACAAATGGGAACATAATGTATACATATGGACAAATGAGGACGGGCCGGTTGGCGTGGTTGGTAAGATACCCTATCTATCACGCCACAGGTCGTGGGTTCGATTCCCACTCAGGATAAACATTTGTGTGCATGAACATGTCTGTTTGTCCTATGACTGGTTGTAATTATCTAGTATATATGTATGTATTTACAAAAGAAAAGTACTATATGTAGTATCATCAGTTATCTGGCTTCCATAGTACAAGCTCTGCTTAGTTTGGGGTCAGATGGCCGTGTGTGAGGAATAATGTCCTAGAATAAATGTCCTAGAATATTTATAATGATAAAACGTAACGCCTCTTTGGCTATATGTCTAGCGAGTTCAATGAGTTTGATGTCAATCAAATACCTGATAAAAATTGTGAGTTTGAAACCTACTACACAGCAGTACTTAATACGAGTTTAGCTTTCGGTGAACGAAAACATGACAAGGGAACAATAGTTCGATGGTAAGATACTTTGTACTTTGAGTGTCCATTTTAATGTAAAGAGATCTACCTATATGTCAAGATAGGTGAAGCTTGGACCCTAAATATGGATATAGGATACTTTATATCCCAGTAATGCAACAGGAAACAAATTCTAATAAAGTTTACTTATATTGTTGTCACCTCACACAGAGTGAAGACATCCGCATGGCAGTGTACTCATGTGGCTGGGAGCGCCACTACGACAGAAGCACTCGAGCTACAATCCTCATAATGCTCACTCGAGCTCTGCAACCAATAGCAATCAGCACAGTGTTCAGAACTGTGGGCTTTGAGGCCCTAGCTGATGTAAGTGTACCTTTTTATAGCTATGCTTGAGTATAATGAACTTAACCATAAGGCGATCTTTAATGGGGCAAAGCCAATCTGGTCAAGTTTAATGCCTCCAAAATGCAAACGCGCCTTGTCACCGCAAATAGAGTCCTTTCTCTCTAGCTCCTACATAACAGTGTTTTTTTTTGTTTTTTTAACTTTGTATAGGCTTGTGTTTGACCACAATCTCACTATGGTAAGTGATGATGTGGCCGAAGGTGGTAAGCACACAAAGCCTAGAAGGAACTGGATCTCAAGTGCAGCTACCGGAACACACCAATAGGTGTTTGGCGACAGATTTTCAACTTGAGGGTGGTAGCCAGCCAGACGGGTACTACAAAGTACCCTACCACCGTGCTATGGTTTCCTCACGATGTTTTCCTTCACCGAAAGCTCAAGCTCGTTGTAGGATTCGAACCCACGACCTTCGCCGCGGCGTCCGACTTCACTACCACTGAGCTATCATCGCCTTGTATTTATGAAGATCGACAAGCAGGTTGATCTACTTGGTATGAAATTCATCAGCAAGAACTAATTTCAGTTCTTCTTAGTCAAAATTAGAAACCACTATTAAAGAACTTGGAATCCTCTACTTCACATCGGAGCAGTTATTGCAACTGTACAAATCACAAGTCTGGTCGTACATGGTGTACTTATTGCCATCTCTGGGATGTATTAGCCAAGTACCAGCTAGATCCGCTTGACTGGATAGACCGTCATGGTAGGACACTCACTGGCTCACTGGCAAAAAGTTGCTTACAACAACTGCTAGACAAACTTACAAGACTGAAAGTCTTCTACGGAATATATTTTGGGGAGTGTGGACAGGATTTTTTTGGATCTGATTCTGTCATCACCTTTTTTTATCGGTCCACAAGGTGCTGAGACAATTTTTATATATTTCTCTATATATCTATATACTTATAATTTGGACACTTTCAAGGCTAGAATGAATGGGTAATACTGAGCAAGTATGTACTCGTAACATATTGTGCTTCTGAAACCGAGCGCAAGGTCGTATTATTTAAAAAAATCTCTTGTAGACACTAGACACACAGACGTACATTAAGCTGACTGAAAATTGTAGCAAATATATTTTTGTATAAATATTTACACCAGGCGCATTACAAACAGACTTATTTATGCATAATAATATTTTTCAAAGCTTGAGCTCATTGTAGAATTCGAACCAACGACCTGTGCTACATTCGACGTCACTACTACCTGAGCTATCATCGACTTGCAACCTAAATTGAATTACAAAATTAATTATGATTATTTAAACTATCGATGAATATTTCTTCTGTTTCAGATGTTTCAACGATCTTTTTCAATTTTTAATCTCATGAATGCTATGTTTAATTGAATTTAAGAGTAATAGTTGCACTTTGTTAATATTTTCTGCTTTGAATAATGCTTTTGAAATACTATCAATATTGTGTACTTACTATGCCATGTTAAATACTTCATTAAAATATATAAATAAGGTAATAATTATTATTTCTCATATTTAGTACTAGCTTCCGCCCCGCGGTTTCACCCGCGTACCTAAGGGACCTTATGTTTTCCCGCCATAAAAAGTAGCCTATAGCCATCCTCGATAAATGGGCTATCCAACACAAAAATATTTTTTCAATTCGAATCAGTAGTTACAGTGATTAGTGCGTTCAACCTAACAAACAAACAAACTCTTCAGCTTATCATTTTAATTATTTTATTTTATTATATTTTTATAACTGTAGGTACCTACAGTAGCTTTAAATTTTAAAAATAAATAATATTGAGGTACCTACGATGTTCTTATTTTCCCTTCTTAACTTCTTCATTAAAACTTTAGTGATTCATAATTGATTCATATCTGATTTGACTTCATAACTTGAACTTTAAAGGCACATTCTAGCTACGCCGCTGATTTCTCGGTATTCAGGATGAACTCGTAAAACTTTGGCAAGTTGTAACTTAAAATGATAAAAAAAAAACATAGTTACTTGGAGCAACTTAAAGTACAGAGAAACATTATCATTATCTATATATGTATGTATTTACAAAAGAAAAGTAGTATATGTAGTATATCAGTTATCTGGCTTCCATAGTACAAGCTCTGCTTAGTTTGGGGTCAGATGGCCGTGTGTGAGGCATATTATTTATTATTATTTATTTATTTTTATTTATCAGGAATGTCGAACATTATATAGAGGAAGAAATTCATCATTCATTCATTGATTGAATCATCAAGCGATTATTGAACCCGTTCATCCATCTCACGTTCGGAATTCACACATTTGTATGCAGGGAATGTTGCCAAACTCATAAAATATTTTAATGCAAAGACAAAATGTACGCAACACATAGTGGAAAATCGGTATTTGGTACACTAAAATAGCTGCCAGTGTCTAGACGTGTTGGATAATAAAAACACATAAATAAATAAAAATCTTATGCCTCTATTATGCCCTGTGTAATATCGTGTCTTGCAGACACAAGAGACAGCATACGTGCATTTATGCTGACTGAAAATTGTAGCAGAAGCTAATTGAAATTAAAAATTACTATTTTATATTATCAGCCCCGCAGTAGCACCCGCGATCCCAATCCCAATCTGGGATGCCAAGTTCCATCCAGATCCATTCAGCCATTTATGCCACTGACATTATAATTATCTGTACGTATATTTCTGTAATATATAAATTTTAATTTGAAAAATAATTGACCATTATCATGTTTTGAGGGTTTCGTACCCAAAGGGTAAAACAGGACCCTATTACTAAGACTCCGCTGTCCGTCCGTCTGTCACCAGACTGTATCTCATGAACCTTGGTAGTTACGACAGTTGAAATTTTCACAGATGATGTATTTCTGTTGCCGCTATAACAACAAATACCTACTAAAAAACAGAATAAAATAAATACATATTTAAGAGGACTCCCATGCAACAAACGTGATTTTTTTTGCCGTTTTTATAGATAATCTATAAAAAATCACGTATTATTATTAGGGTCCCTTCGTGCGAGTCCTACTCGCACTTGGCCGGTTTTTTTTCTTATTTCTCAGTTTATCTGCAATCAGCATCAGCTGATGTGTTGTAAATTAATATAATTACTTTTCAATACAAAATCAGATCAGATTTTTTGTTCATTTGCATTTAGGATAACATGTTACAGCGTTGGTATAGATTTTTTTTAGCAATTATAATGCAATATAAATATTACAACTTACTCAAAAAATGCGCATTTTATTTTTAAACAAAATAGTGCACTCTTATTGAGACATCCTTTATTAGGACCTAGAATATAATGTCTTACATAGAGTACTTTCATCCGAATTTTAATAAACATAGTCTACTAGCAGTTATTGGTACGCTAAAGCAGTTGTAGGGTGTACGAATAATATAATATTGTTTGAAAGTGTGTATACATAGAAGTTATTTTTTATGGCTATAGTTTGACCACTTGGTCACCAACCTCTATGATTATTTGCAATAACATGAAAATGCACTTTACCTAAAAACAGGACTATTCACCTTATTCACTGTAGCCTTGCGATGATAACTATAAAGGCGATGATAACTCAGTGGTAGTGACGTCGGATGCCGCGGCGAAGGTCGTGGGTTCGAATCCTACAATGAGCTTGAGCTTTCGGTGAAGGAAAACATCGTGAGGAAACCATAGCACGGTGGTAGGGTACTTTGTTGTACCCGCCTGGCTGGCTACCACCCTCAAGTTGAAAATTTGTCGCCAAATACCTAATGGTGTGTTCCGGTATCCGCACTTGAGAAGAGCCAGTTCCTAGTAGGCTTTGTGTGCTTACCACCTTCGGCCACATCATCACAATTGTGGTCAACAAGCCTATACAAAGTAAAAAAAAAAAAGTGGTAGTGACTGCGCTTGCCGTGACGCAGGTCGTGGGTTCAAATCGTACCTACCTAATAAGCTTGAACTTTCAGTGAAAAAAGAAACATTGTGAGGAACCCATAGCACGGTGGTAGGGTACTTTGTAGTATCTACTTGGCTGGCTTCCACCCTCATGTTGGAAAATGTGTTAAGTCACATGACCTTTATAACTTATTAATTGTAACTTGCAGGTGAAAATTATAAAATAATATTTTAATTGAAAGAATACAATTAACGATTCATTGGCATGCAATATTAAATGAAGCTAAGGCGATGCTTTTTGAGTCGGTTCCGTAACAAATAGTGTTCTAACATTAATTTAATTAACGTAAAAACTACTCCGGTGTAATGAAATATGTCAATATATTTATTAACAACAAAAACTACAAAACACAATATAGAATATGTACTACATTTATAGAAGCAAAAAATATTAATGTACCTAAATAAATAAAATATAATACTGTATTATAATATTTACTTAGCACATCGAGGCTTCGGGAGACCGATGGTCTGGGAGCTTTTTCCGCCAACGCATAAGCTTGGCCATTCAGAAAGGGAACGCTGCCAGCCAGTTGGGAACCTTGCCTATCGACAGCAGCGAGGGCTTTGAGGATATTTGCTATAGGTATATCATAGTTTGTATTTTATACAATGATTGTTATTATTTCTTGTAAATAAAATATAAGACACCATACTGAATTGTCATAAAATCTTGTAACACTAAAGTTACTTTCATCATTGTTAGTATTAGTTAAGAATAAAAAAAATGCTATTTATGTAAGTTTCATAAATTAACATTAAATTTTATTTAACGTAAAAACTAACCCTTAATATTTTTTTTATTAATTCCTCTTTCTTACCAGTAAATAATTAAGGGTTCCCTATGCAAGTTTATCATAAGAAAACCCTCAAATACGTAAATCAAGAAAAGATATTTATCACCACAAAAAATATGTGCACAGTGCGTTGTTTTTTAGGACTGATCTGTTTGCCTAAATATCTAACTGTAGTGCTTTCTCATTTACAAAAAATCCTGAGACTTATAATTTGGACAACTAGACTAGACTATAGTGAACCTATACGCATCTTCTGAGAAAGTAACTATCATCTTCGGTTTCGACATCACTCGTCCTAGAATTTGAAGCCAAACGCAAACTCATTTTAGGTAGGTTGGTAATTCACTTCCGCCCCGTGGATCCCGAGACATCTTATCTTTTCCCGGGATAAAAAGTAGTCTATGTCCTTCTCCACACCATAGGCTATCTGCGTATCAAATTTCATCGCGATCGGTTCAGCGATTTAGGCGTTAAAAGTTAACAAACAATCAAACAAACCAACAAATAAACAAACAAACTCACTTTCGCATTTATAATATTATAGTTAGGATAGTCAGGATAACCGGTCAATTGTATACGGAACTCTGCAAATTAAAAGGAATCACTCGTGGCACAATTTTAGCATTTTCATAGCGTATATATTTCACTTCTATCATTTACATTAAGTAAACTGGACGATATTCAAATATTTTATTATATAAATTATGATAATTGTCTTCGAGAAAATATTCAAAGTTCTTGTAACATCTATGAAAATTATACGTTTTTATCCAGATATAGAAAGAGACAAGATATGGTGGTTAAAATTCGTTATAAACTACGGACTATTTAAAGCTCTAATATTTTTCTCTATATATGATTTAATTTTATTCGATATACCAAATGGAAATTTCAGGGCTGGTTGTTTGCATACAACGTTCGCTGTAGCATACATAGATGTTTCTCTACGTATTGAAATTTTGATAAGAAAACGAAACCTACTACGACAGCTATTTAATGTAATGAAACGTGATTATATAATTGCCAATGATATTATGTCGACTTCGGAAAAGGCAGTGGTTCTTGAGTACGCAAAAAAAGGAAGTATAATTTTTAAAATATAGATAATAGCCGGATCAATGCTAATTATTGGCTATTTCCTCCAGCCTCCGGCTCTCATGTTATATAAATACTTTACCAAACAGTTTCAAATAGTGCCGGTTCTAGAATTAACCTTCCCTGATTATATAGAGCAGAGAATAAACAATAACATATATATCTTCATAACATACTATGTAGTATTAGTTGGTACATCCATATATATCATACTAGTTTTCATGATTTTTGTGCCTATGGGATTAATTTTCATGCTGCACGCTTGTGGACAGTTAGAAATTACTAAACGTCGTATTGATAATATTTTTACATATGAGAATGATGAAATTAAAGCTCAATTTGTGGATATTATTAAGCAAATTCAGGATGTGATTAGGTAAGTGGAAATTTGAATAACATTTGATAATTAAATGGTAGAAAAAAGTAAACAAAAGAAATGTTTTTGTTAGTAGATAATGATTGTTGTAATATATTCTTTGTTCTTAAAGAAAATTAAAAAAAAAACTGTTGGATTTTTATGGATTTATAAATGTATGCACGCTCCCATTCGGTGACGGTCTTCCTTTTTAGTTGTAATCGTTTATATTTTTACTTAGGACAAATTGATTTTGCAGTAAAGTACCATAAATAAGCAATTATCTTATATTAGAATCTACCTATATCATCACTACAACATAGTATAAAACAAAGTCGCTTCCCGCTGTCTGTCCCTATGTATGCTTAGATCTTTAAAACTACGCAACGGATTTTGATGCGGTTTTTTAAATAGATAGAGTGATTTAAGAGGAAGGTTTTAATATATAATTTGTCACGTTTTTGTATACATTGGCTAAAATATAATGATATTTGTTGGAGGTGTCGGAAAAAAATAAACCGTCTGGGAGCTTTCAACGAAAACACTGCCTAAACCCTTTGAGATATAACAAAAATCTTTACAGTGGAATTGTGTATCTTATATAGGTCTATAGAAAAATCTGCAATGGCATATGTCTATCTCTTGAGGATAACATACTATATCCATTTTAATACTTAAAAAAATGGGCAAATATAAAACGATAATTGGAAAGCTATTTACACAAATACGGTACAAATCCTTATCATTTTAAATAAATTCAAGCGATCTCGCACCAACGTGACACGACGACGGGTCTCGCTTGATGCAGCCACGGTCAGCCACCTCCGCCCGCGCTCCACTGCCCGCCTGTTGCCACCCAACAAGCTGATGCAAAAAATATAGGCATAATATATTATGCTCTTCTACCCGTGCGAAGCCGGGGAAGGTCACTAGTGTGTATATATTATGTACACTACCAAGTTTTATGTTATGCGCGTCGGCAATATTCGTATTTCGAAACGAAAATATAGTTTCAAGCGAGGGCGAGCGTGACAGACAGAGCATGCCGAGGCGCGTTACTTTAAGGTGACGATATACACAAATAACTCTGTCCCGCGCTAAACTAACGGGCGAGAGAGAGAAGGAACAAAGGCTAATTTAAATTTTATTAAAAAAAAATATTGATTTTTTTAAAAAGTAACAAAATTGTTCCCTTTGTATTAGATCTATAGAATTTTCATTTCTTTAATATTTTCAAGTTATTTGGATGCATAAAAGAGGCGAAATATTCATTTTCAATTTTAAAAAGACACATATTCTGGCATAGCTCATTTTACAAATCTCATTGCATTAAATAATAAAGAGAAAAACTTAATATATAATTTTGCGTATATCGTCGCCTTATGGTGACACCGCGTTAAGCTTAAAAATCTGAAATTCCACGTGCTGCGTCCCGCTCCCTACCATAGCGACCTCTCATAGAAAAGCCGCGTAAACGGAAAGGGCGTATGCGACAAAATGGTTTTTATTGTTTAATTTAAAAATTACAAATATACTTCATATAACGTATGTACTTATTATAGTATCAGTTTCAATTAATATATATGTAGAAATTTTGGAACCTCAAATCGATCCTCAATGTCGGTAAAATCGGAATCTCTTATTTTAAAGAGGTCTTTTTGATTAATTATTTTATGTTATAAAAGTTAACCAATCGTGTTATGCAATGGACAAAATAAAGTCAAAGACATGATGATTCTTACAATAAATTTAATTTCGTTCGCTTTAGTCGTTGTTGTGAAAAATTGGTTTCTTTGCAACCAAAATCTTCAAGGCGTCGCTGTAGTTTTATCGTTATAGAAACACTAGATTCCGCCCCGCGGTTTCACCCACGTTCCCCAGGGATCTTATGTTTTCCCGGGATAAAAAGTAGCCTATGTTCTACTCCGTACCATAGGCTATCTGCATACCAATTTTCGCGATCGGTTCAGCGGTTTAAGCGTGAAAAGGTAACAAACAAACAAACTCACTTTCGCATTTATAATAGGTATTATATAGTTAGGTTAGGTTAGGTTAGCTTTTATTTTGAAACAGTTTCTCTTTAATTTCAGTACTATTTATCTACTTAGTAAGTACTTTTGTTTTCAGTTTCATTGGGAATATACGAGAAGGATTTAAAGAAATATATGAGCTTACACTCATATCAGCTACAATCAATCTACCAGTAACTATGTATGCGTTTATCGAAGTGAGTTCTTATCATTTAATATACTCGTCCAAGCGTGTCTAGATCGGGGACTGTGTCAGTCTTATTATCAATAATTAATACTGTGACTGTTGTGGGTGCTATTTAAACAATATGCACGTTAACATATTCATAAAATGTTTAATAATGCAGGCTACATTTTATCCCGGGAACGCGGGATAAAATGTAGCCTGCGGCGTGAATGCTTGTTTATTTATACATGTCATTCATTTTGCGTATAGATTTTTTGAATGGTAGCTCCATTTACTTTTAATTTATGAGTTTATTCGATAAATATAGTTTATAGCTGTTCCCCGCAGGTTCACTCGCGATTCCGTTATATAAAAGGAAATAATCGGGATGAAAACTATCCTATCTTTTAAAAAATGATGAGTAGTTTCGTTCGTCTCGTTTATCGTCTTTCTTCATTTATAATAAAATATATTAATTTCTTCCGCAGGCGACAAAACGAGGCGAGCCATCCCTTGATTTACTCGCAATCATCCTAGCTAACATTATGAACAATAGTTTTTCTTGCTATTACGGACAAATGCTTTTACAAAAGGTACGCTTTCCTATCCCTGCTCTACATACGATAAAACATAGCGTCTTTCTGTCTGTCTGTCTAGTCATTCACTACTCCTTACTAATATTTGAACAGCAAAAGTGATTCGGTTTGATAGAAGGGTAGTTTAGCTTGCGCCCTGGAGATAGAAATATAGGATTCTTTCTATCCCGCACAATACAGCAGAAAATCTCTATATATAAAAATCAATTACTGTTCGTTAGTCTCGCTAAAACTAATAAATGATGGTCCCTAGGTACACGAAGGTCGACGAAACAACCCTATTGAGAACCTCCTCCTTGTTTTAAAGTCGGTTAAAAAACTGCTAGAACGATTTGAATTTTTTGTTTTTTTTTATTTTGATCACTCTAATACCCTGTATTGGTTTAAAAAATATATTGTTGTCACCTCACACAGAGTGAAGACATCCGCATGGCAGTGTACTCATGTGGCTGGGAGCGCCACTACGACAGGAGCACTCGAGCTACAATCCTCATAATGCTCACTCGAGCTCTGCGACCAATAGCTATCAGCACAGTGTTCAGAACTGTGGGCTTTGAGGCCCTAGCTGATGTAAGTGTACCTTTATTAAGGGAACCCCAAGAAGAAGTGTGTCAATTCTTGTCGTTCATGTCTCGATTCTTTCACGTATTCGCATTTTAAATTTTAATTTTGCGTTTAATTTGTTACTTCAATTGAGTAGATAGTATGAGACGTAATTTTGTAATTTTGTCTGAGGCGTATGGCCACAGCGTAAAAAACATACATTGGTCTATCGCGTTTGAAGTCACGCGAAATGCCGCTTTGTATAGGCATTCGTCATATGCAGCATTGTGTCCCAAGCGAGTGTATGGCAGCTTAGGCTCGCTACCGCCCCTCTGTCACTCCGCAAGCCCCGCACGATTGCTCTGTCTAGACGTGTCCGTTGGCCGACTGTAAGTACGTAAGATATATCCGTTAAAAAAATCAAAATGGGATATCCTTACAATAAAACATTCTACACGCGCTCTTCCGAGTACGCTGCCCCCGCCAAGTCGAGCAGCACAGACGTGCCACTTGGCGATTGCACGGCAACATATTCTACTAATTAAAAGTGCACTGTTTAGATTTTTAGACTCAAAATAGAAGATTATTCTTTTATTGTGCCGTCCAATCGCCAAATCATTATAAATATTATAGACATAACGATGTCTAATATTGATACGGTCACTATAAATTGTAGATAGGTAATTTATTAGATATCAATTTATATCAATGTTGTTGAATCGGTGCTTCCATAGCACTGACCAAAATAATAGATTTGTTTTTACACGAGATCTCACAACCTTTTGCAGTGGAATTCTTTACATTTTATGTTTTTGATTGGATTAGGATTATTTAAATTAAACTAATATCCATAAATGTTTCGTCTATTTCAGATGTTTCAACGGTCCTATACAATTTTTAATCTAATGAATGCCATTTTTAAATGAAATTGCACATTATATTTATATTTCCTTTGTCTAATAATATTTTTGAAACACTGAACGTTGTGCACATATAATATTGCTTTAAATACTACATTAAAAATATTAAAATATTTAGGTACAGTGGTGTTATTTTGCCATCCTTACTTCTTCCCGAGAACGTAAAATATTTTTTCAAATTATAGAACTTACTAGTAGGGTCTAAAAAAAGAGTGTAAAAAATACGGTTGTAAACGCTTACTACCACGTTAAAGTTTATGACATTTCTCTATAGATTTTTTTCTGTCAAAATTATATACATTAGCTTGGTCATACAAAGATGCCAGCCTGTCGGGATCTTGCCCATCGGCGGCGGTGGTGGCATCGACGATATTTTCTAATTGTAAAAAGAGGATGTTCTCAATTCAGTTCTAATTTTTTTTCAAGACAACATTCATCTGTCATTCTTTCAGCCAGCTTATTCCATACCACAGATACGTAATAATACTAGTTAGATTTGTAAGTATATTGAAAACAACAAACAAATAAATACCCATTCGATTTTCAAATTTTAGAATATTATCAGAGTAAGGACAATGACCTAATCCACACGGACTTCGGAGAAGAGTGAATGGTTTGTATAAATCAAATCGCTCCGCTCGTAGACATCCCGACGGCTGGAATGACTTCCTTATGCCATCTCTACATTAATTGGGCGTGCCTCAATGAGCTTTATTTATTATTTACTTTTTTTATCTTTTTTTATACCCTTTAAATAAATTATTTATATACGTAAAATGATATTCAGTTTCTTTAAAGTAGCATGTCACTTTCCGCTTCATAAACTATCTGTATTCAAAAATCACGTCGATTCTGCGTGATAGAAATACAAACCAACAAACTCACATTCGGATTTATAATATTAAGTATTTAAGTATAGGGCTTAACATTTTAAACTCATAATTTGTTGGATCTAGAACTGAAGGCAAGGCATATAACCACAGGCGGGCCCTACTGTGTCTAGTGAAGACCTGGCAAACATCCAACATGCAATTTTCATCAATATCAAAACAGTTTCATAAACGCATAACATACTCGTTTCTATTTTCAGGAACGTTTTCCTTATGTTTACTTGTTTAAAGCAAACAATTTATAAACAACTAATAATCATATCGTATTGTACGCGAGCGAGAGGTTAGAATAAAGAGGACAGAAAGAGATTTAAAATATGAGAGGAGGCGTGGGCGCCGACGCACTAACCCCATTTTTACATACTAGTATATGTTTCCTACTGTACTATACACCATCGTACTAATTATTAAATATAGCCTAGAGGCTCAAAAGAGAGGACATACAAGCTACGCCTACAGGCTATTGAACCCATATTTTTGATGATACCCCGCACTATTGAGGTTTCTACTCTACTGTGGCAAAAACAACATTATAAGAGCATCGAGCCTCTACGGCTTGTGCCCCGTAGAGGCTCTACGACATATAAATCGTAGAGGGTCTACAAAGTTTCCGCCCCACGGTTTTACCCGCATCCATAACGGATCTTATGTTTTCTCGGGGTAAAAAGTATTCCATGTTTTATTCTAGGGTATGATCTATCAGTGTGCTTAATTAAATCTAAATCTGTTCAGCCGTTACAGTGTGATTGAGTAATTAGTAGAATTAGTAGACTTCAAAATAATTATCTATCAAAATGTTTTGACGGCAAAAGTATTCTGTCAAAAATAAAAATAAAACCATCAAAAAAGATTTCACCGTTTATAAAAATAGCGTGAATTTGTGAGGAACTCTCTCTAGCATTAATTAATTGCGACGGCCGGGTCAGGTTATTTATACAGCGTGTTTTATAACGGGATCACATGCTAGCGGAATCTGCGTGTGCGCACTAGTCCTACTACAAGCCATGTGGTGTGACAGTTTTCTTATACTACAGGGGTGTCAATTTCGCCATTTTCGCCACATTCACAGAATTATTTTTTTGTTTAACTCAATTTGATATACAATTATAGTGACATTATAGAATAGATTTTATTTCTAAAACATGGTATATTAAGACGTTGATTTTGCGATGAAAAGGTATGGAATTAACGAATGTTTAACCCCTGATTAATATATGATTAACGCAATTAAACTAGCCATATTTTTTGGAGATTTCATTGTTTGTTTTTAACTTAGTATCCCAACTATAATATTATCCGCACCGCGGATAAAATGTAACTGTATTACAAATATTTACGTGCGTATTTTGCGTGTTTTCATACGCCTATGGTTGATGCCATCCTAGATTTTAATAAAACTAATTAAGGTGACGCCGCGTTAAGCTTGAAAATCTGAAATTCAACGTGCTGCGTCCCGCTCCCTACTATAGCGACCTCTCATAGAAGACCCGCGTAAACGGAAGGGGCGTATGCGACAAAATGGTTTTTATTGTTTAATTTAAAAACTACAAATATATTTCATAAAACCTAAATACAAGTTATAGTATCAGTTTCAATTAATATAATATGTAGAAATTTTGGAACCTCAAATCGATCCTCAATGCCGGTAAAATTGGAATCTCTTATTTTAAAGAGGTCTTTTTGATTAATTATTTTGTGTTATAAAAGTTAACCAATCGTGTTATGCAACGTACAAAATAAAGTCAAAGACATGATGAATTCTTACAATAAATTTCAGTTCGTTCGCTTCAGTCATTGTTGAGAAAAATCGGAATCCTTGCAACCAAAATCTTCAAGGCGTCGCCTTAAGTACACTAATTAATTGACAGCCCTATCATTATGTCATATATCAAGATTATGTTAATTGAAATTAATCCTTATGTGATTGGTTCAGGATTCAAATTCTATGTATCAAGACTTTAGCATCCACTTTATTTAATACCTCATGAACCAAATGTGAAATGGTGAACTACACAACCCTACAGTTACATCACCTTTTATAGTTAACTAGCTTCCATCTTGCGGTTTTATCCGCTTACTCGCGAGATCTAAAGTTTTTCCGAGTACCCTCTGCTTTATTCCAAAATATGATCTATCTATGTACCAAATTCTATTTAATTCCGTTTAACAATTACAGCATGATTAAGTAAACATTGATATAAACACACATACATATATTCGCATTGATAATATTAATGGGATTGTTAATTTGCTAATAATATTGTTGAAATGTTTGTAGACAAATGGAAGTCGACATACAAATTGTCTAGCGACAAATTCCGCAATAGATAGTGACAGTTTGGAAACATTTTGGCATTCTATCATCTATGCTAAACAATGTAAGAACAAACGATTAAAACAAAACACTTTATTTATTTATTTATTCATTTTTTTTCGCCCCTTCAGGGCAGGCTAAGGTCTTGGACCATACCGCCTCACAAAACACTTTAAAATGGTTATTGATTGACATAGAAGTAGCTTTATCAAAATCAAAGGTGTGGCCGCTAGTAATTATTCTGAGGGTGTGGCAAACAAAAGTGACCAAAGATTCCTTGATCCTCGCTACGCTCGTAAAGTCAGTTTGATAAGTCCGGTGTCTCGGCATCGGTGCCTCGGAGGACAAAACTTCTCACATGCACTATTTTCTAGAACTTAACAAACAATGATTTGGAACACATCAATACAGCTATTATACTTTTTTATAAATGTCAAAACGATAGGTTTATATGGAATTTTGTATTTACATAGTTATGACGTCATAATTATAAAGCATCAAAAGTTTTACTTTTTATGGTTAGATTGGTCATTAGAAATCATAAAAAGGATAAATTTAATAAAAAAATACTCGTGGTTTCGCCCCCCATTTTAGATGTTTTATACATTGGTTAGTGTTTGATAGTTTATTTTGAATACAGGCATCTTCCCTATTACAATATGGTCCCAACAGTTATCCCATTTCCCTGCCAACATAAACGTCCACGCCACACCGGTGATAAATGTTTGTCAAGCCTCACGAGTTACGACGTGTGATATGAAGAAAGCGATAAATCTGTACAGCACGCACCGTCCAGTATAAACAGTAACGTGTCTTAATTTACTGTAGCCAGTCTGTCCTGGTTTGATTCGGTTAATTGCGTAGTCACATTAGACAACCATGATATTGATCGAAAAATATACGTTATTTTGTTTGTAAATGACAGATGATCGTGATTCATTGTAGAGAAATATATAGATAAGTTATCGTTTATACAAAATAAATTCAATTTAGTATAGTTTCAGCACCGCGTTCTAGAGGGAATTTAAGTTTTTCTGGGATAAAAAGTATCCTATGTTCTAATCTACTCTAAAGTATGATCTATATATATGCTAAGTATCATTCAAATGTGCTTAACCATTACCTATGAGATGAACATCCACACAATCATTTTTAATGTTTAGATTTTTTATGAAAATTACTGACGATAAAGCACTTTTTAATACGGGTAAATAACACTAAAAGTAATCATTTACGTAGATCATAAAGATATGTTTTTTTAATTAATTTCTCGAGCAAATGAAATAGAAAACAATTTGAAAATGGAAGCTTAAATAAATAACGAAAAGAAAAGTGGAAATCAACCATGGAATACGATAGCATAGACAAGAACATTCTATAGACCACGATACACGACATGTTTCGCAAAAACACTTTGAAGTAATTTATCAAAATCTACAAGCACTATGCAGTTTATGACATAAAAATTAATTACAACGCTGACGGACGAACCTATCATCAAAAATGTATTTTAGCACACATCATCCATTAATTTATTCACGAGAATTTTAAAGAAAAAGCTTGTTAGGGCTGTCGGATGAAGATTAGCCACCGACAATCAAGTTTATAATCCGTAATATATGCGTAAAATATCCGTATAATATTATTAGCAAATTGTAATGAAAGTTATGCAAGGTAAAAAAAAAACTTTTATTTTATAATTCCAATTCTAGCACATAATAATAACACTCAAGTCAAAAAACTGAGATTAAAAACATCAAATACAGTGAAATATAAAGTATGCTTGAATCGGTAAAGTTAGCTTGAAAGTCTTTTTTTTTTTAATAGGAAGACCAAACCAATATCAATAGTAAGAAAGAGAGATAACGGATAGAAAATTATTCATATTCCACAGACCTCGTATATGACGGGCACGATATAGCTGAGGTTAGATACACCACGCCACGGATTGAGGTTTCAATTCCCCCTCAAGACAAAGATTTAGAACATTAACATGTCTGTTTTTCTGATGCTGAATAAAAATATTAATTAAAGTACAAAAACTGTATGTATTCAGTTATCTGGTTTCCACCTCTGTTTAGTTACAGATGGCAAGGTTTGAAGAATGTCCAAGTTTATTTAAACATCACCAAGCCAACTCAAAATCATATAAGTAACAGTGCAGTAGAATTGGTCTGAACAAACTATCCTCGGCGTGACAGCCCTACAAATATCTAGTTGGTCACACAAAACGACTAGTAAAATTCATCCTTGCCCCATTTCCACGTGACTAATTAATTAAGGAACCAGACACTACGCAAATAACTCCAGAATACATAAATATTATAAATTTAACAGTTATAATAACCGTATTACAGTATACGTTATATTTTATCTAGGTATCTTGGATTTGTATTAAGATTTATACATATTTTTGGTTAAAATGTTATTATACACTACCTACTTGAAGTACCCGTCTGGATAGCTACCACCCTCAATCTGCCATCCACCTACCAGTATGTTCCGGCGGCTGCGCTTGCGCTTCCATCTAGGCTTTTTTACTTACCAACTTAGCCCACGTCATCACTTACCATGGAGTGTATTAAAAAAAAAAACTACTCTCTTAATGTCTTACGTCTTTGAAATCCAATTATCAGGAGAATGAAGCAAAATTTAACGATAATATTAATTAATTTATCCTGTCACAGTTTTGTCTCTCAGAAACTAGAGTTTCCTCTTGCTGCTGCACACAATCTGCTTAACGTACCTACCATTCGCTTCATCAACTTTATGATGTACGTGCTTTAAATTGTACGAAAACTGATTAGATCTATCTATCGATATTCGATCTGCTATCTATTTTATAAGTATCAGATGCGAACCTGTCGACGATTTTTTTGTTGGGGGGGGCATTAAATATTTATAGAAATCATCCTACTCATAAAAATCACGAGTGATACCCACATTTAAAATAACGGAATTCAACCAAATCCGAAAATAGCGTGGTTTCACTAACCGATTACATCACGGGTTGACATTCTCGATTCTACCCGTTTAATATTGCTCGTAAGTTGTTCGAAATCTAGCATTTCTGCCAAGCCAGATTTAATGTATTTCTGCGTAATAATTAGTTACCAGTTAGTAACAGAACGCACTTGAACACTTTGGCAAACGAGTGCAAAAAATTACACGTTTTAATATTGCTGTGAATCAACGAAATAGTACAGAAAAACTTTTAAAACTAACTTAAAAACTACCTTACCTTACAGTCAAAAATAATCAACTAAAACAAAAAAAAAAACACTTGCACATCACTCCAAAAAGAAAAAGGCACAAAATAATTGACTTTATAACAGATTCCAATGCACTTACTTCCGGGAAAAACTTGAAAAAATCCGCCGATGGGCAAGATGGCGTCCGCGAAAGCGCGCGAAATGTCAACGAGCGTCAATATCAGCGTCGGTGGTATCACAAGACACGAGTTGCGACTATTATCCCGTTATATAATTTATTAATGAGTTTATGAGTCTGGATTCCGGCTGCGGAATTTATATCGCAGAGTCTGCGTACCCGGCCAGCGGAGATACGTGACTACGATTATTTCACGTGCTTTTAATATAAAATTTAGGTGGCACTAGTGGAAATGCGCGGTAGGTAACGAACGATGTATTTTGGAGCGCGTCATAAAGTCATGCCGCACGCTGCATGGAAATAATAACTATGGAAGTTGTGACTCATTATAATATCGCTGGTGGGAGGGCTGGTGACCTTACCCGGAGAGAATTAGTCTTCTTAGCACCACACATGACCTATGTCATGCGCACAGATGACTTTTTATAACTAGAAAGTCATGTGCTTCGGACGTGGGTAAGAAAAGATTAATGAAAGTGTCCGCAAAGTTGAATGATTGTATTAAAATAAAATTAACTTTTAAGAATTTGAGATTCTGGAACATGTGCTTCCCTTTCGCTGACTTCAAAACGAGTTCTAACATCGTTATTTGATACTTTTTAGTGCAAATTAGTGTACTTTGAAGTCGGTTTTGCTTTTTGTTTAAAAGTTAATTTTATTTTTCCATTTTTAGTTTTTTGTGTATTGAATACCTATCAAGATTTGTCACTGACCGAGAATATGTATATGAATAATAATTATTGACAATATTGAATAAGATATTTCAATCGCGATATTCGTGCTCCTTTCCGTTGAGGATTTCCGTCATATCTTCGAAGTCCATGATCAGATCATAATAAAATTTATATGGGACCATTTCAAAGTCAAAGTCAAAGCCATTTATTCAGTTTGGGCCCTAGGAGGGCACTTATGAAGGTCGAATTTACTGAAGTTACCACCGGTTCGGAAGTCAGCCTTCAACTGAGAAGAACCGGCAAGAAACTCAGCAAGGTTACATTTTATATTATTTTTTTATTATCTGACTATTGGCTATATTTTTTCAAAAACAGCAAAACGTACAATACAATAGATATGCAATTAAAACAAAACGAAAAATACCAATATAAAGTAAATAATAAAATGTGATGCAAACAAGTTCTTATTAAATAAAAGCGAATACGCTAATGGCTAAAACTAGAAAAAAAAAAAAAAAAACATTATGCAAGGTCACATACATTATTTCGGGAGCATACCCTTTCGAACAAAAAAGAATTTTGAAAATTCGTTTATATATGATGGAGTTATGCCCGAATATACATAAAAAATAATATTATAAACATCCGAATTGAGAACCTCCTCCTTTTTTGAAGTCTGTTAAAAATTTGTGATCATAATTTTTACAAGCAGAATTGGCGTAAACAGTCTTATGACCCCTAATGAAAGGGAGATTGATGATGATTTTTTTTTAACATTGCTGCCATTCTTGATATTTAGGTACTTTGCATCTTTTCGAAACCTATAGTGGTAACCTTATGCTGACAAACTTTTACTACGGAAACAACTCTGTAATCTTAAAAAAATAATATTTGTCAAACCTTGCTCGATACATACGAAAATAAAGTTTTTTTTCTCTATTCATATAGAGAAAAAAAAACTTTGGTCTCATAGGTAACTTTTTAAATCGATGAGTTTATTCAAATTATAAGCCTTGTATTGTCTAAGAATTGTCAGACTTACGTACGACTCGGGACGTTGCTTTAAATATAGATTAACTCTGATTGGGTTTTCTGAAACTGGCGGTAAGTATTCAGCAAAGAACGAGCTACAAGTTAAACTAAAGTCTATGGAAGTATTTATAGAAGTCCTCGTGATCGTCCAACAAACACGGCCGTTAACAATTATTATTGCCGGACTTTATCCCTTTCAAAATGTTTATGTTAAAATAATCAAACATTTACATACTCATCAGTTCATGTCATGTCTCCTACCTACCAGTGTGTTACTTGCAACTACTTGCAAGACTAGGGATACTGCTTTATGTCAAAAAGACATGTAGCGACATCTATCACATACACAAGAAACTTTAGGGACTTAGGTTCGCACAATGAAACGCCAGTTTGAAGTATTAGAATGGAATGAATTTATTGGCAGGTAACGGTCTATTTATAGTACAATTTTATAACGGTGTAATAACAATAAAACGAGATGATGATGGTGTGAGCGGGACGGAGATATTCTTCCCGCTCTCGCTGCTGTTGTCATGTTGTTTCATTTCAACTCTTGGTATTTTGGTATGGTTTTGAGGTAATGGTAAATGGTCAAGGTAGGTATTTTCTGACTTGGTATGTGGCGCTACATGACTCCCCCCCTAGCGAAAGCGTACCGGCAGATTCACGTTGCGCCCATGACGTGAAGTCTTCAAAATCGGCTTCTGTGCGGTGATCTGGTTCTGTGGTGATGATGGTAAGGTAATGTTTGGTGTTGATGGTAAGCTGTCTGCATTTTCTTCACTATTGTTGTCTTCATTAATTATGTAGGCAGGTTTCAATCTGTCGATTGAAATAGTAGCGGAGCGCCTCTCTGGTAGTTGTAGGACGAATGTCTTGCTATCTCGCTCTAGCACCTTGTAAGGACCGTCGTAAGGTGGCTGTAGTGGCTTCTTTACGGCGTCGTTCCTTACAAACACGTACTCGCAGGTTTGTAAATCTTCATGGACGAATATTGGACGTTTGTTTCCGTGCCACGTTGTAGGTAGACTAGGTTTCAATGCGTTTATAGTGGCACGCAGCTGATTCACGTAGTCATAGTCCATGTCGTTGTTATTAGGCGTGTCGATGAAGAAATCGCTAGGCAGGCGTAGGCTATGACCGTAGGTAAGTTCAGCGGCGCTGGTACCGGTGTCGGTGCGCGTCGCGGCGCGCAGTCCCATGAGTACTGTAGGTAGCTCGTCGATCCACGTTGACTGTTCGGATAGGCGAGACTTCAATGCAGCTTTTAGGGATCTGTGCCAGCGTTCTATCATTCCGTTTGACTGTGGGTGGTACGGTGTAGTGCGTGTAGTCTTTATTCCCATGATAGTCATAAGCTTGGCGAAGAGCTGGCTCTGGAACTGTCTTCCTTGGTCACTCGTAAGTATTGATGGTAGGCCAAAACGAGTTATCCAGTTTTCATAGACTATCCTCGCGACGGCTTCTGCGGAGATGTTGTCGGTAGGTATTGCTTCGGGCCATCTTGATACTCTGTCGATCATTGTAACGAGGTACCGGTGACCTTGTGGTGATGTAGGTAGAGGTCCGACGATATCTATATGTACATGATGAAATCTCTCCGTAGTAGGTGGGAATGAAGAAATACTGCTCGTCGTGTGTCGTTGAACTTTGCATTGTTGACATCGAATGCAGTGTTTTGCCCAATTTCCGACATCTGTGTTCATAGAAGGCCAGAAAAATCGCTGAGACATGAGTTTGCGCGTAGTTCGTACACCTGGGTGGCTTATGTTGTGTACGGCATCGAAAGCAACTCTTCGGAACTCTTCTGGTAGGTACGGCCGGACATGTGATGTTGAGGTTTCGCAATAGATGGCTGATTGAGATTGCGGTAGAGTAACTCGTTTTAGTGATAAGTTACTTTGCTTGTCGAGTTTTTGTAGTATAGCGTTGTCTCTTTCTTGTGCCTTGACGATTTCTTCATAGTCCAACGATGACGGGCAGGCTATGGATTCGATCGGAATGCGGCTGAGTGCGTCGGCAACTATGTTCTGTGATCCACTGATGTGTCGGATGTCAGTAGTGAACTCACTGATAAAAATGAGTTGTCTTGCACGACGTGGAGTTTCTGTTGCCGATGGTGGTTTTTGTAGGACGAAGGTTAGTGGCTTGTGGTCGGTGAACACGATGAGATCTCGACCTTCGAATGTTTTCCGGAAGTGCTTGATTGCCATGTAGATAGCGAGTAATTCTCTGTCGAATGTACTGTAGTTTCGCTGCGCATCGGAGAACTTCTTTGAATAGTAGCCTAGTGGTTGCCATTTTTCATTGATGAATTGTTGTAGAACGGCTCCAGCGCATTTGTCAGACGCGTCGCAGAAAATGGCCAATGTTGCAATATGTGATGGATGAGCGAGCAAAGTTGCATTTTGAATCGCTACTTTGCACGCCTCAAACGCCTTGGTTGATTCTTCGTCCCACTCTATTATCGTTCTGTCTCTTTTCTTCCCGTTGTGTAGGTATGCATGGAGAGGTGCTTGAATCATGGCAGCATTAGGTATGTGATCACGGTAGAAGTTTATCATACCGAGGAAACGCCTGAGTTCTTCAATATTTTTCGGTTTCGGGTACTGGTTGATTGCTGTGACCTTTTCTGCAGGCGGTTTGATACCTTCTTGGTTGACTGTGTAACCCAAAAACTTGACTTCTGGTTGACCAAATATGCACTTCGAGGGGTTTATTGTGATGCCATTTGCTTCTAGTCTTGATAGTACAGTGCGAAGGTGCTCCCTGTGGCTGATTTCATCAGAGCTTGCGACGAGAATATCATCAACGAATGAGAATGCGTAGTCGAGTCCGTGTAGTACTTCATGTATGAATCTTTGAAAAGTTTGACCGGCGTTTTTCAATCCTGGGCACATGCGTGGAAATTCGAATAGTCCCATAGGTGTGATAATTGCTGTCTTCTCAATATCTTCATTACGGACGTTTACTTGCTGGTAGGCTCTGTTGAGGTCAATTGTACTGAATATTTTCTTATCTGTGAGTTGCGATGTGAAATCTTTGACTCTCGGGATCGGATAGCGGTCGGGTGTTGTGACGGCATTCAGTCTTCTGTAATCGCCACAGACTCGGAGATCGCCATTCTTCTTTGGTACTATGTGCAATGGTGATGACCACGGGCTTTTGCTTGGTCGGCATAGGCCTTGTTCGATCATGTTTTCAAACTCCTTCTTGACTTGTTCGTAACGATGCGGTGCGATTGGTCGGGCGCGGCAGTGAATAGGTGGCCCGGTGGTTTCGATGAAATGTTCTACGGCGAGTTTCGAGTTCAAATTCATTGAAGTCAATCTTGTAGTTCCCGGATATTCCGCTAGGATGTCGTGATAGGACTGTTGCACGTCGATACTACGTACTGTTGGAATGTTGGTGGCCTTGATGAATGTACTTGATGTTAAACTTGTTTTTCCGTCAATTAACCGCCGGTTCTTGATATCGACGATAAGCTGGTGGTGTTTCAGGAAATCAGCACCGATTATAGGTTTACTGATGTCTGCTATTATAAATTTCCATTTGAATGGTCTGCGAAGTTTAAGGTCCAGTTCAAGCGTTCGTTCTCCATATGTAGGTATAACTGTATTGTTTGCAGCGTAGAGATGAAAATCGAGTGGCTTGAGTGCTTCGCCTTTTCTTCGAGGCATGACTGACACGTTTGCTCCAGTATCGATGAGGAAGGTGAGTCCAGTCTTCTGATCGGTGACAAATAGGCGGTATGAATATTCTGAAACGCTGGAATCCGCCTCGTCCAACGTTGTTTCTAGTTTTCCGGATTTTGATTTCTTCTGAATGAACACGGCGTCGTGCAGCGGCTTGCGTTGGCGCCGAAACGACGGTGATAGTAGCAGAATGGCGGTGGTGTTAAACTGCGTGGGCGGCTGTTTTCTCGGCTTGCAGGGCGGTTTTGCTGATAAAATGGACGGCGATACGGTTGTAGATTGTAGTGTTGCGGCTGTGAACTTGACGACTTGAGAGCAGCGACCTCTAGTGATAGTTTTTGAATTTCTTCAATCAAGATCTGCGTGTCTGTGTGCGTGCGTGGCGCTGACGTGGATGATACTGCCGAAACTTGCGTGCTGGAATTTTCTATTATCTTGTCTGCGAGTAGTGCCAGTTCGTTCAGAGCAGCTTGAGACTTGAAGGTTTCACTGACGGCGAGTACAGATCGAACGTGCGCTGGGAGGTGGTTGGTCCACATGAGACGTAGCGTTGAATCAGGGATTTTTTCGCGGGCAAGACTTCGCATCCGCCGAAGTAGTTGTGATGGCTTCTGGTCGCCGAGTTCTATGTCGTGGAGGAGTTTCTGGAACTGCTTGCTGTCTGATTCTTCGTACACAGAGATGAGACGTTCTTTTAGCGCGGTGTACATGTCTTCGGTCGGATGATACAGTAGGTCGCTGACTTGCTCGATGTCCATCTTGTCCAGCTGTGCGATTACCATCTGAGCTAGCTGTTTCTGACTCCGTTTCATATCGTCGGTAGCGGCTTCGAAGCTGAAGAACCACAGGCTAGGCCTGTCACGCCAGAATTTCGGGATCCGCATTGAGAGAGCGATGCCGGCAAGTTCTTGATGTGATGCAGCAGGAACTGAAGTGGATTTGTCTTCCATCTGGTTTCCTTGATCTTGCATCTTGATTTGTTTGCTGTGTTCTTCTTGTAGGGGTCACCACTTTAGGGACTTAGGTTCGCACAATGAAACGCCAGTTTGAAGTATTAGAATGGAATGAATTTATTGGCAGGTAACGGTCTATTTATAGTACAATTTTATAACGGTGTAATAACAATAAAACGAGATGATGATGGTGTGAGCGGGACGGAGATATTCTTCCCGCTCTCGCTGCTGTTGTCATGTTGTTTCATTTCAACTCTTGGTATTTTGGTATGGTTTTGAGGTAATGGTAAATGGTCAAGGTAGGTATTTTCTGACTTGGTATGTGGCGCTACAAAACTATCCGCTACCTGTGAATAGATGGCGCCACAAGAGCCTACATCGCGCTGAGTTCCCTAAGCACTCAGCATTATAATATGTACGAGAGAGATGATACTTGCGACATTTTGCGATTAGATCGTGGTCCATCCATAGTCACGCACGAAGACTTACCCTGGCGGTAGTGGAAGGTGGTACCTAATATTACAAAGTACCCTACCACCTTGCTATGGTTTCCTCACGATGTTTTCCTTCACCAAAAGCTAAAGTTCATTATAATATTTGAACCCACGACCACGGCACACGACCTTTTGGTAATTATGTTCGTATTATTATCATGATAACTCAACGGCTTTATCGTCACTGACACTACCTACTTTCAAACATTCTTTAAATTTAATTCCCTTTCTCTACACCTATTACCCATCCATCGCCACTGCATAGAGTCTTTCATTCCTATCATTGGTTACCTAAGACACGCATGGCTAAGACTGCGAACCATCAAGTCAATAATTATGGTCATGTTTTGTCCCCTAGGGTACATTAATTTGTTGACGTGTCCTATCGCTATTTAGTATTCAAAAACTTTTGAGACCCAATAAACAAATAAAATGATGTAAATATTAACCCTTTCCCTCCTTACCGTACTAATAAGTACCACGTTCTTTGTCGTCCATTATACGACAACAACTTAAATGGTGTATAACTACACTATTACATAACTGAATTATTGAGAAAAACTAATGAGGACTAGAAAGTACCGTCAGGCAATTGTCTCACCGTCCCTTCAGGCAATTCAAATACTCAAAGTACTCAAAAACCACCTTGATTGTTTTGTTTTATTTTGTTATTTTTTTCCTTTATTTTTGTTTTTATTATTTTCTTATATCTACTTATTGTTTTAGATGTTTTGAAATGGACATTTCAAGTAATACTGCCCTTCATGATCTCACTAGTTTTGTATTTTTTTTACTGAAGTTCCTAACATTGTGATTACATAAAGTTCCTGACAGTACTCATAAATCTAGGTATTATAATACATACTTCTAAATATAATAAAAGTCGTTATTATTATTTTATCTACCCTATGAATATAATACAGTTATAGTGAGAAAATTCGTTAAAAATCGATTACCCCGGAGGGAAATGGTTAAGGAAATAAACTACATATTTTATTTTCGTATGAGATTGTTTACCCTAGAATTAGGGAAAGTTAATTATCACAAAGTAAATAAACATTAATAAGTTATAATTTAAATATTAATTTGATATTAGGAACATCGCTCACTTTAATTAAACTTACCGTGCCGTAAAATGAAACGCCTGCTTTTCTTTTCGTTAATGACGATTATACAGTTGTGATTTTGTAACAACACTAAAAAAATATAGTTAAATTACATTGTGGTTAGGTATTTTACTTCTCCAAAAATATATAATTTAAATGTGTTAGTGTTGAATATACTAAATAAATAATGAACCACTTGTTCATCGCTCTTATTTCATTGCTTACCATAGTAATCCTTTTTTTTTCCATGAATCGATATTCATTTAGATTATTTTTAATCTGTAATTATTATTATTTTTTAGGTATATTCTGCTGGTTGGTGTATCTTAGGGATGGACATTGTACATAAAAAATCGATCTATGAATAATCGATTTTTCCCTATTTTTTTCAATTAATTCCAAAATAAACACCAAAATATTGTATTTAACACAGTTTTATTAATTAGAAATAACATTTTTGGACAATATTTACATTTGGCTTCGCCATATTTAACTAGCTTCAACATGAAAATATTGACGGCAACTACTTGTCGCCTTTTTGGTCGTTGACATTTCTATAAAAAGACTTTTAAAAACACTAAACTAAACACTAAATACATCTTGTTACGAAAAACTATCAAAATAAAATTGTCGTTTGAAAAATGAAGATTCATCAATGACCACAGATTACTTTTTAATACTGGGAACAAACAGCCGAATGTCGATAAATCAGTACAATTCGTTGACCAACGCCATCTAGTATAGTATCTAGTGAATGTTTGATTGTGTAACTAAATTGTTTTAAAAGCGCAAAAGGGATGCCATCGTAGTAGTCGCCCTGACGCACAGGCACTGTTAATGTACCTAATAGTAATTTGCGCTCCAGCCAGACTTAAATGTCGGGATGTGGCAGATGAAATATCGATTTAAAAAAATAGATTATTAATCGATGATTTGCAATATCAAAATCGCTTATTAAAATCGATTTTTTAATGTGAAAAAATCGATTAAAATTCGAAGTTTTTTAATCTATTATTTTTTCACATCCCTAGTGTATCTCTATTCTCTACTTCCTTAGTCTGTGGTTGGTGTCAGAGTGTGTGTATCTACTTGTTGAAGTTGAATGTAAATCGTAATTTGAGTTACAATTCTTCAAGCTCTAAAATAAGATTGTATGTAAAGAAACAAGATGTTTTAAATGAAAATTAACTAGAAAAGTGAAGAAGTACCAGATAATGTACAACAAAATTTAATCAAGAAAGATTAATACTCATGTCATCCATGTCGTTAATTCAATAAAAGACGAATGACCTTTTTTAATTATGCCTGTAAACAACAGCTGTACGTGTGTGCCTGCACTTGATGCACCTACTTTCGAATAATTTGTAATTTATCATGTTTGTGAGAAAGTGATATTCATAACTTATTTACATGATAAGAATTGGAATTCGTTTCGTGTTATTTTACCGTTACAATTGTCTAGAAAACGTGGGAAATGTGTAATTAACGCATAGTTCGTTAAGATGCACCTGCAGTCCATTAGCTCAGATAGCTGCATTATGAATGCATCGCGATTACGAACACGTATATAGTGACGGCAAACAAATCCTGTTATTTGTTATGTACCTACTAAGTAACTACAGGTAAAAAGCTCGAGGAGTCAGAACAGACCCAAAATGACTCATACGTGGTCAATGGCATGCTGATATTGTTTTGTTTTTGTGGAATGCCATTTCGATGAGTAAATTGCGAGAGAATGATAGAAAAAAAATACTTTTGTCTATGAAGTGCTGTGAAAATGTTCTGAGTTTGAAAATTTTCTACAATACAAGTTTTGTTTGGCGGGAATTATAGTGGATTTTGTTAAAAGTTTTGTATAACATGTTTTAATTGAGTAGTTTTGAAATGGCTCAGAGTTCAGTGGATTCAGATAGGTTGTCTTCAGCTGGTATTTCAACTCACAGCTCTGGCACTGCGGGGACAGTAGGTGGATCAGTTGTGGGTGTGAGGGTGGGTGATCCAGGTCATCCTGGACTCAAGAGAGAAGATGAGGATGAATATAATCTAGGACCACTGCCTCCAATGTGGGAAAAGGCATTTACACCTACTGGAGAAGTGTATTTCATTGAGTAAGTAAATTTTTTCTACAAACAACAAGAAACAAAATATTGCCACATGACATTTTTGTAAAACTAAGTATCACCTATGGGCGTTCAAAAGTATTACTATTCTAATTTTATAGAGTAAATAAATACACTTGGTTGTTTAGAACTTTATTTAGAAAACATGTTTCTTCTATTATTTCATAATGCTGCTTAATTCACAAATTGATTGAAGCACTGATGTGTGTTACTATAAATTTTATCAAGCTGAAGAGCATTGCATGTTCCAATGTGCTAATCTCAGGAACAATCACTTGGATTTTTGAAATATTTTTGTGATAGATAGCCTGTTTATTGAGAAGGGTTTAACATATCATGCTAAATAAGGGTGTAACCGTGGGGCACAGATAATGTTAGCCATTTCATGTTAAGAATATCTTAAATTTTCGCTAGCTGTACATACTATTACAATTGTATATTAATTTAAGAATACTTAGAATATATAATATATAGAATAACATATTGTCATAAGTTAGCTACATCATACAAACTACTTAAAACATAGACAACATTTTCAAGATTAGACTTGTCAAGTAACTTAAAATTGTTACCAAATATTATTCATAATAGTAATTTTATGATATTAATAATAATAATGTACATTCCTCTGAATAAGATCCTAATTTCATGAATAAAAGGGTAGTCCAATTCCAATTTAATATTTATGGCTCCATCATGCCAGCGATGACTCTGCCAGAGTCAGAGAAAGGATATCCTGTAAGCCTTTAAACAACTGACATACTGATGGCCATTTTGACATCCCATATCTGTACACGTACCAAAAAGAAACTGGTATAGTATAGCAAGACAGTAGAGATACCCTTGCGACAAAACAAAATTCAATATTTTGCTTATTTTCAGCCACAATTCCGGCACATCCCACTGGCTAGACCCAAGACTAGCCCGAGTCCGGAAACACTCACTTGGAGAGTGTGGAGAAGATGAGCTACCATATGGCTGGGAGAGAGTTACAGATGAGAGATATGGATCTTATTATGTAGACCATATAAACAGACGAACCCAGTATGAAAACCCTGTGCTGCAGGCTAGGAGGCTTAGAGGTGAGATTGACTAAAATTTAACCCACAATAATGGGAAAATTTGCATTTTGAGCTATGGTTAGTCCGCTTCTTTTATTTGGGAACATCAGTCATTATACAGCCATTTTTTGATTCATAAATAAAATACCTCTGAAGGTGAGCAGTATATCTTGGCAAAAAGAGGTTCTTTAGAGAGAGGTGGTAAGTTTGTTTTTCATTTTGACATCTAACCACATTGATACTATTTTTTTTTTTGGTATGTTGGTATAACATTCCTTAGAGATATGACTCAATGATGTTTAATGCATACAAAATCCTTACACTTTTACATGGTAGATTTAGATACTTATATCCTGTTTTATCATTACTGACTGTGTTTGTCCGGGATGCTATGTTATAGAGTAGCGTAACGAAAAAATTATAAAAACTGCATACATAGCTTTATCTAAAGTCTATTAATGAAACAAGGAATCAAACTAAAATAAAAAATACTTTATGTTATCACTGTACTACACGTTAATTAAAAACCGGCCCAGTGCGAGTCGCAATCGCGCACCGAGGGTTCCGTACAAACTTCGTCCATCGTTCGTCCATCACGGGAAATGCACAATTTTATTTATTTACTGTATTTGAGGTTGGTGCCAATTAAGCTAGACCTCTAATTGATTGAATGAAAGGTAAATTGCGGTTTACGATTTATGACGTATTAAAAAAAAACTACTTACTAGATCTCGTTCAAACCAATTTTCGGTGGAAGTTTGCATGGTAATGTACATCATATATTTTTTTAGTTTTATCATTCTCTTATTTTAGAAGTTACAGGGGGGGGGGACCAACATTTTACCACTTTGGAAGTGTCTCTCGCGCAAACTATTCAGTTTAGAAAAAAATGATATCAGAAACCTCAATATCATTTTTGAAGACCTATCCATAGATACCCACACTTATGGGTTTGACGAAAAAAAAATTTTTGACTTTCAGTTCTAAGTATGGGGAACCCCCAAAATTTATTGTTTTTTTTTCTATTTTTGTGTAAAAATCTTGATGCGGTTCACAGAATACATCTACTTACTAAGTTTCTACAGTATAGCTCTTATAGTTTCGGAAAAAAGTGACTGTGACATACGGACGAACAGACAGACATGACGAATCTATAAGGTTCCGATTTTTGCCATTTGGCTACGGAACCCTAAAAATAACAATTGTATACCAGTTCAAACAAAAGCTGCAGTTAAAACTCGAATCACCTACTCAATCAAGTTTATAAACATACTCATCTTGCAATGGTTTAATAAAAACAGCATACAGCAGTGAGCTTACAAATACTAGGGTGGCAGCGCTTACAAATAATTCTCGGAAAAACGTAACCACATTCGAGTTCAAAAGATGTGGCTTTGGAATCCATGTGTCTCGTTTCTTCTACCGTGAAAATAACTACGTTAAAATGGGACAGTCACTTGACGTCAAGCTGAGAACTGTGGCAGATATGCCTGCAGGCATATGCGAAGTGGCAACGCGTCAGTGCCATACACTGCTAGTCTATGATTGTAACTTATAACATCATTGGCATACAGTATATTGATGAACTAGGTAAAAGCTATTATGAATGTTCTCGATTGTGCAAATGGCGATTCTATCGATTATTCATGCAAATTGTTAATAATTATTGTCTTCATACATGAGGCAACTATCGGAGATTTCACGCATAATATCTGTATTGTCTATGCATATATTTTTACATTCATATTCTAATGTAATGTAATGTTAATATATACATTGTCAATGCATATATTTTTACATTCATATTCTTATGTAATGTAATGTAAATTGGGGTGATGAAACTGAAGATTATTTTGAAACAATCTTATGAATTACCAAGATAGCATTGAGTCTGAACTGATTCACCAGTGACTCTTCTCTCATATTGAGCAAACATGTGCACTAGAATACAGTGGCGGATTCAGGATTTTGCTTTGGGAGGGGCTTGACCCTGCTGAGGGTAGGGTAGTATAATATTAAGCTTAATTTGAGAATTTTCAGGGGTGGAACTCTTGTTACCTTTGGGGGGGCCTGACCCCTTAGCCCCCCCCCTAGATCCCCTACTGCTAGAATAGACAAATTCCAGTTACTCATGTAATTCTACACGTAAAAGTATTTATTATAAAAAGTTTGAAAAACTTAATATAACCCAGTAACCCTGTTCTTTTTCTTGACAGCTGAAAAACTAGCCGCAGAGAATGGAGGCAACCAACAAAATGGCCCCACACCTTCGGGAGAGTTACGCGGCGAGAGATTCACTCTTACACTCACTAAAGGCACTCAGGTCAGTTTTATGACAATATTAGCTGTTCCTCGGGGTTACACCCGCGTTCCCGGTATAAAAAAAAAGTCTCACATGATAGGGAAAGAAAATTCTGTAATTTTTTTTAAACAGGTTCCTTTTGTCAATGAGAAGTAATTTGCAATGCCAAACATACAGATGAAAGTGGTTAATTATATTTTCAATACATATTCTATAAATACTCCTCGTTTATAATATAAAAGAAGTGAAAGTCTATCCAATTTATACATGAAACGTAACTTGAATCTCAATGCGTGACGAATACTCCGCAATACGTGTGAATTAAGAAATCTTTTCAGTTCTGCTGTAGAATTTATTATCTAGGTTAAAGTGTTTCTAATCAATAACAATGTTATTGAAGCTCTATCTATAGGTCTATAGCACATATATTTAAGTATTTATAATAAAAGTATAAAATACTAACTATAATATACAGGTTGATTTTTTAGTCACTGGCCCCTACTTACAGGTGTGGAAGTACTCATCAATATGAACAACTTTTATCATGGGACTAACTCTTGAGATCACAAAAAAATATCAGCTGTCCATACAAAAGTTCAATACCTACTCGACCAAAATGTATGAAGGAACTTTTATTTTATGCGATATCAAAGTTGGTGCCATAATAAAAGTTGTTCATATTGACGAGTACTTCAACCCCTGCAAGTATGGCCAGTGACTAAAAAATCATCCTGTATAGAAAATTTCCGCCACTGCTGATGGGCAAGGTTCCCCACAGGCTGGCAGCGTTCCCTCTTTGTATGGCCAAACTAATGCGTTGGCGGATAAAGCTTCCAGCCCGTCGGTCTCCTGAAGCCTCGATGAGCTTAGATAATAAAATATCGGCTGCAGCTTTGGAATACAGTATTGACATAGGATAAATCTCTGGGAAGCTTAAATTTTGCACACCTTCCATATTGGTTGTACCTATACATTCGGTTCTGTAGCGCATCAGGTATGTTTGCGGAGGCTAGTACGGATAGCTTTCGTGCTATAATACGGAAAAGGTCTGCATCCCTGATGCCTCGTATACGCGGGAGCACCAACAGCATCCTGAGATTAATTAGTGAAAAGCCTGACTGTCCGCTTCTGTGGCACTGGACCCGTATGCATTGCTGCGGGTTTGGTGCACCAGAGGGTGGACACAGGTTTTTAAATTAATATTAATTTATAATGTTTAATGTTACTAACACAGACTGTAAGTCTTATTACTAACACATATGGATAATTATCTGATATAAATAAACAAATAAATAAAAAAATTACATCCAATATGGAAGAGTTTTTCAAAATCAATCTCGAGAGACCGGCGAGCAGGGAGCTCTTACAGAAACCCTAAGCCTAAGGGGAACCTTACCGAATGTATTTTGTATATATTTCTTGTAAATAAAACAAAGCAATGGTATATGTTGGTGGTGATTTCCAGACGTTAATGCATTGTAAATTAATAATAAAAATTGTTATTGTTCTAGGGTTTGGGATTCACATTAATAGGCGCTGAAGGCATACCAGAGATGGAAGGCTATCTACAGATCCGCAGTATCGTGCCAAATAGTCCAGCTTGGATAGATGGTGAGTAACAACCATATCTCAGATCTTAACCTATGAGGTCTAAGATTATTTACCTCAACAAAGCAAAAGGACAGACAAAATCTCTCTCTGTTAAGGCGATGATAGCTCAGTGGTAGTGACGTCGTCGGACGCCGCGGCGAAGGTCGTGGGTTCGAATCCTACAATGAGCTTGAGCTTTCGGTGAAGGAAAACATCGTGAGGGAGTAAACCATAGCACGGTGGTAGGATACTTTGTTTGTAGTACCTGCCTGGTTGGTTACCACCCTTAAGTTAAAAATCTGTCTCCAAACACCTATTGGTGTGTGCCGGCAGCTGCACTAGGCTTTGTGTGCTTACCACCTTCAGCTACATCATCACTTACAATAGTGAGATTGTTGTCAAACACAAGCTTATACAATGTAAAAAAATATATATGTCGGTCTGTGTGACTATAACCCCAGTAACAATTTTGAAGTATTTTTCAGTTATTCGTTTCATTACGGTTGACTAAAAAAAGCTGCGCAGTGACCATTTTAGTGTAACCATCCAGGTGGACCCGCGGGCATAGGCTAGTTTATTTATAATATACCTGAGTAAAGAGTACCTACCAGTAAAATCTATGGTTTAGGTACGTCTGTCTACCCCAATAGAAGACTATAATATACTTGCTTTAAAATATAGCCCATGTTACTCAGGGATAATGTAGGATTCTAATGGTAAAAGAATTTTTAAAATCGGTCCAGTCGTTTTTGAGCTTATTCATAAATTCATAAAAAAATACAAATCTTTCCTCTTTATAATATTAGTATGAAGTATGATAGATAATATATACTTACTAATATACTAATCTATTATCTATACCTAATATTATAAAGTTTGTTTGTTTGGTTGAACGCTCTAATCTCAGGAACTACTGGTTCGAATTAAAAAAATATTTTAGTGTTGGATAGAGGAAGGCTATAGGCTACTTTTTATCCTCGGAAAACATAAGATACTTTATGTTAAAAAGTGGCCTATATTTCTCTCAATACCATAAGCAACCTGCGTACCAAATTTCACCACGATTGGTTATGACGACAGTCAATAGATAACAAACGAACTCACATTCCCATTAATTATATTATTATGATATAACCAGACTTATCCAACGTTATTCAACGCATATCGTGTTCAGCGCCCGTTTATAACATTACATAAAAGCGAATAGTCATTCAAGACACGAGTCAGGACTTTGATGTATCGTTTTGTTTTTACTACTTTTGTACTTATATAAAAAAAATATTTGAATGTTTGTCACGTTAAAACAACCGACCCAATTTTAATAAAACTAAATATAAACTCCAAAATGATAGCCTTTGAAACGGGTAATGAAAGAAACCGTGGGGTTTAAATATCCTACTGTTGTTAATCAATCACGCAGTAATAGCTGTAAGGATAATGTTTGGTACCTATGTATCAGATAAAGAGAATATACATTATACATAGGCATAAAACACAATAATAGCTGCAGGTCTTGGCAGTAAAATCTAATGTGGCGATCACAATAGACCTAGACCGACAGGGATACAAACTCTGGAAAGATTCGAAACAGCAATAATAGGCATAAAATAGGTTACTCTTTGCTCGGGAAAACATCAGTTTTATCTATCATCGCCTATCCTGTTACCAATAATAAGAACGAACCAGTAAATGGAATTAATCTATAGTAATAGAGAAGGAGAAGAGATTTTTTTGTTTGTTTAAAGGCGCTAATCCCTGGAACTACCAGTTGGATTTGAAAAAATATTTTTGCATTTTATAGCCCAATTCTTGAGGAAAGTTATATATAGGTTTTTATCCCGGGAATGCGGGGAACGGCTAGTATGTAATAACCCAACGGTTGTGTATGTCTCCCCGTCAGGCGCGCTGCAGGCGGGCGACGTGGTGGTGGGCGTGGGCGCGCGGCCGGTGCGCGGCCTGGCGCACGCGCAGGTCGCACAGATATTCCAGTCTATCCCGGCGGGCAGTCACGTCACACTACATCTTGTCAGAGGTATTTAGTTTCATATAAATAACACCCTTTCGCCACTAAGTGACCGAATGATCTCAAAATGGATGCCTATCGAAAATAGTCAAATAATACCATATACAGGGATATTTTTATAATGTATATATGTACGTATTTACAAAAGAAAAGTAATATATGTAGTATATCAGTTATCTGGCTTCCATAGTACAAGCTCCGCTTAGTTTAGGGTCAGATGGCCGTGTGTGAGGAATAATGTCCCAAAATATTTTAATTCTACAGTACTCTATGGTGGAAGTACTCATCAATATGAACAACTTTTAATATGGGACCAACACGGAAATCATGAAAAAAATAACTTTTCATAGATTTTGATCGAGCAAGGTAATCAACATCAAAGGTATCAAAAAGGACCAACTGATATGTTCCGGTAGCTGCACTGAATGATGTGCCCTTCGGCCTCATCATCACTTACCATAGTGAGATTGTGGTCAAACATACATAGAAAAAACTAAATAAATGATGTATTTCCTTACAGGATACCCATTATCATTCGATTCTGAGGACCCGAACACGCGAGTACTGAGTACACTAGCAGTCGATGCGACCACCCCAGCCACCTCTGATGCTGTTGCTATGCAACAGCTTACAAGAGCTCTGAGGACCAGGTAAGATTTACTACATAATAGCTAATATATTTATTTCCTGTTACCCAAAGGTTGCCTAGAAGAAACTCTGTACTCTCTTCCTTTATTTTAAAAATCTTTACTTCACCTATATGGTGTATATGTCACCGAAAATGTATGAAACTTAGGATTTGTATACAATTCCGAGGCTATTTAGGAAATCTATAAAATATTGTTTCAAAGATTTTTACACGCATATCCTGGGAAATGTATATATTTCCTAGAAATTGTATGAACTTCCGATATTGTACTAGAAAATGTATAAAACTAATGCTTTCTGTGAATAAAATGAATAAAACACGTTAGTAAACTGAGAATCAAATAAATCTGTATATCTGTGAATACAATAAATAAATAATTAAGGCGATGATAGCTCAGTGGTAGTGACGTCGGACGCCACGGCGAAGGTCGTGGGTTCGAATCCTTCAATGAGCTTGAGCTTTCGGTGAAGGAAAACATCGTGAGGAAACCATAGCACGGTGGTAGGGTACTTTGTAGTACCCGCCTGGCTGGCTACCACCCTCAAGTTGAAAATCTGTCGCCAAACACCTATTGGTGTGTTCCGGCAGCTGCACTTGAGAGCCAGATCCTTCTAGGCTTTGTGTGCTTACCACCTTCGGCCACATCATCACCTACCATAGTGAGATTGTGGTCAAACACAAGCCTATACAAAGTAAAAACAAAAAAAAAAAAACACGTTAATCGTTTCACGATATTGTCATCCACAATTAGCCGTATCGTAAAAATAGACTCGGGTACTTTAGGACCCATTGACATCTTGAATGTTATACATTTCCGATTGCTATTTAGGAAATGTATAGATTTCCTAGGAAATATGTCTAATATTATTAATTTAACACATTTCCGGGCGATTTTAGGAATTATATTATACATTTCCTAGTAATTGTATACAATGACGGATTACACACATATCCGTTAACATATGCAATAAAGAATATTTCATTCATTATAATAATATATCATGCTTGAAATTGGGCTGCGAAAAATGTATATAACTATTTATATGAAAAATCTATATTTTCTAGCTGTATAAGATTTTTTATTTCTCAACCATCAAATCCAATATACTACATGAGTAATGAGTAATTTATTAAGGTATGTTAATCTCGCGACAAGCTTGTATATTTACATAATCTTATAAATTGATGTGATGGGATGTATTTAAATTTTTTTTAAACTATTAATTTATTTTCAGATTCAACCTAGACCTGCCAAACCACGACTCCCCTCAGGGGCGGGACGAGCCCGACAGCTCCCCCGTAGCGTCGCACCCTCCCGGCCGGCCGCCCGGCGGCGCGGCGCCGTCCCAGCGCGAGCGGCGGCTCATGTCCCGCTCCTTCGACCTGGACGAGCTGCCCACCAACCCACACGGTGACGACAACCTGCCGCCCCGGTGCCCCTCCGCCGATCATCTGCTCTCAGCGCCCTCGAGTGAGTCTACTAGTCGAGCATCTGTTACATTCCGCATTCAATTTTATAACAATAGTTTTGAAATGGTAATTTTGTGAGATGGTAAATAGGCAAAGGCAAAATAGTTCTGTTTGTGAATCGTTTTTTCTGTTTAGTTGCTATTGACGAGCTTAGTCAATTAAAACAGGAAAAGATTAGTTTACTCTAGTAATTGTAAAATGTCCATACATTTCAACTTGTATGAAATTCAGAGCAGCAGCAGGGTCACCTGGGGCCGGGGCTGGGGGCGGCCCCCTCGCCCCCCGGCGTGGGCGCGGAGGGGTCGCAGGGGGCGGAGGGCGAGGGCCGCGAGCTGGTGGTGACGCTGCGCCGCGGCAACGCCGGCTTCGGGTTCACCATCGCCGATAGTGTGCACGGACAGAAAGTCAAAAAGGTTTGTATCGTTACACACTTTGTCTTTTTATTACAAACTTTGCACATACTATTGTGTATGGGTAGATTCTTCCACTCAACCGATGGCGGTGCTGAAATTTTGCACACAATTTTGGTGCTTATAATCTAGTAATAATACTTGTTTTATAAAAGGTATTTATACTTTTTATTTAAACTTGTATGTGTGTGTGAGTGTCTATTTATACCTACTCATTCGTGTCGATGTCTTCCGAACGCCTATATAATGCCTTTAAGATAACTTTTATCATAATATTATGTTTCAAATCCTAATTATAGTCGAATTAGAGTACCTACAGTACCTACTTTGTCATTTTATACTTTTCAATGCATACCTATATATTCAAACTATATCAGACAGTTAGATATTTAGTCGATATTGAGTAAAAAAAATATATTAAAGTTATATATAGCTTTTTTTTAATGTCTAGCAAAATAGTTTTTTTTTAAGTGTAAATAAACTTCTTTTAGCGCGGTACGCATATTTTTAGATGAGGTAAAACCTCTGGACTCTCGACACCGTTATGATGAGACGCAGTTTGACGTTTAGTTTCTTTTTTTTTATTGAAGTGAAAACTTCTTTTAGCGCGGTACAGCAACATATATATAGATTAAGATTGAGATCAAAAAATAAAAATGTTTTCAATTCTGTCGGCACTCCCGGAGTGCATTTTTTTTTTCTATTAATAAAATGTTCGTCAATGCAGGTATTAGACCGCAGTCGTTGCGCCGGTCTCCGCGAAGGGGACTTATTGCTACAGATCGGTGAGAACGACGTCCGACACTCGCCACACCAACACGTCGTACAAGTAAGTAGATTATGAAAAATACATTGAGATATAAGAAATTAGTCAAATAACTAAAACTTAAAGTTAATATATTCGTGCTCCGCAAGATATAATTGTATACAGGCTGATTTTTTAGTCACTGGCAATACTTGCTGGAGTGGAAGTTCTCATCAATATGAACAACTTTTAGTATGGGACCAGCTCTGATATCGCGTAAAATAAAACGCTTGCTTCATACATTTTGGTCGAGTAGGTATTGAACTTTTGTATGGAACAGCTGATATTTTTTTCTTGATTTCACAGTTAGTCCTATAATAAAAGTTGTTCATATTGATGAGTACTTCCAAGTAAGTAAGTTCCCTGCAAGTATTGCCAGTGACTAAAAAATCACCCAGTATAGCTTATAAATATTATTAATCAAATGTTAAGACACAGTTGAGGCTTGGTGACAAATGTTCCACTTGAGGGTGGTAGCCAATCAGGCGGGTACTACAAGGTTTTCCTTTACTGGAATGTCATGGTCATTGTAGGATTCGAATCCACGACCTTCGCCGCGGCATTCAAAGTCACTACCACTGGGCTATCATCGCATCTGTTCCTTCATTGTATAACCTGTGTTCTACAATAACTTTGACATGAACAATTCTTATTAAAATAATATTTCCAATTAGGTGCTGAAAGAATGTCCAGCGATGCTTGAAACTATATTACGTGTGTGGCGACGCAACAACGGCACGCAACGAGCGCCAAGAAGCAGATCAGCCACACGACTACAACCTGCCTCTTGTAAGTTTAAACATATAAAAAAATCTAAAAACTTAATCGAAAACAAAATCCATATCCATCCTGCTTACAAAATTTCACGAGAATCGGTTGACAACTGCGACCTGTAGAGGAGGACATCCGGACAGACATAGGAAAGCATTTTTGGACAAGCTGTAACGGAGACGCTTCGCACTCGCTCGGTCAATTACTATGTAAAGAATCGACATTGAGACCAGTAGCAGTATTGCCGTGTCGCAGTTACAATGCTTATGTGGTCGGTGCTCCGATATAGGTGTTTTTTCGCTAGCCTGTATTTGACCACAATCTCACTATGGTAAGTGTTGATACGGTCGAAGGTGGTAAGCACACAAAGCCTAGAAGGTACTGGTTCTCATGTTCAGCCGTCAGAACACCTGTAAGTAGGTTCTCATTTCTCAAGCTCATTGTAGGATCCGTGGCATCCGAAGTCACTACCACTGAGCTATCATCGCCTTAGCTATTGCCTACCACCTTCGGTAAAACCGTCGGCTTCGGCCAAAATGGGTCAAAGCAGATTTAAGCGACTCTCGTATGTGACTATTGTACTGTACAATGTATTTTACACCAATAGTCAATATTAATTTTAGATTTTTTCTTTATTGAATAGTCTTCCGTTGGTTCTCGATCACACTTGATGGTAAGTGACTCGTAAGCTCCCAATTATAATCCCTGTATTATTATTAAACCTGGAAATCCGAAGTCTCTTTCACACTTTGACGATACGTGTACGAATGAACAGGACGGATAGGTACTGCAATCCTTATAAATATGAATGCGAAATTTGTCGGTCTGTTGTAAGACTAAGGTTAAACTGCCTAATTGATATTAATTAAAATTGGCATAAACTCGTATTAACTATGCGACCAACTCTGATAGCGCGAAAAAAGTCAGTTGTTACATACATTTTGCTTGTAATTTAACTTTTGTATGGAACAGATTTTTTAGGGTATTTAGAGTTGCTCCCATATTAAAAATTGTTAGTATTCATCAGTTAAGCTTAAAAGTTAAGCTAAACAATTAAAATAATCCTGTATAACTTATCAAGAACCAGAAACTTTTCGTGGATTATGGTGATTCGAAAAGGTTTTAGGCCTGGAACATTGCTTTATAAAGTATATGTTTGTTTTTGCTTTAGCCGCATCGAATAACAGTCAACTTGGTAGAAGTAAAACTCCGACCGCCGAACAGTTGCGATCGCCGACACTCCACACTCAAGACTCTTTACGGGATAGACTCAATGGAATGAACTCTGGTGACTACTTTTATAAATTTTTCAAATAAATCTCTCTGGCTAGAGAGAGCTCTTCTTGTTATAAATAGCTATAAAGTGTGTGATTTGACTTTTATGTATCTTGGTTTATTTAATGCGCCACGGTTTACGCGTGACCCCTTATTTTATCCCCGAGGTTGAATTTCTAAAAATCCCATTTGGTGAAAATAAAATCAAAACGCATCTTTATAAGTTCCCGTAAAACAATCTAAAGTGTATCCTTATTATTTTGTAGAAGCAACATATGCAGTCCCCGAACACAAGAACCGAGAGCCCCGAGAAAGTCTAATCGACCGTCGACGCCGCAGTAGTACCCCCGGGGGCCGCTTAACTCTCCCCGTAGTTACACCCTGGACGGAACCACAAAACGAGAACCAATGGCAAGAACGCGAGACATGGGTCGATAACTCCAACAACATCCGAAACTGGGCTGAAAATGCCCAGAAGTGGGACGAAAACGGCCAAAAATGGGTCGAAAACGGAAAACAATGGGTTGAGAATGGACAGAAGTGGGACGAAGGGCCCAGTAATGGTAACGGATGGGAGGGAAATGGGGAAAGGTGGAATGGGAATTGGGGGGAGGTTCCTACACCTACAGTGCATGTTGATATGAATGCTGCGTATTGGAGGGGAAATGCTAGTGTTGCTGATAGCAGTGATAATGGAGGTTAGTATTTATTATAAACTAGCTTCCGCCCTGCAGTTTCACCCGCGATCCCGAGGGATCTTAGGTTTTCCCGAGATAAAAAGTAGCCTATGTGTTATTCCAGACTATAATCTATCTCTGTGCCAAATTTCATCCAAATTCGTTCAGTAGTTTTTGCGTGAAAGAGTAACAAACATACATCTATACTCACAAACTTTCACATTTATAATATTACTAGGTTCCGCCCCGCGGTTTCACCCGCGTTCCCCAGGGATCTTATGTTTTCCCGGGATAAAAAGTAGCCTATGTTCTTCTCCGTACCATAGGCTATCTGTATACCAAATTTCATCGCGGTCGGTTCAGCGGTTTAAGCGTGAAAAGGTAACAAATAAACAAACAAACTCACTTTCGCATTTATAATGTATTGATTGATTGATGATGATGAAGTAGGATCTGAATATTTAAAAAAACTTATAAAGTTATATGCTTGTATGACAATATATTACCATAGATTTTTTCTTTATCATAATCTCACCATGGTAAGTGATGATGTGGCCGAAGGTGGTAAGAATACAATGCCTAGAAGGTACTAGATCATGAATTCAGCTGCCGGAACACACCGGTAGTGCTTGTACAGTTCAACTTGAGGGTCCTACAAAAACCAGTCAGGCGGGTACTAGAAACCTAAAGCTCCAGCTCATTGTAGACGTTTTGTCATCATTCGACGTCACTACCACTGAGTTATCATCGCATTTTTTTTATTAATGTAGGTTTCCCAGAAGACGGTATGCTTCATTCACCAACGACGGCCGCTATGGGTGGGCTGGCGGTGCATAGTCAGTCGCCCTCGAACGGTAGGATCAGGCCGCATTCACCTTCCAATTCTACAGGTAATCATAGTATTTTTCTATTTGTATGCGTATACGCAACGATTGATAAAAAAGCTTTTACTATAGAAATATAAAAGCGTGCTCGTACACATGGGCAGTGGGCGGCTTCACTAGTAAAAAAATGAATATAATATCAGAAAACTTTAGATTTTATTTATGTCAGAGTGGTCAATGCGAATTTTTCACGATAGAAAACGCTACGTATCAAACGTAGCGTTTTCGTAGCGTATTTTGTATGACGAAATTAGTTTCATTATTATTCCGCGAGAGGCGCTGTACCAACTTCTATAGAGATTCATCAAACGCAAATGCGTTAGATACTTTCCTAAACTGAAAGTAAACAAGTTTCCATAGTAAAAACTGCTTAGTTTGGGATGACCATACGTGAAAAATGTACCCAAGATATTTATTTCATTACATTTTTTTTAAATTTATCGTGTACAGGTCGGCTTCGCAGTAATTCCCCATCGAACACGAGCGCCAGCGACCGGCTGGTCGGGGCGTCCCCGTCGGCCCGTCGGCAGGCTCGCTCGCCCTCCAACAACTCCTCTAACAGCAGACTGAAGGAGTCGCCGCTCAGGTCAATAACTCACTAGTTTCCATTTATTACTCCTTCTTTCCTGGGATTAGAACTTAATAAACATATCTTGAAATAATATTATTACAACTGTAAAACAAACGCCATGATAGCTCAGTGTTGTGGTAGTGACGTCGGATACCGCGGTGATAGTCGTGGGTTCGAATCTTACAATGAGCTTTCGGTGAAGGAAAACATGACGAAACCATATCACGGTGGTAGGGTACTTTAATAGTACCCGCCTAATTGGCTACCACCCTCGAGTCGAAAATCTGTTGCCAAGCACTACCTGTGCGTTCCGGCAGATGTAATTGATGCTAGTTTCTTCGAGACTGTGTGCCTACATCAGAAAAAAAATTGTGTGATTTATGAAACATGTTCAAAGTTAGTGAACAATTAATTGTCAATTGTCAGGCTCCACGAAACATCGCCCTCTCGCCACATGCACTCTCCGGTATCGAGACGGTCGCCCTCCTGCTACGACGGCGAAAACTTAGTGCAACCTAACACAGTATACGTCGCTAACTATCCACAGGTGAGTAAACTAAGTCTAAACATATAGATAGTAGATTCATCGCGATCGGTTCAGCGGTTTAGGCGTGAAAAGGCAGAACAGACAGAGTTACTTTCGCATTTATAATATAAGTATGGATGGATGGGTATTAGTGCTTGGTTGGAACAGACGGCCGGGTGTGAGGAATGTCCCGGTTTTCTTTTTGACAATAAAGGATAGAATAGAATAGAATTATTTTATTTGCATAAACATGTGTCATAATACGCAGATGATCATACATGGGTTTGGTTAATACAGACATGTTTTACCGGGAACCAGTGTGCAAAATTATTAGTAAGTGTAAGTAAGCACTTTAATTCATTGACTATAGATTATGTAATTTGTATTAAATTATAATGAATGTACACAAAATATTAAGTATGATAAAAATAGTAAATTAAAATTGAATGTCTAAAAATGTTAAATAAGATTAAATAAATTGAAAATTACATCATCTATTGTCAAATACCAAATATAAAAACCGTGAATTGTTAATTTAAAAATGTCCCAGTTACAAAATTCTTGAAAAAGTATTATAAATTAATGATTTTATTCTAAATATTCTTTAACGGAGTAATACATTTTATTTATCAGGAAATCAAACAGCTTTCCCTGAAATGGGGTCTGGGGCAGGAGGGGGTTTCATTTATTAATTTGTAATCTGAAACTATAAACTATTATACACTATAAACATTTCGGGTAGAAGGCGGGGTGGCGGGACGCATTCCACTTTCACTGTCACTCTTCCAACCAGTTCCAATTTTATTTGGGAATGGATCCCGAGTGCATCCAAAGTTTTTATAATTGTATAATAGTTTTTTTTAATGATTTATTTTTTAAAAATTAATTTATTACCATTTGATTAAAAGTTGTTATTGTAACAGCAGGTTGAAGCGGGCGGCGCAAGTATAGCGGACCCGCTGGCGGACGTGGTGGTGCCGCTGGCGCGCGGCGCGGCCGGCTTCGGGTTCCGCATCGTGGGCGGCACCGAGGACGGCAGCCGGGTCGCCGTTGGGTACGTGGTGCCAGGTACGTACTACATACACACACATATACTGAGTGTAGCGGACGTGGTGGTGCCGCTTCGGGTTCCGCATCGTGGGCGGCACCGAGGACGGCAGCCGGGTCGCCGTCGGGTACGTGGTGCCAGGTACGTACTACATACACACACATATACTGAGTGTAGCGGACGTGGTGGTGCCGCTTCGGGTTCCGCAACATTTTAACCTTAAAATATCGTTGAGTTAACGTATTTAATATAAATATCTGAAAAATTTGTTGCAACAGTCGCTCAAATAAAAAATGTGCTCCTTTTCATCCACGTTAAATAAGAATAAAATATCCATCCAAACATCAATATAACTAATTAACTAGGTTAGCCTAGCCACGCTTCGCCGTAGCTCAACTTTATGTTTGAACACTTAAAATTATCGTTCCCGTGGGAACTTAGGGATAAAATGTATATTGAAACACTTTTATATAGATATGCCACATTGTCTATTATCATTTGAGTTACACACAAACATACGGAGGCTGAATTTATATATAAAGGTAATGTTATTGGGCAGGTGGTCCGGCGGACGGGCTGCTGCGGCCGGGCGACCTGCTGACGTCGGTGGACGGCATCCCGCTGGCCGGCGCCACGCACACCCGGGCCGTCGCGTACGTGTGCCAGGCCGCCACCAGGGGACACGTGCGTTACTGCCATGTTACACTACCCTACCATACTTATATTATATATGTGAAAGTTTGTATGTTTGTTACCACTCACGGCTGAACGAATTTGGATGAAATTTGGCACAAGTGTAGAATATATTCTGGATTAACATATAGGATACGTTTTATCCCGGGAAAACTAGATCCCTCGGGAACGCGGGTAAAACTGCGGGGTGGAAACTAGTATAAAATATATTCTGGATTGACATATAGAATACTTATACCTCGGGTTCATGCACTCCAATTTTTGCCCGAATGGGAATCGAACAAAAGCGTGTTTCACACTCATTTATATCATACTAACTGTTCCCCACGGTTTCACCCGCATTCCCGGGATAAAGAGTAGCCTATCTCTCTCCTCTTTCCTTTCTTTCAGAATTGGGCTATCAAATGCAAAAAATAATAATTCAAATGCCACTGGTATTTCCAGAGATTAGCGCCTTTAAACAAACAAACAAAAAATTCTTCTCCTTTATTATATTAGTATTACTTCCCAGAAATTGATCCTTATTAGCAACACTATCGGATGGTATAATAATACAATGTTTGTGTTTTTTTTATTTCAAAATCAACGGGTTCGATTCCTGTCTAGGAATATTAATTTTTCAAAAATCTAATGGTTCAGTTTTTTTTTAATCAAAATCGGGCTCGAGAATCCTTTGAGTATTTTTCGCTATTCCTTATAGTTTAGGATTTGGCCATCCACGCCTAATTGAAAAATTCACTCTGTATATTGTGTAATTCCAGGTGACGTTAGGCGTGCGACACAACCGCGCGGATATTCAACCACTCGGTCTACCAACGATGGTGGCGCCGCACGCGCATCAACATTTATTAACGTAAGTACCTCGTTTGCAGTCATAGGATCAACGCTCTCTTTCACCACCAGGGCGGCGCCACTTTGGGCTGAGGTGACATTGTAACTAAAAATAAAAACTTAAACTAAAACCATATTATATTTTATTTCATTTCGAGAAACTACATCACCCGTTCTTCAAGAAAGGTGCGAAGATATTTTGACAGGGTCAGCATCGCGCGAGTGATACCGCTGGTGTTGCAAGTATAGGCTAACGTAACCACTAACCAACAGGCGGGCCGTATATCTTGTCACCTTAGTGGTATAAAAAAAACTTATAAAAAAGCAATAATCTTTTAACCACCTTTGACTGGTCAACAATGGAGTAACACATTGAATTATTTTATATTCATTGAATGATGAGAGCCTTACCTCAGTCCCAACTAGCGACATCTGGTGAGCTCAAAATTATTTGTCCTCATATAAAAAACACAACAACAACATAAATTCTTGTAATTATGTATGTATGTCCATTGCTCTCGATCTAATTGTAACATAGTTAAATGGACACCCTGAAAGTAGTTGCGTTATGTGCATTTATTAATGTTACATGTTATATAATTACATTACACTTTTCATTTGGGCTATCACACCAGAATTGTCACAATATTGCAATAGTAAGTACTTTATTTTATCTAAGTGTGCTTTATTTTATACTGGCTGTCTCCCGTGGTTTCACCTGCGTTCTCAGGATAAAAAAACCTTCCTCAATAAACTGGCTATCTAACGCAAAAATATCGGCGTTTTCCCGAATTTTCCAGGCAAATGTTCAAATTTTTCTCTTCGTAAGAACCTTCCTCAGACTTCAACGAATATTAAAAAAAAATTGCCGAAGTGGTTCACGAGTTTTGCGCTTAGCAACACATTTTTTATTTTTAGGGTTCCGTACCCAAAGGGTAAAACGGGACCCTATTACTAAGACTCCGCTGTCCGTCTGTCACCAGGCTGTATCACATGAACCGTGATAGTTAGACAGTTGAAATTTTCACAGATGATGTATTTCTGTTGCCGCTATAACAACAAATACTAAAAAACGGAATAAAATAAATATTTTTCAAAAAAACGTGACTTTTTGCCGTTTTTATAGATAATGGTACGGAACCCTACGTGCGCGAGTCCGATTCGCACTTGGCCGGTTTTTATTTATACAGATTACACAATGCTGCAAGAGATTTGTTTCATTAGATTTGAGACTGATTCGAGTAAGTTCGAGCTATAAGCAAAATAAGTAATCCTATTGGAGGACGTGTTAAACTCTGGATAACGTAACTTTGTCGCAATCAGTTTCAATTTGAAACAACCTTTAAATCGATAGAAATATTTTACTAGGTTGAAAGTGTTTGCATTTTCAATGAAGTAATGTTTGGATATGAACGTGAAAAGTGCGCTAACTACTGGTTCGAATTGAAAATATATTTTAGTGTTGGATTGCCCATTTATCAAGAGCTACCTTTGATCTTAGGAAAACATAAGATCCTTCGGGAAAGCGTGTAAAACCGCGGGCCGGAAGCTATATATATAATAAATATTGCAATTGCAATCAATTGTATATACAAATAGCTATTCCCTGCGGTTTCACCCGCGTTCTCGGGATGAAAAATAGCCTATAGCCTTCCTCAAGAATCGGGCTATCAAATGCAAAAAGATTTTTTCAAATCCGACTGTCTCACTGACAATATGGCGAAAAAAACAACAAATTTCAAAGTTATGTAGACCTTTACTTTACTGAACCGATTATAAATTGAAACCGCAACAAAGTTGCGTAATAAACGATTTTTTTTTCAAGCAGAAAACCGCACTTATTATAATGTATGATGACAAAAAAAAAAAAATTATTGTTCGCATAATAAAACTAAAATAAAGTTTTATATATTAATCAATCTCTATACAGTGCGGACCCATCGCTACATCACATGGCGCCGGCGTCGTATAATATATTGCATCCAGCACCGATGTACCCACCATCTGCTCACATGCCTATGTAAGTAACACCTTTTTGAACTTGTTTAACTTGTCGAATACTGTGTTATAGATCCTATAATAATCGGTGTGTTCCGGCAGTTGCACTTGAGAGCCAGTTACTTTCTAGACTTTGTAAAGGTCGGCAACACATTGATAATCCTCCTAAAGTCGTTACAATCCCATCACAGGTCCATATTGAAAGATAAATAAAAATAAATAAATATTTGGGACATTATTCCTCACACACGGCCACCTGACCCCAAACTAAGCAGAGCTTGTACTATGGAAGCCAGATAACTGATATAATACATATACTACTTTTCTTCTTAAATACATACTTACATTTATATAGATAATTACACCCAGACACAGGACAAACAGACATGTTCATGCACACAAATGTTTGTCCTGAGTGGGAATCGAACCCATATATATCTTACCAACCACGCCACCCGGTCCGTCAAAAGGAGTCAAAATGTTTCTATTAGATTATGACCACTTTGATGTAGCTTTTAATGATGGCTGTCGGTAGTTTCCATCAGATCTTGCTTGTCAGCTTTCGAACGTAAAAAAGAAACTCGCTGTGATCACGAATTTGCTTCAACATGTGACATTACGGTAGACAGTGGAGGATCAAGATAGTGATGAGATACCTTTCGAAACTCTAAAAAAAAAACATCACGTGAATAATGGACGGCCCCTTATAGAAATGGTAACAAATACAAACAAACTATCACATTTTTAATATTAGTAGGATGATGTATTAAAAGTGTGTTAAATATACAGGTATGGAGTCCAATACGACACAGTGACGGGCGGTTGGTCATCAGTTCCATTCGACGTGACTGTGACGAGGAACGAGGGGGAAGGCTTCGGCTTCGTCGTCATATCGTCCGCTAACAAAGCAACTAGCACTATTGGTGAGTCACACTTTATGGTAAATTCACCCCTAGTGACTAGCACTATTGGTGAGTCACACTTTATGGTAAATTCACCCCTAGTGACTTGTAAAAGACGTACATTTTTTTTAAGAGGGAGCTGTTTTATGATGGAAGAATTTCAGCAAGATTTCATTCTTTTTGAACAAAAAAAAACAGGTTAAATAATAATAATATAAGGCGATGATAGCTCAGTGATAGTGACGTCAGATACCGTAGCGAAGGTCGGGTAATCGAATCCTATAATGAGGTGACAGAAAACATCGTGAGGAACCCATGGCACGGGGGACCCGCCCGGTCGGCTACGACCCTCAAGTCGAATATCTGTCGCTAAAAACATAGTAGAATGTTCCGGCAGCTGCACTTTAGTCGGTCGGTCAATAAAGCTGTAATGGTCGACCCAGGTCAAGTGATCCCCAACTCGCCGGCGGGGCGCTGCGGCGCGCTGCAGGTGGGCGACACGCTCGTGCGCATCAACCTGGTGCCCGTGCGCCACATGCCGCACCCCGAGGTGGTCGCGCTCATCAAGCGCTCCGGCGCCACCGTCACGCTCACCGTCGAGCGCCCGGACCGAGACCGAGACCGCGACCGCGACGCCGACTGAACCACTGAACCCCTATTTTACTCCCTTAGGGTTGGAATTTCCAAAAATCCTTCCTCAGTGGATACCTACCCGGTATAAAGTATGTATGTGCAAAATTTCAAGTCTCTAGGTCCGACGGTTTGAACTGTGTGTTGATATATCACCCAGTCGGTCAGTTTACCAATTTTTAAGTGAAAACTTCTTTAGCCGCGTTGAGCGTTTTTGGAGGGGAAAAACTTATAGGTTCGCGTCACCGACATGCTCATGCTAATAGTTTTCACTTCTATCGGCAGTCCCCTTGACTGCCTGATTTTTTTTTTTATATATAGCAACAAAGCTTACTGATTAAAAAATAAATACTATCTATATTTTTCATTGCAATCGTTAAATGTGAAAATAACACAGTTATGTAAGAATAGTAAATATTAGTTTATTATATACATTTCTTCGAACTTTATCTACTATCTATTCTAATATTATGGACAGATAAGTTAGTATGTTTGGATGTAGGAAGTAATCTCCGAAACTACTCATCCGATTTAAAAAGAATCTTTTATGTTAGATACCCCGTTTATTGAGGTAGGTTGTAGGTTATTTTTTATCCCGGGAACGCGAGTGAAACCACTAGAATCAGCTAGTTTTATATTAATTCATCTAATTAAGGCATTAATATTATTGCCTCTATACATGATATAGTTTTTAAACAGCTATAAAAGAGTTTACAGACTGTAATGTTATAAAAAAAAACGTTGTTACTCTTTATCTCATCAAATTATGTGTCAATACAATAGTATTAGAAGTAATATTTTTATAATAAAACTAGATATAAGTTTTAGATTTTGATTTACTTAGTGACTTTATATAAAAAAAAAATCGATATTCTTAAAAAAATATAGCTTTAATCATTATTAATAATAAGTCAAAATACATGTATTTTACGGTTGTGGTGTATACAAACATACAAACGCATCTTATATACATTTGTTTAAAAATGTTCTCCGTCCCTTTTACAAATAATAATTAATGCATTTAAAATGCTTCCCCAAATATTTTTTTATGTATAAAATACCTTGACTTAATTTTTTTATAAATACCATATATACATCTTCAATTATGAGCCGGTAGATCTCCTACTTATCACGCCATAGGTTCGATTCCCACCTAAGACAGACATTTGTGTGCATGAACATGTCTGTTTGTCCCGAGTCTGGGTGTGATTATCTGTATAAGTATATATTTAGAACAAAAAGTAGATAGCACAAGCTCTGCTTATTTTGGGATCAGATGGCCGTGTGTGAGGAATGTCCCAGATTTTTTTTTATCTTTTTCTTCCTACTCAATATTAATGTGCCAAAAGTACAGATTATCTATTTTCAAGAGTTACTACTTAATCTATACTATACTTCCTTATAATTAGTACCATTTTGGATTTTAATTGATATTTTTATATCTTTGAAATCTTGCATCTCAAGAGCAACCTCAACTTTAAGGATTAAATTGTCACTGTGAAAATTAACTAGATTTTCATCTATTAAAAATAACATGTTAGTTGTTAACATTTTGTTGGGAACCTTGCTTATAGACAGCAGCAAGAGCTTCGAGCATATTTTCTATATATTATAGTTTGTATTTTATACTAGTTAAATGACAGATCTATATATAAGTATATTTATTAATAATTGCTTAACTGACCTTTACTTACCAGTTTATATTTTGTGGGCATCGCAAATCTTTGGCAGTTTTTTCTTCTATAAAATGGCGACTGTAGCCAAGAGTACTATTTTATTCCACCTATGTCACGTTGTTTTAGATATACGAATGGGACTGTTACAAATCGGTGAGTTAGTGCTGGATTACTTAAAAAAATAAAAAAACGTATTTCTTGAACTAACTTTCCTCTAAGCTACCGTCACCTTTTTAAATATTTTAACCTAAAATAAAATATATTTTTATTATGTTTAGAATCTCCCTTTGTAAATATTTTTAAATATTTTATCCACACTAACTTTATTAAGAAAAATATGATGTCTTCTAAAATTATGAGAAATATGTGTTTACTTGTTAGAAGTATTTCGATTGTCGTACTTAATTCTTATTCCGTATATTATATCTACATTGTTATAATAAAAAAAAACTAATTACCTACACATTATAAAAATATAAACAATTACAACTAAAAAGAAAGACCGTCACCAAATGGGAGCGTGCCCAGAATGCTGGCTGCATTTCCACGTTGGATAGCTAAGCTTATCCGTTGACCGAAATAAAAGCCAGCGTTCCGGTCACGCGTGTGTTCCTTTAACCGCTCCGCCAAGTCCTTATACCTACCCCAAACGACTCAAACATGTACCCTCTGCTGAGATGTGCATATTTGCGCCGCTTGAGGCACTCCGTTATTCAGTTATGTAATATATAATACATTATATTGAAACATCAATATAATAATTAATTAGAGATTAGATTATTTTAGATCTTAGGATACGGACAGATGACGAGTATTTTATATAGTTACTGGACTGATAAATGCATGTTATAAAGATTTTAAATTAGTCTTATTTCGACTGGTATTAATGTATTATAAGATGGGACCACCGAGATTGGAAATGAAATTAGTGTAATTTATTAAATAGTTATTTTAAATTATCGTTTTAAATGTTGTGAACTTCTGACTATTTGAATAATACCATTGCCACGTGTTTAAAGTAGTTTACCATTTTGTACCTACTCATTTTTTATTCAAACTGGTCAGAAGTTAGAAGTGTTAGAATCTAGGGTAAAGTTGTCATTTTATTTAGTTCTTTAGAAATGCAATAATAAAAGTGCCTTTTTACCTGTAACGCTGTCTTGCCCCAAACCAAGATTTATAAAAAAAAAACGATAAATATATTTTCTCCTTAAAGTTTATCCAAAGATACTCGTTTTTTCAATGTATTAAATTAAATGGAGTCTCATTTGCAATAGAGTTGTATGAAATAATAATTATACATGATTATATTCAATAAATAATGTTTATTTAATAATTTTTGATTTTTATTCTTAATTTCTTACATTTATATTTTTGTTTACTTGTATCATTTTGTTGCCAGTTAAAATTAATCTTTATGCTTACATTTGATTTAAATAACCCACTCTACTGCCAAATCCGATTGTCTTTAATAAGTGATTGTGGCTTTAAATTCAGTCTAAAATCATGGATTAATCAAATGGATACCTCCAATACAATGTAAACTGTATTGCCAGGATTTAAAAAGATATTACAAACAATTCCCAGATATTATTGGCCATTCCAGTAATTTTATTAATTGGCACGAGATGCTATCTTTACCCTACAACTGTTGAACAATTTACAAAACTAAAGGCATGGTTTTAAGATTGGCCGACCTCTGGTTTGCATTTCCAGCTGCGACTTCGAGAACCCAGTCAGTGTATCTGTCAACTCTGGTAAATAAGTCAGGGTATTCGTTAGGGGTGCAGCCTTCGTGGTGGGAGAAGATGCCGACGACCACCTGGTTGATGGCCATGGGTGCGCCGGAGTCACCGTCGCACATGCCCCTGCCTTCGGCGGTGGCGCAGATAACACCTGGGAAATTGTAAATATGGTAAACCGTTACCGTGTTTTGAGGCGATGATACCTCAGTGGTAGTGACTTCGGACGCCACGACAAAGGTTGTGGGTTCCTTCATTGAGCTTGAGCTTTCGGTGAAGGAAAACATCGTGAGAATACCATAGCACGGTGGTAGGGTACAATGTAGTAACCGCCTGGCTGGCTACCACCCTCAAGTTGAAAATCTGTCGCCATGCACCTATTTATTGGTGTGCGGTAGCTGCACCACAGAGCAAGTTCCTTCTAGGCTTCGTGTGCTTACCACCTTCGGCCACATCATCACTTACCATAGAGAGATTGTGGTCAAACACAGGCTTATACAAAGTAAAAATATTCAAGATGGCATATTTTCGAAACCTATGCTCGGGTCATTATGCTGAACAAATTTTACTATGGGACCTAATCTGAAATCGCGAAAAATTATAATTATTAACGTACCTAATGAAGATTCAGGGTTCGAACCCTACAATGAGTTTCATTAAAGAAAAACATCTGGAAGACATAGCACGGTGGTAGGGTACCTAGTTCAATCTGTCGCGAAGGACATACCTACATGTATCTGTCGGCATTTTGATATTAAAAGAAAACACTTAAATTATGTACTTAAGGAGTTGGTAAGAATAACGTTAATTAATGAAATGTTATTCTTACCATTATATTATTCAAACAAATAAATACTCACCATCGGTGATTTCGGCCATATCCAAATTGTTGTAAATTGCCGCACAGTCAACGAGGTTCTGTTTGAAGAGCTCTACTGACTTCAGGGTTTCTAATTGAGGACCACCGGGCTGAAAATGTAGTGCTAAATAAATAAAACGATGATACCTCGTGGTTGTGAGTGCAAATGCCGTGACGAAGAATCCTAAGACGGTTTTCCTAATCCTTCTGACATATCCAAGACATATAAGAAACCGGTCAAGTGTGAATCCAGCATCGCTAATATTGCATCTATTCGTAATAGGTATATGTGCGGATCCAGGATTTTTGGTTTGGGAGGGGCTTGACCCTTGAGAGTAGTAGAAAAATCCCTTCCCCCCATGGATCCGCTACTGGTCCACTACTTTACTTATGACCTTGTTTCATTCTAACCTAGACATCGCAACAACCCGAGAATGAAAAAGTGTTTATTTGTTTGAAATACTTGGTATTTCTACGTCAGAAAGGAATAAATACGAAAGTTTTTTTTTTATATTTCTTACCTACCTGAATGAAATACTTACATATTCAAAGCCCCAGCTAACAACTTTGGCGGCGGTACCGTCAGCAATGTATGTACCCTGACCAGGCAGATACAGGATGTTCACAGTGTTGGACATTCCAAGGGCTGTTTGCAGGAAAACGACTGCGATGTCATCGGTACGGGGCTTCTCTACGTAGCCGGGGTGTTTCACGACATCGTTGATGTTAACCAAGTTCCCGCCAGATAAGCTGTAGGTGGAACCGGCACGAACTTGCATGTTGCTAATAACTGCTCCACTGTAGGGAGAAAAGTGGTTGGTAAGTGGCCATATTAGTGTGAATTTCACGGACAGAACACAAACATTATATAGCCCGCGTTTTACTACCGATCCTAAGGGTTGTTATTTTCTTCCGAGATGATACCTATGTTACGTTTTACTTTAGGATAAAATTTGTATGTACCTTGTAAATTCGTTAAGCCATTACGGTGTGATTATGTGTGTGTGTGTGTATATGTTGATACCCATTCATATAAAACGTGACATTTATATAGATTAATCATACCCTGGAATAGCAGATATGTTACTTTTATCGCGGGAAAACATAAAATTCCTCGGAAACGCGGGTGAACCATTGGTTAATAGTTGAGTAGGTGTAAAAAATATGTTCATGGCTATATTTATTGATAAAATATAATTTTCATCCGGTAAGCAGATGGGTGAAGGTCGTTCTTAATGTGATCGTCTACTAAAAGACTTTATTGCATAAATTCATCTTTTTTTAAGATTTCTAATACGAAGGATTTAAAAGGTTCTTACTACGGAAAGAAAAAATAAGAAAATTCGGGAAAAACTAACAGTATGGGACTATTGCATGATATTTTTAATTGCGTTCGATAGGCAGTTGATTGAGGAATATATAGGCTACTTTTTATGTTGATAACGCAGGTGAAACTGCGGGGGACCAAATTTTTTGGAAGTCACGATTCTGCTGAAGCAATTGAAGTATTGGTTATCATACAGCATTTAGGTAGGTACTTATTATGGTAACGCATGAAAACTTACGTGAAACAGAAACTTGTAGTCAGGACATGCCACGATGAGAGTAGAGCGCCGACGCATCTCTGTATGGTGATGCCGGGTCCTGGGTAATAGTACGGCAGAGACACGATGTAGGGGAAATCCTCGATTTCGGTGAGGCTTCCACCCACGATGCGATTTTCTGATTCCGCTGACACTGGATTAAGAGATTTTTCATACACAAACTAAGCACACAACGCCTCGAAGGAACTGGCCCTCGAGTCTAATTCCGCCGTGTAAATAGTAGTGCACTTGTATTACTGTGTTTCGGTTAGGAGGGTATGGGAGCCGGTGAAATTACAGGCACAGGAGACTTAACAACTTCATGTCTCAAGGTTGGCAACGCGTGAGTGATACCCTGGCAGGGAAAATATAAAATCGTATTTTCTTTGCTCATAGTCTTATGAGGGTCTATAGGCTACGGTAACCGCTTACCATCAGGTGGGCCGTAAGCTTGTTTGCCACCTATGTAGTATAAAAAAACTGCCGAAATACACGGATATGTGTTTGGCGGCAGATTTTTAACTTGAGAATATGCCAGGCGGGTACTAAGTAGGTACACTAACTACGGTTTCCTTCACCGAAAGCTCAAGCTCACTGTAGGATTCGAACCTACGACCTTTGTAGCGGCATTCGACGTCACTACCACTGAGCTATCATCGTCATATAATCTTGAGAGCCAGTTACCCTCCATATCAGAGTGGAGCTTCATCGGGGCAAGCGTATTCTTTGGCTTCATTATAACGCCCATTATAGGCGGGTCAGAGGCCATAATTATGTGAGTCTATTTAATATTATAAATGTGAAAGTTTCTATGTTTCCCTGGAATAACATTTTATCCCAAGAATACATAAGATCCCCGGGAACGCGGGTGAAACCGCGGGGCAGAAGCTAGTAAAAAATAAAGATCCGTTTTTCAACTTACCAGCAGCAAAGATAGCGAGCAACACAAAAATCTTAACAGAAGCCATTTTATATGTAATCGGTGACACCAGTAGCTAATGATCACTTGTTCATTTATATATTACTTTTGTTTCCGGCGATTATCATTTAATCGATGTTATATTTACTTAGCTGTACAGCGTGGATGTTTATATGGACGTTTTAGACCTCATTTAGCCTATCTTCAACATAAAACTATTGTTTTTCTTTTTTATATTGTTCTGAAATGTATTTTTGTTTTTTTATTTGTTGTGTAATTGTAGGTACTGGCACGGTCTATGTAACTCTTACAGTCGGCCAACGGACTCGTCTGGACAGAGCAACTGTGCGGGGTTTGTGGGGTGAGAGAGGGACGGTAGGAGCCCAAGCTGCCATATATTCGCTTGGGACACATTGCAGCAATGACAAATGCCTATACATAATTTTAAGCGGCATTTCGCGTGACTTCAAACGCGATGGACCACTGTATGTTTTTTACGCTGTGGTACTGGTGTGGTGTTTAATAAATGTCTTTCTTTCTTTTTTAGAATAATTTTAACGTCTAATATTGCATGCATGCCAAGGTTCGAAATTGTAATAACCATTCACATAAAAGAAACACAGGCCTATACCTATACCACACACAGTATTAACCTATAGCCTTCCTCGATAAATGGGCTATCCAACACTCTTCAGCTTAATAATATTAGTATAGATATAGATTAAAAAAAAAAAACGCTGCCAGCCTCTTGGGAACCTTGCCTATCGACAGCAGCGAGGGCTTTGAGGATGTTTTCTATATATTATAGTTTGTATTTTATACAGTGATTGTAAATAATTACTTGTTGTGAATAAATTACCCTTTGGGTACGGAACCCTAAAAAGAACCTACTCTGAAACACACTATAGTAAGATTCTGTATAAACCATTTTCAGGTTTGATTGTAGGTGATGACAATAACCATAGAATTGTTATATTGTTAGTCTTGGGGCTTTTTTTATTTAATTCAGTTACAAGGCGTGTTGCGGCGGTGGTGGCGGAATTGGCCAATTGGTCTATCTATATCTATCTATAGGTACTTAATATTATAGAGCTAATCTCAGGAACTACTGGTTCGATTTTAAAAATTATTTTAGTGTTGGATAGCCCATTTATCGAGGAAGACTATAGGCTACTTTTTATCCCGGGAAAACATAAGAACCCTCGGGAACGATTTTCACAGCCGCTCAAAACATCAACCTGTAGTTAAAGGTATATAAATAGCAGATTAACCCTTATAGATTAAATGCAATAACAATCTTGCACGTACGTCTTATCTAAAACCTCCTGAGCATCGTAATAAGTAATCACAAATATTTTTATGAATAACTAGTGTTATATAATCTACCTTCTTATTATTTTATTATCATTATCTACTTATCTAGTAAACTCCATAAGTATAGTGACGAGCATATATATATATACACTTTTTTTTTATTCTTGATTTTCTCTGAAAGTAGGTACTCATTGAAATTTTATGATGTTACGAACATATCTAGTATTATCGAACCAACACTATTATGATATAGGTGTTATCTCAAAGTTGCTATGGTTATTTCACAAAAAATACGCTTTAGAATTTTTCTAAATGTGTATATATAAATATGCTCGTGACTGTACATCGTTATCGATACAATTTTTCAGCTAAATGGAATTTGGCAAAAAAGGAATCCCTATGTATTCGTCATGTCGTTCGTATGTCTCAGCAATTTTACTTATAGAATATAGAAATACATAGTTGCAATTGAAACTATCATTCAATCGTGCCCAAAGAATTGGCATTGCCATTCAGCGTGGCAATGCTGCCAGCCTTTTTGGCACACTTCCGCTCGGCAGCGATTTGGGGCAATTTTTTTATTTATAAGTATAAGTAGTTTTTAGTTTTTAATTTTATGTAAGTAGGTATAGATTAAGGTTATTTTATTATTATCTAAATGTTATTAAATTTTTACGTCTGTAATCGTGTAGTAATTTGGGGTAGCACTGAATAAAGCTGAGGGTTGAAATAATAATATTATAATTTACTAGCTTTCGCTCCGCAGTTTCACACGCGTTCCCAAGGGATCTTATGTTTTCCCGGGATAAAAAGTAGCCTATAGCCTTCCTCGATAAATGGGCTATCCCACATTCACAGAATTTTTCAATTCGAACCAGTAGTTCCTGAGATCAGCGCGTTCAAACAAACAAACAAACAAACTCTTCAGCTTTATAATATTATTAATAGATACGATATTCTAAGATAGGTCTTTAAATTAGAGTTTTCGTTATTTACCGTCCGAACAACATAAATATGTATTTAAATCACAATATTATTGTTAAATATTATATTCGATGGGCCTGTTTCCGAGGTTTGTAAGATACCATACACTTCTGGCCACAGATCGTGGATTCCCGCCAAGGAAAAACATTTGTGTGCATTAACATTATTGAGTTTGATTGAAGACTGAGTCTGGGTGTAATTATCTATATTATGTTAGACCGCATAAATTTATACCGGTCTGAAACTCTGCCAGCCTGCTTTGCCTTGCCAATCAGCGACGACGACAACCTGTTATCTATATCTATATAATACTTCCCGGAATTAAAAGTAGCCTAAGTCCTTCTCCATACCATAGGCTATATGCACACCAAATTTCATCGCGATCGGTTCAGCGGTTTAGGCGTGAAAAGGTAACAAACAAACTCTCTTTCACATTTATAATAATATAGTTAGGATTGGGATTAGGATAAGTTAGGATTAGGGATTAGGATAAGTTAGGATTAGGGATTAGGATAGTAAGTAAGATAGGTACTTTCTGTATTGCGGTGGTAGGTACTTATGTAGGTACCTACTAACACGGTACAGAAGTTGTACTTATTAAGATCTCGTCTAAGCAGCCGTTTTCTTATCTAAACATCGTAAGATGAACCTAAATTGTACCTACATTTCCCGCGAGTTAGAATAATCGCGATATATTTACCTATTATGATTGATTATTGTTTGTCAATTTGTCATGCCGACACACTAGTTGAGTGCAAATAACGATTCATTAAAAATACAAAATAATTTTGTATTTACCTAATTACTTTTGTTAAAATTATTTGACTGTATATACTTACCATAACAATAAGTAGGTAGGTACTAGTGATTATATACTCTTTGGTAGGTTCCAATATAGTAATAGGTAGGTACGTCTTCACCACACCACTTGGACCGCAAATGAGACGCATCTTCCTACTCTAAACTGTGTACATAAGTATAAAAAAAAATATAAACCCAGGAATTATTATTCAACTTCTTACGTCTATTTTCGACTTTAGGTACCTACCTACTTCTTATCCCTACGCCACTTCTATATATTACGTTAATAATCTATTTCAAATAAGTATTGTAATAAATAGATAGAAAAAATCAAAGCTTTAAATTAAATAGGCAAACTTACGGTTGTATTATTCTTTCTATTTTGAGGTGATTTGTTAATATTTTATTTTATTATGTTTACCTATTTTTAGGAGTGGGACCCTAAACTGGCAATACTAACCGGTTAAATGTCAAAATCAACTGACTTCGGAATTTATTTTATAGTATGATTTATTCATTTTGATAATTGAATGAGCCAGACTTATCCATTTAATTTACTATTTGAAATTAGAAATAACTCATGGAGTAGGTAAGTATCAACTATACACACTAGTAAGCAATCAATTTAACAAAATTCATAAATTAATGTCTTCTCATTATTTCCAGAAGTTGTGCTGAATTAATTTCAACTTAGAATTCACGTGTAGCATATACCTAGTTAACATCATGAAAAGGAAAATGGCGTTTAAATTTTATTATAATTCATATTAAATATCTTCTTACTACTATTATACCAAATTATACATACGTTTCCACTACTAATAATAAAGAAAATGCATTGAATATTAATTTAATTCGGTAATTATTTTCAGCATATCAAAATTGATATTTCTGCGTATGTTTTACTTTGTGTTGCCCATATACAAAAGAATTATACTTATTCAAACGTTTCAAAAAAAGAGTAATGAGGTAGGTATGTACCATTCATTACTTTTATATTAGGCCAATATTATTTTAATGCGTTAAAAATAAAAATGTCATCGTCAAATTTGTTACTTCCTTTCTTTGGTCCACATATCAAAATTATCGTAAAATATTTTTTAAAATTTAGCCATGGGAAACCGAAACGCGAGAAATCCACCACAGTTGAAAGAACAAGAAATATATTATGTAGAACCAAATTCAAGAAATAAATGTGAAATCATTCGTAAAAAAAGAAGCAGAAAAGTACGAGTGTCAAGGAATTTGCCAAATAATTCAAGACGGTGGTCTCTGTCTGATTTACGAAAAATACAAACTCTAGCTGGTGATAAAACTCCTGTATTATTAGCATTCTTAACATCAGATATTACCGGTGCATTGCGAATCGGTGACAATCACAGCAATTATTTGTCTGAACAAGAATACGAGAGACAAGCTAGCCAAAAATTATATCGAAGATTAAAGGCCTACCCCTGTTCAGCGTATTGTCGAGAATGTGTTAAGAAAACAGCTGTTTATTAATTTATAATTGTTTGTTCATGTTTAGAAAATAAAATGTCCTCAGTCCTCAGTAAATGTATCTTACAAATAAACTCTTGGGGATTTAAAAAGTAACATTTGACAAGAGGGCATCTCTTTCTTTGTCACGCTACATATGTCTCTATTTAGTTTAATTTAAGGGTAGTTATAGGCAGTCAAATGTGGCTTTTGAAATCTTGTGGAGTTTATTTATGTATCTATATTATTATAGTTCATGAAAATAAATGGTTGTTATAAACCGGTTGACGTTATTATTGGGTGATTTGGATTGTAATTTGGCAACACTGATCAGTGGCGCGCCTTCAAGCGAGCGAGGTGATTTTGCTTTTCTCGTGTCAAAGGAAATCAAAGTTTACATGTTTTTTCATAATTATCACATTAAAATTCTTAGTTAATTCAAAACTGACGTAATTGTGATTGTATGCTGTTATCTTGTGAGCTGTGGTGTATGATAAGGGTATGTTTCGAATATTTGTTTTATTATTTTGTAATACAGACGGTGTCGGTCGAAAATGTATTTATTTGCGTTAGTTTCCTAAATAATGATGCTGAAGTTATCATTTTATCGTGCCGTCGCAGTAACTGGCATTGTTTATGTCTATGTTATGTTATTTGAATAACTCATGTAACATGGATATTTTATGCACAGTTTACTCTTGTCTTTGACATTGGTTGTTTTTTTAAATGCCCCATGAACCCCACACAACCGTAGGATTTAAATAATTCATTATCCTATAGGAATCTTATTAGAATAATATTTGCTTTGACTTCAGTTCAATCCTAGTTTACTATTACCTAAGTACATAATTATTTTAAAATAAGTTCTTATAATTTATTTGTTTTATGGTTTGGGTATGGTTTAATTGTTTTAATGTGAGGGTACAATTTTTCTGATGTAGATACTGCGGGTGTGTCATCATATCTACTTATATTTTATTCTTTGTGAGGCATCTGATCCACATTTCAAGTTAACCTTTTGTACATTAAGTTATTTGTTGGTTAAGCTATGACCTAAATCTAAGTAACAATAAATTTATGTAAGGTTTTCAACTTGTCGCTTCCAAAAAGTTTTACACAATTATATTAAAGTTTTAATAATAAACTAATTAATAATATAGTAAAGATATATGCTTAGAAAATTGCATAGTTGGAAAACCCAGCAATTATTAGAACCCTCAAGAATCTTGGTAAAAAACTGTGGGCCTATCAGAATGTGCAGAGTTATATACATGTTTTTTTCTCATGTAAAATTATGTTATGTTTGGCTGACCCCCTGAAGAGATGAGGCTGTGGAAGAAGCACACTTGCCCAAAACCCTCCCTCACACTGGGCCTTACTATTGTGTTTTTTGAAGTTGGTTTAAAATTACTTAAGTTTTAATAAAAAAAATAATATTGTGGGTAGGTATTATTTTTTATATAGTTTAATTTTTGACCACAATCTCACCATGGTAAGTCCTGATGTGGCCGAAGGGTGTTAGCACATAAAGCCTAGAAAGAACTGGCTCCCACATCCAGCTGCTAGAACACACCAGTATGTATTTGGCAGCAGTTTTTCAACTTGAGGGTGGTAGGGTAGGGTAGGTATTAAATTATAACATGAGATATCTAATAGTCCAAGGAAAGAAAATTAGATAATTTACCATATATTATTGTTTGCTAAGTTATGAAAATACTATATTCTGATTTTGGAAATCTATTGGGAGATAATCTTGATTCACGATTCATGGAATATTTTTATTTTGTAGGTAGTTTTGCCACTCGTGAGCCAACCGAATATATTCATCATCATATTAAACCTAGATTGTATATGATGATGATGATGATGAACAACCTGATATTGGACCAATTCCCTCTATAAAGTAGAGTCAGCTCAATATATTTGAGTCGGACCACATGTGTCCAGCAACTGTTATTTTTCTAACTCCATTCCTTTCTGTAGCTCAAACATATTGTTTGCTAGACCAAAAGAAATTGACAAAGAATAAGGCCACAGATGCAGACTGCAAATGTGTATATAACCAATTCCTCCCACTTCAATTTTTGTATGTGGCCTGGCATATCTAGTCTGTCTTAGAGATGCTAAATTTTCGGATGTCAGACTGTCTAAAAAAATTAAAATGTAACCTTGCTGAGTTTCTTGCCGGTTCTTCTCACTTGAAGGCATGGCAACTTCAGTAGCTTCAACATTCGTAACATGCCCTCCTAGGGCCTAAACTGAATAAAATTGCTTTGACTTCGACTTGGATATTTGATTTGGAAAATTAATTCATTTCAGGTTTCCTAACATTCTGTCTGGGAGTAATGTATATTTTATTTCTACTATGATATTTATTTAATTTAGCAATATAACTGTTATTACTACAAATAACTGAAACAATCATATAAGTACAATCAAGTAACATTACAACTCAATCATTCCGGAACAATAATTGATACTAACTAGTTTGTACGTCCCGTCCGTATGTCTGTCTGTGTACATACAGTACAGCGCCCACTAATTAATTAAGCGGCGTTAACAAGCTTTTGTGTTCAGTGCATTGTTGTTTTATTGTCTTTTCTCATTGATTTCACAATATTTTTACAAATCCGGCCAAGCGCGAGTCAGACTCGCGCACGAAGGGTTCCGTACCATTATTGTTGTTTGAAGACCACATACCGTGGGAAACCAGCTATATAAGTATGTAAGTACTGTATTTTTGAACAATTCTGGTTTTTGCGACATGAGTAAACTAAAATAAAACCAAAGGATTGTCCTGTTTCGTTCCTCACATGTATATATAACAGTAAAAAAAGGTCTTGACAGACAGACAGACGGACGGACAACGAAGTGATTCTATAAGAGTTCCTTTTTCCTTAGGAGGTACGGAACCCTAAAAAAAAACTACGATTTGGTAGCGCACGAGTTGATAAATGAATGAAGTAACCACAAATTAAAAATGCACACGATGTCCCTGCAGTGTGTAAGAAAAGGACGGGGTATGGCAAAGGTTCTCTCATCTTTTGTCTCTCTCGGCGCCAATGTCAATCAGCTCCTGCGCACACTGTAGTTAAGAAACAAATAATATAAACATTTCCAGTAAGGCGAAAGTTTATTGGCAATAAAGACTCTTGACTTGCAGCCAAGTTCAAAGTCAATTTAAAATACATCAATGAATTTTACATTGTCTGCAACGTACACATCTATTTTGGAGGTGTGTCTGTCTGTACAAGTATAGGAACTAGAGATATCTAACGATTAGCAATGTTGCGTTTGTTTTTAAAGTTCACAGGAAATCGATTTTAAATTTGTATCGTGGGACTATCTCTAGAGTCTAGCTAGTCTAGTCGGGCACTTATGACGCCACATAAGTACATTGCACCCGTGTGAAGACGGGGCGGGTCGCTAGTATCATTTTAAAACTGAAATCTTAACAAGCAAAATTCATGAAATTTTGACCTAGTACCACATAAATATAATATCAATATTTTTTTAATTATAATAAATTGGCAACCCTGATCACAAATATGCTAAAATTATTGCATCATTGGTACTTCTAATAAGTAGGTAACAGAGTATCTTCAGCGGTGATATTAATATTAGCGAGCAGCGCTGTATGTTCGTTTGTTTAACTGATAACTGGACATCTGCGAGCGTTGACTCATTTTAGACCATCGTTACTAGTATGTTGGTGGGCCACTAAAGTAGAGGTGAGCTACTAAAGTATATTAGTTTTTGGTGGTCAGATCCAACCAAAGTAAACAAAAATACAAATACTTATGGGACAAAAGTGAATTTTGTTAAGTAAAGAAAAAAGAAAGAAAGAAAAATATTTATTTAGACTCACACATTAGCAACAGCTTATAGGTAAAAAAAAGAGAAACAAACATTACACAATCAAAGCTGTGTGAGGCCAAAAAGGTAGATGCCTACGTATAAGCTCGTCTAGTGTGGGTATCGCAAGAAAAAGTTATAAATTATTTTACATATACCTACCAATATTTATTGTCACCCGTCATTCGGAACAGAACATGAACTAAAGAAAATAAAATAAAAACACGAAATAAAGAAATAAACCTAAATTGAGAACTGTGCTGTCTTACAAAGTTACATTTAACAAACAAAATAAATGTATGTATGGGGTACCTCTATGTTAATGGGATGCTTGTGTTTGATAGTCAATTAATTAATGAATGTCGGCAATTTTAAAAGATTCCTTATATGAAACAAAAAGCAACTCGATATCAAAATCTTTCCCACAACCACATTGTACAATCAAATACGCAAGGCTATGAAACCGCCAGCTTTATAGCCACAAGCTTGTTAGTTTATTTGTACGTTTTACGAGCGAATAGACTCCTGTTGGATATAAAGCACGCCAATTACAAACGGATTTATATGCTAGCACGAATACTAATCGCGCTTTTTGTGTACAGTAGGTTATCTGAGATGTTGTAATCGGAAAAAAACGATCTTTCGCCCATTTCTCTACGTACAGATTTGTGCGTGTTCTTCTCGATTTTACAGATGTCAAAGTCAAAGCCTTTTATCCAGTTTAGGCCCTAGGAGGGCGCTTATTAACGTCGAAGCTACTGTAGTTACCACCGGTTCGGAAGTCGGCCTTCTGAGAAGAACCGGCAAGAAACTCAGCAAGGTTACATTTATTATATATTTTTTGTCTTTTTGAACTAAGTTGGCATTTTTGTTCGATATTTTATCAATTTTTAATCATAAACACAAAAAAATGTATTTTTAGCTTTTATAAAAATAAAAAGAATACGTCGAATATACGACTTAGGAACATTCTGTGGTCCTTCTATTCGAGGCCAAAACAAACCATCAAAGATAAATATAACACTCAAACTGTGCGCATAGGCAACTCAACTGTATTTATTATCTATTGTTGCCGTGCGATAACAAGTTCAAATATTCTTTATTGTCGTTAACTGTCGTGGCTATAAGCAAAACCATGAAACAATTATAATGCGATGATAGCTCAGTAGTGACGAAGGTCGTGGGTTCGAATCCCCTACGATGAGCTTGAGCTTTCGGTGAAGGAAAACATCGTCAGGAATCCATAGCGCGGTGGTAGGGTACTTTGTAGTACCCGCTTTGCTGTGCACTACTATCTATGTTAAAAATCTGTCGCCTAGCACCTACTGCTATGTTCTGGTTGTTGCACTTGAGAGCCAGTTGCCTTCTAATCTTTATAAAGGTGGGCAACACATTGGCAATCCCGCTGGTATCGGTATGTCCATAAGCAACGGTAGCCACTTAACCATCAGGTGCACCGTCTGCCTCATCGACTTCACTGCCTGCTTGTCAATCATCTGACATAAAAAAAATATATATTTTAGTCCATAAAATGATATTTTCTTTGCTTAGTAATCGACTACACAAGTGTTTCCTGGTATTGGTACTCCCAGGGGTACGCGAGGTGTGTCACGGCAGGTGAACTTAAGAATCAATTCTCTTCTAAGCTTTGCTAACCAACTTCCAACCATGTTGAGATTGGATCAAAACAAGCCTAAAATCTATACTAATATTATAAAACTGAAGAGTTTGTTTGTTTGTTTGAACGCGCTAATCTCATGAACTCTGGTTCGATTTGAAAAATTATTTCAGTGTTGGATAGCCCATTTATCGAGGAAGGCTATAGGCTACTTTTTATCCCGGGAAAATACAAGATCCCTCGGGAACGCGGGTGAAACCGCACAGAAAAGCTAGTAGAATAATAAAAAAAATAAACAAAAACCCGACAGCAAAAATTTAAATAAAAGTAATGCACTAAAAATACCGAAACAAGATTGAGAATAGAAAACAAAATTAAAATAAACAAAGTAAACTCTACTTTTGGTTTAACAGATTATATCAGGGGTCACCAATTAGGTTTATTAGGGGTCCGTTTAAAAATATAAAAGATTATCGCGGTCCGGTCGGGAGTTGATGACTGGCGATCAAGCTTAGATCCTTTCCATGGAAGTGCAAAATAACCATGTGTACATTTTTGTTTGTCAAAGTTTGGTCCGCACAATATACCGGCACAATATGCGGTCCGGATCCGAACCGCGGATAAAGAAAAACTAATAAAAACCTTTATCAACGTTGAAAATTTTGCTTCTCGGTTGATGACGTGTGGGCTTGCTCTGCTGGTCTTCTTCCTGCCTCACCTACTTACACTGCCCACTTCCACTTTATTTATTTAAGACTATTAAGATTAACTTGTATTATAAGCTACAAGCTGTTCCCCGCGGTTTCGATAACGAAATCTAAACTATAACAATACATAATACATTATTTATATCATTAATGGGAATCCCATAGAAAAAAAGCACAAATTTTTCCAGAATTTACCGGGCAACTTTTCCAATTTTTCTTTCCTTAAAATCCTTATCCTTATTCCGTAGTCCGACTACATGCAACTATTGTCAAAATTTATATTGTAGTATACCTTATTATGTTCCTCACATTTTAGTAATGGTAGATTCAGTTGGAAAAGTCTGTATTTTGGGCCACTTATGAAGCTCGAACTCAGGCATGTTGAACTCCGGTAATCCATACTAGAGCCCATGATCCGTATTATGGCCTACATCGCTTCGTTGTTAGGTCTTCGCTCATGCCGTGTTATTTTCACTATCACTACATACTATAAAACAAAGTACCCCCGCCGCGTCTGTCTGTCTGTCTGAACTCAAAAACTACTGAATGGATTTTCATACGGTTTTCACCAACGGAGTGATTCATGAGGAAGATTAAAGCATATAATTCATTAAGTATTGTTTAAGTAAATTGGCTGTAATATTACGATGATTGTTGAAGATGTTGGAAAAAATCATGCCGAATTGGAGCAGAAAAAAAAATTAGGCGTATTTGCTCTGCTACGTTAATGTTAATTATTAGTATAATTTAATAACTTCCTGGCAATCGGCGCACAGCCCTACGAAGCAGGATCTTGGACACTGTCATCTCGCATTTGTTTGATAAAAAAAATAACAGTTTAGTATAGAGATGTTTCAAACGTAAATATATAATTCGTAAGAGCTTCGTGTCGACGTCATTCTACAAAAACCTAGATTTCTAACAATAGACTGGAATAGGGTTGTTGCTTTTGTTGAATTTTAAAACCATGTATTTTTCATAATAGGAATGGTCGTAAAGGCTGAGGAAAGAAAAATAGATTTAAACTATTTCTCTTTCTGGGATTGTACCTATAGAATATTTGTGATGATAAGATTTTCACTTAAAAGTTGTAAAAAATATATTAATTCCAGGTCTTTATAAAAATCTTTTAAACTGATAAGTTTCGATGTGCCAACCCTACGGGAACTCAAGCTAAGAATCACTCAACAAATGGGTGTTGCGGCCGGCTCCCGTCAAAATGACGTTTTTACTAGATGAAGTTTTAGCGTTACAAAGAAAGGAAAATAAACTCTAGATACCAATTAAACACGAGGTCCTTACATACATCAATCATACACGCAGACAAACAAACATACATACATAGAGGCTCATAAAGCTTTCCACAAAACTAATGAATTGAACCAGCCCCAGTTGATATTTCAGTTTTCGTTCGTTACTGTTGTGCGCATAATCAATTGTAGTATTGTGAAATAAAAGAAATATTAAACTGTCTAAGCTAAGTGCGAATAAAAAACAATCTTGAGACCAATTCTAAGTTTTATTAAAATCGGTTCAGTAGTTTTGTAGAGAATCGCAGTTACACAAGTTGTGAAAAAATAGAATACCACAGTACTTCCCTCAGAGATAAGTTTAAGGAAATCGGCATACTCACAGTTGCATCTCAATATATTTATGCAAACATATTATTTGTCCATCAAAATATTAGTCATTTTTCGAAAAAATGTGACGTACACTCGTTCAATACTAGGAATAAGCACAAACTTGTGACCTCTGCTTATAGACTCCAAAAAGTGAAAGTTCATTTCTAGGACTAGGTGCACGCTTCTATAACAAAATCCCTACTTCAATTTTAAATTTGCCTTCACAAAGATTTAAGGACCTTTAATTGAAAAATCTTACTATACTGTGAATGATTATTTAAAAGACGATAATTTTTTAATATTGTTATTATGATACACTTTTTTTGCCCTATAAACATGTGAATGGTAACAGTGATAACATATTGTGTGTTCTTATTCATATTCCGTGAAATTGTTTTTCTTTTTAGCAAGCTTAAGGTAGTCATGCTCACTTTGAGGCCTTTGCTTGCGGCGGCGTCGTGTGGCGGGTCGCTCACTTCCCTACAATATGTGCGAGGAGGGCGATGGCTGCCACATGCGTCATACTTGTGAACAGGTGCTGCTTGTGGGGGCTGGTCTGCTTAAATTTGCTATCTATTTATTAACTAAGTCACTCATCTTTTTGTTTCTTTTCTTTTTTTTTTTGTTATAACACTCATATATTGTCAGTGAGACTAGATAAATAATTTAATGTAATAAATCTGAGTTGGTTTTGAAAAGAATAATTGCTGAGTTTCTTGCCGGCTCTTCTCAGTAAAAGCAACCTTCCGAACCGAGCGTTAGAGTCAGACTATTCATAAGTGCTTGTGAAGGCCTATTTGAATTAAAAATATTTTCATTTTCATTAATTTTTACTCTATATTTACGGATTTTTACATGATACTACATAATTCACAGTTTCGGTTTCATCCGCGATCCCTATTTTATCCCCTTAGGGGTTGAATTTGGGAAAATCCTTTCTTAGTACATCCCTAATTTCATGGTTCTATGACCGGTAGTTTTGGCTCTGCAAACCACTCAGTCAATCAATCAGTCCGGTCTTGCTCTCTCTGGATAGTCAACATTAAATTAGTTCATTTCGAATATTTTAATCACTTAAAAAACAATATTTTCAATTTTAAGACATTATAAATTTTAAAAAAATCGTTCACAATATTTTATCCCAACTACAAGTATATACAAAGCGAGCCTTATCTGCAGTTGTATTCACATTTTTCCTGTTTTATTTCTGCCATAACTTAAATGCTATCGCATCAGTATCAGTTTAAATGAAATTTACCAACTGCTCAATGGTATGCTCATTTCCTGTAAAATTTTGCATACATTTTTGAGGAAAGTGGGGAAAATTTGTCTACAAACAAATTAAAAATATTAAATAATTAATTACATCAACAAAACTCAACCTACAGAAAAATTACGTCAAAAAGTCCATACTACATATTTATTGGTATAGCTAAAGCTAAAAAGGCATTAAGCCACCAACCCTGAAAGCTAAGGGCATCGGCAACAAGCCTCGGCTCCTAACAATCTAGGTCACTACACAGTGCCGTGTAAAAAGGTAGCAAAACCTATATATAACCATGAGAACCCCTTATGTGATGGCCGATTAACCATCACGCTACGCACCCACTCATGCCCACGTATTGATTGATTTTATCTATAGCAGGTTGCCAGTGGAAATTGCTAGTTTAAGATAATATCCAATGCCCAATGGCCGGGTTGTCGTTGCCTGTTGATTAATGAAAAAAACTTTGTGGTCATTAAAATTAAAAGATCCCTCTTATTCGTTTAGCGATACTGATTTGAGTGTGGTGTAACAGTGTGATCGGTTTTTATGTTTGCTATATTTTGGAATAGGCTCAGTTTTTTTGTTTATTGGATGCTATTTATGATGTATGTTATAGAGAGGAATATAAAGTTTTTAAACCTGACTGTGTATAAAAGCAAATTATATTTTGAAATGGCATAATGAAAATAAATTAACAAATATATTTTCAAATTCAAATTAAATTCCATATAATATTAAGTATAATTTTTATTTACATATTTACAATTAAAGTAAAAAATACAAACTATGATATATAGAAAACATCCTCAAAGCCCTCGCTGCTGTCCATAGGCAAGGTTCCCAACAGGCTGGCAGCGTTCCCTTTTTGGATGGCCAAGCTTAAATAATATAATTAAAATTATACATCGAATTCTTTAAACTATATGAGGGTACTTTTAATGTCTCGATCACAAATTAATATGAACATAAAGTAAACGTGAGTTTTTCAGATGGTTATAAGTAAAAATCGTAAGGTAATATGTTGCGCCGTCTGCGCGGTGGTCCTAGTGAGTTACTACTATCTAGACGTAAGGCGGCTGTGGTATAAACTTATGTTGCACACGTTCTATTTTGTTTGCGACATGTTGAAACTGTTGATGAAACTTGTTGAACTCTATTGAAGATGGTTTGAGTTGTGTGATTGTGTGGGTAAGTTTAAGAAAAAATCTTAAAGCTCTCATTTCTTTTTTTAGTAAATTATTAAATAAACTCCTATACTTAAAAAAAAAAATCCTTATGTCCATAACAATTTAGCTATTAAATACACCATATATCGTGCGTACACAACTATAGACAGACATACAGACAGACGAACAGACAGACATATTTTTAATATTATGTCATATTAACCTCTTGGCTTGCGTGTGGGATGCTCGCTCATCCCAAAGCATCATAATAGATCTTGCCTTTACTTTTAATTCTTAGTTCGTTACTGTAAATTTGTAAAACATAAAAACTAATATAAATTTAGATATACTGGTTTTTTAGTCACTGGCAATACTTGCAGGGGTGGAAATACTCATCAAAATGAACAACTTTTATTATAGGACTAACTGTGAAATCATGAAAAAATTATCAGCTGTTCCATACAAAAGTTCAATACCTACGCGACCAAAATGTATGAAGCAACCGTTTTATTTTACGTGATATCAGAGTTAGCCCCATAATAAAAGTTGTTCACTTTGATGAGTACTTCCACCCCTGCAAGTATTGCCAGTGATAAGAAAATCAACCTGTATATATTAAAAAAATAAATAATTTAAATTTTAAGTCCATTGCAGGACAAGCCTCTTTTTCCCCTTTCCACTCCATGCCACTTCAACTATCCATGCTCCTACAAAGTGCGCCGTAACACATTTCAGCAAACCGAACAACTAATTGTTCTACGATCTTTTTTGTAGCGAAATTTTTTTTTCTATTAAAATGGTCACATGACCTTTTCGATGAGATGAGTTATATACTCATCCTCATCCATCGATTCCTGGAATAAGGCATGAACCACTCAAAGGCACTTATAAAGGCCTTTAACAAGGAGTTAGAGGTACTATCTCTACGCATCCTCGATAGACCTAGTCTGGTCGCAGTGATACAAGCTCTTGAAAGACTTGAAACAGCCACCTAGCTAGCCCAAATAATAATAATACCCACCCTTTCGTTTACATACCTTTTACAAAACACCTCGTACCTCGTACCAGCGGTATGTCATGATATTTGAGTTGCAGGATCCATTTCTTAATCTTAATCCATTTATAATGATCATTTAAGCATTTTAAGCCAACCTTGCGGTTCGTCACAGCCTGTAGCTTAGGTGACCTGAGACCCAAGAAGTATTAATTTATTAATCTGACTGTGACCTGACTCTGTTATGTCATTGATATTTTTTAATGTTCTGTAGTCAACAAAGAACCCTTACAGTTTCGCCATGTCCGTCTGTCCTTAGCCCAGAGACTCTTTTTAATAGAGAGCTGTAATTTGGCATGGCATACATATTAATTACGCCGACTAAATGGAAAAATATAATTTTGAGTTTTGCGTGGTTACTGCCGTCGGTTGTACCGCAGATTGTGGTCAATGAAAAACAATGAAGAACAATGAAAAAAAGATACATACTAAAAAAATAAATCGTTCAGGAATATTTTGTGTTTTGTCCAAAAAAAAACAAAATATATAAAAAACTAACTGTCCCCCGCGGTTTAAAAAATAGATAGTAGCCGATTCTCAGACCTACAGAATATGCATATAAAATTTCATGAAAATCGGTCAAGCCGTTTCGGTGGAGTATGGTAACTAACATTGTGACACGAGAATTTTATATATTAGATGTTACCTTGCTGAGTTTCTTGCCGGTTCTTCTCAGTTGAAGGTGACTTCCGAATCGGTGGTAACTTCAGTAGTTTCGACGTTCATAAGTGCCCTCCCCTAAACTGAATAAATGGCTTTGACACTGACTTTTACTAAATAATAACAAACAGACTTACATTAACCACTAACTTATATATACTTAATTCAATCAGACATGTAGGGACACATTATGTAGCGTCATCATAATTGTTGAGTTATAGAAGTCAAGTCAGTTGTCCCACAAACGCATAGCGTGCGCCCGCGTCCACCCTCTTAGTACAGTAGTCTTTGTAATTTGAACATTTTAATATAATATAATTTTGTGACTTCATAACTGATTATAATTATATTTTATAAATTGTCAGTGTTGAACTTGAACAGTGTTTCACAAAACTGAAATTATAGTACTGATTAATGGACAATTGACATTTATTTAATTCCCACACAATAGTACCTCTAAAGACAGATAGATCAAATGAATTCGTTTTGATGGCTTCATTGAATCAATAACAATTCTAAAGATAGACTTCAATAAATTATTTAGATAAATGGAAATTAATTAATATTATAAATGCGAAAGTATGTATGTTTGTTTGTATTGTTATTCAATGCACACTACGCTCAATTGGCTAAATGGATTTGGATAAAATTTGGCAAACAGGTAAATCCTAAAATGAAACATAGGACTTTTCATCCCGGGACCGCAGGGCTATATTATACTAACTAGCGACTCAACCCGGCTTCACATGCCACTTGCAGTCATACTATAGTACCAAAAATTATTATTCAAACTGCGGAACCACCAAAAGATATCCATTTATCCGGTTCGTAATACATTTGGACTGAGAGCAAGGCAATTTTTTGTGGATATTTCTTTTTTGAAGATGAATCCATGTTTCCACGCTTTAAGCTTCCTGTGTAAAAATTATTGGAAGTCTAATTTGACCCACTTCCCGGTTTCCGATTGAGCTGAAATTTTGTATACCTATACGTTTAGTTTGGATGTCTATGCATGGTTAGCTAAGTGACATCATTCTAAATCCAATATGGCGGACTACCAACGATGGCGGACTAGTTATTTTTTTGCACCCATCATATGGGTATCAAATGAAAGGGTTTGCTGAGAAAAATAAGAAAAATAAAATGACGTCACACTAAATCCAATATGGCGGACATTTTTACAAAAGCAACAACCCTTTGCTATTTAATGACCTCGTGAAAACATCAAGTAGTTGTTTATAATAGGTAATTGAAAATCCTATATTATTTTTTAATTTATTGGACACCATCATCATTTTGTAAGTGGTTGAAAAAGCTTAATTAACCGCCTGTCAGTTACCCAGATATAATATTATCTATGTTTATCTATATAATAGCTTATCTAATATCGGAATTTGGTAATGTTTTTCGTAATATAAAGCTCAAGTTGTGATTTTTACCCACGACGGAATTAAGGAAGTATTTGCGTTTGGGATGGAAAATATTGTATAATATATTTTCCAGAAGGAATTTCGTACTAACACTACAGTGACTTTATGGAGTGAACCAGAGATTTAAATCGTAGATGGGCCCTTGTCATACATGAGGCGCACGAAAATGTGTGTCATCGTTAGGAAGAGTGAGCTCACTCTCCGTCGTAGTCGCTTATAGGAAGCAATGAACGGTGCACGGTGCGCACACAGTCATGAAACGTGGACCGTTTTTGCAAGCGCATGACACCATCTATGATTTAAATCTCTGGAGTGAATACATTTTTTATCCGTACGTAATGCACTTAGCATAGGTACCTATGCCCTCCGTCTGTGAATAAAATAAATATATAAATATTCTGGGACATTTCTCACTCACGGTCATCTGATATCTTAGCACAGTGGTAGGGTAGGTAAAGTCAGCGTCAAAAGTAGATTGGCACTTTATTACCCTTTCATAATAATCTATTGACATTCTCTTGACAGTTTGTATGAAAATTATGAATTGTGTCATGTGACACGGTACTAAAGTACCTACCAATCTACTTTTGACCTGACCACCATTCTCAAGTTGAAAATCTATCGCCACGCTCCGGACGCAGACGGTGTGTTCCGGCAGCTGCGCTACAGAATGACTGTAGGTACTTACTTAACTTTGTGTGCTTACCACCTTCGGCCACATCATCACTTACCATAGGGAGATTGTGGTGAAACACAAGCCTATACAAATAACTTACTTGAAAATGATATTTCGTAAATTTATATACATACTTTCGATACACACATACGATGTAGTACGCGAACGAAAATCACTCCCTCTTTACATGTAGATTTTTTGAAGTGTAAACTTCTTTTAGCGCGGTACTCATATTTTTAGATGAGGTAAAACCTCTGGACTCGCGACACCGAGACGCAGTTTGACGTTTAGTTTCTTTTTTTTTCTCCCATTAAAATAATTGCGGCCAGTAATGTCGCTAGTCGCTGTCAGTAGTTTTGGCGCCATAACTAAACAAACTCACTCAGAAAAAAAAACTATTTTAGATTGTAATAATTTTAATGATAATACAAGAGCTCAATCTCAATCTCTCAAAAAAAAAAAGTTTTCACTTCTGTCGGCACTCCAATTTTTCACACAGTGCAATTTTTATTTTTAATACGGAATCCTAAAGAGTAGGTATAAATCCAAACAATCCGCACGATTGCCGTGTCTTTCCATTGAATATCAATCATTTAAATGTATTCGGAATTGGAATTACCTTGAATTGCTTTCAAATAAAACGCTTGTCGAGTCAAACGTAAATAATAGCGATGAAATATTTACACCGAAATAACATACATAATCCATACATCTTATCTCCGACGGCCCAGACAAACAAAAATCCTATTGATTTCATAACAACCTATCTGTCGCCAAGTACCTATTGGTGTGTTCCGGCAGTTTCACTTGAGAGCCTGAAGCCTTCTAGGCTTTATATAGGTCGGCAACACATTGGCAATCCCACAGGTATTGCTCATGCCCATATAGGCGACGGTTGCCACTTACCATCAGGTGGACCGCCTGCCTGCTTGCCAGACATCTGACATAAAAAAAAATAGTCAGATTATAAAAAAATATATATATACTATAAAAAAATGTAACCTTGCTGAGTTTCTTGCCGGTTCTTCTCAGTTGAAGGCTGATTTCCGAACTGGTGGTAACATCAGTAAATTCGACCTTCATAAGTGCCCTCCAAGGGCCTAAACTGAATAAATGGCTTTGACATTGACTTTGTGCACCGGTTTTACCATCGCGAGTGATTTCGGAGGGGGCTTCCACCCTTTCGAGCATATAGATCCAGTCCCCGAATCCGTGCTATTGCTACTCACCAGCAACTCGCCACAAGCTGCCTTTTGAATTATAAAAAAAAACATTTAAATAATATTAGCTCTTTCTGTACAATTTTCGGGGTCAGGTCAGGTAATGTCCACTTGGAAACATTACCATAATACCTAACCTACCCATACCCTAGGGGGCTTATTACCATTAAAACCTACTTACCGTAATCACAAAACTTAGTAGGCGGGTTTGTCGAATACCTATTTTAAGGTGACGCCGCGTTAAGCTTCAAAAATCTGAAATTCAACGTGCTGCGTCCCGCTCCCTACTATAGCGACCTCTCATAGAAAACCCGCGTAAACGGAACGGGCGTATGCGACAAAATGGTTTTTATTGTTTAATTTAAAAACTACAAATATATTTCATAAAACCTAAGTACAATTTATAGTATCAGTTTCAATTAATATATGTAGAAATTTAGGAACCTCAAATCGATCCTCAATGCCGGTAAAATTGGAATCTCTTATTTTAAAGAGGTCTTTTTGATTAATTATTTTGTGTTATAAAAGTTAACCAATCGTATTATGCAACGTACAAAATAAAGTCAAAGACATAATGAATTCTTACAATAAATTTCAGTTCGTTCGCTTCATTGTTGAGAAAAATCGGAATCCTTGCAACCAAAATCTTCAAGGCGTCGCCTTAATAGAGTTACACCAGAAATTACCACTAAGGTCTTTTGCACATGAAAATTTATTGTGTCTTGTGAGAAATGACTTATAAGAAATTCAGTCGCATTGGTTGTTATATGAGACCATACATATCTATACTAATACTAGCTGATCACCGCGGTTTCACTTGCGTAGCGGTTTAAAAAATAGATGTTGACCGATTCTCAGACCTACCCGATATGCACATAAAATTTCATAAAAATCGGTCGAGCCGTTTCGGAGGAGTATGGTAACTAACATTTTGACACGAGAATTTTATATATAACATTATAAAGCTGAAGAGTTTTGTTTGTTTGAACGCGCTAATCTCAGGAACTACTGGTTCAATTAGAAAAATTATTTCAGTGTTTTATAGCCCATTTATCGAGGAAGGCTACTTTTTATCCCGGGAAAACACGATCCCTCGGGAATGCGGGTGAAACCGCGCAGAAAAGCTAGTTATAAATAAAAAAATCTTATTTCGGATCAGACGCGCATACTAGGATTTTTCTTGTCTAATGCTCTTGTCTAATGTTCTTGTCTTATAATATGCAAAAAGCCTCAATCATACTGATCTAAAATTCGGACAAACATCAAAACTGATACGATATACCGTACGTAACTAATAATTAGATAAACTCAGTTCCGTAAATACACTAGTACCTAAGGATGAAGCCGTTTATATTATTTCCCTACCAATTCAAATGTTTAATTAAATACGAACATTTGCCCACGTAAATACCTTCAACGGTACAGAGCCTAAGCCTCGGGTTTTATGAACTGATCCCTACATCACAAAATGACTAGGGTTCGGGATTTATTGATCCCTCTTTCTTTCATTTAACTGACTGTGCATATTGTATTTACTTTGGTTTTAGGACAAAGGTTAGGTTGTGAAAATATCGACCGATTCGTACCAGTCTCAACATAGCACAAAATGGCGGTTGTTATCTTTCAGAATTTCACGCCAACAGGCTACATTTACCACAGTGGATGTCGTCAAATCCAAAATAAATAAATATTCTGGACCATTATTCCTCACACACGGCCATCTAACCCCAAACTAAGCAGAGCTTGTACTATGGAAGCCAGATAATAAATAACCTGAGATAAATACAAGCACAGAGAACTGTTTAGTTGTAGACGATATAAAAAGTCCCAATGCGTTGAACATACGAGTAGTTCAGGCAATTTATCATCGGGTGGACCGTCTAATTGATCGACAAGCTGTTGAAAAAAAAAACATGAACGATACGACGAAAGGCCCTTGGAACGAAGATTTAACTAAGTACTCACTTTACTATGCCATCGGTGGTTTCGGTCGGTTCCTTTATTAAATTGCAAGGTTATTAAAATGGTTACCATTTTACTGTGAAAATTACGCGGTCAATGCGGGAGCATTTACAAACTTGGCTCTTATGTCCGTCGCCTATAGACATTAGCAATACCAGGAGGATTGCCAATGTGTTGCCGACCTTTATAAAGCCTAGAAGGCATCTGGCTCTCAAGTACCACTGCCGGAACACACCAGTAGTCTTTGGCGACATATGGGTGGTAACCCGCCAGCCAGGTACTAAACCACCATACCATGGTTCCCTCACGATGTTTTCCTTCACTGGAAGCTCAGGCTCATTGTAGGATTACATCGAACCCATGACCTTCCCTGCGACGTAAATAAATTGAAGTTGATATTTTTGTAGGTCCGTTAAACATTGTTGCTACCTACCTCAATGTATAACTCCTGGAACATGTTACATAAATATTGGTCAATGAATTCCTGACGCCTTAATTTCCGAATGCCGTCACAATATGTCGTTACGGCATAATAGAGATCATACTGTTCCACTCAGTGCCATATTGCCCTTCCGACACGCTGAAGGGTTATTTCCTGTGAATATAATTCCATTCAGAAACTCCAAGATGAAATAGGCCTGTTCAATTTATACGTTCATATCTCAAAGGTTTGTAGGATACGAACGTATTACGAGTACGTATCGCTCAAAAGAAATTGCGTGCCAAATTATGAATGACTTATGTAATCGATTATTCATTAATCTTGGTTTATTGATTGTATTGAAAAATATATTTGCATATTATACATTTGGCAATCAGCTCCAAAGGCTGCCTGGAAGAGATCACTTCTTAATATATTTTTTGTTTTTTTTTGGCACTGCTTTATGGCAATAAAGCATCTATCTATCCGTCTAAACTAAGAGTAATAGTCCATATTGGTCCAACTATTGGTTTGTTATAAAATAGATACGTAAGGTCATGATTCATATTCTGAAACAGCCAGAAGTTCAATATTGCTTAGTAACCGATGTCATGCTCGAATAATTTTGCGAAAATTGAGCATGTTTCGAGAAATGCTTGTCCTAAATATTCAGCCGATGTTCTATTAAATTGTGATATCGAGAATATTCCAACAAATTGGCATACAGAATTCGTACGAGATATTTCGCGTGCCGCATCTAAAATAAGACAAATCGATCAGCTTTATAAATTCTAATGGAACTCCAAATGATTTTATGTTTTATTGGAGTCATCGCTTCGTTGAGTATGATATGTATTCTTTAGTAAATTTAAACTTATATAATAATTACACCCAGACTCAGGACAAAACAACATGTACATGCACATAAGGGGCCGTCCATTAATCACGTGAGGCTCGAAAGGGGGGGGCTTCGACAAAAATCACGAAAAATCACAAGGGGGGAGGGGGGTGTAGTAATAGTGATATCACGTGTATTAATTTTTTCGTCAAACGCGCGATTTCTAAACCGAAAAGTGGCGTGTAGTGTGACCTTGACTCGCCGTTGCCAGGCAACGAACGAAGTGGTTAAAAAATGCTAAAAAAACATCACGGTATTAATGGACGGCCCCTAAATGTCTGTCCTGAGTGGGAATCGAACCACAACCTGATGGCGTGATAGATAGGGTATCATACCAACCACACCAACCGGCCCGTCTAATGTTTTTTGTGATGTTTTTGTTCCTAGGTGTTGTTGCATGGTGGGGGTAAGGAGAAGGTGCCAAGATGGGAGACAGCTTCTTGCACCTGGGGGACATTGTCTCCCTCTACGCGGAGTGCAGTGTGGCAGGATTCCTCAGTACCTTAGGGTATGTTTTAAAATTTAAAACTATTATAACTTGTGAGCTCTACAATGAGTAGATCTTTGGTGAAGGAAAATATCTTAAGAAAACAATAGTAAGGTGGTAGTTTGTTTTCTTTTTGCTAAAAGGTTTGTGTTTTACCGGGTGTTAAGGCAACTCGTCCTAAATTTATCTAGTCCCGTGGGACTAGATGCCTCAGGCGATTTTTGCATTGGACAACAAAATTAGGAATGCCCTCATTTTACAGTTTTATTATGGTTAATGATGATACAGCCGAAGGTGGTAAGCATACAACTCGTATAATGGAGGAACTTACAAGGGTATACCTCTAAGTTCTAGCGGTAGACTACGTAAAAAAAACCGGCCAAGTGCGAATCGGATTCGCGCACCGAGGGTTCCGTACAAACTTGTAGGTATGTAAATTTCAAAGAAATAAATCAGATTTATCAATATTTTGGTATTTGTTAGCAAAATATACGTAATAATAAACATTATCATCAAATTTCAAGTTCATAGGTCAATGGGAAGTTAAATAATTATTCGGAACAAATTTGTGAAAATCGACGGACACTAAGTGACAGTAATAGGGCTCCGTTTGGACCGATGGAACCCTAAAAAAACAAAAATTATGTGTATTTCTCTACATAAATTTTCATGTATTATGTACGCAGGTTGGTAGATGACAGGTGCGTCGTATGCCCAGAAGCTGGCGACCTGAATGTTCCACCCAAAAAGTTCCGGGGTAAGTACCTACCTGTACCCGGTCTGTACCTATAAAAGTATCTTGTATTTCTGAGGAAGGCCTAAATGAGTTATGCCTCCGGTCCCATAGTAAACTGTAGCAGATTGTTTAGCTTGCCAAGCCAAACTAAAAAGTATAAAACAACCAACACGCGGTTTCATCATCTCGGCCGCAAGACGTCCACTGCTGGACATAGGCCTCCCCTAAGGATTTACAATAGGTCCGGTCTTATTCGACTCGAATTATTTTCATAAGTACAACATTTTCGTTTAATATGTCACATTTTGTGCGGCGTGCGTTGCAATACTGCAGTCGTATAACAATGAATGTTATAGGAGAGAATACGTTACAAAACAAACAGACAGACAAACATTATGTATTTAAAATGATTGCCAACCAAATATGCACCTTCGAGAGGTTACATTATGTAGTTTCAAAGCCATCCCATCCTCTATTCCGTACCTTGTAACTCAAATTATTTATTCAACAAGCGTTCCAGCGAGCACTTTAGCTTATATACGTCTCATGAGACTGAAAAATCTCTTTTAGGTACTTTTATGCTACTTTGTAAAACTTTTCTGGTAGGTTGAGTGAAGTTTGCGTTTATTTTATCCAATTGGAAGCTCAATATTAAGTACTTTATGTATTTCCCGTTGACAACATAGTCAGACTGTCCAAAAAAATATATATAAAAGGCTAGCTGTCTCCCGCGATTTATCCAGCGTTCCCGAGAAAAAATGTAAATATCCCTCTCCATACCATTGGCTATCTGCGTACTAAATTTCATCGCGATCGGTTCAGCGGTTCAGGCGTTAAAAGGTAACAAACAAACATACACATTCACATTTATAATATTATTAGAGTTAGGATGTGAAAGTTTGTGAGGATGGATGTCTGGATGTTTGTTACTCTTTCACACAAAAATTACTGAAAGGATTTGGATGAAATTTGGCACACAGATAGAATATATCCTGGATTAAAACATAAGATACTTTTCATCCCGGGAAAACATAAAATCCCTCGAGAACCCGGGTGAAACCATGGGTCGGAAGCTAGTAGTAAATAAAATCCCTTAAACAACCAATTGTTTACAGATTGTCTGTTCAAGATATGTCCCATGAACCGCTACTCCGCTCAAAAGCAGTTCTGGAATACTGCCAAACAGTCCGCCAATTCTAACACCGACACTGGACTGTTGAAGAGGTTGCACGTGAGTATTTATGTGCCTTTTGATATTAGACGTACCTACGAGAGACGTGGTGGTTCAGTGATGAATGTACCTTACCTCATGCAAGTGCAGGGTTATATCACGTTTTTAATGAATAAAAGCATAAGCCAATTATTAGTTATTAACTAATCCTCGGCGTGGGTTGCAACGCTTTTTTTGTCTAAATCGATCGCGAACGCCCGCGAGCACATCAACTCAAAAAAAAGTTTATTGATATTCGAGATTTTATATTTTCAAAACCTTTGTTAAATTCGTCTTGCTGAACAACTTTTATCAAGAAAGCAACTCTGAAATTGCAAAAAAAAACATCATACATTTTCATCGACCAAGATTGTCATTTAGTATGAAAAGTTATTTTATTCGCGATTTCAGAGTTGGTCCCTCAGTAAAAGTTGTTCAGGATCACCAACCATAAGGCAGTAAAGGCTTTATTTGTTCCGAACTTTTAACTCGAAATGTTACGTCGAGTTTGGTCGGCGAACGAATTTATAGCTTTGCTTATTAAATTTAAATGACACGTTACAAATTGTAACGTTTGTAAATACCTACAAACAACTCATTTTGTATTGGATTATTTTTCAAAATACACTTTCCTCGCTACGCATCTGGTGGAAACGCAGCTTAAATTTCGAAAAAATACCATCTCAAAATATCAACCCGGTATAGATAGATATTTGTGAAAAAAAAATGCTTGACCTTTATGCTTAAAAATTACTGGTAAATTATATTTTGAAAAATAATCAAATACAAAATGAGTTGTTTGTAGGTATTTACAAACGTTATAATTTGTAACGTCTCATTTAAATTTAATAAGCAAAGCTATAAATTCGTTCGCCGACCAAACTCGACGTAACATTTCGAGTTAAAAGTTCGAAACAAATAAAGTTTTCATTGTTCCCTTTAAAACAGAAACACGATTTATATCCAGAAAATACGTGTACTTTAAAAGAGTAAAGTTTTCATGAAGAATTAGAACATTCATATTTATTTTTTCCTTTGTCAATTTATTTCGTTAGCAAAACTCAATTTAATAACCCACGATTGTTCGTTTTATCTACCAACCAATTAAATCTATCGAATAATATTTGTAATTAATTAAACTGATATTATAAATGCTAATGTTTGTTTGTTTGTTACCTCGTGACACTTCAATGGCTTAACCAATAATTACAGCCTATATCTGCCCACTTCTGAGCACAGGCCTCCTTTTCACGAATATGGTGAAAGGGGAATGGGCAAATACTCCACCACGCGTGCCCACTGCGGATTGGTGGAGGTAGGCTAGTGGTCAACCTACTGTTGGAGTTGTCAAGCCACCTAGGAGGTCTCCAACTAGCTTAACGACTATCACAATTAATTGATAACCAGAACCAACAGCTTTACGTGTCTTCCGAAGCACGGAAACGCTCAAGATGAAATACCACTAGGCGGTCACCCATCCAGGTACCGGCCAAACTGGTCGTTGCTTAACTTTGCCGATTGGTTAAGAACGGTTAATCAAGCTACGCCACGAGCGCTTCACAATGGCTTAACCAATCTTGATTAAATTTATATATATATTTTGTTTGCTAGTCAATCACGACGTAGGTAATAGCTGAATTCAGCATGGGATATTTTCTATCCCGGAAGGACAGATTCCTCGGGAATGGCAGTAACACGCGCGAGAGTTACTTAAAAAAATATTATTCTATAGGGAAAGCCACATAAAAAATCGTCGTAAGACCTAGTTTCTCAATAAACAGTCACAAAGCATGATATAGGTCGATAATCAATCAAACACTCTGTTACTAATAGGTCAACTATTCTCCTATAATCTTGAGCTTTCGTCGAATTAAAAAATATATCATCGTGACCCATTTTGCACATTTGTATATGAGGTTTTAGTTTTTATATAGCCATCACTATTTCTTTTTATACGACAGTTTTAGGGTTCCTTAATCATAAACGAGTCGGGGAATTGCACAAAAGCATCTAGAGTAGGAGGTGAGTTATGAGAAAATTGGATTTCCTCACTCCGCTTTGTTGGACAGGCACCCTAATGCACACAAATATTTATCCTGGATAGTAAATGGTTATTATCAAATTATATTTCTTTTGTTACGCAATAATCAGTTTTATCCACAAAAAAATATCTGGGTCATTAAAAATATAAGAAATTAATTTATCTGTGAAATGGGCAATCAATTTGACGTATGGCGCCATTACAGCGACGTGATACGTTCAAATTCTACCTTCCACCTCCGTTTTGAAGTCGTATTTATGTGATTGAATGCCCTGGAGCACATAAAAATGATGAATTCTGGTTACGCCATGGATGAAGCGAGCTTTTTATATAATTCGTGTTCTGGTATTTGATATGTTTTAATGTAATGATAGCTTAGTGATTGTGACATCAAGCGCCGTGGCAGGTTTATACTATAATGGTAGGGTACTTAGTAGTACCCGCCTGGCTGGCTACCACTAATATACCAAGTATCCACCGGTGTGTTCCGTCACCCAAAATATGACATGTCATAACGATAGATTAGAGTTTTGTATTTAAATACTCAATTGTACAGCATCCAAAGATCTACTATTTGTGGTTAGATTGGTAATTAAAAATCATAAAAAGGAATTTGACAAAATAATCGATTTTTCCAAATCTTTTTGATTCTTCATCTGTTCATCATCATCTCAACCGCAAGACGCCCACATCTGGACATAGACCTCCCCTAAGGATGTCCAATAGGACCGGTCTTTATCGCATTGAGTTAGTGTTAGATAATCGTATCTTGAAAACAGGCAACATCTCTATGTAGAGTCAGTTCCTTATTCGGCCACTAGTGAGATTATGTACAATCACTGAATAAGAACTTGTCAGCAAGGGTGGATCCACGATTTTTTCTGGCACAAGGGGCAGACGGGCAAAAATAATCAACAATAACTGTTAAAAATAAACTTGTAGTATTTATATAAAGGTTTATTAAAGTATGAAAACAATAAAAAAAAATACTTGTTTAATAAAGACAGTTTTCTTTTATGTTTCCTGCACTTTATTAGCGTTAATTTTTGTCGCAATGTCTTGATGGATATGCATTAAAGCCAGTCCATTCAAACGCTCTTCTGTCATCCTGCTGCGAAACAAGTCTGATAATTTTGATTTGCCTATAAGTATGTACTGTGATGGAAACTCCACAACCGTCTGGGTGGGGCACGGATCCCCCTAAATCCGCCCTTGCTTGTCAGTAAAATAATGAGGCGTTTTACCCTCATATAAAGATGACTTACCTGTCAAAAATCCTTTCTTAGTGCGTTATATAAAGATCTGCTGTGCAAAATTTCATGCTTCTAAACCCACCGGTTTAGGCTGTGCGTTGTTAAAGTTTTTAAGTATATATTTATTTGGTTTACAGCACGCCGCAGAGATAGAAAAGAAACAAAATGAGTTGGAGAACAAAAAGTTGCTCGGTACTGTCGTACAGTATGGCAGCGTCTTACAACTCTTACATGTTAAATCTAACAAATACCTTACTGTGAGTATCTTATCTATACTAATATTATAAAGCTGAAGAGTTTGTTTGTTTGTTTGAACGCGCTAATCAGAAACTACTGGTTCGATTTGAAAAATTATTTCAGTGTTGGATAGCCCATTTATCGAGGAAGGTTATAGGCTACTTTTTATCCTAGGAAAACATATGATCTCTGGGGAACGCGGGTGAAACGGCGGGGCGGAAGCTAGTAATAATTGAAATGTACAAACTATAATATTTAGAACATTTCCTCAAAGCTGCCACCGTTGCTGATGGGCAAGATTCCTATCAGGTTGCGTTGATGTTTATTAATTACATCCTAATGGCTCCTTGTAAAAAACAAAGGATATTTTTATCCCAGGAAAATATTCCCTCGGGAACGCGGGTAAAATCGCAAAGCAGAAGCTAGTAAAATTAAACAACAATCCATAAGACCAGCCATTGTACAGTAAATAACTGGTGGTTTAACTTAAGGCTCCAGTCTCCCTAAAATCAGTGTTCTTGCGGAATTTATCAGAAAAGAAATATTTTTTTTTAGTCATCAGAAAAGCAATAAATGAAATATATTTTACGTTATTTTAAAGTGTGAGATTTGAAGTTTCCAATACATATTTTATTTTTTAATTTGACGCCACTTTTATTAGCTTTGTGACTTTAAACTTACCTCTATTTACGTTCCACGCGTAGAGGGTCTCATTCGCATGAATGAGACCCTCTACGCGTGTGCATACACGCCACGAAAAAAATATAACAAAAACAAGAAATGTATTCAGATTACATTTGTCGGCAAATCCTCTACAATAATCTTATCTAGTTACTTTTTTTCAAAATCGTCTCAATTTCTTATTTAAACTGCTTTAAAAAGTTATAAATTTCTGAATTCGACCCTTGCAACATTTTTTTTTTCTATTACAAAGAAATGGTTTAGAGAAATCACACTTTAACCACTCCGAAAGAAACTACTTATCTGTCGAATAAAAAAATTATGCATTCAAAAAATCATTTAAAATAAATTTACCGAAACTACTAATAACACACTTTAAAATAACGTAAAATATATTTCTTATGACTAAAAAAAAATATTTCTTTTCTGATAATTTTCTGTAATTGACAGGGCACTTAGCACTGTACTTTTCACATAATCTAACTTTAACTTTCATAGTGTACTTGTTGTTGGAAATCCTAATAAAATAAATAAATAAATAAATAAAATAGAACACTGATTTTAGGGAGACTGGAGCCTTAAACATAAAAAAATATATTTGAATATTTTTCAGCTTGGATTGAACCGACCGACACAAAAAAGGTTATTCAAATAATATACAATAACTGCTGCTCCATACATTTCGGTTGAGTAGGCGTAGTTTGTAACAGTAGATCTCACAGTTAGACCTATTGAAAATGTTAGAAGCTCGTATTAAATAAGCGACAAGTTAAGCATAAGGTTCTTCAAGAAGGGCGTGAAGAGATTTTTGCAGGATCGGCAATGCGCGATACCCTTGGTATTGCTAGCGTCAATAGGCTACGGTAATAGCTTATTATCAGGGTTTGTCTCCTTCATCATCATCTCAGCTCCAAGACGTCCACTACTTGACATAGGCCTCCCCTAAGGATCTCCAATAGGACCGGTCTTGGGCGGCCTGCATCCAGCGTTTGTCACCTTAAGGCACGCGCACATTAGGGCGGGCCCTCTTCTAGCCCTCTTTTACATATGGCCGTTGCGATGCGGCCCGCTGTGGCCCGACCATAATGTGCGCGAGCCTTTAGTGGTATAAAATGAAATGTATGTATAATCAACCTGTAATTACTAGGTTAATAAAAGACTGCCCGCATTGCTGGAGAAGAACGCAATGCGGGTACACCTGGACGCCAACGGGAACGAAGGCTCATGGTTCTATGTCATGCCTTTTTACAAACTACGATCAACTGGTGAGTTGATATTGTTTACTATTGCGGGGATTATACACACTATATTAATATTATTAACGTGGAAGTAACTCGTGTCTGTTACCATTTCACGCCTAAATCTCTAAACTGATCGCGATAAAATTTGGTACCCAGATAGCCTGTATGGAGAGGGACAAAGGCTACTTATATTCAATATATTATACTGTTATAAAAATTGTTAAAAATTCATTTTTCAATCATTCAACTGGAAGTAACTTCAGTAGCTTCGTAGTTCATAAGCCCTCCTACGACCTAAATCGAATAAATGGCTTTAACACACTCCACATTTGATTGCCCAAGTTTGGTATCGCTTCTGAAGATTAACACTAGATATGTGTCACGCAAACCGTAACGTATTTGTGCTGCAGACTTTTAAGAACAACACGTCCTTTTACAATCCAGTAGTTCGAATGTGTCGCGCATATAATAAACTTTCAATTAGTAATCATGAACGTTATAAGCAGATTGACGTTTTTAATGACTATTACTTAAAATTTGGAAATCAAATTCGAAATATCCTCAATTGAGCATAAATTTTGTTAAGTCAGTATTACCTCGGTTTGTTTTAGTATTTATGTTTTTCTCTTCTGTTGTTTCTGTGTGTATATGTATCTTGAATGTAATCAGCCTTCAAGGTATTTATATTCGGGATGTGTGTATGTATGGGGATAGCAGTGGTTAGATATATATTATTATATATAATTATTATGTATTAACTTTGCTTACGACGTGAATGTCATGCTGTGTATGCACTGTTTGGGTTTCAATCTAGGTTAAGATCAGTTTAATGAAATGTAAAGCTTAATGATAACATGATGGTAATCTTATATTTATATAAAGAAAAGTCATGACTTACTAGGCCCTTTAATAGGAATAAGGTTTTTTCAAAATTCATCCCCTTAGGGGGTAAAATAGGGGATAGCGGGTAAAACCGCCTGACACGCACATAATTACGAACCACCTTATTAACGTCTGAAAATATTAATCTATTTAAATTTCAATATGACATGTATGTATCAGGTGACAACGTGGTGGTTGGTGATAAGGTGATAATGAACCCGGTGAATGCGGGCCAGCAAGTGCTGCACGTGTCATCCAACCATGAGCTGCCTGACAACGCTGGCTGTATGGAGGTGGGTACATTGTTTCGCTATAGGAATGTGGAGAATCTGTTATTATGTTTTTATTCTATATTATTTATATTCTGTGTTAGTAATTTGAAAAATATTTTGAAGCTCTATTTTGTCTCCGCTGTCCGTCTGTCACCAGTCTGTATCTCAGGAACCGTGATAGTTAGACAGTTAAAATTTTCACAGGTGATGTATTTCTGCTGCCGCTATAAATACAAATACTAAAAAGCAGAATAAAATAAATATTTAATAGATAATGGTAAGGAACCCTTCGTGCGCGAGTCCGACTCGCACTTGGACGGTTTTTTTCATATTTTTCTGTGCTTATGAACTATCTTAACAATTACATACATTATATATTATTTCTTATGTTACTTTTGAATCCTTAAAGTTACTTTACTTCTAGTGTTCATTTAACAGTATTTTAGGATATATCTATACTAATACTAATATCTATACTATAATATACTATAATCTATATTAATAATTCCGTCAAGGGTTACGGTAGACGCGATTGAAACCTTACCTGAATAATAAAACATAAAAAAAAAATCGAGTCTACAACATATATCAGCAAAATTCGGATTGTCGAGTATTTTGTTAAATTCTAATGGTGCAAATGGCAGTCGCCATATTGGCCGAGCACAGTACCGCCATATTTTCAATGAACGCATCCCTGTCAGTCAGGGTCAGGGTCAATTTTTCTTTTGTTTTCCCTTATTTCGGAAAGGCAAAGGTTTCTAGCCCATACAGCCTAATCATGAGATAACAGTGTTCTCTGTGTGTATATGAGCCTTTATTGACAGCCTATTATTTTTGTTTCCCGTTGTTTTTTATATAAATTGGAATTGGATTGAGCTGTCAGACAGTGTTGCCAGAAGGTTACATTTTTTACATTTTTCGTAACTTTTGACCCCCTCGCGTAAAATGTAAGTAATTTTTATATTTAAGGCAATTTTCGTAACTTTGAACAACGAAATTTGTAATACTAGATTTTTATTCTAAACAGTTTATGAACGTATCCAAATTGAACGCACCTAAAACTGGCGCCTTTAAGGCCGGGCATACACGTCAGTTTTTTTCATCCGATAGTCGCATCCGATAGTCTGATACGGCGAACTAATACAAACCACTACCGATAACTACAAAAATATCTACCTACATTTTGTAAAAGATTGTGTATTATGAGTCATATCTCACCCGAGCGAAGCTGGGTTTTCATCTAGTAATATATATAAAGAGGAAAGATTTGTATGTAAGTATGTTTGTAACGAATTGGCTCTTAAGTACTGGACTGATTTTAAAAATTCTTTCACCGTTAGAAAGCTACATCTTCACCGAGTAACATAGGCTATATTTTATCCCGGGAACGCCGGTGAAACCGCGCGGAAAAGCTAGTGTTACATAGTTTGCAGGTTTTGTTTGATGAAATGTTCCGTTATCCAGGTGAATGTAGTGAACTCGTCGACGTCGTGGAAGGTGACCCTATTCCTGGAGCACAAGGAGAACCAGGAGGAGATCCTGAAGGGAGGCGACGTGGTGCGGCTGTTCCACGCAGAGCAGGAGAAATTCCTCACCATGGACGAGTACATGAAGCGGCACCACGTGTTCCTGCGGACCACCGGCCGCTCCAGCGCCACCGCCGCAACCAGCAGCAAGGCGCTCTGGGAGATCGAGGTCACTAGATCGCATCTCATCTCATTAACTCGGTCTTATACAGGATGACTTTTAAGTTACTGGCAATACTTGCAGGGATGGAAGTACTCATCAATATGAACAACTTTTATTATGAGACTAAGTGTGAAATCTCAAAAAAAATATCAGCTGTTCCATACAAAAGTTCAAACCCCTGCAAGTATTGCCAGTGACTAAAAAGTCACCCAACGTGTTTCTTTTGATGTCCCATAACTCTAAGATTATATGCTATATGTAAAAATAATATAATAAGTCCTAGAAAAAGTGTTCCAAAAATATATAGTTTCGAATATAACATCGATCAAAACTCTCGATGTGTGAATCTAAGTTTCATAGTACGCGTAAATAATTTTCATTCAAACCAATCATTCATATTTAAAGCTAAGAAAATGTAATGTCATATTTCACGTAAAGGTTGTTACATAAATAATCGTGACTTTAATGAATTATCATGTATGAAAAATAAAAACGATAAGTAAAAATTTATTGAAAAATAATTCATTTGATTCTTTGACATGGTCTCATTAATACCCTAAAGATATAACACCGTGATTTAAGAGCTCTTTTGTAATGTGTTTATTTTTTATACCCTGTAACCTCACGTTATTTTTACAGTACATTTTTAAACACCGCATATAGCTCTGGTTTAAAATGATTTGTGTAGGTGGTGCGTCACGACCCGTGTCGCGGCGGCGCGGGCCACTGGAACTCTCTGTTCCGGTTCAAGCACCTCGCCACCGGACACTACCTCGCTGCGGAGGCCTGCGTCAGGCCGCTGTGAGTATTGGGGGCTCGGTCCGTATCAACTATAACTGCTCCGGTACCGTTCTGGATAAATGGTTGAGGGGTAGCTCACGAGCTACTCGCGTTAGTACCATAAAGAACACGGATCCAGGATTTTGGTTTGAGAGGGGCTGAGGGTAGGTTTGTAGGATAATAGCAAGCTTAATTTGAGATTTGCCAGGGGTGGCTTGAGTCCTTTTTATTGCGATGTACAAGTTTGTGTTGTGTCGATTGGATGTCCTGGGATCGATTCCCGGATCGCATTAATTTCTGGCCCACGGTTTTATCCATATGAAAATTTATGTTTTATTCCATATTATATATGTGTAAAATTTCATCAAAATCCGGGCAGCCACTATGTTAGGATTGAGTGACGAACATCTACACAATCTTTCGCATTTATAATATTAGTAAACTGTCATGCTCATTACATCACATCTTTAATGGGTGATCTTAGCCAGCTCTTCCGAAGTAATACTTGATGATACTTCCAGCGAGGGTCCGGTGGAGAGCGAGGAGCCGGCGTACCAGGTGGTGTCGGTGCCGCACTGGTCGGAGATCGCGACGCTGTTCGAGCTGGACCCCACCACCATGACGCACTCCGACACGCCGGTGCCGCAGAGTAGCTACGTCAGGTAATATACAATACGTACCAGGTGGTGTCGGTGCCGCACTGGTCGGAGATCGCGACGCTGTTCGAGCTGGACCCCACCACCATGACGCACTCCGACACGCCGGTGCCGCAGAGTAGCTACGTCAGGTAATATACAATACGTACCAGGTGGTGTCGGTGCCGCACTGGTCGGAGATCGCGACGCTGTTCGAGCTGGACCCCACCACCATGACGCACTCCGACACGCCGGTGCCGCAGAGTAGCTACGTCAGGTAATATACAATACGTACCAGGTGGTGTCGGTGCCGCACTGGTCGGAGATCGCGACGCTGTTCGAGCTGGACCCCACCACCATGACGCACTCCGACACGCCGGTGCCGCAGAGTAGCTACGTCAGGTAATATACAATACGTACCAGGTGGTGTCGGTGCCGCACTGGTCGGAGATCGCGACGCTGTTCGAGCTGGACCCCACCACCATGACGCACTCCGACACGCCGGTGCCGCAGAGTAGCTGCGTCAGGTAATATACAATACAACTTTTCATTCTCGGCTAAAAAGAGAAGACAATATCGGTCAAGCATGGAATTTGATGGTACAACACTGAAAATATATTTTTTCTGTCATATTTCAGTTGATTACGTATTGAGTCGAAAAATAAAGAGGACTCACCAATGTGGACAAATTATACTATAAAAACTACTTACACAAATGTTATTTATTTCGTGGTTACAGAATAAGAAATAGATTATTTTTGTCTAATTTTACCAATTATTCTTATTGATGTCGTATCGACTAACACTTTGATTTTTCTCGGTCTTGGCAAAAAAAATATTTAGGTCAATTTATTCCCCAAGAGGATTGCGAATGTTGAAGCTTCTGTTCCGCTACCCGTGAATATTCCAACATTTACAGTTGGACCACGGTCCTCAGAGCCGAAGGCGGCGGGCGGAAGATCTTCCCTTTTCAATAGAGGAGTCTACCAACTTGCTCCTTCATACTCCCATCGATTCAGATATCAGCTTTCAAATGAATAAAACACGATCTCTTACGCACTTACAGGAAACCATCAGTTAATTCATGATCACAACTATGGAGCTCGTATATTTAATCAAAGATTAGTATTAATCAAGCTTCTGAAAAATGAGTGCCACTTCAATCGGAAGTTAATCATTAAAATATCTCCATCTTTGTTTATACAATAGACATAGAAAGGGACAGTACTAAGTAATAAGATATATTAATGATATTTTCAGGTTACAGCACCTATGCACGCATACCTGGGTACACTCGACATCAATACCGATAGATAAGGATGAAGAGAAACCCGTTATGTCCAAAGTAAGTTGATAAATTACTAAATATACCCGCCTATTTAAAAAAAAACATCAGGCATCTATCGCGCTAAATTACTAACTTGTGACCCGCGTTCCCGAGGGATCATATGTTTTCCCGGGATAAAAAAAGTACTCTATTCTATATGTTATTCCAGGGCAGGATCCATCTATGTGCCAAGTTTAATCAAAATCCATTCAGACGTTTATGAGTGATTGAGTCTCAAATATCTACACTTTCACATTTGTAATGTTAGTAGTATCTCCTTAAATGTCAACTTAAGAGAAATGTCGAAACCTTTTAAAATATTTGATTTGTTTACAATTACCAGGTGGGTTGTTCGATAAAGAAGGAAGACAAGGAAGCGTTCGCCCTGATCTCTGTGTCCCCGAGCGAGGTCCGCGACCTGGACTTCGCCAACGACGCGTGCAAGGTGCTGCTGGCGCTGTCCGGCAAGCTGCACCACGGGAACATCGAACACAACGAGAGGAAGTTAGTCGCATTTATATTTAGCTATATTTTAGCTTCTATTTAACTGTGCTACATTTATTACATACTTTAAGGTGACGCCGTGTTAAGCTTAGAAATCTGAAATTCAACGTGCTGCGTCCCGCTCCCTACTATAGCGACCTCACATAGAAAACCCGCGTAAACGGAATGGCCGTATGCGACAAAATGGTTTTTATTGTTTAATTTAAAAACTACAAATATATTTCATAAAACCTATGTACAAAAAACAAATTATAGTATCAGTTTCAATTAATATATGTAGAAATTTTGGAAACTCAAATCGATCCTCAATGTCGGTAAAATTGGAATCTCTTATTTTAAAGAGGTCTTTTTGATTAATTATTTTGTTTACTATAGTTAACCAATCGTGTTATGCAATGGAAAAAATAAAGTCAAATACATGATGAAGTCTTACAATAAGTTTCAGTTCGTTCGCTTTAGTCAGTGTTGAGAAAAATCGTTATCCTTGCAACCAAAATCTTCAAGGCGTCGCCTTAATGTTGGGTTGTTTCAACTCCGTCCGAGTAAATGTTAACCATCGTAAGAAACGAAACATTTATATTTTATTTATTAACAAATTTTTCGCCCCGCGGTTTCACTCGCTTTTTCTGTTTTAATACATTTTTTTACAAATTCCAAATAAATTTTTGTCATAATAATTATTCTGCTTTTCGGGGTGGAGACAAATTCAACAAATCAAAGATTATAAAAATCGGTCCAGCCGTTCTTGTGTTATAAATGATGCAACTAACCCGACTAATACGACAAAACCAAAACAACTTTATGAGAATGACATTCAAGCTAACAAATCTGCATTGACTATTAAAGGTATTTATCTAAAGTTCAGTTTCCATCCGTCAGGGCCCTCACCTGCCTCCTACAAGACATAGTCTACTTCATAGCGGGCTTCGAGAACGAGCCCAACAAGTCTGAGGCCCTGGATCTTGTCGTTGAGAACCCCAACCGAGACCGACAGAAACTACTGCGCGAGCAGTATATACTGCGGCAACTGTTCAAGATACTGCAGGTAAGATGCTGAATCATTCAGTATAAAAATCCAATGTTAACTGTCTGTAACGTATGCACCATTCATCCGATGAATCTTTGGTAAGTGGTTGTTCGCACGCCCGCGATTGTTTCTGATAAAAAGGTCCCACGGAAACACAGGTTTGTAAGATACCCTATCCATCGTGCCCCAGGTCGTGGGTTCGGTTCCCACTCAGGTCAGACATTTGTGTGCACGAACATGTCTATTTGTCCTGAGTCTGGGTGTGATTATCTATATAAGTATATATTTACAAAAGAAAAGTAGTATATCAGTTATCTGGCTTCCATAGTACAAGCTTAGTTTGGGGTCAGATGGCCGTGTGTGAGGAATGTCCCAGGATATATTTATTATTATTATTATTTATTTGTTGAACACGGATCTTAAAAATACTCTCTTTAATTTATATTTAAATTGTATTTCCCAGGGTCCATTCCAAGAGACGGCGGAGGGCGAGGCGTTCTTGAAGATCGAGGAGCTGTACGACCCGCGGTACGCGCCCTACAAGTACATCTTCAGGCTCTGCTACAGGATACTCAGGCTCAGCCAACAGGACTACAGGAAAAACCAGGTGATGTTGAACAGCTTTTCTTTTTCCAGCTACATAGTTAGCAATAGCTCAAAATATAAGAAGAGTTTTTTTTGTTTGTTTAAAGGCGCTAACCTCTGGAATTACCAGTCGGATTTGAAAAAATATTTTGCATTTGATAACCCAATTCTTGAGGAAGGTTATAGGCTATTTTATAACCCGAGAATGCGGGTGAAACCGCGGGTATTATATAAAAGAAGAAGTCGTGACTGACTGACAGGTGATAATCAACGCTGAGACTAAACCGCTGGTCCTAGCACCACGAAATTTAGAGTGTATGTTCCTTTTGTAACGTAGAGTGTGTAATTCAACCTCTAAGGAGTTAAAATAAGGGATCGCGTATGTGTTAAATACATTATTGTTTATTATAACAGGAGTACATAGCAAAACACTTCGGGTTTATGCAGAAGCAAATTGGCTACGACATCCTCGCGGAGGACACCATAACAGCTCTGTTACACAACAACAGGAAACTGCTGGAGAAGCACATAACGGCTTCAGAGATTGAGACCTTTGTTGGTAAGTACTATACCTGGTTAAACTGGTTATTTTTAATAACCAACTTTTTTTATAGTATAGTATGGTATTGTATACAAAAATTCAATTCCTACTCAACCAAAAAAATATGGAACTGTTGATTTTTGCGCGATTTCAGAGTTTATCCCATAATAAAAGTTTTTGGTATTAATGTGTACTTTCAACTTTGCTGTCAAAGGTTCAAGATGAAAAAGATATGTTTAGGGATCGTCCTTGTTGGTATTATCCTCGGAAAATATATTATACTCCTTGTTAACCGATGGTTATGGCTTATTTTCGAAATCTATGTTGAGTTAGTCACACTGTCCAATTTTTACATTGGAACCAACTCTGAAATCATCAGTTATGAAAAACATTGTGATGCAACTATATCACAGTGGTAGGGAATTTGTAAAACCCACCTGGCTGGCTAACCACTTTCAAGTTGAAACAAGCAGCTCTGTCACCAGGCACATGCACTTGAGTTACCAGTTATCTCCTAGACGTGAGCTCACCACCATTGGCCACATCATCTTCTTCTTTTTGTGTAGGTTAACTGACTAGGTGATATAGCCCAAAACGCTGGACCAAGAGATTTGAAATTTTGCACATAGAGCACCTTGTACAGTGTGGGCCTACACTAAGGACGGATTTTTGGAAATTCCACCTCTAAGGGGGTAAAATAAGGGTTCGAGAGCGAAACCGCGGGGTGGAAGGCTAGTCACTGATAAAATAATTCAAAGTCAAAGCCATTTATTAAGTTTAGGCTCTAATTAACGTCGAAACTACTGAAGTTACCACCAGTTCGGACTACCATCTGCAATGTCAAATATAATCTCTGTTTGCAGGTCTAGTTCGCAAGAACATGAAGACCTGGCAGTCCAGGTTTCTGGACTACCTGAGCGACTTGTGCATCTCCAACAAGAAGGCTATTGCGGTCACACAGGAGCTGATATGCAAGAGTGTCCTCTGCGCTAATAACTCGGATATACTTATTGAGACTAGGTAACTAGAACCTACTTAGTGATATGTCTCTATGATTCGAGAGAGCAGTTTCAAAATCAGTTATGAGATAGCGGATTGATGGCGCCAGGACTGCTCTCTCTCTCTCTCTCTCTCTCTCTCTCTCTCTCTCTCTCTCTCTCTCTCTCTGTCTTTCTGTCTGATCGCGCGTTCGAAAAAGATATAGCAATAATCAACCAAGAAGGTTTTATGTCGGAAGGCTGACAAGCAGACAGGCGGTCCACCTGATAGTAAGTGGCTACCGTCACCTATGGACACTCGCAATATTAAGGGGATTGCCCATTTGCCCCATACATTTATTGCCGACCTTAATAAAGCCTATGTGTTGAAATTATTTTTTACGTTTCCAATAGTTTTAAATATACATTCTGTTATTATTTTTCAGATTAGTATCAACAAAATACGAAGAGAGCAATGAATTTGAGAAAGAAGTAATGTTACTGTGGAACAATAAACAGGTATTTATTGTATACTGCGTATTTTGAAAAATAATTTTAAATTTTCATACTAAACTAAAAATATTTTTTTCATCTAAATAAAAAAATCTTTAAACACCGAATTTGTGACTATAGTGTACTTTTGTATCATCTGAAAGATCGCCAATTTAGACCAGTTTGGCGATAACTGAGACCCAATTGACCCCTTTCAATATTTTAAAACTAGCTTTTCCCCCGCGGCTTCGCTCTCACCTCTTAATTATGTTTCCAGTGTTCCCGTCTACTATCAGAACTGGCCGCGGAGGCCCGCACGGACCCGAACTGCGAGTCGGCCGCCATCTTGGACTACTACCGACACCAGCTCGACCTGTTCTCCAACATGTGCCTCAACCGACAGTACCTCGCGTTGAACAGTCTCTCGCCGCAACTGCATATTGATTTAATACTTAGGTATGTTAAATCATTTTGCACTTCTCTTTAATGTTTTCTCGGAATTAAATTGAATTGTGTTCCAAATTTTATGAAAATTCGTGCAGGCCTTACGAATATAAGTAGTAACATACATACGCACACACTCATACACAACTTTTGCATGTATGGTATAAAGTAGGATTTACTCAACAAATTTAAATACAAAATGTAATCCATAATCATACTCATTATTTATGTTTGAAAATGGGCTAAAAATACTGGGTAGGAAATTCATTCAGCACTTTTTGAATCCAGCGCTACAGCGGCAGAGCGGGCTAACCATACTTCAAACATTTTTTATTTTATGCTAGCTGTTCCTCAAAAAACGGACATTCTAACATTTTCAAATCAGATCAAGTTTCAGAAATTACCTCGTAGACCTCTAATTTGTATGAGCGCCGATACAACTCAGAGGCCTTTATTAAATGGCCGAACTATGTATGTATGGGGACACCCTTTAATTTTCAACTTTTGAAATTTTTTAGAATTTTTCCTTTATTTGTGCTGTAAGACCTTGCTTTTTGCCATTTTATTTTTATATTTGAGTTGATTGAATGAAAAAATTGCGGTTTACGATTTATGACGTATTTTGTAATAAAAAATAAATAAATAAATAAAAAAAAACTACTAATTAGATCTCGTTCAAACCAATTTTCGGTGGAAGTTTGCATGATAATGTACATCACGTATTTTTTTTAGTTTTATCATTCTCTTATTTTAGAAGTTACAGGGGGGGGGCACACATTTTAGCACTTTGGATGTGTCTCTCGCGCAAACTATTCAGTTTAGAAAAAATTGATGTTAGAAACCTCAATATCATTTTTAAAGACCTATCCATAGACAACCCACACTTTGGGTTGGATGAAAAAAAAATTTTGAGTTTCAGTTCTAAGTATGGGGAACCCCCTAAATTTATTGTTTTTTTTCTATTTTTGTGTGAAAATCTTAATGCGGTTCACAGAATACATCTACTTACCAAGTTTCAACAGTATAGCTCTTATAGTTTCGGAAAAAAGTGGCTGTGACATACGGACGGACAGACAGACATGACGAATCTATAAGGGTTCCGTTTTTTGCCATTTGGCTACGGAACCCTAAAAATTACATCAAAACACATGTATGTTGGAGGGCGTACAATGTTCTACTGCAGTTATACTATAGTATAGTATAGTATAGTATAGTATAGTATAGTATAGTATAGTATAGTATAGTATAGTATAGTATAGTATAGTATAGTATAGTATAGTATAGTATAGTATAGTATAGTATAGTATAGTATAGTATAGTATAGTATAGTATATATAATCAAATGTGTTCCCTTGCCTCCCCAGATGCATGTCGAACGCGTCGCTGTCGTACGAGGTGCGCGCGTCGTTCTGCCGGCTGATGCTGCACCTGCACGCCGACCGGGACCCGCAGGAGCCCGTCACCACCGTCAAGTACGCCAGGCTCTGGACCGAGGTCTGCGACAACATACACATACACGAGTCAGTATACTATTATTTTAATTTATTTTATAAAATTTCCCTACTAAAATTTTTGTTTAAATAACATCAAATAAATGAATCAAATAAATAGAAATCTCCTGAATTCTCCAGATTTTTAAACTAAACTCTTATTGCTTTTGATAAACATATCACTTTGCTAGCAATTCGATTCCTTTCGGTTGTTGGTTCACAAAAAAAATAATCTTCTACCTATCAATATTGTTACTTAAACCGATCGATAATTACAACTAATATTTACATCAAAACGAAATAACAAAAGACAATTGCTTGGTCTTGTTAAAATATGGCTTATAACTATGAAAAACTTGCCTAAAATTTTACTTTTATATTATTTCTAGCTACCAATGCGTAAAAGGCGGTCCAGACGCGAACCGAGAGAAGGTGAAGCAACAATTTGCGTCGACCATCGACTTCGTAGAGAAATACTTGTGTAACGTTGTCACCAAGACTTGGTACTTCAGCGACCATGACCAAAATAAACTGACCTTCGAAGTGGTGAAGCTCGCTAGGGAGCTCATTTACTTCGGATTTTATAGGTAAGTGTATATGATATAGATCTGTTTAGTACTATATTAGCTACTAGCTGTTCCCCGCGTTTTTAGGGTTCCGTAACCAAAGTGTAAAACGGGACCCTATTACGGGACTGTCTGTCTGTCCGTCTGTCACCAGGCTGTATCTCATGAACCGTGATAATTAGACAGTTGAAATTTTCACACATGATGTATTTCTGTTGCCGCTATAACAACAAATACTAAAAAAACAGGATAAAATAAATATTTAAGGGGGCTCCCATACAACAGACATAATGATTTTAGCCGTTTTTATAGATAATGGTACGGAACCCTTCGTGCTCAAGTCTGACTCGCACTTGGCTGGTTTTTATTTATTATTTTTATTGAGATGCTCATACAAAAATACAAATCGACTTTTCCAGTGGATTTTCCAAAAAGTTTCATTCATACAAAGCCGCCCAAAAAAATTCAGCCAAATCTGTCGAGCTGTTCTCAAGTGATGATTTTTCATTTATATACATATAGATAGATTGACCACGCATGTAAAGGTCATTTTAATATGAACAGAATGAGACAACCTGTAAAGATTTTTTTACTATTTATCGGTCAGTGTTAGACAGCAATCTCACTATCGTAAGGGATGATATCCCCGATGGTGGTAAGCACACAAAGCCTGGAGGAAGATATGTCATATAAGCTATCTGGAACTTATGGGTAACCTGTGAAACTGGCATTTAACGTTTAAGGGTTAACGTAACGTTTTCAACAGCTTTAGTGACCTTCTACGTTTGACCAAGACGCTGCTGAGTATCCTGGACTGCGTCACGGCCATGGATCTTCTGAACGAGACCAACGCGCTCTCCGGGGAAGTTGAATGTGAGTACATTACAGTAATGTAAAAGGTAAAAGTATGTTTCTAAAACCACACTTTCGTTGAAAAGGAACGCAGTTTATAGGTTAAATCTTAGATTTTCTAATCGTAATATGATAACTGCATCAAAATTGGTTCAGTAGATTTCGGAAGATGCTTAAACAAAATACAGTAAAGGTTTTTTTTGGTCTTTCGTAGAACACATGGTAAGTTATTATGTGGCCGAAGGTGGTAAGCACACAAAGCCTAGAAGGAACTGGCTCTCAAGTGCAGTTGACGGAACACACCGGTAAGTAATTGGCGACTGATTTTCAAATTGGTGTTAGGCAGCCAGGCGCGTACAAAGTACCTCACCACTGTGATATGGTTTCCTCACGATGTTTTTCTGAACCGAAATTCAAAATTATTGTAGAATCGACGTCACGGCATTTGACGTCTCAACCACTGAACTATCATCCCCTTTGTAATAATAACTTACACAAGTTAATTTGTGAGTCAAAAGTAGCCTAATATAAAAATTGAAAGTAAAATAAAAAATCAGAGTTCTTTCTTTTTCGCTATCTGTTATCGCCTCGGTACTACTACCGACTATTTACTTACCGAATACTTGTTTCTCGTTTCATATGATTTCTTTTGACATACATACTAATGCCTTATAAGCACCTCAGATAATTATAATAGACCTTATATATGACATATTGTAATTTCAAGCAGCTCAGGACAATGAAATTGTTAGTAAAAAATGTAAGTTTTTTTTTTATACCACTAAGGTAGCAGATTAGAGACTTCAATGTCCACATTATAGTTTTTTTTATCATAATTGAAGATTAATTTCTCAATATGAACAGCTGAGGGCGGCGTGCTTCGAAGTATAGGAGACATGGGCGCTGTGATGACGTCGATCACTCTCGGGTCCGTTGCTAGAAATGTATGTATTATGTCGTATTTTAGAAGAAAACTTTTACTAAATCGTCAGAAAAACTATTTTTTAAATGGCACAACATTTTTTTGATCAGTGTTGACATCGCGATTATTTGATTATTTGTTTTCTATTGGACGTTCAAGGATGTCAAAGAAAAATTTACTTTATTGCTTCACGATATGGTTCATCTATCTATATCATCATACAATCAACTATAGATTAAACCTTACGGTGAAGCAATAAAGTTAAATAGAAAATAAACAAATGGTAAACAAGTCCATACAGTTTGGTCGTGTATCTACAATTAGTTTAATATCTATTAAACGTACAATATCCACTCGGCCCAAATGTATGAACTATACTGGGGTCTGGGAACAACCTAGCATGATGATTTTGATGTTTGAGAATGCTGTTGGAAAAATAATCTTATTACCTTATTATAAGGTTCATCTATCATGAAAGGTTAGACGATGATACAGATAAAATTTCATTTTTTTGCCTTTTCTGTTTTTTTTTTTTTTAATGTTAATACTTTAATCTATAGTTATGAATATTTTTAAACCCTAGAAGTAAAGCTTCTATAATATTGGCATGCGCAGGCAGGTGGAGGTGGATGCGGAGGCGGGGCGGGCGCCACCCCAGGCGGGGTGCCTTCCGCGCTGGTGCTGGCCAGGGAACACCCCCTCGTCATGGACACTAAGCTCAAGATCATTGAGATTCTACAGGTACAACACACAATACATTAAGCAATTCTCAAAAGACTTAAGTGTATTCCAAGAAAACTAAATTTAATTACTGTTCTCCGATATCAGTTTATACTCGATGTCCGATTGGACTACCGCATCAGCTGTCTCCTCTCGATCTTCAAGAAGGAGTTCGAACAGACCGGTGACCGTAACGCGGACACCATTGGTCGAGCTGACGTGGAAGCTATTGGCCTTCAAGCTGAGGGTATATTCAGCTGTCGGTGAGTGTTTTATATCCTGGATTTAGTAGGGGTTTGTGGGTAGATTTAGTACATAAAAATATATAGGATTGTGTATAAAATTTTCTGTAGAATCATTTGGAAATCGAAATCATATTTATTTTACTACAGTGATGCCTATTGTCGATGTATATAGTTGAATTTGTTTATAATATCCGGCTCGAAGGACCAAATTTGGAATTTTTTACAAAATTTTGACGACATATACAGATTAGTCAACTTTTAATTAATCGAAATGCAGCACTTCTACTTTATCTCTTTAGTTGAAAATATTAGTATCTTTGCAAATTTAATTAGATGGTATATGCTAGATGGTTCTAATAATTTAGACAGTGCCTAACGCATGTAACTTCAGGTGATGGGGCTACATTAAAATGGCGCTCATTACAACGTTGTAGTTCAGTTAATTGTAATTTTTTATCATTACATAACCGGCTGGTTCCTCATGCAGAATTATTTTATGTGGTGGGTCTGGTGTTCAATAATTTTAATTCTAATTATATCCATCCTGTAAAGGGAAAAGAATAAGGGCCAGTCTCACAGGTTGCTAATAAGTTCCTGATAGATTACCTGGTATATATATTTACAGGTCTGAGACGACCTGTAAAGATATTTACTGTTTCTGTTCATTTCGAAAGTAAGAGACGGTATTATTAGATATCAGTCAGATAATCTTCAAAAAGGCAGGAGTCTTCTAGCGGAGGCCTCTAAACTCTGGTCTGTAGCACAGCATTATTATTGTAGTTAGCCGATTGGCATAGTTGGTAACCCTACCTATCTATGCCGCAGTTCGTGGATTCGTTTCCCATCCAGAACAGACATTTGTGTCCATGAACATTTCTGCTTGTCCTGAGTTAGTGTAAATATACCTAGTCTTGCCATAAATATTGTCACAAAGAAAAAACATTTTTTTTTATTGCAAATAATATTTATTACTCTTACAGTATGTTAGTTTAATACATAAATAAAAAACAATTTAAAATATATAAAGCTTATTCGAAGTGGTCTCCATTGGCTGCAATACAGTCCTTTAAACGTTGAGGCCAGTTATCAATAGAAGCACGCACTCTTTCCATGGAAAAATTCTTCACTGCCAATCGTATGGATTGTTTTAGGGACTCCAAATTATCAATGCGTTTAGAGCAAGCCGTACTCTCTAAAACTGACCATAAATCATAATCCAGTGGATTAAGATCGGGACTAGACGACGGCCAGTCTTCAGCTCTGATGAAGCCCGAAACGTTTACTTCCAACCAAGACTGCGTGAACGGAGCTTTATGACCCGGCGCCGAGTCTTGTTGGAAGGACCATACTTGGTTATTGAACATGGTGTTGTTAAGGGGCTTAACTACCTTCTCAAGAATGGTATCTTGATACACTTGTGCTGATGTTTTGATACCTTTTTCACAAAAATATGGCTCAGTCACTCCTTCATAGCTAACACCCCACCAAACCATCACTGAAGTCGGATAATGCCCACGTTGCACTCTGTCGACTAATTGGGAAGCTTCCTTAGAGCTTTGAGCATAAATACGATCATTTTGTTTGTTAAAATGTTGCTCAACTGTAAAGATTTTCTCATCCGTAAACAAAAATTTTCTGTGACCTCCCTTTGCGTACCGCTTCAGTAGTTGTTTTGATTTTACCACCCTATTCTTTTTTAAATTATCAGTTAAAAAATGACCAGTGCGTCTCTTATAGGCTGCAAGTCCTAAGTCATCTTTTAAAATACGCGACATGGTTCTGGGTGCTATCTTCATCTCCCGAGATAAAATCTTTTGCTTTCGGACAGGATTTCTTCGAATTCTTTCCCTTACTGCTTTAACCCCTTTTTCGTACGAACACTACGTGGACGGCCAGATCTTTTTCTGTCACAAGCAGAGGAGGTCTCATTGTACCTATTAATAGTCCGGTACACAAACATTTGACTAATACCAAGCGTATGGAGAGTTTTAAAAATTGCATTTGGCTCCATACCAACTTTGTGTAATGCAATCACAGCGATTCGGTTCTCTTTATCACCCCACTCCATTTTAATATCGCAAAATATTGTCCAATGTATTGGCGCCAAAATTAGAAAACCCAATGAACAATCGTATAAAATTGACAGATTCCAAATTCAAATGTAATATCTTTCTTATTTTTAATTGTAACAGTATTTATGGCCAGACTATGTATATTATCTAACTAGCGGGCCCGACAGACGTTGTCCTGTCCAAACTCGATTACGACGCTTTCTAGCGGGTCCAATTGTATTTTGCAAACTCCTCCGAAACGGCTTGACCTGACCGATTTATATTATATTGGATCGGTCGTAAAGTATATTTCATATCGCTACACGGGTGAAACCGCGGGGGTCAGCTAGTTTAAGTATATATTTTGAATAAAAAAGTAGTATATATCAGTTATCTGTTTTCCATAGTACAAGGTCTGCTTAGTTTGGGATCAGATGCCCATCACATCATAAATAATTCAAACATGAAACAAAGATAGATATATCAGTAACTTGTACTGGGCGTAATTCTTCAACCATATCTTCTAGAACATTACCAACCTTCTTTCATCTGCTACGTAGGTTACTAATGTATAATTTATAAATCAATTATTTCAGAGCAATACAAACTGTGCCTGACGGCTGTCTGCCTAAAAATGTAGACTTGTTAGTAAGACCAAATATACATTGCATGGATTGACGCTAGCATGATACCTGATTGAATCGCTTTTACTAATTAATAAATTAACCACCTTAATCTAACCTTTTACTTAAAAACCTATTTAATTAGTCACGTAACGAACCTCGAATAATAAACTTATTTGTGAGTATTATCCCTCGAATATTTGTTTTTCACAATCTCATAATAGTAAATGATGATGAGGCCGAAAGTGGTAAGCACATAAAGTTCAAAAGGTACTGGCTCTCAATTGTAGCTGCCATAGCACACTGGTAGATCTTTTTATTTTTAATGCGACATGGATGTCGAAACCGCGAGAATTGTTTCAGAAAAAGTTTTTGGGATCCTAATTTGGATCTTGATAATCGGCTAGATAAATTTATATTTTTCTAATATGGTACAAGTTAAGGGAGTCACACTGTCACACACTACCTACGCAGATACGATAATATTGTATTTTAAGAGCAATGAGACAGCATTATACTAGGAAAAAGAAGCAACTACATCTCATCACTTCCTTTCTCTTTCACTAGTACAGCACTGTCTCTTGATCTTAAGATAAAATATTATAGTATCTGCGCCGTGTGTGACTTGCTTTACCCATTCTTTTTATCATAAATTGAAAGCATAAACACGTAAACGCGTTTGTAATAGTTGAAAATTAAGCATTGCAATAAGGTTGCCTACGCAAAGGTAATCGTAGATGGCGCCACCGAAATACAACGTAAATGTGTCCAATGGCGTGCCACTATTTATGTGACATTATATTCATCTTGTCATTATAATCAATTGCGTCATTTGTTTACGTTATAACACAGTGGCGCCTCTAGCGAGATAAATTGGCTGTAAGGTTTATTGTCGCGAATTGTTGTGTTTACAGGGTTTCGGGATGTGAAGTATATCTTTTTTCGTTTTGTAATGAAATGTTTGTGTGAAATAATAATTCAATTTACTTTGTTTGTTACCCTAATATTGTCCTTAACCAATGTGTTTATTGTTTTTAATTTAAATTATACGCAAATATCTGTAAATAATAAATTATCATAATAAGTAAAAGTATAGTAAATAAAAGTCTTTTAGTATGTTTTAATGAGATTAGGAAACGATGGTACTTCCATCTTTCTACTGACCGGAGCTTATCTTCATATCGAACCGCCTTGGCGCTTCAACAATTTACTCGGGCATTCTTTTTTCATACCATTAGTATGTTCTTAAAAAAAAGTGTGAAAAATTATGTTTTAGGTGGTTATGTTATACCTTTCGTGTTGCAAAAAGCAAGGCGGCGGTGACCACTTACCATCAGGTGGACAGTCTGCCTTCTTGTAAGATATAAAGGGTGCACCCTGTCAGTTTGCGTAGGGCTGTCCCTTACACCCTGTATAAGTAGTGCAACCATTCGATGTCTGAAGGTCATACAGGCGGTCTTAAAATAAAGTACTACGGCATTGCTTTTAGGTATAAAATGCATTGCCAAGCAAATGCTATAGTGACTTTAGTATGGCGCATGAAAAAAAAAGCTTAGGCTGAAACATATACTTAATTAGAATACCATTACAAAATAAAAAATCCCAGAAAGAAAAGATTACTGCTTATTAAAATTATCAGATAAATTAAATATGACAACCTCCTTAACTATGTCACAATAATATATATTCCAATCCAGGGATGGACTCGACCTTGATGAATGCGGTGGGCGAATGGTCCTGAGAGTGTTACTGCAGCTGTGTTCACAAGGGGCATCTGCGGCGCTAGTGTCGGGGGCGTTAGCGTTGCTCTTCCGACACTTCAGTCAGAGGCAGGAAGTGCTGGCTGCGTTTAAGCAGGTGAGAATTCTCCTGGTCTAGGTATAAGGTTTGGTTTTAAATGCACTTCGCGTTATTTTAGTCATAGGCAGGAAGTGCTGCCTACGTGTATGCATATTAGACTCAGATGTTCCTGTAGTTTAATGGTCTGGTTTCAAAGCTAGAAAGCAGGTGGTGTTGATAGTTCTAAAGATTGACAAATTATAAGATATAGGTAGTTGATAATATATTATGTTACTTGCCCTAATATTTCACTCCTTTTTCTGCGAAAACATCATTTTCAGCCCCAAAAAACCTTGCCTGATCAGGCACTGCGTTTAGTAGTTAGTTAACTTAGTCTTGAGTATATTTAGAGATTTAAAAATAAGTTATTAATTCTATATTCTTTCCTAATATTATGAATACGAAAGTGTGTTTGTTGGATAGTCCCTCCATCACGAGTCATCGGAGATCACAACGTAATTTTATTCATAGACTAGCTTCGGCCTCGCGGTTTCACCCGCGTTCCCGTGGGATCTTATGTTTTCCCGGGATAAAAAGTAGCCTATAGCCTTCCTCGGTAAATGGACAATCCAACACTAAAATAATTTTTCAATTCGAACCAGTAGTTCCTGAGTTTAGCGCGTTCAAACAAACAAACTCTTCAGCTTTATAATATTAGTATAGATATAGTTTATGGGCCGAACACATAGGCTACTTTTAATGCGGCTAAAACTGCGGGGCGATAGCTAGTTATAATATAATTATATACTTACCAACAGGTACAACTTCTTGTATCCGATGCAGACGTAGAGTCATACAAACAGATCAAGGCAGACTTAGACCTACTGCGGCAGAGCGTCGAGAAATCCGAACTGTGGGTCTTCAATAAGGGACGCGCGATTTTATTGGATGAGCATACAGGTGATTATATTGATAATCTGGGTTCTGTATTCTTTTTTATAAAGGCCTGTTTCAGTTGTTGCCAATTTTTAAACATTGTCAATCATAATATATACCTTAATTTTAAAAAAATACTTTTAAAATACAATGCAGTCGAAGGTATATGTCTCGCAGTATATTGGACACGAATCTGATACCCAAATCTGGACCTAGAATGCTGAAATTTTGCACAGGGGTCCCTTTATGATATAGACAAGGAATAAGACCGGATTTTTCTTAATTCGATCCCTATGGGGGTAAATTATATCAAGCTAACTTGTAATAAGACAGTATGTGTTTGACAGGCACAGTCGGACCGGGCGGTGCGATACTAGAACGTAACGCGTCGCTGGACAACGTTCTAGACACATCTAGAACAACCAAACATGATCATATGAACGAATATAACAAGATCAAAGAGGTATGTATATTGTGTTGACAAAATGCTTTTAAAAAAAATACAAAGATATTTAAAGAAAAAAGACCTCTTAAAAGCGCTGATAGCTCAATGGTAGTGACGTGGCGAAGGTGGGTTCGAATTCTATAATGACCTTGAGCTTTCAGTGTGAGAAAACATCTTGAGGAAACCATAGCACGGTGGTAAGGTACTTTGTAGTACCCGTCGCGCTGGCTACCACCCTCAAGTTGAAAACGTGTCGTCAAACACCTAGCGGTGTGTTCCGGCAACTGTACTTGAGAGCTATTTCCTTCTAAGCTTTATGTGCTTACCACCTTCGGCCACATCTTCACTTACCACAGTGATATTGTGGTAATATACAAAGTAAAAAAATACTCGTCTCGATAGAATCGTTTCGAGTTTAAAGTATTTTTTATAATGAACTCTATGATATTTTTAAAACACTATAGTTTTTGTTGGAAAAGACCACACTAGTACACGATGTTGTTTAAGCTGCAATTTGCGTGAACGTATGAAATGAAAATGAAAATATTTTTTATTCAAATAGGCCTTCACAAGCACTTATGAATAGTCTGACTCTAACGCTCGGTTCGGAAGGTTGCTTTTACTGAGAAGAGCCGGCAAGAAACTCAGCAATTACTCTTTTCAAAAGCAACTCAGATTTATTACATTAAATTATTTATCTAGTCTCACTGACAATATATGTGTTATAACAAAAAAAAAAAGTAAAGTATGAAAATTTTAAACTATCAATTGGCATTAAATAATTGTTCCAGATCCTGCAGCGCATGATAAAGTACTGCACGCAAGGCAACAGCGGGATGGGCGACACCAACAAGCCGCGTCGCCACGAGCAGAGGCTGCTGAGGAACATCGGCGTGCACAACATTGTGCTTGATTTGCTGCAGGTGAGAGTTTGAAGGCGAAAGTTAATTTACATCTTTGTTATATAGTTGACTTCCATTTTAGAATTAATTAATTATATGTCAGACATCTGGTTTTAATAGCACCAATTCTGCTTAGTTTGGTATCAGATATCCGTGTGTGAGGAAGGTCCTAGGAAATTTATTTATTTATATAATATTTATGCGATGGCTACAACCGGATATTTGAGTCCATTTTGATATATAGGCTAATTGAATTTTAATAAAACGTGGGCCTCTAATGAAATGATATAAAATATATTTATTTGTCTGGAATATGGTAGGTACAGGGGTTATAATTGAAAAGAAAGTTAAAAATATCCTGAAATATTCTTCTTCGCACACGACCATCTGATCCCTAAAATATTATGTATATACTTATATAGATCTGTGTCTATAGGTTGGTTGACATACACGACTAAAGCTTTTTTAATCCCAGGTACCTCACGATGAAGACGACTCGGCGATGGACGAGCTGCTGGCGCTGGCGCACCAGTTCCTGCAGCATTTCTGCCACGGCAACCAGCAGAACCAGGCCATACTGCACAAACACCTCGACCTCTTCCTTAATGCTGGAGTAAGCTTATATTATACTAGGTTTTCGCCCGCGGTTTCGTTAGATTATATAGATTTTGATGCACTGCAGCGCCATCTGGTGGCGAGTTACAACAAAATTGACGGCGTAAAAATCTTTTCCATGACAAAATATTTAGATGTGCCAACTTTCTTGATGATTGGTCAAACGTTGTGGGAGGAGGCGACGACCTTACCACAATAACTCGCACAGCATGATAGCTGACTCAAAAGACTTTGTTATTGAAGTATTGATAAATTTGCATGAGGATATTGGTACCATATTGTATTTAGGTTTTATTACGGTTAGGTCCATTTAGACCTAGGCATGCCAGTAATCCTGTAATATTTCCAGATCCGAGAAGCCCAAACGGTGTGCGCCATATTCAAAGACAACGCGACCCTGTGCGGCCACGAGGGCAACGAGAAGGTGGTGGCCCACTTCGTGCACTGCATCGAGTCGCGCGGCCGCCGGCCCGCCTACCTGCGCTTCCTGCAGACCATCGTGCACGCCGACATGCACTACATACGCAACAGTCAGGACCTGGTCATGCAGGAGGTGAGCACTGAGCAATGACTACCACCAGATCTGATCTGACAGATATCTGGAACCCAACCTACAGATATATACTAGTGCTGATCAATGTTTTAAAATACATGACAAAATTTGATTATAAGTAGTCTGTACTCATTTTAATTTTAATGTGACATAAAAAAAATATGTTGGGCTGTCTGTTTTATTTTGTTTATAATGTATGCGCTCCTTTTTTAAACGAGTTCTGCGTATTAACAGATGGTGAACGCCGGCGAAGATGTGCTGGTGTTCTACAACGACAAAGTTTCATTCAACACATTCATACAGATGATGCGGCTTTACAAAACAAACGACATGCCCGAAGCTCTGAGGTAAGCCTCTATATGTACAAATATTGAGTATTTGATATTAATTTCAACTTGATACCTCCACGCGTTCCTGAGAAAAAGGTCTTGACAGACAGACAGACGGACAACACAGTGATCCTATGGGGGTTCCTTTTTTCCTTTTGAGGTACGGAACCCTAAAAATATGGAAATTATGTAAGTCTACACGAGCGAAGCCGCGGGTGAAAGGTTAGTTAAAATATTATGATGAAACCGGCTTGATCTCATTGTTTGGAAGGTTTGTGCCCCAGCAGAGCTGTTAATAACACTAATTTACCCATTTTGTATTTTACCCAGGTACCACATCCAACTGGTAAAACTGCTGACTTGCTGCACCATGGGAAAGAATGTGTACACAGAGATCAAATGCCATAGTCTACTGCCACTAGACGATATTGTGTCTATGATCACCCATCCGGATTGTATACCAGAGGTAAGTCAAACTTCTAACTTTTTTGCAATCATAATACAAACTATATTAAGAGTTCGAAATGACACCCAGTTAGGGCACAGAAAAATGAGTTATAAGTTTAAAAAAATATATATCAATTAAATTACATAATAGGTATTATAATATAACATAAGGTGGAGAAAACGGTCGATCATGAAATGAAACCAGAGCTTTATCACGTTGTTTTTGAACCGTATACAAAAAATAATTGAAATCCATCGAGTAGTTTAGCAACAGTAGTTAATTTTCATTTCATCAATTTTACTCATCATGTAGATGCTTAACAAATTCACTAGGCTAAAGTAGGTCGGACAATGACCCGAGCAAACGCGTTGCCTCCATTTCTCTGTCTAACATGTTATGTGAGACAAAGAAAGCGTATGTGACGTTGCCGGTCGGCGCTAGTGGAAGGCCGCCCGCGCTGCGCCCATTAGTGTTGAATTTTGTTTACGTTCTTTGAAAATTTAGATTTTGTTCTAAAATCGTTTTTGACTGTACTATACTGCGTTATTGCACTTGTAACAATAGAGTTTTAATTTAATGATCGACCGTCATATCCACCTTGTATATTGTATTTTTCTAAATACATTTATTATTAAGCTGAAATCATATTTCCAGGTGAAAGAGGCGTACGTAGGGTTCCTGAACCACTGCTACATCGACACCGAGGTAGAGATGAAGGAGATATACTCCAGCAACTACATGTGGGACCTGTTCGAGCGGTCCTTCCTGCACGACATGCAGGCGATACTGCACCAGGATCCTGCTGTACATGATATACCTGGTCAGTGTTTAATATCGCCTCTTTAAACGATAAACGGAAGTTTGACTTTTGGGTATTTAACTATGGTTAGGCCATAGTTAGTGATGATGTGGCCGAAGGTGGTAAGCACACAAAGTCTAGAAGGGAACTGGCAAGTTGGAGATTTTCAAAATGAGTATGATAGCCAGGCAGGTAGGTTCTACAAAGTAGGTACCCTACCACCGTGCTATGGTAAAATTAAAATATTTTTTATTCCAATAAGCTGTACTTATGAATATTCTGACTCCAGATCTTTTGCTGAGAAGAGGCAGCAATAAACTCAGCAACTACTCTATTCAAAACCAACTCATATTTATTATATAAAATTATTTATCTAGTCTCACTGACGATATTTCAAAAATTAACAAAACACTGTAATAACAGTTAGTATTCTGTCTAACAGAAACGAAATAATAAACGTATACGTAATAGTCTAGTTGTCTTACTATGAAGGACAAACAGACGAATTTAAATTTTCCTTTTGGGGTCTGGTACCCTAATCATCAATTTTCAGGTCCATCATCACAGATTGCCGTACCATCAACATCCCGCAAGGCGCCGGTGGGAGCTCAGAAAGCGTGGGTGAACTACGTCACAGATGTCCTAATGCATACTATATGCACATTCTTCAATTCGCCGTTCAGTGACCAGAGTACCACTGTGCAGGTGAGACAGATATATGTTTCTGTTGCTTCTTCGAGTTTAATAGTAAAAATTAATTTATCAAAATATTTACACCAATGTTTTGTTTTTGCTGTCGTGGACTTTTTGATTGTGTAAGTACATTATCATGGAATATTTATGTATAGGTTTGTATATAAACAAGTACAGAATAGTCTGACTAACGCACGGTTAGGAAGGTTGCTTTTGGCGAGCAACATAATCTAGTCTCACTGACAATATAATGTCTTTTATGATGCAAATAGAACCAAGTGCGAGTCGGACTCGCGCACGAAGGGTTCCGTGCCATTATCTATAAAAACGGCAAAAAAATCGCGTTTGTTGTATGGGAGCCCCCCTTAAATATTTATTTTATTTTGTTTTTAGTATTTGTTGTAGCGGCAACAGAAATACATAATTTGTGAAAATTTCAACTGTCTAGCTATCGCGGTTCTTGAGATACTACAGGCTGGTGACAGACAGACGGACGAACGGACAGACAGCGAAGTCTTAGTAATAGGGTCCCGTTTTTACCCTGTAGGTACAGAACCCTGAAAAAGGAGTAAATAAATAGATAGCAAACTAAAGTAGATTTATTATGATCAGCGTATGACAGTATACTGATTAATATTAAAGTTCTCGGTACAGACTCGGCAGTCCATATTCGTGAAGCTACTGCAGACTACGTTCAGCATCTACCAGTGTCCGTGGCTCACTCCGCCGCAGAAACTCAACGTTGAGAAGTGCATTAGGACGTTGAGTGAAGTCGGTAAGTTATAACTTGGTAAATAGTTTATACTCCTAGGTTAAAAAGTAGCCAAAATCCTTCAAATCAAGACGTATCTTTTGCTCCGATCTGAGCCCTGGAGAGGTCCAGCCGTTCTTGAGCTATAAACGGTGTACTTCCGACTTTATTTTATACTAGCTTTTCCGCGCGGTTTCACCCGCGTTCCCGTGATAAAATATAGATCATGTTACTCAGGGATAATGTAGCATTCTAAAGGTGAAATAATTTTTGAATTCGGTCCAGTAGTTTTTGAGTTCGTTACAAACATACAAAAATACAAATCTTTCCTCTTTATAATATTAGTGTAGATATAAGTAATAGATATAAAACAAAGATCCGAAACTGAACTTCTTCAGGTTACAGTACCTACACCTTTTATTTTGTTCGCAGCCAAATCACGCAGTATAGCCATACCACTGGAATTAGAAGCGAAAATTCAGACGGTATTTGAAAAAGCAGCTGCTCTCTCACGGCAGACCAGCAAATGGCTGCTGGCATCCAAGACTTCGAAACTAGAGAAGATGTCTTCACAGGTATGCGTTAAAAAGCTTTTAGTCGAAGAAAATCCAAGGTCCCACCAGCTGCACTTTAGACCCAGGGCTCCCTAAAAAGGCCGCTCAAGCAATATTGCTAATGTAATTAATTTTTCGTATTCTCGGCAGATCCTACTTGTTTGAATATGTTTTATGCAAAATAGTCACTACAAATATTTACATATACAGGGTTATTATTAAAACACCGGCAGTGCTTTAGGGGGTGGAAGTTCTCATCAATATGAACAACTTTTATGGGACCAACCCTGAAACCACGAAAAATAAAAATAACTTTTCATATAAAAGATCAACCTTGCTCAATCAAAATGTATGAAAAGTTTGAATTTTTTTTCACGGTTTCAGGGTTAGTTCCATAGTAAAAGTTGTTCATATTGATGAGTACTTCCACCCCCTAAGGCACTGCCGGTGTTTTAAAAATAACCCTGTATACAATTTAATTCAAAGATTTGGTATTGATGGATCTGCCGTAAATTGGTAAAAAAATATTGTACTAGCAATATTGCTCGAGCTTCCTTTTTAGTCCCCCAGTTCGATCTAGGATTTGTGTGCTTACCACCTTCGGCCACATCATCACTCACCATGGTGAGATTGTGGTCAAAACAGGCCTATAAATCATAACAAAAAAACCATCTTATTTCACTATTAGTGCGGGTAAAACAGCTGTTCTATAAATAGTTCAATACTCAAAATGTATGTAACAGTAGATTGTTCTCAATGATAAACCTTTTTTAATGTAGCAAGCATTAATTGAAGATAGCAGCTTGGATGACTTTTGTGAGGTATGAAAAGAGTTGTGTTACCAGTTTTTTTTAGCTTACGGCCCACCTTATGGTAAGCGGTTACCGTAGCCTATAGACGCTCATAACACCACCGGCAAAGAAAATACAATATTATATTTTCCCTGCCAGGGGTATCACTCACGCGTTGCCAACCTTGAGACATGAAGTTGTTAAGTCTCCTGTGCCTGTAATTTCACCGGCTTCCTAACCGAAACATTTCCAACCAATTCCTTTTGGTTAATAAACAAGCATAAGTTTTATTTTGTTTTAAAGATTTATTATTGACTAGTTACTGACCTTTGAAAAGTATTCTATATCCTGGAATATATGTAACGTGTGATCTTATCTATTGATGAGCTGGTTGGCGTGGTTGATAAATTAACCAGGTTAACAAGATACTTTACCCTGGGAAAAGATTAGATCTCTCGGGAACGGGGATGAAACCATGTGGCAGAAGCTAGTAAAAAAAAATATAAAAGGCTCTCTGTAGCGAGTAACACAAGACATTTTTTTAAACATTTCGTTTCGATAAAAAAATTATGATTCTTTTTTGTGACTTCAGTATTGGTCCCATGTGAAAATATTTTTTATTCAAATAGGCCTTTACAAGCACTTATGTATAGTCTGACTCTAACGTTCGGTTCGGAAGCTTGCTTTTAATGAGAAGAGCCGGCATAGTATGAGACAGAAATATATATACCCAGTATGTCTGCAAATTCCTGCACAATAATTTTTATTATCAGTAACTTATTTGTTCTTCACTTCCCGACACCACTTACACATTATTTGTATTAACCATCAAAACTACTTTTAAACTATAACCAGAATCTCACTGACTACTAAGTCGGTTAAAATTACAGGAATAGAAAGGTATAACTCAGCGTGTAAGTGAGATATCCTGATTTTTATCAGTCTCCCACCTACCGTTAGATTCTGGTTTATTATGAGTATATTCGGCCGCAAGACGTCCACTGCTGGACATAGGCCTCCCCTAAGGATCTCCATTAGGACCGCCATGTCTGCTTTTCTCTTGCGGCTGAGATGAAGATGATGAAGAGTATATTTCAGCATTATAAATGGTACTAATCCTATCCCACAGTCAAGCATACAAAACGACAGATCAGTAATGGAAGGTCTTCAAGAAATTGTGTCGTTACTGGAAGAACAACTTCGACCACTGTTACAAGCTGAACTGTCGTTACTAGTTGATATACTGTACAAGCCGCATTTACTGTTCACAAGTCCTGGAGAGATCACCCAGTCGGATACTAGTGGCATCTTTATATCCAGGTAAATCTATTTCTATACTAATATTATGAAGCTGAAGAGTTTGTTTGTTTGAATGCGCTAATCTCAGGTACTACTAGGTCGATTTGAAAAATTCTTTCAGTGTTGGATAGCCCATTTATCCGGAGACATAAGATCTCACACATAATGTGTTGTGTGTTCCGGCAGCTACATTTAAGAGCCAGTTCTTACTAGGCTTTGTGTACCGCACCAGGTAGGCACATCATGACCTAGGTATCATGGTGAGATGATGATCAAACAAGCCTAAAATATCCTAGTTGACAGAGTCAGAAAACTGTATTGGAGATGTTTGCCATCAGCAGCAACCCATTAGCTGTTCAAATGATGTTATTAATCCTAACTAATTATACTAAAAATTAGAAATGCGAATGTGAGTTTGTTTGTTACCTTTTCACGCCTAAACCGCTGAACCGATCACGGTGAAATTTGGTACGCAGATAGCCTATGGTATAGAGAAGGACATGGGCTACTATTTATCCTGGGGAAACATAAGATGCCTGGGGATTGCGGGTGAAACCGCAGGACGGATGCTAGTATATTATAAAAGTATAAAAAACTAATTGTAATGTTATCCCACAGACTGATACGTCACACAGAGAAGCTTCTCGAGGAGAAAGAAGAAAAGCTGTGCGTCAAAGTACTGCGCACGTTGCGTGAGATGATGGCAGTGGACCCGGAGTATGGAGAAAAGGTAAGTTATTAAATTGATTGCAAGTGGTAGTGACTCGTTACTGTAAGTAAGCTTATAACTTGAAATGTCTTTGGGCTTTCACACACAAGCATCGAATAATTTAAGCCACCAGTTAATGTTGGGGTTTATAGAAAACTAGCTGTTCCCTATATTATACTCCCTCAATAAACGGGATTTTCTCGGTGTCTTTTGGTTCGGTGTAAAAATGGGGATAATAGGTTAAATTATGACTGTGTCCAAATACCATAGAAAATCAATAGGAAAGCGACCTTTCGCCGATGGTCAAGGCAAATGCATTTAAGGCAAACGTCGTGAGGAAACCATAGCACGGTAGACTACCCTCAAGTTGAAAATCTGTCGCCACTGTAAGGCCTTGTGGTTACCACCTTCGACCACAATATGACTTGCAGCGAGCCAGTAATTATAACATAGCTAATTTCCATAAAATATCTCAGGGTAACCAACTCCGCAACAAGCTGCTGTCCCAGTACTTTGTGAACCGCAAGTCAGAGCCCAAGATACAGATCCCGCCGCCGTCTGTCGCCGTCACTCACGGTCCGGGTGGTGAGTTATATGTTTTATTGTTCTTCTTCTTCTTCTTCTTGATAGAATGGCGACTGAAGCCAATAGCACAATTCCGCCAATGAATGTGTTTAGAGTTCACTTTTGAAAGAATATAACAGTTGTGATTTGAGTGTTGTGAGCGTTGTTTGGGGGTTGCCAGTTGTTTGTTTAAATAGCTTAATTTTAATTTTCTGTAGAACTAATAAGCTACTCATTTTGGTACAGTCAGAAACATGAGTATTACATAAGCTAGGTAATATATAGCTAATACATAATATGGAGGGATAAAGAAAACAGGTGGTACATCCTACTATAAATTTCTACGTCATGGATAGTTATAGTTTACAGGTGTTTTTACATGGCTGACTGTTCCAAATTTCAATCTTTAAAAAACCCGAGCAACGCTCACATAAAACTACTAGTGTTAAATAATAAACAATTTAAAAAAATAGTTCTTTTGTTAAAATATAGTTTGCACAAACTTTAGCTGTAGAATATAATGAACACTTATAAATTAATGTTAAAATAAATAAATTTGATCACAACGAGGAAAATGGTTCAGCAATTTGTCATAAAAAAAACAGACTGGATTGTACAAAAACAATAAAAGGAAATATGGATGTTTGTTACAACGAAATGGCTGAATAAATTAGGTTTTAAATTTGATCAGAATCGTCCTGAAAACCCTCCCACAGGAATATCAAAGTTCCTTACAATATGTTTGGGAAATCTACTTAATAATACTCGTATGACAGACAACGCACAGCCTAAACCAGTGGGTCTAGAAGCATGAAATTTTGCACAGTAGTTCCTAGGGGGTAAAATAGGGGATGAAACCGTGGGGCGAAAAGCTAGTAGGGAGATTTATTGAAACTAAAAAATCTGTGTTTACGACAAGTTACCTGACAATTTTCTCCTTGTACGAGAGAGTAATCAAAAAATGATTACCAGAGACTCTATATAATAACTTGTGAATGTGTGACAATAGCTGATTACTAATAGTTTTAAGCACATAGAAAATAGTTTAAAGATGCCTTTGCTTTGAGCAGTTCATTAACATGTAATTTATTGTTTAATTTCTCCTACAGTTAGGTAATTAAGGTTCAAAATACGTTTTGCATATACTAAATTATCGGGAGATTTAGAACATTAATTTATTTACTACTTCTAGTTATGTAACTGCATGAGCTAACACAGCAAAGGTAACTTTATAACCACTTAACTCTAGATTTAGTTTAGAATAGACAAACAATATGTTTTTCTTTATTTCACTATGCGCATGAGAAGCTGAATCTCACCCACATCAGCTGAAAACAGGTGGGTCCCATTTCACATAGCAGAGGCGGTAATAAATGCTTTGTTAAGTGTTGTGTACTTGTCTATTAACTCTTGCACTATTAAATCAAATAGTTCTGTTTTAATAGGCTATTTATCTTTCTCTTTTTGGCACGTGAATGGATATCTTAATATATATATTTCTTGTGTGCGTGTGTATGTGACTGAACTCCTCCTAAACGACTGGACCAATTTGGATGAAATTTTGTGTGTATATTTGAGCGGGTCCCTGGATGGTTTGAAAATACAATTGGACCCGGTAGATGGCGTCGTAATCGAGTTTGGACAGGACAACGTCTGTCGGGCCCGCTAGTGAGATATAAAATCGAACATTTTACAAATGAGCACTATGTGTGTCAATTTACAAACAAACACTCGAACAGCATACACGAAATCATGCATACATACTGCTTTATGTTGCTTATCCCATAGTACAATATTTTTGTGTCGGTTATAAATAGATTTTAGGATGTTTATATAGTATCGTAAGACAGAGGAGATTTATACCCTGCTCTGGCTGGCAGTAGGTCCACCTAACGGTAAGTGGCTACGTCGCCCATAGACATTAGCGATACCGAAGGCAATTGTTAGGCAAATTATATCGTAATACTAGCTTTTCGCCCGCGGCTTCGCTCGCGCAGACTTTATAATATGTCTATAACTTTTTCCCCGTTAGCCAATTTCGACGAAACAAAGCCTATTTTTTCCAAACGCCTAGTTAAGCCTAATTAAATTGTGAAAAACCCACGAAAATCCGTTCGATGGTTTCGGAGATTAGCATTGTGTTCAAACAGATAGACAAAAATCTAAAATAGTTTCCTTGCAATTTGACTCTCAAACACACTCCATATCTAGTAAAAAAAAAATATATGTAGATACACGCGGGTTTTAGATAACTTTCGAACAGTAGGTATGAAAGTAAATTCCAAAAATCATGGAATGACGATTACTTTTTGCAACATGCGATTTTATTTAAATAAAGCCTATATTCTGGTCCTTTATTAATTAATCTCAGTCTACCTGTGAAATCTACCTGAAAATCCGTTCAGTAGTTGCGGAAATATGCGTTAACAAATAATCAGACAGACAGATATGATTACTTTTCGTCAATGTACAGAAACACCGGATTCTATTGTTTTATTACCTATATGTATAGATAGCTTTCCGTCCCGCGGTTTCACCCGCGATCCCCTACAAAACATTCTTAGTACAACCCTACGTTATAAGAAGCCCCAATCCGTATACCTACACAAAGTGTACCTCCAAACATAATTTTTTCACATACATACCCTGAAAAGATTATGTTTTCCTATACACACTTTTGCACCCCTTTTCTGGTGAAAAGAGAGTGATGATAATAATAATAACCCAGATTATTAATCTGCTCTGAGAAATATTTATGCAAGATTCGTATTCCAACTACTTTCCACAATAAAGACACTTACAAAATATGTTTCCCCCGATTTATTCTACAAAACATTTTCCTTAGTTCTAGCCAGGAGCCCATATATCCCGACAAACTGTACCTCCTTACTCCATTCCAAAAATTCTCGTTCCATAAAACTTTTGCACACCATTAGGGTAAGAATTTCGAAAAACACCGACATGACGTGTTTCATTGTGTTGACAAATTAAATAATATTAATATCACGTTTCAAATAAATCTGACCGAAAAAGTATTGATTGACGGATTGAGTTTTCAAACATGTGTCAAAGTAAAATGTAATTTAAATCAAAAGTACTAAGGATTTGCATCGAAGTTGATATCAATACTTCGATGCAAATCACCCCCAAAATAACTTTCTACCCCTTTTTAACCCCGTTAGGCGATGAATTTTAATCAAATACGAAACGTATCTTCAATGTTACAATCAAGAATGTTTATGCAAAATTTGAAGTAGATTGGACCAAGGAATCACGTTGTCCCATACAAACTTTGCCCCCGTTTTTCACTTCACTTCCTTAGGGGTCGAATATCGGAAAATCCTTTCTTATCGGATGCCTACGTCATACAAAGAACACACCCTCCAAGTTTCAGGTCTCTACGATCATCGGTTTAGGCTGTGCGTTGATCCTTTGTCATTCAGGACAAAGCATTTTATATATATAGATAAGGGGTAAGACAAAAATAAAACTGAACAGGTTTCATTATAATATACATTTTATGTGATATTTGTATTTTATAATAGAATAAAAACAAAAATAAAAAATAACAATGCCTCCAGGAGGTATCTTCTAATATATAAAATACTCATGTCATAATGTTTGTCTGCCAACTCCTCCGAAACGGCTCGACCGATACTTATGTTTTTTTTTGTGTATATTCGGTAGGTTTGAGAATTGGTTGTAGGCAATTTTTTTTTATTCCGGTACGCAGGAGACAGCTAGTAATATGTATGATTTAACATCATTTATAAAATAATACAAGGCAATCTATCAAAGATTACATATGATGGCAGTAGAAATATATTCAAACAGAAATTCATATTTAAAAGATTACATTGTATATTATTATTTAAGTAATTAACATAATATAAAAATCACTTCTGTATTGTTTCTATACAATAGTTTGAAATTCCACTTTTGTTGATGTAATTTTTTTTTCAAACATTATCTTGCTTCAAATTGAATAAGTCAATTCTTTTTATAAAACTTAAGGTTTGTTCTGTTGAATCCTCAAACCCGTCACTTATTTATCTAAATTCGAACTCACTTACTAACACAACAATTTCTCAACTCTAACATTTAGCACCCCTATCTTCTGAATCTCATTGCTTAAGCAATCACCTGGTTTCAAGTACTCCGGAGGGTCACGATGCATACCCACACCTCCCGGTGTCCCTGTTAATATTATGTCTCCAGGAAGCAATGTCATCACTGAAGATAACCTCTCAATTAGATATGGAATCTTGTAAATCAAATGTTTTGTGTTACTCGTCTGCTTTAACACACCATTAATGATACATTTGATGTCTAAACAATTGGGATCACCAATCTCATCACCTGTTACAATGCACGGTCCAATAGGACAGAATGTATCCATAGATTTTCCCAAAAGGAACTGCCCAGCGTTTTTCTGCTTCTGCCAATCCCTAGCGCTTATATCCTGGGCAATTGTATACCCGAAAATATAATCATAAGCATCCTTCTCTTTGACAAAACAAGCCCTCTTTCCAATTACGACAACCATCTCAACTTCCCAGTCCACTTTTTTGGTGACTTCTGTCCTTAGTTGGATGGCTTCATTGGGGCCAATTATAGTGCTTGAAAACTTACTGAATATCATTGGAACTTCAGGAGGTTTTAGATTCTGCTCTTGGCAATGGTCCTTATAATTGAGCCCAACGCACAGAACTTTGTCCATGCCGTGTATTGGAGCCTTTAGCGTCACATTTGACAAAGGTACCGGCGAGCCTTTCAAATTTTTAACCTTATCTATGTAACCATTCCTCAAAATCTCCAATAAAGTTGTCGGCAAGCAAGAATCAGCCTGATTCACGTCGAACACACAGTCACCTTCTAAATAACCAACTCTAATGTCCTCTGGTTTGCTTTTGTATGTAAATTGAACGAATTTCATGTTGTTAGTCGGCGTTGTTGATATGCGTTTTGTACCACTTTCACTGAACACTTGTTTATTTAAAAGCCCTTTTTTTATCGACGATAACGCGCGTCGCGTTGTACGAATAACTCCGTTCATATTGATGATGTTATTTACACAATTATCTAAATTGGTTATGTAAGAATAATAAAATAACAAACGTCACTATGACTCAAGGTCGCGCTGTTAGAGTCGAGCTAAATATAACAGTTACTTTAGTGATCCAGGTATTTTTATCTATTATCTGATAACGAGTATTCTTAATAAGTAATCGTAATAATTGGTATCGTTGTAAACCGTTTATGAACATTGATTAAATTGGTAATGGCTTATTACGGATGAAATGATACATACTTAATGTTATTAGATATCAGATTGTAACTTTTTCATCAATTTTATTTATTTAGTTTTAATAACTATACAACTCAAGCATAAACTTCAAAAATGTTATTAGATCAATTGAATTCTTTTATATATGAAAATCAGCTTCCGTGTCGAAATCAGTTTGTGTTCGCAAAACTCGAAAAGTAGTCGATGGATTGACTTGAACTTTTTACACGATGCTGTATTTCTATATAAGAGTGTTTTTATACTTTTTATCCTTAAGATCCCACGGAAATAGGAAATTCCTATACACTAACAGATATCATAACATCTAACTGTTATTCGTACGTGGTACTTTTTAATAACAGGTATTTGATACATACTCCTATCTATACTTTTATCTGCGTAGGTATGTATAAATACAATAATAAACCACGACGTTATCTCGTGAATTTGTTATGGAGATACTCAACGACTATCTACCTATTATGAATTTATCAATAAGTAGGTATTGAATTCAAATATGACGTAACTTTTAGAATACCTATTGATATTTACTGATCGTGGCTTTGCTTGAGTCTTGAAATGTTTTCTTCTCAATGATATCCTGTTTTCAGACAAAATCTTTCTAAAAATTGTAGTTACTCATAGACTCAAAAAATAAAATTTTTAATTCAAATTAGGTATCTGCTTTTATCTTCTGATGATCGTAGGGATCATCAGAAGATAAAAGCATTTTATGTGCTAATCTCAAATTCTAATCATTCATTATTCATTATCAAAGAGTATCTCTTACACTCTCTAAATATAAGTTACTCTATGCTTACACCGAGTTACACCTAATAACACACTTTTTTTTTACTATGATATGGTCCAAGGCGTAATCACACAAAGCCTAGTAAGAACTGGCTCTCAAGTGTAACTGCCGGGACACACCAGTAGGTTTTGGAGATCGATTTCCACATTGAGTGTGGTAGCCAGCCAGGCGGGAACTATTTATTTGCATTCCATAAGGTAACCTTAGGAGGTAAATTAGTTCTAATTTATGGACCCTGTTGGGTACCTACCAACCTGAATGAGCTTTATCAAAAGAAGACTCTATGATAAAGGTTTAAGGATTAGATTTCTTTGTACAGGATTATTGAACCTTTACGGAAAGTTTCTTAATATAACCAAGGGGTTCCCATACGGTTTATACAATCTTATGTTGTCCTAAAACTAATCACAAGTACCTAGTGCCCATTTTGTATGAAAAAGTAATTATAAAATGCGTATATCTTCGTAATTTAACAAAATGTATCATACAACATTTTTATCTTCAAATTTTGTTGGGGTATACAGAATTGCCTACCCTCAGACTTCAATATTATACTCTTTATACAGCGAAGGTACTGATGCGCACCGGACAGACGCTCGCCCAAGTACAGGCGCATCTGGACAAGGAGGGGGCTTCGGACCTGGTGGTGGACCTGGTCATCAGGAGCACCAATCGACCTGCTATATTCCTCGAGGCCATACAATTGGGTAAGCGCACAGTTGACGAAAAGTTTAGCCTCAATTAAGAAGGTAGAATTTACTGAAGTTGCTCAGGTTGGGAAATCAGCCTTTGACTGAGTAGAACGGGCAAGAAACTGCAAGTTTTCATTTTTTATGATCTGAAAATGGAATGGTAAAAAAAAGAAACAAATGTGGTAAAATTACCCCCAGATATTTCCTATTTTTTCAGATGTATGGTTTACTTTTTACAGGAATAGCTCTTCTAGAGGGCGGCAATCCAATAATACAACAAAGCATATTTACGAAATTACAAAATGGAGAGATATCGCAAGCATTTTTAAAGGTAAGATTTATATTTAGGTCGTAAAATGAGTCTCGTTGCTTGCTTTTACTATCTCACCCCCAGACCCTCAGTGGCACTGGCGGATCCAGGATTTGATTTTGGCTTGACCCAGTTGAGGGTAGGGTAGTAGAATAAATGAATTTTAATTTGAGATTTGTCAAGGGTGGACCTAGATGCTTTTGCTAATTCCCTAGTCTCTCAGGATACCCTGTATCTTGTCAAATAATCTTTCAATAATGAACAACTACAGATTTTTCAAGTACTACTTATAAATGGAAGGTAACGGTTTTTTGTCTGTCTGCCTGTATTAGACTACAATTATATGTCTGTGATTATGTGACCGAAAGTGGTAAGTAAGGCTTAAGGGAATTCCCTCTCAAGAACTAATTCCAGAACGGTATGTTCTGGCAGTTAGTATTGGACATAATAGGGCTTAATATAATAATGGTGATGAAACCAACACAAGATACTCAATAACCTTATCTAATAGATATCTGCCAGATAGATCTTAGGAACTTATCGGCAACCTGTGACTGACCTTATATTATAGTTAAGACTAATATTATTATATTTATATATATGTAAATAAATCAATTTATTGATGTACTTTTTTATTATAAAGATAAAAAACCGTCTTTATTCGTCACCCTATCTTAATTGTTCAAACCAAAGTCAGGTAGAGTTCGTTTCTTAGCGTACCACTTACCAACAGTGCGGCCGTCGAGAGAATGCATTTGTGACACCTGTAAATAAATAGATTAATTACGGAAACGGCTCATCTGCTTTTGATACGACTGACACTGAACTATGCCTAAGAAAATACTGAACCTTCCGTGAAGTCCCATCGAAATGTGATTAGTAGTTTTTGTGATAAGCCCATTATTAACAGGTGTGAATGGTATAGGAGCGCATACGTCACAAACAAACAAACAGACAGACATACATTGATTTTAAAATACGTGTTCCTATCTTCATTATCTACTATTTATCTTCGAAACTAGTTTTTAGAACACTTGTTCTAAGACTTTTTGTATCCATCGACTATTTTTATTTATTACATATAACCTTAGTGTTATGGGACATCAAAAGGAACACATTGTTTATTTAATGTTAACTGCTTTAGGGTATGTTCCGATATATACTGCTAGCACTGTAAGGTGTGACGTCAATTTAGTATACTAAGAAGCCGTTCCTTTATAGTTAGCTATACTGGGTACGATTTAAAACGAAACGCAGTCCAGTATACTGTCTGTTATCCATGTACATAATATGTTTACTGCTTATAATTTATTCGTAGGTATGCTGTCATTCGGGACGCTTTTGATCACGTGATCAAGGCACTGAGAGAACCTTACCTCGAAAAACGCCAGTGCTCACAGTCCAAAAATGGCGACGATTTATAACGTCAGGTTACTCTAGCCTAACCCTAGGTTACTGCCTAACCCTAGGTTACTGCGGCAGTATACCGTCAGTCCATAACGAAACTAATTTCCCGCCAAAACTGCTTGGGGAGAAATTCGTTTCGTTATGGATTGACGGTATACGAGCACTGGCTCGCAGTGTATATCGGAACATACCCCTAGTTGTACAATAAAGAGTACAGTAATGTATGTATCTATACGAGTTGCATATATGTTGTGGTGAAAGGTATTCTACGACAAGATGCGCGAGGCGCAGCAGGAGATCCGGTCGCTGGCCGCCTCCAGCACCGCCGCCGCCGGCTCCGACAAGCAGCGGCCTGCCCACGCCGACAAGCCCAAGCAACCTTCCCTTGATGGTTTATATTGCATTTTGTACTAGCTGACTCCTGCGTTCCCGAGAAAAAACTTGCCCATACCATAGGCTATCTGCGTACCAAATTTCATCGCGATCGATTCAGCGGCTTAGGCGTGAAAAAGTAACGAACAAACAAAAACACATTCGCATTAATAATATTAGTTAGGACTAGCTTCCGCCCCGCGGTTTCAGCCGCGTTCCCCAGGGATTTTATGTTTTCCCAGGATAAAAAGTAGCCTATGTCCTTCTCCATGCCATAGGTTATCTGCATACCAAATTTCATCGCGATCGGTTCAGCGGTTTAGGCGTGAAAATGTAACAATCAAACAAACTCTCATTTGCATTTATAATATTAGTTAGGATTAGGAAGTTAGGGTTAGGATATGTTACATACTCATTGACATGGATGACGATAAATAAATATGAAGCTAACTAAACTAAACCAAAAACTAATTTCATTGATTCACTCCAGATTGAGCAGAATTTTTTCGCGACTAAACATATTCCCTTACAAAAAAATAATTATGAGATTCAATTTAGAATTCATATTACTTTTATTATATACTGTAGATTGAATTTGTCTTCAAAAAAAGTCTAAATAATCCTTGTTTATCACAGGGAAGTCAACCCCAGGGCCGTTAGTGGTCGGTGAAGAGATGGACGAAGAGGTGAACAATGCTTGCGGATCTGCTGTCCACGCATACTCGGATATACACACCATGTCGCATGGTGAGTTAGTTTTGTATAGGCTTGTGTTTGGCCACAATCTCACTATGGTAAGTGATGATGTGGCCGAAGGTGGTAAAGCACACAAATCCTAAGTGCAGCTGCCGGAACACACCAATAGGTTTGGCGACAGATTTTCAACTTGAGGGTGGTAGCCAGCCAACCCTACCACCGTGCTTTGGTTTCCTCACGATATTTTCCTTCACTGAAAGTAGCTTTACATTGTAGGATTCGAACCCACGACTGTAGTGAAGTAGACGAAATGTAGTGAAACTTATACCACGGTCAGTAATATCTGACTCTCTGGAACTGTCGCAGCATACTGGTAGATGCATCAGCAGGTTTGGTTCATTCCGCAATTTAGGGTACGAAAATATACCTACGGACGCGCGCTTTGTGCCGGACCCGAAAGAGATAGAGCTATGCGATAGAAAGATGGGCGTTTGTAGGTTAATTTACGTTTCTATTTAAATAGTGAGACTTCTGTACTGTAATACTATTTGTTATTCTGTGCCATCAGGTATAATCATCAATATTTTAATATATATTGTTCGCGGTTTCACCCCCGTTCTTAAGGTATCTTATGTTTTCCCAGAATAAAAAGTACCCTTTATGTTATTCCATGTATGATCTATCTATGTGCCAAGTTTCATCCAAATCTATTCAGCCGTTTATACGTGATTGAGTCACAAACATCCATACATCCAAACTTTTACATTTATAATATTAATTAAGTACGATTTATTTATATATTTATATTGTAGGTACAACAGTTCTGGAAGAAATAATGGCAGAAAAGAAACGCGAGGCTAGCAACACTGACATCCTACCTGCAAAAGTGGCCGTCATGAAGCCCATCCTCAGGTTCTTGCAATTGCTGTGTGAGAACCATAATCCTGATTTGCAAGTAAGCTGACATTTTGCTGACCTAATAATATCTTTTGCTTTATCTGGAAGATACTTATTATTTGCTACATATACTAGCTGTTCCCCGCGGTTTTACCCGCATTCCCGGGATAAAAAGTAGCAGCCTATAACTTTCCTCAAGAATTGGGCTATCAAATGCAAAAATAATTTTTCAAATCCGACTGGTAGTTCCAGAGATTAGCATCTTTAAACAAATAAACTCTTCAGATTTATAATATTATTATTATAGTGTAAATTGTTTGTTTGAACGCGCTAATCTCAGGAACTACTGGTTCGATTTGAAAAATTATTTTAGTCTTGGATAGCCCATTTATCGAGGAAAGCTATAGGCTAAAAAGATCCCTCGGGAATGCAGGTGAAACCGCGGGGCGGAAGCTAGTTCTACATATACAGATAAAATAAACTAAAATATATAAATAAACAAATTTAAACATTACAGAACTTACTCCGCAACCAAAACAACAAGTCGAACTACAACCTGGTCTCCGAGACCCTCATGTTCCTGGACTGCATCTGCGGGTCAACGACCGGCGGTCTGGGTCTTTTGGGTCTCTACATCAACGAGGGGAATGTGGCCCTCATCAATCAGACCCTGGAAACGTTGACGGAGTATTGCCAAGGTTAGAAAAGTTGTTGTTTTGTCAAGAGTGTGACGGGCCGGTTGCGTGGTTGGTAAGATACCCTATCTATCACCCCACAGGTCGTGGGTTCGATTCCTACTCAGGACTGACATTAGTGTGCATGAACATATTGTCTGTTTGTCCTGAATCTGGGTGTAATCCTGACTAATATTATAAATGCGAATGCGAGTTTGTTTGTTACATTTTCCACTGAACCGATCGCGATAAAATTTAGTATGCGGATAGCCTACGGTATGGAGAAGGACATATGCAGTTTTTTTTGTTTTTATTCTTACAATACAAAGACAAGCCGACCAATTTCAGTGTTTAAGTGTAAGGATTAAAATGATGTTGGTTGATACAAACGGCTTTTGGAGTAATCATCCAACCAAAATTCACATCCTGATGGTATGGCGATTAACACAAGAACTTTGTAACGTTGTGGCTTACATTGAGACAAACCAACGTCTATTATATTCTTCATTTAACTAAAATAACAAAAACGTAAAAAAGGAGATTTGTTACATGTACTTTCGGTGAAGGAAAACGTCATGAGGAAACCATAGCACAGTGGTAGGGTACTTTGTAGTACTCGCCTGGCTGGCTACCACTCTCATTCATTCTGCATTTGACTGCCAGTTCCTTCACCACATCACCTTTCATGCCTATAGAAAATATTCCCCAGGCCCCTGCCACGACAACCAGAACTGCATCGCGACACACGAATCCAACGGCCTAGACATTATAACAGCGCTAATACTGAACGACATCAACCCGCTCGGCAAGACACGCATGGACCTGGTCCTGGAGCTGAAGAACAACGCGTCCAAACTGCTGCTGGCCATCATGGAGTCCAGGAATGACTCCGAGAACAACGCCGAGAGGATTCTCTACAATATGAACCCTAAGCAATTGGTAAGGGAACATTATATCTATTGGGTTACTCAATGTATACTAGGAGCTTTTCACCCGCGGTTTTACCCGCATTCCAGGGACAAAAGTAGTACGTTAATCCGTTAACATAAGATCCCTCAAGATCGCGGGTGAAACCGCGGGGCAGATGATAGTTATAAATAACTACATAATAATGAAACTAAGTCGCATAGGTGTAATATTAAGCCGATTTATTTAGTACGTGCGGCTCGCACGACGGGGTTTTAAACAGTACCCAGTATAGCTAACTATAAAGGAACGGCTTCTCAGTATACTAAATTGACGTCACACCTTACAGTGCTCGCAGTGCATATCGGACCATACCCTAGAATACTTACAACTTGTGACAACCATATGACAACTCCAAAGATTTTCACTCTCTTCTTAACTGTTCCTAAATGATGGAGTGTAATAATATTGATTACTATTCAGGTGGATGTTGCGTGCTCAGCCTTCCATCAGGAACACGCCCAGGACGCGGACTCTGACTCTGAAGACGACGCGCCGGTACAGGGCGTATCTCCAAAGGAAGTCAGTTAAATTTTAATACTTTTACTTCATATGTAATACAGGGAGTGGGTGTAAACATTCAGTTTTGGTCCATTTGGTTTTTCATTTGACATTTAATGGAAAAAAAATCAAAATTATCAGACTGTCCAAACAATAAAAAAATATTCAAAATTTTACTTTACTGAGCTTATTCTCAGTTGAAGGCGACTTCCGAACCTGTGGTAACTTCAGTAGCATCGACGCGACGTTCATAAGTGCCCTTCTGGGGCCTAAACTGAATAAATGGCTTTGTCTTTTGGAATAAATTTACTCTTGTTACAGTCGGGAATCAGTATAAAAAATATACTTAAACACCTAGTCATAGACTTACTGAGATAAAGGAGTTGAAGTTATTGGGCGATTATTTTTGCAGTCTCTTTTATAACCCTGAGTTATAGAGCATGTTTCCCTACAGGTGGGCCACAACATCTACATCCTGTGCCACCAGCTGGCGGCGCACAACAAGGAGCTGGCGTCCCTGGTGCGCAGCGGGGTCGGCGCCGGCGTCGGTGCCGGTGCCGGAGCGGGTGCCGGCGCCGGTGTCGGTGCCGGTGCCGGCTCACACACGCAACCGCTCGCTCGGAATCACGCAATGCAGTACTACCGTACTCACACGGCGCAGATAGAGGTCAGATACTTTTTTAATAGCGATGTAGGTGTCCCCCGCGTTCTCGAGAAAAAAAGTAGCCTATGTTATTCTACGTACCATAGGCTATCTGCATACCAAATTTCATCGCGATCGGTTCAGTGGTTTAGGCGTGAAAAGGTAACAAACAAACTCACTTTCGCATTGATAATATTAGTTAGGATAAAACATATTTATATACATTTATTTTTATTTTATTTGTATTAGTTATGATTAAAATCAATTTAAGTTTTGGTGGAACGTAGCAAAGATGCAATTTCTATGATTATTACTTATCTGTTATCACTATGGTCGTGGTAAAAATTCGCCAGCTAATTTATATTAACTTATGTTAGAAATAAACTTAGATCCCCCCTCCCCCTCCCACTGACACTGGCACAGATAGTTCGAACGGATCGCAGCATGGAGCAGATAGTGTTCCCGATCCCGGAGATCTGCGAGTACCTGCCGGCCGACAGTAAGCACCGCGTGCTGCAGAGCGCCGAGCGCGACGACCAGGGCAGCAAGGTCGCCGACTTCTTCGCCAGGCTCGACAACCTGTTCCACGAGATGAAGTGGCAGAAGAAACTGCGTGGTCAGTGGCTTTAACTATGAACCAAGTTCCTTTACGCAACTTGCTTGTACGTAACGAAAAAGCGTTATATATGTGTCCGTTCGAATTTCTCTGAATAAGATGTAGCCTTCCTCAAGAATTGGGCTATCAAATGCAAAAATATTTTTTCAGATCCGACTGGTAGTTCCAGAGATTAGCGCTTTCAAACAAACAAACAAAAAAGTCTATTTTCTAATTACTTTTATTGATAACACTAAAGCTCATCAATAGTTACTAAGCTAAAAATATATATATATTCACGAACAGAAGAAAAAACTATTTGGTAACCTATTTATATACAAGGTGGATACGGTCGATCATTAAATTAAAACACTATTAACACGGTCGAAAACGATTTTAAAACTAAATATTAAGATCAAAATTTTCAAAGAAAGAAAATACCTTCGGAATCAATATATTATAAGTAAAAAGGTGTAGATAGGTTACCTACCTTGTCTGACCTACTTTAGCCTTGTGAATTTGTTAGGCATCTACGTGATGAGTAAAATTGATAAAACGAAAATTAATTACTATGGCTAAACTACTTGATAGATTTCAATTATTGAAGTGAAACTTCTTTATCGACGTATGAGAGAAATTTTTGTAGCAAATCGTCACGTTTTTCGGTTACGCGCCATGTTGCTTTTATTATGTTTTCCCGTATTTTGGAAGGCAAAGGGTTCTAGCCCATACAGCCTAGCCATTTATCTTATTTATCTTCTTAGTTTTGAATTAATGTCTGACATCTTAAAATATAAAGGTATGAAGTTAGCTAGCGAAAAACATTGGTTGCCATGGCATGGTTTAGTAAGCGTTACTTCTGTCAGAATTTTAATCAGGGACTTTTCAGAAGTTTCACTTCTACCATGTGTGACTTGCACACACACACACTTTTTTTTTTGTATAAGGTTCAAAAACAACGTGATAAAGCTCTGGTTTCATTTAATGATCGACCGTTTTCTCCATCTTGTATAATAACTGTAAATAATACATAATCAGAACCTAAATATCTCGTAAGCTTTAGAAACAAAATAATTTGAATAATCATAAACTACATGAGGTAATGTTCATAAATTAATGTAACATTGTCGACAGGTCAACCATTTCTGTTCTGGGTATCATCCTACATGTCTCTGTGGAGCAACATATTGTTCAACTTTGCTGTTCTAATCAACGTTATTGTGGCATTCTTCTATCCATTCCAAGACGAAAATCCAAGTAAGTAAATACCTATATAGGTAAATATGAAAATATACTGAAAATTGTCAGATCATAAAATATATAAAAAAATTAACCTTGCTGAGTTTCTTGCCGATCCTCATTGAATGCCTTCCTAGGCCTAAACTGAATAAATGACTGACTTCATGATAAAACTAGCTTCCGCCCCGCGGTTTCACCCGCGATCCCTATCTTATGTTTTCCAGGGATAAAAAGAAGCCTATGTCCTTCTCCATAACATAAGCTATCTGCATACCTAAATTTGTATCGATCGGTTCAGCGGTTTAAGCGTGAAAAGGTAACAAACATACAAACAAACTCACTTTCGCATTTATAATATTAGTTAGGATGAGTAAGGCAATAAAAAGTTTCTAGCGAATATAAAATCTTTGTAGCGTATTTTAGAAAAGGGGAATGTATTGAATGATCAGAAAGAAATGGGAAAAGTAGGTATAAGACAGATTCTGCAAAATATTTTTAAAGGCCTTTTTGTAGTTATGTATAAGTTACAGGGTTATTATCAAAACCATGGTATAATGTAAAGTCGACACAATCTAATAGGTACATTTTGACAAGAGGATATCTCTTTTGGTCTGGCTATATTTGTCACATGGGGGCATATGGGCTGTCTTTATTAGATGTTGACTACTTTAGTGATATTAAAATAATATTATTTAATTGGTCACAAAGTGTATGGAGGTGTTAATCCTAGTCGAGAAGGTAGATAATGAATGATATGTAAGTGTAACTGTAAGTGTTTCGTCGGTGCAGAGCTGGGGGAGCACCTGTCGCTGGTGGTGTGGTGCCTGTCGGTGGTGGCGGGCGCGGTGGTGACGTGCCTGCCGCGGTCGTCGGGCGTGCGCGCGCTGCTGGCCACCGGCATCGTGCGGCTCATGTACTGCGCCGGGCCCGAGCCCACGCTCTGGACGCTAGCCATGCTCACCGTCTGTGTCACTCTCACTCTCACTGTCACTGTCACTATATATACTACACTCATGTACTGCGCCGGGCCCGAGCCCACGCTCTGGACGCTCGCCATGCTCACCGTCTGTGTCACTCTCACTCTCACTGTCACTGTCACTATATATACTACACTCATGTACTGCGCCGGGCCCGAGCCCACGCTCTGGACGCTAGCCATGCTCACCGTCTGTGTCACTCTCACTCTCACTGTCACTGTCACTATATATACTACACTCATGTACTGCGCCGGGCCCGAGCCCACGCTCTGGACGCTCGCCATGCTCACCGTCTGTGTCACTCTCACTCTCACTGTCACTGTCACTATATATACTACACTCATGTACTGCGCCGGGCCCGAGCCCACGCTCTGGACGCTCGCCATGCTCACCGTCTGTGTCACTCTCACTCTCACTGTCACTATATATACTACACTCATGTACTGCGCCGGGCCCGAGCCCACGCTCTGGACGCTCGCCATGCTCACCGTCTGTGTCACTCTCACTCTCACTGTCACTGTCACTATATATACTACACTCATGTACTGCGCCGGGCCCGAGCCCACGCTCTGGACGCTCGCCATGCTCACCGTCTGTGTCACTCTCACTCTCACTGTCACTATATATACTACACTCATGTACTGCGCCGGGCCCGAGCCCACGCTCTGGACGCTCGCCATGCTCACCGTCTGTGTCACTCTATATACTACACTCATGTACTGCGCCGGGCCCGAGCCCACGCTCTGGTCGCTCGCCATGCTCACCGTCTGTGTCACTCTCACTCTCACTGTCACTATATATACTACACTCATGTACTGCGCCGGGCCCGAGCCCACGCTCTGGTCGCTCGCCATGCTCACCGTCTGTGTCACTCTCACTCTCACTGTCACTATATATACTACACTCATGTACTGCGCCGGGCCTACACATATACTACCTTCTTATTTGACCACAATTACCCCCTGGTAAGTGACGAGCCGAAGGTGGTAAGCACTCACGCATGGCGGCCGATTTCAGCCTTGCGGATACTACAAAGCACTATGTTTTCCTTCACCAAAACTCATTGTAGAATTTGAATCTGCGACTTTCGTCACAACATTTGACGTCACTATCTCTGAGCTATCATCGCTCAAAATAGTGATGATATCAATCAAATCCATAATAAATCGTCAAGTAATTCCACAATCATCATATCAAAGTCTTGTCCTGGCTGACTTACTGATCTATAAACGCCTTAACCGCTGGGGCTAGAAACTTGGCATACAAATTTCTATTTAACATAGGCAAGAAAGAAGAAAAATCTTCCGAAATTCAACCCCTAAGGGAGTTAAATAGAAGGGGGGAAAACTAATGTAGTAATGAATATAGAAACCAAGTAGTCCACTTTAGTAACCCACCTTCCCCCAACAGATAGTAGTGAAGGGCATACACTTGGCGAGCATAATGGGCAACCAGGGCACACTGGCCAAGTCTACTCGCAACGTGCTCACCGACCCCGAGCTGCTCTACCACCTCGTCTACTTAGTGATCTGCTTCCTTGGTATATGCTGCCATCCTTTCTTCTTTTCGGTTCTGGTAAGTTACAGGACATAATGTAATAAATATAGGGAAAAATTACATGATCGAATTTAAATTTAAAATAAAGTGTACATATTTATAGGCAATTTCATATTTCTTAAAATTCAATTAATTAACATCTCATGATGAAACTATACCAAGAGGCTGTGCGTATAATTTTTTTTGGAACTAGAAACTTCTTCGTACTCCACCAAATTATCTTTTGAGGAAAAGAAATGTGGTCTCAATCATATGCAGATGGCGTATAATTTTTCGTTTTCCCCAGCTCCTCGACATTGTGTACCGCGAAGAGACGCTACTGAACGTGATGCGATCAGTAACACGCAACGGGCGGTCCATCCTACTGACGGCCGTACTGGCGCTGGTGCTGGTCTACATGTTCTCAATCGTCGGTTATATGTTCTTCCGGGACCACTTCCTCGTCAGCGTGGATAAACTCGACGGTCAGTCTTTGTTTAGTGGTTGAATCGTGACAGTATAAAAATCAATGGATACTCTTGTTGTTTTAAGTTGATTATTCTATAGCGCTTAAATATATGGCACCATAACGCCATTTAATATTTTTAAGTACTTTTGTTAAAAGACGTGCAGTGAAAGCCTCCACAACGTTTAAAAAAAAAATACTTGTCAGCTCAGGTTTTTTTAAAACTTTTTATAGGCTCGTGTTTGACCACAATCTCACTATGGTAAGTGACGATGCGCCCAAAAGTGGTAAAAACACCAAGAACACCCCCAAAAGGAAGTTCCTTCTATGCTCTCTCGGTACACAACCACTGTACTATGATTTTCCTTCATCGAAAGATCAAGGTCATTCTAGATCATACGACTTTCGTCACGGCATGTGACGTCACAACCACCGAGGTATCAGCGCCTTAGAATAAAGTAATTATAATTGTTGATGACAGGTGACGAGGACCCCCGGTTCGAGCCGGAGCCGTGCCCCTCGAGCGGCGGCCAGCAGCTGCAGGAGGGCGCGGCGTGCGCCAAGCCGTCGCCGCGCCGCTTCGTGTCCGTGGGCGGCGACCTGCGCGAGCGCAGCTGCGACTCTCTCATCATGTGCATAGTCACCACCCTCAACCAGGGGCTGCGCAACGGGGGCGGCATCGGGGATATACTGCGCGCGCCCGCTAGCTTTGTACGTATATTTTTACCTTCAGTTACAGCACGACGGGCCGGTTGGCGTGGTTGGTAAGATACCCTATCTATCACGTTGCTGGTTGTGGACTCGATTCCCACTCAGGACAAATATTTGTGTGCATGAACATGTCTGTTTGCCCTGTGTCTGGGTGTTATTATCTATATATGTATGTATTTACAAAAGAAAAGTAGTATATGTAGTATATCAGTTACCTGGCTTCCATAGTACAAGCTGTGCTTAGTTTGGGGTCAGGTGGCCGTGTGTGAGGAAGAATGTCCCAGAATATTTTATTTAATGATATATAGCTTAAAATCTTCCTGAAGGATTCCTTGGCTGCGAAAATTGCATCGAAATCCGAGCTGTGGTTCTCGTGTTATAAGCACATTAACAGACTGAGAGATTCTTTGCTTTTTAAAATATGTGAAGATGATTTATGCCACAACACAAAAACGTAGATTGAAAAATGCTTATTGCTAAAATTCTCCTATGCAATCTTCATATTATCGAGTTGTCCCAATGGTGTAGAAAACAATATTTTCAACAGTAATGGCCGAATGATAAAACTTGATACAAAGAGTGTCTGAAGAATGTTCCAGGATACTATTCTTTATTTATTAATTATATTATTTGCCGTGGCGTTTGACGTCACTGCCACTAAATAGTCACCGTCCCATTATATTTTCCAATAACAATTGCATATGACGACAGGAGCCGTTATTCGTGGCGCGCGTGGTGTACGACCTGCTGTTCTTCTTCGTGGTGATCATCATCGTGCTGAACCTCATCTTCGGCGTGATCATCGACACCTTCGCAGACCTGCGTAGCGAGAAGCAGCAGAAGGAAACTATCCTGAAGAACACCTGTTTTATTTGCGGTGAGGTTTTAGTTTCAGGGTAAAGTAGAAGAAACTCTGAAAGCGCAAAAAACAGCTGTTCCGTTCAAAAGTTCAATACCCCCCAAAATTTATGAAACAGCTGATTTCAGGTAGTAAAAAATCTAGGGATGGTTAAATTATAGATTGAAATAAATTTGGAAAGTTCTTGAAAAGATGGTATTTTATAAGAAGCTATAAGATTATTGAATCTATTTGAATTTTGTACAAGTACGAATTTGTTGGTACATGAAATTAAATACATTGAGTAGGCACAATATAAACTCAAACTCATTACAATTCAGTTCAAGACCCTGAGGAGGCACTTATGTACGTCACAATTGACTCTACCATTATCATGTTGCAGGATTAAACAGGTCAGCGTTCGACAACAAGACCGTCTCATTCGAGGAACACATAAAGAGCGAACACAACATGTGGCACTACCTTTACTTCATGGTCCTCGTGAGGGTGAAGGACCCCACCGAGTACACTGGTCCCGAGAGCTACGTGCACTCTATGATCAAGGTATACTGGTGGATATTTTGATTTGGTATCTTTTCGAAATTTTACTTTACCTTTACCTTTAGTATGAAAACTTTGAGGTTTCAGTGTTAGTCTCTTAGTAAAAGTTGTACAGTTTGATTTGGGTTAAACTAACAATGAGGATTTCCCCTCCATAAAAAAAACTATTTTGCAATCATATGCCGTGTCACTTAAATACAGTCAGCGTCAAAAGTAGATTGGCACTTTATTAACCCTTTTATAACAATCTATTAACTTTCTCTTGACAGTTTGTATGAAAATTATGAATTGTGTAATGTGACACGGTACTAAAGTGCCAATCTACTTTTGACGCTGACTGTACTACCTAGTTTAGGAAATTATTTATACTGATAAAATTGGGGGTGGGTCATTTTAGATGGGGTATAATTGGCCTGTAATTTTCTTTTCTAAAAAAGTAAATACCTTCCGAATGTAAACAGAATACAAACACGATTTATAGTTACATCGTAACTGACCTGTAAGAGGCGCGACGCGATTAATACGCTTTCGTCTCACATAACGTGTTAGACAAAGAGAAAGAAATGGAGGCAGCGCGAGGATCATAAGGTTTGCACGGGTCATTTTCCGACCTACTTTAGCCACCACAATTCACTAATGTGTTAGGCATCTACGTGACGAGTAAAATTGATAAACCAAAAATTAATTACAGGGGGCTACACTACTCGATTGATTTCAATGATTTTTTTAATACTGTTTAAAAACAACGTGATAAAGCTCTGGTTTCATTTAATGATCGACCGTTTTCTCCACCTTGTATTATGTGTACAGTCGAATAACCTGGAGTGGTTCCCGCGGTTGCGGGCGCTGTCGCTGGTGGGCGGCGGCGAGGGCGAGGGCGGCGAGCTGGAGCTGCGCGCGCTGCAGGCGCAGCTGGACCGCGCGCACCGCGCCGTCAACACGCTCACCGGCCTGCTCACCGACCTGAGGGACCAGGTCACTATCTATATATATATATATATACAACATACTGTCACTGTCGCTGGTGGGCGGCGACCTGGAGCTGCGCGCGCACCGCGCCGTCAAACAATACACGATCACCCTTCTGATGAAATGATCTCGTCCACAGATGACCGAACAAAGGAAGCAGAAACAACGTATCGGCTTATTAAACTCAACCTCGGCGTACCTCCAGAACATGCAAATGAACCTGCCACCGTGATCGACACGCCGGTCACTACACAGCGGTGACACACCGATACACAACTGTTAAGTTTAAACTTTATTATTAGCTGATTATGTCTCAATTTTGTACTCACTATAAAGTTGTCAAATTGTGGTAGTTACTCAATTAAACGATGATTTATGGCTGTATACTAAAGGTGGCAAAAATCGTCTATTATTATATTAAATTGAATATTAGGTTCAATTCAATCTGCATTTCAGAGCAAATAACAGCTATAATTTTTGTTCCTTATGCTCGTACGTTTAGGGTCTATCATCGCAGAGCTATCAGTAAGATAGGGAGTTGGGTACCAAATTGGGATGTAAAATATGAAGCCAATATTGTGATATTTTCTTTGGTCTGTATGTACTTAAGAATTCTCGATAATCAAGAATTCTGGTAAATAGTGTTCAGCCATTAGAATTAAGATCGAATCTAAGACTTCAGAATTCAGTATTTGATCTAATAAATATATAACTTTATCTTCATAAAGAGGCTGTCAGTTTCATCAGTTTATTTAACACAAACACAAGTGTGTCACCGCCCTAACAACAACACCTCATTCGCTCACAAAATACCTCTAAGTACATCGCACAATGACTAAATAATTTCTATTTCTATAGATATTAGATTCAAAATTGCATACTTTGATTTCCTCTGACACAATTTGACGTAGATTTTGTGATCGATACATAAAATAAATGTAGTCGAACAATTTTGAATTAAGAATTTTTAATATTTTAAAATTTTACTGGGATACGTAAAACGTTTTGATATTTTTGAATTCATGATATAAGTATCTTGTGCCCAAAGTTATAATCGAGTGACGTAGCCTAAAAATCGATATTTCATTATTATTCGTTATTTATTTAGTAAAATGAATTAGGTTTGAACAATTTCTCAAATAAATATAAATTTTTAGGCTATCACTAATAATGTAGTTGTAGAAAATGTTCAAGCATATCTCTTTATGATATTTGAATAGTTAGACAATGATTAGATAGGTAGATCATGTGATTAGACAAGGATTTGATGATATATATAATATTCTACAAGTTACACAGGATGTTAACTTTATGCTTAACTTCCTTTGGGTGGGTACTTATACTTAAATAATGTACTTATTTATTTAAATTATCAGAAATAAATAACCCGCCCACTCTCAAGTAGAAACTATCGCCAAACACCTACCGGTGTGTTCCGGCAGCTGCACTTGAGAGCCAGTTCCTTCTAGGCTTCGTGTGCTTACCACCTTCTGCCACATACCATGGTGAGATTGTGGTCAAACACAAGCCTATTTTTACTTTACATTAGCACAATAAAATTTTAACAGTCTGTAATTTTTTTAACAAACAAAAGTTTTCCAACTACCCTTACATAATGAAGTTGTCGCAAACCTTAACATCCTGTGTTAATAGATTTTTGACTTTATACTTAATGACATAAGTTTCTCGATCGCTGCGACGACTTAAGCCGATATGGCTTTTTCATAATTATATGACAACTATACGAAAATCTCAACATACTGTTTCATTATATATAATAAAGGTATGAGAACAAATGTATGTTTGTTCGTAAATAATAGTCTAGTGTTCATAGGTTAGGATTTTTATGGCTGTTGAAAAGGGGGAGCGGATTTCAAAGTTTATTTAATTTTTCGCCTTACGAATATATTTCTCGACCTTTTTCAATCTATACCTTTTTGAAAGGTCTTTAACTTCTCAGATTGGCAAAGTTTTTAGCTCTAAATATTTAAGTTATCAGTTAACTTTGATCTAAAACTAATTTTAAAGATAATATTTTTAAATCTCTCAATCCATCTTTATAATACTGTTTCCCCTTAATGTGACTCCGGTAGTGCAATATGACGCTCAAATCCGTTACCTATTTACCGTAGTTAGTGTTAATTAACTAATTTTGTTAAAAAAATATATAAAGATCTGATTTTTTTTCTCTTTTCTCGAGTGTTTGATACAATATTGTTATTTCTAAATGTTATTTAGCTTATAATGGGTGATAGCTATTTCTATTATAATATTTAGGTTAAGTTTTACTATTTTATGATTCAAAACCGTGGTTGTTCTATAAATGACTATTTTCTATCTTAAAACCATATTATTAATTATTTTTATTATAAATTCAACCTTATTCGTACGTAATAAGGCATTGAATACTGTATTTAAATTTTTATGCGGTGTGAAATGTAAAAAAGATATGATTATAAAGATCATCCTCCACTGTGAATAATAGAGCTGTACCATAAACTGACGTAGGCAACATAGCCTACCTTTATAGTATTTTTTTATTATTAAAGAACAACTTTATTTTTAATTATCTTCTATATATATTTTTTTTTAACACAGTGTGCCATTTACGATGTAACAATAATCGACAATTATGCAATACCATCAGCGAATGGTTATTATAGATATATTTTATACCAAATATTAGAGTTTTTACCATCGTTATATTATTGTTGATATTTATTTATGTTTTGTACTTATGTCTCGCATCTTCTCTCTTAGACCAATCGACTAACATTCCTACATTGCATTTCATTATCATTATATATATTTTATTAATGTTTATCTAATTTTTCATTAAGCGTACTTAATCTATTTGTTAGTGTTGAAATTTGTCTACATGTCGTTATGTAAATATATATGTTTACAGTTTCTAGTGTCAAAATAGATTTTATTAGAATTTAAAAGTTTCACTACACTTGCAAAGGATTAATTTTTCCTTAATTATGCAAGTTTTTTTTTTAATTCATTTATTCACCATAGATTTTAAAGAAACACTCAATATACATATATAACCACATGCGCAAACCTCAAAACCGCAAATCTGTATGTGGCACGGTCGATCGTTCGCAGTCGACAGGAACTACAGTACAGTACTGTGAAGTGAATAATATTTATCTTTTAAATTGTATTAGGTAATATTTAAGTTGTTTAGATAAAAGCTTTTTAGTTTGCGCTTCATAATATGTTTAATATCTTTATTGTTGTTTGAATTTGGACGGTGAAACTAAATAAATTATTAATATAAATTTCTAAAACGTCCTAAGTTTACGCCAAAAAGTAAAATGAACTTAAACTCTAACGATATACTGACCAAAATCTTTACTCTTCTAGAGATATATTTTTAAAATCATCTTTACTAAATTAGAAAGAAATCTTTATAGAAATATATAATATTGCACGTATACATTCCTAGTGTATTTTTATATTATTTATAATATTCCAACGTTGAATTGTATTTCGGAAACTTGATTTATAATTGTAAATGTTAGTTCTTCTCTAGATTTAACTATGAACTACTTGCTTAGTGTTTTCGAACTGGATCGTGTTCGTGATTGACTTGTACGTTGTGATGGCTGCAATAAAAGCGTGTTTTTGTTTAAAAAATATAAAGATATGGCACAAATTGTTTTTTTTTTTACCTCTATATTACAACCCTGTTACTATGAGTAGAAAAAATAAGTGCACGTAGTGAAACTGTGAACCACTGTTATTCAGTGAGGGCTGGCACAATGTGGTTGCCAGGCAACGTGTGTGATTGGTTATTTACTAAGTTAACCTATTTACTGCTTGTGACAACCATAGTCAACCTCAAAGAAGTTCTATTTATTTATCGTTTAATGAATAAAAGTATATAACAAAGTAATTGAAAGCTTAGTTTAGATTCCGAATTTCTACTAATCCACTATAAGTGTGGATAAGGTGATTTTTCTGTCATGTACTTTGGGGTGGAATGGAGAAAGATGCCCAGTAATCTTTTGTTTGCTTATTTTTTTACGATATATAGTGTTAGAGACGTTAAATAATGCGTGCGACGAAGGTCGTGAGCTCGAATCTTCCAATGAGCTTGAGCTTTCAGTGATGAAAAACATCGTGACGAAACCATAGCACGGTAGTAGGGTACTTTGTTAGTACCCACCTGGCTGGCTACCACCCTTAAGTTGAAAATCTGCCGCCAAATAACTACCGGTGTTGTTTTTACTTTGCATAGGCTTGTGTCTGATCACAATCATTGTAAGTAATGATGTGGCACACAGAGCTTAGAAGGAACTGGCTCTCAAGTGCGCATAAAAATTAAAATCACTTTGATTAGGATACCCCAATATACCTAATACATAGATTTATTTACATATAACATACATATATTTGCTTCTCCATTTGCGGCGAACTCACGTCTAGATGTGGGTAACCAAGGTAACTAAGGTAACTACGCAATCTGGATGTGAACAAAGCCAGTGGCCCTGTCGGTATACCAGCCGTGGTTCTACGCAACTGCGCGCCTGAGCTGTCTCCTGTTTTGACACGCCTGCATCGCCTCTCTCTTCGAAAGGGTCAAGTCCCAAAAGCCTGGAAGCTTGCAAACGTGCAACCTGTGCCCAAAAAAGGCAGTCGTGCTGATCCCACTAACTATCGCCCGATTGCGATCACCTCTATACTCTGTAAGATTATGGAGCGTGTATTGAATCGGAGGCTCCTGGCATACCTTGAAAGTAATGATCTCCTCAGTGACCGCCAATTTGGCTTCCGCCAGAAACGATCGACTGGGGACCTTCTTGTTTATGCCACACATCTCTGGAGCGAAGCTATTGAGAGATACGGGGAGGCTCTCGCAGTCTCTCTCGACATTTCCAAGGCTTTCGATAGGGTTTGGCATGACAGCCTCTTAAATGCTTCCTTCGTACGGTATTCCTGCTGGCTTGTATGCCTGGATTTCAGATTTCCTGGGCGAAAGATCCATACTGATGCTCTTTGGATATACTGGCAATAAATGCTCCTCAGGGATCAGTCCTCTCTGCAACGTTATTCTTGATACATATCAACGACCTGCTAAAACCCGGTACCTTTGGGTATGCAGATGACAGCACTGTTGTAGAGAGATACTTTTCCAGCGCACAGGCTACTAGCGACGAGACTCAGACGCTTAGAGAGACAATGGTGTTAACTCGAACCTGCAAGCAGTCTCCAATTGGGTCTAGTTCAACGCCTCCAAAACGCAGGCGTGTCCGTGCACCGCGAAAAGGAGTCCCTTCTACTTGACTCCTACTTTTCAGGACATTTCTCTGCCGATAACCGACAGGCTTGAACTCCTTGGATTAACCTAAACTACCAAAATTAATTTTGGTAGTTCTATTGAGCCAAGGGCAAAAACCGCTGCTAAAAAACTGGGCATCCCTTGCAAGGTTAAGCGGTACTTTACGCCGGGACAGTTGCTATACAACTTTACAAAGCACAAGTCCGGTCGTGCATGGAGTACTGCTGCCACATCTGGGATGGATCCGCCAAGTACCAGCTGAACGCTCTTGACTCAATAGATTGGCGTGCTAGGAGACTCGTTGGCGATGTTTCACTAACCGAGGCGAAACTAACGAGCCTTGAACATCGGCGTAGAGTATCGTGCTTGTCGGTTTTCTACAGGATTTATTTTGGAGAGTGTGCACAGGAACTATTCAATATTATTCCTCCATCCCCTTTTCTCCATCGAACCACTAGACGTCGGGAGAATTTCCATCCACACGTTGTCGATATTCCGCTCATACGGACACAACGCTTTGCTTCATCGTTCCTTATGCGACCAGCGAAGGAATGGAACTCGCTTCCGCTTATTTTAAATCTATCTACAAAATCATTTTTTTCTTTGTGAGTCTATAAAGATACTTCAATTATTCAATGAAGTTTTAAGTGAGCTTTCAGATAATCTGCCTATAGTAGAATAATATTTTTAGTTTTAAGTGTAGGCATACTTAATACAAACTAGTTTTGAGAATACTTAACCTGCTTTTTGGTATTCCTAACTTGCTTAAGTAGCGGTTGTTTAAAACGATTTAGTATTAAAGAAAGAAAAGACTTAACGAAATCCTTTTTGATTTAGCAAAATCCGACTTTAGGTAAAGTATGGATATGTAAGATTTAATCACTATTCTTGTTTGCTACTTGGGCAAGGCCAGAGTGAATAGGCTTTTTCTGGGCAAGCGTGCTACATTCTCGGCCTCGTCTTAACTCCTCCCGGGGTCAGTCGATGGCCAAACGCAAGCCCATTTCACATAAGAAAAAAAATACGGCTTTAAGTACTGATAACATAATTATGAAGATTCGTCATATATTGAATGATTTCGATATTTTTTATCAATGATAACGTTCGCCGACATGTAGGCCAATCCAGTGTGCATTGAGTTATACAGACAACATGTGGAGTTTTGTGATCATATTTAACGCTATCTTGTACTGTAAGTTGTATTTTTTTAAATTTTATTGTGAAAATTTGAAATTACCTTATGTTTGGGTATGAAGCTCAGATAAAATATCATTTTTCAGATTGCTTAAAAAGTTGTTAAATTAATAATTGAAAATATTTTTATTAACCGACTTCAAAAATAAGGAGGAGAACTTACTTTAAAATGGGGACCATCACGAAGCGAGAGTGTTATGTTATTTTCATTGTCAGAAACAAAAGCCGGTTGATATAAGGCATATTATCCAGTGTTAGTTGCTCAATTGATATTTTCACTTTGGTTTAGCAATTAAATTACTTCAACGTATAGTCTAGTTAGATAAAAATCACGGAATAGGTAAATAAGGTCCTATTCCGTGATAAAAATTATGTAGGTAATGTTCTCTTGTAACGCTGCTAACGCTAGCACAAGAGGCAGCGCTTCATCTTTTAATGTAGATACCTATCACATTGTCTTCATCAAATACATTTTTATTGTTATGAAATAAGTAATTCCACTGAATCTGGCTGAAAACCAGGGATTTTCAAAATCAACAGTGGTTGAAAAGCAGCAGACGATGAAGAGATACGGATGACTCACTTTCTATATCCGGTGACTAATAACGACACATACAGGTGTATACAGGGTGATTTTGTTATCACTGGCAATACTTGTAGGGGTGGAAGTACTCATCAATGTGAACAACTTTTACTATAGGGCTAACTCTGATATCGCGTAAAATAATATGGTTGCTTCATACATTTTGGTCGAGTAGGTATTGAACTTTTGTATGGAACAGCTGATAATTTTTCCATGATTTCACAGTTAGTCCCATAATAAAAGTTGTTCATTTTGATGAGTACTTCCACCCTTGCAAGTATTGCCAGTGATAACAAAATCACCTGTATAGAACGGTAGTTGACCTTATTGTGATCCATAGATATAGCAGTTATCAATAATGCAGGCAAGGTCATTGACAGCTTTTTAGATACCATGTACTTTCTTTAATAGTCGTTTTGACAGACCATATTCACCATATACGTACATGTGCCAAAAAGAGACAAGCGTATAGATATAGTAGAGATACACTCTTGTCAAAACGGCCATCATACGGTGCCGCTAAGTTTAAATAGGTAACCTAAACTTACTTATAGCACAAGTATGAAGATGTCTGCGTATTTTGTCTATAAAATCCGACCAAGTGCGTGTTGCAGTGTGTTGGGTTCCATAACAAGTTTTACAAAGTTTTGATCAGCAGCAAAAATAAGTATAATAAATTAAAATGTGAGAAAAAATCGTTAAAAATTCAAAATGGAGACCTTAATGTGGATATTTCTTGTATATATTAAGATTGTTATTTATCCTTTTTATCATAAATCTGTTAGAAACATTTGTATCGTTATCAATTTATCGGAATATCATTTAATTTATACAAGCAAATATACAAATAGTAAACATGTTGACAATTGAAAAGATATGGACTGAGTACAGTAGGTGTACATGCTTTTTACATTAACGCTACACGATTATGTTGAGTAGGATTCGACTTTACGTTTTTTTTTTACTATACTACATCGGTGGCAAACAAGTTTACGGCCCACCTTGTAAGCGGTTAATTAAATTAAATCCTACTATATCCTACTTAATAATATAAATGTGAATGTTTGTATGTTTGTGTCAATCACGCATAAACAGCTGAAATTTGGCACAAAGATAGATTATACCCTGGGTAGGGTTTTTTTATCCCGGTAATACATAAGATGGTGAAACCTCGAGGGCAGAAGTTAGTAACAATTATCTCCGTCAAATTATCCGCGTAGGTAGGCAGAGGTATCGAGGACAAAGTATAGCACGTAGTACTATTATGTATTCTGTGGTATAAGCACTTGAGAGCCAGTTGATTTTTTTATGCGTTGCTTATACAAAGTCTTCAACATATTAGCAATCCCCCTGGTGTTGCTAATGTCCATAAGCGATCGTGTGGACATCGGATTGGTGGGTAGACCGCCTGCCTGCTTGTCAGACTTCTGCCAAATCACGGACTAAAAGAAACGTTAATTGCATTTTGTTCGACTTGGAAATCGAGCCAATGATCTCAGGCATTTTTTTTTATACAACATTGTCGTAAACAAGCATACGGCCCGCCTGATGGTAAGCGGTTACAGTAGCCTATGAACGCTTGCAACACCAGGGGTATCACTCACGCGTTGCCGACCCTTCCCCCCACCCCGATGAGCTCTGGCGACCGTACTCACGCGCAGGAACACAACTATATTTGGCTGCGGTATTCTGTAAGGTGGCGGTACTTCCCCAGTCGAGCTGCTCTTTGAGCGACATATCGGTATGCTCTACCTCTCTTGATACTTTTTAACCTTTCAGTAAAGTTAAGGTAAGTATCAGGATCGCTTCAATTAGGACATCTTAGCACATCGCTCTTATGAAAGGATGGGATCACATATCCCTCGCTATGCATGTCAGGAGGAAAGTTACCCTTATACGTCAATTATCGACAGTCTTGTCTAGATAGCTTAGTAAATATGCCATAATAGGTACATATATATATTTATAAATAATAAATATCTATTATTGTATTTTATAAACTTTGTTATAATATATATATAGGTATAAATATAAATTACAAATGTGACAGCATTTTTATGTTAAACTAGCTTCCGCCCCGCGGTTTACCCGCGTTTCCGAGGGATCTTATGTTTTCCCTGTATAAAAAGTATCCTATATAACATATATCCAGAATATATTCTATCTGTGTGCCAAAGTTCATTCAAATCCGTTTAGCCGTTACAGAGTTGAGTGGTAAGAAACATTGAAACATCTAACATTCACATTTTGCATATTAGTAGGATGCCTATGGAACGTCATTTTGGGATCGGGCATTATCGACCTTAAACTAATAAAGCAAGTGTTTTTTTTTATTGCATTGTTTTAGCACAAGCGTTAGAATACAACTTAACGGTAGTGGAATTACCGACAACCTCTACGACGCCAGGCAATCGAATCATAGGTGGGACAGTTGCTAGCATCGAAAGATACCCGTATACTGTACAGGTAAGTAAGAGATGCCCTGTTCTCTGTATGCCCAGTTTTCCTGAATCAGCTCTTGGCTGAGTTGAAGGATGAGCTCTATGCCTTTCCTCTGACTTTCTAAAGTAGTGTAGAAAGCGAGTTCTATGTCGATACTTGGCGACTTCTCATCCGGTGCAATAGACCATTTCGCACAGCCAAGATATTTGATATTTCTATTTGGTAGGTTCTCTACAACTCGGGCCTGGCCTGCGGAGGGTCCTTACTGACACGGAGGCATGTTTTGTCAGCGGGACATTGTTTTGTAGACAGGTAAATATATAAATAAGTTTTGAAATACTTATTTGATATCAATGATTACAAATACGAATTCTACATCCAATTATATATGAGTGCAGTGTATACCTACCGGACTGATCAAACCAGTAGGGATAAGTATAATAAAATAAACCATTCATAAATACTTCCCATATATTTAAAACGCCAAAATTAATGGACAACAACAAAGCGATTAGATTACTTTGCCATGATTCATGGATCTATAGAAAAATATTGTCAAACCGAGCACTTGCACCGCATCTTCGTCACGTTTTGAAGTGATAAAGGGCCAATAAGATGCAAGTCTTACCCAGTTTGAGGCTGTAATGTTTATGATGCTATACTGATAGATATTTGAAATAATAACGTGTTCCTATTTCCACTCTTCAGCAGGACCGGTAACTACCTCAGTCCGAGTCTATACAGCATACGTGTGGGATCTGCCAACTTGAACTCTGGTATATTATATATTTTTATTACTTTTACGTTGGTTATGGTTGATTTTGACCATAATCCCATGTATATACGAATGATCCAGTAGCTGAGAGTAGTAAGAACACAAATCATAATTTGTTTTTTTCGAAAGATTTTGAACTTTATGAATACCAGACTGGTACACAAAAGTCTACCATTGTTCTGCTTTCCCCTCGATATTTTCCATAGTCTTTCCATTCCAGCACTCGGTCTGTATTCTTAAGGGTGCAGCTTCAAATAACTGGTCTCGTTTTCCAGCACACTTAGACGAGTTTACGGTCCTGAAGGTACAGTTTAACATATGCTCGTACCGGTGAGTTTACGTACAGATTTCAGTCATCGGCGTATGCACATATTATGAACCTACATGCACGTGAAGTTAAATTCTAAGATGCATGGTGGAGGACAAAAGTCCCCCCACATTTTAAGGGGAGCATTGTGCCCCTGTATTAGGGACATTTATGAGCTGATGATGATGAAGGTGACGAAGTGAGAAAACTCTTTTTCAATTACAGGGGGCTCAGTTCACCGAGTATCACTGATAGTAATTCACGATGCGTACAATGTGCCGCTGAGGGACAACGACATCGCAGTTCTGCTGCTGTCATCAGCCGTGACCCTCAGCAGCACAGTGGATGTGGCTCGGATACCAATGCAGGGTGCTATCGTGCCGGATAACTCTACTGTCACATATGTGGGGTGGGGGAGGACTTCGGTGAGTGATCCTGCTGCTCACTACATGTATTGTAAATCTTTCACGTCGCAATATGTTATAGCGACATCTATCAACCATACAAGAACTCCCGCTACGCGTGGATAGATGGCGCTACAATATTCTACATCGCGCTATTAAAGTTTCCTGAGCACTTGGCATATATCGACCGTGGTTCCCAGAAATGTTGACGCAGCCTGGTAGAAGATCTTCCCTTTTCAATGGAGGATTCTACTACCCTGCTTACACCAAATATTTTTTAAAGATAATATTGATCGTTATTCAGATAGTTCAAGAAGCAGTCTCCTCTATCCTCATGGAGGTGCAGGTGCTGACGGTGGGCCAAACCGTGTGCGAGGCGCGCTACCAGGTCCTGGAGACTCTCACGCGGGACTCCTACCCGGTCACACAGAACATGATCTGCGCTGGCTTGCTGGATGTCGGAGGTGATGAAAGCCTCTCCAAATATTGGGGTTAAATCTTTCTAAATTACAAAACGCAACATCTGTTTATCTCTCCATTATTGTGTGTTTGTAACTCGAGAACCGCGGCACGTATTTTGATGCATTTTTCACAGTTCATGACTAAAGGGTGCTGTTTGTAACCGTTTTGGTGAAACAAGTAGGTAATGTACTGGTGGTAGGATACCACTCTCATGTCGAAAATGTATCGCCTTGTACCTACTGTAGGAGGTGTGTTCCGGGAGTTGCACTTGAGAGCCAGTTCCTTTTAGGATTTGTGTGCTAAACACCTTCTACATCACAGAAAAAAAAAATACCACGTATATAGATAGAGCTGTGGGCATGGGCTAGCATTATACAAAAATTCAATGTATTTTTATTTTTAATTCAGGCAAAGACGCGTGTCAGGGGGACAGTGGGGGCCCGCTCATATACAATGACGTGGTGATCGGCATCACCTCTTGGGGATACGGGTGCGCCGATCCCCGGTTTCCCGGGGTCAACGCCAGGGTTGCCAGCTACACTAACTGGATTAATTCTACGGTATTTATTTTATTATGTATTTTAATTTAAGCAATTTGAATTAAAGATAAAGAAGCCAACCGCAGGTTTCGTTTGGGGTGAGCAGCGTTTGGCATACTTCATCAAGTATTTAAGTCATCAATACCGCAGTCTTAAGACAGAAGTTTTTAACCAGTGCGTTCTGCCTGTTATGATCTATGGGGCGGAGACGTGGACACTGACTCACAGACTGGTCCAAAAATGTAAAGTCACTCAGCGAGCTATGAGCAAGAGCGATGCTCGGGGTTTCTTTGAAGGATAAAATCCGCAATGAACTAAAGTAACCGACATCGCTCAACGAATTAGTAAGCTGAAACGACAATGGGCCGGTCACGTCTGTCGAAGAACGGATGGTCGATGGAGCAAACGAGTCCTGGACCGCGTCTTGGCAAGCGTAGTATCGGACGCCCCCCAGCCCGTTGGACTGACGACCGCAAAAGAGTAGCCGGACTGGGCTGGATGCGAGTGGCGAGAAACCGAAAGGAGTGGACGGATAAAGGCTGGTGATGATGATGATGAAAGATAAAGGAGAAAAAGTAAGAACATTTTGAGAATGTAGGAATGGAAGAAAAAGCTTTCTCGAGTATAAAATAAAGTCCTTGATTTGACGGTAAAGTATGGCTACGATTTTTACACAAGATTTTTTTTTCTTAAAACGTATTTACTATAGGCTTTTATTTTTATATTTTTAGTAATATTCGGTTAGAAATTAGGTTCTTGTGTAATAGTGTTTTTTAGATTACGGATGGCGTAAGCTGTGATAGGACTAATAGGGTTGCAACATTTGGGTACGGAACCCTAAAAAGGTACACTAACTTGTCGAATATTATCTTTGTTAAGTTACATTACTAATATGTGTATTATTATTGGCACTGATGGTATCAATTTTTTTATAAAAGGTTAATAAGCTTATAAGTAATACTTATATTATATTTTTCTACGTGAATCACCGATTATAATGATAAATATCATTATTAAGTCTAATGGTAGTCATACATATACAAGATTAGATAAATACGATACTGAAACCGTTTTAAGTACCGCATCAGAATACCTAGCTACTTCTCTAATCATAATGGCACAGATTACAGTTGGATAATTCCGTCTTTGTTACGGTGAGATAAAGTGCAATTCAGTTCGCACAACGCTGCGTGTCTAAAATTATATTACAAGATGCTACAAGGCAAGGTGCCTCTTTCTATCGTATAACTCTTATCTCTTCTCGCAATGAATGGCTCTAGTACTTGTAGCTACGTACCTAAACTGGGCAGCGCGCCAGTCCTACTTCGTCATCATCATCATCATCTCAGCCGCAAGACGTCCACTGCTGAACATAGGCCTCCCCTAAGGATCTCCAATAAAACCGGTCTTGGGCGTCCTGCATCCAGCGTTTTCCGACGACCTTTACAAGGTCGTCCGTCCACCTTGCAACTGGACGTCCTACGCTGCGCTTGCCGGTCCGTAGTCTCCACTCCAGAACTCTTCGGCCCCATCGGCCACCTGTTCTGCGCACTATGTGCCCTGCCCATTGCCACTTCAACTTGCCAATCCGCTGGACTATGTCGGTGACCCATGTTCGTCTACGAATCTCCTCATTTCTGATTTGATCGCGGAGTGAAACCCCGAGCATAGACCTCTCCATGGCTCGTTGTGCGACTTTGAGCTTCTTTATGAGGCCGTGAGAGACCACGTCTCTGTGCCATATGTCATCGCTGGTAACACACACTGGTTGTTGACTTTCGTCTTAACAGTCCTACTATGGTAATTTATCTACGTTAGTAAAATGTTTTATATCAAGTCTGTTGCTATGGTCAAATGGAGTATGCTCTTTATTTATTATTTTCAAAAAGAAAAGTCTGGGTGTATTGATTTATCTTTTGTCAAAGTATTTATCTTATCATAGCATTAATCTAAAAGTGCTAAAACCTATTATCTAGGTCAAAAATAATGTGATATTTTTACAATAACTACAATGTTGAAAAATAGATATAGGCCTACTGGCTACTATTAGTTTGCTACGGTATCGTTTTTGATACTCGTTAGCTTATGCAACTACCTACGGTAAATATAAATGTGCCACCGCAGGGGTAGGTACAGCTGTCTCTCTCTATATGCATAATGACGGTATTTCAAAATAATCTTTACGTCAATGGCATGGACCTCGAAAAAAAGGCGGACACCACCTCATAAAACAATTACTGAAGCACCCACAGTAAGCCAGCTCGCTTAAATGCATACACGCCCGCCATTACGCTCCGAACCACACACACACAGTTAAGTCGCCACCATTTTGGTGCTTCAATAGTTTCTTAGCGGCCATCTGTCCGCTTTTTTTTCGAGATCCATGGTCAATGGCTGTTCTTTTTAATTTCTACGTTGTTATAATTTGACCGCAAGAGCTGTGCCGCGTACATCACCGTACGTTGTATTTAATGTCTAGAACCCTGGTTTTCATGCGAATAACTGGCGGACAATGAATGGCAGTTACTGGTACTATGGCCAGGCGAGTAGGAAATAGCAAGATCCTGATGTAATTACGCACAATAAAACTTTCCGAACCGATCTAAAAAATGACTGCTTCATTATTAAAAATCACAAGAAAAAACAAGCATTCATCACTGTGCAGTTATCAAAAAATAGCTCACTTACCATTTACATCGTATCATGCGCGTTGGATCCTCTCTCTGTAACACGCTTTAGTCAGGTCAATCCTCAGCAATGGCAGCAAGGCAGAATGAGCAAAAGCCGGCCGGCAATCATCTTGATAATTACACTTTGATTGAAAGTTATGGATGCGTACACAAAATTTATTGTGATTCGTTCGTGCGCAACTTTGGAACGAAAACAACTGACATGCGCGCTGCACTGCACGTCTTACTATGTTTTTCTTGTATGTTTAAGAACTCTTTAAAAAATATTAAATTGATAAAACTGTTATTGAATTACACAAATTCAATTTTCACAAAAGCAAAAGCACTTTGCTAGTTACCGACTTCGTGAAAACAGCATGGAGCCAATTACAGTCTATCATTTGATCCGACTTTTCGGTGTACGAGGGCTGTTTGATAAGTACCCACTTTCTAAATGTATTTAATGGCCGAAAATATGTATACGACCGTTTTTAGCCATTTTTCAGAGGCGGTATTTAAAAAAAACAGCATTCTTTTGTTTTTGTTATTTTTTTGTTTGCATTTAACAGCGATTCAGTGAAAGCGTGAACTTTAAATTGTTAATATGGGGAATGAACAGTATCGTTCTGTAATTCGATTGTTTTTGGATGTAAAAACGTGTGATGAAATAAAACTAAGAATGCATGCGGTTTACCGTGACTGCGCACCTTCAGACATTGGTTTAACGAACTTGAGCGGGGGTGGACAATCGTCTTTGATAAGGGTCGCCCAGGCCGCTCAATTTAAGAGAATTGAAAATATCGTTTTAGGCGACTTTTAGGTACCTACTTATCAAACAGCTCTCGTGTATCTAAGTGATCATTTTCGTTTCAGGTTACACGATACAACGGGAGCTCATCCCTGGACAGAATTAGCGGCTTTTTGCTGCTTTCGATGTTGATCTCATCCAAGATACTCTCATTAATGTAAACAAACATTTTTTTTTGTGAAAATGCTATGCAGTTCCTATCCTAGGTCACTTTAAATAACTACTAGCTTCCGTCCCGCGGTTTCACCCGCGGTCCCGAGGGTTCTTGTTTTCCCGGTATTAAAGTAGCCTATGTACTATTCCAGAGTATTATCTATTTCTGTGCCAAATTTTATCCAGATCCGTTTAGCCGTTCTGGCGTGATTGAGTAACAAACGTCCATCCATCCATCCAAACTTTCACATATAGGTATAATATACAAGTCTGCATTTATGAAAATGATAAAATATTAGTGATTGAGTATTGTTACTAACACAGAAAAATAAAAACATTGTTCTGTGGTTAGTAAGGAAGAGTGTGTGAGCGAGATAGCAAGATATTACATACACAGTCCTTTAATTTATATGATCATTTTTATTTAGATTAAGTTTTAAACATGTATATCATTTTTATTAATAAATTAAATCATTTTTTTATATGTTGGTACTTTTGATTTCCAAAATTTGGTTTAACTCATTTGCGTAATTTAAAAATATATAATAACTTATACATGAAACATTAGAGTACGTTTATAATCTCGTATAATTACTATTCAGGTCAGATAATAAAACATGAAACAACTTCACGCCCATTACCCTACAGCGGTAGAGCAGAGGTTAGTCAATGGCAGTCTTATTTACTTACCTGAGAGATAGACCGACAATCAAACATAGGTCAAAAGTGCAACAATTGAAATTGAATCCTGCACCAATGGCATGAGGTTTATTTTCAAGTAGCTTACCGCCCCACGGTTTCACCCGCGAACTCCTATTTTACCCCCTTAGGGGTGGAATTTTCATAAAATCCTTTCATAGCGGATGCCTACATCATAATAGCTACCTGTATGCCAAATTTTTGCCCGATCCGTCCAGTGGTTTGTGCTGTGCGTTGATATATCAGTCAGACAGTCACCTTTTCCATTTATATATACAGATACAGAAGAAGATTAACACCTATAAATAATCATCGATAAAAATGACCAAGAAATGTTAAATAAAACATCACAATCTAGATATCACATATGAATATTTAATTTACGAGTAATGCTATAGATACAGTTAATATTATATCGTACAATAAATATAAGGTACAATGTGGAGTCGCTACACATGTCATAACTGCGCCGGCTGCAACGTGACCAGCACCATCTGTCGACAGAGCGCTGCAACAAACAAACAAACGACCCATTAGAAAAACAAACATAAATAAATAATTAATATCTTGGGACACTCTTTAGCGGGCCGGTTGGCGTGACTGGTAAAGATACCTCATCTATGTCTCCACAGGTCGTGGGTTCGATTCTCACCTAGTTTATGAACATGTCTGTTTAGGCTGCATTTCCACCAGAGATGCGTAGCGAGGGATATGTTTTTATCCGCCAATAGGATCGCTACATTAGATATATGACGTGTTAAGCTGTGAAAATAAAGCGATCCTATTGGTGGATAAAAACACATCCCTCGCTACGCATCTCTGGTGGAAATGCAGCCTTATCGTGGGTTTAAAAATATAGAGTACATAAAAGCTGGTACCCGGTGCGAAGAAATAATTGAGATTTTCGAAATTATGTTGAAAGGAATGAAAATATTGTAGCAGAAATGCTCATTCAAATACATTAATAATTGCCGGTACGACTCGCGCGCCACCTACTCTAAGTTAATTGTACTATGCCTATAACCTTCGGGCAAGTGCAAGCAATTAATTGACGAAATTTTATCGCAATCGGATGAGGGCAGCACAAAAAATATGAACAAACAATGATTTTTATATATTAGATATGTACCATATCTGTTATCTGGTATCCATAGTACAAGCCCTGTCTAGTTTGCGATCAGATAACCGTGTGTGAGGAATGTCCCAGTTTTTTTTTTTATTCTTCACATCTGTCAAGCATTACCAGTAAGGACCGGCAGCTGCACTTGAGAGTCAATTCCTTCCACTTATCCCCTTCGGCCACATCATCACTTACCATAGTGAGATTGTAGTCTAACACAGGCCTATACATAGTAGAGAAAAGCGCTACAGTATATAGGTCGATGACGAAAGGAGCACAGTACCGACCTTTATCAGTGAGCGTCTCTTCGAGCACCGCGGTGGCCTGCAGCCCGTCCGGCCGAGCCACCTGCACCTGTCGCCGCAGGGCGCCGGGGCCGTCCGCGCGGGGCCCCGCCCCCGGCAGGGCCCCGCCCTCGCGCCACTCCCGGCCCTCCACCTCCATGCTGCGCCACTTCATCGACTCCTCTACGGCTGATATGCTCTCCGTCGACTGGAAATGACATCGTACACCGACTTTAGCAAGCAATAAACAAAATATGTTAGGTAGGTAGGTTTGGCGTCAATTTCCAACTTGAGGGTGGTAGCTAACCAGGTAGATACTACAGCACCATGCTATGGTTTCTTCACGATGTTTTCTTTCACCGAAAGCTCAAGCTCAATGTGGAATTCAAACCCATGACCTTCGTCACGGCATTCGATGTCACTACCTACTACTACCTGAACGATTCCGTCCCGCGGTTTCACCCGCGAACCCCTATTTTACCCGCATATATGGAATTTCCAAAAATCCTTCCTCTGTGGATGCCTACACAGTGTAAGGTACCTATGTGCAAAGTCTCTAGGTCCAGCGGTTTGGGCTATATATCACCCACTTAGTCCACCCTTGCAGGGGTGGAAGTACTCATCAATGTGAACAACTTTTATTATAGGACTAACTCTGATATCGCGTAAAATAAAACGGTTGCTTCATACATTTTGGTCGAGTAAGTATTGAACTTTTGTATGGAACAGCTGATATTTTTTTCATGATTTCACAGTTAGTCCCATCATAAAAGTTGTTCATTTTGATGAGTAATTCCACCCCTGCAAGTATTGCCAGTGACTAAAAAATCACCCAGTATAGGTCAGATCTTCCGGTGTGATTGGTTACCTCATTATTAGCATGTAACAGTGGGTCGAGGCAGTACTTCCTCTCGACGAAGCCGGTGAAGGCGCAGTCGTCCTCCAGATTGAGGGTGGTATCGATGACGGTGCAGGTCATGTCCCGGGCCGGGTCTAATATCAACAAGCTGCGGTCTAGCTCCTCAGGGGGGTCGGGGGATGATTTTGTTGTGTCGTGCTGTGGAATATATATGAGAAATTTGTGAGTATGAGAATGAGAACTTTAATAATACTTTAGTGTGCGCCTGTGAAGGCCTATTTGATTAAAAATATGTAGGAAAACAAAAATGATTTTTCTTTCATTTATAGATCAGGGGAAAATCTGATTTAACACTTTCTTTCTTTGATTACGCCAATCGATCCAATTCCTCATAGAAATCAAATGACCCAATGGCACCAACTAAAAATCGTAGAAACTTTTTTCATGCATTTTGCGGAATTATTAACATACTTTTATATACGTTGTGGTAACTTCAGTAAATTCGACCTTCATAAGTGCTTAGGGCCTAAAATGAATAAATGGCTTTGACTTTGACTTATACCATAGCCTTCTTACTAGTGAAATAAAGCGACCACTACGAAAGAAGTGGCCTATAACCTAGATATTTCGGCACCTCAGCAGCTTTTAGACTTTTAAATAAATGGCTTTGAAAATATTATTTTACAACGAGACCAGGACCTAAAAATACATCAAGGGTGTTCCGATATGCCCTGCGAGCACGTGTGACGTCAATTTAGTATACTGAGAAGCCGTTCCTTTATAGTTAGCTAAACTGGGTACTGTTTAAAACGGAATGCAGTCCAGTATACTGTCATACAGTGCTCACAGTTCAAAAATGGCGATGATTTATGACGTCATATATTGCCCTAGGGTACTGCGACAGTATACTGTTCATAACGGATCAATTTCTCCCCAGTAAGAGCACTGAACAGTGTTCGCAGTGTGTATCGGAACATACTCCAAGACTAACCTCACTGGGTGGCGGTCGACTAGGATCAATGATAGTGGCGAGGAAGTCAGCGAGCAAGTCGGTGACGAGGTAGGTGCGCGCGCGCGCCGCCTCCGTGATCACGTACGTCTCCGTCGCCGGACCGTGCGCGTGCGCCTCGTACGACGAGTTGTTGTCGCACGACACCGAGCCCTCCTCCAGCCCCAGGCCCAGCCCGGCCTCCGCCGGGTACTGACCCTGGCTCTGGCTAAGGAGCTCCAACTTCTCTTTAGCTGTGACGAATGGAATTATTAGCGAATGGGGTAGTAACATAGATTTGAGCATATTATACGAAAGCATGTTGAAGTTAGACGAGACCATTTCACTTTCCCGCTATATACGGACCTGGTGTCAACCATAATTCTGGTTATTTTTGCAAAATAACTCTCGTATGAAAGTTAACACGCAGAAATGTGCCTTAGTTATGGCATCGTCGCATAGTTACTAAAATCGATTAAATTTATGGGTAGATTTACTGCTACTACTATTCTGGGTAGTAAATCGGAGTCAAAAATGAATAAATGAGTAGGTAATGTAGCAAGGCAAGTACAAGTACGAGTACAAGTACGGACCGTGGTGCGTCGCCGAGAGCGCCGAGAGCCGACACAGCGCGTACCCGCGGCAGGGCGCGGCCCGCGACACCACGAACCTGGCCGCGCCGCCCTCCCACTGACCTTCTTCACCAACATCTGTAATACACAACTTCTACATAGCCACTATCCTAGATTTTAAATATATCCGTCATTTTCTAACATCATACAACAAGAAGAGACGGGGCTATCTTAAAACCTTTACAAAGATTGATACCTTTTAGTTCGTTTAGTTATCAGTTAATTTTATTAATATTACACGTAGGTTTTATTTGACCGATGCTAAGAAAAAATGAAACCAACATAATATAGGTAGGGTTTCATAGCAAATACGCCTACATTTTTTTTTATAAGCATATAGGTATAACGCTCCCAGTATAATAAAAAACTCCCAGCCGGCTTGATGTTTTTCCACATCTTCAACAATCATCGTCATATTTCAGATAATTTACACAAAACTTTTGATAATTATTATATACCTAACTAAACCTTCCTCATGAATCACTCCGTCCATTGGTGAGAATCGTATGAAAATCCGTTCAGTCTATCACGTAAAGACAGATAGATAGACAGACGCGGCGGGGTCATTTTATTTTATAATTACATTGACATATTACATTAAACTGGCCTCCTCCCCGCGGTTTCACCCGCGGTCCCGAGGGTTCTTACTTTTTCTGGGGATAAAAAGTAGCCTATATACTATTCCAGACTATAATCTATCTGTGTGCCAAATTTCATCCAAATCCATCCACCCGTCACGTGAGCCACTCTACAGAGTAGGGAACGTCGCGCCGGCGCGTCGAACGGTTCACGTATTGCATTTTTATACTCGTGATAGCTTCGAACCTCCCGGTTACCACGACGTTGTTTATACCGATTCGAATGAATTAAAAATTATTTTGCTGCTACCCTTGATCATAACACTATTTATTTGAATATGAATGAATACTACGATACGAATGTAACCAATCTATCTATTCTCAGCGCACGCCAAATAATGCCTACGACCCAGGTGCTTTTAGGTGGGGCTTTAGCTCTTAAGCCCCTTCTGGATAGTTGTGTCTAGTTTATAAATCCAACATACCATCGTAAGTATTGACAGCGCTGTCGTTGATCGTGCCCGCGAGCATTTCATGCTCTTCAGGGTTGTGTTCTATGAACACGTCCTGGAGAAATAAATACAAATTTGAGTCAAAGCGAAGATGTGATTACGACATTTTTGACCATGTATAAGCCTTTTTGACCACTGTTTCACCATGATAAGTGATAAGATATTTTTTTACTAATTTCAATCTAGAGGCTTCCAATATTAAAAAATCAGAAACCAAACTTTGGGCCACTCTCAGGTTGCCGATAAGTTCCTGGCATATTTATAGGCAGTCTCATTCTATTTCTATGAAAAGAAAGAGACTGCTATCAGAGAGGTGGTAATAACTGGAACTTATCTGGAACTTGCGAGACTAGTTACTAGTAGTTACAAAGTCCATAAAATATATAAAAATGTAACCATGCGAATAACTTGCAGGTTCTTTGCTGTCGTCATAAGTGCCTTCCTAGAGCTTAAACTTTATAAATGGCTTTGACATTGGATACCGAGTACAGTATTGAATGTCGAAGGTGGTAAGCACACAAAGCCTAGAAGGAATCGGCTCAGTCAAGTGCAGCTGCCGGACGGAACACACCAATAGGTATTTGGCGACAGATAGTTGACTTGTAGTGTAGTGACGTGGGTGGTACGGGTACCTTGGGCGGCTGGTGCTTGTAGTGCAGACTGATCTTGCTGAGCTCGTGGTCGAGGTCGGCGAGCGCAGCCACGTGCCGCGCCTTGTGGCACGCCGCCACCACCTCGCCACCCGTACCGTTCTCCACCTGGAACACACAAACATTATTATACTTTACTATATATTTTTAACTAGTCAATAGGGTATTACACCAATTTTTGAAAAACGTCTCAATTCGTGCCTGAGGTGCTAATAAGCCACCAAAAAATCATAAAAATTTTATTCAATCGATAAGTGCCATAAAAATGCATTTCAATTTTACATTTTCAAATGTCGGGATTAGTTTGATGAAAACGCTGGACGTCATGTAACTCTACGGTCATGACGTTATTTGTTCTCTTGTAAGTAAATAAATGCGCTGATATTGGTCTCAATTGGACTTATAAAATGTTATAAATTAAAAAAGAGCTATTATCCTTTTTATTAGTGTGCTGTTCCTGAATGCATGAATACTAGTGTAAAAATAATAATAATAATACTTCAGTTGACACTCTTTAGTATACATACGGTACCGTATGACGTCATTATAATGGCGGCTACTGTTTCGCTCGTTTAGAAACAGATTAAAAAAACTGAAAACTTTGAAATTAATTTTAAAATTAATTAAGTTATTTTATGAACTAAAACTAACATTTTCCGACTGCTTATTGCCTAAGCTATTTAAATTGTACATTTTTTCTCATATGGAGTAAAATACCCTATTATTATTAATTTAATTATATAGAATTAAAAATGACGGGCATCCATGTTGTATGTTTCATGCGTAAATAAACAAGGACGTGCAATATCGAATAGAAAAACATTAAAATTGTACATTCGAAAGTTTATTTAGATATTTGTAACTCAATCACGTCGTAACAGCTGAACGGTTTTTAAGGTAACTTGGCAAATAGATAAATCATATTTTGGAATTAGAAAAAAAACTTATGCCGGGAAAAACGTCCGTCACGAACGCAGGCAACACCGCGGGGCGTAAACAGGTGTGTAATAAGCAGAATACACACCTTAGGCATAGCGTGCAGTGGTCGGTGCGTGGGCGACAGGGCCGGACTGTACTCCAGCGGGGACTGGGGCGACACGGGGCCCTGGTGCAACCAACAACACGATACCAATAATTGTGACACATACACACATACATTACAAACACAACAACTAGAAAAACTTTCAGTACATGGATTATGTAATTTTGTTGCAATGAGATACATTCAAACAAAACATCACACAAAATGGTTGCAGTATTTTTTACAATTACGACTGTAAGATTTTTTTTAAAATTATGGCTAGGCTTTCGTCCCACAACAACACATGGATGTGGCCCTAAAATGATAAGCAGATAAGGCCTAAAAATAAGAAAACTGACTTTAAAAAATTCGGTATCGAAATACGGTTAAAACCACATTAATCTTTCGATTTCAAAAAAAAACTAATTGCAACAAAGTTACATAACAGACCCACAGATTTTATCACTTATGACAAAAACTCACTACTAGGTGCAAACAAACTAAACGAATACGTACATTATATCACACGAAAACCAAAAATGTTGGCACGTAATATTTACACTTACGCTATTGGAAATAGATGCCAGTTTGTGTTGCAGCGTCATCATGTACTCGTCGTAAGATTGGTTCTTGTTGGGCGTGCTCGGCTGCGTGGAGCCGGTTGAGTTCACATTCGTCATACCTGCACATAAACACCAGGAATATTAAATACTAGATTTTGCTCCTGAGGCCATGTTAGCGGGTTTACGTCAGATGGTTGACAAGTAGGTAGGCGGTACAACTGATGGTAAGTGGCAACCGTCGCCTATAGACATTAGCAATACCAGTGAGATTGTCATTGTGTTACCGACCTTTATAAACTCTAGAAGGCAACTAGCTCTTAAGTGCAACTACCGGAACACACTAGTAGGTACTTGGCAATAAATTTTCAATTGAGGGTGGTAGCTAGCCAGGTGGGTACTAAAAAGTACCCTACCACCATGTAATGGTTTCAAAACGATGTTTTCCTTCAGCGAAAGTTCAAGCTCATTGTAGGAACCCACGACCTTCGCCGCGGCATCTGACGTCACTGAGCAATCTCCTCTCTCATTACCTGCCATCTCCATATCGACAGCCCGACGGGCCAGGGCATGATGTACAGCCCTGTGCGCGACCAGCTGCCCCAAGTTCTGCCCCATCAACCCGAGATTCTGCCCGGTTATGGAAAGATTCTGCCCGCCCAGACCTAGATTCTGACCACCCATGAGATTCTGCCCCGGTAAGCCTAGATTCTGACTCGATAGACCTGGAAATGATAAGAATAAATGTGGTAAATAGTTATTTTAGTTTTTAGTACATAAGTTGTGATAGAAAGTTTGAAGTGATACCTAAGTTCTGTCCAATATTCTGCCCCATCAGATTCTGGTTGAGCGCCAAGTTCTGTCCGGCGAGCGCGATGTTCTGGTGCAGCGGCAGCGGCAGCGGCAGGCCCAGCGCGAACGAGCCGCCCATCGGCTGGCTCGCCGACGCTTGGAGCCCTTGCTGTTGCACTGCCCAAATATTATTTATTGCATATTAAATTTTAAACATTCATTAAATCCATATTTATAGTGATATATTGCAAAATATTATTTTAGCTGTTCTGGTCCAAATGTAACTCGATCGAAACGTCACAAAAATAATATTTTGATAATCTGTGGACATACCTATGTCTCATATGATAGGTGAAACTAGAGTCCCCACGATCTAATATCATCTTTGAGCGTATTCAAATAGATTTAAAAATCGCCCATCAAAAGACCGGACTAAAAATCCTTAAATCATTTAAATTGGTACACACAAAGCTCTACATACCTATAAAATCGTTAGCGGTAGCGAGCATGGGCTGGTAGTACATCTGCTGCTGGTACTGGGGCAATCGGCCCACGGGCGCACCGCCACTCACGCCCACGCCCACACCCACTCCCGCACACATGCCAGCCGCTACACAACCAGCCGGCGGATACAGGTTAGTCACACACATACACATTCAGTTATATACACGCATTATATGTAACATTATGAAAGTACAATTAGAGATATCAAGAAGTAAGTAAGCGCTTTCGGTCATACTATAGCCGCATCTTGATGTTTAAGAATGTCAAAAAAAAATTGTCAAAAGGTATTTCATATAATAGAGAGACTTTAATCAAATCTTTTTTAATTATTTGTATAATAGGTGTCAGAGGGTTGACAAGTAGGCGGTCAACCTGACGGTAAGTGGCTACCGTCGCCTATAGACATTACCAATACCAGTGGGATCGCCAATGTGTTGCCGACCTTTATAAAGCGTAGGAGGCAACTGGCTCTCAAGTGCAACTGCCGGAACACACCAGTAAGAGCTTACTGACATATTTTCTACATGACGGTAACCAGGCAGGTAATAAGTCAAAGCAATTTATTCAGTTTAGGTCCTAGAAGGGCACTTATAAACGTCGAAGCTACTGAAATTACCACCAGTTCGGAAGTTTTTTTCGGAAACTTTTTTTCCACTAAAAAGCACTAGCATATTTGTAAATTAAGGTAACGACATAAAAAATTACTTAAAGCAAATTATTTTTATGGCACAATTTTTTAACACATCTATAGGTCTACCATACGTAAAAGGCATTTTTACCATTCATCTAGCAAAAAAACTACATGTACGGTTAACTCACTGGGCTGCGTGTTGTTCAATAGGGTGTTATGTAACGTCAGATCTGGTTGCGGGAACTGCGGCTGATTGAGGAGCCCCAGCAGGTTGGGACCCGAGAGGTTCTGTTGCTGACTGGAAGGGAAAAATAATTGTATTACAATGGGTGAAGTTTTTTTCTATCTCCATCCCTTCCTATCGCAAATATATAAGGGAAGTCAAAAGCAAGGCTATGAAATGTAAAATGTTACTTACTTCATTATACTCTGCTTCAACAACATCCTCTGTATATTTTCTGCATTAGGCAGAGCATCGCTGACTGGCTGCGCCGCGGGCATCGTTTGCCCCTGCGTGGGCAACACAGGGGGCAAGCCCACGCCCAACTCCACACCCATAGGAGTCCCAACCTGACTCAAGCCCAATACAGGCGTATCAGTCGTAATCTGCAACGGACTTGTCAAATTCTGTTGCACAGACACTGATAGTAGAGCAGGATTAATTACACTTTGAACTGGCTGTATTTGCTGCACTGGAACCACATTTGCAGGTCTACTAATAGGAATGTCCTGTTTAATTTCTAAAGGCCTATCCACAGCTTGTTGCAGCTCTATAGGCCTGTGTTCTGCGACCGTTTGTGGAGCTTGCGAAAGCTGTGGTGTCGAATACTGATGGGTAGGAACAATTGTCTCTTGAATTTGAGTGATCTGAGGTTGTATCTCTTTCTCAGGGAACCCGTTGACCTTCGGCTGTTCTCGGACGACTTCGGGTGTGGGTTGCGTTCGGGTGTCGGGCTCTTCGGGCACATTTTCACCGCGGTCGATGACTGGGCTGACTAGAAATCTGGATATTTTGCGGGTAGGTTTTGTGGCTTTCTTCTCGCCGTTTTGGGACTCCGTGCTGCCCGATCGCTCGGGCTGGGCGGGTCCACCGTCGGATTGATTTGAACCTGGAAGAATAAAATAAGAAGTAATGCATTATATTTCAAATTAAATTATATCGACAATACATGGAATAACTGCCGTTCTTGCGGATGGCAAGGCTTAGGTCGGATGTAGGGATGATCTTCCTACTTTCGTGCGCCTGGCGATCCGCCAGATTCGGCTTGTCTGACCTTGAAGTTTATCAGGCCATGGCAAGGCGGTGGGAGCTTTATCGCAAAAAATAAATGTTTTGGTATGGCAAGGTCCAAAATGGGAGCATATTATTGTGGTTGATGTACTAGATCTCACCCTGGAGTTTCACCCGCATTTCTAGAATGTAATGTCTAAAAGTTGATGCAGAAATATTATCCCAGTCCGTACAGCTTTTCGAGGTGATTAGGAAATAAATTACCAAACTTTGTACTTCTGTCCCTTTATAGCTCACCTATAGATGAAGCAGTGCTAATTTTCCTGGCGACAGTGTCAATGTGGTGTAACTTGTGCGCGACAGGGTCAGGTTGGTCCGGCGGATGGGTGACCGGCTCCGGCTGGTCGTACGCCAGCTCGGCCGCGATGTTGTCGTGGCTCGCAGTGGGGGTCGTGCATTCAGAGTTATCCTGGTTCGAATCCGTGAGGTTCTCTTCGCGTTCTGTCGTTTCTGAGTCGTAGTCAGTCTGGAGGCAGAATTAAATAAATAAATATTCTGGGACATTATTCCTCACACACGGCCACCTGACCCCAAACTAAGCAGAGCTTGTGCTATGGAAGCCAGACAACTGATATACTACATATACTACTTTTCTTTTGTAAATACATACATATATAGATAATTACACCCAGACACAGGACAAACAGACATGTTCATGCACACAAATATTTGTCCTGAGCGGGAATCGAACCCACGACCTGTGGCGTGATAGATAGGGATAGGGTATCTTACCAACCACGTCAACCGGCCCGTCAAAAATAATTATTAAAGGCGATGATAGCTCAGTCGTAGTGACGTGAAATACCTTGACGAAGCTCGGGGGTTCGACGCTACAATGAGCTCGAGCTTTCGGCGAGTGGAAACATCGCGAGGAAATTTTAGCAGGATGGTAAGAAACTTTGTAGTACTCGCCTGGAAAATATGACTGATTTTTTTTTATGTCAGTAAGGCTGACAAGTAGGTGACGATAAGTCGCCTATGGACTTTAGCAATACCAGGGTGATTTTGTTGCCGACCTTTATAAAACCTAGAAGGCTCTAATCATGAGATATCACGGTGTTTTTGAGGCTGTGAGACCATCCATGTAGGATATTAGTGCGATGTTCATAGGACAGACCCTTCCAAAATTAATGACATTTATTTTAGTGGCCACACTTACTCAACAGAAAGGTTATACAGCAAGGCACACTAGCACTCTGCACAGATTACCAGGGACCATCTGCGGTAGGTCATGCCGCCACAACTTCGTTATGGTACTCATGCGAGTAGCTCGTGAGTTGCCCCACTACCATTTATCCAGAATAGTCCCGGAGCTGTTAAGTCGATCACCACGCGCATTCAGAAAAATGCTAGCGTTCAATCCTCGCTGAAGACATCAGAGAAGCCAACTACTACTACTACTACATATCCTCTATGGTCCTGTCCATAGTACACACCTGGTAGGTAAGGTACACACCTTGTCGATGTTGAGGCTGAGCTTGGCGTGGTGATAGGCGGTGAAGACGGGCGGCACGCCGGGGCTCGCCGCCAGCTGCGCCACCAGCTCGCGGATCAGCTCCATGAACGTGCCGCTCTGGGACTCCGGGAGCAGGTTCTTGGATACCTGCAACAGTATAGAGTATTCTATTAGTTAAACAAATGATGACTCTTGAGGCGAAATAAAGTATATGTTCCGTTATACACAGCGAGCACTGTTCAGTACTCTTACTGGGGAGTAATTCGTTCCGTTATAGATACTGCCGCAGTATCCTAGGGAAATATATGACGTCATAAATCGTCGCCATTTTTGTACTGTGAGCACTGGCGTTTTCGAGGTAAGATGCTCTCAGTGCTATGATCACGCGATCAACGGCGTCCAGAATGACAGTTTACATATACGTGGATGACACACAGTATACTGGACTGCGTTCCGATTTAAACAGTACCCAGTATAGCTAACTATAAAGGAACGGCTTCTCAGTATACTAAATGACCTTACAGTGCTCGCAGTGTATATCGAAACATACCCAAAAATTATTCGAAATTGAATGAAACTCATTGCATTTGAGACGTGGTACGAAACGTGTTTACTGCCAAGTCGTGGTCTATCATTATTAACATCAGCTTTTTTTGACAGATCAGGCGTCCATAATCAATGTCGTAGAATAAATGAAAATAAAAATGAATAAATATCCTGGGATATTTCTCACACACGGCCATCAGATCCAAAACTAAGCACTACGGATTTCAATGAAAATTTAGGCTTAAAAACAGGAATTTTAGCAAAAAAATTCTGATGAAGAAGATCCTTCGGGAACTCGGGAAAGACCGCGGGGCGGAAGCAAGTAGAAAATAATAAACTTTTAACAAATAAAACTCACCAAATTGCTAGTGATCTCTTCAGGGTTAACATCGGTGACATCGAACTTGAAGGTGACAGTTTTGGACTTGGACTCGAGCTGACACTCCACCAACGACGCCTCGTTCACCTCGAGCACGGTCAGTTTGGGCAGCTTGTCTTTCTCGCGCGAACGTTTCTTGGAACCGCGGGATTTCTTGTCGCCTGATATGGGGGATGGCATCGCTGTACCGGCTGAAAGTTATGAATTGAGAATGCGTCATTTGAATTTAAATTTTATAAGGGTTTATATTAAGTTCATGGTTAATAACTGTGCTGCTGTGTCTTTAGTGGAAATAGTCATTATGATTATCATCCTTCGATAGTACTCCAATGGTACTCTGGTTATGGGTTTTACCTGGAGTATGAGTGGAAATTCCATTGATTAGAATAGAAGTAGGTAACTTCTATCACACCAACACGGTTGTTGGAGTTTGTTATATATATTAGATTATGAGAAAAAAAAATTCTTTGTAAACAAATGTAACTTACGTTCCTGCGCCTGACTCTCCGCCTGTTTTTCCTCAACGGAGCTCAACTCAGGTTGCTTTACAGCTTCCGAATGATTAGCTCCCGACGGGAACTCCGTCAACGGCGTGTGGAACTGTTCTTTCTGTCCATTATTATTGTGATAACCATTCTCATTCTGTTCTGAAGGTAGATTTAATTGCTGTGGTACCATTTCTAGCGGAGCTGGTATTGGCTGCGGATGTGAAAGCGACGGTACTGGTTGTATTTGAACCGGTTGAGACTGAACTGATTGGGGTAACGGTTGCGTTTGTACCGGTTGTGTTTGAACCGGTTGCGACTGTACTGGTTGCGGCAACAATTGAGACTGTACCGGTTGTGGTTGTACTGTCTGCGGTTGCTGCAAAGGTTGTTGTGGTAGTGATTGTACGGGCTGAGGCATCGACTGCATCTGCTGAGGCTGAGGTAACGTCTGCGGTATTGCTTGCTGAATAGACTGTACTGGCTGTGGATGTGACTGTACTGTTTGCGGATGTGTCTGTACTGTATGCGGATGTGACTGTACTGACTGCTGTATCGTTTGCGGTATTGATTGCACTGGCTGCGAAATAGAATGGTGAGGCATAGACTGTTGTATTTGCTGAATCTGTACACTGGTCATAGACTGCGGAACAGACTGGACAGTCATTTGCTGCGTCTCTTGCGGCATACTCTGTGCCATAGACATAGGAACTTGCATCATCTGACTCTGAGCCTGCTGGTACATCTGCAGAGGATTGGTTGTATAATTCTGCACCGGCGTGCCTTCATGACTAGATATCTGCCTCTCCTGCTGCACCAGACCAAAGTTCTGAGCCATCATATTATGGGGCAAAGATTGACCTTGCATTTGATGCATATGGTGATAATGATCCTCAGGTTGCATGGATTGTTTTTGCATATCAACATACTGATTTTGATACTGCATCTGATCTATTGACATTTGTTGCTGTAGCTGAGGCTTTTGCTGATATTGTTCGGCCATAACATTTTGCTGTTGTTCATGGTCTGCTGTTGAAATCTGACTCTGTTCTGAGCCCTGGCGAAGATACATGGGCCTCGCTCGTAATATATCCTCGACTTTCTGCTGTTGCTGGCCCATTAATTGCTGTTGCTGTGCGAATAATGTCAAATTCTGCTGATCCATTATATTTTGCTGTGATTGTAATTGTATTTCCTGCTGGGCTATGTACTGTTGCTGCTGCAAGTTCCTTATTTGGTGAGGAGAGAGAGTCTGTCCCGGCATCTGCATCTGCTGTTGTGTGATCATTTCCTGTTGAAGAACAAAATGCTGTTGAGCCAGCATTTGCTTCTGCATGTTTAGCTGCTGTTGAGCCTGAGCCACTTGCTGCTGAGCCTGAGCCACTTGTCGTTGCTGAGCAAGGATCGAAGGGTCCACTGCTGCAGTCAACATAGACTGAAAATGCTGTTTTTGCTGGTAATTAGCCTGCTGTTGCATTTGGGTGGCAGCCAAATTCTGCATATGTTGCTGTAAGTCCTGCTCAAGATTATGCTGAATATCCATCGTTTCATGTTGCTGGTTTAGTTGCTGGATTTGCTGAGGCTGCATTTGTTGCGACTGTGACTCCGATTCAGATTCTTTTCTAGACTGTAACGTGTCTGGTCTTTGTATGATCTGTGCTAGGATGTTTTGTAAATTCTGCAATGAGGGGTCTAAGACTTGTTGTGAAACGAGATTCTGTGGTGCTGATATGATATTCTCCTGAGCTGTGAACTGCTCCTCCAACTGTTTCTGCTGTATTACAGCCGCTTGCTGGGATATTATATTCTGCTGTTTCTGGATTATATGCTGTTGAAGCACTTGGTTCTGATTGCTGATCTCTGCTGTTAGTTGCTGGTTGAGTAGATTTGGCTGGAGTTGAGTTTGTGATTGGCTGGCTTCTAGATAGTTCTGCTGCGCTTGCTGATCCATGTAGTTTTGATTCTGGACTGATTGCTCCAGCATTTGCTGGTTTAAGAGATTCTGTTCCATCATTACCTGAAATATAAAAAAACCTATGAATATCAAGATTAAAAATATCTAATTGATTTAATATTTCGATTCATCTATCAACTACAAATCGGTGATGGAACTCGATTTTCAGGCGATGATCACCTCACTATTGACATCAGACGCCGCGGTGAAGGGTCGTGAGTTCGAATCCTACTATAAGCATGAGCTTTTAGTGCTAGAAGCATCTCACGAATGCCAGAGCAGATGACTATTACTCAAAACTTTATTAACAATGCCCATTTTTTTTTTGGCAGCTACACTTCTCGACTTAGTGATAGAAGACCATATATTAAACCTGTTGCTTATAGTTGTGCTCGAGCAAGGCCTGCTGCTGCAGCAGCTGCTGGTCGGCGAGCGGCGATATCCTCGCGTGCATGAGCTTGTGCTGGAACATCTTCATGGCGGCCTCCTCGTTGTTCAGCTGGTACTGCTGGTGCAGCAGCTGTTGCGCCTGGAAGAGCTGTGATTGTTGGTCTAGCCTGGAACAGTTGCGTCGCGGGTTTATTATGGGGGGGTACTAACTTATTTTGGCTAACCAGCTCATTTGTTCTAGATTTTTTTTTTACTTTGTATAGGCTTATGTTTGACCAAAATCTCACTATGGTAAGTGAAGCACACAAAGCCTAGGAGGAACTGACTCTCAAGTCCAGCTGGATTTGAGGGTGGTAGCCAGCCAGGTTGGTACTACAAAGTACCCTACCACCGTGCAAATGCAAAGATGTTGGTGTTTCAGTATTGCAATAGAACATGAAATCTGTGATATCAATTGATAGAAATTATACATACAAAATATGATTTAATTATTTTTAGACCAATTATTCGTGTACCAGTAAAAATTCTAAGCAACCAGAATTTTCTCACATTATGACTGGCTTTAACTCCATAAACCAAAAACCCAGTAACTTTGAACGAATATACCATTTACAATATAAGGAACGGTACGAAAGGATATTACGAAATTGTACACCGCAAAGCAACAGTTAATGAATGAAATACATACTGCACTGTGGCAAGCGGCTGCGTGCCCACCCCGTTGAGGAGGCCAGCTGTCACTTGATCTACGGGACCTTGTTGTTGCTGGTTCTGCATCATCTTCATCTGTTTCAACATACTTTACATTTCAGGCGCTGATACAGGCGGAGAGAGGCACTTGCCCTAATATTGAAGCACTTTATTTTAACCAATTTCGAAATTGTGATTAGGACATCACTATATTACTAGTCGGTATAAGTAACCCCCTTCCCCCGAACGAATGAGGGTGAAAGGGAATGGGCAAATACTCCATCACGCATGCCCACTGCGGATTGGTGGAGGTAGGCTAGTAGTCAACCTACTGTTGGAGTTTTCAAACCACCTAAAAGGCCTCCATTTAGCGTAACGATTATCACAATTAAGTGACAACCGGGACCAGCGGCTTTACGTGCCTTCAGAAGCACGAAAACGCTAAGTTGAAATACCAGTAGGCGGTCACCCATTCAGGTAATCTGACCGGACGTTGCTTATCTTTGCCGATCGGTTAAGAACGATTAATCAAGCTACACCACGAGCGCTTCGCAATAGATTGGATACTCGTGTAATTTTCTTTGTTTGCGCCGATATCGCCAAAAATAAATACCTACCCGTACCGCTTCCAAATCCCCCTGCGACTTGAGCTCGCCGACTAATAGCTTTGCCTACTCGGCAGACTTATTTACTGTTTTATTGTACAGGTTTGATGCCCCTGATTTTTGTCTGTCGATGTGCTCAGCACTTGTTGGCTTATGGCTCTGACCTCATGTTAAATACCCTCGTGACTCCAGTAATGTAGACTAAATTCATATTTTTATTAATTTATGTAAATATTACGTCACGCCTTAGTGTTTTGGAATTTCGTGACAATTATTTCTAAAATTATCTATGAAATAGCGTGACGAGGTCGAAAGAGGAAAGTGGACTGGAAACATCAGTAATAATCAAATTCTACGTCGTGTATTCTATATTATGAGATAATAATTGTATACAAACAAATTGTCATTAAAGTATCTATTGTGACGACATTATGACTTAAGATTGGATAATTAGTTTCGGAGTTCATCGCGGACCAACATCGTAATACGGGAATTTTATATAATACTAGCGGTTTCACCCGCGTGGCGGTATAAAAAATAGCCTACGACCTATTCTCAGACTTACCAAATATGCACAAAAAATTTCATAATAATCGGTCGAGCCGTTTCGGAGGTGTTTGCAGACAAACACTGTGACACGAGAATTTTATAATTAGATTAGGATTTACTAATAATTACACTACACATGAAGACATTTTTCCTTCTTGACGAAATTCAATGTAGTCTACAATCTCCAAGTAAAATTGTTAATTACAGTAAAAAAAAAATATTATGGCCAAATACCATTTGGCCGCAGCACCTAATAATACCATAAATCAGTTTGTCGTTAACAAATGACATAGCCTTGCCATAGAAAGCTTTTACTATATTTTTTGTATCAATAGACTGACCTGTCTCAACTGTTGTTCATAAATCTGTTGCTGACGATTCTGTTCGATGAGAACTTCCTGGTTGAACAGCATCTGAGCTTTCTTCTCGCTCCTCTCCCTAATGATGGAAAGGGATTATGTTATTTAGCGGTAAAATGACGGGAAAACAGGTAAACTGGTAACCGTTTGATAAAAATGGTGTTTCTAATTAAACATTAAAATATACACTTCTACGGCACTGCAAAACGGTACTGCAACAACTCTGAAGTTAAGTTTTGAATGACTAATGTATTTTTTTACATTAAACAAAAAAAAATGTGCCAGAAAATTGCGGATATTACAAGATATCGTTTAACGAATATTAATGTTCAAATTAAAATCAAATTTCTGTAGCTATCGTGTAGGTACCAGGTATATTTTTTTCCTTTATAATTTGTAATTTTTTAAAAGTATTAATATCAATAATTGACACAAAAACGTACTGCGTAGTTTATTAAACTTCTTCATCGTAGCATTCTCCAAAACTTTTTTTAAAATTAATTATAATTTGAAATTACTAAGATTTTATCCAAAATTAATATTTATTTTTGTTACCAAATCTCGCTATAGAATAAAATGACCTTCTAAAAGAAATATAGCGGATAAAATTATACGTTCCATAAGCGATGCCGATTATGGAGCACGCAAGGTTACTGACGTACAGCTGGGTACATTTTTAACTGATTGAACTTGGTTACCGTTGTCAACGGCAACCATTTGGGGGTGCAATAACCACCATTTCTTGGAATAATTTAAATGGAATCTTACGGGCTTGATATAGGGTTATTTGTGGATTGTATTGATGTAACAGCTGACGTCGCTATGTTTATTCGACATGTGATATTTTTATTTTGGAAGTGAGTTAATAGGAATGTACTGTTGATTATAAGTTACTTACTAGCTTCCGCTCTGCGGTTTCACCCGTGTTCCCGAGGGATCATAATGTTTTCCCGGGAAAAAAAGTATTTTATATATTAATCCAGAATATATTCTATCTATATGCCAAATTTCATCCAAATCCGTTCAGTAGTTTTTGCGTGAAAGAGTAACAAACATCCATCCATCCACCTTCACAAACTTTCACATTTTTTATAATATTAGTAAGATTAGTAGAGAATTTGCAGTGCAAGGTTTTTCGAGATTTCGCTTTAAAAATATATATTTAGATGTCAAAATTCAATGAAAAATTCCTTCACAAACACATTCCAACAAAACAAAGTTTGAATACACTTATAAACTTATTTTTATACTTCTTCAATGTTACTATGTCCAAAATAAAATAAAACAAAAATAGCAATAAATTAACATAAACATACCAAAAGTTGAAACAGTTCCATCTATCAATCAAATAGATAAGCACATAATAATGTTAATATTTATTTAAAGATTCGTTTTCTTAAAAAAAATAATTCAATTTCGATCAAAATTCACAAATTTCTCGATCACATACACTATTGTCACAAGAAAATAAACAATAAAAAAAAAACTAAAATAAATACATAGACAAGATCCAATAACCACCAAAACAGTAATCACCAAAACAGTAATCACACTAAAACTAAAAGCGGTACATAATGTATTGCATTCATTATTGCGTCACTATAATTAATGGTGCGCAATCAGGCGTGCGCAAACGTACGGATTATTTGTGTTTTATGCGAGAGATAGCCAAGATAAACATTTTTTTTTTATAACCACATTCATTAATTCAGTGCAATTTATGTGTTACTAGCTTCCACCCCGCAGTTCAAATTCAAATTCAAAAATCATTTATTCAGTTTAGGCCCTGATAAGGCACTTATGAACGTTACAAATGATTCTACCACCGGTTCGGAATATACTTGGACTGAGAAGACTCCGGCAAGAAACTCAGCAAGGGACATTTTTTATAGATCTTTGTTCTTTTTTATTTATGTAAAAATTTAATTACTAATAACAAAGTTTATAAAATTTTAATGAAATAGTTTGTGTAGCGAACATTTCATTTAAATGCTCTTGTCTTCTATAAAATCAGAAACTTTATAGTACCCTTTCTTACATAACTTTTGTTTAACTAATTTTTTAAACCTATACACAGATAGTTCTTGAATTTCTTTTGGTACTTTGTTATAGAAACGTATACATTGCCCCTTGAATGAGTCCCTCACTTTGCTGAGCCGAGTTACAGGTACAGCAAGTTTGTGCTTTTGTGCAGTTTCACCCGCGTTTCCCAGGGATCTTATGTTTTCCTGGGATAAAAAATAGCCTATGTTGTTCTCCATACCATAGGCTATCAGCATACCAAATTTCATCGCGATCGGTTCAGCGGTTTAAGCGTGAAAAACAAACAAACAAACTCACTTTCGCATTTATAATATTAGTTAGGATTAGGTTTTTTACGTTGACTGTGAACTGAAACTTTAACGATATGTATTCATGAATTAATTCCAATGATTCATTTACTCTTTCGTCTAATTATCTTCACTTTTGTCAATGATACACTGGAATTTTCGACTACTACTTAATTCAGTGGAACTCGAAGTGGAAGTGGGGATGGAAGTATCAGTCTTGGCTACAAGACGATTGTCTGGCAGACCACCGGCCCTATAGTCAGTCGAGAGGATGCCTTTTTTTAAACCTGGGGTATGTTGAATTAATTAGAGTATTGTATCAAAATTTAAATACTTTATGATATTTACATACATTTGCGATAAGCCTGACCCGACGAATAGAGGTCAGCATTGTGATAGTGATCTAATCATTATCAAAGCAAAAAGTATATTAGTCTCAATAGATTCAATGTATTTAAATGGCGATTTATAACACAAAAATAAATGGGTGAATATTTTTGTGTTACACAATAGTTTTGTATTTTATTTTTTTTACTTTGTATAGGCTTGTGTTTGACCACAATCTCACTATGGTAGGTGATGATGTGGCCGAAGGTGGTAAGCACACAAAGCCTAGAAGGGTCTGGCTTTCAAGTGCAGCTGCCGGAACACACCAATAGGTATTTGGCGACAGATTTTCAACTTGAGGGTGGTAGCCGCCCTACTACAAAGTACCCTACCACCGTGCTATGGTTTCCTCACGATGTTTTCCTTCACCGAAAGCTCAAGCTCATTGTTGGATTCGAACCCACGACCTTCGCCGCGGCGTCCGACGTCACTACCACTGAGCCATCATCGCCTTAAATCAATATCCTTGTATCAATCCACACTAATAATATAAATGCGAAAGTAAATCTGTCTGTTACCTTTTCACGCCTAATCCACTGAACCGACTGCGATAAAATTTGGCACGTGGATAGCCTATGATATGGTGAGGGACATAGGCTACTTTTTTTTTTATCGAAACGCGAGTGAAACTGCGGGGGACAGCTGGTCTTCTATATGTTTGTTTGTAATAAAATTTGGTGAGTTGTGGGCATATCCGTGATGGTGTCTGACAAAAAAGAGACATTGCAACGCACACGCAATGGATTAAATAGTATATATAACATAGAACAAAGGCTAACTTCATAGAACCAAGGCTTCATCTACGGGTACTTACGTAACAAGGTACGTACAAACAATAACAGTACGTCAAAAACAAATGATTGTACTCGTTCCATTTATTCCGTTGCGTGACTGTCGGACGTTCGTCTTGCGACGGGTTTGACTGCGGGCGAGATGTCTACTATACGACCGAATCAGGTATTATGTGATAGATTTTGCTTTCGAGTCACTGTGCAGTATTCTATTATGGACTAGCTTTTCGCCTGCGGCTTCGCTCGCGCAGACTTTATAAAATTTCTACAACTTTTTCCCTTATAGATAACTTTCTAACAGTATAAAAGTAAATTCCAAAAATCTTTAAATTACTATATCTTTTTATCGCAACATATGATTTTAATCAAACAAAGCCTATTCTGCTCCAAATTAATCTGTCTACCTGTGAAAACTATATGAAAATTCGTTCAGTAGTTCCGGAGATGTGCGTGAACAAACAGACAGAAAAGAATTCTAAAAACCGCTTCTTCTTCGGTTTACGTTCTATTGCTCTTCTTTAGTTACCCCCTTTCTATTTTTATTACTTTTCTTTAATGTAAAGACTCACCGGCTTCAACTGTTTTATTATATGTATAGATTTATTGTAGGAAGGTGTAAAGTAGTATAGGGTAGGGTAAACAATTTAGGCCCTAGGTCAAAGCTCCGAACCGGTGGTAACTTCAGTAGCTTCGACGTTCATAAGTGCCCTCCTAGGCCCTAAACTGAATTAATGGCTTGAACTTTGACTTTAAAAGCTACAGAAGTTACCAACCTTTTATATATACTAGTCTCCCGCCCCGCGATTTCACCCGCGAACCCCTATTTTACACCCTTAGGGGTGGAATTTCCAAAAATCTTTTTATTTTTCAAACACAATGAACTATGTTTTCTTGTCAAGCATACGGCATATGATGGTAAAAGGTTACCATGGCCTATTGACTTTTGCCATACCACGGGTATCACTCCCGCATTGTCAACCCTGCAACCATATTTCTACAACCGTTTGAAGAATCCCATGCTGTACTCCCTAGGGAAAACCACTTGGGATGTATTTTTCATGTTGTATAACAATAAAGACCTATACCTATCTACATACCATATGTTTAATATCAGCCCATATCTATTCCTCCCAGTCCTGCGCTACTCATTGACCTTAATCCTTCTAAATATGACCATTACTTGTTAAAAGAATATTGCTTTTTTTTTTAATTATTTTAACCGCGAAAACCAAGGCTATAACTAATACTTTTCCATTCACCAATGACCTACCTATAAATAATGTATGTAAACATTAATTACAGCATGAATACCAATACGCTGAAACGTACACACGCGGTATAGTAATTAGAAATTCAGGGTCGACCGTTAGCATGCGTACGCGCATCGATGCGCTCTAATGTATACAATTTATTTATCGTAATAAAAGAAACTGTTATGACAACTGTAGAAACAGGGAAATTGATTTGTCGTACACGAAACGTATTGTTTAACGTTTTATTGTTTAATATTATCAACAAGCTTATCGCCCGCGGCTTCGCTCATGCAGACTATAAAAGTTCAATAACTTTTTCCCGTTAGCCAATTTCGATGAAACATTGGAACAATAATGTACTGACACTATTTAATTGTATTTCACATATAAATGCGTCTCACATATAGGTCTCTTTGTTGGTTTGTCCTTCTTTCATGCAGCAAGGATCGACGTGATTTCTCAATAAATACATTTATGGGTTGAACAGTGACATAGGGTATGTTCCGATATGCACTGCGAGTACTGTAAGGTGTGACGTCAATTTAATATATTGAGAAGCCGTTCCTTTATAGTTAGCTATACCGGGTACTGTTTAAAACGGAACGCTGTCCAGTATACTGCTGTCATCCATGTATATATCCTCCTGTCATTCTGGACGCTGTTGATCACGTGATCAAAGCACTGAGAGCACCTTACCTCAAAAACGCCAGTGCTCACAGTACAAAAATGGCGGCGTTTATGACGTCATTATATTTCCCTAGGATACTGCGGCAGTATACTGTTAGTCCATAACGGAACTAATTTCTCCCCAGTAAGAGCACTGAACAGTGCTCCCAGTGTATATCGGAACATACCCATGCCCATACACTACTTTTTAACCCGACGAACGCGGGTGAAACTGCGGGGCGGGTAAAAAATATTTCTTGCACAGAGCGACTGACCATTAACAAAAGCCCAAGCTAGGATACGAAGTCAAGATTCCTCATCTAAAAAGCCTTCGGGTCATTAATTTCAACTTTCCATCCTTATTCCTAACACACTCGCTTGGGCCCAGTACATGTTGGGCCAGCATTGAACCATTACACTGGCCCAAAATTTACAGGACGTTTTTGCTGTGAACAAGTTGGCAGCCAACTCCGCTTGGTCAGCTGAGACTTGTCCGCTATTTTGGACACTGATCTAAGGGATGTTGGCGCGCTCCAATAGTCCTTTGATTAGTTCGTAACTTGCAGTGATAGCGTTCTGTCTTATGCCATTTCTTTTTAACAACTCTTTCTAGTGTACATTTAAATAGTAATTAAACGGCTCATATTGATGCTCTAAATAATTCTGGTGGATTTCAGTGCGTCTCCAAATATAAAAATTGCGTTGCCCTAGATGGGGTCACATGTATGTGATTTTTAGGTAGGCGTAAAACTACTTTAGCTAATCATAATGCACCTATGTGGGACAATAAATAGTTTTTCTTTCTCTCTTTCTTTCATCCCAATTACGCGCAAAACATCTATTGTCATACAGTACACAAATGTTATGTGCGAGAATAAGGAAGATTCCCATAAACCTTAGTGTCTTTTGAATGTCACAGAAAAATAGTCCTTACTGCTTTACGATTAGATTCAACTAACAATTAACTATAGATGCAACAGATAACCCTTATTAAGCTTTATGGTTGATTTTTCTTTAACTTTCTTAATCTTCAAAAGGTATGTGAGATTTTACAACAGGGTTACCTGTTAAGGCTGATGAGCTGCGACTTGAGGAGCTTGACGACGATCCTGGCGTCCTCCTCCATGATGAGGCCGGCCTTGGCCATGTCGTTGGCTACCTCCTCGCAGTCGTCGTGCTCCATGTCGAACTCAAACTGTATCGCCTCGTTCTCCTTGTGGGTGTACGACCTTGGGGTACAATACAAGATGGTTAGATAGGTCACCACGGCACCGCCTACCAATGTAAAAAAAAAACCGAAAAACTCGCAGGGGAATTTAAGTAACTACACCAATGAGGTTATAAGTTACTATTATATAAACTAGATTAGCAGTGTTACCACTTCATATATGCCTGTAAGCATATCTGTTATAATTCCCAGCTTGACTTCAAGTGGCCCCTGTCTCATTTTAACGTAGTTAGTTTCACGGTAGAAGAAACGGGACACACATATTTTTCAAAGCTACGTCTTTTGAACTCGCTACGTTTTTCCGAGAATTATTTGTAAGACGCTGCCATCCTAGAATTTGAAAGGTCACTGAACTACTCAGTCACAACTACACAAATTTAATTTATAACCTAAATATATTTAAAAAGTGCATATTCACCGTTTCTTAGGGTCGATGATCTTCAGCCGGAACTGTATCTTGGTGATGTCGGAGGTGGTGACCAGGTCCCGGCCCACTATCTCGAGTCGGAGGCCTATGTCCTCGCCGAAGAACTCGTGGTTCAGGAGGTCTTTCACTTTTGGCCTATGGAGGAATTATTTGGACTAAATTTAACGCATTAATTTTTAGCGGCACTTTAATACTTTTTTAAACTATTTATAGGTCTGTTTGACCACAATCTCACTACGGTAAGTGATGATGTGGTCGAAGGTGGTAAGCACACGGAGCCTAGAAGGTACTGGCTCTCAAGTGCAACTGCCGGAACTCACCGGTAGGTGCTTGGTGCAACCAAGCGAGTGTTGCATAGCAAGTGTCTTCCGAGAGATTTCCAAATATTTTGTTATTGTTCTCCATTTACATTTTTAACAAGCTATCTATTTATAGACGAGCCAGTAGGTGCAGTTGACTTTGACCTAGAGTTCAAAGTCAACCTCAAAGCCATTTATTCAGTTTAGGTTTAGGAAATATAATACGCTTCAACACAAAAATAAAATTTAAGAAATGAAAATAACAAGAAACAATAAAAAGTTGGTAACATACCCTACCTATCACGCCACAATTCGTGAGTTCGATTCCCAAAAAAACATTTATGCGCATGGATATGTCTGTTTGTACAGTCTGGGTGTAATTATCTATATATTTAGAAAAAAACATAGTACAAGTTCTGCTTAGTTTGGGAACAGATGACCAAGTGTGAGAAATGTCCCAAGACATTATTATTATATTAAATGTAGTTAAATAATTAAAACAATGTAGTACCCTACCGATCCGTCTTGTCTGGCTTGATGCAAGACTCGATGATGTCCTTAACTTCTGGAATGGTCACCTTGTCCAAACTCTGCGGTTTCACTCCCTAGGAATTGTCACAGCAAATTAGTTAGTTCCTATATGCAGCATTCAAGGGCATTTGTGTGCATCGACTATATACATGTGTTACAAAATACCCCGTAAAAAATAGAATTAATTATCAAAGCCAAAAATTTTGTCAACTCTAGTAAGCTGTCACGTCAGGGAACCAGATTATTTAACAGAAAGGCCTATGTTAGGTACATAGGCCTTTCTGTTAAATATTTTACCTAATAATTGTCTACTTTAATAGTTTTTCTATTTTTCATTCATAAATGTTTGCTACCTCAATACAAGGATGTCATTATACTCAAGTACTGGCTTCAAAAAATGTCAAGTTGGAAAAAAAATATATGTTGTCAATTTACGATTATTATTTTGTCGTTCCGCGAATTAGGTAGAAATGTAGGTTCATTCTGCGCAGTTTACTCTATAATTTTACTGAAATAGGGTTTGCACATCAGTGAAAATAATATTTTTTTATTTTTTTGGGGTATGTTATACAGCGTTACTACGGTTCTTAAATATTGTGAAAGGACTCGTTATAAGGCCGCATTTAACCTCCTTTCGGCTGTACGGGTAGTTTTGTAACATCCTGTATAATATAGGTAATAAGCTAATTTTTATTGAAATATTGCTAGCCCGTATAATGAACGAGAATTAACTCAAGAATCTTTCATTCCATAGACCCATTCTATTTCACCCTTATTTATGAAAGGAGGCCTATGCTCAGCAAATGTGTTTATCGAAAATAAACTTTATAGATTCAGATTCCGGTTTCAAAATCAATTGTTTTAATTATGGATTAGATTTTGAAGATTATATTAACATATTCATGGGTATAGTCAACCAGCCCTTGTGGGTTCACCTACCTATGGTAATGGGGGGTGGCATATGGTAAAGAGGGGTGCCATATGGTAATGGGGGTGCCATTATCTGTGGAGACTGGGTGAATTTCTTGTCGCATTTGCACCTCATAGAGTCCAAATAAGATAGAACTATTTTACCCCCTTAGGGGTTGTTTTCTAAAAATAATTTCTTAGCCTCCAAATATCATGTTTTTGGAGCGGTTCTGTGTTGATTATTTTCTGTCAGTCAGTCAGGACTTCTTCTTTTATATATTCGACAATGTCCATTACAACTCCTAGACAACGCCCACATAGACTCACCGAGACAACTTTCTTGTAAATCTGGGCGGGCCCGCTGCACTCCGAGTAGGGGTATTCCCCGGTGGCCATCTCGAGCATGCACATACCGAACGCGTACACGTCCACAGACTCGTCGTAGTGCTCCTCGTACATCTCCGGCGCCATGAACTCGGGAGTACCTGGATGGAGAAAGAGATAGATGTGTACACACTCACTCCAAATTAAAGTCAAGTAGAAAGTTTCTAAAGTACTCTAAGAACCATATTAGGTGATTTGGCAGTCTTTGGCACTACCTGCAGAGTTGACGGTACTGATCGAAAACATCATGTATAATACAGCAAGAATTATTCCACAGAAACGGGAAAAACCGTGGGCGAAAGCTAGTTAATATTTTTTGTTTTAATTGCATATTGTATTGTACATTTTGCTGTTTTTGAAAAAATATAGCCAATAGTCAGATAATAAAAAATAAATAAAATGTAACCTTGCTGAGTTTCTTGCCGGTTCTCAGTTCTCAGTTGAAGGCTGACTTCCGAACCGGTGGTAACTTTAGTAAATTCGACCTTCATGAGTTCCCTCCTAGGGCCCAAACTGAATAAATGGCTTTGACTTTGAAAATTAAAAGTAAACTGTCGTAGGGTACAATGTCCAGACAATTAGGGCGTTGCATAGCCGCGTTCGTTCGTTTCTCATTTTGTGAGTTGGGTCCCCATCCTGAACGTGGTCAAAGCTTATCTTAATTATAAAGAGTAATTTACCAATGACAGACTTGGCGAAGCTCCTGTTCTTCAATGTTGCAAGCCCCAGATCTCCGATCTTGACGCTGCCCGTCGTGCCCGTTATGAAGATATTATCACATTTCAGATCTCTGCGAAAGCACATTAGACATTTGAAATTTATCTTTTAAACTTTAACATTCAAGTTGCTTCTATGGAAATGCTCCCATAATCTCACTATGGTAACTGATGATGGGGCCAAATGTGGTAAGTACACAAGTTCAACTGCCAAAACACGAATAGGTGGGATTCAAGCCTACGACCATAGTCACATCATTAGATGTCACTGCCACTGAGCTATCACCCATTGATAGATTTCAAATATAGACTGCTATGAACGACGATATATTTTTGAATAATTTCTCTAGTCAACTTTAAAACATCATAGTAATAATATGAATGCGAAAATTTGTTTGTTTGTTTGACGCCCTCAAAGACAACCAATCGTAATGGAATATAGCACTAGGCAACTAGTATAATAATAGATTGATAACGTATCATAATTCAGATCAATATTAATTACAGGGTGATTTTTTAGTCACTGGCCATACTCGCAGGGGTTGAAGTACTCGTCAATATTAACAACTTTTAATATGGGAACAACTTTGATATCGCATAAAATAAAATGGTTCCTTTATACATTTTGGTCGAGTAGGTATTGAAATTTTGTATGGACAGCTGATAATTTTTTTGTGATCTCCGAGTTAGTCCCATGATAAAAGTTGTTCATATTGATGAGTACTTCCACCACTGCAAGTATGGCCAATGACTAAAAAATCATTCTGTATAATATTTACCTATGAATAATGGGCGGCGTCCTCGAGTGCAGAAAGTTCAAACCCTTGAGTATCTGCCTGCACCACGACTTGAGCACTTTGGTGTTTATCGTTTTGAATCTACGGAGATATCTGCAAAATAAAACATGTTTATTATTTTTTTGCTGCCTCAGTTATCTAGAGATCTTAGTCTAGAAAAGGAATTTTCAGTGAAATTTAAAAAAAAGATATAAACAAAAATTTAAAATGCTGTTCATTGCTAAGGACTGGAACTATTTGATTAATTTTAAAATGTTCGTAATAGTTTTATAAGATTTTTAAAGAAAAAAAAATTGGCCAGAAAATAGGAAAATTCGGGAAAAACTGAAATTTGAAAGGTAATCCAAGATGAGGCCACCGATATACAACAAAAATTTATTCAATGGAGCGCCACGATTTATATGACATTGGTTTAGTCTTGTAACCAATCGCATCAGTTGTTTTCGATATAACACAGTGACGCCTCTAGCGGGATAAATTGGCAGTTAGGTTCCTTAGGGCCGTTCAAGTATTACGTAAGCTTTTAATCCCCCCCTCCCCCTTGTCAGCGAAAGTAAGCAATGCTCATAGCCCCCCCCCCACCTATGCTTACGTAAGCATTCGTATAATTAAAAAAAAAATTGTTTCTTTACTTCTACCATATTTTGTAAAAAAAAATATTTAAAGTAAATTAATAAATATTGCTGGGGTGCGCTAAGGAACAGTTTAGCAAAATTCAACCCCTAAGGGAGTAAAGTAGCGGGATATAAGCTGGCTAGTTTACAAGTCAAACTTACGCCTTCAAAGTGCCAGACAGCATGAGCTCAGTAATCAGCACAATATTCTTCTTCTTGGCTACGGTTCCCTCCCAGTAGTTGTAGAAGCGCACAATGTTCGGATGCTGCAGTTTCTTCAGCATATCAGCCTCTTCGCGGAAGCGGAGACGCTCAGTTTTGTTCAGCTTTTTCTCCTGAAAAATAATCAGTTCATCTTTATAGTCGACTTTAAAAAAAAGAAGGTTCTCTATTCGACCCGTATGTATGTATGTTTGTGTGTCCACGATTTTCTCAAAAAGTACTGATCGGATTTTGATGGGAATTTTCGTTATTAGATGCATATTTTTCAGGGAAGGTTTTAGTTTTAGTGTATATAATATTTTTTACCTAAAATTAAGCTTGTGTTTGACCACTAGGGTATGGTAAGTGATTATGTGGTCGAAAGTGGTAAACACAAAAAGCATAGGAAATGGGCTCTGAAAGTCAAGTGCACGACGTACACGATGCTTCCTAACTTATTATTTCTTTATGACAAGCAGGCAGACGGTCCACGTGATGATAAGTGGTTATAGGCATTTCCAATGTGTTGCCGACCTTTTCATAAAGCGTAGAAGGCAACTGGCTCTCAAACTTACTACCACCCTCAATTTGCACTTCAACTTGGTGGTGGTAGCCCGCCAAATGGATACTAAGTACCCTACCACCATGCTATGATTTCCTCACAATGTTTTTCTTCACCCAAACCTTAAGCTCATTGTAGGATTCGAACTCACTACCACTGATCTATTACCGCATCAGTTTACAAGATATTATATACATATATCTCACCAGTAACTCGCACCAAGCGACCGCCACGCCGGTCTGTGTGTCCAACCCATGGTAGACAGTCTTGAAGGAGCCACGACCCACCTCCTTGTCGTATTTGAAGAACCTGTCAGTAAAGCAATTTAATAGTAATCCGTTTTTATTTACTACTAGATTCCGCCCCGCGGTCTCACCCGCGTTCCCGAGGGATCTTATGTTTTTCTTTCTCGATAAATGGGCTATCCAACACAAAAAGAATTTTAAAAATCGGTTCAGTAGATCCAGTGATTATCCCCTACAAGCTCACAAACTTTACCTCTCTATAATATTAGTATAGATGGACAGACTTGGGCAATTAGGCAAGTGCCCTTACTTATGAGTGTCGAAGTTACTAACACTACTAGTGTAGCGACATGATTCTGGTAGCCAGCCAGGCGGGTACTACAAAGTACCCTACCATGCTATAGTTCTATAACAATGTTTTTCTTCACCGAAGGTTCACGTCATTATCACTGAAATATCATTGTCTTAAATACTTTCTTTTTCATAAAGTTTAACTTAAAAGTTGTAATTTAGACATAGCATGGATTTTTAAATGTTTGCGCATAAACCGCTGAACGGATTTGGATGAATCTTACCACAGATATAGATTATATCCTGGTATAAAACATAGGATACTTTTTTATCTCGAAAAGACAAATTTCTCGGAAACGGGATGTAAAACCGCGTGGTGGATGCAAGTTAGTATAACATTAGTGGGATTTACCTGCCACAAGGTGAGACTCCAATGGGTTCTTCTTCATCTTCCTTATCATCTTTCCGTTTATCCTTCTCCTCGAGCTTATCCAGTTCGTATATAGGACCATACACCATGCCTGTAAGTAATATTCAAATATCAACTTATTGACAATTGTAATAAAGATTTTTATAGCGTCTGTATCCACGAGAAAGAACGACTAACTTTCAAAGCCTGACACTGATGAAAAATCTAAATTTTTATATGGAATTTTGGTATGTATGGAATCTAGCATTTGTAATAATTTTGGGTATGTTCCGATATACACTGCGAGCACTGTAAGGTGTGACGTCATTTAGTATACTGAGAAGCCGTTCCTTTATAGTTAGCTATAGGGTACTGTTTAAAATGGAACGACTAACTTTCAAAGCCTGACACTGATGAAAAATCTAAATTTTTGTATGGAATTTTGGTATGTATGGAATCTAGCATTTGTAATAATTTTGGGTATGTTCCGATATACACTGCGAGCACTGTAAGGTGTGACGTCATTTAGTATACTGAGAAGCCGTTCCTTTATAGTTAGCTATAGGGTACTGTTTAAAACGGAACGCAGTCCAGTATACTGTGTCTCCTCCACATATATGTAAACTGTCATTCTGGACGCCATTGATCACGTGATCATAGCACTGAGAGCATCTTACCTCGAAAACGCCAGTGCTCACAGTACAAAAATGGCGACGAAAGATATATTTCAAGAACAAACGGTAGAATATGAGGAAATTACTACACTAAGATCTACAAGTGCTATACAGGGTGATTTTGTTATCACTGGCAATACTTGTAGGGGTGGAAGTACTCATCAATGTGAACAACTTTTATTATAGGGCTAACTCTGATATCGCGTAAAATAATATGGTTGCTTCATACATTTTGGTCAAGTAGGTATTGAACTTTTGTATGGAACAGCTGATAATTTTTTCATGATTTCACAGTTAGTCCCATAATAAAAGTTGTTCATTTTGATGAGTACTTCCACCCTTGCAAGTTTTGCCAGTGATAACAAAATCACCCAGTATGTACCTACCTCCATGTTCTAGTAAATAAATATATTTCTATTGAATGGAGTAGGTACATTCAGAGTCAAAAGTTGATTGGCACTTTAGTACCGTGTCACATTACACAATTAATAATTTTCATACAAACTGTCAAAAGAATATCAATAGATTATTATGAAAGGGTTTTAAAGTGCAATCTACTTTTGACGCTGACTGTACTATGGTCTTTTTCGTACTTAAGATAAATCTGTCAGGTTTCACACCAATCAATAGATCAAGATTGACTTTAGTGAACGATATAAAGTGACCAACATACCGTTTTGCTGTTCCTGCGGCTGCGCCTCCCCCGTAGCGTCTTCCGTGGGGTGTGGGAGACCTTTGCCTTTAGTCGCTAAATCTATATTTTCTTCCTGAAATAATACAAATTACTTGTTATTTATACTAATATGATAGAGTTGAGGTTTGTTTGAAAAGCGCTAGCTACTAGCTTCCGTCCCGCGGTTTCACCTGCGTTCCCGTGGGATCTTATGTTTTCCCGGGATAAAAAGTAGCCTATGTGCTATTCCAGACTATAAACTATCTCTATGCTAAATTTCATCCAAATCCGTTCAGTAGTTTTTGCGTGAAAGAGTAGCAATACCATCCATCAAAATTTTCACATTTATTATATTATAGTAGGATAACATACCTAAAATCAGAGCATAGATTATACATTACACTAGTTTTTATTTCACATAAATATGTGCAGCATTCCCGAAGCTATCACAGAGTGAAGTTCGAAGGATTTTTCAAATTTCCGAGAAATCACGTGCGGGTCGTGACGTCATAGTGTTCTTACCACCTCCGGCCACATCATCACTTACCATAATAGTGAGATGGTAGTCAACTGTACCCTGATCCCTAAGGTATACGTATACATACCAGATCCTGTTCGGAGATGAAGGCGTCATCCTCGAGGCGCGCCACCAGCTTGTTCCCGCTGTCGTCCAGCTCCGGGTCGCACAGCGCGCCCTGCCCGGAGCTGCGGCGCCGGTACCCGCCCACGCCCACCCCCACCCCCACGCCCACGCCCACCACTGGCTGACTCGCCTGCAAAATGTTTAAAGATACATTTATATTTAATGTATAGAAATTTTAGGTCATGGGAACAAAGGGGAATGCCCACGTTCCAGTTTCTTGAGCCCTGGTTGGACAGCAAACATTGTATTAAAATTGAGATTCTAAATCATGTAACGCCATAGTTTATGAAAAAATAGAAAATAATAAACATTTTATGCTTATTTTACAGTATGAGATTATGTCTTACAGTTGCGCCCGTTTGATATAAAATTAAAATACAAAATCATTTTTATTTACAGTAATTTCTATGGTGTGCCCAAAATGGGAACGCCCATTTTGAACAAAGTATGCAAGCAATGAATACTACCTATTACTACGTAAAGAAGCAACACTCACTCTCCAGTTGAAAATCTGTCGCCAAGTACTACTGGTGTATAGGCAGTTGCACTTGCGAGGCATTTCCTTCTAGGATTTTTGTACTACCACCTTCAGTCACATCATCTCTTACCATAGTTAAAAGAAAAAAATATATAGAAAAAAAAGTGTTCATCTTTCGTCGCTTTTCTTTTTTTTTATAAAACTACTGATACAAACAATAACTCACAACACTGGTAGTCAAGGAGTTGAGCATATCGAAGGTGTTGCTCTGCTGCGTGTGGATGATCGCGAGCGCGTTGTACTGCCGCGGCCCCAGGACCGGGTTCTTCATCACACCGACCTCGCCTCCCACCACCACCTGGTCAATATTTAACGGGTTACATTTAAAGGGGGAAGGAAGCTGGATGCTTTAAATGTATTTCAATCTAATATTGATATTCGTTTGATTATAAGTGAATAATATAGTGTAACTAACATAGTGTAACTAACTCGGAACTTATATGTATTGAATTTTTTTATGTCAGTAGGTTGACAAGCATGCAAACGGTCCAGATGGTAAGTGGTCACCTTGAAGAGCTATTTTTGGTCCCTTTTTAATGAACCCAATATCGTAGCGCGGAGGAAAAACCGTAATGGGGACTCATTTCTATATCCTTATGGTCCGCAGGAGGAACGTCCGACTGAATCGTTGTGTGAACGATCCATATTTATATGAATCACTATTATATTTCTATATTGAAACCATATATTGACGGGCTGGTTGGCGTGGTTGGTAAGATATCCTATCTATCACGCCGCAGGTCGTGGGTTCGATTCCCACTCAGGACAAACATTTGTGTGCATGAACATGTCTGTTTGTCCTGTGTCTGGGTGTAATTATCTATATATGTATGTATTTACAAAAGAAAAGTAGTATATGTAGTATATCAGTTATCTGGCTTCCATAGTACAAGCTCTGCTTAGTTTGGGGTCAGATGGCCGTGTGTGAGGAATAATGTCCCAGAATGTCCCAGAATATATTATCGCAAATCAAACTCTATTGTCAAATTTCGTTTATAGAATTATTAGGTTTTTGGTTTGAACAATAAAAAAAAATGTAACATAGAACTGGCTGTGTCATATGTATTATATGAGAACCAACTTTGAATGTTTTCTCCTTGCCATGAACGGTCTTCTCCTTGGCCGGCAGCACAGTGGAGTCCAGATGATGGGGTGGCTGGGAGATCTGGTGGCCGTGGAGGCCAGATGGCATCTGAAAAAAAGATGATATTACGATAGGTTATTTTGACCAGGATATTTGACCATAATCTCACTATGGGAAGTGAATGTGGTCGAAGGTGGTAACCACAGAAAGTCTAGACGGGAACAAAATTTCTTTGCTTTTTAATTTTTTAGGTTTACATGTAGAATTGGGTTATGTTGATTGCAAGTGGCTCAGATGAGTTTATAATGGATTTTTTGGAGGAAGTCTATTAATGATTTATAGAGAGGTAGAGCATAGCGATATGTCGCTCAGAAAACAGCTCGACTGGGGAAGTACCACCACCTTACAGAATACCGCAGTCAAATAACTTATAGTTGTGATCCTGCGCGTGAGTAAGGTTGCCAGAGCTCATCGGGGAGGGCGGAAGGGTCGGCATCGCGCGAGTGATACCCCTGGTGCTGCAAGCGTTCATAGGTTACGGTAACCGCTTACCATCAGGTGGGCCGTATGCTTGTTTGCCGACAATGTATTATAAAAAACAAAAAAAAACCCATGAAGATGACGAATCAATATTCGAAGGGCTGCTGCCTTCTCTGTCCAACTATTCTATTCATATACTAGGCCTGGCACACTTCAGTTTACGTACGAAAATATATACTAGGTGATTTTGAAGTTTTTGTCATTTTAATTATTCTGGGACATTATTCCTCACGATGGTCGTGTCATCTGACCCCAAACTAAGCAGAGCTTGTGCTATGGAAGCCAGATAACTGATATACTACTTTTCTTTTGTAAATACATGCATATAAGTATAGATAATTACACCCAGACTCAGGAGAAACAGACATGTTCATGCACATAAATGTTTCTCCTGAGTGGGAATTGAACCCACGACCTGCGGCGTGATAGATAGGGTATCTTACAAACCATGCCAAGTCATTGGCAGTACTGATCAATATGAACAACTTTTACTGTTCTTCTGTGAAACGGCTGGACCAATTGACGGGACTTAAACTGGCAGTTAACTGATGTTATAAACTAAGACTTATATTGGTTATAGGCTATTTTTTATAAAAACAGCTCGCGAAAGTATAAAAAACCCGGCCAAGTGCGAGTCGGACTCGCGCACCGAGGGTTCCGTACAGCGCCCATACAACTCAGAGGACTATCTTAATTGGTGTCAACTATGTATGTATGGGAAAACCCTTTAATTTTCAACTTTTTATATTTTTTTCAATTTTTCCTTTATTTGTGCTGTAAGACCTTGCTTTTAGCCAAATTTCGTGATTCTAGGTCAACGGGAACTACCATATAGGTTTTCGACCCAAAACCTAATTTACAATTTTGGTTAAAAGCAAGAGCAAGCACAAGTAAAGGGAATATTCCGAAAAAAAAAGAAGTTGAAACTTAAGGTCAATTTTGGTAATTACAAGATTTCGCGGTTATCGTGTTGACTCAGGACCTTGATTTGTATACACCTAATAGGGACTATAGACCTTAGTATCTGGTATAAATTTCAACTAGCTAGGTCCACCCGTTCCTGAGAAAATCGGTGGTGACACACGGACAAGAGAGTGATCTTATAAGGATTCCATACCTCAAAAGGTAAAAAAAGGAACCCTTATAAGATCACTCTCTCGCACTCGGGATCGACTCGCACTTGACCGGTTTTTATTACCTTTTCAGGTACGGAACCCTAAAAAGTAAGGTTTTTTGCACACTTTTTACTGTTAGTGTACAACGCAGTTATGTTTCGGAGAGCCTAACTTCGGGCTCAAACTCAGATTTCATGAGTGTACTTGAGCATTGTATAGCAGGGATATCACTCTTATTCACCAACGTCCCGGCTCTATCTACCGTATTTATGAATGAATCTTTTATTAGTCATAATGTTTCTGAATCGCACTGATAAAGTGATTTATTGTATTGTTTTTATTGAATACTAGCTTCACCGCTTTCCCGAGGGATATTATGTTTTCTCGGGATAAAAAGTAGCCTATGTGTTAATCCGAAGTGTCAGCTACCTCCATACCAAATTTCATCAAAATTGGTCCAGCCAGAAAAAAAATAAAAAAAATCACTATGCCAATTGATTCTGTGACATGCCCTCTTATTCAGACCTGTTCGGTTGCGGTCCCGATCAGGTAGACAAACCGATTAAGTTGAGTAGTCTACTGAATAGCATAGTCTCATTTTCTCATTTCAGACTTCCATTTGGAATGAGGCAGTCGATCGGTATACAATCGCGGCAAATGAATTCTGCCACTAACATAGCATCAACCTTTTAATGAAAGAAAATCGTCCTTTCCGATCGGAATGGCAACCGAATGGGTCCGAATATGGGGGATTGTTTCAATAATATGATAAAATATCTAAAATAGCTCATTAATATCTCACTCACATACAAATAGAAGCACAATCAACACATTCAGAAACGTTAGTAGAGATAACAACTAGCCTGCTCCAATCACTACTGAATGGAGTGATAAGGGGCCGGCTTATCGCGGATGCACCGTGATGTACGGCATACCGAAATGATGACAGGGAAGGTCGGGTTAATGTTTACACTAATTGAAGATTAGCGGGTGATTCAACGCAAGGCTTTAAGGCTGGCGTCTACTACGAATGTTTTTACGCTATATTTTTCGCCAAAAATGTTTATGACATCGATATCGAAAGCGCAAGTCTATCACACAGAGGGAAATAAAAGCTACAGTTTACTACCTACAGAGTGTTAATATGGGATTACCGACTTGATGAGAGCAACTTTATTTTTCAATCCACCATACAAATCAGCTGAGCGCTCGGCCCGAAATGTACTGAGATGAGAAAAATAAAGTTGCTTTGATCAAGTTGGTCCCATAGTGAAAGTTGTTCAAAATGATGTCCCCAACAATCCCTTTTCGACATAACATACCATTTGAAAATCATCCTGTATAGTGATCAGTGTGCAAATTGTGAACTAGATGGGTTTGTCCAATTTGTCATAATATATCATCTGTGGCCGCCGTGGGTATGTGGCTATACCTTTATTAATAGGCCAATTTAAACTATTGTTGACTCTACTCGTAAGACGTTATGGTTCAATGGCGAATGCACCAAACAAAGATTCTAGTTTTAAGATTATTTTTTACTATACAGAGTGAACCAAATGAATGCCCCCTAAGGGAATGTACCTAAATATTGAATATAGCAAATTTTAGTTCAAAGAAACATTATTTTATTTTTATTAATGTAAAGAAAAAATGTAATCAAAGAATTTTGAAAAACCACCTGTATTTTTGTGATACCGCTCGTAAGGGTCAAGCATAAAAACTAAAAAACTAAATTCTTCTAAGTAACACAGTATCCTAAATTAAAGGAAGACCATGAACTCTAGACCTGTGTTTGACCACAATCTCACTATGGTAAGTGATGATGTGGCCGAAGATGGTAAGCATACATGCCTTGGACTCACTAACTCTGGCTCTCAATTGCATCAGCCGGAACACATCGATAGGTGCTTGGCAGCAGATTTTCATCTTCATAATGGTAGCCAGCCAGACAGGTACCTACTATAAAACGCCTTACCACCGTTCTATGGTTTCCTTTTGATGTTTTCCTTCAACAAAAGCTCAAGCTCATTGTATTCGAACTTACGACCTTCGTAGCGTCCACTACCACTGAGCTATCATCGCCTAAAAATATACTAGATATAATTTTATTCATCACATAACTCAACAAAGAAAATAGTGAGAACCAACTTAGAGCGGCCATATCGCGTAAAACGATTTCTTACAGATAACCTCTGGGTAATAGAAAACCGACTACAAAGCGAAACATCGTTATTTCATATTTTTTTGTGCAAACCCGCTGTGAAATCGATATTATTTTTTTCTTAAGATTTATTTTAATTTTTCGTCGTCGGAAAACGCTGGATGCAGGCCGCCCAAGACCGGTCCTATTGGAGATTCTTAGGCCTATGTCCAGCAATGCATGGACGTCTTGGGGCTGAGATGATGTTGATGATGGCGTTTTTTTTATTTTTGAGTGTATTCAATACCTCTCAAGATGTATCACCGATCGAGGACAAGCATATCATTAATAAATTGTCGACAATATTGAATAAGATATTTCAATCGTGATATCCGTGCTCTTTTTAGTTGAGGAATTCCGTCATATCTTCAAAGTCCATGGTCAGATCATAATAAAATTTATTTGGGACCATCTCGGGTTCTACCTTAATGGAAAACAGTTTAAATTATCCAAATCAGTTATACGGCCGTTTCCGTGTAACATGTGAACATACATAAAGCATACATAAAGCGAACATAGATAGTTCTCTGTTTTTGAAGTCGGTTAAAAATTATATTTAGGTATCAAAGTCAAAGCCATTTATTCAGTTTAGGCCCTAAGAGGGCACTTATGAACGTCGAAACTACTGAAGTTTCCATCGATTCGGGAGTCGCCATCAACTTAGAAGAACTGGCAAGATACTCAGCAAGGTTACATTTTTTATGTATCTTACTTGGTTTTATGTAGAACATAATAGGGTAACTAATAAATACATTCTGATGCTACCAAAATCACAGAGATAAGTTTTTAAAGTCAAGTTGATGTGCAAATATGAAGTTCATTCAGCAAACGATGACGTAGCATTCATATCCGGTAGAAAAGTAGGGCTTGTTATAACAGTATCCACTGACGTCATTAATAAGCCTCACTAATATTCTTCTAAGAAATTTCCTTTCCACCATTTTAAATTTGATTATGCAGAATTGGCAAGCAAAACGGCTCGGATGTTTCTGTTTTTAGCAGACTTTTAAAAAAAGGAGGTTATCAATATGGTTGTATATTTTTATTATTGTTGTATTTCAGTCAGTGCAATTTATTGAGAACTTCAATAGATAAGTTTATTGAAATTTAATGAAAATTTAATTTAACAAAAACAAAAAAAAATGAGTTGCAGCAAAACCTGTATCTGAATGAACCCATTATGAAGTTTTTGATAGAAAGAATATCTGTGGCTAACACCACACCACTCTTTACTAACAAATTTAATATTATTAAATACCGTATGAAGAATAGAATAAACCTAAAGATACGATTGATTTCCTGTATTTATCATCATAAAACCGCAAATATCTACCCTAAATTATGAATATTAAAGCTCAATATACCTTGTATCATAAAATCAAGAATCTCTCAATCACATACCGATCTTACGTTGACGAAAATAAGGAACAAATTCGATTGACATCGTATAATCTGCACATCCAGATTGAAATATAGAATCCTCTCTAACCACCAACACAATAACCACATCGTAACTATATCAATCATTGTATATCACTTGTAAAACCACTTGTAACACATAAATTTAAAGTTCAAAATCAAATACGCTGTTGCAACGTGCACTTATCTACGGAAGGTGTGCGGGACTGAATAATAAAGTTCGTCATATGAAAATATATATTGTTTATGTATGTATAACAATTGTTAAGTGATTTATAATACCAGGAAACGTTTCTTCCAAATATTATTTTATGTAAACAAATAATGTCACAGACTTTTTCTAAGACTTTAATGCAGTCAAGTGGTAGATAACATACTGTTAGCTATCTTTGCTAACATGTACTGATTATGACCAATATTATGTTTGTTTGTTGTCCTGTAACAGAGCCACGAGTATAAATCATAATACATATAAAATCCCGTGTCACTCACGATGTTAGTCCGCGATGAATACCGAAACTACTTATCCGATCTTAATGTATTTTTTGATGATGTATTATACATATGTTCCAACTTAAAAGATAGGATAGTTTCCCGATTATTTCCTTATTTTATTTACTGGGAACGCGGATGAACCCGCGGGGAACAGCTAGTATTGTAGGTATTTACACATAAATTTTTTCTTAAGGTAATTGATTCGAAGAACAAAAGCGACTGAAATGGCAATGGGAACCGATGGGGAAGAAAGGTTCTCGAGGATCTCTTACTCCGTTTTTGAGTTAGAATACTGAGACAGTCGCGTCCGATTGATCGGAAATAAGCCTAATTAACTTGAGAAAGCTTAAGACGATGACGAATATATATTTACATCATTAAAACAACAACATACAAAGACGTCTAGGAGTTATTTCCTCATTCATTCACGCCCCTAGATCGCTTTAAAAAACCCCTATATACGGAACCGCAGGCGGTACGTACTACAATGCACGTACACAAAGAGATGATGCAAAACCAGTTATCATAAAGTAAAGTAAGTCATGACAGTGTTTTTTTTTATACGCCTATAGATAAACTTAAAATAATTTAAAAAAATCAAAAACCCGACTGCTAAAAAGACAATTTAAAAGTAATGCACTAAAAAAAAAAGAAACAAGATGAAGAATATAAAACAAAAATAAAATAAACTATAAACAAAGTAAACTCTACTTCTGTTTAACCTTCTTCTTCTTGTGTGTATATATAAAAGGAAAAGGTGACTGACTGACTGATCTATCAACGCACATCTCAAACCACTGGACAGATCGGGCTAAAATTTGGCTTACAGATAGCTATTATGATGTAGACATCCGTTAAGAAAGGATTTTTGAAAATTCCATCCCTAAGGAAGTGAAATAGGGGTTTGCGGGTGAAACCGCGGGGCAGTAAGCTAGTAGACTATAATGTTATGAGCTGAAAGCCTAAATTAAAGTTCAGTTTGAGGAACCCATTCATTTTATTTCATTTATACTTAACTAGCTTTCGCCCCGCAGTTTCACCCGCGTTCCCGAGGGATCTTGTGTTTCCCGGGATAAAAAGTAGCCTATGTTCTTCTCCATACCAAATTTCATCGCGATCGGTTCAGCGGTTTAAGCGTGAAAAGGTAACAAATAAACAAACAAACTCACTTTCGCATTTATAATATTAGTTAGGATTTGCAATTGGTAATTGTAACGGGCCGGTTGGCGTGGTTGGTAAGATACCCTATCTATCACGCCACAGGTCGTGGGTTCGATTCCCACTCACGACAGACATTTATGTGCATGAACATGTCTGTTTTTCCTGAGTCTGGTTGTAATCAATACTAATATTAAAAAGCTGAAGAGTTTGTTTGTTGTACGTATTAATATTATGATATGTATATATTTACAAAAGAAAAGTAATTATGTAGTATTGTCAGTTATCTGGCTTCTATAGCACAAGCTCTGCTTAGTTTGGGGTCAGATGGCCGTGTGTGAGGAATAGTGTCCCGAAATATTTATTTATTTAATAATTATGATGAGTAAATTTTAAAATAACATATTAAATGAACTCTGGACTTGAATCATCGAAAAAAATGACTGGTATTTCTAATAATTTAAACTGACCATAAATAACTTTATGTCTCTTAGGAATTATAGAAACAACAAACCGTCATATTTTTAACCTACTTCAAAAAAATGGATGAGGTTTTGTGTTCGACGCGTGTGTATTTTTATGTATGTTCACCGATTTCTCGGAAACGGCTTAACTGATTTGGATGGTTTAAACTTTATTCTGTTAAAGTAGATCCCGAGGTGGTCCCTTATAAATTTTATTATGATCTGACCATGGACTTTCAGGATATGGAACATCACGAATGAAATACGAGTAGCTTATTAACTTTTAACAAAAAAAATAAAACAGTCTTCAATATGGGCTTAATAATGTATTTTTTTTTTTACTTTTTATAGGCTCGTGTTTGACCACAATCTCACCATGGTAAATGATGATGTGGCCGAAGGTGGTAAGCACACAGAGCCTAGAAGGAACTGGCTCTCAAGTGCAGCTGCCGGAACAAACCAATAGGTGTTTGGCGACAGATTTTCAACTTGAGGGTGGTAGCCAGCCAGGTGGGTACTACAAAGTACAAACTCACTGTAGTATTCGAACCCACGACCTTCGCCGCGGCGTCCGACGTCACTACCACTGAGCTAGATTATGTATTAAGATTCGAGAAAATTACAATCGATTGTTATAAATTTAAAATTTCATACACATGTCACATGTAATTCTTATCACTCCGCTCCGCATCAATGGAAAGGCATCCTAAGATGACCTGAACACATTAATTATGATAAAATAACACTATTATAACACGTACCCGACAGATGATTTAACAAATCAAATATCAATAAACTAAATATAATAATAATGATTTAGCAACAACAACCGTGAACTAATTAGTTTAGTAATTAGTTACAAAGTTTGTTTATCAATTAACTATAAGGAAAACATCGTGAGGAAACTTTGCTGGTCTTGCTGAACCCTTATATTGAAAATTCGGTGGTCACTTATCTTCCTGCAACTTGCTTGACATTCTACATGTCAAGATTCAAGTTGTGCTGATCGAAAATAAACTTTATGTCATAGGGCCAAGTACCAAAAGGCCAAGTTCAAATGGTTTAATCTCGATTCAAAACTTTCTACACGAAAAATGGACGGTGAGTTTTAGTCAAACAGAACTTTTCTTTTTATTTTACATATGGTTTACTCCAAATCACACAACACTACAATGTGGTTAGTAAATATTTTAACACTGATTTTAAAAATAAACTTCCATTAAACCGAAATGGAGGAAAATCTATTCTTAGTGAGGAGAATTATGATTAAATACAAAACATAATGTAATTATAGGCGTTTGTGTATTTTGGTAGAATTGCAGTACCCGACTGTCTCGTCCCTTCTAGGCTTTGAGTGGTGATCATCTTCGACCCCATCATCATAATATCATAACGATATAGCTTTCTATATTATTTGTTTATGGAAATCGATAAATATTTTTATCTACTAGTTTTTGTTAGGGAAGGAATTGGCGACGTTGAAATAAAACGACAAAATTATTATGCTCGTGACTGTACTCAGTTATACCACAGATGACTAGGTTAATTCCTCTGTGGTTATACCAGAGGAATTATAGGATATAGTCATCTGTGGTTATACGACGAGAGAAACGATTGCAACTTTGAGATATTCTATATCCATGACTAGCTGTCCCCCGCGGTTTCACCCGGTATAAAAAAAGCCTACGACCGATTCTCAAAAAAATTCATAAGAATCGGTCGAGCCGCTTCGGAGGAAACTCCTCAGACTCCGCAGACAAACATTGACACGAGAATTTGATATATTAGAAGATAGTATTGTTTCGAAAATAATAACAGAAATCCCTTTTGAATATTGCTAAGTGTGTAGGATCTATTATGGTGTGTATTGGTAGTTGATACAGTATATGCAAAAAATACTGAGAAAACAATTATTTGCACACATAATATTTGCATAATCTAAAACAAATAGATCTTAACTATTGGAACTTACGATGTGTTGTTTGATTTATTAACATCACGTGAAGTTCTCAAGATTCTAATAAAAATTAAATATTTATTTATTAGATTTTAGAAGCGGGCTTACATGTTTTCACCCGCGGTTTCAGCCGCGTTCCCGATCCAATTATGCTAGACCTCTAAATTGTATGAGCGCCCATACAACTCATTGGTCTTTATTAATTGGCGTAACTATGTATGTATGGGGACACCTTTTAATTTTCAAGATTTTTTAAAAAAAATCCTTTATTTGTGCTGTAAGTACCTTGCTTTTTTTATATTTGAGTAAAAAAAAATATTGATTGAATGAAAGGTAAATTGCGGTTTACGATTTATGACGTATTAAAAAAATTGTTTTTTTTTCTATTTTTGTGTGAAAATCTTAATGCGGTTTACAGAATACATCTACTTACCAAGATTCAACAGTATAGTTCTTATAATTTCGGAAAAACGTGGCTGTGACATATGGACGGACAGACATACAGACAGACAGAAGACAGACATGACGAATCTATAAGGGTTCCGATTTTTGCCATTTGGCTACGGAACCCTTACAAACGGCAAAAAAATCACGTTTGTTGTATGGGAGCCCCTTAAATATTTATTTTATTTTGTTATTAGTATTTGTTGTTATAGCGGCAACAGAAATACATAATTTGTGAAAATTTCAAGTGTAGGTTCGCGGTTCTTAAGATACAGCCTGGTGACAGACAAACGGACGGACAGACAGCGAAGTCTTAGTAATAGGGTCCCGTTTTTACCCTTTGGGTACGGAACCCTAAAAAACGGAGAGAGCTTTATAACTAATAACAAGCGCTTCGAATAGGCTTTCTTTCATCGAAATTGGCTAACGGAAAAAAGTTTTAATAACATCTGCGCGAGCGACAAACAAGTTTAAAAGCTGTAAATAGTACAAGACTAGCTCCCGCCCCGCGGATTTACCCGCGTTCCCGAGAAATAAAAGTAGCCTATGTCCTTCTCCATACCATAGGCTATCTGCGTACCAAATTTCTTCGCAATCGGTTTAGCGGTTTAGGTGTGAAAAGGTAACAAACAAACAAACTTTGAGAGAGGTAGAGCATAGCGATATGTCGCTCAAAGAATAGCTCGACTGGGGAAGTACCTCCACCTTACAGAATACCGCAGCCAAATAACTTATAGTTGTGTTCCTGCGCGAGAGTAAGGTCGCCAGAGCTCATCGGGGAGGGGGGAGGGTCAGCAACGCGCGAGTGATGCAAGTGTGTGTTGCAAACTTTCATAGGCTACACGGCAACCGCTTACCATCAGACAGACCGTATTCGCATTTATATGTAGTATTAGTTAGGATGTCCCTATATCTGATATTAATCAAGAAATTCTATAACACAAAACAGGCACGTCGTAATTTTCAATGCAGCAAAACTATTAATAGTTAGTAAAATATAAATACATCACGTTTTTGCATCATAAATGATCATAATTAGTGCAACACGAGCATTTTAATATTTACATAGATTACGATTCAGATGTGCTTTATCTATGAGTTTATAATCTTATTTGCTACCGTATGGTTTAGGGTTTACTTTTAATTTTTTGTTAAAGAAACTCAAACCGATTTCGGTAAATCCTTTCTTAGTATAACCCTATGTCAGGGGTTACCAGTTAGATTTATTAGGGGTCCGTTTAAAAAATACAAAACATTATCGCGGTCCGGTTGGTAGATGATGACTGGCGACCAAGCTTAGATCCTTTCCTACAAATTCTACTATAATGTTACTAATATATCATATATCAAATTATTGTATGTTTGGATGTGCGCGGATTAAATAAAATAACTATGTGTACATTTTTGTTTGTCTATGTATGGTCCGCATAATACAGGTCGGCGGTCCGGATCCGGATTTCATGGTCCCAACACCATAAGATATGAATATGTCGCGGTGTGGTATCCGGTAGAGTAGAATGGTACCACCCTCTTTCTGACGGAGGTGTCGTAAAAAGCTACTAAGATACCATAGACGATAATAGGGTTTTACACCCATTTTTGAAAAGTGTCTCAATTCGTTCCTAAGGTACATAAGCCACCAAAAAAAACTCAAAAATTTTATTCAATCGATAAGTGCCATAAAAATGCATTTAAATTTTCGAGCGTAGTTTGATGAAAACGCTGGACGCCATGTTACTCTATGGTAATGACGTTATTTGGTCTTTGGTAAGTAAATAAATGCGCTGATATTGGTCTCAATTGGATTTATAAATTAAAAATGAGCTATTATCCTTTTTATTAGTGTGCTGTTCCTGAATACATGAATACTAGTGTAAAAATAATAATAATAATACTTCATTTGACACTTTTTAGTTTACATACCAGCACCGTATGACGTCATTATAATGGCGGCTGCTGTTTCGCTTGTTTAGAAACAGATAAAAAAAACTAAAAACTTTGAAATGAATTTTAAAATTAATGAAGTTATTTTATGAACTAAAACTAACATTTTCCGACTGTCTATTGCCTAAGCTATCTAAATTGTACATTTTAGATTTTTTCTCATATAGAGTATAATACCCTATTGGTTTACACACGTCGATTGACTGTCGGCGGGATAACCATGGCGTCAACTATGTATTTATGAGGACACCCTTTAATTTTCAACTTTAGGTCTTACAGCATAAGTGAAGGGAAAATTCCGAAAAATAAAAAAGTTGATAATTAAGGTAAATTTTGGTACTTACAAGTTTTCGCGAAATTCTAAATTTGCCCATAATATCTTTTTATTGTGTTGACTCAGGACCTTGATTTTTATACACCTAATAGGGACTATCGACCTCAGTATCTGGTATAAATTTCAACTTGCTAGGTCCACCCGTTCCTGAGAAAATCGGTGGTGACACACGGACAGACGGACAATAGAGTGATCTTATAAGGGTTCCTTTTTTTACCTTTTGAGGTACGGAACCCTAAAAATGTTGACATCGCATTGAATGTAACTAAATTATATGAGATCACTCACCTGCCCATACCGAGAAGATGATAAATGCACATTCCTGTTCTTGAGTGAGAAATCAGGCCTCTTCCCTAAGCCGTAGTTACTTTTATTCTGTGAGATGAATTTCTTTGGTCTATCCAGTCTTTCCGTCGAGCCTGTTTCATTCTCCTCATCCTGCCTCTTGGACGTTGATGGTATACCTCTGTACGCCCCTTTCGTCCCCCTAATAGTCTTCTCCGGGGACTTATCTTGTTTCCGGGTAATAAGGTTGTCTTTCCTCTGCTTATTACTCCGTAGCGACACATTTGATGCCATATTGTCCATGTTTGCCCCAATTTCCACCACAGATTCATACGTTCTCTACGACTATATTCATAGTGTATCAATTAAATAATCGATTTATCATTTCAATTGATTATCGGGTGTAAATAGATAATAATAACGTTGAAATAATAATTAATTGGATTACACTAATTAATAATAATAAATAAATAGGTTTATTTCCGTCTTTTGATTCTCTCTCGCTGTTGGCATATCTCCTGTTAACACTCCGTACTGTCTTTTACACTAGTAGACAAAATTATATTATTATAATTATATATCTAAAAAATAAACAGTCTTCAGGAAGATTTTGGAAAGTTCTTGCAGGATATTTAGATGTTATCTGTAACAAAGAGAGATTTTTTAATGAATGTTTCTTGCTTTTTAATTTGCGCCTATGAAACGTAATTTTGTGATTTGCACCCGAAGCTTATGGGCAACGAATTTATGTACATATCGTTTATTAAACTATACATCGGTTCCTTAATTACATATATCCGTTCTTTATTGTATTCATTGATAAAGAACTAATTTTATGGTTTTATCTTGTGTATATATAAAAGGAAAAAGTGACTGACTGACTGATCTATCAACGCACAGCTCAAACCACTGGACGGATTGGGCTAAAATTTGGCATACCGATAGCTATTATGATGTAGGCATCCGCTAAGAAAGGATTTTTGAAAATTCCACCTCTAAGGGGGTAAAATAGGGGTTTGCGGGTGAAACCGCGTGGCGATAAGCTAGTTAGTTATAAAAACATAATTAATAAAACAATAATCCACAGATGCGTTTCAAATTGACGTAATAAAGTAAAATGAACTTTAAAATTGAAATTATTTCTTTTTCTTCCCAAATCTTAAAGGAACCTTAATGCTAACATTGCAATACGAGAAAATTAATTAACTTTATTTCATTTCAAGTAATGTTACTCCTTAAAACAGCTAAAGACTTTGTTTGGTTGATGTTATTGAAAAAGTTTTTGGTTACATAAACTTTACTGTGTTACCCGTTCGCTTGTCTCAATAACTTATCATTGAACTTGAAACAACGCTTTAGAACTTTGCTATGTTTCAAATCCGTATATCGGGGTTATTCATACCTGGCCCTCTAAAAAGGCCGCTCAAGCAATATTGCTAATGCAATTCATTTGTCGAATTCTCGACAGATCCTGCTTATTTCAATATGTTTTATGTAAAATAGTCACTACAGTTAATAGTCACATATATAGTGATTCACATCAAGATTTATTACGCGTCGCTTTTAACTGTGGAGACGAATTAACTGCGCAATTATCTGCGTAAAAGTCATAAATGTTTTGTGATTTAACATTTAATAATCTTTGGAAGTACTAGAATTCTTGAATTTCAGAATCCAGATGCCTATAGTCTAGGATACATGGGAGGGGGGGGGGGGAGTTCAATAATCGCCTCCAATTTCTATCGCGTTTGTGTTCACTAAAATTTGTATGGGACTAATTAGTTCCATGAGTTTTCCGCGAGAGGTGCTGCGCCAATTCCTATGAAATGAAATTTCTATTATTATTCATTTAAATAGGCCTTCACATGCACTTATGAATTGTCAGAATCTAACGCACGGTTCGAAAGGTTCCATTTGCTTAGAAGTGCGGCCAATAAACCCAGCAAGAACTTATAGAGAAATGTCGTAAATGCAAACGTTAATAAACGTTTACTAACGTAAATTCATTACTCTCAGGGTACTGAGTTGTCAAACAAGCATAGACAAATTCTTAAGTGCTTATATGTATATAAAATGGTAAACTGACTGACTGTTGATATATCAACGCACAGCCCAATCCGCTGGACCTAGAGACTTGATATTTTGCAAATAGATACCTTATACAGCGTAGGCATCCAGTAAGGATTTTTGGAAATTCAACCCCTAAGGGGGTAAAATAGGGGTACGCGGATGAAACCGCGGGGCGGAAGGCTAGTAATCCATGCAATAGAAATAAATACAATAATAAAGAACGTTATTCTGTGATACGTAAGATGGTTAACCTTACAGCATCATATGTGTGTGGTTGAAACCTGAGATAGCATTCTCTTAGCAACAGAATTGAATAGTTATAAATCATTTACAATTTGTATTGACTGATTATTCTATAGGTGAAGATTTTTCAATGGCATTAAAGGGATTGTATGCCTACTTTATTATTGTTTTTTAAGGTGGTGGCAAGCAAGGTACCCTACCACCCTTCCTCACAGTGATTCCCTTGAGCGAAAAATCAAGCTGATCATGATTTGGACATGACCTTTATTGTCACTAACACTGAGCCTACAATGCTTTAAACAACTCTATGTAATTTAGTAACTCGCAATTCCTGTTTTTTTTTTGGGACCCATTCGCAATCCAAGGGTCTTAAAGTGTAATAAAGTATTTTTGACCCAGTAATATTTTATCAGATTTATGATAGTTTGAAATAATTCTGATTCACAGAAACTACTTCATTAAATCAAGATATTGTACCTACATGAAAATTATCAAAACACAGCTACCTTCCCTTCCAACTGATCACAATCTAAATATTACTGACAAGATTATCAGTGACTAATTATCAAACAGCTGTATTTTAATACAAACCCACCAGTTAGTAATGCTGATAAAAAAATGATTTAATAAATTGAGAAAATAGATTCTAATATTGAATGAATTCATGTTTTACTACATATTATATCAGGAACAGGGCAGACAATTGAACAGAATTAGATCTAAATTAAGTTATATCATTTTTTAACTCAGTTTAGGCACTAATAAGAATCTTATGAACATTACTATTGATTCTACCACTGTTTGGAATACCCTTGGACTAAGAAGACTACGGATTAAACAAAAACAAATCAATTTGAGACCTAGACATTCATAAAAACAAAAAGATTCAGTAAAACTTGGTGGAATATCAGTCAATAAAGATCATTCAAGGGAATATCCTATTTTGAGTAGTCAATGTTGCCAGAAGAAATGGGAGTAAAATACAATAATATAACTTATATTCTTGTAGGACTTACGAGAGCATCCATCAATTTACAATAGTGAACAGTATCTCAGGGATTAATATGATGACCAGCTTATTTTTAAATTTGTATAGGCTTGTGTTTGACCACAATCTCTTTATGGTAAGTGATGATGTGGCCGAAGGAGGAAAGCATGCCATGCATAGCCTAGAAGGAACTGGCTCTCAAATCTAGCTGCCCGAACACATTAATAGGAGTTCGGTGACAGATTTTCAACTTGAGGGTGGTAGCCAGCCAGGTGGGTACTACAAAGTACCCTACCACTGTGCTTTGGTTTCCTCAGAATGTTTTCCTTCACTGTAGGCTCAAGCTCATTGTAGGATTCGAACCCACAACCTTCACCGCAGCGTCTGACTTCACTACCACTGAACTATCAACCGAATCGCTATAACTAAAATTGACACAATTTAATTCACAAAACATAACATGAAATAAATAAATTTTAGATCAATCAATAAGAATAAAATACCATGAAAGTTTGTATGTTAGAAGTTATGAAGGTTAGATGTTTGTTACCACTCAACTCGGTAACACCTGAACGGATTTTGATGAAATTTAGCACACAGATAAAATATAATATATTCTGGATTAACATACTTTTTATCCTTGGAAAACATGAGATTCCATGGCAACACATGGCAGAAGCTAGAAGTAAATAAAAGTGTAGGCTTTTATTTACTTCAACTACTTGAATTTCACAAAAAGAATACCCATAATTTACACAAGACATTAGTTCTATCCATAAATTTGCTTGATCTATGTACAATTTTATACTATGGACGAGTTGTGTGAACAAGATTGACACATAATTCTAGTATATACACATGGGGATGACTAATGAGAGATAATTATAAAGGAATGTAAACACTTTGGAGGAAAATTGAAAATTTTCATAAAACAATAACAAAATGATTTGACACTTTACTTGTTGATGAAATAAGATACAATTTTAATTAACATAAACCCTGTAATAAACAGAATTGAAGATCAACACAACCATGTATCTACTTATTGAGAAAAACATATATTAGTTTCACTCAAAAGTTTAAATGCACCATTATAAGCATTATTAGGTAACAATAAGGGTGAAATTCGCATGGACATGTTAGTAAGAAGGTACTATAGTGTTATTTACGAATCAAATCACGAACATGTTGCATTGTTTACAGAACATTTATTGCATGATTGAGCATTTGACTCGTTTACGACCACGTACAAGTCGTCTCAGGCGACACTCCGCTCACCCAAGTACCAGACATACACCTCGCCACTATGACGTACTCACCAACAAAAAATCTTCGCAAAACAACACTGAATTTATCAAAATCGAATGCCGGCATAAAACTTTACGGAGTAAAACACGGAAGACTCGCGGTGACAACTCCGAATCTTCCAACCACTATCTACACTCGAACAATTCACTTTCCAAGATTTGCAATAAGCATAATGATGTGCTAAAATCCGCAGACATCGTCAGTTCTATTGCAGTAAATGGCGCATAGCTGAATCGAGCTGAATAAATAGAATAAAAAACTGAATTGACAGCACGTCAAGCAAATGAAACGATGTGAATTTCTATCAGATATTATGCGTTTTATACCTCGGTATCGGCATCGTTGGATTGGTGAACGCTTTTAATGACACGAGAACGTTACATTACCTAAATTGATATGGGATTCTATAAATACTTACAAATAAAAATCTGGAATCACACCATTGTTTTTTCTTCTGCACAATCAGTGAACGATGTTACTACACTAGAAAAAAAAACTCCCGTAAGATAAAAGTGGGTCATCATCGATCACTATGTAGTATTTATTGATGATGAATTGAACAAAAACATTCCATCATTAGCATTAACATCATGATCGTTTTTAATATAATTTAAATGACTTGTTCTCTCTCTCTCCCTATTCTGATGAAATTAATTTTACATAATAACTGTAATCAGTACCAATCTTCCTATCACATTGAACTTTTTGACTTGATTTTTGTATGGTAACACTGGTACGTCACACCGTTCTGTTACACGCAGGATTGAATCATACGAAAATGTAAAACTTATCATTTTAAAGCTGGTATATTTGATTGTTAAATTATTGGACTGAAATGCATAATTTTCTAATGTCTAATAATCTTTAGATTTCATTAGATATTAGAAGTTTCCATGTTTTCATAGTGATGGATGTCAAAATATTTTGAGTGTTGAGGAATGCTAATTTTCGTTCAAAAATAAAGAACCTATAAATTATAAGTTCTAGTAAATAATTAGAATTATTTTTCAATAATTCTCTGTAAATGTAGTCTCAAAATATTAACAAGCTAAATATTTTATCAGTAGATTTATATAAATTGCTGAATAGTTTGAAAAAATCCTGCATTCAGATTTCACACAATAGGTAGGGTAGGTGTAGGTTAGGTAGACATTTTTTTAGATTTCCGAACAGAAAATTGTGATGTCGATTGTGTACATGGCATATTTTTAATTTCTTTATTTTTTACATATAAGATGAAGTGAACAATTGTATTAGCTGAATTAAATACAACCATGGCATTCGTGAGTGCTGTGACCGGCGATGATTCCACGAAGAAATTCATGGAAGTCTTACAAAACGACTTCAAGAATCTGAGCTTAGAAACCAAGAAGAAATATCCTCAGATAAGAGAGGTTTATATCTATAATTATTTTATTGCTTAGAAATAAACTTGAGACTTATCCGTAACACGATTATAGTATCTGAAAGTTTTATAATATGTATTAAAATATTGTAATACCTTATTGTAAAACGTTATTGTAAATTTACACTGTATTTTCAGTTTTATTTAGTTAAATTAGCTCCTCTTTAGTTGTTCCAGGGCACTTAGCGTTTTATATTATGCTTCTTGGTATCATCACTTAGCATAACTTTTAGTTGATTAAATCTAATGCCATTATTTACTTAACTGGTGTTATCTAAACCTTAAGTACTATATGATTTAGGTAATAAAAATAATCACTCCAGCCTGAGACTATGTCCTTCAATAATTAGCGGGAAATAAGTATTATTGTATTCTACAGTATAAAAATGTTTAATATTATCTGACTATCTTTTCTCAACCAGCATTGCCAAATCTGAATTTCAATAATCCATAGATTATGCTTGAAAACTCTGTGTAAATCTTTATATTCTAGAAAAAACCATCTATCTATAGACTTAAATAAATATTGAAACCAAACAACTAAGGTTGTTTATATGTTGCAATAAATATTTGCATTTACATTTTAGAATTAAATTTTAAATGTACCTTTGTCTAAAGCCCATAAATCTAAGGTTAAATCAGTAGGTCTGCCAATGCTAAACTCAACTATAGTAATGAATTTTCAGAACTGGTAACACCACAGAAATCAGAGCAAGAATATTTCATATTTAGCATTTTTTTTTAATTCAATAACACAATATAATTTCACAAGATAACTATTGTTTCTCCTAAATAGGCTTGTGATGAAGCTATAGAGAAACTGTCTCTGGCAGCAAATAACCCTCAAGCATCACTGTACGGTGTTGTCAACCAAATATTGTACCCATTGGTGCAAGGATGTGAGTCCAAGGACTTGAAAATCATCAAGGTAACTTTTATTATTATAATAACTACCTAGAGTCAATCTGTATATATAAAAGGAAAAAGTGACTGATCTATCAACATACAGCACAAACCACTGGACGGACCGGGCAAAAATTCCACCCCTAAGGGGATAAAATAGGGGTTCGCGGGTGAAACCGCGGGGTGGTTAGCTAGTGATCTATATTTGTAGGCTATCCATTAAAATTAAAATCAATAGTTGCTGCGATGTACACTTCTAAAGTCGTAAAAAGTCAAAACCAATTGTGTTCACTTTTGGCACACAGGTAGCCAATGACATGCAGAGGGGCATAGGCTACTTTTTATACTGGGAAAGTGGGTGAAATTGGGGGAGAAAATTAGTAAATAATTTGTATAATCTTTTTCAGTTCTGCCTAGGTACAATTCAGAGGCTAATCGCCCAGCAAGGCATAGATGCCAAAGGTGCTCGGCATGTAGTTGATTGCCTCTACAACCTTGGACAAGGAGGGACTTTGGAGCTGAAATTGTTGCAGACAGCTGCTCTGTTGATGACCACGTCGGATTTGGTTCATGGAGATACGCTAGCTAGGGTGAGCTGAGTTTTTGAAAAAAGTGACACATTATAAGGGTTCTGATTTTTATGCTATAATCTATTCAGATTCAGAAGGCTTTATAATTGAGGGGAAAATTATGCAACTCCAGGGTATGAGGCACCCTCAACACTTCTTATACACGAACGAATTTAATTACCTTCTACTAATACCGCTCTATACGCAGAGGTATTTTGTGTGCGCGTGCGAGTGACTGGTACGGTAACATCTACTATTAGACGCACTGCTACGTTGCAGGCAACATTAATGAGACCAAAAATGGCTATTTTTAATCGTGGTATACAACCTATCTTTACTATTATAAATGCGAAAGTGTGTTTGTTGGTTTGTCCTTCTTTCACACAGCAACGGAACAATGGATCGACGTGTTTTTTTTCCATAGAAATAGTTTACTTTTGTGCGTGAAACCTCAGGGCAAACGCTAGACTAATTATATATTTCTAGTAATGTATTCCAATATTGGAAGATATACTTATATTTGTTGTACGAATCTGCGAAATGTTGAATGGGAGAAAAATCTGCCATTTTATTATTATGACTGCGTTCGAAAGAGTTAATCATAATGGTAAATTCAGTAGTTTCGACGTTCATAAGTGCCATTTAATTTAATTAAATTGACTTTAAATACCTTCTAGAAGACAGCATTATAAATTAAAGTTGAAGAGTAAGTTTTATTTTTTTATGCAACAGTCGGCTAACAAGCTTACGGCCCGCCTGATGGTAAGCGGTTACCGTAGCCTATGAACGCTTGCAACACCAGATGTATCACTCGCGCGTTGCAGACCCTTCCCCCCTCCCCGATGAGCTTTGGCGACCTTACTCACGCGCAGGAATACAACTATAAGTTATTTGGCTGCGGTATTCTGTAAGGTGGAGGTACTTCCCCAGTCGAGCTGCTCTCTGAGCGACATATCGCTATGCTCTACCTCTCTTAAAAGTAAAGTAAAGTGATGGCCTATAATGTATGTGCACAGACGATGGTGGTGTGCATGAAGATGGTGCCGGCGAGCGAGGGCCGCGACGTGAGCACGTGCCACGCGGCCGCGGCCACCGTGCGGCAGCTCGCCGCGCTCGTCTTCGAGCGGGCCCTCGCCGAGGCCGATGGTCACTATCACTATCTTTATACAAATAAATACAATTTAAGTGTCTGTTTGTAATGTCAAAGTAACAGCTTTTTACTAAATGTATATGAAAGTATGCAGGGTGTAAGGGACAGCTCTCCACAAACTGACAGGGTGCATTCAGCTCCTTATTTTGAATCATATTCCACCAGAGATTTTCTACGGATTTCTTTTATCGTTTTTAGGGTTCCGTAACGGGACCCTATTACTAAGACTTCGCTGTCTGTCCGTCCGTCCGTCTGTCTCCAGGCTGTATCTCAAGAACCGCGATAGCTAGACAGTTGAAATTTTCACAAATTATGTATTTCTGTTGCCGCTATAACAATAAATACTAAAAACAAAATAAAATAAATATTTAAGGGGGCTCCCATACAACAAACGCGATTTTTTTTGCCCTTTTATTTGTTTTGTGGTAGTTCCCGTTGACCTAGAATCACGAAATTTGGCAAAAAGCAAGGTTTAACAGCACAAATAAAGGGAAAATTCAAAAAAATAAAATAAGTTGAAAATTCCTTTAATTTTCAACTCCCCATACATACATAGTTACGCCAATTAATAAAGACCTCTGAGCTGTATGGACTCTGATACAATTTAGAGGTCTAGCTTAATTGGCACCAACCTCAAATAAGGTAAATAAATAAAATTGTGCATTTCCCGTGATGGACGAACGATGGATGAAGTTTGTACGGAACCCTCGGTGCGCGAATCCGACTCGCACTTGGCCGGTTTAATTTCAGTTACTATTCCTTTTTTTCAATGTCAAATTACATTCTCTGTACGTAGCACTCCATTTATGTAAATAAAACAACTAAGTATGATAGTCGTACTGAATTTACCCCCATTAGTGTGCGGAAGGCTGCCCCTTGCACCCTGTATACGGTACAAAAAATATATATTCCTGTCTGACCTTGTTCTGGCCAATCTCCCAGACGTCTACCGATTTTGACGGGACTTTCACTGACAGATAACTGATGTTATAAGGAGTACAGTCCGCGAGGTCTAAGTTGAAAAGTAGACTCAGACAATATTTTTTATTATATTTTAGGTAGGAACATAACATAAGTGGGAGAGGTATTCTAGTTTAAAAATAAAATAAAACTAAATTAACAAAAATTAATATAAAATATATTTTTTTTTACTTAAATTTATTTTACTTGGCTATTTAAAGATTTTCGTTTTCTTCGTTTATTTGTGTTGGTACTTAGCCATTTCACAAATAAATTGAACACAAAAACAAAATATTAAGAATGAAACACATCACGCTGCTATCAGTACAACAGTACAAGAGGTGAAGTGTGGTCCGCGCGAGGGACGCGCCGCGCCTCAGGCCGATTGCCAAAAAGCAGTATAAACCGGTTTAAACCAAGCAGAGGACGCGTCGCGCTCTAGGCCGACGTCACACCTAAACTATCTATTAGCTTATGCCTCGCTGACTGGAACTTTACTTTTATTGATTATAAGCTACCTATTTTTCGCAGAAGAAACCGCGGTGTATAGCAAGTATTTAATATATTAACCATTACAGGTACGTTAAAAGTAAATCCAGCGGACATTAGACCCCAGACAAACAATAAAGCACCCAAAGACTTGAAGCCGTGCGCTGTTGACGCTTACCTTATATTACAGGTAAGTTAAATAAACAGATTAATATTCTTCATTCCTCACACACGGCCATCTGACCCCAAACTAAGCAGAGCTTGTACTATGGAAGCCAGATAACTGATCTATATAGATATACTACTTTTATTTTGTAAATATATACTTATTACTTACTTACTTAACTGCCGTAATACACCGGTAGTACTTGGTAACAGATTTTTCAACATGAGGGTGGTAGCCAGCCAGGCGAGTACTACAAAGTACCCTAGCACCGTGCTATGGTTTCCTCACGATGTTTTCCTTCACCGAAAGCTCAAGCTCAATGTAGGATTCGAACTCACTGAGCTATCATGTACTTACAAACACGTCGTATTAAATCAATTGAAGAACCTTGTACATTCCTATAGCTATGATTTATGAAATTCTAGGCTTTGTGTGCTTACCACCTTCGGCCACAACATCACTTACCATAGTGAGATTGTGGTCAAACATAGGTATATACATAGTAGAAAAAAACATCTGATATGGAACTTGGCACCCGTACAGATTTCAACTCTTTTTTCGGCGAAAACTCAAAATTAGCCTTTTTTTCACTTTTATATTTTTGATGTGATGTTGTTTTTTTCTTCTAAAACTTACTTTTCCGAAAAAAATGTAACCTTGCTGAGTTTCTTGCCGGTTCTTCTCAGTTGAAGGCGACTTCCGAATCGGTGGTAACTTCAGTGGTTTCGACGTTCATAAATGCCCTTCTAGGGCCTAAACTGAATGGCTTTGACTTTGACTTTGAATCTTATTTCTTAATTGTGAAATAAAACATAAGCTACCGTATTTAGTCTGAATTATTTTTTCATCTATATGTTACATGTTGTATAATGTATTTTTTAGGATATAATTCAACTAATAAACGGAGACGCGGCACATTGGCTAGTCGGTATATCAGATGTACCGAAAACATTCGGCTTGGAGTTACTAGACACTGTACTGACTGATTTCTCACCCGTTTTCTTCAAGGTAACTATTATAATTGAAAATGTTTAAGCAATAATCGACTTTACCTCATTGAAATAGAGTTGATAGAGTACGCCGCTGTTTCTTTTACACACGATTTACTACTCTATTTGAAAGAAATAGTGACGAGTATTGATTGAACGTGAAAAAAATGCTAGCAGTCTTCTATTCTGTGTTTTTTTTTTCTAATAATTTGTAACTTTTTGCAGATCCCAGAGTTCAGATTTCTTCTAAAGGAACATGTTTGCGCGCTTATTATAAGATTATTTTCACCAAACGTTAAATACAGGTAAATAATGCTTTCTAATTAGTGTGATTAAATCATTTATAACTAACGCTGCGGCGAAGGTCGTGGGTTCGAATCCTAAAATGAGCTTGAGCTTTCGGTGAAGGAAAACATCGTGAGGAAACCATAGCACAGTGGTAGGGTACTTTGTAGTACCCGCCTGGCTGGCTACCACCCTCAAGTTGAAAATCTGTCGCCAAACACCTATTGGTGTGTTCCGGCAGCTGCACTTGAGAGCCAGATCCTTCTAGGCTTTGTGTGCTTACCAGATTCGGCCACATCATCACCTACCATAGTGAGATTGTGGTCAAACACAAGCTTATACAAAGTAAAAAAAAAAAGATATAGAAAAAACCCTCTAATCCCTCTGTTACGTCCCACAGATAAATAAATGACAAAATACCTTTGTACTAACTGACTCAATAGGGTTGCTTACGCAAAGGTAATCATAGATGGCGCCACATAGATAAAATGGAAATATATCCAATGGCGTGTTACGGTTTACGTGACGTTAATTTCGTCTTGTCATTGCAACCAATCGCGTCATATGTTTACGTTATAACACAGTGGCGCCTCTAGCGGAAAAAATGTACCCTAATGTATCCTAGTACCCTGAATAGGAAAGATGCCCGTATTCAAAATAAATTTATCAAACTAACCAATGAATAAAACATGTAAAAATGGGGAAACCTAAATTATTTTATTAAATGTATCCTTTTTATGATTTTTAATGACCAATCTAACCATTAGAGTCGAAATTTTGATCGTATGTCCTTTATAGACTCCGAAACCGCTGAACCGATCGCGATGAAATTTTCAGACAATCTTCATATTAGCCCTGCGGGTGTTCGTGTAAGGTTTGGTGGCGATCGGAGCACTCGGGACCGCGGTTGAAACCGCGGGGCGGAATCTAGTGTTATATAATTATGACGTCACAATTGAGTATTTAATAATAAAAAAACTCCATACAAACCTATCGTTTTGGCATTTGATATAAAGTAGCTGATTTAATATGTCAGGCATGATCCCAATTGTGTGTCCCGCAGGGCGGCGTTCACGTCCCTGCACATCCCGGGCGCGGCCCCGGGCGCGGCCCCGGGCGCGCCGGGCCCCGCGGCCGAGCGGCCCCACTTCCCCGTCACCATGCGGCTCCTGAGGCTTGTCTCCATTATTGTACACAAGTATCATTCCGTTTTGGTAAGTTTAAACTATGATCTTAAACAATTATCTAGATTACTTTATCATGGAGGAGGATTTATGTGAGCATTTTTTAATATCAGAAGGTAGACAAGCAGGCAGGCGGTCCACCTGATGGTGAGTGGCTACTGTCGCGTATGGACATTATTAATAACAGAGTTAGGCTCTCAAGTGCAACTACCGAAACACATCGGTTGATGCTTGGTGGCAGATTTTCATCTTGAGGGTGGTAGCCAGCCAGGAGAGTAGTACAAAGTACCTTACCACTCTTCGCCATGTTTTCCTTCACCGAAAGGTGTTTATGGAACGAAATATTTATTGTGTTACATTATTTATAGAAAATATAAATAAATCTAATGCATTTTGATCATCAGGTAACAGAATGCGAAATATTCCTATCGCTGACCATCAAATTCCTGGATCCAGACAAACCGATGTGGCAGAGAGCTCTGGCCTTAGAAGTGCTCCATAAAATGACTATACAGCCACGTAAGTTTGAAGTAATATCTTCTTTGTCTTCATCTATATAAAGGTCAATTTTGAAATACACTGCAATGACGTAAGCCTCGTATAAGTTATTCCTCTGATAAGTCCATAGAAAAACTGGTCTAATTTCAATTTAATAACCAGATACCGCTTATCTGGCCATTGAAAAATCAGCCCTAAATAGTACATTACAAAGTCGCTATCTGCCTATCTGTTTCTCCGTTTACTTCTAATCCACGCAACGGATTTTGATACGATTCATACTAATAGAGAGAGCGATAAACGAGGAAAGTTTGTGTATATATATTGCGATTGCTCCCGGCGAGGACGCTCCTCAATAGTTTTTTTAAAATGTTTTTTTTTTTTGTATACAGATCTACTGAAAGCGTTCTGTGAATGCTACGATATGAAACCACACGCTACGAACATATTTCAAGACATCGTGAACGCGCTCGGCGCTTACGTACAGAGTTTATTCGTCGCATTTAATGTTAACACCTCTTCTGGTAAATACAATTTTATAATTAACATAGAGTAAAAAGAAAAAAAAACCGAATTGAGAACCTTCTCCTTTTTTACTAGCTGTTCCCCGTGGTTCCATCCGCGTTCCCGGGACAAAAAGTAGCCAAAATCTTTCCTCAAGAATTGGGCTATCAAATGCAAGAATATTTAGCTATTACACTGGTATAGATTAGTAGATGAAGTAAATATAGCTATTTATTGGTAACGAGCTAGTCACCCCGCATTCTGTTACTCTTCCTACATCACCCCTAACCATTTTTTAAGGTTCGTACATAAAAGGTGTTCAACGGGACTCTTACTTAGCTGAAGGGACGGAGGATAGATTCGTTTGGTAGGTCATACTTGAGTGGTGGTCCCATATAAATTTTATTATGATCTGACTTTGAAGATATGACGGAATTCCTCTTTACTAAAAAGTATAAAATAACGATACTAGAACTCGTTTTGAAGTCAGGGAAAGTGTTCCGAAATCTCAAATTCTTTCCCTGACTTCAAAACGAGTTCTAATATCGTTATTTTCTACTTTTTTAGTGCAAACCCATTTTGATGTTGGTTTTACTTTTTTGTTAAATGTTAATTTAATATTATAATGTGAATATTTTGAATTCAACCAGAATCATTTCCACCAAGTACATAATCTATATCAGCCGGGAATACATCATCTGGCTTCATGTCCAAGCTGTCCCTATACATCATCATACTGGGTATAGGCTCATCTTCCAACTCCTCTATCTTCACTTCACTGTCTCGAGGTTCTTCTCTAGATGTTGCCTCTCTATATATGATATACTGGGCTTCCAAGGCGTCGCGTCTACTTGAATTTCCTATGAAGATATTAAGAATATTCTAAAAGGGTACTTATGATTGCTAAAAAAACCCAAGTGAACACGGGTACACGTGACTTATCTTAGAAAAAACAATAGTTTTTCAATCCGTTGATTCGTAAAATAAGGAGAAACCAATACAAAACTTGCTGAGACCCGGCCTTGTTTCTACTGACACAGTTGTTCAATGTTCATCATTAAATCCCTGGTGGACGCAGGTGAAACCGCAGGGCGGGAGGTTTTATTTTCTTTCACTATGTATAAGTCCGTTTGACCACAATCTCACCGTGAAGTGATGATATAGCCAAAGGTGGCAAGCACACGAACCCTAAAAGAAACTAGTTCTCAAACGCAGCTGCCGGAACATACAGATTTTCAATTTGAGGGTGGTAGCCAGCCAGGCGGATACTATAAAGCATTCTATCACAGAGCTATCATCGTCTTAAAAATGTAATATAAAATATTACCCGTAAGTCTCTCTTGTTCGGAACTGGTTTCGTTGCGACCATCATAACTGATGAGCTGAAGGTACAGGTCGTTGAGTGGGCGACACAGGAACATGCACAGCTCGTAACTCTTGAACCGATTCGTGCGGTACGATTCATTAGGGCAGCCTAATCTCTCTCTGTAAACGTATAATTATCACATCATTTTTCTATTTTATGTGGTTGTTGTGGTTTCTCTCTGGCTCACTCTATCTCAGCTTTCTTCTGACCTCTCTTGTTAATTGACTAGCTTTACGCCCGCAATCCCCCATTTTACCCCCAAAATTAAATACCTAATTTCCCAAAATCCTTTAGAAACTTACTCCTAAGTTACTAAAAGAATACCTACATCTTCAAAATTTCATGGTTCAATGACCATTTAGGCTAGGATTAGGCTCTACGTACGCCAATCAGTCAATCAGGACTTCCTATATGTAAATAGATAGATAGACTAAAAGCCCTTCTCCGCACCACGCTACAAGAACCTCTATCGCTCCGGCCTACGCCACATTTGTCGCACCCACAGCACAGCACTAGCGGTCAGACTACAAATTGACTTTGACCTGTTCCACTAAAACAGACACCCTCTTAATTACTGAAAACCGCATCGAAATTCCTATAGCAGACCTGGAGTTATCCTCGAAATAAACATATAGAAATATGTTAGTTATTAAGTAGGAGTAAGTAACTCACGTGCAGTTCTGCAAATGGTACACAAAAGTCCACACAGACACGACAGAATCTGTACACACGCCGGGTGTAAAACGACGCGAGCATCGAGTCGTGTACAGCGATACCTCATTGACCGCCTGTGTGTCATCCATACGATCGTCTGGAAAGTTGTAATTTGTGAATTGAAAAACGATTCCGCTCATAAGTATATGGCGCAAAGATTAAATAAAACCTATGTTGGTTTTATGAATTTAAACTCTGCGTCAATTGCTATGTTTACCTGGAATTTGCGTACTCAAATTTTTTTATCTAAATTATATTTACACTGGCTTCCGCCCTGCGGTTTTACCCGCGTTCCCGAGGGATCTTATGTTTTCCCGGGATAAAAATTTGCCTATAACCTTCCACGATAAATGGGCTATCCAACACCAGAAGAATTTTTCAATTCGAACCAGTAGTTCCTGAGATTAGCGCATTCAACCAAACAAACAAACTCTTCAGCTTTAGAATATTAGTATAGCTGATATTTAGATTTGATTACTAATTCTGAACGACACAGTTGTCGTAGTAATTTGCTCAAAAAGTGCTCCCAAAATCAAGAGTCGAAAAGAGTTGAAATTTGGCATATATCGATAAGTACGTCCGTGATTTTGTTATCTGAGTTAGGTGACCAAATCAATAGCGTAAATAAATTAATTCCGAATCTGCGTATAAAATGCCTGGTCGAATTTCTTCGAGGACTAATAAGTTCAATTGATTTACTATGAAAACCTCGTTACGAAGGAGTCGGGTACAATTCAAACTTAGATAACTTTGTTTTGTAAAACTTTTTTATATTATTCCTCCAAGGAGGAAGGTACGGAATCCTTGATAGATAACACGCGCTTGGCCGGGTTTTTACGGCAGTCGAATGCGAACTAATGATTGGTCCTCGGGCTATTGCGCCTTTGGGAATGACACTAGAATATAAGCTGCAGTCTACCTGCCACCATTGTGATCTTATTTTCACCTTAGACTATGCCTGCCCTATCCACGATATAGCAATTGCTGAGCAATAGGGGCTACAGATATTTAAAAACTTACATAACACATCTTGAAAAGGCTCAACGTAAACAACAATTAATGTTATTAAAATCCATTTAAGTTGTACGAGAGTCATATTCCTTCAAACGTCATTTTTTCATATCTTTCAGAATATCATGGCTTACTAGATTAAATATTGTGACGACATAAATGAGGCCTGAAATTAACACTGGTTTTAAAGTCAAACTCAAACTCAAAATCATTTATTCAGTTTATGCCCTAATAAGGCACTTGAACTTTACAATTGATTCTACCACCGGTTCGGAATACACTTGGACTGAAAACACTCCGCCAAGAAACTCAGTCTATAATTATTTATAACGTGTTCCTTTTGATATCCCATAACTCTATTAATGTTATTAAAGAGACCATGTCAAAAGAATCAACAGGCATGATGGCAAAAAAAAAATCGTTATCATTTTCATACGAAATAATTCCACAAAGTCACGATTAATTATGTCAAACACCCTTACGTGAAATAAGACGACGTCGCATTTACTTAGCTTAAATATGAATGATTGGTTGAATAAAAATGATTTACTCGTACTTTCAATGAAACTTAGATACACACATCGAGAGTCTTGATTGATGTTATCTTCGAAACTACCTTACCACCTTCGGCCACATCATCACTGTACAATTTTTTTTGGAACACAGATTCTAGGACTTTTTGTATTATTTTTACATGTAGATATAACTTTACACTCTGTGCATTATAAGTAACACTTTTTGAAGTTTATGAAAGAATGTAATGAAAAATAATCCTAGGACCTAGTTAGTGAACCCTAGTTCAACTATATTATATTATTACTAGCTGTCCCCAGCGGTTTCACCCGCGTAGCGGTATAAATAAAATATAGATCGATTCTCAGACCTACCGATTATACACAAAAAAAAATCATAAGAATCGGTCGAGCCGTTTCGGAGGAGTTTGCAGACAAACACTATGACACGATAATTTTATATATTAGATACAAATAACCATAGATTTAACAGATAACCATATTGTGACGCAATATGGTTAATTGTTCTTTGACATTCTTAAACGTCAAAAAGTGTTTGTTATAATGGAAGAGGTATAAAGTTATGGGGCACCAAAAAGAACATGTTGTATATTTATAAAACAGTGGACCTTTACTTTTATTTCATATACTAGCTTCTGCCCCGCGTTCCCCAAGGATCTTATGTTTTCCCGGGATAAAAAGTAGCCTATGTGCAATTCCAGACTATAATAAATCCGTTCAGTAGTTTTTGCGTGAAAGAGTAACAAACATCCATCCATCCATCCATACTCACAAACTTTCGCATTTATAATATTAGTAGGATAGTAGGATTTATTTTATTATTTTCCATTCAGGTATATCAGGCATGCTTCAGCAGTCAGGCTTCTACTGGAAAGGTGTGTGGCTACCGCTTTGTGTAACATTCGAGCCCGGCACAGCTAAATCTGTTTAGTAAGTACTATTTATTACTACACTGATAGGTAGCATGAGTTGTAGCTGATAGAAAACAGTGCATATCTTTCTCTCTCTCACATATACAACTTTTATCATAATTGTTTTCAGTATTGAAATGCTGGACCGTACTGAAGCTCCGTCGATACAAGACGGGTACGGCATATCCGTCGCGTTCGCGTGCCTCATGGAGATCATCCGATCTATGGCCATCACTGTTGAGGGGACTGAGTATTTTAGGTACAGTCTATGCGGGACTATTTTTAATCGTTTAGCTGAATTTTCAGGGTTGAAAATATCCACCAATAATAGTAAAAAAGTTGAGTTGTAAAGTTACTTTCACTATGAGACCAGCTTTGCTAAAATATCAGCATTGCTCAATAACTACTCGCAAAGCACCTATGGAGAAGCAAGATGGTGAGCTCCTCCTGTAGAATAGGGAAGATCTTCCACCAGTCTAGGACATCGTGTCTGGGGTCCGCGGTCCAATACGCGGTTGATATTGGAAACATACATACATATGTATTTACAATCAATGTATAAAATACAAACTATGATATATAGAAAACATCCTCAAAACCCTCGGTGCTGTCGATAGGCAAGGTTCCCAACAGGCTGGCAGCGTTCCCTTTTTGGATGGCCAAGCTTATGCGTTGGCGGAAAAAGCTCCCAGCCTGTCGGTCTCCCGAAGTCTCGATGAGCTTGGATGATAAAATCCGAGCAAATCGGTGAGCCTCGAACCCCCACAGACCCAAGGTTTCTACCGCATATGTTATTATGAGTGCTTAGAAAACTTCGATAGTGCGATGTAGAATCTTGTGTCGCCATCTATCCATGGGTAGTGAAACTTTGTGTGTTTTCATAAATGTCACTACACATCTACTGGTGTGTTCCAGTAATTTAAATTCCTTGATGTTTTCTAGGTTACAAGAATTGTATGACGATGTCCAGAACGATGTGGATGAAAAGGAAACTAATTCTAACAAGAATAATAGTAATCATAAAGGTAAGCACAAAGCACTGTCAGTAACATATTTATAACTGAACCCCTATTTTACCCCGTTAGGGGTGGAATTTTCAAAAATCCTTAGCGGATGCCTACATCATAATTGCTATCTGTATGCCAAATTTTAGCCCGATCCATCCAGTGGTTTGAGCTGTGCGTTGATAGATCAGTCAGTCAGTCACCTTCTCCTTTTATATATAAAGACTGAAGATGAAAATGGTAAACTGACTGACTGGGTGATATATCAACGCACAGCCCAAACCGCTGGACCTAGAGACTTGAAATTTTGCACATAGAAATCTTATACAGTGTATGCATCCACTGAGGAAAGATTTTTGAAAATTCAACCCCTAAGAGAGTAAAAAATGGGTACGCGGGTAAAACCGCGGGGCGGAAGGCTAGTTTGTTTATAAAAGTCATGCTTACTAATTGTACAGAAATCGAAAATAAATCAGAAGATATAACAAACAACGGGCACAACGGTGAAGCTGACCAGAACTCGAACGTGGTTCGCAAGATTGAAGACGATTTCGAGGATAAAGAGAGAATATTGAGGTTGCAGGTTAGTAGGGCATAGCTTTACCAAGCATTTTTATTGTCATATTAACGTTAAGAGTTGTTTCATATTTTATTTGACAAACTAACGACCCGCCCCGGCTTCTCACAGGTAGCATTTACGCCTACTTTTTTAAATAAGCATATACTGGCTGATTTTTTGTCACTGGCAATACTTGCAGGGGTGGAAGTACTCATCAATATGTACAACTTTTATTATGGGACTAACTGTGAAATAACGAAAAAATTATTAGCTGTTCCATACAAAAGTTCAATACCTATTCGACCAAAATGTGTGAAGCAACCATTTTATTTAACGGGATATTACACTTAGTCTCATAACAAAAGTTGTTCATATTTATGAGTACTTCCATCCCTGTAAGTATTGCCAGTGACTAAAAAATCACCTATACCTAACCTAACCTAACTATTGGTTTACGCGGCGCACGCAAGTAAAGCTCACAGTCGTCACGATTCTTTCCGACATCTTCAACAATCATCGTCATATTTCACTTAATGAATTATATACTTAAACCTTCCTCATGAATCACTCCGTCTATTGGTGAAAACCGTATGAAAATCTGTTCTCTAGTTTTTGAGTTTATCACGTTCAGACAGATAGACAGACGCGGTGGGGGGGACTTTGTTTTATAATGGGTATATTCCGATATAAATTGCGACCACTGTAAGGTGTGACGTTATAGTCCGCATAAGAGTGGAATATGGTCCCCTGGGCCCACCACCTTCTAGTTAGGTCAAAAAAAAAAAAAGGTGTGACGTCATTTAGTATACTGAGAAGCCGTTCCTTTATAGTTAGGTATACTGGGTACTATTTAAAACTGAACGCAGTCCAGTATACTGTGTGTCATCCACGTATATGTAAACTGTCATTCTGGGCGCCTTTGATCACGTGATCATAGCACTGAGAGCACCTTAACTCGAAAACGCCAGTGCTCACAGTACTAAAATGGCGACGATTTATGACGTCATATATTTCCCTAGGATACTGCGGCAGTATACTGTCATCTATAACGGAACGAATTTCTCCCCAATAAGAGAAATGAACAGTGCTCGCAGTGTATAACGGAACATACCCATTATGTAGTGATCGTTGGAATGAGTATCATACAACACGATATTCTTTTTCAGCTGTTGAAGTCGTCATGGTGCGGCCTAGTATGGGGACTGTCGGTATTGGCTGAAGCCAGTATCGGAGAATTAGAGAGCATATTACGAGCCATACAGATCTTAGCGAGAGTTAGTGGGAAGGTGAGTGGATATATATATTTTTTTATTCAAATAGGCCTTCACAGAAAAAAAATCTCTAAGCCGCGTCTCGGATAGTTGCTTTTGTTGAGAAAAGCCGACAATAAACTCAGCAATTACTCTTTTCAAATATCTCTGGATAATATCTACGAGTAAGAAAAAAGTTAAGTTGATTACAGGAGGATCGGATTAAGGAATGGGCTATTGGGGCAAAATTTGTATTTGTAAGATTAACAAAAATTACGTCGAATTATTGGTTACTGTGTTTGTATGAAAGCGTAAATCGTAATATTTGTTGATAAAGGTCTGTATCTATACACGGATGTGAAATTTTAATGAGGCTAATTTAAAACAGTATCCATTTTAAAATAAAAGAATGATTGCGTTGATCAGCTGTAGAATCTTTGAGCAATCGGATTGTATACAAAAAAAAACATAGGCGTCATATTGTGTAACTGCATAATAATACTACATAATATAGTACTTTTATAAAGCGAGCTCTTTATACGTCAAAAAAAAAATACTTAACTTTATAAAATAGCTCGTTAGGTATAATGTAGTAAGTGTATCAATTAATGTGGTGTGATGTCAGGTGTCGCACACAGTGGGCCGCGACGCGTGCATCTCGGCGCTGTGCCGCGCGGCGCTGCCGGCGCAGTACTGCGTGCCGGCGCTGGGCGCGCTGCCGTGCCCGTGGCGCCCGCGGCCGCACGCCGACCTCGCCGCGCACGCGCACCCGCCCGCGCACGCCGACCTCGACTACCGGCACCAGGTCGTCTGGGTCGGCACGCCCTTGCCTTCCGCCTCCACGCCCACCGGTTAGTGTCGCCCTTGCCCTTGCCCTTGCCCTTACGTCCGACCCTAAACGACCCTGTTTATTTTATTATACTAATTTTTTTTATATTAAATTTACTACCCGAAGTGTAATAAATTTTGTTTCAAACCAGTTCAAATTTATATATTTTAGGATATATTTGTTTATAACTTGCACAATTTGGCTCAAGCTACAAGATAGAGATACGCGATAGAAAAAGAGGCCATAAGCGCTACGTAGGTGAATATATTTTTAAGCACGCAGCGCTGACCGAGCTGAATTGCTTATTGCGCAAGAGTCGTTATTTACTTAAATATCTTTGTATTGTGATCCTTCTGTACCAGTACTATTGAGTATTCTGTGGTTAAACTACAATACAATTATAGAGGAGCAAGGTGGTAGACTCCTCCATTGAAAAGGGAAAATTTTCCGCCATACTGGGTCATTGTGCCTGGGGACCGCGGTCCAACTATTGATGTTGGAATCTTGTATATATGCCAAGTACTCGACGAACTTTCTTGTGCGATGTAGAATCTTGTTGCGCCATCTATACACGGATAGTGGAAGTGTTGATAGATGTCACTACACAATATAACGCCAATAACTCCACAGGTCAACAGCAGTCGTTCGTTATGGTGACGTCACGTCACGTCACAGCAATGAAGGCGCTGCTGTGCGCCGCCCAAAGGGACGGCGACACAATACAGCAAGCCTGGCTACCTGTACTCACTACATTACAGCATCTTGTGAGTACATTTCTTGCATATTAACTTGTTTTCAGGACTGTATATATCTTCTGGAAGATTGTATTAGGTAGACGAACGTTTGTTAAGAATCGGCTACTGAGTCGATTGGTATTTGTTATCGTAAAAAGTTTAAGTTTGAGTTTATTTTTCAGATATAATTTTAACGTTTATTTGTAGGTATGGATCCTAGGATTAAAGCCATCTACCGGCGGCAGTATGAAAGCGAGCCGCGCGAGCGCAGACGCAAACGCAGTTATGAGCACATCAGCTGTCATGGCCGATTTACCTGGTGAGTTTATTTAATTTTATGTTGGTATTTATGTGTTACTCTGTTGAGTACAGTGGCTGCACGGACTTGGATGTAAAGCATGTAAATGATAGATAGTGTACTTTTTTCTCGAAAAAAACTATTCTTTTTCCATTATGAAGGAAACCTAGACCAATGAACTCAAGATCAATGAAATTTGGGACCTAATTAGATCATACTCTGGAATAGAGAATATTTTATAACCCGACAACATAAGACCTCGGGAATGCGAGAGAAAACGCGGAGCAAAAGTTGGTATATAAAAACATACCGCGACTACCCCATGTTTATAGTTTTAATTTTTGATTGTCATCATTAGCTTTACAAATAAAATTTGTCCAATAGTAAAAGTTCATATTGATTAGTATCTAAAATAAAAAATCTAAAAAAAAATCGAAGCCGTGTACAGCCTAGCCGAGGCGATAACAAATACCGAAATAAAAATATATTCCTACCTTTTTAGGGTTCCGTACCCAAAGGGTAAAACGGGACCCTATTAGTAAGACCCAGCTGTCCGTCCGTCTGTCTGTCTTAAGTTACTTTATTATACTACTATAGCCTCGTAAGGCCCAGCCATATTCAAGACATTCCTCATTATGCCTTCGTAAAGGACAATTTAGTTATAGTGTTACAGAATTCAAAAAGTTATTTACGATTTTTACTATGACCTTTTCAAAGGCAAGACCTTTCTTTTTTTTAAGAGAGGTAGACCATAGCGATATGTCGCTCAAAGAGCAGCTCGACTGGGAAAGTACCTCCACCTTACAGAATATCGCAGCCAAATAACTTATAGAGAGTGAATAAGGTCGCCAGAACTCATCGGGGAGGGAGGTAGGGTCGGCAAGACGCGAGTGATACACCTGGTGTTGCAAGCGTTCATAGGCTACGGTAAACGCATCAGGCGGGCCGTATGCTTGTTTGCCGACAATGTTGTATAAAAAAAAAGGCGCGTGGGCAGTAAAGCAAATATAGCCGGAATTTGCTCTGGTTTTAAATGACTAATAATTATGGGCTTTGAAAAGGCGCGTGGGCCTTATAAACCTACACATTTAGGCCTTAAAAGGACCGGAAAGTTTTCTTTTTTAATTTATGTACCTATAATGTATGGTCGTTCCTTGTGTATATTAACAATGATTTGCAGGTCAGCAAGTTCCCGTCGCCGAGTCACTCGGAGTCATGAGTGGTATTACACCAGTATAGCATTAAAAACTTGTATACATTTGGAATTTTACTTTTGTGTTTTATTAGATATTAGTGAGCCGCCCGGCTTCGCACGGGTTATGCATGGCGCAATTTGTCAAACAATAGGTCTGCCACGAACGTTATCTATTCAAAGTAATCCGAAGTGTGAATTCCCTTACAAAATTAAGATTTCTTCGATTTTTCGGCTGTTCCTTTGAGTTTTCTTTTTTCCTAAACCTAGTATAGTAAAATATTCAAATTGGTCGGGCCCTTTTCGGGTTTTTGCGAGACTAACGCACGTCAATAATTTTTGTATATTGAAGATATATTACACGGGTGAAACATATGTCGCTCTCCAGCCCATAAACTATCTATATGAAAAAAATCATGTCGATCCGTTGCTGCGTGAATGAAGGACAAACCAAGAATTATAAAACTTGGAAACTTGAAATTTGGCACTCTGCCAAATTATAAGTATGCCTAAAGTATGGAGAAATATGTGTAGTATAGGATGTACATCCCAAAAGAAAAGATCTACCAAATTTCAGCGTAGTGTAGTCTATATATTTCCATGGCCGAACCGATCGAAACAGCTAGTTAAAAACATGATGGTATTCTTAAATAATCCAAATTATTTGAAGTATGAAATATTCCAAATGTATTCAACGTTTTAGGGTAACAAATTAATGAATGCTTTTGTCCGTTCAAAAGGTGCACTGGGATGAAGCTTGCTGACCATCTGTTTGGCTTACATTTTGTTTCTTAGCACTATTTACTTATAAACACTGCTTGTAATCCAATCAAATTACCACTGAGTATAAAAAAGTTCATGTGGAGAGTTAACTCAGTTACAGAAATTAATAAGATTTTTTTTGTCATCGTTCCTCACTTATCATTCGACTCTTGCGTCTTCGACATCAATTTCGCTTTTGACATTTGTCGAAAAACATGGCGGATATATGTGTTTTACTTTGCTTGTGTTTGACCACAATCTCACCATGGTATGTGATGATGTGGCCGAAGGTAGTAAAGACACAAAGCCTAGAAAGAACTGACTAATAGTACAGCTGCCGGAACACAGCCAGGTGGGTACTATAAAGTACCCTACCACCAAGCAAAAAATAAATTCATATTCATATATATGTAGTATATATAAAAGAAATAAAAGAAAAATAATAATTTATCAGTAATCTGGTTTCTATAGTACGAGCTCTGCTTAGTTTGGGATTAGATGGCCGTGTGTGAGGAATGTCCTAGGATATTTATTTATTTATCTATTCAAATATAATATAACTAGCTTCCGCCCCGCGGCTTCACCCACGTTCCCGAGGGATCTTGTGTTTTCCCGGGATAAAAAGTAGCCTATAGCCTTCCTCGATAAATGGACTAACCAACATTTAAATAATTTTTCAAATCGAACTACTAGTTCTTGAGATTAGCGCGTTCAAACAAACAAACTCTTCAGCTTTATAATATTAGTATAGATATAAGGAAGAAAAGTTTTTTTTGTTTGTTTCAAGGCGCTATCGCGCTAATCTGTGGAACTAACAGTCGGATTTGAAATAGAATTTTTGCATCTGATAGCCCAATTCTTATGGAAGGTTATAGGCTATTTTTATCCCGGGGATGCGGGTGAAACCGCAGGGAACAGCTAGTACTAAATAAAACAATAAATAATAAGTAAAAACGTTTGTATCATTCTCAACTAATTGACTTTGAGAGGATTCCATAAGCAGTGTTAATAAATGTTTTTGATCTAGATCCAGGATGGTGTGTGTAAATTACGAACGAATTTAATTCTGCACTCTCGTGATTGTTTATTTATACACCGGCTGTGCACTTTATGATACGCTTTTTAAACATTATTTATAATATTTAAATCAATTCATAAAATGTAAGATCTTGTTACATAAAAAAATGGTGTCCAAATATTATATAAAATTTATTCCTCGAATATCAATGCCTATAAAAAAAAGAGTCCTAAATCACTTCACTGACTGATTCATCGAAGCCCAGCCCCAAGTTTTGGACCAGAAACCTTTTTCGAGTATCTTTATGGTAGACAAGGAATAAGGGCGGATTTTTCGAAATTCAACCCCCAAAAAGGCTGAAATTGGGGATCGCGAATGAAACCGCGTGGCGGAAAGATAGTAACTGAATAATTTTGGAAACTGTTTTACAATACCAGTAGTTTTCACAGTTATCCCAAACACTTGTCAAGACTTAGTAGTTAAACTACAATGAATTGATGATCTTCGAATATAGGACGTCGGTTCTTCAGGAATTGCAAGCTTGTTGCGAATGGTATGGTTCTTGGGCTTCAGGTTATGGGATCTGCTGCTTGGGTGCGAAGATCTTGTCATAGACCCTCAATGCTGTAACAGTAAAACACTAGTTTAAATGCAACTGGGTTAATTGACGACCTGTTCGTTGTTTTATGACAAATGCAAACAAAATAGCACTTTATCACACCATTCATAAAGTAAACTTCTCATTAAACAGTGTTTTACTGTTAAAACTCCATAGTTAATCTAAATGGTCGAGAATTGAATTTAAACTTTATACTTTCGAAGGTAAGGTTTATTTTCGATTGACACAATCTTTCAATTCTTCTTTTAATCATAAGAGAAGATGATTGTCAAATCTATTGCAGCTCTCTCAGCAATGCTGTCTCGTGTCTTCGAGTCCTCAAAGAACCTGGATGATGTGGCCTTGCATCATCTGATAGATGCTCTTTGTAAGCTGTCCAATGAGGCTATGGAACTAGCGTATTCAAATAGAGTAAGTAGCTTTAAGTTTGTGCTTGTTTGTTATTCTGAATTGAAACCAATTTGGAGTATGGTTTGACGAATAAATGTCTTTTCTTTCTTTGATATATATGTTCACAGGATTCTATCATGATAATTACACGAAATGACTTATTACAGGAGCCATCTCTATTCGCCGTTGCAAAATTGCTTGAAACTGGCTTAGCAAATATGCATAGGATAGAAGTCATGTGGAGACCGATCACCAATCATCTTCTGGAAGTAAGTACAAGTAACAATAACTTTTTATTCTTGTATTGAAATTGTTGACAGAAAAAACATCTCTTTTGTAGGTGTGTCAACATCCTCATATAAGGATGAGGGAGTGGGGCGTTGAAGCCATAACGTATTTAGTGCAAGCTGCCTTCCAGTACCACCACAATAATCCTGTTTTGGTCACCGAGGTTAGTAAACTTACTTTTATTAATCCTTTTTTGATACATTTCAGGCCATGTTACCTGAGCTTTTAGACTCAATTCCCTTTGTGTATAAATACATTTTTCGTCAGGTCTGAGCTCAATTTACGTGTCTTCGACCGTAAGAAATGTTTTAAACCGAGAGGTGGCATAGAAAAAATAATTTTACAAATCCTTAAGAAATTTCGAAGTGTCAGTAATCTTCAAATCATAAAAGAATTTGGTACGTACAGGCTAGAGAGCGCCTCCTCCTCGAGCCACTATCAGAACTATGCGCAGTGCGTCACTGCGACGTGCGCGCTCGACAGTTGGAGTGCGCGGCCAGGTTGCTGCACTCTAGAGGAGACCAGCTCGGCGCCGCCTGGCCGCTCATGATGGAGATTATCTCTGCTATATCCTCACATCACAGGTATTCGTTATCACATTGATTTCACAATAGAATATTAAAAAAACCGGCCAAGTGCGAGTTGGACTCGCGCACCGAGGGTTCCGTACAAACTTCGTCCATCGTTCATCCATCACGGGAAATGCACAATTTTATTTATTTACCTTATTTGAGGTAGGTGCTAATTAAGCTAGACCTCTAAATTGTATGAGCGCCCATACAACTCAGAGGTCTTTATTAATTGGTGTAACTATGTATGTATGGGGACACCCTTTAATTTTCAACTTTTTTAATTTTTTGGAATTTTCCCTTTATTTGCTGGAAGACCTTGCTTTTTGCCAATTTTTTTTTTATATTTGAGTTGATTGAATGAAAGGTAAATTGCGGTTTACGATTTATGACGTATTAAAAAAAACTACTTACTAGATCTCGTTCAAACCAATTTTCGGTGGAAGTTTATAATTATAAAATAATCTCTCATAATCTTCTAGTGAGCAGTTGATTCGTTCGGCGTTCCAATGCGCACAAGTGGTGGCAGGTGACCTGCTGGGATGCGCAGGTCCTCGCTGCCTGCGTCAGGTGTTGACAGCAGCTGCTGCCTTCGCACTGCAGACCAAGGAACTAAACATTAGTCTCACGGCTGTCGGACTTATGGTGAGTCATGAAGATGTACCCTTTTGGAGTTTGTGCTTACCAGGGTCGATGGTGCATTTGACTGGTGATTAATGTGGTTGTAATGGATTTTTTTATTACAAGGAGGTGTAATAATAGTGTAAAATACGTGTGGCCCTCGGGGACTGCCGCGGTAAAGCTATTGCATAGCATTTTTTATCAACTTATGCAATTATAATTATTTATTTCTTTTTTATTTAGGCAGTTTTTTTTTTCTTTGATATTAATAGATACCTATACACCTATATACTTTCTCACAAACAAATGTGGGAGGTGTTAGGTTTTTTCGTTACGAAATTCTTGATTCGGTCGCCGCGATCAAAGCCCGAAGCCCGCGATAAAAGCTATACAATAGCTTAAAAAGGGGAATACAAACATCTTAATCAAATCAAATAAAACAAAATCTTATTCAGTAGGCTCAAAGACAATTGTCATTTATTGTAAAACTAGCGACCCGCCCCGGCTTCGCACGGGTAGAAGACAAATTATATACTAAAACCTTCCTCTTGAATCACTCTATCTATTAAAAAACCGCATCAAAATCCGTTGCGTAGTTTTAAAGATCTAAGCATACATAGGGACAGACAGCGGGAGCGACTTTGTTTTATACTATGTAGTGATTTATGGATATAATGTTGCTCGTTTTGGCCGACTATTTTGCCCAACAACGAGCCTACCACCAACTCTTATCAAATCAATAGCTTCTGCCCCGCAGTTTCATCGGCGTTCCCGATGGATATAGTGTTTTCGGGTTGAAAATTACCCCGAATTTCGCGTTTGTAATGTTAGTAGAATTCTTCATGTTTTTAGTGCAAGTGATTTTTTTACAGTGGAATATATCTGACTATCTCTACCACAATCGGGACAAGCTGGTGGTGGCGCTGGCGAACGATTCCGCCGTGTACCCTGAAGTGCCCAACAATTCTGAACTACCCCCGTTGGATAAATTGTGGATGTGCCTTTATATAAGACTCAGTGAGTATCTTGACTTATTTTGACTTTGACAGTTTTTGGAGCGAAAATGTTATTTTTTACCATTGAATTTTTCAATATTTTTCCCATATTTATTACTACCAGGTGAATTATGTACGGAACCCCGTGCGCCCGTCCGTCGAGCGGCCAGCCAGACGTTGTTCAGCTGTATCGGCGCTCACGGTACCCTACTCAGCAAGCCCGCGTGGAGGGCTTTACTCGCTGTATTATTTCCTATGTTGGATCAGGTAAACTTGGCTTTATTATTTGTAAATAAAGCGCTATTTTTAACTTTCAGGGTTGAATAATGTTACAAAAGCTCAATACCTTGGTTGAGACCAAAATATGGAACAGCTGTTTTGTTTTGGGATTGGTCTCTTAGTGACAGTTGTTTGTATTAATTAGTAAGAATAAGAAAACTTTTATTCCAGGTCCAAAAGCAGTCAAACATTGCGAGTTCTGAGAAAGTGGACACAGGCGAACATATACTCATACATCATACTAGAAATACTGCGCAGAAGCAGTGGGCGGAGACTCAGGTAAGTAAAGATTATGGTATAGTAGATTTCGCCCCGCGGTTTCACCCGCGTTCCCGTGGGATCTTATGTTTTCCCGGGATAAAAAGTAGCCTATGTGCTATCTCTGTGATAAATTTCATCCTGATTCTATCAGCCGTTCTGGCGTGATTGAGTAACAAACATCCATCCACCACATACGCATTTATATTAGGAAGTAGGATTTTATCTATCTATCCCTTATGTATATTTCTATAGGATAATCATGGTAATAACATGTGTCCAGGTGCTGACGCTATCGGGCGTGTCCCGGGTGTTCCACTCCCGGTTCCAGCTGCTGACTGGTGTGGGCGACTTCATACGCTCCTGGGCCGCGCTGCTCGACTACATCACCGACTTCGCGTTGAGGCCTAGTCACGAGGTTTTTTTTAAATTATTTACTTGACGATATGGTAGATGGAATACTGGAAATTCAAGCTTATTGTGGGATTCGAACTCCCGATCATCGTCCCGGCATTCGACGTAAATATTGTCACGGGAGCTTCCTTACATTGTCTATCTATTCTATATGCACAAAAGGAGAAATACCACTCGCTAATAAATAATAATTTTAAAAGTAAACGACTCCACAGGAGGCCGAAATTTGTATGGATAAAAGATTTTCCAAAACTAAACCTCCAAGGGGGTAATGTGGAGGATCGCGGGGTGGCCGGCAATAAATAATTTCGTGTGGATATTTGTACCGTTTATCGTCGTATGTTGATAGATGACAGATGAGATTTTTTAATAAAAGAAAACTAAAAAAGATGTACCTTTGTAGGTGTCAGTAGCAGCCCTAAAGTCATTCCAAGAGGTGGTGTCGGCGGCGGGGCGCGCGGCGGAGGGCGGGGCGGGCGGAGCGGGCGGAGCGGGCGGAGCGGGCGGAGCGGGCGGGGCGGGCGGAGCGGGCGGGGCGGGCGGAGCGGGCGCGGCGGGCGACGAGCTGCAGCGGCGCGTGTGGGCCGCCGCGTGGGCCGCCTGGACCGACATCGCCGCCGGCGCCGCCGGGGGCCGCCAGGGGGGACTCCGTCAGTATACCTTTACCGACTGTGTTAATTCACTATCTTCATTATTTTTACTAGGTTATCGCCCCGCAGTTTCATCTCTGACTCCAAAGAGATGGAATTTAAAAAACCCCTCCTTAATACATCCCCCTAGGGGAATTTTTCCTCCAAATTACAAATCTCTAAGTCCACCGACTTGGGCTGGGCGTTATCTGTCTTGTAGTCATTACTCACGTCCTGTTTTAAAGGAGTCATATTGGTTTTCTAAAGATTTTCCGTTATTCAGCTTTATAATTAACAACTAGTAGTTTTTAGGGTTCCGTATCCAAAGAGTAAAACTATTACTAAGACTCCGCTGTCCGTCCGTCTGTCATCAGGCTGTATCTCGTGAACCGTGATAGTTACACAGTTGAAATTTTCACAGATGATGTATATCTGTTGCCGCTATAACGAAAAATACTAAAAAAATAGAATAAAATAAATATTTGAGGGCTCCCATAGAACAAACATGATTTTTTTTGCCGTTTTTATAGATAATGGTACGGAACCCTTCGTGCGCGAGTCTGACTCGCACTTGCCCGGTTTTTTTATGTCAGAACGCTGACAAGCAGTTGGTCTACCTGATGGTAAGTGGCCACCGTCGCTTATGAACATTGGCAATACCAAGGGGATTATAGTGTTGTCGACCTTTATAAAGTCTAGAAGGCAACTGACTGCAACTGCCGGAACACACCGCGCTGTGCTTGATGTAGGTGATGATTTTACATTTTTTCCAAGATATTTCAACTAATTTAAGCTGTTTCTAATGGTAGCATTACTTTTTTTAGTAGATTGTTATTGTCTACACCTGACAGTAAAACATATGTCACAATAACAGTAAACTGTTCCTAACTTCATGATATTAGTAAACGCGCGAAAAATTCAACCAGAGCTTTTTGAAAAAGTTTGGTTCATAGTGGATAAATCTGTTATTATTCTCCCTCTATATTCAATTAGCTTCCGCCCCGCGGTTCCAACCGCGTTCCCAAGGGATCTTGTGTTTTCCCGGTATACAATGTATCCTATATCCTTCCTCGATAAATGGGCTATCCAACACTGAAAGAATTTTTCAAATAGAACCAGTAGTTCCTAAGATTAGTGCGTTCAAACAAACAAACTCTTCAGCTTTATAATGTTAGTATAGATAGATTATATTTCATCACTGAAAAGGTTGTTTTTTGCAATTTTCTACTTTTTGTTGTGTTATTTCTTCCAGCTCCCGAGGACGGCAAACCAATGGAGGTGTATGCGCCATCGTTGAGTTTCCTCACGACATTGGTACAGATCTTCCCGCTGATATTCCAACACATACGGCCCACGTGAGTTTATGCTTCTTTTTAGCGCAGATCGAGGCCGAAGAAGCCCGCAAACAAATACAGATGCGAAATCGTCAACCTAGATTTCGTCCTCGCCGGCGAGGACCGTCGCGACGTCCTTCCCAGTCTCGTCCCGATTAAGCGGCCCGAGCTGCATATTAGCAATCCGACCGATCCCCAAATAATATATTTGCATGCTAAGTCCTCCCTCATTCCCCAGGCAACGTCCTGAGCCGAGGTCGAGCCCCACAGGGGGCACCCTCAGGCTACCGTTGCCCAAAATTAATTTAGTTTTAGTTTTAGTTTTAAGTAGCGGTTGAGAGCCCTCAGCGCTCACCGCAAAAGTCCGCGTAACGGTGGAAGAAGGTCCCCTGGACCCACCACCTTCCTGTTCCAGTCAAAAAAAAAAAAAAATATGCTTCTTTATTTTTTTAAAGATGGCATATTTTTGATACCTATGTTAGGTTTGACATGCCGAAAAAATAAAATTTGGGACCAATTTTGCAATCGCGAAAAAAATACATTTTGCCCGAGCAAGCTTGAACTTTACTACGAAAAAAGTTTTAAATTATTTTTAAACGACTTCTTGTGATTATTTTTTTCGGAAATATGCCATTTCGGGACCTTCGTTAAAACCTATTTTGGGTTCGTAATGGTGAACAAATCTACCCTAGGACTTATTCTAAAATTGGAAATAGCAACCTTTACTTTGCAATTTAGTAAACTGACAGTTTATGTGTTGCCACCTTTTGACAAAATAAAGATAGTTGTGTGAAATAATGAGGCAATACAATTTTGTAGATCTTTTGAATGAATATTGAACTAGATGGTGGATATATTGATGTGTATTGTTATTCCTATTCTTCTTATCTGGTCTAAATCACCATCATAATCTCAGCCGCAAGGCGTCCACTGCTGGACATAAGCCTCCCATAAGGATCTTCAATAGGGTATTTGACTGACATTCAAATCAGCAACTTTTTATGAAATGTCAAAACGATAGGTTTATATGGAGTTTTGTATGAAATACAAGCATGTGACGTCATAATTTATAGCATACTCTTTATTTAGTTAGATTGGTCATTAAAAATCATAATAAGGATAAATTTAATCAAATAATCGTGGTTTCCCCTTTTTTTTTAGATGTTTTATACATTGGTTAGTGTTGGATAATTTATTTTGAATACAGGCAAATACCCTATTCGTCCGAATAAAACTATAATATAAAAATGTAGGTTCATTTTTTGAATAACATACGTACAGTCAGCAACATAACTCACTAGTTATACAGATCCAAATTCACAATACCTCTACACTATTAATCCATAATTTTAATACAAAACAAACGGGTTTTCTTCAAATGTTTATCTACTAAAACCTACATACTATTCTACAACATCAATAGTTTTAGTTTACAGGTTATTTGTAAATTTGGATCTGTTCAACTTGCTCACCGTATCTAATAAGTAGAAAGAGCGAACGCAATAGATATGTATTTTTTTTGAATATGGTATAATTTCGGGAAAAAAAGTTTTTATTTAATATTGCGTCTCACCCTCACCCCACCCGCGCCGGGGGCCGCAGGTTCACTCCGGAGGACGTGGGCCGGCTGGGCGCGTGCCTGGCGCACGTCTGCAGCACGCAGCCCGGCGCCTCGGCCTCGGCCTCGTCGCTGGAGGGCCTGGCGCCCGTCAGCCTGCACGCTCTGCACTGCCTGGACACTGTGCACAAGGTTATTATAAGCTTTTACTCGCTTTTTAGGGTTCCGTACCCAAAGGGTAAAAACGGGACTATTACTGAGACTTCGCTGTCTTTCGTCCGTCTATCCGTCCGTCTGTCTGTCACCAGGCTGTATCTCAAGAACCGCGATAGCTAGACAGTTGAATAACAACAAATACTATAAAAAAAAAATTATTTAAGGGGGGCTCCCATACAACAAACGTGATTTTTTTGCCGTTTTTATAGATAATGGTACGGAACCCTTCGTGCGCGAGTCCGACTCGCACTATGCCGGTTTTTATGTTCTATATGAATTTTAAACCAGTTCTAACCGACTGATTGAGTTGAAATCACACTCTAGGCATTAGTGACGATACAATTTCCAATACTAGCTTCCGCCCCGCGGTTTTACCCGTGTCCCCGTGATATTTCGGAATAAAAAGTATCCAGTTCTATTCCAGAATGTGATCTATTTGTGTGCCAAAATTCATCCAAATCCGTTCAGCCGTTTATGCGTGATTGACAATAATATTTTTATTAATTAATTATATTTATTTTTAGGTGTGTATCAACTTTACTTATAAGTAAATAGTTATACCGTTAATTTTATTGTACAGTCACTGACGTAAGTAATTGAACAGATACAAATTTACAAAACACCTGTACACTAAAACTATCCATACTATAGACATTTAAACTATATGTAGTAATATATAGTATGTATGGATAGTTATAAAGTGCATATTGTGTTTTGTAAAGGAGAATGTTTCGAAAATGTATGGAGTCCCGGTCAGGTCTTTGTACACTATACTCAAAAATAGGTAAAAATATATTAAACAGTTTCTAACTATCCATTTTTTTTTAAATGACTTTGTTTTTTGGTTCAAAACAAGAATTTACACACAGAATTGCAACACAAAACAAACAAAAAAAAACAAGCGGGAACTTGCGAAGTGACGTTGCGTTTTCGTTTTATTTTCATGAAATCGGTGTATTTTGAGTTTAATTGAATGATATCGTTTTGTCTAATAAAGATCAATACAAGTGCACGAGTGATGTGAAATTAAATGAATGCGTGTATCGTGACTTTTCATGTTGTATCAAATAGTCTACGAAAAGTTTTAGTAAAACAGCCACCAATTTTCTAAAACCTAACTGACTTGACTAAATTTATACTAGATTTGGCTTCGACCTATGTTATTTTATATTTGGATATCAGACATAATTATTGATTTAAAACAAAGAAGAAATACTTTACATGATTAGGCTGTATGGGCTAGAACCCTTTGCCTACCCGAAATAAGGGAAATCACAGATAAAAAACACTTTCGTCTATGGTATACCTAGTTTTTTTAACAACAATGTATTTGAGTTGCCATATTGTTGCCATTAACAATGCAATTAACTGATAACAAATTAATTTTGAACCAGAAATGGACACGTCTAATAATTTTTTATGTATTTTTCCTAAGTTTCATGGATTTTTCTAGATTTTTTGAGCAAGTGTACATTGTCCTGACCGGAATCGAAACATCTCCTTTGGATCTGTTCGGCTACTAATATCGCTGACTGTACCGTGTCATGTGCAGGAAGCTCTCGTCCGTCACGAGCTCCTGCCGGCCATGTTCAACGCGCTGACCTCGCTGTCGGAGGCGTGCGGGTCGCAGGAGGCGGGGCCGGGGTCGGGGCCGGGGTCGGGGCCGGGGTCGGGGCCGGGGTCGGGGTCGGGGCCGGGGTCGGGGTCGGGCGCCAGCGCGCGCTGCCTGTGCGCCGCCACGCAGCTGTACCGGGCCGCGCCGCACCACACCCACAGCGTGCATGTACTCACGCATCTGTTACAGGTATTACAGTTATATTTATGCTAATCCCCCTTATTCAGACCCATTCGGTTGCCATTTCGATCGGAAAGGACGATTTTATTTTGTTAAATTTAGGCTGATGCTGTGTTAGTCCCAATATTCATTTGCCGCGATCGTGTACCGATCGAATGCCTCATTCCAAATGGAAGTCTGAAATGAGAAAATAGGAGCCATCCTTTTCAGTAGAATACTCGATCGGTTCGTCTACCGAATCGGGACCGCAACCGAGCTGATTTTATTAATATTTCTTTATTATCTACTAGCTTATCGCCCGCGGCTTCGCTCGCGCAGACTTTATAAAATCTATATAACTTTTTCCCCGTTAGCCAATTTCGACGAAACAAAGCCTATTTATTCACTGAAAAAAGTTTCTATTTGACAGCATAATCCCCATTAACAAAATGATCTGCCATTTATTGTTACAAAAAATGTGATAAATGAAGAAACACTCGACCGATTTTGTGCAAACTTCACATAATCCATCTACATCTATATAGTCCGAACAAAGCCTAAAAATTTGGTTTGGATAGGTGAGCTCGTTCTTGAGTTATAAAATTACAACGAAAAATGGCATTGATTTTTATATATATAGATTATGATAACGAGCCCTTTCATCTACATTGAATGTATTTATTTTCTAATATGCACCCCAAAATCGGAATTGTTTTATTTATTTAATTTCATAAGATTCATGGCATTATAGCCAAAAAGAATCACACTATATAATCCAAACATATTATAAATAGCAATTATATTAAAAAATAAAACGTTGACCATCTTATGCAAAATAAAGAAACAGAATGGTATATAGGTATCATAAATCAAAATCTAAACTTGGTGGGAATTTTCTCTCTTGCTTCCGCGAGCCATTTAAAGCCTACTGGCTAGGGTTGCGCAACCATTTGCATTACCATGTATGCTTTTATTGCAGGCACTACATTCGGCGGTAAAGAAATATGCACAGGACAAGAGAAGACGTAGCAGCGACCAACCCGACGACTCGACGCAAATTGCATCACTATTATTACAGGTAATATTGTAGTGGGTTTGATTCTAGATTGATTGATTCTTAACTCGCCAATAACCAGAATGACCAAATCTTATAATGATTTGGCTCGATTGTTGGATTTGGACATTTATGCCGATAGTTTGCCTAGATTTAAGAAAAAAATCACCGAATATCTTGGGTCTAGGCTCGGGTAGGTAAGTACTAGCCCCTACTTAGACCTAGATATTGCGTTTATGTTTGTATTCAAATTATGTTTTGTATTTTAAGTGAGCACAGGGCATGTTATTTCTGTAGCACCTTTTTTAGTATTATTTATGTGTATCATTTGTTGGCGATCCTTAATAAAATAAATAAATAAAAAATTCGCGACCAGAGGTCTAGGCAATTCGACATAACTAGATTATTCGTTTTTGCAATTATAATAAGTATAATAATGCAATAAGTTGTAACTTATATTTGGCGTAACATATCCAGATGTAATATTTTTTCAAAATATACACTTCTCATCAGAAAAATCGAAACGCAACAACACCTCTGAATTTCGGTTTTAAATGAATTTTATGTTTTATTTTCACTCTAAACAAAAAAAAAGTAATGATGCCAGATTATTGCGGATATTATAAGGAATCTTTTAGCGAATATTAATGTTTAAAATTAAAATTGTTTAAATATCGTGTTTTTTTCAATAGGTATATTTTCTCCCTTTAAGAAGAATTTGTAAAATTTTAGAAAACGTACCGCATGGAAGCAGACATTAGAGCCTGGGGAGGAAATAAGAGATACTGGATACACTTTTTATAAACTTTTTTTTTGTTTTAGGTCTTCGTTTAAATACGTTTACAATTTTTTTTTTTGGAAAAACATACCTACTTGTTGAAAAAAACACGATAGTTGAAGGAATTTGATTTTAATTTGACACATTACTATTTGTTAAACGATACTTTATAATATCCGCAATTAATTGGCATTATCACATTTTTTTGTTTAATGTAAAATAAAAACATAAAACTCATTCAAAACCAAACTTCAGAGGTGTTTCGATTTTTTTGATGAGAAGTATATATAGGTAATTGTCTATGATTGGTATTGTTCTATACAGGTGTTAGCGACAGGTCTACCATTAGCGAGAGAGCGGGCGGACGTGTACAATGAGTTCTGGGAAACGCTGCCTAAAGTGTTAGAGACATTCATGTTTGAACCGCCGTATGTACACATTTATTATTTAAGATTTAATCTAAAGTTTTATAACGCGATAGCAGTAGAACGCTGTGCTAGTGACGTAGGATGACGCGGAGAAGGAGAGGGTAACTCATGACCACACCACGGTAGGTGCTTGGTGGCAGATTTTAAATTTGAGGGTGGTAGCTAATCAGGCATGTACTAAAAAGTACCCTACGCTCAAGCTCGTAGGTTGACTATCGCTGAGCTAACATCTAGAATGAATTTGAAATGTTGAAGTAAAATAATTCATGTAAAAACATGGTACAGAGAATTATGTCTTGATGAGTTGTCATTGCAATGTCAAAAATTTTCATATTTTATACGCAGTAATTCCATCGTAAGGTGCTAAGCTATCTCTTTATCAAATTCCATCAAAATCGTTTCGTTGATTTAGCCATAAAATTTAGCAAATGAATAGATTCAGTTTTGCATTTATCAATCCTATCCTATACTATAGAAAAAGCTTTCCACAGTGTCGGCGGCAGTCGTCATGCTCGAGAACTTGTAGTATTAATACGAGAACAAGTATTGCGAGCGAAGCCGCGCGTCCCTGGTAGTTTAGTGAGACCCGTGCTGGCGCTCATCAGAGCCGGGTCCTTGCATCATCATCCGCAACAACATCTACGTGAGTACAAACAATGTTCTATACACGACGACATTAGCAATGAAAACTAAAATAATTAATATAGTTATAAAAAATAAAATAAAAAAACATGTTATTATCACGCACTAAACATTAAAAAGTATATTAAATAATTATGTCCGCCATTTTGAATTTAGTGTGACTTCATTTTATTTTTCGTGTTCTTCTCAGCAAACCCTTTTTATACCTAATAGGAGTGCACAAAGTGCAGCATAGATTTTAAAAAGCTTCCTTTCATCTCTAAAATATTATATTTTCTTTTCAGAGAATGAGCAAGAGTTAAGAGAAAGAGAGGAATTTGCCCGGACCTGCTTCGAGACACTGTTACAGTTTTCAATGCTAGAAGATGTGGACTCATTAGGAGTGGAAGGTGAGTTCTTTAGACTTCATTTATAACTTCTGCCTTCGTGCCTTCATCTAATTGGCCTGTTTTGACAAGAGGATATATCTTTTCGTCTCACTATACAGGATGTAAGGGACGGTCCTCCGCAAACTGACAGGGTGCATTCAGCTCCTTATTTTGAGTCCTATACCATCGGAAATTTTCTCCGGAATATTTTCATATTTTTTATCGTTTTTAGGGTTCCGTACCCAAAGGGCAAAAACGGGAACCTATTACTAAGACTTCGCTGTCTGTCCGTCCGTTCGTCCGTTCGTCCGTCCGTCCGTCTGTCTGTCTGTCACCAGGCTGTATCTCATGATCCGCGATAGCTAGACAGTTGAAATTTTCTCAAATTATGTATTTCTATTGCCGCTATAACAACAAATACTAAAAACAAAATAAAATAAATATTTAAGGTGGGCTCCCATACAACAAACGCGATTTTTTTGCCATTTTATTTCTATATGGTAGTTCCCGTTGACCTAAAATCACGAAATTTGGCAAAAAGCAGTCTTCACAGCACACATAAAGGAAAAATTCCAAAAAATTGAAAATTAAAGGATGTCCCCATACATACATAGTTACGCCAATTAATAAAGACCTCTGAGTTGTATGGGCGCTCATACAATTTAGAAGGTCTACCTTAATTGGCGTCAACCTCAAATAAGGTAAATAAATATAATAAATAAATATTCTGGAACATTATTCCTCACACACGGCCACCTGACCCCAAACTAAGCAGAGCTTGTACTATGGAAGCCAGATAACTGATATACTACATATACTACTTTTCTTTTGTAAATACATACATAGATAGATAATTACACCCAGACACAGGACAAACAGACATGTTCATGGACACAAATATTTGTCCTGAGTGGGAATCGAACCCACGACCCGCGGCGTGATAGATAGGGTATCTTACCAACCACGCCAACCGGCCCGTAAAATTGTGCATTTCCCGTGATGGATGAACGATGGACGAAGATTGTACAGAACCCTCGGTGCGCGAGTCCGACTCGCACTTGGCCGGTTTATTTCAGTTACTATTCCTTTAACTCATTGTAAAATTAAATTATTTGTACATCACACTCCATTTATATGTGAATAAAACAGCTAAAATCAAAAAATCAGCAATGGATGTTGAAATACTCTAACGCACGACGCGGGGAGGCTCGGTGCGCTGCAGTTCGCTACGTGCGTGTTGCCACGGTAGCGATACATTGCGTATGGGGTAATCAAACAAATCAGGTTTATTGGATTCCCATGACGTTCTGGAAATAATTTCATGTACCGGGCATATCAGTATGATATACTGAATTCACCCCATTAGTTTGCGGAGGGCTGTCCCTTACACCCTGTATTTGTCCTCCTCTTATCCAAATTTGTTCAACAACAACTCGAAGACGGAAACATTCGCATCTTTAATACTTGGATAGCAAGAATTTGATTATGTATATTTCAGATGACACAGACCCTTTGGCCATTGTGGGTCTGCTGGACAGATTTCAGGAAGTCATAACCAGGTATACGAGAGATGAAGACAATGATGAGCCTTTGCCGAGGTAAGAATACCGCCTAACAGAATACCGCAGCCAAATAACTTATAGTTGTGTTCCTGCGCGTGAGTAAGGTCGCCAGAGCTCATCGGGGAGAGGGGAAGGGTCGGCAAGCGTTCATAGGCTACGGTAACCGCTTACCATCAGGCGGGCCATATGCTTGTTTTCCGATCAATGTTGTACAAAAAAAAAAGAATTAATAAAGTTTTGTGCGGTCGGGGGAACTAAGTTTAAAATTTGACTCATTACATTACATTTAGTTACGTGTTATGTAGTCTTCGATTTCGCTTTTATTAAATACTAGCTTTTCCGCGCGCGGGGTTAAATAGGGTCCCGCGGGTATAAGCCCACTTTCTTTAAGTTAAGGATGTTTTTAATGTTTTAATTTATCAAAATTGGGCCCTTTTTCCTTTTAGAATTTTCCTCCTATCATCTCCGTCTTACAGTCATACTGGTCAGAAATAAAACTCATCCTGTGACCAAAAACACTCGATAAACATATGTTACAAATCTATAAAAAAGTTTTTAGGTTTTTTGTTTCATGTATTCTATATATTTTATCCCTTTCAGGCATCAATTATCAGAAATATCGTTCGTGCTGAAAGCGATAGCAACTCTAACGGAGTCCATGAAGAAAGCGCCCCCGGGGAAGGTAGACGCGCTCGCGTGGCAGAAATTAATAGGTCAGTTTATCTTTGCATATTAGAAATGCAACTGTCTGTCCGTTAGTGTGATAACTTGAGAATTACTGCACGTATTTTGATTCAGTTTTCACAGTTACTTAGGGAGTTTCTTGAGAAAGGTTTTGAGCTATAAATCATTGCGCTGCTACTTAAGGGAGTTGCGCAGTGACCGTTTTAGTGTAACAAGCTGCGTTTCACGTGGGGTTGGGGGTATAATGGCTGGGTCGATATATTTTCGACATAAGCAATAATAACAGGGAGATTGCCAATGTGTTGCCGACCTTTATAAAGCCTAGAAGGCAACTAGACCTCAAGTGCGACAGATTACCAACTCAAGGATGAAAGCCAGCCCACTGAAACACTAATTACGTCATCACACTTATCGAATCACCTATCCATCATGATCAGGTCTGTACCCGGAGCTGGTGCGGCTGGCGTCGTGCGCGCGCGCGGGGGCGGCGGCGGGGGCGGCGGGGTCGGGAGGGGCGGGAGGGGCGGCGGGGGCGGGAGGGGCGGCGGGGGCGGGGGCCGGCACGGGGGCGGCGCTGCGGGAGGCGCTGCTGCAGTACGCGGCGCTGCTGGCCGCGCCGCAGCTGGAGCCGCTATAGCGCCGCGTGCTCTACACAATACACATATAGAGCACGCGCCTATAGTCACACACACACACACGCATGTACTGGTAGGTAACGTACAGAAAGATAATTCCAGTAATATTATAAATATCAATGTGAAAGTTTGGATGTGTGAGTGGAAAAGTAGTTTATTATCAAAAATTGGGTTGATGTAAGAAAAATAACTCTTAAGAAAGATAAAATAATAGTAAAAAAAAACCGGCCAAGTGCGAGTTGGACTCGCGCACCGAGGGTTCCGTACAAACTTCGTCCATCGTTCATCCATCACGGGAAATGCACAATTTTATTTACTTATTTGAGGTTGGTGCCAATTAAGCTAGACTCTAAATTGTATGAGTGCCCATACAACTCAGAGGTCATTATTAATTGGCGTAACTATGTATATATGGGGACACCCTTTCATTTTCATTTTTTTTATTTTTTGGAATTTTTCCTTTATTTGTGCTGTAAGACCTTGCTTTTTGGCATTTTTTTTGTTGATTGAATGAAAGGTAAATTGCGGTTTACGATTTATGACGTATTAAAAAAAACTACTGACTAGATCTCGTTCAAACCAATTTTCGGTGGAAGTTTGCGTGGTAATGTACATCATATATTTTGTTTTATCATTCTCTTATTTTAAAGTTACAGGGGGGTTACAGTTACACACATTTTACCACTTTGGAAGTGTCTCTCGCGGAAACTATGATATTAGAAACCTCAATATTATTTTTGAAGACCTATCCATAGAAACCCCACACGTATGGGTTTGATGAAAAAAAAAATGAGTTTCAGTTCTAAGTATGGGGAACCTCCAAAATTTATTGTTTTTTTTTCTATTTTTGTGTGAAAATCTTAATGCAGTTCACAGAATACATCTACTTACCAAGTTTCAACAGTATAGCTCTTATAGTTTCGGAAAAAGTGGCTGTTACATACGGACGGACAGACAGACAGACATGACGAATCTATATGGGTTCCGTTTTTTGCCATTTGGCTACGGAACCCTAAAAATGGTCCTTTATGACGGCGAAAGGGGTTCTACAAGGCACTCTACCACCGTGGCTGTAAATTTTTTTTTTTTTAAATATTATCTATGTTAATATTACAGTGACGTCACAAGGTGTCTGCTTCGCCCCGCCGCGACGCTCGGCATTCATCAAGCATTAGTTTATATTATAAAATTAATTAGAGTCGCTACTAAAGAACTTATTCATAGATATACCCATTGTGCCAGGAAACATGGCTTACTCTCATGTTTATTTTACTTACATTTACGCTCTGGTCGATTTTCATTAAATTTAAACAACTAACTAAACAACTTGTTACCATGTAAACCTACTTTTTTTATAACACTAAAGTGACAAGGGCTTGGTGGTAAGCGGTTACCGTAGCCTATTGACGCTAGCAACACCGGGGGTATCAGTCGTGCGTTGCCGACCCGCATTAATTCAGAATTCGCGAAAAAAAGTTTTATACATTTTTCACAGCAAGTATCCCTAGGTATTAATGAGAGTGGAACCCTGTTTTCTCAGGACATACAAACACACGGACATAAAATTAAATAATCAACTTAATATATATTTACTTATCTTAATTATGAATTAATTAAATTTACAAATATAAAATTTGTTTTGAGGTATAATAAATGTGTTGTGTGGAATTATTATTGGTACGTTTTGTTACATTCCTTAAAACTAATAGGTTAGTATTTGACGAAATACGTTATTCAATTCGGTGTGTTCCGGTAGGTGCACTTGAGAGCCAGACCCTAAATTTTGTGTGCTTACCACCTTGGGTCACATCATCACTTACTTTAGTTAGTGTAATAAATTGTTTCATTCTTACCAACTACTATTATAAACTAGCTTCCGCCCCGCGGTTTCACCCGCGTTCCCGAGGAATCTTATGTTTTCCCGGGATAAAAAGTAGCTTATGTGTTCATCCAGGGTGTCAGCTACCTCCATAACAAATTTCATCCAAATCCGTTCAGTACTTTTTGCGTGAAAGAGTAACAAACATACATCCAGACATCCATACTTACAAACATTCGCATTTATAATATTAGTAGGATGGTAAAGTTAGTTTGTTTTTTTGTTTCTCAATCACACCCTAATGGCTGGAAGGATTTTGAAAGTTAAGTAACGACTTTTGATCCATCGTGATTGCGGGTAAAACCGTGGGGCGGAAGCTAAGCGAAAATATAACTGAAGAGCAAGGGTAAAAACTGTAGAAAGTACCTGTAGTCGTTTCAAAAAATTTTTTTTTTGTTTAATTTTTTATACAAAAATAAAATGGTTGTTGATAATTTCGACAACATACAATAAACGTTTCATACAATATATAAGATATAATATCAATCCTAAATTAATTAAATTGGTGGGTTCGGAGACAAAATCCCCCTGATTACCACTTTAGTGAGATTGTTTATAGCATGTCTAAGTTTAAAATATATCCGTCACTTTCTAACGACATATAACGAAATGAGACGGGGCTGTCTTACAAGACTGTTAAACCATCTCATGTAATGAGACCGAAATTTATTATTTGTATATAAATATATCATTGTATTATTTTGAACTAATTTCCAGAAAAAATCTCATAACATGTCTTAATGGCACTTAACTATGACAATTTTGCACGATGATAATGCATATTGCACTCTAAATACATATAATTACAGTTTAAAATTGAGTAGCAACTAAAAAGCTTAAACGGTATAATAGCGTCGTATATACTTAACATAAAAAACAATAACGACGCCTTAGAAATAAATGCAGTACCGTTATAAGGTATGGGCTAAATGGGCAAACTCACTTTATAAAGAGCACTGCATCTTGAGAAATAATGAAATCTCTACATGTTAAGGGGCCAGTATGACAGGTTACCAAATTGTCCATATATTTCATCAGACAGTTATCTGATAATGCAGTCTCTTTCTTTCAAATTTAACAAAATGAGACCTATAATGATATATAGCAGATAAGCTATCAGGGACTTTCAGCAACCTGTGAATCTGGCCCTTAATCTCCTTTTTAGTTTCTACAGTGTAATTTTACCTCCGTAAGCAATCGTTGCGAAGTAAGAAAATCAAAAATTAGTTTCTAAAAGATAAGACTTAACGCTAGCAACATTTATAGTCGTCTAATCAGTGAATATATGTAGATAAACGAATAATAATACATTAGAATGTTTGACAAATAAAGTTAGTTAGATATGTATGAAATTTGGAACCTTAGGTTGATATAATGAATGTTTTTAAATGATAAATATCAGTATGGTTTGCTGTTTCCTTTGGTATATACATTATTTTAATTAATAGATCCAGCCTTTGTAAGTTCCAGATGGTCCTAAAACCACTCAAGATTATTAAATTCGATACATTTTTACAGATATTCACCGAGTTTTCTAATCTATTATAGTTGACATAGTAAGTTAAGACATAATTTCATTTAAATTCGTAAGAATTGTCTTTAGATCAGAATGGATACATCCTTAATAAATAATGTTAATATTATATATCAAAAATATAGCTGTTCAATAATTTTAGATAAATACAATAACAAGATTTTGTTTCAATATTTACAAGCAATAAATTCATAAAATCATTTGTTAGACATTTTGCTAATACTGTGCCAGAATACCCAATCTTCTGTTTTCAATTTCCACCATACTTCATTGCCATAGATTTGTATTTATTGTTTGCCAAACTGTTTGTTTGAAACAAGATTTTTAATGATAATGGTACCAAATAAACAATATGTTCAAGTTGAATGAACTTTACTTTTATAATCACATAACAGTGTGCAATTACTTTAGTACTTTAGCCATATTGATCAGCTTTATCACAAATATTCAATTTTAGAATGATCTTTTATATTAAATTTAAAGGTCATTCTAAAGTGTACACCCCTGTTTATAAACGATGCTTAATTCCAATTTTCTCCATTCATTTTAAATTCTTGGAATGGAACGTTTAATTGCTATGTATACACCTGTTTAGTTAATATTACACAATTTTGCCCTTTAATTTTAACTATCCCGTTTGCCCGTTCGTACTATCCCAAGGCCGGCCCTGTTACAGCGATGCATTACCATTTTTTGTGCCTTCCCGCCATTGTTTTAAATGCGACGTTTATAACTAAGGGGATAACGTAACTATAAGCTTTTAAAACTGTGTAAAAATTGATCTATCCCGTTTCTTCTTCCACGTAGATAGCTAGATGTAATATAATTACATCTTTAATTGTATTGTGTGTTTAATTATTGTTCAGTATTTTTTATATGAATTAAGGATTGCGACACACGAAGCGACACTTGCGTCGACATAGATTCATAGTTAGAAGCTGTTTTTTGAAACACTTACATATAGACATAATAGCTTCTGCCCTGCGGTTTCACCCGCGTTCCCTGGATAAAATTACCCTATGTCTGACTCTGGACTTTAAATTAAACCTCTGCAAATTTTCATTTATAATAAGCAGTAAAAAAGGGTAAGGATATCTCTAAAACCAATCTACACTAATATTATAAAGAGGTAAAGTTTGTAAGTTTGGATGTATTAGGTAATCTTCCAAACTATTCATCCGATTTAAAAATATATTTTTCGATAGATAGCCCGTTTTTTGAGGAAGGTTATGGGCTAATTTTTATCCCGGAAAGGTAAAACCGCGGGGAACAGCTAGTGCCACAATAAAACAGAAACAACTTATGGAAAGAAGAGCTTAATAAATAACACATATGATCTCATATCTCCGAAATACTAACAAATAAAAAGAAAAGTAAGTTGCGTTGGTGTCGCTCCGCGTGTCGGAAGCCTAATATGGCCATAAATAGTTCGCTGCGGGCGATCGTTTGCTACTCATGCATTCTGGCGTTAATTTTGTATGTTTAAGTGTATATTTGATTATATTAATAGTTGTATTGTGTTGTTATTTGAATAAATGAGATTGTAACATATTTTTTTAATTTTATTTATTTAGATTTTGGAGCATATATTCGAATGGATGTTACTGTAAAACATATATATTCTCATACAGTAAAATAATCTTAAAATGTTATTTTTCTACTCTTTCTAACAATGGCGTCCTTATTAATATTTTACATAGGTAATATACACATGATTTTGAATCATGGAACCATTAATATAAGGTTTATTTTCAATTAACACAATCTATTCATATATAAGACGTTTTTTTTCCATAAAAGGCTATACAGTCGTACGATTATTTAGGGCAATGTAATTTGTGCTTGGTTACGGTAAAGTTGCTTGCGTGACGTTGAATTTAAAAACATAACTTTTATAAATAACTAGCGACCCGCCCCGGTTTGTCACAGGTAGCAGATTTGGTTTGTATACGTGGCGCACGCCAATAAAGTTCCCAGTCGACATGTTTTCCGACATCTTCAACAATCGTAATATTTTAGCCAAATTACACAAAACCTTTAAAGAATTATATACTTAAACCTTCCTCATGAATCACTCCGTCTATTGTTGAAAACTGTATGAAAACCCGTTCAGTAGTTTTTGAGTTTATTGCTTTCACACAGACAAACAGACGCGGTGGGGGGTATTGTTTCATATTTATGTAGTGACTGTATCTAACGGATTTCCTAAATTCCCTCGTATGTTCTGTTTGTAAATAGTTATTTTTGTCATTATTATAGGAACATTGTGTACCTATAACAGGAAAATAATAGAGTTAGGTATGTACGACGGGGATTGAACTAATAAAACTACAAAAAGCTATGTTTTGCAGACGTGCAGGACGGCAGGCGGCGCTTTTAAATATAACCAAGAGTTCAAAGCCCCCTAACCTTACACATTTTCAATCTGGAAATAGAAAACCGCCGACGTGGCTTCCTGCTGATCGCGGAATTGGAATCTTTTAGATTAGGTTGAGGATTGTAGTTGGTTTGTCTCATTTCTAAACGGTAATTCGCGATTTCAAAATTGGAACAGGCCAGATGCATATAAATAAACCTTTGTTAAGTTTTCAAAAGATGACAATGACTTGGCTGCGTGGGTGAGGCGTAGTTTATCCAAATAGGGATTTGTACGAAACGAATCTTATAGGTACTAAATAACTACGTAAGTAGGTACCATATCAATTTCACTCATCGTTTACCCTCTATGATGAGACCTAATAAGGCCGGGAATATACGTGAGATTTTTTCATTTTTCATCCGACTATCGGAAGCTGGCGAACATTCAATACAATTCGTTCCGACTATTGAATCGGACGGATATTGTATGTTCAAACAAAGTAATGGCTCCAACGCCTTTCGATAGTCTGATCAGACTATCGGATGAAAAAATCTGACGTGTATTCCCAGCCTAATGGTTGATTCGAGCGCTGGGGTAGAGCGAAGGGAGTGGTCGCTCTAGGCGCCAGGTGGCAAGGGGTGCCAAAACGCCATATGCGAAATCACAAACAATATAACAAAGAGGATTATATCACTACGTTATAACTTTGCTGAACTGGATGTTTGAGAGGCGCCATATTGCAATAAAAGTTGATTTATGAAAAGAAATGATATGACAAATTATCATTTATTTAATATAAACTGAAATACAATTTATGTGATATAAAAGCTTCAGCCAAAGAGCGCCGAAAGATAATCTCGCTCTACCCCTGATCGAGGACTAGGGCCGGCGTTGGTCGATGCAGTAGGTAGGTAAAGTGCGACGTGCTACGTGACTTACTTCTAAATAAATATTGTAAATGAGGCAGATTTATGAATATGTATATAAGTAGAATAAATAACATAATATAAACTAAGTTTTACCTTAATCATCTATAGGTACCTAAGCGTACAAATCAAGAGTGATCAGAGGCCCTACAAAGGTAGTCAAGCCTGAATCATTAAAATAAGTACATAGTTGTTTGCCCTTACAAAGGAGGTAGATCTACGAATAAATTAAATATATTCAACTCTATGGCATCTATCTCTAAGCGAGTTGTCAACAAAATACGATCGACCATGGCCATGTACGGTACGGCGAAAATGATGTCATCTCCGAATGAACACCTACACCTAAGTACGGTATACAACTGGACGGTCTTGGACCAATTAAGGCATTACTTTCATTGAATCTTGTGTGGGCATTACGTCAGGGTCTGATCAAAACTGCGTGTAGGTGTCAAGTTATAAATCATGTAACTTACACCTACACACCTACAGTTGACGGTCCGATGGCCTTATACTGTCTTGAGTTCCTAGATTATTATATAGATTGATGTTAGTTGGCCTGCTAATGTTCATTCATGTAGTTTTAATAACTGTACATAATATCACCGCAATGCTATCCCAGTTTATTAAACAAGAGTTAAATATAGCACTTTTCAATCGTCTTCCCAACACAGTCTATGTAACTATATAATTACGCTGTTCCCAAGATGACTGCCATCATCCAATAAGGACAATTACTTAGCTACGGAAGAATAATGAAGGCAACTTCTTTATCGCAAAACTTGTGGTGTGATTTCTTAGTTACCTAGGTGGTATCATAAAGTTTGATCAATAATTACTTTGTAGGTACGTGTAACCCTTCCTGCAGGGCCACCACCACGAATTTGAAATTTTGAATTCTCGAGTGTCGGCCAGTACTATATAAATTTTGTTAATCGTTACAGGAACCAGAGCTGCTCTTAGTAGGGGGCGGTGTGTTGTTTACTACCATGGTAGGTACTTACTGTTCGTCGATGGGTCGCCATATTTTAGTATTTGTCGGACTACGTACTTCAAATAGATTAGTTCTCGTAGTAGCGAGATAAGAGGTGGCCCTGCCAGAAGAGCCACTTACATAGGTAGTAGACCCTAATCTTGAGGCTCAGAATTCAAATCAGTGATGATGACCATGCTAGGTAGTGCCACTCGAATATTTTTTTGGAACTTGTGTGCAATAAATAGGTAAGTACTTATATTTTACTAGTTATGAATGATGAGTAATAAGGAAATGAATCAAACGACTAAATTCAACGTAATTTCTTGTTTATTTCAATTCACCGGGGAATGTATCGCGGGTGCGCCATCAAACATATTTACTGGCTTAGTACTCTTCGGCTCCCTCGCCTTCTCCCTCGGCGGAGTCCATGCCGACCTCTTCGTAGTCCTTCTCCAGGGCGGCCAAGTCCTCGCGGGCCTCGGAGAACTCTCCCTCCTCCATACCCTCACCGACGTACCAGTGCACGAACGCGCGCTTAGCGTACATCAGGTCGAACTTGTGGTCCAGACGAGCCCACGCCTCGGCGATGGCCGTGGTGTTGGATAACATGCACACGGCACGCTGCACCTTGGCCAAGTCACCACCGGGCACCACGGTGGGTGGCTGGTAGTTGATGCCCACCTTGAAACCGGTAGGACACCAGTCCACGAACTGGATGGTACGCTTGGTCTTGATGGTAGCGATGGCCGCGTTCACGTCCTTGGGCACGACGTCACCACGGTACAACATGCAGCAGGCCATGTACTTGCCGTGACGGGGGTCACATTTCACCATCTGGTTAGCTGGCTCGAAGCAAGCGTTGGTGATTTCGGCGACGGACAGTTGCTCATGGTAAGCCTTCTCGGCTGAGATGACTGGAGCGTAGGTGACCAGAGGGAAGTGGATACGCGGGTAAGGTACCAAGTTGGTCTGGAACTCGGTTAGATCGACGTTGAGGGCGCCGTCGAAACGCAGGGAGGCCGTGATGGAGGACACGATTTGACCGATCAGACGGTTCAAGTTGGTGTAGGTCGGGCGCTCGATGTCGAGGTTACGGCGGCAGATGTCGTAGATAGCCTCGTTGTCGACCATGAAGGCGCAGTCGGAGTGCTCCAGAGTGGTGTGGGTGGTGAGGATGGAGTTGTAGGGCTCGACGACGGCGGTGGACACCTGAGGGGCGGGGTAGATAGCGAACTCCAGTTTGGACTTCTTGCCGTAGTCCACGGAGAGACGCTCCATGAGGAGGGAGGTGAAGCCGGAGCCGGTGCCTCCACCGAAGGAGTGGAAGATGAGGAAGCCCTGGAGGCCTGTACATTGGTCAGCGAGCTTGCGGATGCGGTCGAGGACTAAATCTACGATCTCCTTGCCGATTGTGTAGTGACCACGCGCGTAGTTGTTGGCCGCGTCCTCTTTACCAGTGATAAGTTGTTCTGGATGAAACAACTGTCTGTATGTACCAGTGCGGACCTCATCTGTTGTCAAAAGAAATGTGGATTAGTTATTGTACTTACTAAGATGTAGGTAGGTATAAGAGTGAACTAATAGTAGAATAAAATACAACTTTTTTTATGAATTTAAATTTAGAAGACCACATTATTAGACTAGATCTTTTGAATTTTGATAGAAACCAATACATACCAACTACTGTAGGTTCAAGATCGACGAACACAGCACGGGGCACGTGTTTGCCAGCACCGGTCTCGCTGAAGAAGGTGTTGAAGGAATCATCTCCGCCTCCGATGGTCTTGTCTGTGGGCATCTGGCCATCAGGCTGGATGCCGTGCTCAAGACAGTAGAGCTCCCAGCAGGCATTTCCGATCTGGACTCCGGCTTGGCCAACGTGTACTGAGATGCACTCACGCTGTTGACAAAATGTTGGGTTAGTTAGGTATGTTGTAGTGTTGAGTAGGACATACAAGAGGCAGTACATTTGTCCCGTACATGACGAAAAAATGTAAGAGCGGTACGAGATTTTGACACGTACTATTTCAAATTTAATGTCGCGGTACTCTTTACTCTTTCATATGACGTGAACTGTAGGGTGAGTGAGTGAGAGACAGAGGCATGTCATGCTTCATTTCAATAGCACGTCTTTTTATTCAACGACGGACATTGACGCGACCGATACATACCTACTCTTTACTACAGAGATTCACGACACCTCGCCTCATTTGAAGTGGGACATTGTACTGGTTCAGTACAAAAAAGTCTTATAAGGCCTATTTAACTTCTTAGGAAGAAACGCCCCAAGGCTACTCTCCGACCAAAAACTTTTATTCGAAATTCAAATCATGATCGTGGCAAACATTCATTCAAGGTTCGAGAAAGGTGAAAGTAACAATCTCGAGTCTCGACCCATTTGCGTGAAAGTTCATGAAAGTTGCGATACTTATCGATTTATTCGTTTTAAACCGTGGTTTTAACAGGTAAGTACAATAATTTATTTATTCAGATTGTCGTCAAGGCTCAATTTACTTAGAGAAACGATCGATGACGAAAGTGACATCACGGAATACCGACAATCAACCTTGAATGAGGTCATCGACCACGTCAGCGTTGAAGCAAAAAGATCGATAGCTTTTAAATTCTAGAAATGTATGGTTTCTGAATGTAAGAAAAAAAGCTTGAAATACAGGTGAAATGCACTGTTACAATGGAGAAATGGGAAATAGAAAAATAAATTTATTGGGCGTGGCTGCCGGCATGGCTGACTCGATCATCGGGTCATGTACCTACGAGAAGTTTCTCAAAAATTAATTAACAGCAAGTAGAAAGAAAAGAATACCTACTAAGAAGTTTGAAATTCGATTTCTGCCGATCTAAATCAAGAAGTTAAATCACGAAGAGGAATTTCTCTCGTGTACACGGATTTTTAAAACGGTCGGATAGCAGGCGCCGACAAAATGGTGGCGTGACCAACCGGCACTTTGGCCGACAAACACGTGAAAATTCATCTAGAATGCACTATTGATATTCATTAATTATTTTATATGTTATGATAAAATGAATAAAGTAATGTAAACTTACCATTTTGAATTGAGTTTTGTTGAACTTAACGTAGAAATAAATTAATTAAATCAGTCGTCGTTCAGCGCGACCGGTTAAGAGGCTTGCCAAACGAAATAATGTCGCAAAGATCCGTTGACGCCGCTTTTATAGGACCGGCGTTACGGGGGACTGACGCTTCCTATTCTGCATTGTGATTGGTCGATTCAACTGCCGCATGGGTGGATCAACCAATAAGGTCAAAGCTGCATTATATCACCATTGCAGGAATATGTGGGTTGGTGATTCATTCCAATATTGTGTTGTATCATGCTTAGAGTTCAGTTATCGATATCGACAAAGTTGATGGATTGGAATCATTGTTATGCTTTTGTATAATAATGTTGTAAAACGTTATTTTCATCATCAACATCTTGCATCCCATGAAGTAAAACGCATGACTGACCCTCAAGACGCACCACTTTTGATTTATTGCTCGCCCTCTACAATTAGCCTTTATTTATGGACAAGATTTTTAATCTTAGGCACAAATAAAGTTACAATGGCAAAATATAAAAGTATGAATTCGTAAGGACAGAGTTACCGCTGTGAAAGGATCGGGGAGCGAATCTTTTACAATCTTATAAAACACTAGGTTAAGATACGCTATCTATCACGCCACAAGACGTGGGTTCAATTTCCACCCTGGACTGACATTTGTGTGCATGAATATGTCTGTTTGTCCTGAGTCTGAGTGTAAATTATTTATATTTAGCTTCCACCCCGCGGTTTCACCTGCGTTCCCCAGGGATCTTATGTTTTCCCGGGATAAAAAGTAAGCTATGTTCTTCTCCGTACCATAGGCTATTTGCATACAAAATTTCATCGCGATCGGTTCCGTGGTTTAAGCGTGAAAAGGTAAGAAGCAAACAAACTCACTTTCACATTTATAATATTAGTTGGAATAGTTATATTAAAAAAAACCGGTCAAGTGCGAATATGACTCGCGCACGAAGGGCTCCGTATAAAAACGGCAAAAAAAATCACGTTTGTTGTATGGGAGCCCCCTTAAATATTTATTTTATTCTTGTTTTTAGTATTTGTTGTCATAGCGGCAACAGAAATACATCATCTGTGAAAATTTCAACTGTCGAACTATCACGGTTCATGAGATACAGCCTGGTGACAGACAGACGGACGGACAGACGGATGGACAGACAGCGAAGTCTTAGTAATAGGGTCCCGTTTGTACCCTTTGGGTACGGAACCCTAAAAACGAGTAAGTATATGTAGTATATCAGTTATTTGGCTTCCATAACACAAACCTTGCTTAGTTTGGGGTCAGTTGGCCATGTGGGAGGAATAATGTCCCAGAATATTTATTTAGTTTCGAAGATTCAACCCCTAAGAGGGTAAAATAGGGGTATGTGGGTGAAACCTTGAGGCTTAAATAATATGATAAAATTCTGCGAAGGTTGAATTCTTCAAGTGCCACATCATTTTTCATAATAAATAAAATGTATCCCTAATAAGATATAGATTGATGTATCGTCGTCGGTAGCATAGCAAAATGAAGATTCAACATTCATCGATATATTATGCGGTATTTATACAACACTAAAAATCGTTACTTTGACATTGTTTGTATGTGTGAGTCGAGCCAGACTTCATTCACACAAATAGAACGTTTTATCTGTGTGCGAAACAGTCTGGATGTTTTTTTACGTGATATACAAGAAATAAACAGTAAAACTTTTAGATTCTAAAATTCTCTTAGTAAAAGTATAGTTACTCGTTGCCCCAAATGTGCAAAAATACAAATTTTGACGTTATTCCAAAGAAAAATCTTCAATCAATTACCGCTTTAGTACACGCACACACACACACACACACACGCATACAAAATATATTCAAAGCTGTACCTATACGGACGGAATACAAACAGATGGGTTACGTTATTATATGGCTCTCAAACTTGTGAGTTAATCCGAAATGAGACTGTTTTTCATTTGCTCACATATTTGGTAGGTTTAGAACGTTTTTTTTATACGTTGAACAATAAGATTTGTTAAAGTCTAATTAGTCAAATTAATAACTTATGTACCTAGTCAAATTAATAACTTATGTAGGTAGTAGGTATATAAATACATCCTACTTATTTTTATTTTATTTAGTTTGTGGCCCACAGCCAGCACCATGGTTTGGTCAGCCTCAAGGAGAATAAAATCACTGGGTCAGCCTGTGGCTGTGGTGTAAGATTTTTATTTTAATCATATCATGTGAAAAATCACTGAAACGCTTCGCTTGTCACAATACAAATAACTTTTTTCTAATATACGACGATAATTATCTTGTACGATATCTTTTTGAGGTAGTAGAACTCTTAGTGCAGAGTTCGCCCGGGGAAGTACTACCACCATATCTAATTCCGCCGTCAAATAGTAGTGCACTTGTATTACTGTGTGTCGGTTAGGAGGGTATGGGAGCCGGTGAAATTACAGGCACAGAAGACTTAACAACTTCATGTCTCAAGGTTGGCAACGCGTGTGTGATACCCAAGCAGAGACAGTATGATATTGTATTTTCTTTGCCGGTGGTGTTATGAGCGTCTATAGGCTACGGTAACCGCTTACCATCAGGTGGGCCGTAAGCATGTTTGCCACCTAGTAATATAAAATAAATATAAATCATTTTGCATTGTAGACAAGGTAGGTAGTGTAGGGAAGGTAAGTAGGACATCCTATCCTATCCTTTGAAATATTTAAGAATACGAAAGTTTGTGTGTGTCTGTTAACACTTAGCTCCGTAACGGCGTTCAGCCGGATTTGAATGAAACTTAGCACATAGATTGTGATATTATTACGAAAATATTTTTACGCAAAAAAATCTGCTGTTTCATACAAAAGTTCAATACCTACTCAACCAACATGCAAGGAACATTACATTTCTTTTTTGCATTTTATAATGAATCTGTGAGATTCTAAGTTTCAAGTTCTATGTAAATATATAGGACAATTTGATTAAATAATTTGTACATATGAAATTATTAGAAAATATATTTTACGCATTGGATAAAATAATTTATTGTTGAGAGCCACTGGCATGGAATGCGACGACGAGGGTGTGATAAGTCGATAACCTACTTTTAACTTGCAACTTGTTTCTCTTAAATATAACAAACAACAAAGCTTAACAGTTATTAATATACGATGCAATGAATAATGAAATCATTGTTTAATTAAAACAAATGACGTGAGCATTAAAAGTAATGTTAAAATTTTAACGCCATCTATTGCTATTATAAGGAAACAAGATGCAACATTTTTGTAAGCCCCTTTCTAGAACGTAAACCCAGTAACAAAGCTTGCGCCATCTATTTCTAACCTTAGTACTTTAGTAGAAATTAAAAAAATATAAATTTATTTCTTTGTTTTTGTTGATTACTATATTTTAAGATAATTTATTTATTCTTAGATTTGATTTGATAACTAATTTCGTTTTCTATTTTTTTCATTAGTCGTGGTTCACTGCCGAAAACATCATTCATGACTTAAAATATTTTGTCGATGAAATTTTAACTCTAATACAAAGGAATAAGGTTTTATTTTAATCTATATTATTAGAACAACACAAATTATTTTCTACTTTGACAACACTCATGATATTCATGACATTTCCGTTTCTCGTTTCCCGCGTCATTCAATTCAAGTCCGCGCGAATGTCAGTCGGCGCGAACGCAGACTACGCGTTGAATACGAATCGAAAAATCGAAAATATATACGTTTAACTTGTTATAAATACATAATTATATGTGATATAATGATTTACTAGTTCCCAGTGGTTTTTTATATCTGTGTGTTTTGTGTTGTTTTCAATTTATTGGACCTTTTTCAGTGTCGGTGAGTGAAATATATTTGGCATTTAATTACTTATAATTTTACGTGACCTTGTCACGACGTAACTATATACACGTCATATGTAATGGATTTTCTTGTAGATAACCTAGCTAGGTTCTTTATATGGATGTTTGCATTGCCGTTATGTGCATGTATGGGTGTGTTGGATAGGATGCGGTTTTATATCTAGACCTGCCTGCGGCTGAGTTGAAAGTACAGTATTGTTCAGAAATGCGTTGGTTAAAATTGATTCTTTTATAAAAATTGGTAAATAAATATGATAAAGATTTTAGAACCTCGTAAAAACTTGTTTGCGATATGCTAATTAAGTAATTCTGCGAATAATATATTATGCGGTAGATAAAAATGAACGATAAAGTTTTTATTACTTTTAGACGTGCCGTGTGACTTCTCTTGAACCTGTAACCCCACGCGGCATCACTCAACAAATCACGAAGTTACTTTGGTACTTCGAAAAAGTTTTTCAGAAATAAAGTAGCAAAAAATACTCTTGTCATATCGATTAATGATTGTTTTCAAATTAAAAAAAAATAACAAATATCTAACAACACAAATCCAATTTCAGTTTAGTCCAAACCAAGAATCGAACCCACATCGTAAGACATAGGTTCAATTGACTGCTCAGCTACGAAAGATAAAACCGAGTCGCACTTGACTGATTTCCATAATATATTCATATTGCACAAACGTGTAAGAAATCAATCTTTCCGCCCACTACAACATTCCGGCAGCTGTGAAAAAATGTGGGCAGAGCTCACTTAACTAAAATAAATAAGTTTTGAGTAATGAGAACCACAGATTAAGTAAGTAGATGGTCCATTTACAATATTCATATATTGGTTACGAAGACAGAGAGAGAAACGCAATCTACAGGGATCAAGAAAGACAGAAACAAAATAAAAAATAAGTTTTTTTAAATGCGACGATGATTGCAGTTGCGGGTTTATGACGTAGTAATTTGTTGCGTTCAGTTTCAATATGAAACAACCTTTAAATCGATAGAAATACTACATTGTCGTAAGTGATACGATTAGCAATGAAGCACTGTTTACATATAAAGCAGTTATCAGAAAATAAAATAATTATGAGAGACCGTCATATTACTTAAACCAGTTTCTAAATGAAACTGATTGCAACAAAGATATGTAAATAGCCGCACTACTTTCCTATTTCCGTGATTTGCACAACCCTGCTTTTGCAGTTTATACGGTACTGTTTCCTATAGAGGGAGTATTTTTTCTCGCAAGCTAGCTATATCATACGAAGTAGTTTTGATTGGAGGATAAAATTTGGAGGGAAAAATTGATTTTATAATGGTTACATCGAAGATTCAAAACATGAAGTCACTCAGTTCCAAAAATAACCAATAAAATGAACTGATGATTCATAATCTATCAGCAGTTCCAGGATTTAGCGTAGGTATTTAATAAGGACCTTGTTCTGATTTACACAATATCTCTTGCTCATTGCTATTTCGGTTGATGTTGAGTGAGTGTTTAAGAAAACGTACTGAAAACCGCAAGGCTTTATGCGTCAGTACAGCATCATCAAACTTATTAAATCCTTGCAAATGTTAAGGAGAATTTATTGTTGTTCTTTGTTTACTGTTTCGATATTAAATTTAGTCATCCATGAATATATTTTGACAGCTTTGCAGTAAAGCAATGAGGTAATTTTAAAAGGAATAATTATCGTGTCAAGGATTTTTTGAGTCAGAAGACGTTGGTCAACAATATTTCTATTACAAACGTAATTTACCGTATCGAATGTGTAAACATAGCATTAGTTTTTCTAGAAGCAATAATATTGTGCTGTCTACAGTTCTGGATTATGAAAGATTCATGAATGAAAATGTAATTTACATGATCTATATCTTCGCAAGACCTATTTTTGTCTTCGAAATTATATTTACATTGAGATATTCAAATACTGATCGTACATCCAGGTCAGTCCCCAAATTCCGCAATATCACGTAAACAGGCTTATCATTAAATCTCGAGGAAAAAAAACAATACGTTTTCAATTCTTGTGTAAACAGTGCAGCGGTACGATGACATCAGCTATTGGGGGCGCTAATATTAAAACTTGGCACTCATCCATGGTCGGAGTATCGACATGGATCATAGAAATACCGGGGAATTGGAATATAATGTTGGGAGAATGTAAAATTTGTAAATCGTCTAGATTTTGGCATAGCGGCGCCGTCGTTTGAAATTAGAAAGTGGCAAGTTTATGCAATCGTTTGGTATTTATCATTTGTGATGGAGCAATAGACTTCCTTGCTAGATCTTAAGATAGTCGACAAGGTTTGATTACCATAAGATTCTGTACTTCCTCTGAGATACAACTGATCAATTTTGCATCTCAAATGTATCCTAATTCTTGACTTCAATTTGGAAATATATTTGATGTACAGTGAGTACTTATGATTACGGAGCATTTCTTCTTTAAAAACGAGGCAGTAAGAATGCCTGTCGAAAGCTTTTCTTTATCATAAACTATTTCAAAAGCAATGCCAGCTCATAGATGTGTCATTTGTCTTGTTTTTCAAAGACCCACATGTTGCACGTCATTATAAGCACGTGATCGATAAAAATGTGAATTGAATAGTAAATGGAATTAAGAATTTGTGGGGAGTCATAAAATGATATCACCTGTAACCTCTGGTGCTGCACTTACGTCATTTTGTATGATTTTTACATAATCACGCAGAAACATAGTTTTTCACTCTGCAAGGCGCATCGCTGTTTTGAACTCAAGACGTGTTAATATGAATTATTAGATTTCAGTATGGTCATAATTGATTAACAAATCCTTTCCATATTTCTTAAACATATTTCTTAAGGCGATGATAGCTCAGTGGTAGTGACGTCGGACGCCGCGGCGAAGGTCGTGGGTTCGAATCCTACAATGAGCTTGAGCTTTCGGTGAAGGAAAACATCGTGAGGAAACCATAGCACGGTGGTAGGGTACTTTGTAGTACCCACCTGGCTGGCTACCACCACCACCACTACAAGTTGAAAATCTGTCGCCAAACACCTATTGGTGTGTTCCGGCAGCTGCACTTGAGAGCCAGTTCCTTCTAGGCTTTGTGTGATTACCACCTTTGGCTACATCATCACTTACAATAGTGAGATTGTGGTCAAACACAAGCCTATACAAAGTAAAAAAAAAAAAAAAAACATCTTACGCGATACTTTACATCAATTTCATACCTTTGAAAACTCGTTTACCATATCTTTCTTCAATCATATTTGCACCAAAACTTTCATGTACATGTTACCTTTCATGCCTAAGATTTACATAAGTCTATTTATATTCAGTGAGGGTCGTCTAACAGAACAACTAGGTACAGTTTTAACATACGTTTATTTATGGCCTTGTTAAAAAAAAATGTTAGACTTTTTCCTGCAAGTCGAAGGTTGAACGCAAATGGTCATTCCTATTCAGCCTATACATGATGTATCCTACGTGGAATACAAATTGAATCATTTCGCACTTCGTGACTTGAAGATACTTTGATTCGTGTCACGGTCTTTAAAAGTGTGGAACTGAAAACAATATGTAGCTAATGTTTAGTTTTGTAGAAAACTAGTACCTATAGGTAGTTTATAGATAATTTTAGGAAGCACGACAATCTGCTTGTTGTCATACTTTTCCTGCATACAACGACTCGTGGCAGAATATATTAAAAATAAAAATTTGGAAAGAAGATTATTTAAAAATCTACAATGCTAATTTTCATTTCAATGCTATTATATAATGTGACGATTGAAATGAGATGAAAAATTGCAATTCTTATAATAAAATATTTCATGAATAACACGTTGATGGAAATGTAATTTCAAAATTGGAAGACATTCAAAATCCTTTTTCCACGATTCTTTGGCGTCAAACAACAGTGTAATCAGCCATTTGCAATTGATAGCTTGTCTTCTTAGTTTTAGGAGCTAATCACTACCACCAGGTTACCATAATGATAAGATTGTGGTACAATTCAATGCCAGTGTCAATGAAGTGTCATTATCATAAGAAAATAAAGATGTTTCTTCTGAAATTGCTCCAGTCGATTATTATTAAGTCCCAGAGCTCACTGACTGTACATTTTAAATAAGAGTGACACATTATTCCTAGTACAATCGTTTATTAAATAAAAGAAAAACATAAGACAAATGCCAAATATTATTAGTGTTCCCCGAAATTACGTGTTCATCTATAATTAGTGCTGTAATAGTTAGGGTTGCCTAACTTGGAGATTTTAGCGTTTATAGAAAAAGTTTTTTTCTTTGACTTTCTGCTGTGTGCAGACTGAAGAGATTCCCGTATAGTGTGCATTTTGAACTATTTAATCTATCCTTTTATATACTTATCGTGTTTATCGTCTTTTACTTTGGCCACATCATCACTTTAATGAGATTGTTGTATAGAAATTACTAAAGCTTTTACATTTTTTGTCATCAAGGCTAATCTTGTAGTTAACAATTAAATGTGACTGCTCTTTGACTTGGAGTATTAAGTTGGCAACCCTACTGCGTTTATAATTTCGTCTGTAGACGCTACCTGTTGAGACGGAGCCAGCAGCCTCGCATCCGCAGTTCCAATCGGGAAGTTACATCACAAACTAGTTGAAGTAGTATTATTTATGTAGAGTATTGAGGTTACAAGACAGGTTTCGGGTACCTAACTATTGATTGTTTTAGATAGATTCTTATTGTAGATTATGGCAGTGTAATCGATAGATGTATCGAGGGTCTAAGAGGTATGTTTTTTTTAGTCTCGGTTATTATCATCGGTGTTGACCGAATTTGTGGTATTGTTATTAATTAGAGACGTCTTTTGCCATATTTCAATATTTAATACATTCAAATTCCGCAAATTTTGCAGGAATGAAGAACTTAGTTTGTTCTAGCTTAATTTCTACTAAATAGTGACAACTATCTAGCCTGTCTTCATCTTAGTACCTACCGATGTGACCCGGCAGCTGTTACTTGAGAGCCAGATTCTTCTAGGCTTTGTGTGCTTACCATTTTCGACCATATCTTCACTTATCATGGTGAAATTTCATATACAAAGCAAAAAAAATTAAGTACGGAATAGGATGAAAAAAATTATGAAATATAGTTAAGGATAGAACAATAGCCTGAGAATTGCTCCGTCCTAAGATCTCCTTTTTATATCAGAAGGTTGACAAGAACCCCGGCGATCCAACTGATTAGTACTACTTACGGTCGCATATGGACTCTGAAACTCTGGAGATTTTGTGCATTATTTCATAGCAAATAAAACTCAAATCCCTAAAATTTTAAGCAATGTAAAACGAACACGTTAAATACAAAAGATACCAAAAAACCTAAACCTTTTAAGAATCTTGGAGATGGTTTGAATAAAACAAAGGCAACCTAAAAAACCTGTTTAGCATTTCGCACTAAACTTTATTTTTCCGTTGAAACAGCCAAACAGATAACCTTGGCTTTATTTTGTTGGTGCCACAGACTAAATTATTACCTATTATACCATTTAGTTGAGTCTGTTTTAATTGCATGATGTAATGCTTTGAATACGCTATGACATTACTGTAATTCCTGGAGTAAACACGAGGATAGGTCACCAAGGGGTTTGAGTTGGTTTGACATTGAACCAATTTAATGGTGGTTTGTGCTTGACCATTATCTCACCATCATGTAAGTGATGATGTAGCCGAAAGTATAAGTACATACCCAACCTTGGGGCCGTATGTATTCATTGCAAGATTTTTTTTAAAGTTAGTAAGTACCCAAATTAGGTTGAAAAATTGGTAAAGCCTCCAACCTCTCAAACACTGCAATTACATTCTGTAAAAATGTTATAATTCTATTAATCTGACCATGATTATATTAACAAACCAGATGTAGGTGTCAAAAGAAGTAAATATGTACCTACAGCGTCTTTATTATTCATATTTTAATACTCATTCATACGTTTTACGAACCAATTCTCCTTGAAGTCTTCTAGTGTAGGTGCTATAGACCTACACTAATCATTCATACGTTAGAAAGGGATAGAAAACTAGTTTGTAAAGGTCTGCGTAGGCGCACCGTGTTCGCACATCCGTTGAACTATTTCTGTTGTTTCTTGAATATCCCCTAGCAACTACAAGTTAACGAGTTTTCCGTGACTGACGAACGGTTCATTTTGAGAAAGCCAACATTGAGTAGCTAATTTATAAACTATCATTTTCAATTTAATTTCTCTTCCCTTTCTATTATAAAAGCTATCATTTCAATTTAAATCTCGCTATCAAATTTCTATCTATTTCTGAACGGTATGCAACCTTCAAGCTTCATGCTAAACAAATCTGGAGCATCGTTTAGTATTTTTTGCCCCCAATAACATCGTTTAACAAATGTGAAGCCATATGCCGTCTTTATATCAACTAAATATAAGATCTCCAAAAGCCCCCATAACATTTTTCAACATCATCTATTCATCGATCACTACTGGAATATCAGCACTCACCTAGTTAACAAGTTCAGCGGATCGAGAGTCTTGATCTAGTGGTGTGTATATCTTCAAACCACACTTATCTTTCTACTCTATCATTACGATTATTTATTCGATTGGTTTCGGAAGTAACATAGGTTCATCTGCATTACCTACTGCATCCAATACAACTAATAATATAAATAAAGGTCATATTGTGAGTGTCAGCGTGGGCGGGCACGGCGCCGCAATGAAACCTAACCACCCACGATTTGATATTTAATTTTACTATCCAATAGATCCGATAGAATTGATTGTATTCGGCCAACGCCTATTAGATCTTGTAACTTTTGTACTGGTCTAGGTTAAGCAAGATAATCAGGTTTTAATGTTTCTTGTTTTAAATTTGGATTTGTTAACTGAGGGGACAAAAATGGAGGACAGTAAGTTAAAGCAACTGTACGGAACTCTTAGACCCGTAAAGACTAAGGTTATTTTTGGAAATGTTTGTGATTCGTAATTCACCTGACTTGACGATTCTAAATCTATCTTTGGTATCACAATTATCAACCAACACATTGAAGTATATAGGTAGAAATTATAAATGGAGTCCTCCGGAAGCCAAACGGCTGGGTCTGTGGCAGAGGCCAGAGAATAGGCGTCGCCATGCAGCAAGGTAACGTTGCCAATCGGTTGCCTTTTGGGAACCCTATCCATAACACAGTGACCTAAATTCTATGTTTACTTTATCTGTAAATTTGAAGATCAAATGAATGCAAATTCAAATTTACTTATAGTCACATAACCTAGCATTCGTAATTCTATTGTAACCACAGCATCAATGCAGCCGCCAATTCTAGCTTATTAATATTAATCGACCTTAGCGAATGCCAGCCATTTATGAGAGCACAGGTCGTTATAGGCAATTCCTAGTCCGTAGGTGTATGATGACATGATGACAGGATCAGAACAAGTGACGACGAGGAGTGGTAATGTGAATTTTATTAATAAAATTTTTGATGCAAATTGAATGTGTTGTGGTCTTCCTACATCTTCATTAGTTATGTACAAAGTCGTACGTTTGTTCTTAGCATATATTGTATTAGATACTTCTCTGGTCTATTTCTTTCGGCTATAATTCCATTAGTAAGGCAGTCGCTACCTCTTATTCAGCCTCAAATACATACTCTGTGGGTGTCCGACAGAGAGACTTCATTCAAAGACATTATCAAATTATCCTTATAGGATATAATAAATAGCTGTACTTAATTAAAGAGCTGTTCTGTCATCTTGACCTTTGCCTCACACAACATATACTATCTATCCGTCGAGGCTAAACGCGATCTGCTTAACATGACGGGTGACCTGACCTCATGAAGATACCTTCATATATGACTGAGTGTCCTACAATAATAAAACTAAATTGTTGTTTCTATCATTGAATTAATTCACAGTCGTGGACAAGTGAATGAAGTAATTGAATAGAAGTTGTTCTGAATTTGGGTGTATATTTAAATAAATAAATAAATATTCTGGGACATTATTCCTCACACACGGCCATCTGACCCCAAACTAAGCAGAGCTTGTACTATGGAAGCCAGATAACTGATATACCACATATATTACTTTTCTTTTGTAAATATATACATATATAGATAATTACAACCAGACACAGGACAAACAGACATGTTCATGCACACAAATGTTTGTCCTGAGTGGAAATCGAACCCACGACCTGTGGCGTGATAGATAGGGTATCTTACCAACCACGCCAACCGGCCCGTACAAGTAAGTTGTTTTGCTTAGTGTGAAATCTCTTGTGTAGAATGTCCCAGGATATTTATTATCATGATATCTATCTAGTAATCATAACACCAAGCTCCTACTGGTGTGTTCCGTCAGTTGCACTTTACAGCCAGTTGCCTTCTAGGCTTTATAAAGGTCGGCAACACTTTGTCAATCTAAGTATTGCTAATGACCATAGGCGATGGTAGCCACTTACCATCAGGCTGCCTGCCTGTTTGTCAGTCGTCATACGTCCAAAGAGATACTATCTTTTTAGTGTCTATGTTCAAAGAATGCATCAACTAAAATTTATATCGTTTACAGCCATCAAAAAATTGTCATTCAAGCCAGATTGCAACTTTTAAATTCATTTTCAGTGTTACATCATGTAGTCTTCAAGGTTGCCAGCAATCATTAAATACAGCTTGTGTGTGACATAAGGTGCATTGCTTGCTAGCCTCGTCTACAACCGGTTTGTTGTTGTCTCTGGTGTCCTTAGGCTCAGTTCAATAGGAAGTCGTATATCAAAAGTTATCGCTGTGTTTTCCTTGCAAATAAAACTTGGGGTTTTATGAACAATACGTTTTGAGACAATGCTTGTGCGGTAGGAATAAGTTTGTTTGGATTGTGAATAATGTACTTTAAGTTACAGACTTGGGTATAAATTTTTTAACAATAATGTTTTTTTTAATGTTAGGATTTTCTTGACCTCTTTCACTTGAATCTTATGAGTATGTAGTTGGTGCAATTTCTCAGTACATTTTTGTGAATTATTTAGTAGGTTTTACCCACATGCAAGAGGAATCTTTCAAAGATAAAAATGTTCTATGATCTATATTATGATATAAATTTTCAACCAAATCCAATGAGTGATGTATGATTATGTCATTGAATATTAAAATATACACCAAAACTTATACATATACAGGGTGATTTTGTTATCACTGGCAATACTTGCAGGGGTGGAAGTACTCATCAATGTGAACAACTTTTACTATAGGGCTAACTCTGATATCGCGTAAAATAATATGGTTGCTTCATACATTATGGTCGAGTAGGTATTGAACTTTTGTATGGAACAGCTGATAATTTTTTCATGATTTCACAGTTAATCTCATAATAAAAGTTGTTCATTTTGATGAGTACTTCCACCCTTGCAAGTATTGCCAGTGATAACAAAATCACCCAGTATATATACTTCATCTGTTTTATGGGGAACTTCATACATTTTATTACCCTTTAAATAAATTAAATAAAGCCCCAGCAGATGATCATGTCTGACTAAACGAATGAAATGAATTATTTTTAAAAACAAAAATGACTAATTCATTAGCGATCGATGAGTGAAACCACTGTTAAAGTAATTTTAAGTGTTAATTGATTCACACGATCGTTGCCCTTTTAACAAGTACCTAGGTTTGTAATCTATATATAGGTACTTACGTATAGCATAGAATAAATCTGTAGGTACTGTCTGTCTGTAGGTAGGTACACTATTTTTTTTTCCAAAAATGGAGTGTGTGTAATGTAGGAAGAGGAATAGTTCCTGTCTGTTTGTTTGAGCACGCTAATCTTCGAAACCACTGAACGGATTTTCATCGCGGTACCACAGGTTAACGCGGCTTCGGTTAGCGCTTCGAATAGGTTATTTCATCGAAATCGAGTGAAAGGAAGAAAATATATAGATATTTTATAAAACCAGAGACATTCTTCACACACTGCCATCTGATCATAAACTGTGTGATCAATACAACAGTAAATTGTATTGATCTGTCTGTATTACTTAGATAAAAAAAAAATCTGAAATTGTGCAAAAATAAAATTAAAACGCAACGTCACTTTGCATGTTCCCAAGCTTCCCATGTTTTACTAGCCTCTTAGATAGCTAAGAAGTTAAGAATTTTAGTAATACACGAACAGAAACACATACTTCAACATCATCATTATTAATAAATAAAGGTCTGACTGAACTAATGACCTCACCACCCTAAGCCCTTGAAGAAAGCCCTCTTATTCTCCTCCAAAACGTATTAATTGCATACGTGTGAGAGAGACAGCAATAAAACAGACGCGGGAGTGAAAGAGAGGGATATTAATGTAAAAATAAATGAAAAAACAAACATTAAGTGGTGATGTCATGTCGTAAGTCGAATAGCGGTCAAGGGTACGTGTTCGCGAGATAAATCCGAGCGAAATAATGTTTTTTTTTTTATTAGCGATCGAGAAAATTATCTCATTTACGTACGTACCTATAATAGTAGGTTACTCGTACGCTAAAAAAACATACATTAAAAGAAAGAAAATGTTTTCTAAAGTGCAGCTGCCGGAACACACCTGAAGAAGTTTGGCAACAGATTTTCAACTAGAGGGTAATACAAAGTACCCCGTGCTATGGTTTCGTCAAGATGTTTTCCTTCACCGAAAGCTCAAGTTCTCTGTAGGATTCGAACCTACGACTCCCGTTACGGATTTCAACTATCACTGAGTTATCATCGTCTAAAGGAACTGTACCTACTTGACAGCCAGTTTCCTTCTAGGCTTTGTTCACCTTCGGTCACACCATCACATATCCATCATACTTGGGTATTTGAAGCGCCGCGTATAGTTAAACCATCGTCCCCCGCGGTTTCACCCGCATTACCGGGATTAATTTCAAATCCGACTGGTAGTTCCCACGATTAGCGCTTACAAACAAACAAAAACCTCTTCAGCTTTATTATTATTACTAGCTGTTAGCTGTCCCCCGCAGTATCACCTGCGTTCTCAAAATTAAAATCCCTCACCTCCCCTCATTCCCCGCTTACTCACCCACTCTCATATTACCCACCCCTATTTCAATCGAACCAGTCATACACCAGACTGTCTTTAAAATAATTATAATACTTCATGATTTTTTGGTATGAATTTTACATTTGTTTATTTCATGCCATAATAGTAATGACATTAACCATTTAAAAAAATGAGAGCATCTTCCAATGATATATATATAATATATGCGCCACCAAGTATGTATATAAGGTATTTGTTAGCCGAATTACTATGCAAATTATTCCAACGTGTCGATAAAACGATACGCACTGTCAATGCGTGGATACGTTACGCATTTTATGATTATGTCCGCCTTGCATGCAACTGTAAGGGCTCATTCACACTGTTTGTATTCTCGATACAACCGGCTGCATCGTGTTGCAGTCGCTTAATTTGTCGTCATCACTGATCCTGATAATAATTCTACGGGAAAAATGATTAATTATCGTCTTGAATATTCTAAACTAGCGGTTTCACCCGCGCTCCCCAAAAAAATAGCCTATGTCCAGGGGTTTAGGCGTGAAAAGGTATCAAACAAAGAAACATTCGCTTTTATAATATTAGTTAGGATGACAAAACTTTATCGAATATCGATGTGTAATATAAAAACTTAACAAAATACCCTACCAGAGTACCAGCACAGTTAAATACTTAAGTATTGATAGACTGACTATGACAATATGTTTCCTTCACCAAAAGCTCAAAAACTGTAAGTGTCTCAAAAACGGCTAGTCATTACAGTAGCAACTGTTCTACAAATTATAACGTTAAATACCACTTGTGTAAAAGAGATAGTAATAAAATTGATAACGGAGCGCAACAGTGCAGTCCCAATTGCGACCGCATGAAATAGTAAACAAGTGCGTATAGAACCTTAGGGCGTGGGCGGGCGCAGTGAATGGGTGACGTAATCGGCGCCTACGCATCTTACGAAGTCACCCGAAGCCTTTATTGGTAAGGCATTTTTATACGATGACATATAAGTACAGTAAATACAGATTACTAGAATTATGTTTTTTTTTTATTACCGATGATTTAAATATTCATACACCCACTTTTTTTTTAAGGTTATGGTTAGAATGCTGTTTGGAATACCTAACTATTGTACTATGTACGAAGTGATATGAAATCTTTACTTTTAAAACTTATTAGTATATTAACGTAAATATAATTCTAGTTATTTAGTTGGAGCAGTTGGCAGTTGACGGCACAGGTAATGGGTTCCATTCCCATCCAGGACAAATATTATTAAGTATTATACTTTACTAGCCTAATCCTGCAGCTCCCCCCGTTTATATTTGTCTCTGACTTGTTACACTAAAACTGACACTGCGCAACTCCCTTTAATCACAGCGTAATGATATATAGCTTAAAACCTTCCTATAAAAAACCCCAAGGTAACTGTCAAAACTTCATCAAAAACCATGCAGTGGTTCTCGAGTTATAAGCTCACTAACGAACAGACAGATGTTGCTTTTATTAAAAAAATCAAAAGTTGAAACAAACGCCCTATATCTATTTTAAACACCAATTAATACACTAAGCACTATATTTAGGCCACATTAACCCATGCCTATCTGTAACTCTTTGATGTGAGGCCTCTTGAACTGTGGTTATTTTAGTTTGTTTGTTTTATGTAAACTAATTTATCTTTGCTTACCTACCCGTGTCAAAAATCACTTATAGCCTACAGAATAAAGTGCATTTTTCATCAGCAAATCTATTTCACAAGTGTAAAATGAGTTTGCTTATTTGACAGGTGTAAATTAGGATCTCTTGCATCATGTCTTGTAATTTACTGTTGGTGTTTGAAAGATTATTCAAATGTAGCTACATTTTTGGCTTGGGTGACCAATGAGTTCTTACTTCAAGCTCAACTGCACTTAACTTGAGAGTCAATCCTAACTTCATACCAATATAATAAACTAGCTTCTGCCCCGCGGTTTTACCAGCGTTCCCGATGGATCTTATGTTTTCCCGGGATGAAATGTGGCCTAAAGCCTTCCTCGATAAATGGAATGTCTCTTTCACGCAAAAACTACTGAACGGATTTAGATTTTGGCACACAACAATATATTTTGGATTAAGAAATAGGATAGGTACTTTTTATCACTAAAAATATTACCCTGGTATCTCGAAGCCAGTTGATAATAAATATTCCATTTTGATGATAAATTACGGTCGAGTCAACGAGCTTCGGACCCCAATGACCCATTAAATAGATTATTTATTTTTACACACCGACAAGATACTCTCAACGTCCGTGCTTATAATATAAATATCGAGTGCATGTTTGTCTCGTGACGTGATTACTCCTTAACTGGGGTGTTGATAGATTGACAGTGCAGGCAGCTGACACTTTGTTATGGAGATGAATAATTAGTGACGATAGATGATTGTGTTAAGGATTAGCGTGAGGTATGTATGGATTGTATGCTTTTTAATATTTTTTATTTTTTAGCACTGATTATATAACGACTAGCTTATCTCGGGAACCCCCCGCGTCCTGGCCCTCTGCCTACATGCCATAGGCTATCTGCGTACCAAATTTCATCGCGATCTGTTCGGCGGTCGCATTTATATTATTAGCTTAGGATAGTATTTGTTTTTCTTGGCTCAATAAATGCATTTTATATAATGAGTTTAAGTTCAACTACAAGATATGGTCGGACGGACCTCCAAAAAAGTAAAAAGGGGGTCGAGCTAACCGGTTGGTTATATATCATCGTCAATGGTGTTATTTATGGATTAATCCATGGCTTGACATCGTCACATTGTCTGTGAGAGGAATCTGAACTGGTTACCCATGAAGGGTACATCTGAATGACCGCTAATTTAGACCAGTTTGGCGAAGACTGGCTTCCCATGACACGATTGACCCCTATCTTAATTGGGTTGGAAGTTTTATATACACAAATTGCTTAGAAAACTTCGATAGCGCGATTCAGGCATGATGACGACACACGATATTGTGGTTGTGTTGGTATCTGTAATGTCAAGACGTTTTTTATCTACCTTCAAACCTGCTTATAAAGGGTATGTTCCGATATACACTGCGAGCACTGTTCAGTGCTCTTACTGGGGAGAAATTCGTTCCGTTATGGACTAACAGTATACTGCCGCAGTATCCTAGGGAAATATAACGGAAATATATGACGTCATAAATCGTCGCCATTTTCGTACTGTGAGCACTGGCGTTTTCAATGTAAGGTGCTCTCAGTGCCTTGATCACAGGAACAAATAATATTTTCTTTCAATAAAAAGTATGCTCACTTTTATTATGCGATTAATTAAATTAAAAAAATATTTTTTCTTGTTGAACATATAACTTTTACATTTATAAAATTATTTTCACGTGAGAACAGTGCATGGTGCAAAAAACATGGATGACAGTATACTGGACTGAGTTCCGTTTTAAACAGTACACAGTATAGCTAACTATAAAGGAGCGGCTTCTGAGTATACTAAATATGACGTCACACCTTACAGTGCTCGCAGTGCATATCGGAACGTATCCAAGAAATTGTCGGTAAACTTCGCACCACCAAAGAAGTCGAGAGCTCACCTCTATTTTAGAAGAAATAAGATCGATTTTAATTAATTCCACGGGACTTCTTTGGTGGCGCGAACTATTAAAGAATTCTTCAAATGGTTTATTTTTAGTTTCTGTAGTTTCTCAATAGATAAAATTATTTCTAGGAAAAATAAATAAACAAAATTTCTAAACTTCTGATATATTTTGACAAGAATATTGTTGTGTTTGATTTTTTTCTTTTTAATTGTTTCACGTCAGGGCACCCAGCGCGGTGAAATAAGGGCCGGATCACACGAATAGGTATTTAGGAGTCTAGAGGCACTTAAATTGTCATACATATTTACTCCCTTTAGTTAGATAAAAAATTACGTTACCTGTTAGAGTAGGTTACCCTATCTAACACGTCGCAAGTCGTGGGTTCGATTCCCACAAAGGGCAGACATTTGTGTGCATGAACTGTCTATTTGTCCCGCGTCTGGCTGGGTATATTATCTATTTAAGTATATATTATATCAGTCAATGAAACAAGCTCTGCTTAGTTTTGGATGGCCGTGAGGAATGTCCCAGGGGGTGGGAGGAGTCATAAGCTTTGTGACGTCACATGTAAAAATCTAGTCTTAAAAATATTTTTAACTAGCTTCCGCCCCGCGGTTTCACCCGCGTTCCCGAGAAATCTTATGTTTTCCTGGGGAAAAAAAGTAGCCTAAGTGCTATTCCAGACTATAATCTATCTCTGTGCCAAATTTCATTCAGATCCGCTCAGCCGTTCTGGCGTAATTAAGTAACAAACATCCATCCATCTATCCATCCAAAATTTCGCATTTATAATATTAGTTAGGATAAGATATGATGAAAACAAAAATAATTTTGTAACTTTTCTTTTAGTTAAATTATTAATATTTCGGCCAACGGATAAGTTTAGTTATCCAACATGGAAATGCAGCCTGCATTCTGGGCAGGCTCCCATTTGGTGACGGTCTTCGTTCTTAGTTTAATTTTTATTGTAATTGTTTAGATTTCATTTAAAAAAATGGTTTATAATTTTAAAATTAGAAAATATGTGACGACATACCAGAGGGGAGGGGTCACACAAATGTGACCATCTGTGACAAGAACGGGGAAAAATGATGGGATTCGTGTTACGTAATTTATGGATAGCCCCTTATCCCGGATATAGAGCTATATTCGAGAATAAAAGCGTATTTTATTCCACTCCATCCTAAAGTGCATTTAATTTTGGCCTTTTTCCTTTTTTTTCTCACAAAACAGAAACGAACGACTTTTGACTTAAATTTCAACATTAATTCTGTCGTTCTGTATTTAAGCGTGTGCGAGTACCGTGTTCGCTCACGCTGCTCCCACACTTCTTCACACCCTTCAGGTGATTCAAAACCGTTTCATGCGCAAAGCCACGGGCGCCCCGTGGTAAATGCGTAATGAAAACCTCCACCTTGACTTAGGCCTCCCAACAATCAAACAATTCATGAAACGCGCCTCACGCAGATATTTTGAAATCGGAGCGCACCACGCGAATCCATTAATTGTCAATACGATCACCTACACCCCGTCCCTCATCTCCCGCATCCGTAGGCCAAGGTTCGCCCTCAGCGAACCGGACGATGCCATCACTTTAGCTCAAATCGCGGCTGACGAAGCCCGAAAAAAGCACCGTCAACCAAGATTTCGTCCTCGCCGGCGAGGACCGTCGCGACGTCCCTCTCAGTCTCGTCCCGTTTAAGCGGCCCGAGCTGCACATTAGCAATCCGACCGTTCCCCAAATAATTTAATTTATTGGTATGCTAAGTCCTCCCCTATTCCCCTGGCAACGTCCTGAGCCGAGGTCGAGCCCCACAGGGGGCACCCTCAGGCTACCGTTGCCCTAAATTTATTTTAGTTTGAGAGCCCTGAGCGCTCGCCGTTTTGTCCGCGTAAGGGTGGAAGAAGGTCCCCTGGACCCACTACCTTCTAGTCCTGCTTCAAAAACAAAAACAAGCCGGTAGCATGCATCCAGTACTTAGTTATGCACAAACTAACACTAAAACGCAGCTGCTGGACCTAAAACATTAAAATTACTAAACATATTCCGCCAAACCTCATGGGGCTTATCCGTGGATACCGAGTTGCTTATTGTTATAATTGTTTTTGTAGAAACATATTTTAGATATTGTCGGATGCTCAGCAATAAATGCGACCGTCATTCATAAACCTATTCTAACATACATATATTTTTAATTGTTTAGCTAAACTTTCAGGGTTGAAATACCTATTATAAAAAAATATGAGTGGATTAAAATGGGGATCGAGTTAACAGAATAGATATGTTGTGCGCTCCGCCACGGAGACCCGGCTGTGATGTTACCAGCCTCAATAGTTAGTCTGTGAAGACTCATCTGAATGAACGCCAACTTAGACCAGCTTGGCGGACTGGTTTGTTCCGTGACTGCTGACCCCCGCTGGCAATGTTTCTGACATTCAATATGTGTTAATTTGTTAGAAAACTTCGTTAGCGCGAGTTAGGTTTTAGGGTTCCGCGTCCAAGAGGGATATAAAACGGAACCTAGTTTTTTTGAATATTTGTCTATGATATTCATGAAGTTTCTATATTTTTTTAACTGTGTGTGTAGGTCTAGTACCTAATAAATTGATACTTATCTTATGTAAATCGATACGATTTATTTTTTAACTGAGAAAATGGCCTAGCAAGTGGTTTTATTATCTTCTTCTGTATATATATGAATGAATGAATGAAAATATTTTTTATTCAAATCGGCCTTCACAAGCACTTATGAATAGTCCGACTCTAACGCACGGTTGCTTTTAGTGAGAAGAGCCGGCAAGAAACTCAGCAATTACTCTTTTCAAAACCAACTCAGATTCATTACATCAAATTATTTATCTAGTCTCACTGACAATATGTGTGTGTTATATGACAGTAAGGAAAAAAAATATATCAAAATTATGAGTAACTTAGTAAACAAATGGATTGCAAACTTAAGCAGACCAGCCCCCACAAGCAGCACCTGTTCACTATAAAAAGAAAAGGTGACTGACTGACTGATCTATCAACGCACAGCTCAAACCACTGGACGGATCGGGCAAAAATTTGGCATACATATACCTATTATGATGTAGGCATCCGCTAGGAAAAGATTTTTGAAAATTCCACCCCTAAGGGGGTAAAATGGGGTTCGCGGGCGAAATCGCGGGGCGGTAAGCTAGTCTATTATATAACAAAACTGAAGAACCAACATTTCTGTACATTAAATATATTTACCAAAAATGATGTGTAGGTGATGTAGGAATGTAACAGAATGCAAATAGAACGAGTATGAACTCAGTATGAGTAATGAGTAACGAGATGATCAATTGAGTAGGTACTGTCAAATTATGCAATTCATAGTTTTGATACAAACTGTCAGGATTAATGTTAATAGACTATTATTATGCAAGAATACAAAAGTGATCATATACTTTTAACACTGACTGTACCTAAATCTGCAGCTTTTGCATTCTGTTTCTTTTATTAGAAAACAGAGTAATGATTCCATTTAGATTTTAAAGTTACAGATACATATCACATGACTAAAATGTTATCTAAAGGTGAACGGCATAGGTAAATGGTTACTGCAGAACCCTACTGTACTTTTGCAAACTCTGCTGCACACGCTTGGACCGTTTTATTTTTCAATTACCCTCATTATTGTAATTTTTGGAGGTATTCTATAAAAAAATTATGAGAGAAGAAAGAAAGAATGCTGGAATACATTGTTAGTTGGTTTGTGTCTCAAATTATCCCTTACGCTATTGATAATGTAACAAAATCTGTGAGATTGGGTCCAGAAATTGTTCAGATGACCACCTTAAACAATAAATAAAATAGTAAAGGCCCAATGTGGGATTCAAATAAATGTAATGAAATAATATTTGAACAGCTGGTATTTGTTGCCAAATCTGGTGTTGTGTTTGTGTGTCACGGCTGATACGAATGTCAACTGGTCTTGTCTAAGTATGGTGTTGAATGGAGGTATGAAATTAAAGTTTTATTTTATGGTCATTTACTAAAATGCTGGATGAATTGCGTGCGAGCAATCAGGTACATCTTGTTACATACTGAGTGGATGTTTCGAGGTAGGGTTGCAACGTTACGTAACTTTACCAAAAACGCTCGTAAAATACGGTAAGTTTACGGTCATTTATATTGATTACCTTACCGTCGAGTTATGACAGTTTTAATTTTGATTTCTTTTAAATCCCGCGCGCGTATACTTGCAAAACAATCACGACGTTGCCGATTAGTGTAGGTAGTCCTCGAAGTTAAAGTCGATGCGTTTCGTTTATGCCACCCTTTGAACTCGGTCAAAGAAAGCCGCTGCGAGCGTACACCTACAAGTCATTTAGTTTGTATCGAAGTGCCGTAGTGAAATAGATAATTGAAGTGAAATAGACGACCGCAGCCACTCGCGAGGAGCGGCAACGTCGCATCGTTTTTTATGATATCTTATAAATTACCTACACCGTAAATTTACCCTTATTCCCTTATTCCAACTACGATTAGCCAAAGACGTTTGAGAAATGGTAGGCAAAGGTTGCACAAAGTCTCCGTTGCAGTGCAGCGCGTGCGCATGAAAGCTCGTCCTACGCACCTGCGCGGACGACCGGATTAGGTTTCACTACCATATATGGAACAGTTGTACATGTATTGATATTGTATGATGGAATGGATAAATTATTCGTTATTTTTTAGTGGTGATGATAACTTAGTGGTAATGACGTCGGATGCCGCGGCGAAGATCGTGGGTCCGAATCCTGAGCTTGGGCTTTCGTTATAGCACGTTAGTAGGGTACTTTGTACGTAGTATCCGCCTGGCTACCACCCTTAAGTTGAAAATCTTTTTCCAAAGACCGACCGGTGTGTTCCGGCAACTGCACTTGAGAACCAGTTCGTTCTAGGCTTTGTCTTACTACTTTCGGCCTTCTGAGAAACCAAAACACAAATTCTGATCCCATTTAATAATTTCAGAAAACTCTTTGGTTACAGATAGCACCGAAACAAAATGGCGACCAAATCCTACAGCAAGCACAAGGAGTACAAAGAGTACTCCAGCACCGGTGGGAACGTGCCTTACACCGACGAGCAATTTGGTAAAATTCCCCTAAAGTACCCCTTAATAAACCAAACTGTCTTTGAAGCTATAGTCGAGTTGTCGAAGGATAATAATTATATCCTGAGCCATCTATCACTCACGGCCATTGTATTTACACCCAAACTTAGAACAAACATACATGTTCATCCACACAAATGTTTTTCTTGGGTGGAAATTGAACCCACAAAGACCTGGGAAGGTATTTAATCTGCCCAGTCCAGCGTATCGACAGCTTGAACTACAAACACACCCTTGGACAACGAATTTTTCACGGCATGACCGTCTGGACCGATGGAGAAACGTCTTTCTTTAATGCATGTATAGTTCTTCGACTATGGATGCTCCTAATTCTTTGTCACCGTCTAGCTAAGCTAACTGATAATGTTTTTCTTTCCAGACATGCTCAAATCCGAACTAATACCGAAAGGAAGCCAGTTGAATTCAATAGGTCGTAGCGGAGTCGGCCAGAGGGAGTACCACTACGAGTACAAAGAAGAGAAGCATCCAACTGGGAAGTATGATAGAAAGGATCTACATACTGTTGAGGTGAGGTTCTTAAAGGTGTCAGGAATAGGGAAGTGAAGGTAGACCAATCAAATGGACTTTTCAATAAGCCGAGATTTTTTTAGGTCCGAGATATTTTTTCTTTACCATTGATAGGTTTGCATTTGACCACAATCTCATCATGGTAAGTGATGATGTGGCCGAAAGTGGTGAGCACATAGTCTTTAGAAGAGAACTGCCTGCTGCTGAAAAAACCGGTAGATGATCGGTGACAAAGTTGTAGCTTTCTGCAGGTGGGTTCTAAAAAGTACATATACCCTACCTACCACCGGTCTCACGATTATTTTACTTTACCGAAAGCTCAAGTTGTACGAAACGAACCCACGACTTTCGTCACGGCATTGACAACAATAAATCCCTTACAAGAAACTCAAAATCTAAAATAACTAAATTTGTTTTCAGGAATACACAATACCACCAAAATCTTTGCCAAAGTCAGCAGAAACCAACACGTACTACTACGAGAGAGATGATAGGGAGTTGCCAGCCCTGAGCACTTCCACTGGTACCAGAACATATAACTATGAGACCACTAGCTCAACACCAGGTAAGAACTGACAATCTTTTAAAGATCATTCCTGACGATGAACGTATTAGAAATGCGATAGTTAAGTCACACCATAATGGAGAATACGTAGAGCACTTAGATAGAATATCCTAGAATAAAATTAAGAAATTGTTTTGAAATGATAACCGTAGCTCTAGAATATATCAGGACTAATTTGGAGTGTTGAATGTTATTCTGTGGACAGCTGGAGGAGTAGTGGTGACAGCATCGAATCATTTAATCCAGAACTAACTCTTAAGGACTTCCCTATTGATATTGAAGAAACTTTAAAATCAAAGTTAGAGCCATTTATTCAGTTTAGGCCCTAGGAGGGCACTTATGAAGGTCGAATTTACTGAAGTTACCACCAAAATCCAAAAGTATTGGTCTCATTACGCAAGATGGATTAAAGAGAGTCTTGTATAACACGAGTTTTAAGATAGCTCCGTCTCTTTTTTATATAACGTTAGAAAGTGACGGATTTAAGTACCTGAGTTTAAATAGACTGACTCGTAATATAGTGGCATCTATCTAGTGCAATACCAGATCTTGTGATATGTTTCAGGATATTCAAAAGTGAAGAGTTCCAGGGCCACGAAGGACCTGTCGCAAAATGTTGGAGAGCTGGACTCCTTGCTCGATGACTTGCAGAAGGACCAGGAACGGCAGTTGTACAAGAGTAAGTTTTTAAATCTTTAAATACAAAATATTCTAAAACTTCTTCTTCTTGATTGAATGGCGACTATAGCCGATATAGCAAAATTCCGCCAATGGCACGTGAGAAAACTTCAACTGAGTTCGTAGTTAATAGACTGTCATCTGTTTCTAAAGTAGTATGTCATCGTAACAAGTCTATCAAAAATTCAATAGTACATCGTTACATCTTAATTAATTTAAGTAACTGGAAAGTAGTTTTTATTCCAAAGTACTTAAGTAAGTGTTTTTACTGGAATGCTGGTGAAATCAGTGGGCAAAAATTAAAGGATAGTGTTAAGAAGCTGGTCTAACTTTTTCTAATCTGATTTATGATTTCAGGTGGTTACACGTCGGACACAGCTGAGAGTACTTCGTTTGATTACAAGAGAGGGTAAGTGAAAACTTAAGAGGTGGAAATAAAGATAAAACTTCTGTCCTTAAGGCTCCAGTCTCCCTAAAATCAGTGTTCTTGCGGAATTTATCAGAAAAGAAATATTGTTTTTTAGTCATCAGAAAAGCAATAAATGAAATATATTTTACGTTATTTTAAAGTGTCAAAATTCCATTCAATTCCGCTGGGAATTGACAGCGTTCGTTGTGTTATATGTTTAGTTTCGGTAAATTTATTTCAAATGTTTTTTTGAATCTATATATTTTTTATTCGACAGATAAGTAGTTGCTTTCGAAGTGGTTAAAGTGTGATTTCTCTAAACCATTACTTTGTAATAAAAAAAAAAATATGTTGCAAGGGTCAAATTCAGAAATTTATAACTTTTTAAAGCAGTTTAAATAAGAAATTGATACAATTTTGAAAAAAAGTAACTAGATAAGATTGACGGACCGGTTGGCGTGGTTGGTAAGATACCTTGTCTATCACGCCGCAGGTCGTGGGTTCGATTCCCACTCAGGACAAACATTTGTGTGCATGAACATGTCTGTTTGTCCTGTGTCTGGGTGTAATTATCTATATATGTATGTATTTACAAAAGAAAAGTAGTATATGTATTATATCAGTTATCTGGCTTCCATAGTACAAGCTCTGCTTAGTTTGGTGTCAGATGGCCGTGTGTGAGGAATAATGTCCCAAATATTTAAATATTTATTTTTATTTATTGTAGAGGATTTGCCGACAAATGTAATTTGAATACATTTCTTGTTTTTTTTTATATTTTTTTCGTGGCGTGTGCATGAATGAGACCCTCTACGCGAGGAACGTAAATAGAGGTATGTTTAAAGCCTCACAAAGCTAATAAAAGTGGCGTCAAATTAAAAAATTAAATATGTATTGGAAACTTCAAATCTCACACTTTAAAATAACGTAAAATATATTAAATTTATTGCTTTTCTGATGACTAAAAACAATGTTTCTTTTCTGATAAATTCCGCAAGAACACTGAGTTTAGGGAGACTGGAGCCTTAAGCCAGTTGATTTAAACCTAAAGCACATAAATGTATCCTGGGACATTCCTCACGCACCATCTGATTCCAAACTAAACAGAGCTTCTACTATGGATTTCAGATCGGACAAACAGACGTATTCATGCACATAAATGTTTATCCTGAGTGGGAATTTAACCCACGACCTGTGGCGTGTAGATAGGGATCTTACGCCAACAGGCCCGTTAATCGAACGTCATAGTATCGCAGAAGAAGACTGACTGGCCTATGATTTAACACTAAAGTCTTCCAAAGAAAAAGAGTTCTAGTTGGGTCTCCGAAAAACTCCCTTAAACGTATCTCATAACTTTCCAGGACTCCGATTAAGGCGCCTTCAAGCGGCTATTCGACACTCAAACGGGAAGAACGCTTAGAATCATCATCATGGGGTACCAGCCCTCCACCGACAATCACTCGCGCCGCTGAAGTGCGCCAGGAGGTGTATCGGGAAGAGAAAACTGGTGAGTATTTGTGGAGATAGATTTTTGTTATGCATACACTTTGATTACAATGTCATTAATAAGTGATGATGTGGCCTATGGTGATAAAACAAAAGATGTGATACAGAACATAATGATTGGTGATTGACGAAATCTGGAAATCCACTCATCAGAAGACCGATGACATTTTGTGAATTCTACACCGCGGTTGAAGGGTTCGAATCTTAAAACATGATTTAGCTTTCGGTGATGGAAAGCATCGTGAGTAAAACATAGGTCAGAGGTAGGGTAACAGTACTTGCATGACTGCCCTCAAGTATATATATTAATATAATTAATCACCAAGCACTACCGGTGTTCCAGTAGATGCATTTCCCCTGTGATGGACTATTTGAATTTAAAAAAATGGGACACCCGTCAAAAACGAAGCTTACGTAAACCCGATTTTACGTGACGTTACCTCGAGAAGAAAACTATCAAATTTTGACATTGACATCCAGTGCATCTACTTGGCTACGTGGAATTTTATTAGCATTGCAGGTGCATTGCTTTACCACATTGCATCGCCTCGTTCGTTACACATTTTTCATTTATTTTGATAACAATAAACAAAAATTATACTTACAGAGTCCCGAGTGGTGCCGTCGCAGATATCCCCAGCAGTTCCACTGGCAGTTCCGCCTACCATCTGCACGCATTGCCAACACCCGCCCAACACTGCCACAGTAAGTACACTATAACCACACTGGCACTGCCATGGGTGCCAAAGACCAGCTCTCGATCAAAATGTAATCCTTCTGTTCCTATCAATATTAATGAGCACTCCACCACTTAAAGCACTAAAAGGTAAATTACAAACACTGACATGTTCACACACATCATCATCATAATCACGCAAGACGTCCACTGCTGGACATAGGCCTCCCCTAAGGATCTCCAATAGGACCGGTCTTGGACGGCCTGCTTCCAGCGTTTTCCGACGACCTATGTGTTCTCACACACAAGCGTTTATATGCGAACTACTACCTCAAATATCTGATCTTCAAATATCACCCTCCTACAGTTATCTCGCAGCAGCACCCCGATGAACAAAGTAACGACGACAGTGAAGACGTATACCTATGAAGTGCCTGCCGACCAGGACCCAACCACCGTGCCGCTGCCCCCTCTCGCTGATCATCAGCACACTTATCTCAGCTCCACTGAGAATGTTCGTTCGTGAGTACTTATTGTTACTTTTTTATGTCCCCATATCGAAGCATAATTGATTCCTTATTTAAGGAGGATAAATGTAATGTCTCCGTATATTTTTTCCAGCACAACAAACACCCTGAAGTCAACTCCAGGGACTGTCTCCGCGCCGCTGTCGGTGTCCCCGGGACCTGGAGGCTGCCAGTACTGCTCGCACTGCAACTCTCACATCCGGGAGTACAGACACGTTACTACTGCTGATGGTGAGTACTAACTTAGGTTGTTTACTAATTTGTCATCAAAGGTTAATCTACGATTATTATTTTTTGTCAGAACTGCTGGGGCACAAACCTCGTTAGATTTAGGAATTTCCTTCTCATGGAATCTTCAGATTAAAGTGACATTTTTAAAGCTTTATAAGAACAGCTGGGGCACAATTAGATCATCTCAAAGGGACACATTCGAGAGAGGTTTTTTCAGAACAATTTCACATCTACTGTCCTTACCAAACTACAAAGAACTTAATTAAAATCCAGTTTTTTTATATTTGTCCAGAGCACAGCAACGAGCGCATGGTGTACCCGAGCCCAGCTAATGAAACCAAGTTGGTCCCCGCAGAGCCGCATAATGGACATGGCCCATATGTGAGTAAATACGTACACCCTCGTTACAAATCCACTTGCTACATAAACCGTCTAATAAAATGAAAATAAATGCTTGGAAAATAGTTAATTCAAAAACAAGGTCATTCTTTCAGGTCTTAGAGGCCATGCCTTCAGAACTTAAAAAGTTCAAAGCTTCGCCTGAGAAAAAGCGGCAAGAAACTCGGAAATGTTACACTTTTTTTATAAATTCATAACATTTAAAGTTGGTGTGAGAATTACAAAGATCACGTGACCTTGACCTTTAGAGATTAGTGTAGGAAAGAAGCTTAATTATTTTGTTTTGTAGTCAGAATCCATAAAAAATAATTTTAAAATTGTTAAATTAAAAATGACTTGGCGAGTTTCATGCAAGTTCTCAAATATCATTTTCTGGACCTGTGTCTTTCATTAACAGAATATTCTATTATAATAGCTTACTTTAAAATTCCAGAGTCCAACATCATACAAATACTCTGAGACATCCTACTCGAGCCAGAACACAACCCAGCGCTACCCCGGCTCCCCCTCTCCTCTGACCCCGCACTCTACTACCCATCTCCACCAGTACCCGGCCCCCTCTCCTTCACCTGGCCCTTTCCCACGTCCCACCACCCCCTCTCCGGGCAGTCAGCAGCCGCCGAAGAGGTTAGACGATCTGTTGGCTGAGTTTCCTGAAGCCGTGAGTATCAAAATTCATTGGATTTTCAGTAAGATCGAAATTCCCAAGACGAAATACGTTTGTGTTTGTTTAATACTTAATCCCGCTGTAATGTGGCAGAATGGTTTTGATTGAAATTTGCCTTGTAGATAAGTCATACCTAGAAAAATATAGGATACTTTTACCCGGAAAAACAGATCACTACTCGGGAACACGGGTAAAACGCTGCGGCAACTAGTATAAATATAATAACAAGATGTACTACACTCAGCAACCGATGCGATATAAATAACTATTTAATTAGAAGTTATAAACACACTGTCTATTTACAGAGATTCCCAACCCAGCCCGACGGTATAGTCCGTCGCAAAGTGGAAGTGACGCACGAGAACTCGACGCAGAGTGCACAGCGGGACGTGTCCACGCCCACGCCTACTGTGAAGCCCACGCCCACGCCCTCCAGCCGCAACGTAGCCGGCCCTGCTGTCTACTACCCACCGGGACACACGCCGTTTGCTAAGAAGGAACAGCCTCTTACTGCTGCTGGGTATCAGTCTAGTGTAAGTAGTTGTTTGAGGAATATTTATAGTGAAAGATAAAAAAAATAAAAAATAAATCGACAGGGTCTATGTGGATTTACTATACCAAAAAGGTCGATTATAAAAAGTTAATGGGTATTGTTTCTCGCTTGGACGAATTATCAACATGATCCAAGATTTCTCGTATCGTACATAACAATCCGTCAACATCCAAAGCTGACTGACATATCAAATCAACTACATTTTAAGAAATGTCAAAACGATAGGTTAACTATTGGAGTTTTTGAATAGTTGTGACGCCATATATAAACAACCTCAAAAGATATACTAATTTTGGTTCGAATAAATATTTAATAATTAATTAATATTTCCAGGCCATGCAAGGAGGTGGCGCCTACGCATCAGGCAGAGGTATGTACGAGTACGAATCAGGCTCTAGAAGCAAGGAAATGCACTCGGAAAAGAAGACTGCAGTCCCCATCTGTCTGCCACTCTGCTGTGCCATGCCTTGCGTTATTATGTAAACTCCGGTTAAAGGTCACGGAGGTCACGTGTCCTTGAGTAGACAACAGTTCACCTCTACAGGTCATTTACGTTTTTCACTTATATTTTCAAAAAAATAGGTGGGTATATGTCAGATTAAATGTATAAGCATTCCCGAATTGTGTTATGTACATTAGAATATTAATTAATATTTAGACCTGATTGATATGACACATTAAAAATAATATGTAAGGTCACGTGACCTTGACCTTTAATGACAGGTGTATGGAAGCGTATGAGAATGAATGAACGCTACAAATTTATTACAAGAACCTGGTATTTTATACAAAGTAGTATGCATATCCGAGATCAACCAAATGAAAGAATAACAGAATCAAAAATATACCAACTTTAATATGTATAAAATCGATATGTCTCGAAATAATAGTATAATTTGAGTCTCCATACTTCTACCTAAATGATAGTATACGAGAACTTGCAAGTATTTCTTAATTAGGTACCCATATTAACTTGCAAGTATAAATAATCTCTTAACAACGAATCTCAATAAGTAATTAAATAAAACAAACATTAAATTGTTTACTTAAAAAGCTAAAACTAACAATGTGCCATTAATTAATGATATTTTATATTTAACAATAAGTGGTATATGTACGTGTCTTGTGTATAAAATGAGAAATGTAATTTTTATTAATAAAGTTTTATTAACTGATTCGTTTTATTTATTTATGTGAAAGTAGAGGTCCGTAAATATAAATTAAAATAAATACTGACTAGAGCTTCTCTTGGGTGTTGGGTCAGTTAATAGAATAAAACATTTTAATCGTAATAAAAACACATATAATTTGCTTTTATATTTTACCAAAATTTTGGATCGAGTCCAACAAGGCAGTCTGCGGGTTAAATAACCGTCACTCTAGACTATACAAGCTCCGTGCCCTGCTTCACCCGCGCTTTACACGTAAGGCCTTTTGGTTCTGCACCTTCAGTGGATCTGTTGTACGCAATTATAAAACAAAAATATACATAAATAACAAAATTGAATGAAGTAAATCTAGTTCATTGTATTTAAAATTGATTAATAACAAATGTTTTGAGTCGCCATACATACAGATATATATATTTTTAATTGCGTTAACTAAGGGAACCTAACTTGCAATTTTCTGCGAGAAAATGCGGTATTAGTTTACAGTGACGTATATTTTTTACATAATCCACTTATCCTCGACAATAACTTATAAAAATAAGACTAAGAGAAAACATATTTTGATATGCCAACTTAATTTCTTTATAAAATACAACATTAAATAAAATACTACAAACATATTTGGAACATTGGAAAACAACTACCTAATCATAATCAAATAAAACAAATATTTTGTACAATTTGATACATACATAAGTTTTGCAATACATCTCACAAAACAATTACAGTAAGCACGCTTTTGATTACAACAGGTCTTATGTCGTATGACACAAAGGTGCTTTTACACAATTAACAATCCACTTGCGCGCCTACTGTACATAAGTGCATTGACAATATTGAAAATTCAGGCAAGTTTCCTTTACATTACAAAATTTTAAAATCCGTCCAGCGGAGCTTGATTTAGCAAAAACATGCTTTTTAAAGCATATTTTTTTAAAAGAAAAGATAAAACATATTAAATACAACAGATCCACTGGTATATTTGGCGCTTACAGCCGAGGGCCACATTCAATTCCACACAACCATTTGTACACGCAACAGAACACAAACAAGTGTATTTAAATGACAGCCCCCGACTTATTATAAATGTAAAGTAAAACTATTTCAATAATTCCGTTGGTTTTTTATTCATTACGAATATGTTAGCAAGCCAGAGTGAGTATGACAGTGTTCCAACAGGTATTATTTAACTAGTTTTACATATTTTCATGATATTTATACTTGCAACTTGTTCGATTTAATTTAAAAAAAAAACAAGGATTACAATAATAGTTGAGAATTTTTATATATTGCCAGTAATCATGAAGAAAACAAAGTAAATAAATGCAATCAAAGTGAAAAACTAAAACGTGCTGCTGTGCATTTAGCAATTTTACTGCAGTAAAATGATAATACCTATACTTAACTTATGGCAAAGGAACAACTAAACAAATACATCAATGTTTTAGTAAAAATTAGTCAAGAAATCAGATTTACAAAACATAATAACATAACAAAAAAACTTATGATATGACAATTTATAAGTAATTTTTGAGTTTATAATCTCTTACATTAAGCATACTTTGGTTTAAGGCACCTCACATCAACTAAAGACATTCCATGGCACTTTATTTGGATTATTCTCAACTATTATTTAATGTTGTTAAATAATGGAGCGGAGAATATGTCATTAAAATGATTAAGATTTTTTTTTTAAATTAATATTTTATGATTATTATAGATGTTTCAAATATTCATTAATAAAATGAATTGCTCAATTTTAAGTAGGAAAATTATTTTGCAAAGCACTTAAACCGAATTGAGCAATAAAACAAAAGTACTAATAATAAATGTTGACTTGAAATTAATTGCAGAATAATTCTAATGACATATTTCATATTGTACAGCTGTTATATGTGGGAATTTATGACTGGAAACTGCTTATATATATTTTAGTTATTTATATGAGGAATAGATAAGGGCCAGATAGCAAATTCAGTCAACAATTGTAACATAAAAATCGGATAAAATCATGAAATGTTGCAAGTGTATAAATCATTATAATAATTGTAATATTTGATATTTTTTAATTCATGACTGCATGACATATATAGCAAATATTTTCATATATATGTATGTATAATATACAATTGGAACTCCTATTATTATTAATTATCTAATTTTATTTTTCTTTTTCATTCATCATTTATATAAATCACAATAGGTAACAACACAACTCTATATCAAACAGTCTAGAGTTCTTTCGTCTTATTTGGGAATCGAATTTTGTTTTTCTATACAAAATATGTACGGTGGACCTTAGGAGTTATTTTGGGCAATTTGTGGCGGAGTTGGTTCATTACATATTCTTTTTAAAAGCATCAACTCTGAATTGTTTTTTTGCTGAATATAATTTATGCACCACAATTTCAAGCTTTTCTTGAATATCAACTGACCCCTGTATAAATTCTCATCAAAATTGATTTCATAGTGAATTGGTCAGACATTTTTAACATCTTCAATAATTTCACGATATTTTTAACTACAAACAAATGGTAATTTATTAGATATTGATGAATCTTCAACAAGATATAGTCTCAACATATGGAAAATAAAATCAAGACAAGCTATAAGCTAAATGAGATGCAATTTTATTGAATCCCACAATTGATTTAGTAGTTTGATATGAATATCAATATGATTGTGTTTAGTTGTGATATGGACGACATGATATTATAATGGAGACATTAGTTAGTTTTGAGCTTACAAAAAGATGTGTTTAGAGTTTATTATGGAATGAACCAGCCCTATTTATTTTTGGTCTTTTCATCACAAGAGATCCACCGCGTACCAAAAAATTTGTTAGCCGCCTAAAAACAATACAAAATAAATATGTGACTAACACACTCGACTAAACATGACAAATAGAAATCTGTTTTTTTTTATTTATTTACCAGTTACAAATAATCTAACAAAAATATAATCCAAAAAAATGCGGCGACCGCAGGCAGGCGCGGCTCTCACCGCGCGCACCGTATTCATTCCACCTAACTACATTCACTAACTTACAATCTGTATGTACATATTCGAGCACTTACACCTAATCGACACTCGTATATACACGGGGATACCCTTATATCTAACGTAAGGACACTTGGAACATAGCGAGACGACAAATTTGGCACTACACACCAACTCGGTATCACAGAGGCACATCAGTCGATCACCACGTAGGGTAGAGCGATCAGCTCGCCCAGTCGGACGCACTCGTGCCACTCCGCGAAGTTGCCCGGCCTGCCCGGCCGCCCTAGGTCGTCCCTGGTGGTTTCTTCTTGAGCTTGCGCCAGGGCCGTGTCTAGGACGTCCAGGGCCTCGGTTTCATCGTCGGGGAGCGTCACGACCGGCGCCGAAGACATTTGAGAGTAGTCGTAGGGGATGGCGTCGATGGTGTCACAGCACAGACGGTGTAAAGCGCTGCCGTCCAGCGGCTCTGTTTTCGTGCGCTCCACGGTGCGGTGGTCTTGTATATCTGTGGCGAACTGGGCCGTTGCGGGAGCGTCGTCGGTCGTAACCTTCGGCCGATCCGGCTGCGGGTCGTCCTCGGCCAAGAGGAGCGGCGCTTTTAATCTCTCGCTCGGCTCTAAGTTAGGGACCCCGACCATTTCAGCTTCGACCGGCCGAAGCTCCTCCTGCTTGACCTCGGTTTCAATATCGTCCTCGTCCTCGTCCATTGGCTCAGTTTTGACGACGACGGCCTCCTCGACGGGGTAGGGCCGCAGCGGGGGCGGGGAGGGCGGCGGGGGCGGGGACGGCGGCGGCGGCGCGAACTCCGTCCACGGTATCGACTCACACAAGGGCACTCGCGACATATTTTTCGCACACCTATCGTCCGCGTAGTCCGAGTATTTGTATAACGGCACAACACTGGTGAAGAGTTCCAGCCTGTCGGGGTCCGAGAGGGGTCTGACGGCGAAGCGGTGCGGGTGGAGCGGCGCCCGGGTGCCGTTGACCCCGGGCAGGTACCCCGCGTGCAGGGCCCGCACGTGCAGCGGCAGGGTCCGGCGGCGGCGCGCGGCGGGGCACTCGTCGCGGGGCTCCTCGCCGCACGTGCACTCCAGGTACTCGCGCTCCTCCTCCAGGGGGGGCAGCGGGGACGCGGGGGCGGCGGGAGGGGGGGGAGGGCTGGCCACGCGAGGGGTACTCCGCCCGTTGCGTAGAGGTGAGTCTACTTTTATTGGACACGCTGGAATTGTAAGAGGTATTTGTATTATCAAACAGTAATATTAATTGTTATTTAACTAAGCTGCAAGGGACTAATTCGACCTAGCTAGATTATTGATTGACAAGTCTTTCATTTTATATTTCGTTTAATTCTTTCATATCAGATTCAAGCAGTCCAGTCACAAGCAACAACTGATCACAAACATAACATAGCTGAATTTCGCGTGAAAAACTGCCACATTTGAAGTATTCATGTCCAAACTCAGCCAGCTTTGACTTTCAAATTATTTTATGGAGACTAATTTGATATCAGAGCGACAAAATGTTTCTTTCTCTATACTTTACTAGCTGTCCCCTACGGTTACACTCACATAACTGCGATAAAAAGTATCGCAAGTCCAGGTATTCCATGACTTAAAGTAAACATAGCGAGATTTAGTCGTAAAGCTCCTAACCCATAAATATCACTATAGTAGGATCATTAGGAACTGAGTGACACCAGGTCGAAAGATTGCAAGACCTGGGGGAGCTAAAAAGGAAGCTCGAGCAATATTGCTAATGCAATTATTTTTTCCGATATTACGGCAGATTCGACAATACCAAATCTTTTAATGAATTAAATTGTATATATGTGACTATTTCACATAAAACATATTGAAATAAGTGGGATCTACCGTGAATTGCATTAGCAATATTGATTGAGCGGCCTTTTTAGAGGGCCTGGTTAGAAGAATAGTATGAATTGATGATGAAGTGTCACCTTCACCGTCAGGTTCTATGAGCATGACGTCGGGCGAGCCGGGCGGGGCCAGCTCGGCGGGGGGCTGGCTGCGGGACTGGATCTGTTCCAGCAGCTCCTTGGTCGTCTTCACCTGTAATATAAACACGAAATAGATGTCTCAGATCCTATTGTAATTACGAATATAAAGGTCACCATTTTGGTTTACTGACGGATATTATATTTATTTAAATTTCAATAACCAACTAGCTAATACCTAGCGTGCGTTGCAATGTTTTTTTTTTCTATATCAGAAACCAATGCGGGCGAGAAAAACTCACCAAAGTGTCATTGCAATCGGATGAATGGTATTGGAATGTATACGTTACAAACAAACGGACAAACATTAATATATAGATATAATGTCCCAGAATATTTATTTATTGGGTTTGTAAATAATTTATATAGGTTATATACCTACTACGTACCTAAGTAAGGCTCACGGATCTAACTGCGCAGTCGACATATTTCGTTGTGAGTACAACAACCAACATACACTGGCATACCTATAACCGCCTTGGCGACAGAAAAGTCCTCCTTCCAAAAGCAATCCTTACCTTTTTAGCCCCAATGGGGGGCATTCTATTAACAAGTGCGGCATAGGGCTCCACGACGTCCCTCCGGCAGCCATTCCGCCGTCGCTCCGCGTGCGTGCCGTTCCTGCCGCTCCACGCCCCCGGTCCGGTTGCCCCCACGCCCACGCCCACGCCCGCCCCTGTCGCCCCAACCGCCCCGCCCGGCGCCGGCGCTGGCGTCTCCGTGCCTGTACCCGCTCGACTGTGGCCTCTATGAACATTAAATTATTATGTATTACTAAATGATACACAACAGGCCGTTTGGAAAATACTTTTTTTTATGACAGAAGGGTGACAAGCAGGCATGTAGCCCACTTGATGGTAAGTGGCTACCATCACCTATGGAGTCCAGGAGGATGGCCAATGTGTTGCCGACCTTTATAAAGCCTAAAACACTTCATATATATATTTTTATCACCATTTTTAGTTAATGGATGTACCATTTTTTTATCACCATTTTTAGTTTAGTTGCTATCAACTATCTGCTGCACCTATGCTGTAACTTGAGAAAACCGCGACAGAGAGCTTGTTCTACAACCTGAACGACCACTGTAGGGAACTCCTTTTAATATACACCTATGTGTCTCATGAAAGATTTCTGCACTTCCGCGCGGCTTCCACTTAATTGTCGTAGTTTTTAATATTTTTAAGCTTTTTTTAAGTTTGTTAAATTGTATTGCTTCGGGGTTTGAGCGCGGCGACCGAATTAAGAATTTTTTTCGTAACGAAAAAATTCCGTAACGAAAAAACCTAACACCTCCCACTATGTTGTTTGTGAGAAGGTATATAGGTGTATAGGTACCTATTAATATCAAAGAAAAAAATACTATGCAATAGCTTTACCGCGGCAGTCCCCGAGTGCCACACGTATATTTTTTTTTACTACATAGGTTACGACCCACCTGATAGTAAGCGGTTACCGTAGCCTATAGACGCTACAATATTATATTAGTCTGCCAGGGGTATCACTCACGCGTTGCCAACCTTGAGACATGAAGTTGTTAAGTCTCCTGTGCCTGTAATTTCACCGGCTCCCATACCCTCCTAACCGACACACAGTAATACAAGTGCACTACTATTTGACGGCGGAATTAGATATGGTGGTAGTACTTCCCCGGGCGAACTCTGCACTAAGAGTTCTACTACCTACAATTAACTTTAACGTTACTAACTAACCTTCTTTTCTTAGGTTTTTTGTCACGCTTCGCTTTCTTCTCATCGTGGAGAGGCTCCGGCGAGGGCGGCCTCTTTACAGCTGAAATAACATTATAATTTAGTAAAGCGAAAAAAAAAAAACCATTAAAGAATGTAATTTTGGTCTGTAATTTTTATACCACTAAGGTGGGAAACAAAATCTCTTCACTTCTTTAAGAACCCTATGCTGTAACTTGAGAAAACCGCGACAGAGAGCTTGTTCTACAACCTGAACGACCACTGTAGGGAACTCCTTTTAATATACTCAATATGCATGCGTCAGTGCGGTACAGTCAGCAACAAAATAGATGAAGATATCTTACAAAACCCCTGTACTGTCCATCCATAATATGATAAGATAAAGTAAACAGGTGATTTTAAATTTTGATGTTGCTGACTGTACGTTCTTTTGACATAACGAATAGAAGGACGCATCAGCAGCACCATCTAAAACCCATATCCTAAAATACCATAAAAAGTATCATATGCGTAAAATAACATAAATAGGACAATTTTTATTCTGGAATAATATAAGATAGCCAGGGAACGCGGGTGAAATAAATCTGAGTAAATCATTGTCGAATCTATAAATCAAGTGATTTAAAGAAATTATTAACTTGAATTACTTCTAAATAAATCTATTTCACAAGATTTGCTTGTCAGATCCCTGAGTGTAAAGAATTGACGTATGTAAACGCTTACTATCGAGTTTGCGTTTACCAAATTTAGTATGGACGAAATTAGTTCCATGTGTATTCCGCGAGAGGCGCTGTGCCAATTCCTATAGAGAAATATCGTAAACGCGTTTACTAATGTCAATTCTTTACACTTAGGGTACAGATAGACCTTAAAATGTTGGTTTTTTTCCACGAAATAATAGTCTTTAATGCATTGAAATAGAGTCGAAGCGAGGAGTACACTGCTATTTTTTTTTTATTATATTAAAGAAACTTACGCGGTGTGATCGGTTTGTGTGCGGTGTTAGTTAGTATGGAGGGCGGCGCTGGCGCAGGCGGGTCGTCGTCCACCAGGATCACGTCTTGAGAATCCGACTCGTAACCACCCCATGCTGCCACAGATATTATAATATAACATTAACACCCTGTTAAATACTCGATAAGATAATTGCGTACATTATTCTTAGTATACTAGATTTTTTTTATGAAGGCGACAATTATTTTATAAAAAGTTTAAAATTACCTTGTAATTTTGTAAATATTTTTCTGAATGTTCAATAGTGTACTAAATCGTTTTTACCCAAAATAATATGGTATTGAACTACAGATTTACCACCAGTTTCTGAAAGGTCAAAGTTAATGATTCAAAACTATTGCCGTCTTTGTCATTCTGTACGCCATTGCCAGTGACAGGTGACAGATTTCTCGCCCATCCACTCATGGGTATCCCTTAAGACCAGAGTAGCAAATAACATATTTTAGCCTTTCAATAGGATCGCTTCATTTTCAAACTTGTTTGACCACAATCTCACCATGGAATGTGATGATGTGGCCGAAGGTGGTAAGCACACAAAGCCTAGAAGGAATTGACTCTCAAGTACAGCTGCCGGAACACACCGGTAGGTACTTGGAATGTCCAATTTGAGGGTGGTAGCTAGTCAGGCGGGTACTACAAAGTATCTTACTGAGCTATGGTATAACCTTTATCCTCATTCTAAGAGCTAATTATTAGTTGTTTCACCCTTATTGTTAGGCCGTGCTTCTGCAAGGGGACGTATATCACCCGATGATGGTGATGATGAAATATTCTATCAAATAATGTGTATTTAACTCACCCGGTCTCAAAGCCGGTCGTGGACTCGGTACAGCTGGACTAACAACTTGCTGTGAACACATATAACCTGTCAGTCAATATTCAAGTGTATTACATTTGAAATAAGGTTGATATGTGTTAAACTGACCCGTGAGAGTGCGGGGGAAGTGAGTGGAGTGCCGCCTAGTCGGCGCACTTGTCTCTCCGCTGAAGAACGATTCGAACCTGTAAAGTTTATATTATAAGCTTAGTGATACATACAAAAACTAGCTTAACGCCCCGCGGTTTCACCCGCGAACCTCTATTTTACCCCCCTTACGGATGGAATTTTCAAAGATCCTTTCTTGGTGGATGCCTACATCATAATAGCTATCTGTATGCCTATTATGATGTAGAATTCTAAATTTTAGCCCGAACCGTCCAGTGGTTTGAGCTGTGCGTTGATAGATCAGTCAGTCAGTCACCTTTTCCTTTTATATACAGGGTGATTTTTAAGTCACTGGCAATACTAGTAGGGGTGGAAGTACTCATCAATATGAACAACTTTTATTATGGGACTAACTCACTGACAATGTGTTGCCGACCTTTATAAAGCCTAGAAAGCAACTGGCTCTCAAGTGCAACTGAACACACCAGTAGGTTCTTGGCAACATTTTTAACTTGAGGGTGGTAGCTAGCCAGGCGGATGGTTTCCTTCACCGAAAACTCAAGAACATTGTCCTTATTTATTTCATCCACAAGTCCATATTTATTTTGAAAAGATTCATTGCTGACTTTATAACCGGCTCTACTCAGTTGTGGTAACACAGTGGTACATATCGTAAAGGTAATGGTAAGATGGTGGTATGGCATGATACCGGTATGTCCAGGCGAGGCGACGGTGGGTATGACGAGGTCGCGCCATCTCTTCACCAGCACCTTGGCGCGTCGCGCGAGGGTCGGCTCTGTCGTCTTGCGTCGCAGCTCGTTCACGTGCTTGCCCAGTCGGGTGGTCTGTACCGATAATACAACTATTATTACATTTTGGAACTTAAAATCTGTAGCGTTGGATTCAATTTCATTTGGATTTTTACTTGTGTGTTTGACCATTTACCATGGTAACCAGGTTTTTAACTTGAGGATGGTAGCCAGCCAGGTGGGTATTAAAAAGTACCCTATGTGCTATGGTTTCCTTCACTGATAGCTTATTATAGTATTACAACCCATGACCTACGCCACGGTATCGAAAGCCACCTCTGAGCTACATCTTTAAATCCTTTAAAACCCAATTTTTTGGACAAATCAATGCATGTATTCCGTCATAATTATTTTGTGATGTCATTGGAATAGATCAGTGAAGTAAAACCACAAAACAAAAGCTAGTGTAATAATCACACTCACCTCCAACAGCTCTTTTGTGATATTGAATTTCTCCAAAATGGATATGATTTCGTTGACAGCATGCATGTCGACAACCTGAAATTATTAAAAATAAAACTTATAAAAGAAGGAAGAATCAATTGTAACGTTCATAAGTGGCTTTATCTGATTAAATAAGTTTTCCCCCTAATTACGCGAAATGGTTACAAGCAAGTCTAATACAACCCAGATTTGAAATATATCCAACACTTTCTAAAGTCACATAACAGAAAGAGACGGGGCTCTCAAGTGGCGATACTTTGTTACGTACAGATCTGACAGTCTATCATTATCTACTTATAACAGTTCTAATTTCTTCAAAGGCAGGTAGGTGGACTATTCCTGTCGTGTTCAAGGTTCTAGACCATCCTTCACCTTACGTATACAGTAGGACCCTGTGCCTACGCAAATTAAAAACGAATTACATATACAAAGAACAAAGGCCCAGCAAAATTTCGCCGACGTCACAAGAAAAGTTTTTATATGGTTTTATTACCTTTTGACATTTTTCTGGGCTCTGTTTTTTGTTTATATAATTCGTTTTTAATTTGCGTAGGCACAGGGTTAAGGACGAAACATTTACGAGGGGATGTTGAATAAAGGTTTAGGTAAAATTTATGATAATTAACTGCCAATCGCGATCACCAATTTGTATGGAAAACTCACGCTCGAGTTAAGACTTCATCATATACAATATGTACAATCATTCAAAATGTAATTTACAATATAATCTATACTGATAATATTATAAAGAGGAAAGATTTTTATGTAAGTATGTTTGTAACGAATTGGCTCAAAAAGTACTGGACCGATTTTAAAAATTCTTTCACCGTTAGAAAGCTACATCTTCGCCGAGTAACATAAGCTATATTTTATCCCGGGAACGCGGGTGAAACCGCGCGGAAAACTAGTATACAATATGTACAATCATTAAAAATTTAATTTACAATATAATAAACAATATCCTGAGACATTCCTCACACACGACCATCTGACCCCAAACCTAGCAGACCTTATACTATGGAAACCAGAAAACACACTACATACTATTTTTTTTTCTAAATACATTATTATACATTACACCCAGACTCGGGACAAACAAACATATTCATGCCCACAAATGTCAGACCTAGTTAGGAATCGAAAGACCTAAGGCGTGATTGGTAGGGTATCAACCAAACTGACCGGCCCGTCAATTAGCACGAGTTTCGATGTAAAATTAAAAATTAGAGTGCAAACACTAAGAACATTTTTAGGTTTTTTTGAGACTGAAAAGCAATGATATTATACGTAAAAAGGTGTTTATAGGTTACCTACATACATTCGATCTTCAAAAACGGCACACTAACGCACACATAAATAACGAAATAATTCGGTACGAGAAATGCATCCGTTGATGCCGGCAGTCAACTAACTGAGGTCGTGATAACTAAGGACAAGTCTGGCTAATTAGCCACATTTTAACGTGTCGCTTGCTGAGCGCTTATAAGCTGTCTACACCTTTTTAAAGTATATTAAAGGATGGTTTGATAGAAGTCAAGTTGTATTACATTAAATAGATACAAGGAAAAATAACGATCCCGACCTATTTACTTATCTTCGTGCTGCCAAGAAAACGCTGAGTTAAATGGTATTTAAATTAAATTTGAAGAGTTACGAAGAGTTAGTCAGAGACTTTTAGCTACGTTAATATGTAGGTAAGTAATTCTCTGTAATCCCATCTGAATTTTCAAAGGTTGCCCAAAAACGGTATGACCCATTGACATTCTTAGTAAATAAGAGCTAAAATGTAGCTTATAATTTTTTTATTTAATACCGCATTGTCGGCAAACAAGCATACGGCCCGCCTGATGGTAAGCGGTTACCGTAGCCTATGAACGCCAAATGTATCACCCGCGCGTTGCCGACCCTTCCCCTCTCCCCGATGAGCTCTGGCGACCTTACTCACGCGCAGGAACACAACTATAAGTAATTTGGCTGCGGTATTCTGTAAGGTGGAGGTACTTCCCCAGTCGAGCTGCTCTTTGAGCGACATATCGCTATGCTCTACCTCTCTTTAAACTCTTCTTCTCTTCTCCTACTATCCTATTATTATAAATCTGAAAGTTTGTTTCCCCTTGATGTTTGTGACTCAATCACACAAAAACGGCTGAATGGATTTGGATGAAACTTGACTCTGGAATAACACTTTTTACCCTGGGAAAACATAAGGAACGCGTGAGAATCCGCGGGGCAGAAGCTAGTCTTGCATAAATATTTCCACAACTCCATTGAATTTGTTCCAGTCCAATTTTAAACAAGTGTTTCTCGTGTCTGTGTCAATTGTTTAGTAGTTTTCCTACCATGATAAGTGAGGATGTGGCCGAAGGTGGCAAGCACACAAAGCTTAGAAGGAACTGGCTCTCAAGTGCATCTGTAACACACCAGTAGGATGTGGATGTGTGTAGAATTTGAGCTAGTTTGGGCAATGAAGCAAGAATTTATAAATTAAAATAAAGTGTGTAGGTAATACGGATGGGTAATTAATTGTCTGTTAGGTAGCTGAGCTCTCAATAACGGACAGCCCAAACCGCTGGACCTAGAGACTTGAAATTTTGCACATAGATACCTTATACAGTGTATGCATCCATTAAGGGAGGATTTTTGGAAATTACACACTTAAGGGGGTAAATTTGCGGGGCGGAAGGCTAGTAGTACTATACACTCAAAACATTGACTATGTACATACAAAAATACCTGAAAGTATTACATAAAATTATAAATTAAAGTATTTTCCTTTTAAAATTGTACTAACCATGTTAATTATTATTATATATTATGTTTGTAATATTATTTATAGGATTGAAGAGTAGCCAGGTAGCTTTTTGCATAAAATCTTTGAAATAAAGCTGACTTTTCACTTCATTTTTGGTAAGTACATGTCTTAGTGATCTACATCCCAATGATATAATGCCTTATAGTAGCTTGTATATATTCCAGTTACTTATACTGTATAGCTTTTCCGCGCGGTTTCACCCGCGTTTTCGGGATAAAGTATAGCCCATGTTACTTAGGGATAATGTAGCTTTCTAATGGTGAAAGAATTTTTGAAATCGCTCCAGGGGGGTTAAAAAAGAAGCGCAAGCAACATTGCTAATGCAATTCATTTTTCCGAATTTACGGCAGATTCTTCAATACCAAATCATTTAAATGAATTAAATAAATTAGTATATATGTGACTATTTCACATAAAGCATAATGAAATAAGAAGGATCTGCCAAGAATTCAAAAAATTAATTGCATTAGCAATATTGCTTGAGCGGCCATTTTAGAGGGCCAGTAGTTTTTGAGTTTATTTGTTACAAAAATACAAATCTTTCCTCTTTATAATATTAGTATAGATTGAGTACTAATACTTTTTAGATCTTAGTAAAAAAAATCCCAGTTTGGGACAGTTTTCTGAATAAAAAATTAGTTTAACATTCATTAGTTCCTGAGGCTGATTCTGAATAGATATCAAAAGCATAATGATTGGTTTAGTTATGTCTAGACCTGTTCTTTCTATAGTTATTCAATAAACAAGGATAGAGAAACTTTGACCAGTCAACAAATTCTTGTTGATATCACAACAGTATGTCAAATATTTTCTAGATATATTTTAGCTTATTGTGAATTAAAGAAACATTATTAAAAGAAAATTACTCAGGAGTGTTGTCGGATTTCAGTCTCAATATGTAATTTAGGAAAAACTCCAATTATGCATTACATTTTTAAACATACATAGCATTTATTTACTAAATTAATTTAGACTAAAAAAATGTTGTTTTATCAAAATAAATAAATATAGTTAATTTGGGAGAAATATAGTCAAAACCATAATAAAAAAAATAAACATGTTTTAAAAGATCAATATTACAATTTTTTCAAATCCGCACACCAATGCTACAGTAATATTGTTTTCATCAGTTTATGGTATTTCTTGGTGTTTTACGACATACGGCAATCAAGCCATTCAACTTGATATTGGCAAAATAGAAAAAAAAAGCCATTTCCTATGATTGTAATGGAATAATTTCACCTGATTTTGGTCTGTTATTTTTTATACTGTTGTAGGGGGTTTTAAAGGGGTAACTTTAACCCTTCTGTTACCAAGGTAACACCCTTGCCAGGTTTTCAAGACCAATTAACATTTTTTTTATTAATGTAGTTTTGTGACGAATGTGACCCTTTCGCAGCCAAGGAGGGTAATAATTTTGCAACTGCAATTTACCTACTTATTTCAAAATATATTATGGGTACCTATTTAGAATATTTACTTGAAGATTTCTTACTAGCTTAATGATGGCTTTAGTTTTATAGTGAACCTAACTAATATTATAAAAGCGAAAGTTTGTGAGTGTGTGTGTTTGTATGTGAAATTTGGTATGGAGGTAGCTGACACCCTGGATTAATACATAGGAAACTTTTTATATAACATAAGATCCCTCGGGAATGTGGGTGAAACCGCATGAACATTGATTGCAATTTGAAACCTGAGCTAAGAAACTCAATCAAATGTTTGATTAACCAAATTACTATCGAATATGATAGATCTATTCCATGATTATAAATGATGAGCTGATTTTTCCACTCACTGTTGGGTGTATAGTCAAAAAAAGGAAACAGATCTTGCCGGTTCCTCTCAATTAAAGGCTGACTTCCAAACCATTGGTAACTTCATTAGCTTTGACGTTTATAAGTGCTCCTATCTAGGACCTAAACTAAATAAATGGCTTTGACTTTGACTTGAAGGTATAGATTCCTTAATTCTTTATGAAACTAATCACGGTTGACTACTCTAGAATTAATCTGCTTGGCGAAAAATAACATGTTGTTGGCATCTCGAGCTTCCCTCAGAGATAAGTTTAAACAAATTAATATCCTCACAGTAGCATCGCAGTACATTTATGCAAACATATTATTTGTACAACAAAATATAAGTCTTTTTGTAAAAACAAGTGACATGCACACTATTAATACTAGAAATAAGCATAAACTTGTAACCTCTGCTTATAGACTCCAAAAAGTGCAAGGTTCATTTTTGGGACTGTGTACACGCTTCTATAATAAGATCCCTCCTGCACTTTTAAATTTGCCATTACATAAATTTAAGGAACGTGTTAAGTCTATTTTAGTACAAAAGGCATACTATAACGTTAATGAATATTTAAATGACGACAATGCTTGGGTGTAGCGCTCGCTCTTGCAGGATAAATTTTATGTAATAGTCTTAAGTTTGTTTTGAAAAGAGTAATTGCTGAGTTTCTTGCCGGCTCTTCTCAGTAAAAGCAACCTTCCGAACCGTGCGTTAGAGTCTGACTATTCTTAAGTGCCTGTGAAGGCCTATTTGAATGAATAAATTATTTCATTTCATTTCATTTCTTAACTGTGCCACAGTAATTGGGATACAAGTACAAAAATTGGTGGATTTGTCTTTATACATATAGCATTCTTTTTTTTTTAAGAATAAATATGTAATGTATAGAAATATCATTCTATACATTATATTCATCAATATTACATTACATATAAAAACTAATGAATGTAATTCATCAAAAAACTCTCAGTGTTACTTATATCTCGGAGGAATGGTAAGCCATCTTTTGATATGAAAATGAGGTTAGCAATGGACGAATATAACATAAACTTATACCTGTATCTGGAATTTAAGTTATTACAGTTACAGGATATAACAATAAGTAATATTGCCAGGAAAATAAGTACACTAGGAATTAATGCTCATTTTAGAGATATCTACACGGAATAAATTAATCATATGTTGTGATAAGAATCCTAAGGTAACAAAGAAACTTCAGCAAGTACCATTACCCTTCAAATTATGTTGCTTAGAGGTTACCACCAAACCAGCTCGCACCACCAGCTACAGATTCATAAATTGACACACACATGCTAAATTATAGTGGTAACTAAACTAAAACATCTATTGCACAATCATTGTGCCTCCAAACTTGCTAAATTGTAACCAAATTTGGTGCTAAACACTTGATGAGCAGCACCACACGCTGCCGAGGCACTTCAGCCGCTCGTATATAACCATAATGTACTCACGTAACGCCAAACGGTACAAAAAAACACATATTCGCCGCGGCCCCGACCCACCAGCGCGTAGACGTTAAAATCTACGGGAAAGGTCGCGCGTGGCACAATTCCATACTTTCACATTGCAAAATTTTTGGCACTAGGGACGGAGGGACGGGGCGGCAGGCTGGCGACGTCAGTGGCCCCACCGAGCTCGCGACGCTCGTGTCCATGCCTCCACATCACCTCGGCACTCGCACTTCACCTCCTACTCTTAACTCAGCGAGTTTCTCGACTCCTCGCAGACTCCCCGCGGCACTGGGAACCCCCGAGGCAACCTCCAGAGTCGCCGAATCGCAACATCGAATCGGGTGTCATGGGCTCGTGGACCGTTTCATATCTAGCATCGCATAACGGACTTACGATCATCAAAACTCGAAAACTTACATTGTAACTGTTATCCAACGCATTCAGAAGTCGATTGCTTAGTTCATGAGCGTTATTACTCATTTATAAACGAAAATATTTAACTAAATACGACGAACGTGTCTTCGGCTGCGTCGTAATGGCGGACCGAGGACTACGTATGCCCGTGCCAGGGCATTTTAGCCGAATAATTCAGCTGATATCTACCGAGGCGACGCATACTCGTGTTTTTCCGTTTCTTTTGACGGAACAACTACATTTTGACAATTTAATTCACTAGATGGCAGGATAAACATTACTAAATAATTGAAACTGTTCCGGAAAGAGAATCACTAATGTTGTTTATGGTTTAAGAACGTTTATTTTATTTGAAAAAAGTTAAAAAAGAAATAACCTTCAGGTGTTATGTCATTGTTTTCTTAGATTCCGTTCTGGTATTACATTCCTAATCTTAATTCTTTGTATTATTGAGTACTATCTTTTAAATTGTGGCGACCGTGAAAATGGAAAAAGAAAGGCGAGTGCTCAGACGTATTTTTAATAAATTATGCAAAGATATAGAATCCAAAATGGACGAAAAAATAAAAATAGATAAATATATAATTATGTCTGAGCAAACTCAGCTTTTAGAGAATATAAATAGGTGTGAAGAACTTGACAAAAAGATTATACAAGGTATTAAAGAAGATCCAGAATTTGATGAAAACAATCTAGAAAAAGAAGAAGAGGAATCGCAAAAATATAAAACAAAATGGCGCACTGTAAATGCGCGTTGCATGAGTTATATAAAAGAAGAAAAGGCAAATAATGAAAACAAGCACAACCTTAAATTGCCAAAAATAGAACTCAGAAAATTCGATGGTGATATTAAGAACTGGTTAGTTTTTTGGAATCAGTTCAAGAAGATAGACGAAAACGACTCCATATTATGCGACGATAAGTATCATTATTTACAACAAGCTATGACTAAAGATACAGAAGTATGCGCATTAGTAGAAAGCTATCAATGTAGCAGTTATAAAGAATGCCTGGATCATCTTAAATCAAGGTACGCAAGAGAAGAACTACTTATACAGCTATATGTAAGAGAACTATTAGCATTAATACTTTTGAAGGCTGAAGGAGATAAAATGTCACTCACCCAATTATATGACAAACTAAGTGCTCAACTGCGTGCTTTGGAATCATTGGGAGTGACTAAGGATAAATATGCGGCATTTATACTACCAATGGTGGAGTCAGCACTTCCTGCAGAAATTTTAAAGGCCTGGGAGCGTTCATCAACTCACTCAATTAAAATGGATGATGAACTAAATAAGTTATTAGAGTTCTTGGAAAAAGAAGTAAATTGCGACCAAAGAATAACAATGGCCAAAAATACATTCACGGTAATAAAGGCGGAATGTGTTACAGAACATGAACCATCGGCAAGCTGTTTAGTGTCAAACATAAAAGCAATAGGAGGTAAGCCAAAAGTTTGTTGTATCTGGTGTGATAAGGATACTCATTCAAGCCTTGAGTGTTATAAACTGAACAAAATGAGTATTGAACAACGAAGAGATCACTTGAGAAAGAAAAGGGCTTGTACTTTATGTCTTAAAATAGGACACTACAGCAAAATATGCAAGACGTTTATAAAATGTCTTATATGTAAGAAAAGACATTCAACAGTTTTATGCACTGAGTCAAAAGAAGCAAAGGAGTATAATACAAATATTGATTATAAGGACAGGAGACAAGAACCACTCTCGACATCACTACAATCATTCACCAATAGCGTGACCTTACTTCAGACTGTGATTGTTAACCTGATTTATGGAACCAAGAAAATACGGGCTCGTGTACTGCTAGACAGTGGTTCTCAGAGATCATATGTACGTCAAGAGATAGTGGACAAGCTAAAAATACCAACCAAAAGCAAGGAGATGTTGACGCACTGCCTCTTCGGCGGTATGGAGACCAAGTCTGCAGAGCATAATGTTTATGATTTTACCATTGAAAGTTTGGACTCTATTTTTAGAATGAATCTGTTAGCATTAAGTCAAAATTGTATTTGTAATAATGTTCCAAAAGTTAATTTTACTGAATTGGTAGATATTCTAAAACAACATAATATCACACTGGCAGACAAAGGTCTAATATCTGAGGTAGATCTTTTAATTGGTGCAGATTATTTAGGTTTTTTGTTGACAGGTACAGTTAGCCAGTTGGAGAATGGTTTGGTGGCTATAAGAACCAAACTGGGATGGACTATACAGGGGAAACAAGTGTGTGAAACACCAAAAAATTTGTCTACTACATTATTTTGTTCCAATAATCTTGATATTGCAGGTTTCTGGTCTCTGGAAACTTTAGGTATCAGAGATCCTGTTGAAGTAAAATCTAAAGAAGAAAACGAAGCAGAAGTGATGATGCATTTTGAGGAGACTGTTGAGGTCAACTCCGAAGGTAGATATGAGGTACAGCTTCCCTGGAAAGTAGGACACAACGATTTACTTAATAATTATAATTTGTCAAAGCAAAGGTTAGAATCTACGACTAAGAAAATTATATCAACTGGGACCTTTGATTCTTATCACAATATTATAAGAGAATGGTGTCAAATGGGAATAATCGAGGTTGTACCTGAGCCTGAATTGGAAATTAATGATTCGCACTACTTACCACATAAAGCTGTCATAAAAGAAGCAAGTCTGACTACTAAGATCAGACCTGTATTTGATGCATCGGCTCGTGACAGAAATGGTAATTCAGTTAATTTATGTCTAGAAAAGGGAATTAATTTTCTAGAGAAAATACCAACAATTTTAGTATCTTTTAGGAAAAGAGCAATAGGAATAACGGCTGATATAGCTAAAGCATTTCTTCAAATCTCAATTTCACCTAAGGATAGAGATCAATTACGTTTTTTATGGTGGGGAGATAGTTCGCAAACTAAAATAGTAACATATAGGCATTGTAGAGTAGTTTTTGGCTTAACATCAAGTCCATTTTTGCTGTCAGCTATTATACAACACCATCTGCAGAATATTAGGACCGGTGAACATGCAGAGACAGCTAGACTGTTAAGTAAATCATTTTACGTAGACAACTGCGTCACAAGCCTGGATTCTGCAAATGAGGTACATACATTTATATCTCGAAGTAGAGAAATCATGAATAGTGCAAAGTTTGATCTGAGGCAGTGGGTTGCATCCCCTTTACAAATTAATGACACTGGACAATCAGTTATATCAGTGTTAGGTTTAATGTGGAATATCGATTCAGACGAACTCTACTGCAATACTAAAAACTTACCTATATGTGAGTCTGTACAACATATTACAAAAAGAGACGTACTATCGTTAACTCAAAGAGTATTTGACCCCATTGGTTTTACTTGCCCTATAATGTTACCCCCAAAGCAGATTTTGCAAGAAGCATGGCGACGTGGTTTGTCATGGGATGAGGAAATGCCTGAAGATTTACAAACAGAGTTTCGTGATTGGTACAAATATCTTTGTTACCTAAATGACTGCAAAATCCCTAGAAGGCTTTCAGCTAACATTATGAAAGATTGTCAGGTATGTTTACATCTTTTTTGCGATGCAAGTAAGAATGGATATGGAGCCTGTGTATTTCTGAGAACAGAGAAGGCTGGGAAGGTAACGGTACAGTTGGTTTCTGCAAAGGCTAGAATAAGTTCTCCAGAAAAGGTTACTATTCCAAGATTGGAATTGATAGCCGCTTTAATAGGTTCAAGACTACTTTCACAGGCACGACAAAATTTAGAACTTCTAAACTGTCCTGAATACTGCTGGACTGACTCTGGTGTCGTTTTATGTTGGATTAAACGTCAATTACCGTGGAATACATTTGTGGGTAATAGAGTAAAAGAAATTAGACAAAACACGAGCATTAAAAATTGGCATCATATTCCAGGTTTACAGAACTGGGCGGATCTTGCATCTAGAGGCTGTAACGCAAAAGTACTATTAGATTGTCTCTGGTGGGAAGGGCCGGATTGGTTACAGCTGAATCCCAAAGAATGGCCGAAGTCAGAGCTGTCGGTCGACGAAGATATAGTGCACTTGGAACTAAAGAAAACAGTATGTAATACAAATATAATTGTGGATGAAAGTATAATAGACCATTTACAAAGTTATTTTTCGAAGTATTCAAAAATTGTACGTGCAATGGCTTGGGTACAGAGGTTCGTAAAAAACGCACGGAATAAAAATAAAAATACTAGAAATAAAGGAGAAATAAGATATAAAGAATATGAAGAAGCTGAAAAGATTATTATTAAAATGATACAGTTGGAAAATATAGAAATCATGCAGAAATGTTGTGGAAATCTTACACAGTTTCAAGATGATGATAATATAATAAGGATTAAAACTAAGCTGTTGTTAACAGATTTTCCGGAAAATATAAAAACTCCCTACCTGCTTTACAATAAACATCCAACAGTGATTAAGATGGTGAAACAGCGACATGAACAGCTGCAACATGCAGGAACTGATCAGCTTATTACTGACATACGAACTAAATTCTGGATCGTAGGAATACGTCGTTTGGTCAAGTCAGTAATATCTAACTGTGTCATTTGTAAGAGATATAAAACCAAACCTGTACAGGCACCAACAGCTCCATTACCAATAGAGCGTGTCACATGTGACGCACCATTTCAGACGACAGGTGTGGATCTCGCAGGGCCTTTATGCTTACGTGGAGGTGAGAAATGCTGGATAGTTTTGTATACATGCGCCGTTTATAGAGCAGTTCATCTAGAGCTTACAAGATCATTATCGACAGAAGCTTTTATGATGACGCTTCGTAGATTTATAGCGCGCAGAGGACGTGTTAATATGATGATGTCTGATCAAGGTACTAATTTCCTTGGTACTAAAAATTTATTTAACAATTTAAACTGGGATGAGATCCAACAAATATCAACAATTCGTCGTATCCATTGGAAAATGAATGTACCTTCAGCTGCTTGGTGGGGCGGATATTGGGAGAGGTTAATAAGGATTATGAAGGATTTGCTACGTCGAGTACTGGGAAAGTCCGTGGTAACATATGAAGAGCTTAATACTATTTTGTGTGATTGTGAAGCCATAATGAATGGACGACCTTTAACGTACGTTCAAGACGATCAAGCTTCATCTTTAGAACCTTTAACACCCGCATATTTTATCCAACCAATACATTCAACTGATGTTACCGATATGGATCAAATCGATAGTGAGAGTTTAAATGGTCGTTTAAAATATTTACAACAACTAAGGAAAGAATTTAGGGAAAGATTTAAAGTTGAATATTTGACATTACTGGTACAGAAAGGGAAAGAAATAAGAGATGATTTGAAAGTTGGAGATGTTGTAATCGTACAAACAGAAGATAAAAGGATAAAATGGCCGCTTGGTATAGTGGAAGAAATTTATAGAGGAAAGGATGGTGAAAACAGAGCTGCAAAAATAAAAACACATGCCGGTCCGCGAGTTCGACCATTTCAAAGATTATATAAGCTAGAGGTTTCTACAAGCGACGAAGTTGCAACAAATAAACAATTGTCTTCTGACTTCAACAAGTTAATGGATAGTAGCTCAGATAGCGCTGAGCCGGTCACCAATAACAGCTCAACTAAGAATACACAGCAGAGTGGTGTTAGCAGAGCAAAGATTAGCCACACAACGCGTTGTGGACGGGAGGTAAGGTTACCAAGTAAGTATGAATTATATACTTAGGTTTGGGCTACATCACTCAAATTGTAATTTAAGTTTTTTTTAGTAGAACTAATTGTTTAGAATTTAGGTTACTAATTACTGGTAGGAATTTTATTATTTCCTATTAATGTTACAAGAATATTTTTATTGTTAATGTTATAATGTAACTTTACATCAGTGATAATTCTTCTAGTGTTTGGAGGATGTTCCGGAAAGAGAATCACTAATGTTGTTTATGGTTTAAGAACGTTTATTTTATTTGAAAAAAGTTAAAAAAGAAATAACCTTCAGGTGTTATGTCATTGTTTTCTTAGATTCCGTTCTGGTATTACATTCCTAATCTTAATTCTTTGTATTATTGAGTACTATCTTTTAAAGAAACATTCATGGTTATTTTTTATTGAAAATTTGGAACTAGGTCTAAAAAAATATAAATATTTAATCTTATCATTAAAACTACGGATAAGAGCTAGTAATTCAACAAAACAATTTGTGAAAATTTGCTGTACTGGCAATATCACAAATGCTTTTTTAATAATGGCAATCTTTAATTACACCATTCTTCCTGTTTCACCAAAAGGTGGCGCTATTGTCTAAATTGAAATAGAGGAAGAACGATATTATTTTTCCCTTTCTCAGCTACATTTAATTTACCAGTGCTGAAAATTCAATAAACACTTCCAGTGTCGAGCGAGCACAGCTAAAGTAAACATAACACACCGAATAATTATCTTCACCGTTATTTACATCCCAGCAAGACTTTCAGTGGAAAATGCAGTATAATTTTTTGGAGCTAAGTTCCTTTATGGAGTAACTTACAGCTAGAATATACAATATAAGTAAAGAATAAATATCACAAGGCCATTTAAAAGTTTTCACATATAAAAAAGAAAGCTAATAGAATAACATAGGTCGGTAAGAATACAATACAGAAGAATAAACTAGATATAAGAAGGTACAAGTAAAGTAAGACACGAATGCAACAATATTATTAAAAAAAAACATAAAAAATATATTTTTACAAATCTATTTAAAGTTGAGAGACACTGGTCTTTTTAGGGTTCCGTAGCCAAATGGCAAAAAACGGAACCCTTATAGATTCGTCATGTCTGTCTGTCTGTCCGTCCGTATGTCACAGCCACTTTTTTCCGAAACTATAAGAGCTATACTGTTGAAAGTAGTAGCTATACTGTTGGTAAGTAGATGTATTCTGTGAACCGCATTAAGATTTTCACACAAAAATAGGAAAAAAAAAACAATAAATTTAGGAATTTCCCCATACTTAGAACTGAAACTAAATTTTTTTTTTCATCCAACACGTAAGTGTGGGGTGTCTATGGATGGGTCTTTAAAATGATATTGAGGTTTCTAACATCATTTTTTTCTAAACTGAATAGTTTGCGCGAGATACACACCCAAATTGGTATAATGTGTGTGTCCCCCCCCCCTGTAACTTCTAAAATAAGAGAATGATAAAACTAAAAAAAATATATGATGTACATTACCATGCAAACTTCCACCGAAAATTGGTTTGAACGAGATCTAATCAGTAGTTTTTTTTTTAATACGTCATAAATCGTAAACCGCAATTTACCTTTCATTCAATCAACTCAAATATAAAAAAAAAGATAGTCGGATCCGACTATCGGATAAAAAAATCTGACGTGTATTCCCAGCTTAAAGATTCTACTTGGACGTATAATAAAGGAGTTCTGTCTGTTTGTGGATCTGACTTATGGTATATGCAGTAAATTGGGCTTGCGTAACAATGCAGAATGAGTTACTAGTCCCAGTTTGCTCATCAGCTCTGGGCAGTCTATGGTACCGTTTGCTATTTTAAATAAATACGCCTACGTTCGAACAAGAGTAAAATATGATTTTTTGAAGTGAGAACTTCTTTTAGCGCGGTACGCATAATTTTAGATGAGTTAAAGACTCGCGACACCGTTACCGAGACGCAGTTTGACGTTTAGTTTCTTTTTTATTGTTTTTTCTCCCATTAAAATAATTGCGGCCAGTATTGTCGCTAGTCGCTGTCAGTAGTTTTGGCGCCAAATTTTAATGATAATGATGATGATACAAGAGATCAATCTCAATCTCAGTCTCAATCTCAATCAATTCATAAATAAAATGCAATTCATAACCCAATAAACCTAGTACCATAGATATATATGTACTACGTACCCTAGTACCTAAAAAAATTCTAACGCGCCAAAATAAGTTTTCACTTCTGTCGGCACTCCCGGAGTGCTTTTTTTTACACCGGTCAGTATAGTTTGGAATATATTTTTTAGTTTTGAATTGCAAAAAACGTTTTAAGGTTATAGGGGTTTCACCCGCGTTCCCGAGGTTTCTTATGTTTTACCGGTATAAAAATGATTCCTTCCTAGATAAATGGGCTATCCAACACTAAACGAATTTTTCAATTCGAACCAGCAGTTCCTGAGATTAGCGCGTTCAACCAAACAAACTCGCTTTATAATATTAGTTAGTAGGTATATATTGAACTTCGTTCTTTGCCCCCGACGGCACATTACTTTTTATTATTACAAAATGTCTTATGCACATATTATATTATTATAGGTATTAAAAGATAACTACTACGCATAATTTATATAGTAATTAATAAATAGGTTACTTTGTACCATGGGCTACCATCTTTTACTGTGCATATCGTGGTAAAATCCGAAAGTACAAGGAGTACCGGCAAACGCCCAACTATTATACCTAGATTTAAAAAAAAATGTATTGGGCTGTTCCTGTATTTAATTATTTTATTATAATTTAATTAAATAATTTATTTATATTATAAACACATGAAAATATGATTTTATGATATATTGCTAGCATATTAATTAGTATTAATACAACAGGTAGATGTAGCATTGGACTCCAAACTAGGGCAAACCTGTATCTTTAAGTAGCCCATTCACAGTCCTGCATCCTGGCATCGTCTTGCAGGCCGCCCGCGCTAGTTGAAAAGGCATGCACAGTTCTGCCATGCCTTGCGGGGCTACCTTGTTAGAAAATGTTGATGAACTTCATTGAATTTGGCTACCATTTTCTGGGATTCTCTTCTATTTCTGGGACACGTGAATATCCTACGAGTCACTATACCTATATATGAATATACGACGCGAATATCTCGCTGTCCAGCATGCAGGGCTGTGAATGAGCAACTTTAGCCTTAGTTCAATTCTTCGTTCTTTGTAAATAGAACTCTGGGATTGAACCTAATACCTCTATGGTTTCCAATCTCAATATTTCACGGGTCCCGAAAAGTTGCAGTTGCTAAGTGGCAGCGCCTCTGGCGGGCACAAGATGACATATTTTTGAAACCTAAACAATTTATGCATGCTATGCTATGAGACCTTAGTATGGGACCAACTCTGAAATCGTGATAATTATAAATAATTTCAAACTATTCATACTACCGTTTCGAAAATATGCCGTACAAGAATTTTTTAATGTTCACTAAAAAACGATAAATTATCGATTATTGTGATGTCCATGATATTTCCCATTTAATAAAAGCTACAATCGAAAAAGATACATTTTTGAGAAATCGATTTGGAATTTGATTGATTTATATGGAGAAAGAGTACCAAAAGCTAATATTATTATATAGTATGCTTTAGAAACACGTTAGAAATAAATAAAATTATAAAAAAAAGTATTACACACTACCATGCGTTTGACTCTCTCACACACACACGTTACCACTGTCAGTCAGTGCTTTGTCGATCACGCGGCAGATATTTTGACACCGCAGCGCACCACGCGAATCCGCTAATAGGGTATTACACCCATTTTTTAAAAGTGTCTCAATTTGTTTCTATGGTGCTAATAAGCCACCAAAAAAAGCACAAAATTTTTATTCAATCGATAAGTGCCATAAAAATGCATTTAAATTTTACATTTTCAATTTTCGCGCGTAGTTTGATGAAAACGCTGTACGCCATGTTATTCTATGGTCATGACGTTATTTGGTCTCTTGTAAGTAAATAAATGCGCTGATATTTGTCTCAATTGGACTTATAAAATTTTATAAATTAAAAATGAGCTATTACCCTTTTTATTAGTGTGCTGTTCCTGAATACATGAATACTAGTGTAAAAATAATAATAATAATACTTCAGTTGACACTTTTTAGTTTACATACCAGCACCGTATGACGTCATTATAATGGCGGCTGCTGTTTCGCTTGTTTAGAAACAGATTAAAAAACTGAAAACTTTGAAATGAATTTTAAAATTAATGACGTTATTTTATGAACTAAAACTAACATTTTCCGACTGTCTATTGCTAAGCCTAAGTTATCTAAATTGTACTTTTTTAGATTTTTTCTCATATAGAGTAAAATACCCTATTGTCAAAACAATCACTTACACCCCGTCCCTTATCTACCGCATCCGTAGGCCAAGGCTCGCCCTCAGCGAACCAGACGATGCCATTACTCTCGCTCAGATCGCAGCTGACGAAGCTCGCAAAAATGCTCTCAACAACACAACCGCCAACCCAGATTTCATCCTCGCCGGCGAGGACCGTCACGACGTCCCTCTCAGCCTCGTCCCATTTAAGCGGCCCGAGCTGCACATTAGCAATCCAACCGTTCCCCAAATAATAACTTATTTGCTTGCTACGTCCTCCCCTATTCCCCTGGCGTCCTGAGCCGAGGTCAGAGCCACGCAGGGGGCACCATCAGGCTACTGTTGCCCTAAATTTTTTCTAGTTTATAAGCACGGTTGAGAGCCCTAAGCGCTCGCCGTTTGTCCATGTAAGGGTGGTCGATGGTCCCCTGAACTTCGTGTCCAGCTCAAAAAAAAAACGGCAATAATAAGTTAAAAAATTACTCCGATTAAAATAAGGACTAACGTGGAGGGCTCTCAAGGGCACTTCCGAATGAGGCACGAATTTCGGTTCATTTAGATGATTTGACGGTTGAGTGATTCTGTTAATTTGCACCAGTGCTGATTCAGTGCAAATTCAATAGCTATGATCTGAACTATGTTGATGGCATTGTAAAAGTATAAACAAACAAAAGCAAAAAAAAAACAAAATGTCTGAAGTTTATTAAAAAATGGTACGAAACTTTGGGAGTGTATAGCAACACAGATCAGTCAAGAAGTCAGTCAGTCAGTCAACTCAGTTCGTCAGTCCTTCATTTTCATAAAAAAGTGTCACTTTTTCGATTTGTGCGAAGTCGTGCGTGCGTCGCGTTGTTTTATGTATTTAGAAAATGGCAAGGAATTATTTACAATAAACGTATCGAAAATACATCGATTGTTTTCGCGATTAACGTTCGCTCAACATCATCGGTGTCATGTCAGCAGGCTGTGAAATAATACCGTGTTAAAGGGTGATAAATGGGGGTATTTATGTGATTTAGTCTTGTGTTGTGAGAGTGTAAGATGGATCGCCGAAGTTCACAGTCGGTACGAACACTCGTATTCGACGATTCGTACTCTGAACCACCTATAGCTGGTCAGAAAAAGGATCTCTCTTCGTCTGGGGCACCTCCGTCGCTTAACCAGAGCGTGGAAGGTGAGATAAATTCATAATATTTGACCAGATCTCTGCGAAATGATTTTGTTATTTTCAAGGTTTATGTTGCGAAGGCGTGAATGAATGAATGCTTATTGGTTGGCCGTATTCTTGCGCCAAATACAATCATAAGTTAATAGCGTACGTAAATTAAACATCTCCCACACTTATAAATGTTTATTGTTCTGAATTGTCACTGTGTGCTCTTTGACCCAGATGGATTGTTTTGGTGATGGAAATGTACTTATTATAACTTTTTTCTCTCTATAGTAGATTATGTATGGCTACCATTATATTCTATAGGTATTGTGGCACTCCCTTTAACAATAAGCAGTCTATTAAAAAAAAAAACCATATTTAAAAGTTACCTGAATAAATTATTATTGTACAAAGGGAAAATCCTAAGTAAAACATTCAGCAAATATTTCTGTTTAATTTACTCCAGAATACCCTAAGGCTATTCTCTGACCTATATGTAGGTAAGTAAATAAGGAAAATTTAATAATAAAACATATTTTTTTTATTATTAATGTCCTCCATATATTGATGTTCATACCACACCTAAATGATCATAATTTTATGTCTAAACTACTTAATATTATAAAGAGGAAAGATTTGTTTGTTACAATTTAACTCAAAAACTACTCAATTGATTTTAAAAATTCTTTCACCGTTAGAAAGCTACATCTTCACCGAGTAACATAGGCTATATTTTATACAGGGAATAGGTGAATGTGTGTGGAAAAGCTAGTTAAGTAATACAATAAAATAAATCTCTTTATCTGCACTTAGATTGAATAAGTTAAAAACTATTTATTTAAGTAAATAAAAGAATGATCACATTTTTATTATCTAGATTACTTTAACAAAATGAGTGCCATGGTTTAGTTTTTGTCTGTGATTATTCAATGTTTTTGGGGTCCACCTCAAGATTTAACACTAAAAAATGAGAGGGAGCAAGAAAGAGATGGTCTAACAACATAAGAAGAGTCGTTAGTCCTCTTTTTCTTTGACTCTTAACTAAGAGTCATCAGTATAAGTTATTTGGCTGCGTTATTCTGTAAGGTGGAGGTACTTCCCTAGTCGAGCTGCTCTTTGAGCGACATATCACTATGCTCTACCTCTCTTTATGAATATTAAAACAAAATGATTACATAAATTTTGCTATTACATATTTTTTGGAATGGGGTGGTTGATAAGATACCTTGCCTGTCCTGCCACAAGTTTTGGTTTCAATTATTACTCAGGACAGATATTTGTGTGCATGACCTTGTCTGTTTGTCCTGAATTTGTGTGTAATCTTTACTAACAGAATAAAGAAGAGTTTTTGTTCATTTTGTGTTTTTAAAGGAGCTAATCTCTGGAACTATCAGTCGGATATGAAATATTCTTTTTGCATTTGATAGTCCAATTCTTGAGGAAGGTTATAGGCTATTTTTTATCCCGGTAATACGGGTGAAACTGCAGGGAATAGCTAGTTAATTATATATTAGTATACAATATTCAAAATGTACCCATCTATATCAGTTATCCGGTTTCCATAAGACAAGCTCCATGTATGGAGTATGTAAAAGGGAGCTGTTTGCTCAAAATAATTCCTCTTTTTAACCGACTTCAAACAAGGAGGAGGTTCTCAATCCAACTGTATGTTTTTTATTTTGTATGTTTGTTACGTGATTACTCCGCCAATTATGAATCCATTTTGATGATTATTTTTTCGTTTGTTAGGTCATACTTAAGAGATGGTCCCATATAAAATTTATTATTATTATTTTATTATGATGGACTTTGAAGATAAGACGGATTTCCTTAACGAAAAGGATCACGAATATCGTGATTGAAATATCTTTTTCAATATTATCGACAATTATTATTGACACATATTGTAAATCTTAATAGGTATTCAATACACATAAGAAACTAAAAATGGGAAAATAAAATTAACATTTAACAAAATGAAGTTGGTTAAACCAATTTTAAAATGGGTTTCCACTAAAAAGTATTAAATAACGATAACTCGTTTTGAAGTCAGGGAAATGGAAGCACGTGTTCCAGAATCTCAATTTCTTACAGAAACCCATTTTATTATTTTGATACTTATTTTAAGCATATGAAACATTTTGCACTGATAACTATTTATCAAAATAACTCCACACAATGATCATAATTCAAAGCCAATTCAGTTTAGCTTATAATTATGATGAATGAATGATCTCATGTGATGATATTATGATTCAAGTTTAATGATAAATCATGAGTGTATACCACTTTATCATTGTCTTGTCAATATTATTAATTGGATAAGCAATTCCTACTAATGTCATATTGTTTCATAGTTGTTTATAGCTAACCGGCACCCTACGGTGATGACAAATCACTATAGAAACATCCTAATCCTAATATCCTAATTCTTCCTAACTAATATTATAAATGTGAAAGTGAGTTTGTTTGTTTTTTACCTTTTCACGCTTAAACCGCTGAACCGATCGCGGTGAAATTTGGTATGCAGATAGCCTATGGTACGGAGAAGAACATAGGTTACTTTTTATCCCACGAAAACATAAGATCCCTAGGGAACGCGGGTGAAACCGCGTTTACTAGGAAATATAGCCTTTGTTCCTTCTCTCTCACCCGTTACTTAGTTTAGTACGGGACAGGGTTATTTGTGTATATCGTCCCCTTAAAATCAGCGATCAATATTTTCGATTTTTTTGTATTTGACTGCACTGGGATCTGTTGCATTTATTTGAAGACTAGCTTTTACGCGCGGTTCCGCCCGCGTTCTCGGGATAAAAGCCCATGTTAATCAGTGATAATGTAGCATTCTAATGGTGAAATATTTTTCAAATCGGTGCAGTAGTTTAGAGTTTATTCGAACATACATTAAATCTTTCCTCTTTATATCTTTACTAGCTATTCCCCGTGGTTTCCCGGGATAAAAAGTAGCCTATAACGTTCCTCAAAAATAGGGCTATCAATTATTGCAAAAAGAATTTTTCAAATCCGACTAGTAGTTCCAGAGATTAGCGCCTTTAAACAAACAAACACTATTCCTTTATTATCTTAATATATATATTTCTTGTGTGCGTGTGTATGTGACTGAACTCCTCCTAAACGACTGGACCAATTTTGATGAAATTTTTTGTGTGTTCGTGGAGATTCGAGAATGGTTTAGATTAAACGGCTGGACCGATTTGGATGAAATTTTGTGTATGAGTTGGACAGGACGTCTGTTGGGACAGCTAGTATTAGTATAAATAATATTCTTAGGACGAGACCCCTTGCGTTCCCGAGATAAAAACTATTCCATATTTATCTATGTGGTCCGTGCTATCCATCTGCTAGTTTTCATCAAAAACTATGGCGCCAATAGCCAGTTGCAATCACAGATCAGTTATCGATCGCAAGGTTAAGTAACGCCAGGCAAGGGAGCAGAGATGGGTGACCATATAGTAGCATTTGACCTGAGCGTTTCTGTGCTTTGGATTCTAAAAAGTCGGTCCCAGTTGTTATCAACAATAGCAGTCGTTAAGTGGGAGAAGACCTTCGGGTGGCTTGAGCAACTCTGACACTAGGTTACAAATTATAAAGAACTAGCTTTTCCGCGCGGTTTCACCAGTGTACCCGGGATAAAATATAGCCCATGTTAATCAGTGATACTGTAGCATTCAAATGGTGAAATAATTTTTAAAATCGGTCCAGTACTTTTTGAGCCAATTCGTTACAAACATACTTACATACAAATCTTTCCTCTTTATTATATTAGTATAGAAGATGAAGAAGACCGTGAAAACATAACAAACAGCCAGAGAGTGTATTATAATTGACTTTAATAATATTTATGCTGTAAGTACTTAGATAAAGTATTAGTAAGTACCAAATTTGATTAAAATTCTACATTCTAACAAAATTTAGGTCGCAAAAATAACACGGTTTTTTAAATTCTCACGGGTCTGAATAAACGGGCTTAGCGCGTTTATTGCTTGGCTAGAGGCATCAATCAAACGGAAAACGAGGGTGCATTTACATATTATTATCGGGTAAATTTTATTTTAGTACAGTACATTACGAATATTATTTAACAATACTGTAGGTATAAAACTAATTAAATTAATTCTATAGTGCTTAAAAATTTTCGGACTTCAGAAAACGGTATATTTACCACACTCACGCATTACTAGAATTACCATCAATAGCTTACTGTAACACACCACGTTCCAGAGAAATTTCTGGAAGTACTCCAAACATCTCTGCCAAAGTTTCAAACAAACAATGAAACTGCTTCGTGTTAGGTGTTTTAAGCTATTGTATAGCTTTTATCGCGGGCTTCGGGGTTTGAGACCGAATCAAGAAATTTTGATTAAAAAATAAAACCGTAACGAAAAAACCTAACACCTCCCACACACATGTATGCTATTTGTGAGAAAAAAATAATAATTTATTATAATTGCATAAGTTATTTTTTATATATTTTTTTTAAATGTATAGGCCAGTGTTTGACCTGTGACCCAAGGTCTAGAAGGGAATAGCTCACAAGCGCAGTTGGATGGACACCGGCAGATGTTTGGCGATCGATTTACAACATGAGGGTGGTAAGCAGCCAGTTAGACGGGTTCTTCAGAGTAACCTACTGCCGTGCTATCATTCTACGACCTTTGTCCTTTGTCACGGCATTTGTTGTTACTACCACCAGCTATTACCATCAATTATGGCGATAAAGATACCAGAAAGTCAACTGATTCTCAATTCGAAGTTAAAACTTATTTTGGCGTTGACGCAATTTTATTACCGACTCCATACTTATTTAATTACATTCACGACATTAAGAGAATAGTTACACAGCTGCTAGTAACATACTTGTGAAATGATATCACAAGAAACAGGTATTATTTATATATTACAATTTGCTTATCTGATTATTCGACTAGCTATTTTATTAATAGAATACATAGGGACAATAATCCCACTGCCTTCCCTGGTCAACCTTTGTCATACTTGCCGAATGGAAAGGATCACAAGGCATATGAATGTACCAATCTTTGCCCCATCATTCTCCCGTGGAATCTCCTGTAAGCAGGCTTTTACCACATGTTAAGGGAAAGTAATACCCCCTAAAGTACTTAAGATTAATCTGATGCAATGCAATAAGCCGGTAGAAGTCAAATCTATGTTCGGCTCAACAGTGAGATTTTGATTACCTAGGAGCTATTCAAAAATTCGTGCTATCTGCCAAACACCATGACTCACCGATCGAGATAGGCGCAAAATTGGCAGAAATTCAGAAAAGCAAACCAAAATTGGTCACAATACACTATTTGGCTCAGTAGAACTGTAACCAAATACATTGCATGCTTCTAAAATTACTTATACATTACATTTTGTTTTTGCCAGAATTCCATTCGGTACATTTCTAATAGTCGTGCCAGGAATAGCATGCCTATTTCAATTAGCAATCAATGCCTAGCTTTACTTGAGTGGCTTCGGTACACGCATGAAACCTTCTCAATCTTTAATCCATTAAAGATTGAGAAGGTTTCATGCCTTACGGTTGTGGAACTATCAATGGGTGGAAGCCTTAGCCCCATGTTGTAATTCTGTCGTCAAGCCCAAATCGGTGTGTGCACTGCACGATAACTGCACTTGAAAATTGCTCTTCAAGATTTTGTGTGCTTACCACCTTCGGCCACGTCATTACTTACCATGGTGAGATTGTGGTCAAACAAGCCTTTTAAAATAGATCATGTCCCAATAACCGTCGCAAAATCGATTTCAACTCGAAACTTTTCCAATCAATTAACCGGTATCTTATCGATATTGTTTTTGGAGTTACCGATAACATGTGTTGGGACATTGGCGGGCTCATGTGTCGAGTGGCAGGTGCATTCGATAGCAGTGTCGTGATAAGACTTTTGAAAACATTGACAGGTCTGCGTGCTGGTTGATCAATCTTACCGTAGAATAATATTTATCGTGTTCTTGATTAGGGGGTTTTTGTTATATGTACTTTGCGCTGAGTGCAATATTTAGAATTTTAACGAATTTTGCTCGCACTTTAATTTATTTCGTTAATTTAAAGCGCTAATGGACGTAATTTTTTCAATTGCGCATGAGTCGTATGGCAATAGATTGTATGTCTTAATGATGTATTTGAAACTAGTTAAAATCGTACGTTGGTTCCCTATAATTAAGAAGTTTGGGGTCCACCTTTATTATTTAGTTTAGAAAATAGAGGAAAGAAATACTCGGTCCTTTCAATATTCTCATAAAGAGTACAATATTACTTATAGACATTGCAAGAGAAAAATATAAAGGCAAACACTATTTTATAATGGTTTCTTGTACTTTTACGTAATGATGAATTTTGATTCCCAAACATATTTTGATGTTGACCTGACCTCATTAAAGCTTTATTATCTAGGCTTTCAAAAACGTTATAGCATGATAGCTCAGTAACAGAAACCACATCGGTATCCTGTCCAGTTCTGCTTTATCGGAATGAACAGACAGACAGATGTGTCATATATATCTTTACAATAATGATATAGCTACATACTAGCTAAGTGTCGTCAGTTCTCTCACTACATCCTGTTGTCATAGATTAGCATACAATTGGTAGAGAAACTAACAGCATATTGCTTAGTAAACTGTATGACTTCCCAACCAGTGGGGCGCGCCTTCTTAGGGGGGCGTAAAGTGAGGATAAGGGGGGCCCAATATGTTCGGAGATTCGCACAAGCGTAAACTTTAGTAATAGATGTTGTGAACATTATTTTTGTTTGTTTGTTTTTTTTTTATACTAAGTACTTAGCTGGCAAACAAGCTTACGGCCCACCTGATGATGGTAAGCGGTTACCGTAGCCTATAGATAGACGCTCATTACACCACGGGCAAAGTAAATATAATATTATATTTTCCCTGCCAGGGGTATCACTCACGCGTTGCCAACCTTGAGACATGAAGTTGTTAAGTCTCCTGTGCCTGTAATTTCACCGGCTCCCATACCCTCCTAACCGAAACACAGTAATACAAGTGCATTACTATTTGACGGCGGAATTAGATATGGTGGTAGTACTTCCCCAGGTGAACTCTGCGCTAAGAGTTCTACTACTTGTTTCATAAAAGAGGGCATGATTCTATTTTTTATAATCCGGAGAGGCTCAATGCAAAAAAGATGGGAATCCCTGGTTTAGTATATCTTTCTATTTACTATAACTTGCAGTTAATTCCAAGAATATACCTACATAGGTATAGATAGAAGAATTAACAAATCTTAATTATAATCACCCGTTAATTAATATGTAAATAAGTTAGATTTGAATAGGGCCAATCAGTAAACGTTGCAGTAATGGTTTGTGACATTTAGGATTAGGCGACGAAGCAGAATGTACTTCCCGTAAAGGGCCCACAATATAATTTCGTGGTCGTAAAAGGGCCCATATACCGCAACGGACCCTATGCGCCCTATCTTGTCATCGCGCTTTGTAAACTGGACAAAATAATGTCCGGACCCTTTGATGATAGTCTCTTGGAACCTACCCTTTAAAATGCATATTTTGCTCAAAATGCTGTTTAAATATTTCTTGGTTACTCTTTGGTTTTTGCGGTCGCTCCTAGTTTTTGCATACGTTTTTGTAATGGAAATCTAGAATTGTAACTGTAATAGGTACCTATTTGTTATTTACAAAATGCTATCAAATAAAAATGGACTTAACAGTCACGGCCCATTTTTGTAGTTACCTCTAGTGATTGCGCTTGAAATGGTGACGTCACGAGATTATTCCAATTATCGTGCGTGACGTGGGCTGAAATCATATTGGTATTTCCCAATAAGTGTGCAGATATAAACAGTCATCAGATCACAGAAACATTGATCAGGGGATGTATTTTCTCAATTTACTGGGTTTCTATTTGAAATGCTCTAGACCAAGGCTGCTCAACTTTCAGATTCGGACATTTTTGGCGGGCCACGGATGGTTCCTATTTTAGTTACTTTTAAGTAGGCAACAGAGCATCTTATCTATACTAATATAATAACGGAGAAGAGTTTTTTTGTTTGTTTAAAGGCGCTAATCTCTGACACTACCAATCGGATTTGAAAAAATAATTTTGCATTAGATATCCCAATTCTTGAGGAAGGTTATAGGCTACTTTTTATCCCGAGAAGGCGGGTGAAACCGCGGGGAACAGCTAGTGCCAAATAAAGAAACAACATTGTTGTATCTTTAATCAAAATCTTTTGGCTGGAATTTTCTAACACACTTGCGCAAGCCATTTAAAGTTCGCCACATTGTGGCTCGGGCATGGGGTTGAGCAGCCTTGCTCTAAACCGACTTAATTAGCACACACAGCATGGAAGAAAACTGGCCGTATTAGTTGCGTAGTGACAGATTTTCGACTTGATACAGCCAACCCGGCGGGAGTAAATCCGGCCATAAGAGTAAAAGGTGCAGCAATAAATTGCCATTAAGCCGTGTGCAACATCGCTTGTGATTACAACTAATCTAGCGTATTCTCGAGTGGCCAGACTCAACAGACATACTGTTTGTCATTACGTACGGTGACAGATTAATTCTGTAGTACGGTTAAATGAATTTGCTCTTATCTGCAATGAGTAATGGATGTGGGTGTAATCTGTCAATATTGTTTGCATTGTTGGTTATTTTTTCTATTTCGAATTGGTTTGACATCATATTTCGTGGAAAGGTGGGTAGTACATTTTCTTCATGGGCTTAAATCGTACAATGAGCTTGAGCTTTCGGTGAAGGAAAACATCGTGAGGAAACCATATCACGGTGATAGGGGTACATTGTAGTACCCGCCTGGCTAGTTACCTTCAAGTTGAAAATCTGTCGCCAAGCACATTTGGTTTGTTCCGGCAGTTGCACTTGAGATCCAGTTGCCTTCTAGGCTTTATAAAGGTCAGCATCACTCTGGTATTGCTAATATCCATCCATTGACAACGGTAGCCACTTACCATCAGGTGGAGCGCCTGCTTGCTTGTCGGCCTTCTGACATGAACCTTAAGCCATAACCATAAGCCTTCAAAATAAATAAAAATCTAGTACAACGTAACACTAGCAGAACTCCCCAATAAACTAGAGGCACGTGTCTATCTTGACATCCCATATCCTTACATGTGCCAAAAAGAAATAATCCAAGAAAGACAGTAGACATACCCTTATTTCAAAACGGCCACCATAGCCTACTAGTCTATCTATACTAATATTGTAAAGCTGAAGAGTTTGTTTGTTTGAACGCGCTAATCTCTGGTTCGATTTGAAAAATTATTTCAGTGTTGGATAGCCCATTTATCGAGAAAGGCTATAGAACTACTTTTTATCCCATAAAAACAAGATCCCTCGGGTACGCGGGTGAAACCGCGCGGAAAAGCTAGTTTAGAATATTCAAAACCAATTAACAGAATTGTATGTAAAGTCAAAACAAATTAATATCCGTTGAAATTAAATTAGCCCCATTGAATTTGTCTCGATTGACCTTCCTTTGAGCTACATTGAAAACAGCTATATCGATACTGTATCGGTCGCTGCCATTTATAAATAAATTGTAATTAGTTAATGCAGATTACTTGGTAGGTATGCATAGAAAATGGAGGTACATACAGGAGATACTATGCCGTACGTTTAAATATTAAAAGTCTGCGACTAATGAAAAATGCAATTCCCAGACAACAAAAAAACAAGAAAAGATAGGTTAAATAACTATTATAATGACAGATAATAATATCCTGGCACATTCTTCACACACGGACAATGACGGACATCCTGATCCCAGACTAAACAGGATAAACCAAATAAATGATATACCTGATAAATATATTACTTTTTATACACCCCGACTCAGGACAAAAACACAATTTTATACGACCTATGCCATGATAGTTGAAATAGTTTTGCTTCTAAAATATAGCAGTTCATGTCTGGAAAACGTAGTGTAAAATATTTCCAATAATTCAATTAGTTGTTGTACTCTCATTTGTCAGCGTAAGAGTGTAAATGCCAACTGATCATAAAGTCAAGTCAAATTCTAGTTCTATTAGTTATGCTAGTTTATTTAATGAGTACATTGCAACTGATAACTATTTAGGACCATATTTGCTGCAGGATTTTGAAAATCTCTCGTATGTCAATTACTTACTATCTCATATTATAATTTCCAGATCACGGTCTAACGCTCCAATGGTGCCATGACTTAGTTTTTGTCTGCCCTTCGTGGTGTATAATTGACTCTGATTGATTACTGTCTATGGCACTAATTGGAAGTTAGCGACAGCTGGACATGTTCAAGGTTTAGTTAGTATACGAGTATCAATAAAATTATATGTAGGTACTTATATCATAATTTTAGAGCCAAGTACTCTACCCCCTAAAGGATTGGTCGAACGAACATCAATGAAATTGTCTCTCATTGTTTGAAAATCTTTTATTTAGGATAGGATAGGACCCACACGGGACAGACAAGTCAAGTGAAAGTTTAATTGACTCGTCTGATCTCCGGACAGTCCATTAATATAATATCCAATATCCTATAAAATGGACCTAAATGTAATAAAGTTCTGCTTTAGAAGGGGTGTTCTCTTCAAGGCTTTGTGGTCACACGAAACACGCCTTACCACAATTATTTCTTGACTGTATTAAGTACAAAGATATTTAAAAACATTTTTTTTGAAAAATAACCTTGTATAAAAATATTCCAATTTACAAATGAAGGCATCAATATATGCAGTCCTGATTTAGGATAATATTATGAATAGCAGTTGATCCTCTCTGTCGCATGTTCTACATTTCCTAATTGAAATATCTGGTTAGCTTATCCATTAGATCAGTGTTTCCCAATTAGTGGTACGCGTACCCCAGGGGGTACGCAAAGTTGCATTAAGGGGTACGCGCGGCAATCTCTTGACTAAGATAATTTATTCAATAAAACAAATGCCCAAATATATTTTTAATCGATCAGTGTAAATATGCACCTTGACTCAACTCGAAGATGACTTACAATTGAAGCTGACCAAAGAGCAAGCAGATTTTTCAGAGCTATGCAAAGAAAATCGTGCACATTCGTCACATTCAACAAATTTTCACCGTCATTAGATGTCAAAAATACTGATTTATTTTTTTTACTTATCATTCCTGCAATTAGGGGTACGCGAGTTTGAGGTCTACCTTGAAGTGGTACGCAGGAAAAACTAATTGGGAACCACTGCTTTAGATGGACGTTAGAAACTCTCATAGTAATTGGACTAACAAGGGTTGATGTGATTAGTTCGTATTATTACTCTCTGAAAAGATGAATGAATATGAACGATGCTGGAAGAAATGACCATCGCTTCTCATGTCATGAGCTAATTGGTGGAATTAATGAATTTTGAAATAAGAACACGAATGATGATGAAAGAAGAATCTTAATAATCCTATTGTGAGCTCCATTCGTAAACGTACTGTATGTCTTAGTTTAGGAATCTCAGTTAATATAGATAAATGTCTATGCCTTAAAGAACGATACACTACGAATTTGGCCTTCATCATGATCTTCATGACAAGTCGTAGACACTAAAAGGTCGTCCAGATAAATTATTTCAACAACAGATCTGCCAATAGATACCTATGTAATGTATGTCATTAAGTTCTCTCATAGGTTCACGTGTCCTCGATTTCTTTCGATTGACTTGCCATATGAACTGATAGAGAGGTTTACTATCGAGTAACCGGGTCGTGACTGGTAACTTTCATTTGATAATATCGTTGCTGTCTTTTGATTTGAATCTTGTTGCTATGTTATTGTCGTTTTGCTATGTAATTGTTTGTTTAGAATTAACATCTTAAAGAGACATACTTGGATGATTCGTGATTTTAATTGTGTTGAAATGTTATGAAATTTCGTTATCCAAAGGCGACATAAGCCACTTACCATCAGATGGACTGCCTGCTTGCTTGCCAGCCTTCTGACATTAAAAACAAACCATGGAAAACTGCGTGACAAACGAATCAGGAACATTTTTTATTAATCTCTACTTTGTTAGTAGAGATTAATATGGTATATGATTCGGCTATTATTTTTTGTTCACCGAAATGAATTACTTCTACCGGTAACGTTGGACGATACAAATATATCTCAAAGAGACCTCGCCCACATTCAATGGTCAATTCAGCAAAGTTTAAACCATTTCATGTCGACCAAACCGAGACGGTCTTTTACAGTACAATGCTCCCGGCTTTTGTCCCGAGTGTATCTTTTATGGTACAAAGAACATTCGTGATCCTATCATAATCTCAACGTGACCTTTTCAAAACTTTATGTCTAGTCGCTATGCAAGGAAATTTAAAAAAATGTTTAGATACTCGTGCTACAGATGGAATTGTATTCAAATGAATATTATATATGCTGTTTTATATATGCATAGGTAAATGATGGGAGTCAGCCATATAACTAGCTGAATAGTTCCAAATTTACAAAACACCTGTATACTATAACTATTCTTATTAGTTACTTTTATACACCTAACACTGTACACCGGTTTAGGGAAGGGAAGACTACTGTAAAGGACTTTCTCAAAGGCTTTCTTTAACGTTCATGGAAAAAATTCTCAGTGATCTAAGTGGTACATCCTTCATCATGAAACCTTAAAAATAAGCCCACATAAAAGCTCGCTGCCTGTCCATTGTTAGTCAACAACGGCGTTCACGTTTTTGGCAGCGCTTTCAATGTCGTGGCGGTGTCGTGACGTGATCGGTTGCGTAACATGCGTAACGGAATTTGTTTTGATTAGTATAGCTATTTGGATCGAGCGAAATGCGTGGGTAATGAGCATGAGGTCGAAGTGGGTTGGGCAGTGGACTAGTTGATGGGACCCAAAGGTGTCAAAGGAAAGTGGCTATAGTGGTTGGTAATGGGGCATTATGACTTTATTATATGAGGTAGGTAAGTATGTCATTTGATGGAAGTGATTCAATGATGTTTCTAATCGAAGCTGTTGCCAGTTTTAACTTTGATGAAAAATGAAAGGCTTTTATTATTATGATGAATCTGGTGATAGCTGGCATCCCTCCCAGATATAGAATCAATAACAATCCCCGAAGACGGAGTGAAATATGAAAAAAAGTATGAACTTCAACATGTTTCACAGTCATTTGCTCTCACTCATTCGACCCCTGAATACATCTGAAAGATATGTAGCTCATTTACATTCCTCCAGATTCATAAAATTGCAAAATAAACGTTATGTTAAAAACGTACTTCGTAAATTTGACGCGTTAGTGAGAGTAAATTGAGAATATTTTATGAATCATTCGTTGTATTTGCGAGGGTAATGCGACATTTCTTAGGCGAATAAACAACGAGAATGATTTAGCTGAGAAGCTTTTATTACTGTCTTTGATTAGACTTTGTTCATGCGAGCGGAGGAAGCGCACGAGCTATTTCATTATGTGATAGGTTTTTAATTGGGTAGAAAACAATATAATAAATATTTAGAATATAATGAATTGGCTAACTTCAGATTTGGCCACCTATAATGCTGCATCGGTGGATAATCAACTAGCTAAAATTATCGCCTTTGAAAAGAAATGATGAAAGGAAGACACTATGCTTATAAAAGACTATAAAATATGAAACACTAACCAAATTTTGCAACATGCCGTGGTTAGTGTAAAAAACATAAATATTTGGAAGCGCGCCCGAGTCGTGCCCACGCGCACGTGCCGAGTATTTTGATACCGCTATTTGCTGAGTATTATAATATAAGTAATCGCAGACCTGTGAAGTCGGGTGTAATGTTGCGTCACGCACGTCACGTCACGTGTACCGGGAAGTGGGAATAGTTGGTGTTAGATTATGAGACTAAATCCAGATGTTCTTATGAGGAGATGGATGGATTTGACGATGAAAGGAGGTAATGCCACGATAGATGGAAGGGTTGAATGGAGAAGACTTATTGTGCTGAGCCCAAATTATTTAGAACAAGGTAGTTAGTAGATGATTTGTTCACAAGATAACTGATATCAGATATATGAACAGACTATAGAATTTATATCAAAGAAAGTGGATCACAATCTCACATAGTACTTAAGTGATGATGTAGCCGAAGGTGGTAACGATACAAAGCCTAGAAGGAATTAGCACTCAAGTACAGCTGCCGGAACACCAATAGGTGCTTGGTGACAGATTTTGTTATTGTGTCGTCTATCTAGATTACAGTAGATATACATCTGTCTGTTTGATAAATCTTGCTATATTTTCAATTTATCTGATCAGATTCTACATTGGTGGTTTTTAGGGTTCCGTACCTACCCAAAGGGTATAAACGGGACCCTATTATTAAGACTTCGCCGTCTGTCCGTCCTTCCGTCCGTCTGTCTGTCACCAGGCTGTATCTCAAAAACCGCGATAGCTAGACTGTTGAAATTTTCACAAATTATGTATTTCTGTTGCCGCTTGCTCTTGTTATACAAAAACTACTAAATAAAAATTGGATACAACAAACGCGATTTTTTGCCCTTTTATTTGGGTGCAACCTATATGGTAGTTCCCGTTGACCTAGAATCACGAAATTTGGCAAAAAGCAAGGTTGCAGCACAAATAAAGGAAAATTTCCAAAAAATAAAAAAGTTGAAAATTAAAGGGTGTCCCCATACATACATAGTTACGCCAATTAATAAAGACCTCTGAGTTGTATGGGTGCTCATACAATTTAGAGGTCTAGCTTAATTGGCACCAACCTCAAAATAAGGTAAATAAATAAAATTGTGCATTTCCCGTGATAGACGAACGATGGGCGAAGTTTGTACGGAACCCTCAGTGCGCGAGTCCGACTCGCACTTGGCCGGTTTTTTTATATACTCACTATCGTTACTGATATGTAATAGTAGATTGTATCATAGCGGAGCAAAATAATATATTAACGGCGAGGGCGCTTTTTTGAATCCAGAGCAAAGTGAGGGATTCTAGAGTAGAATCCCGAACCTAGCTCGGGTTTCTTATAGAAAACACCACCTTTGGGTGCACTTAAAGGCGAACCAAGTCGTCCTTTTCGAATAGATGGAATGAATAACATATTGAATGATAAATCAAGTATGATGCGTTTCATTTACTTCCAGAAATGTGTTGATTCGAATATTCATTAGATAACCTTATATAGTTTATTTATAAATTGTAATAGCAGACATTATCGGTAGTAAATATTTGTTTAATCAGTCCCAGTTCTGTAACTTATATAGACCTAGACGTTCTGAGGAAAGATCTAGATCTCATTTTATCCCAAATTTACTTTTATTTATCCCCGCACTAATTTGTTTTTATTAAAAAATTAATACAAGAACCGCTTCTATAAGTGTGGTATTTTCAGGGATCTCATTTGAGTCCCGCATTATTCTTATTAGTCGCCCATGAACTATGACTAGCACCGCCCTTGCGAAATAGAAATGTAATTGTTTGACAATTGTGATTGTTGATATCGAAATATTAGAAAAACAAAATTGTCGAGACATTCGCTTTGTTAAAATGATAACAATAAAAGTAAATGGGGACTTTTTAAACCACTCAAATCGTTCCAGGTTCGTAATCACATCTGATTACAATATTCAGCATATTTGAACAAATATTTGACAAATCTTTGCGACCAATCTTGCATGCCGACATAACCGACGCGGCCGCGAGTTTCGAATATTTAAAATACATATAAAATGAAACGTTTTAGCAAATTTATTTATAAACATTTATTCTAGGCGCGGCAGAGGAGTGTCACAACGGCTGACTCGATGTAAACATTAATCGTGCTTGTAGTTTTATCACACGATTCTAGTCTTTATGTGGCAGATGATACAGTAGATAGTTATAGGGTAGATTTCGACTGATTATGTGATGTAAGCGTTTGAATACTTCGTGAGATTGCGTTTTGCGGTGAATTTTTATTTATTTAAAGTTGCTGCGTAATGTAACCAAGTGGCTCATACAGAAAGCAAAAGCTTCTCGTCTTATAGTCTAATTTAGAGTTTCAATAACTAAAACCTAACTTTATATTATAAATGCGAAAGTGAGTTTGTTTGTTTGTTACCTTTTCACGCCTAAACCGATGAACCGATCGCAATGAAATTTGGTACGCAGATAGCCTATGGTATCGAGAAGGACATGGGCAACGTTTTTGTTCCCCGTGATTTCAGTCGCGTTCCCGGTATAAAAAAAAGGTAGCCTAAATGACATCAGCTATTTGCCAGAAGGAAAAGAAAGTCCCGTCGAAATCGGTGCAGCCGTTTCTGAGGCAGACAGACAGACAACATTTTTAAAATTTGATTTTTGTTCTAAGTATCGTAATTATATACTTTCATATGCATTGAGTAAAAAACACATTACTAATATATGTCATAAAGCTATCATGATTTTTGTATGTTTGTTTGTGTGGTACTAATGGTATTCTAAACTTATTAATTTATTTAATGACTCGATTATGTTAGTCTCATTATGTATTAATGATAATATAGTGATAGGAAACAAATAAGGCCGTTATCATATTATTAGCTTGCTTATAATGTCGTGATTTCTTGCGGATATATTATTTTTATGAGAAGCAATTTTAGGGCTGTCCAAGATAAGGCGACGCCTTGAAGATTTTGGTTGCAAGGATTCCGATTTTTCTCAACAATGACTGAAGCGAACGAACTGAAATTTATTGTAAGAATTCATCATGTCTTTGACTTTATTTTGTACGTTGCATAACACGATTGGTTAACTTTTATAACACAAAATAATTAATCAAAAAGACCTCTTTAAAATAAGAGATTCCAATTTTACCGGCATTGGTGATCGATTTGAGGTTCCAAAATTTCTACATATATTAATTGAAACTGATACTGTAAATTGTACTTAGGTTTTATGAAATATATTTGTAATTTTTAAATTAAACAATAAAAACCATTTTGTCGCATACGCCCGTTCCGTTTACGCGGGTTTTCTATGAGAGGTCGCTATAGTAGGGAGCGGGACGCAGCACGTTGAATTTCAGATTTTTAAGCTTAACGCGGCGTCACCATAAGATGTTTAGTTAAAGTTGTCACAATCTAATAGGTCCGTTTTGACAAGAGCAAAACTATTGGATTTTTTTTGCCAGAATCATTGTAATTGTAGAGGCATTTATCAATCGCACACAAGGAACTTTCACTACCCGTTCCATAGATGGCGCCACAAGTTTCTACATCGCGCTATCAAAAGTTTCCTGAGCACACTGCATTTATACGAGTTTCCACGATGACCTAGCTTGGCGAAAGATATTCCTTGTAAATAGAGGAGTCATTTTCAAAGGAAGGTTTTAAAAAAACCTGCATTACTTATGAAGTTACCACTACACAGCAAGGTCCCAACTATGCATTCAAGCTATAATCAAAATACGTCAAAAGTTGATTGGCACTTTAGTACCGTGTCACATGAAATATGTAAAAAAGCTTTTAGAAAATTTGGATTTTTGCTTCGCAGGGTTCATGGCTTTACTAATATTAAAGCAATCACAGCCTTATAGAATGCGTTAGTTAGAAGTCAACTTGAAGGGAACGCAATTATTTGGGCCCCACATGAGTCTGAATACAATCTCATGCTGGAAAAGGTACAAAATAAATTCATTCGATTTTTATATATGAGACAATATGGGGTGTACCCATTTTATCCACTTATGTATCCGACTTTATTCATTTTAGGAATGGTCGGATACAATGAATTAAGCGTTAGGAGGGACCTAGCACTCGTCTCATATCTTTTTAAAATTTTGATAGGCAGAGTAGAAAACGGTTTCATATTGGGGCATATAGGGCTATATGTCCCCGACAAGTACGGGTGGCGGCGCCGACAGCCACAGCTTCTGGCAGTGCCGCGGGCGCGTACTAACTTACTGAAAGAGGCGCCGCTGACGCGCGCACTTCGCACTCTCAACCTCATTGCTACTGAGCCTGACATATTCCATTGTAACCTGAGTGAATTCACAAGGATAGCTACCAAAATATTATGTATATGAGATGATTAGAAAATAAGTTGTCGACACTACTGTATTAGGTAAAAAAGTAGCCTGTAAAAGTAGTTGTAAGGGAGGATAAATAAATTAATTACACAATAAAAAATTACACAATTACACCCAAGTTTACCACAAAATTAACCTTTGTCGTCACTTTGTTGCAGATGCGGGGAAGATATCTCGAGGCAACCTTGTGCGTATGCGCAGGTCAGCTCTCGGGAAATCGGCGCCGACGCTCTCCATCCATGTGGTGAGTGAACATCATCATAACATGCGTTAATGCATCTTACTATGATCGAAAAACCTCCAGAGTTAAAAGCATTTTTGCTGAAGGAAAATATCGTGAAGAAACCCGAAATCAATTTCTAAATCAAAGTATAAATCAAAAAACATGTTTATCAATATGATAAATTATTTTGTTTTAATCAATCATCATCATGTAAATTTGAATGAGAATGCGCTTTATTATTACATAATATAAAGTTTAATTTCAATTGTACCAACTTGTTTGACAAGTGTTCAGTTTCAATGGAATGCATTTAACTCATAAAAAAATTGAGATGTTCTTAAATAATGATTCTAATACTTTCTAAATACTATTTTTCTGTTATATAAACTGTCAATGAGGATCAAAGTATTGTGTTTTGTATCATCACGACACTAAGAATGTTCTATCATCTTATCTTCACCCCCCTATTCACCCCTACGACTACAAAAGTGCCCCTCATGGCCATATCCAATATATTATGCCAAGATACGTATATTTATTTGAGGTATTGCTAATGTACATACATAGGCGACGGTAGCCACATACTAGCCTCATTATGCTGAGTCGGGACCTATTCCTGGCATCGCGCAACATTACATATTGTTTGTTTGTTGGATACTATCTAAATTGTTTGTCTGTGTGTATAGTTACTTTATTTGATGTAACTTTTGTATGTATCTAATACCTTTAAACGAGCAATTCTTGTATATATATAAATATATAATTTGAATCTCGGAAACGGCTCCGACTATTTTCATGAAATTTAGTATGCAGGGGGTTTCCGGGGCGATAAATCGATCTAGCTAGGTTTTATTTTTAGAAAACGTCGTTTAAAAAAGAAATATCGAGCAAAGCTCGGTCACCCAGGTACTGTAATGTTCTTTTACATTCTTTCTTTACTTACCATCAGGTGGACCGCCTTCCTACTTGTCAATCATCTGACATAAAAACATATCTAAAACGTGCAATTCTCGATTTATAAGCACACTAACGGACAGACAGACAGAAAGATAGTTTTATAAACTAGCGACTTGCCTGGGTGAAATTTATACATACAAACCTTCCACGTTTATCGCTCTTTCTATTAGTGAAAACCGTATCAAATAGGTTGCGTGGTTTAGAAGAAGTAAGCGGAGAAACAGACGGAGATAGCGAGTTTATTTTATACTATTTGAGATGTAGGTAGGAAGGATAACTTTTCGTTATTTCCTTTTGGGAGGGACGCCTTTGAAACCGGTGGGCGGTAACTAGTTTTCCTCGAGTTTAGCTAAGTTGCTCGTGTAATTTTATCCCATAGGGAATTTTCATCTGAACTTTGACATTCGCGAGTAGAATATCAAAGAAACTTCTTAGATAGTATAAAATTGGATCCGTTATTAATGTATTTTGCGAGGGTGGATCAAAGTATATTATGGACTAGCTTCCGCCTCAGGGTTCACCCACGTTCCCGAGGGATCCTATGTTTTCCTGAGATAACAGCCTTCCTCGATAAATGGGCTATCCAATACTAAAATGTTTTTTCAATTCGAACCAGTAGTTCCTTAGATTATCGCGTTCAACCAAAAAAAGAAACTTCACCTTTATAATATTAGTAAGTATAGATTTATACATGGAGGAAACAAAATTTTAAATTAAGCAATTTATAAAATGTTTAAAGTTATTACTTATCTTTTTAACCTTCTATCTATATATAAAAACCAATGTTTGACTGTCTGTCTGTTTGTTTGTATCGTATTTACCATTCATACGATTGCGATGAAACTTTGTTTGCTGTAAATAAATGAACCCTGTTTTCCATCAACAGAAGGAGCAATGCACCGTGTCGCGACGACCCTCGAGGCTGCCGCCGCCGCCCCCGCATCACAGACTTTCACTTGTGGTAAGTATACATAGCATCTACCTATTTTTCTCAAGTTTTTAAAAAATCCCAAAAAAGCGTTTTCCTTTTCCCGGTTACAAAAATCTTACCTAGTCGTAATTATTTTGAAATCATTAATTTTCAAACGCTAGATAGAAAGGGCACCAAAAAGTTTTGGCCCCGGTTCGAAAAAAAAATCAAGCTCTGGGTAGAATAGGCGGCAATCTCAAGTCAAGTTTTTGCCCCGGTTCGAAAAAATCGCATGGATCCGGGACTAACACCTAATAGATAGATCAGAAATTCCAACTGCCCGAGGCTATTTAAGGCTTCGCCTCCTTAAACATGCAGGAAACTGTATTTATTGGTTTCTTTAAGCTTAAACTTAAGTCCGGTTATTAGGACTTTTATAGGTTTCGCGAGATGATCACTATCTCGTGTTGACGACGGCACTAGCAGTCAATTTGGTAACAGCAGAAAATCCTTATATATTGTTAGATTGTGATAATTAACCGTATTTTTACCAGATCGCCCTAAGAGGAAGAATAATGTTTTTATTAACCGACTTTTTTGATTAATGAGTTACCTTCTGTAACCTAAACTTCAACTCTTGATATGATGTTCGTTTCATGGAAGAGCTTTCTAAAATTACCTGTACCAAAACTATAAAAATATCGTTTTTTGTTCGATATGACAGTGGGACGAGTTGCCCATTGCGCAAAACGCCTGGGGCAACTAGTCCCATGGAACTAGATAAATTTGGGACGAGTTGCCTAAATACTCGTTAATTTTTTTATCTGTTTGTTTACTTCTTTTTAGTTCCTTCATCACATGCAGTCGGTTTTTGGAACGAAGTTCCTTGACGTGGCTTGCGGTAGGAGTTGACTGGCGGATATAGTCACGTAAGGAAAATGCGTTACGTGACGATTTCTACCAGTTTTCCCTCTCCATGCGACTTTATCTCTCTCTTTTTTCCTGTCTCTATAAGTCGCATGACGGGGATATACCGCTTTTCCCTTTTTTAACTTCGTTCCTGGCGAGGGGCCCCGAACGCGCACATATTTTTTTTTCTTAATTATTTAAACACGTTACCAGCATTTACAATTTCCATTGATATGCTTTCGATAATCCTTTAAAGAAACCATATTTATAGATAGATATCCGCATTTAATGAAAGTTGTTTATTGACAATTTCAGCATGTCATGTTCAGGACTGATGATGTATTGGAAAGTTTGTCAAGTAGGGATGATATAATTGTCATCTTAGATATATTGATTGTATTCATGTGATATAATTATCAACGTCACATGTTTAGACTTTCTAGGACAAGCTTTCTGTCATGTCAATTAGGGTCTTATATCACCACTACCATTCGAAACTGCAGCCCAGAGAGTATGCGGTACAGACTTTGTAGTATCTGGCTGGCTATCAATTGACTCATCAAGCACCTGTATTTTGATGATGATATTGTGGTCCAACACACTATTTCATTAGCTGTAAGTAATTTTAATTATCTCTCTGCCTTTAATTGTTTTTTAATTTCGATATTTGTAGAATTATCTCACTATGGTAAGTCCAGACAAACTGACTGACAGACAATGCAGTAAGGATCTGGCTTTATACTATAAAGTGTGTAGACGATAGTAATTTTGACCTGTATATATACTGTATAATACTGACCCACTGCTGGGCAAAACTCCCCCCTTTCCTATTTTCAGTGTTCAAAGTCAAAGTCAAAACCATTTATTCAGCTTAGGCCCTAGAAGGCCACTTATGAACGTCGAAGTACCATCTTCCATCTATGTCGGTTGATGAGTAATACTACAGATATACCACAAAGTTCCATCGCGACTAGACTAGGCGGAAATCGAGAAGAGTTGGCCTCTTTTTATACATGGCGATAGCCTAATTGCGGACCCCTACCGTCTAACCTCAAGGTGTTCCTCTCGTTGACGCCCAGTTGACGTCCAACCTGTGAAAGCCTCTTCTTGGACGAAAATGAGTACCGGAGATTCTCTACTTACTTTCATCACTTTAAGAACAACGGGCGGGAACAGGCGCACTACTAGGACGATGGGTCGCTTGGGCTTATTTACTGGTGGGAGGTTGCTTGCATCCGCCATCCTCTTGCGTCCTGCTCTCCGGTGGCGGTTTATTAGGGTATTAGTTTCCTTATCTCTCTCCACCGCTTCCTTCGAGAAGAGTACATTAATTTTTAAGAATAAACATTTGCATCATCTAACAACATTAAAAGTGAATTATATATTAAGTAACAGTGTAATTTTCCCGCCCGACCTTCCCAATGCCACTGTAATATAAGATGTATCATGCGTATAAGTTGCATAATATCATCATTACATGTGGTTATGATAGTCACAATTAACTATAGTTTATTCCAATACAATCTGGTTTAAAGGTAAACAAAACATTCGAGTCTACAATTTTCATATACATACTACAGGTTGATTTTGAAGTCATTGGCATTACTTGCTGGGGTCGAAGTACTCATCAATATGAACAATTTTTACAATGGGACCAACAGTAAAATCACGAAAAAAAATACGTGTGGCACTCGGGGACTGCCGCGGTAAAGCTATTGCATAGCATTTTTTATCAACTTATGCAATTATAATATATATATATATATATTTTTCTTTGATATTAATAGATACCTATACACCTATATACTTTCTCACAAACAGCATACACACACATACATATGTGTGTGTGGGGTGTTAGGTTTTTTCGTTACGAAATTTCTTGATTCGGTCGCCGCGCTCAAAGCCCGAAGCCCGCGATAAAAGCTATACAATAGCTTAAAAAAATTACCCAAATGTATACAGTAGTTGATTTATTTTACACAATATCAGAGTTAATCCCATGAGTATTACTAAACCCTGCAAGTAATGCTAACGGCTTAAAAATCATCCTGTGTAATACCGTATACTACGTAAGGTTTTCGAATGAGAATAAAAAAACTCGTAATTCCGACAGTTATATTATTCGTTAATCCCGCGCAGGGCATTGTACTACGTAGTGACTATTTCGTTATTTGTGACTGGACTAGTGACAAATTAAAAGTTAAATTATACGGCTGGTTTCAGTAGACCCTGTAAAGTTACCAGATTTGAATTTAGATGCACATTATCTCCAGGGTATTTCGCTCGTTTTCGACGAAAGCTTCTGTATCGTTCTCTAATCAGTGCGTTTTGATGGATATGACTTTTCAATACTTTTTGTCAAATCCATACATTTATATTTGTATTTATCTTGGTGTTGATGTTGGTCAAGCTGGCTGTTTTTTTTTTTTAATCTGTCATCATTGTTTACATTTTTTCATTAGGTATAGTTTGGAACTTAGTTTAGTTTACATAAGTTTATGGTATGTACACTCAACAAGTAACAATCATCCAGCGATTGGTTATACAGTTAATTAATATTTCATGAATACGGTTTGTTATCGTTAGATTATGTAACGCCATAATACGGTGAAGGTCAAGATTGATACCTCCACTAATAGAGCGTTCATTACAACACTCCATATCGCTACATCATTTTGTTTATACACAAAGCCGTGCCCTTAATTGTTTTGTTTATCTGTTTACTGTTAACGAGCATCATCAACGCCAAGTTTTCCATTTACATTATCTAATTCTTAATGAGTTTCTTTTACGTTATCGTGTTTTCGAACGAAGTTGTTTACGGCTTGCTGTAGTAGTTGAGTGATAGAAATGGTCTCATAAGGATAAAGCGTTACGGATTTGACGTCACCAGTTATGCCCCCTTCATGCGACTTTCTCTCTCTCTGTCTGTCTCTTTCTATGATATGTGTGTGTGAATTCTATATCACCGGATGTCTGTAGTATAATAATTTGTTATCAAATAAGTCGGACGTTCCTACTGCGGACCTTTAGGATGTGAGCTCCCCATTAAGGCGACGCCTTGAAGATTTTGGTTGCAAGGATTCCGATTTTTCTCAACAATGACTGAAGCGAACGAACTGAAATTTATTGTAAGAATTCATCATGTCTTTGACTTTATTTTGTACGTTGCATAACACGATTGGTTAACTTTTATAACACAAAATAATTAATCAAAAATACCTCCTTAAAATAAGAGATTCCAATTTTACCGGCGTTGAGGATCGATTTGAGGTTCCAAAATTTCTACATGTATTAATTGAAACTGATACTATAAATTGTACTTAGGTTTTATGAAATTTATTTGTAGTTTTTAAATTAAACAATAAAAACTATTTTGTCGCATACGCCCGTTCCGTTTACGCGGGTTTTCTATGAGAGGTCGCTATAGTAGGGAGCTGGACGCAGCACGTTGAATTTCAGATTTTTAAGCTTAACGCGGCGTCACCTTAAGGTTTTTCCTCAGCGCTACGATATGGGGGTTCTTCATAAATGGCGTGAAAAGAGCTCTTCGAGGTCGGCAACACATCGGGAATCTCCCTAGTATTCCAAATGTCCATTATCTGTCTGTCTGCTTGTCAACCTACTGACGTAAAAAAAGCCTGTTCATTTACCCGTAACTGAATAAAGCAATAATACAGATAATCTATATTAATTAATATATAAAAAACCTGGTTTTAAGTGAGAGTAATAAAACCGGTTTCCTATTAATGTTTCAAAAAGAAAGGTCGATATTTCGACGTATTTCTTAACAAATTTGCAAACAATAAATTGTATGTCTGTTGTTTCGTGTAATACTTAGCTGCATAGAACCAGTTCTACCATAACAACAATAACAGTATAAAGAGGGAGTCATAATGCGACCGGAGATGACAGCTGAGCGATTAGCGGTTTATATCAACCGACATGCGTCTATTTATTTCCATGTCAGTCAATTATTCGAAAATAAAATAAAGCACCAAAAGATACCAAAGTCAAAACTAATCGATTAGTAAATTAAAAACTGTGATTTTGATATTATTTCAAGTTTTTTCTTTGATATTAATAGATACCTATACACCTATATACTTTCTCACAAACAGCATACGTATGTGTGTGTGGGAGGTGTTAGGTTTTTTCGTTACGGAATTTTTTCGTTAAGAAATTTCTTGATTCGGTCGCCGCGCTCAAAGCCCGAAGCCCGCGATAAAAGCTATACAATAGCTTAAAAAACGATTGTTGCTAATATAACGTAACTGGATAAGCTAAGGTTATTAATAAAAAACCGGCCAAGTGCGAGTCGGACTCGCGCACCGAGGGTTCCGCACAAACTTCGTCCATCGTTCGTCCATCACGGGAAATGCACAATTTTATTTATTTACCTTGAGGTTGGTGCCAATTAAGCTAGACCTCTAAATTGTATGAGCGCCCATAAAACTCAGAGGTCTTTATTAATTGGCGTATCTATGTATGTATGGGGACACCTTTAAATTTTGTACTTTTTTATTTTTTAAAATTTTTCTTTTATTTGTGCTGTAAGACCTTGCTGTTTGCAAAATAAAATTGAGTTTCAGTCCTAAGTATGGGGAACCCACAAAATTTATTGTTTTTTTTCTATTTTTGTGTGAAAATCTTAAGGGCGCGTTCGCATATCAGGCAAAATTAAGCTGTTTTTCGGTACATTTTATGGCATAATCAAACAAAATCTAATATAACTAATAACTACCTCGTATAGATTGGTTCTTCATCTTCAAATAATAGTTACATTATTATTGAAAATTTTAGTTTCTCATAATGTAAAATCGATCTGTCGTTGCCATTTTCCACAAAATTATCGATACCGGGTTGAGTTTAGGTACATTTTTGTGCTAGTATTAACATATTTCACTATTTCTAAAAATACTAGATGTAGGCAAACATATTCAATTCTTAACGATAGGAGTTATTTTTTATCTAAATGCTATAAATAGTCGCAGAAAAAATTAAAAGCGAAACTTATTTTTTCGCATTTTTTTCTATTCTGGTTGAATCTAATCGGTTGCATTAAGGGTTATTTTAGTTATAAAACTCGTCTTGATATATTGCAAGCATTTTGAATGAAACTTTAGTCGGCCCGCGGCCGCCGTCGAGAGTGGACCTGTATCGCCTGTTTAGAGCAGCTCGAGTTGAAAAAGATCGCTGTACAAACACAAAATATTCGATAAACCAAATTTGATACTTGACGAGGTAAGATTTTCATTCTATTTTATTTCGCTATAAAAAAGATGCAGCAACCTGAAGGTGTACTTCAGTGACTGCTACTGGCACTCCTCGACGAGTTACTAGGTGAGCCGAGTATGGGCTCGTTTTGTTAGTCATGATGAGACCTTACCTCCGGACTTGATGGAGCGACCTGAAGGTGTACTTCGGTGACGGCTACTGGAACTCCTCGACGAGTTGTACTAGGTGAGCCGAGTTTGGGCTCGTTTTGTTAGTCATGATGAGACCTTACCTCCGGACTTGATGGAGCGACCTGAAGGTGTACTTCGGTGACTGCTACTGGAACTCCTCGACGAGTAGTACTAGGTGAGCCGAGTTTGGGCTCGTTTTGTTAGTCATGATGAGACCTTACCTCCGGACTTGATGGAGCGACCTGAAGGTGTACTTCGGTGACTGCTACTGGAACTCCTCGACGAGTAGTACTAGGTGAGCCGAGTTTGGGCTCGTTTTGTTAGTCATGATGAGACCTAACCTCCGGACTTGACGGAGTGACCTGAAGGTGTACTTCGGTGACTGCTACTGGAACTCATCGACGAGTTGTACTAGGTGAGCCGAGCTTGGGCTCGTTTTGTTAGTCATGATGAGACCTTACCTCCGGACTTGATGGAGCGACCTGAAGGTGTACTTCGGTGACTGCTACTGGAACTCCTCGACGAGTAGTACTAGGTGAGCCGAGTTTGGGCTCGTTTTGTTAGTCATGATGAGACCTTACCTCCGGACTTGATGGACTGACCTGAAGGTGTACTTCGGTGACTGCTACTGCAACTCCTCGACGAGTAGTACTAGGTGAGCCGAGTTTGGGCTCGTTTTGTTAGTCATGATGAGACCTTACCTCCGGACTTGATGGAGTGACCTGAAGGTGTACTTCGGTGACTGCTACTGGAACTCCTCGACGAGTAGTGCTAGGTGAGCCGAGTTTGGGCTCGTTTTGTTAGTCATGATGAAACCTTACCTCCGGACTTGATGGAGTGACCTGAAGGTGTACTTCGGTGACTGCTACTGGAACTCCTCGACGAGTAGTGCTAGGTGAGCCGAGTTTGGGCTCGTTTTGTTAGTCATGATGAGACCTTACCTCCGGACTTGATGGAGTGACCTGAAGGTGTACTTCGGTGACTGCTACTGGAACTCCTCAACGAGTAGTACTAGGTGAGCCGAGTTCTGACAATAAAAAATTGATAACGTTTTATTTGTCGTTTAAAAACGAGCCCAAACTCGTTTCACCTGGTATAACTCGTCGAGGAGTTCCAGTAGCCGTCACCGAAGTACACCTTTAGGTCGCTCCATCAAGTCCGGAGGTAAGGTCTCATCATGACTAACAAAACGAGCTCAAACTCGGCTCACCTAGTACAACTCGTCGAGGAGTTTCAGTAGCAGTCACTGAAGTACACCTTCAGGTCACTCCATCAAGTCCGGAGGTAAGGTCTCATCATGACTAACAAAACAAGCCCAAACTCGGCTCACCTAGTACAACTCGTCGAGGAGTTCCAGTAGCAGTCACCGAAGTACACCTTCAGGCGAGTCCATCAAGTTCGGAGGTAATTCGAAAAAATATAAACAGCAATAATAAATATTTTTTGTAGGTACCATAATTTTATTACAAAGAAATACGTAAAAAAAAAATGAATCCTTCAAAGTATCAAAATGAGTTCACTTGACTACAATTCTCGCAGTTAGTCGTGCGACTCGTGCGTACACTTGTGTGTGTGACCCGTGTCAATGTAGTAGTTCGATTCTCTACCTATCAATTTTGCGAACGCGTCCTTAATGCGGTTCACAGAATACATCTACTTACCAAGTTTCAACAGTATAGCTCTTATGGTTACGGAAAAAAGTGGCTGTGACATACGGACGGACAGACAGACAGACAGACAGACTGACAGACATGACAAATCTATAAGGGTTCCGTTTTTTGCCATTTGGCTACGGAACCCTAAAAATAACACGATATAAAAAAAAACAGATGCTAGGTACTTAATCACCGTGCGGTAATCAGCATATTAGCGACAGGTGGCGTGACTAAATAACGAGGTGTTAATGTTATTAAGTGATTTGTTACTTTCGCCCACAATTCACCGGTTGCTGTCAACAACTCTTTTTGAAACATCACGTTCACTGTGTTTTTGTCAAAGTACAATCATTTGATCAGAATAAAGATTAGGCTCGATATACGTGAACGGATAGCTGCTAAATCGCATAAAACGCCACCATAATATGAAGGTGGATAGATGAGGTTAGTGTAAGGAATGATAGGAGCAGGAACCCGAGTTGACGTACTTGAGAGTGGAAGGGAAGAAGCATAAATTATGATTGGGAAATAGGAGCTCTACTGCGTAGGATAATGGATATAAACTCCATTGGATTTGGCTCCCATGTCGCAAAGCAATTACTCCATCCCTTCGTCCTGTAAATATATACAATAGAGTTCCAGAAAATGTGAGCCCTCTGCAATAAAGTTAATTTACCACTTCCTAACGCGGGAGATCGAGGTTGATGATGAATGGTTTCTCACCCTGATAGTCATGACTGTTCAAGAGCTCTAATTTATTATTACCCACGGGACGAAGTATTATTATGAAGTAACTACCTTCCGCCCCGCGGTTTCACCCGCGTTCCCGATGGATCTTATGTTTTCCCGGGATATAAACTAGTCTAAGTGCTATTCCAGACTATAATTTATCTCTGTGCCAAATTTCATACAGATCCATTCAGTAGTTTTTGCGTGAAAGAGTAACAAACAACGACGATATATTTAGGTTCGCTGTCATTGTGGCCTAAGCTTAAACGAACTGTTATGGCCACTTCGGCCGAGTGTAGCGGTCTATGACTCACCATTGTCATGTCAAAGATCTAATCAAGGTAAACGCTTGCCATAAATGAACATTTGAAGAGCGGGACGCAAATCATCTTTCATCTCCCTCTAGTTCCTAGTAAGATTGTAATAGGCAAAGAACACGCTAAGAAGCATTACCGATTAATGTTTTGTATTCGATTTTCACCTCTAAATTTTACAGCATACCTATGGTAGGGATTTCTGTGGGCCATGTAAAGCTTAATGTAAGGGTGTTTAGAGAATATCAGGGTGACTATAAATCTTTTAAGTAGATAAGTTGGCGTGATACTGATGCTACCGAAGATACTAAATATGGCGTATGAGCATAATGTTACCAGATTTATTACAATGATACGTTAACCTACATTTTTTAGGCTGGAAACCCTCTTGAAGGTAAAATATACGGGAAACCATGTTTGGACGGCTTAGTCACGTTTGGCCTTTAATTAAAATGCAACTGTAAACAGTTTTTGTATAACTACTAGTCTGATGGAGCAAAAAACCTATCAGTATGATTAAAAGTAAACAAAAACGGCTGGTCGTGTTTTTGGAGTCTCACCCATATCTAAAGCAGATCATCACTTAGTACTATAATTATTTTTTTAAGGCGATGATAGGTCATGGGTTCAAATCCTACTATGAGCGTGAAGGAAAACATCGTGAGGAAACCATAGCACTTTGTAGTACCCGCCTGGCTGGCTACCACCCTCAAGTTGAAAATCTGTCACCAAACACCTATTGGTGTGTTCCGGCAGCTGCACTTGAGCGCCAGTTCCTTCTGGGCTTTGTGTGCTTACCAACTTCGGCCACATCATTACCTACCATAGTGAGATTGTGGTCAAACACAAGCCTATACAAAGTAAAAAAAAAAACTACGTTACAAAGACGAGGAGCACAAATTCGTTGGGTTTACAGACAATTCTGAGCATTAATATCGAACTAAATCAATTCTAACCTTCGGAGTTTGAGATGCACGGACCTACACCGTATTTTATGGTCCAAATGAGTTTTGATACCTCACGATGCGTTGTGTAGGTTTAGTTTTTGAAACGTTAATAAGATGGTGTTTGTCCTTTCCAGGTGGGCTCAGGGCGTTGCAGTTCCCCGGGCACAGGGCCCCTGTCCCCGGCGGAGGGGCCGCGATGGCCGCACGCGCACCCGCTGCACCACGCGCTGCTCTCGTCCAGCGTTAAGCGGGGCAAGGAGCTGTGAGTACACTTGTGTCATGTCTCTTGTTTTAGACCACCGCTGCAACTGCTGCCCTGGTCCTAGCCTAGCTTGATGACTCATAGTCAAGGTCCAATGCCTCGTGATGAGACTTGATTGTTTGAATACTGATTTATTGATTTATTATACACTTTGTAACTACAGGTGCTGCGCCGGACATTATGTGATTTATAATGTACGTCATCCTCTAATTGCAAAAGGTCGAATTCCTTTTGGATAGTAAAGGTGCGTCTCCACACTTCGGTCACAGATCTGTCAAGCAGTGTATATGTATCCGCTGTGACGTGGCTTGACTGTGACTGAAGAGTGGGGATGACGTATTATAACATTACATAACTATGCAGAGTGGATATTTGAGATGGCATATTTTCGAAACGTATGCTTGATTCATTATGCTGAACTTTGCTATGGCAATAGCTTTGAAATCGTGAAAAATAGAAAAAAAATACACGAACCTTGCTCGACCAAAATGTTTTCACACAATTTCATAGTTAGTCCCTTATAAAAGTTGTTGAGCATGACCAACACAACGTTGCCATCGTAAAGTATTCACCAAGTATTTTGTGACTATGCCAGTGACGTGTGAATGCACCTTAACTTGTCTGTGGTTAATTTCCTGGCTTGTCATCGGTCAAACTCTGAATTGATATTAAAAAAATTACCTTGTCAATGGTTAAGTAAAGGAAAACATCGCGAGGACACTGTAACGGTGGTACACGCCTGACTGGCTACCACCCTCAAGCTGAAAATCTGTCACCAAGCATTACCGGTATGTTCATGTACCTACATTAGAGGCAAGTCCCTTCTGGGCCTTTACTGCTTACACGTTCGGCCACATCATCACTTACCATGGTGAGATTGTGGTCAAACACAAGCATAGCCTAGATCAGGGGTCACCAATTAGGTTTATAAGGGGTCCGTTTAAAAAATATAAAAGATTATCGCGGTCCGGTCGGTAGATGAGGACTGGCGACTAATCTTAGATCCTTTCCTTGGATGTGGGCGGATTAGATAAAATAACCATGTGTACATTTTTGTTTGTCAAAGTTTGGTCCGCAAAATATAGGTCGGCGGTCCGCCATTTGGTGATCCCTGGCCTAGATTTTTTGCGAGTATCTATCTTAAATAAAAATAAAATGGTAGGTTAAAGTAATATGATAAAATATGTAATTTTTGGTACCTGACTGTACCTACACACTTTGTACATAAATAAAACATCTAATATGAATAATTGTAATGTCAACCATGTCTATTCGACCTAGGAATAAGGATATGTGAGTATTGCACTAGTATATGTCACAGTCAGAACTCTTTCATGGACAAAAAAACGTCTGATAGAAACTATCTCAGTCAAAACAAACCACTAACCTATGTGATCAAATATCTACTTATTTTTAATATAGGTTATAGCAGGGCTTCCGAAACTTATATATAAGAACAAAAACAAAAGCATAATGAAGTCGTTTAAAAATGGAAAGAGATATTAAATTTACTGTTGGCTGGCAGCAAATGAGAAGGATGTGCTTGCTTTTCTGAGCATAGCTTCTCAAAACAGTGCTCCAGTTTGGGACTGGAGCACTTGCCACTCTTATTTCTTTATCTACGTGTATTTTTGACCTGTACTTGTTCTTTATTACTGCAACTGACACACGACGCCCCTGGGACAATGCTGCGACTCCCCAGGGCGTCGCGATGCACAGTTTGGGAAGCCCTGGGTTATAGGTATTTTTTTTTATGTACCAGGAAAGAGTTTTGACTGAGATTGTTTCAGTCAAAAGCAGTTTTGACCATGACAGAGTTCTGACTGTAACATATTATAACATGTTTTTATATAATTTAATGATGTAGCTACCCTGCACAGGTGCACCTTGCTTGCATTTTTATGTTATAGAAATTAGCGTATTCGCTATTATTAATAAGAACTTTGGGTTTTATTATTTAATTCATCTTGTTAATCTTTTTTTTTAATTGTGTATCTTGCACTCTTTGTAAAATATATAGCCAAAATATATAAAAAAATTGACCTTTTTGAGTTTCTTGCCGGTTCTTCTCAGTTGAAGACTGACTTCCGTAACGGTGGTAACTTCAGTAAATTCGACCTGACCCAAAACTGAGTAAATTCCTTTGACCCTTTTAGTTTCTAATAAATTAACAGGAAAAGCAATTGAATCACTGCTCTGCAAAAATAACATACATGTAGCAAATTCCTCATATACATACATAAATATCGATGATACATTGATGTATTCATTCAGTATGTATAGCAGGTTCTAGGAGTTTAAAATATGATGTTATGTTTACTTACAGAGATGGTCGCAGGTGGTCGGTGGCATCTCTACCGTCGTCCGGCTACGGTACAACGCCAGGCAGTTCAAGTTTATCAGTAAGTGTCTATAAGGTTCATTTTAAAAAAACTTCAAAATCACATGATATACAGGATGATTTTTTAGTCACTGGCAATACTTACAGGGGTGGAAGTACTCATCAATATGAACAACTTTTATTATGGGTCTAATTCTGATATCGCTTAAAATAAAACGGTTGCTTCATACATTTTGGTCGAGTAGGTATTGAACTTTTGTATGGAACAGCTGATAATTTTTTCATGATTTCACATTTGTCCCATAATAAAAGTTGTTCATTTTGATGATTACTTCCACCCCTGCAAGTATTGCCAGTGACTAAAAAATCATCCTGTATATGGAAATATACATACATACATGACAATCACTCACGTATGAATTAAAACAATTACAAAAATAATAGAACGAGACATTTGTAGGTAGTAGAACTCTTAGTGCAGTGTTCGCCCGGGGAAGTACTACCACCATATCTAATTCCGCCGTCAAATAGTAGTGCACTTGTATTACTGTGTGTCGGTTAGGAGGGTATGGGAGCCGGTGAAAATACAGGCACAGGAGACTTAACAACTTCATGTTTCAAGGTTGGCAACGCGTGAGTCTTTTCAAAGATAAAGGAAGAAAGAAAAATAAATCAACACAATATAAATACTTGTACTACGGCAATTTTTTTTTTTTTTTACTTTGTATAGGCTTGTGTTTGATCACAATCTCACTATGGTAGGTGATGATGTGGCCGAAGGTGGTAAGCACACAAAGCCTAGAAGGATCTGGCTCTCAAGTGCAGCTGCCGGAACACACCAATAGGTGTTTGGCGACAGATTTTCAACTTGAGGGTGGTAGCCAGCCAGGCGGGTACTACAAAGTACCCTACCACCGTGCTATGGTTTCCTCACGATGTTTTCCTTCACCGAAAGCTCAAGCTCATTGTAGGATTCGAACCCACGACCTTCGCCGCGGCGTCCGACGTCACTACCACTGAGCTATCATCGCCTTAAATTGTAATTATATGTTATTTATTTACAATACAATAAGTATTTACAATAATAGTATAAAATACAAACTGTATATAATATACGAGTATAGAAAATTTCCTCAAAGCTGCTGCTGCCGATGTGGGCAAGGGTCCCAACAAGCTGGCAACGTTCCCTCTTTGTATGGCCAAGTTAATGCGTTGGCGGATAAAGCAAAAATTAGACCTGCATGTTCCCTAACATAAAATAAGTATAAAGACGTAGATTTTTCTGAAAAGTAGGTATTCCAGAGCAGGAAATACAACGAGATACTGTGTCAGTATGCCATTGTATGTCACAAAGAGGTAATTCGTTTCGGAAGTGTTGTCAGAAGCAGGCATTAGTCACTTACTGAGAAAGATTCACACTCAACAAGTATGTGTGATTCTATTTGTGGATATGATTAGGTTTTTGAACTATATATTGAAGTGATTAGCTGTCCCCTGCGGTTTCACCTGCGTTCTCAAGATAAAAAGCCTAAACCTTCCTCATGATTGTTTCAAATCCGACTGCTAGTTCCATAGATTAACGCGTTCAAACAAACAAACTCTTCAGCTTTATGATATTAGTATAGATTATATTGATTGTGTGCTTTTATCATTTATTAGCTTTCCCGCGCGGTTTCACCCGAGTTCCCGGGATAAAATATATAGCCCATGTTACTCAGGGATAATGTAGTATTCTAATGGTGAAAGAATTTTTGAAATCGGTCCAGTAGTTTTTGAGTTTATTCGATACAAACATACAAAAATACAAATCTCTCCTCTTTATAATATTAGTATGAAGTATGATATAATGCTGATAGACAATCAAAATATTTTATAAACAATGATTCTTTAATGCATAATCATTTTGTGACATGAAAATTTTAGAAGAGAAACTTTTTAACGAACGAACATGGCGATGCAACACGGCAGTGCAACGCGGCGATGCAACGCACCTCTCAACCAATCTGTCAAAAAGATGGTTTAAAGTCAGTCATTTTACTTTAGCTTCACATCTGTTGGGTGATCCACGATACCCCACTAGTTTTTTTTTATGTCAAAAGATAGACAAGTAGGCAAATGATAAATATTGGTAGTTAATTATTTTTGTTAATTAATTATACCCAAAACAAAATAAATATTGTATTGTGAGACGTGTTTATGATCTTTCAACTGAACCGATGGTAACGTCAGCTTTGTAAGTGCCCAAACTGAATAAATATCGGTCCAGTCGTTCTTGATTTATAAATGGTGTAACTAACCCGAATTTGTTTTATAAATATAGATTATTAATAATCGCATTCCTGTAAATACCAATTGCACATTAGATGCTCATGATGTAAATCTATTGCCGCCAAAACAACGGGTAAATAACTTATCAATGTAAACATCCGCTGTTACCCGAAAATAAACAATAATTTATCAACGACAGGTGAGCATTTCATTTTCTCATTCAATCTTTCTCCACTATACACAAATTTGAATCTTATTATCATAATTTTAAAGTATATTTTCAATTGGTTCCTGATGTTTTGATTTTGAATGTGGTCCAAGAAGACAAGGTTTGCTATCGACGTTCATTGATCATTATAGTTGAGTTATGTAATAAAAGTGAATGATTTGTTTGCTGACCTACAATAGGTAATTAATTATAAATGTCCTAGCGACCTAATTACTCGGCCTTTTTGTCGTTCACATTCTAAAATAATTACGCATGCATACAAAAGCGGCATAAATCAATCTTTTTTTTTTTTAAAAGCATTCTTAAATATTTTAATAAAAGTTTTCAACTTCTTACTACATATATTTTGTTCATATATTTATTTTGATCTTTTGTAGAAAATTATGGACTTACTGACTATACTTTACTACGAATGAACTGTGAATTATATCCCTTATAGCAAATATATAAACTCCATTTCAGCTTGACACTGTTTTATGTGTTTGACAACCATTCGATTATAGTATTACCGGACCCAAAAAGGACCTTAGATCTTTCACTTAGGGTATATAATCCACTGTTCAATCATTAGGGCTCTGAGGCAGCTTCATTTATATTAGAGCACCAACACACAGGTAGTTCGAGCAGTCATTGTCAACTGCTAATTCATTATACAGCTGAGCTGTGAACCGCTTGATGCAGTAGCAGTCAGTAGTTTGCTATGCAGTTACAGCTACCAGTTTTTCTAACAGCAATACATACAACAGTTAAATAAACTTGTTGCAGTCGCAATGTTCGTCGCAGGAGCGGCTGCTGGCGGTGCAGGCGGTGTGCGAGCCCCCGCGGCCGCCGTGCCCGCACTGCCACCAGCACCAGAACTCTTTGAAGTTAGTATAACCCTGTTAATCATGCCCTCTCGCTTGTATACTAGTGCCGTCTATACTCACTCTCGAGCGTACCGTTGGTAGAAAAATAATTGCAGTTAAATTCTATTTAATGCAAGCCAATAAAATCGGCTTGCGTTAAATAGAATTTAAAATGTTCCCGTATAGTCCATCGCATAATGTTCTCAACACTATACCACAATAATTTGTATTTGATAATGGTATTTGCGGGTGTATTATAGCTATTATATCGATGTACGATGTGATGCTGCTTTGGTGGTTTTACGTTACGTAACACAGTGACAGAACTTTAGTGTCGTCCCACACCCACCCACAGCAGCTCGGTGGGCAGCGGCGTGAACAACTGGGCGTCGCTGTCGGACAGCGGCGGCAGCACGCACGCGCCGCGCGCGGCCTCGCCCGGCTCGCCGGCCAGGCGCGTGCGGAGCCGCAGCCTCAGGTATTATTTTACCACGTTTTTATTAAGGGTATGTTCCGTTATACACTGCGAGCACTGTTCAGTACTCTTACTGGGGAGAAATTCGTTCCGTTATAGATGACAGTATACTGCCGCAGTATCCTTGGGAAATATATGACGTCATAAATCGTCGCCATTTTTGTACTGTGAGCACTGGCGTTTTCGAGGTATGGTGCTCTCAGTGCAATGATCACGTGATCAACGGCGTCCAGAATGACAGTTTACATATACGTGGATGACAGACAGTATACTGGACTGCGTTCCGTTTTAAGCAGTACCCAGTCTAGCTAACTATAAAGGAACGGCTTTTCAGTATACTAAATGACGTCACACCTTACAGTGCTCGCAGTGTATATCGGAACAAACCCAAAGTCACTTTCTCGTTTGTCTATCTGTCTTTCCGGGTGGAATCTTGCAATTCAAATTTCGAGCACTTCCCGATTAGCTATTCGGTTTAAACTTTCAGGTTAGCTCACGACTACATGACAATGCATTCTTATTAATTTTTAATGTACATTCTTTGCTATTCATTTCCGATAATAATTATTGGAAACATTATTAATGCACTATGTTATCAGTTGCCAATATCCTGGTGAAGTTTCGCCGGCAAATTTTTGAGTGAAAGAATGATTTTGTCTAGTTCCCCGTCTCGGTGTGGCGGCGGGTCGGGGTCAGGCGGGGGCGCGGGCGGGCCGCGTGATGACGCCGTCTCCGCCATGTCGTCCTTGTTTGCAGCACGGTTCCCTGCAGCACAACGTGCCATGGATGACAAGTGAGTCTAGATACCATATGAACAGCTTTTACGATAGATGAGTCAGCTGAGGTAAGTGATTGAGGATGAAAGAGAAAAGCCTCTTTTCTAGAAAAGTTAACAAACAAACATAAAGTATATTCAATGTGAATTTACAGGTTAAGAGGACTCATCGACGAACTGACAGAATTAGATAAGAAGCCAGATCGACCGCCCATAGAGAGATTCGTACAAAGACAGGTAATATCAATTTGAACTTTATCACCTTATTTTATGGTTTGTTTTACAGAAATATCGGTTTTCATGATACTTTTTAGTTGGTGTTAATGTATTATTGTTATGTTTCAGGTATTACAAATGGCGCGCGACTGCCTGCATAAGTCAGAGTCGAAACAAGTGACGAGCAGCTATTTTTACGACATGGCGGATAGTTTGGACAGGTTGCTAGCAGAGGTAATTACTGCTTTTGACACTTGAACTGTAGATTTATTAATATTTAAGCAATCTAAAAGATATATATATAGGTATTGAACTTTTGTATGGAACAGCTGATAATTTTTCCGTGATTTCACAGATAGTCCCATAATAAAAGTTGTTCATATTGATGAGTACTTTCACCCCTGCAAGTATTGCTAGTGACAAAAAAATCACCCAGTATATATTAATTAGAAAAAAAAAACGTAAAGAAAATTTATTTTCCAAATTGGGGCTTATATACTATCTGAACTATACAAATGTCTTCACAGACACGTGAAAAGTCGAACTCAGCAGGCGCTCAAGTGGCTCCCCAAGTGACGCGGTTGGTGCTGGCGATGGCGCGGCCCGCGCGGCTACTGGAGTGTCTCGAGTTCGACCCGGAGCGGTTCTACAGGCTGCTGGAGGCTGCGGAAGGACACGCCCGACACCTGCAGGTACTGTGCTTGTAGCTCGGCAGCTTGACGTTAAATGTAGCTTGTTAGTACCATAATTCTTATTTATGGGACTAGCTTCCGCCCCGCGGTTTCACACGCGTTCCCGAGGGATCTTCTGTTTTTTCGGGATATAAAGTCTCGATAAATGGGCTATCCAACACTAAAAGAATTTTTCAAATCGAACCAGTAGTTCCTGCGATCAGCGTGTTCAAACAAACAAACAAACAAATAAACAAACTCTTCAGCTTTATAATATTGGTATAGATTTTCCCACATTTTTTATATGAGAATAAGATAAATATCAGTGCATCTTGCTTACAAGCAGACAACTATCCCTTTTTGTATTTTTTTTGTATATTTGTCAAGCAAATTTGTATGTTATCCCTCAGGGCATAACGACAGATATTCCTCAATACATAATCCACAAGTTGGGACTATCGAGGGATCCTCTAGCGGAGCTGCACGCGCCGCCGCCCCCACCGCCGCCACCGCCGCCACAGAACAGTTCACCTTCCAAGTAACTATCTATCTTATAATGATAGTTTAGTCAACAAGTGCTTTTTTGTTCAACTTTTTACAGGAGTCTCGGAAAAATATGAATGAGGTGTTATTCGATACGGAATGGCATGTTAATGATATAAAAAAAAAATGCAAAATTTATAAACAATTTACTGAAAAAAAGGTGGTTTGGTTTTTTTGCAAATATCTCAAAAATTAATTAAGAATTTTTGATATTATATTTTTTTCCAAAGGGGTGAAAATACGGTACTCTGGCTTGCGCAAACCACGCCCATTTTGGGCACTTTAACAATAAAATTTATTCAAACATATTAAATATGAAAATTACGGAAATTAAAACAATGTTTTTTTTTTTAAATATCGAAATAGAAGATAAACTGGAAAGAGATGGCTTTGGCTTCTTTCTTTTTCTAGACCATTTACACCAAAGATGGTTATAAAGTAAGGTACAATGTAACTGGACCGTGTCCTCTCCTCAGGAGCCGCGGCCGGTCGTCGCCCCCCGGCGGCGGCTCGTCGGGCGCCCCCCCCTCCGAGGCCGACTACCAGGTCATCAAGCTCATCTCCAACGGGGCCTACGGAGCCGTCTACCTGGTCAAACATAAGCATACCAGGACTAGGTACATACCATGAACTTTGTTCATATTACATAATATACACGGTGCAAGGGACAGCCCTCCGCAAACTAATGGGGTAGGAATTCAGTATATCATACTAAGATGCCCGGTACATGAAATTATTTCCGGAACGCCATGGGAATCCAATAAACCTGATTTGTTTGATTACCTCATACGCAATGTATCGCTACCGTGGCAACACGCACGTAGCGAACTGCAGCGCACCGAGCCTCCCCGCGTCGTGCGTTAGAGTATTTCAACATCCATTGCTGATATTTTGATTTTAGCTGTTTTTACATAAATGGAGTGTTATGTACAAAGAATTTAATTTTACATTGAAATAAAGGAATTAATGTAACTGAAAAAATGATAAAAAAATTAAAATTTTCCGGAGGAAATTTCCGATGGTATATGACTCAAAATAAGGAGGTTAATGCACTCGTGTCAGTTTGCGGAGGACCGTCCCTTACACCCTGTATTTTTCTTATATATTTTTTTGTATATTTATGTTTTTTGGAGCTGTTTTAAAAATTGTTTTACATTTCAAGGAAAATATGCGCCAACATAGACTGTCCAAAAAATACTGGGTGACTTTTTAGTCACTGGCAATATTTGCAGGGGTGGAAGTACTTATCAACATGAACAATTTTTATTATGAGACTAACTACTAACTGTGAAATCACGAAAAAAATATCAGCTGTTCCACACAAAAGTTCAATACCTACTCGACCAAAATGTATGAAGCAACCGTTTTATTTTACACGATATCAGAGTTGGTCCCATAATAAAAGTTGTTCATATTGTTGAGTACTTCCACCCCTGCAAGTATTGCCAGTGACTAAAAAATCGGCCTGTATATAAAAAATGTAACCAGGTTGAATATTAAGCCGATTCTAAGCTGAAGGTTGACTTCCGAACCGGTGTTAACATCAGTAAATTCAACCTTCATATGTGCCTTAGGGCCTGAATGACTTTGACATTGAACATACTTGTCATACTAGTACAGTCAGCAACGTAATTTAGCTGAATACATTGTTGTCCACAACTTTCTATATTTAATTCTGTGTTCCTCAGGTACGCGATGAAGAAAATAAGCAAGAACAATCTTATACTAAGGAATCAAGTTGAACAAGCGTTCGCTGAGAGGGATATACTCAGTTTTGCCGATAATCCCTTCGTCGTAAGTAGCTTTATATAATATTAAATATTCGCTTTCTTTCTCTCACCTGATTTCGATGAATTAAAGCCTATTTGAAGCGCCTAGCCAAGCTCTGAAACTCTATAAAAAATTGTTCAGTGGTTGTCAGACAGATAAGAAATAAAAAAATCCCTATGGGTTTTGTAAGGGCCGACGTATAGCGGAGCGCAGCGCCGAGCATTTTTCACAGTCAAACTATTATCGACATCGTACTCATCGAAATAATATTCAAAATCAATCAACACTACAATTAATTCCTGAAGAGTATCGGAGCGACTACGTGCTAATAATTGATTTTGGATATTATTTCAACGAGTACAATGTCGATAGTTTGACTGTGAAAAATGCTCGGCGCTGCGCACCGCTATACGTGCGCCGGCCCTCACTCTTCCTACATAACTCGTACGTTATTTTAAAATAATAAATAAATCGGCGGTCGGACAGATTAATGTCGCCGTTGTGTAATGTGATGTGATGTGATGTGATGTGACGGGCAGGTAACGATGTACTGCTCGTTCGAGACTCGGCGGCACCTGTGCCTGATCCTGGAGTTCGTGGAGGGCGGCGACTGCGCGACGCTGGTGCGCGCGGGCCCGCTGCCGGCGGACATGGCGCGCCACTACTTCGCCGAGGCCGTGCTCGCCGTCGAGTACCTGCACTCCTACGGGATCGTGCATCGCGACCTCAAGCCCGACAAGTGAGCTTCCTCCTTGTTCTGTCGGCGCGATACCGCCCACTCGGCCCACTCGGCCCGGACGTTTGTGTGCGTGGACGGGTCTCTTGTGCCTGTGGTACGTCCCGATCTCACCGGGGCGCGGGGTGAGTGACGCGCCCGAAGATGGTGAGCTGATAGAAACCGAGAAGGAACTGGCTCTAAAATTGCAGCTACCGATAGGATCCTTTCATTTTCACATAGCAACGTCTTAGGTATTAATGAAGCGATCTTATTGATGGGTTAAAATACATCCCTCCCCATCTCTGGTGGAAATGCAATCTTAGGCTGCTTATCCGCTGAAATGGATCTAGGATAAAATTAAGGCAAAGTGATTTAAAAGACTATAATAGATCTGTAATTATATATTTTATTATTACACCCGCATTTTTTGGAGATTTTTGTACCCCCCTCCCCCCATGTAACGCGCCGTAACGTTTTTCTGTACCCCCCTCCCCCTAGTATAACGTTACGTAACCACCAAGTGACCATTTCTACTTAAAAGTCACAATTATGTGGCGTAAAATACATACCGGAAAAAAAAACAATGTTACGTTACGCATAGTTTAAAATCCCCCTCCCGTCCCTGTAACGTATCATAACGTTTTACAAGACCCCACCTCCCCCAAATTCGTTACGTAATACTTGAACGCTCCCTAAGCTATATCATATGAGTCGGAACCAATTCCGAGTATCACGCAACATTACATTATTATTTGTTTCTTGTGTTTTTATATAGTGTGTCGTGTGTGAGTAGGTCTAGTTAATGTAATGTTGTGTGTTGTCCTGAATAAATGTATTTCTTTCGTCTTCTTTCTTTCTTCTTTATATGTCTTCTAAATTTCATAGATTTATATGACACATGGTTTAGACTGCTTCGGTTACGTAATTTGATATTTATATGTATATATTTTCATTTACAGTTTGCTCATCACAGCAACTGGTCACATAAAGTTAACTGATTTTGGACTCAGTAAAATGGGGTTGATGTCGTGTGAGTACATTTATTAAATTTACTGTTTTTTTTTACTTTGTTTCCTCGCAATGTATTATTTTACCGATAGCTCATTGTAGAATTCGGACCCGCAACAATTTTCACGGGGCATTCGACGCCACTACCACTGAACTATCATCGACTTTGGTTCTTTTTGCATACTCAATCAATTATTGAACAAATAAATTTTAATGTGTACCTTATTACCATATAAATACAGTTCATTTAATTTTATACATTCAATTAATATAACTTTATATGCGCAGTGGCAACGAACCTGTACGAAGAGTATGCAGATCGGGAAGCGCGTCAATTCTCCGACAAACAAGTCTGCGGTACTCCAGAGTACATCGCGCCTGAAGTCATACTGCGACAGGTATGACCACGCCCATTGCTGAACATAAAATTCAATTCGTCCTACTATTAAGTTCGCGGCGATCGCAACGCACGAGCCGAGTGAGCGAAACGAGTGTATCAATATTGCAATCGTTATTTGGTCGAAAGCATACCGTTAGTTGTGGATATGAGATTCCGCGTTCCCCTTGGAATCTTATATTTTCCCAGGGTAAAAAGTGTGCTATATGTTATTCTAGGGTATGATCTGACTATATGCCAAGTGTCATCCAAATCTGTTCAACCGTTTATGCATGATTGAGTCACGAACACTCAAACTTAGTTTCCTAATATTAGTAAGTTGTTGAAATCCTACTAATATTATAAATACTAAAGTTAGTGAGGATGGATGGATGTTTGTTACTCTTTCGCGCTAAAACTACTAAACTATTTATTATACAAGATACTTTTTATTCCAGGAAAACATAAGATCCCTTAGGAACGCGGGTGAAAGCGCTAAGCGAAAGCTAGTCCCCCTATAGTTTAAATTATGCAATTTTATAAAAAAATTATAATGCCTAATTACTCGGTGCTCATAATATATTGTTATTTAAATACATTGTCCATCGCACAGGGTTACGGCAAGCCAGTGGATTGGTGGTCGATGGGTATCATCCTATACGAGTTCCTAGTAGGTTGTGTACCGTTCTTCGGTGATACGCCTGAAGAGTTGTTCGCTCACACTGTCAATGGTGAGTAATTTTTTTAATATTTTTTTTTTATTATACAACATTGTCGGCAAACAACATGGTAAGCGGTTACCGTAGCCTATGAACGCTTGCAACAGACGTATCACTCGCGCGTTGCCGACCCTTCCCCCTCCCCGATGAGCTCTGGCGACCTTACTCACGCGCAGGAACACAACTATCAGTTATTTGGCTGCAGTATTCTGTAAGGTGGAGGTACTTCCCCAGTAGAGCTGCTCTTTGAGCGACATATCGCTATGCTCTACCTCTATTCTTTCTGTCCACAGACGACATAGAATGGCCGTCAGAAGAAGATTTCCCCATAGCGGTGGAGGCGAGCGCCATCATCACGGAACTGTTGGCGCGTAACCCTAGAGACAGGCTCGGCACGGGAGGGACTCACCAAGTTAAGGTAAAGGAAGAAAAAAAGAAAGAAAGAAACATTTATTTACTGGAAATGGACACAAATACACAAAGTAGAATTTATAAAAACATAATCACAATAACCAAAAACTACAAGAGAAAAGAAAAAAAAATAACGAGATCAAATTTTTAACACAACTGCATAATAAGTCGAAATTAAGCGATATAGAAATTGCATTTGATAATGCCATTCAATGAGTATTTTACGCGCGATTCGATCTAAGATTCAAGCATTACCAGACGGTTTTTTGTTGTCTTTGTCTGGCAAGCAGGCAGGCGGTCCACGTGATGGTAAGTGGCAACCGTCGCCTATGGACATGAGCAATACCTGTGGGATTGCCAATGTGTTGCCGACCTTTATAAAGCCTTGAAGGCATCTCTCTTCTCTCTCTCTCAGAAAAAAATCTCAGAAAAGTCTCTCCTGTAAAGTAACAGAATGAATATTACTTGCGCGGTGTTGTATGCTAGCCGACGATATGGCGGACTGTTTACCTGTGTATACCGATTAGGTTAAATAACACGACGATAGCTCAGTGGTAGTGACGTAAATGCTCTTTACTTGCACAGGATCATGTTTACTTCTGCGGACTGGATTGGAACAACTTGTTGAGGCGTAAAGCCGAGTTCATACCGCAGCTTGAAAACGACGAGGACACCAGCTACTTTGATAGTGAGTTTACACCATAGTATATATCCTAACTAATTTTATAAATGCGAATGTGAGTTTGTTTGTTTGTTACCTTTTCACGCCTAAACCGCTGAACCGATCGCGATTAAATTCGGTACGCAGATAGCCTATGGCAGGGGTCACTAAATGGCGGACCGCGGTCCACATCCGGACCGCCGACTGGCGCCGACTTATAATTGTGCGGACCACACTGACTAACAAAAATGTACACATGGTTATTTTATTGAATCAGCGCACATCCAAACATACAATAATTTGATATATTAGTAACATTATAGTAGGATTTGTAGGAAAGGATCTAAGCTTGGTCGCCAGTCATTATCTACCAACCGGACCGCGATACTCTTTTATATTTTTTAAACGGACCCCTGATAAACCTAATAAGTGACCCCTGGCCTATGGTATGGAGAAGGACGTGGGCTACTTTTTTCCTCGGGAACGCGGGTGAAACCGTGGGGGAGAGCTAGTTAAGAATATTTAATTCATTCAGGAATTAAAGATACTGGGTAGAAATTTTCAAATACATATTTTCGTAACCTTTTCATACTATGGGACCGACTCTGAATTTGCGATAAGAACGACTTATTTTTACATGGTTATAAACAAAAATTGTTTATGTTAATTACCCGAAACACAGGCACGGCTTACATCTATTGAAACATATAAGAGAAGATTCGAGAAGATCGATATACAGTTGTCGATAAACCGACTAATCAACTAATTTATCTCTCAGGTCGTTGCGATCGATACAATCACAGTGAAGTCGACACAGATGAGGCTGCCGAACCGGTGGAGCCTGCAGAAGAAGCTGGTCTCTTTGCTGCCTTCTCATCCACCTCGCCGCAGTGGCGGAGACATTACCATCACTCTGCTGTCTCACATGACTCCAGGGTAAGTGATATGTGTTGATGCTTTCAGGTAGAGGAAGACTGAGCGAGCTGCGGGTCCACTGTGTGAGAGAAGATAGCTAATAATTCAAGGATAGAAAGAAAGAAAAAACATTTATTCAACATACACACAATATTAGAGTATTATAGACACAAGGAGATAATGTCTTGTATGAATATATATTGTGATAAAATCTTTAGTGGTCCATAATCAGCTAAGGGTCGTACCTCATCTGGCCGGCAACGAGTATTCCTATATTTCCAGCCTTTTCTGTCGCTCAAACATAGCGTTCGTTAGAGCGAGAGACAGTAATCTGCGGCATTGTCGGGCCGATTCTGTGGATAATCTTCATTCACTCTAGCAAAACATATAAGGCTTGTACTAGAGGCTGGTAGCTATCCAAGTGGATACTGTATCACCGTGCAATTTCTGTCGCCAAGCAGTAGTACTTAATTAGACTTGACCGGTGTGTTCCGGTTTCGACTTGACACTTCTTTTTATTTCTCTTTCTAAACAGCGGCACAACACCACTTATCAAGATGAGATTGTAGTCAAAAATAGGGTTATATTTAAGATTGTTTTGTCTTTCTTTCATTCTATACTTCGTAAAAATGATAATACTATTATTAATGGATATAAAAGGTTATTTTTATGTTTGTTCAGAGTACGGACAGCTGGCCGGGTACGCCGGACAGTGCGGGTCCTCCCACCACGCCTACAGCTCCGTTACACCATCATCCTAAGTGTCCGGTAAGATTTTACAATATTACCTATAAATACCACAAGGGCCATTCTCATATCTCGCTGATAAGTTCCCGATAGCTTATATGGTAGATAGCTTTATAGGCCATATTCTGTTCAATTTAAAAGTAAGAGACTTCGTTATCTGTTACATAAGGTAACAGGAAATAATCGGCAAGATATTGGCCCTACGGAGGGAAATAAATCTTATATGGTCCCATTATGTGAGTTGAATTAAAGCAAGTCTTGTAAAACCCACGCCTGTCTCTTTTTGTTTAACGAGTTTAGATAGAGATGGACATATTTAAAACCTGGGTATTACTAGACTTGCTCTATACCTTCTTAAATAATAAGGGGATTATAGTTTGAAAAGTACTGTGACATAAATGCGTACAAAAAAATGGTCGACCACAGACTATAGACTAAATTATAATAACTGTTTTTCCTAAGCAGATGATAGGCGGCACTTCAACGGCCGAGTCATCGCAGACGGACAGCGACGACGTGTCGCCGGCGGCGCGGCGGCGGGCGGCTCTGCGCCCACATCCGCACCCACATCCGCATCCGCATCCACATCCGCATCTACATCCGCACACTACCTCACTCGCTATAGTGCCTAGGATGTGAGTATTAGCGTCAGTCAATGTGGTGTGGCGCCATTTATCTATTGTTAGTGAGAGTTTCTTTGTATTGTCGATAGATGTCGCTATCCGGCACTTCGTCTGAGACCTCTTTTATTTATTAACCAGCTGCGCGACAGCAAAGATAGGGTTATGTTTTTTATGAAATTTGTTCTCAAGACTAACTTTCGCCCCGTGTTTTCGTGGGAATTTTTTAGATGATAAAAAATATCCTATGTTTTATTCCAGGAAATTATCTATTTCTGTTGCAAGTAACATCCAAATCTGTTCAGCCGTTTATCCGTGATTAAGTCACAAACATCCAATTATCCAAACATATAAACTTTCACATGTAGGTACATGATGATGTACTGATACTCTTGTTATTGTTATTTTACATAATTTCGCTCAACAGTTCGGATATACCCAAGAAAGAGGAGAGAAGCTTGGACAGGCCGGACAAGCCAGAGAAGACTAAACCATCCAGTATTGTAGCCAGCAAGTGCATGCGCCGGTCCGCTAGCACTTCTGGATTATCACTTGTCATACATCCAGGTAAGAGATATTTTTAATAGCTGTTCCCGACATAAAATGTAGTCGTATAACCTACTCCAATAATCGGGGCTAACTAACGCAAAAATATTTCTTCAAATCAGCAGGCTTACTCTTGATTTTAATTCCGATCGATCGGCACTGGATTTTGACATTTCCTACTCTCTAATTAAACATTAGGGCCAAATTATTTCAAGATTGCGTGTCCATTAGATTGACAACATTGATTTGAAGAGTACCGAATCACGTGACTCTCAAAATAACATTGAAATTGGATTATTTTAAGATTGGAATTAAAAAAGCTTGAAGACTAAGCCTGCAGATCTGTAGTTCCGAGATTACCTCCTACATTCAAACATACAAACTTTACCTCTTTATATTATAGTGTAGATTCAAATAGGCCTTTACAAGCCCTTTCGAATAGTCTGACTCGAACGCACGGTTCGGAGGTTGCTTTTGCTATGAAGAGTTGGCCATTCACGGAACTTAGGAACGTTCAAAATTATCGCGCGTCCTTTCTCCATGGATAGAGCCTATGAAAGGCTAGGAAAGGCAATTTTAACGAATATTTCTCGGGTTTTTGCTTATTACGTCTAGTTAATTGGTTGGCTCGCGAATGGCACGCGCGTCCCTAAACTACCTAATCGCGAATCAACTTATTAAAGCGCCATTTTAAATATCCATACTAATAAGAGGTCATTCTGATGTTTGTTTGAGTGTCCGGAATTCTGAACATGTAACACGAAATATTTTAGAGCTTTATCGTGGGTTTTTATCCCATATAGATTTTTAATCACCGTTGTTGTTATTGTCTCCTTAAAAAAATCTTTTTTTTTTTAATATTACATAATGGTAATGTTCCAGCGGATGACGGCATCATCGCCGGCGCCGGGTCCCCGTGCGCCGGCAACACGTCGTCGACCAATTCGTCGCGCGACTCGTCGCCGTGCCGCGACCCGCCGTCACCCTTCGCACTGCCTAATCACTCGTTAGTACACTTACTGGCACTACAAGTATATATAGACAAAATAGTCAGGTCATAAAAATGTAACTTTGCTGAGTTTCTTGCCGGTTATTCTCAGTTGAAGGCTGACTTCCGAATCGGTGGTAACTTCCGTAAATTCTCCCTTTTTTAACATAAATCTACTTTATTAAATTATTACTTTTCCCCATTCAGGTTGATACAATCATCAAAGCCGCCGATAGTGGTCCGCCGCGGTCCGCGCGGGTTCGGGTTCACGATCCACACGGTCCGCGTCTATTACGGAGACACCGACTATTATACCATGCACCATCTAGTCTCTGTAAGTTGCATATTAATACTATACAGGATAATTTTAAATGACATTTTTGTGATCTTATGATGTTCGAGGAAGAAATTTTGTATGACAAGTTTGAAATATTTTTCAATATTAGTCGTATTTAAAAGTTGATCAACCCCCGGGCGAGTCGCTCGGGTTTCACACGGCTGCAATTTATAAACACAAATCTTCTCCTTTTATCGTTCCTTCTATTAGTGAAAACCGTATCAAAATCCGTTGGGTGCTTTAGAAAAAGGAAGCGGAGAAACAGACAGAGGTAGATAGCGACAGATCCCGAGGGGTCCTATGTTTTTCCGGGATAAAAAGTATCCTACATTTTAATCTAATATTTTCTATCTGTGTGCCAAATTTCGTTCAAATCCGTTCAATAATTTTTGTGTGAAAGAGTAACAAACATCATTCCATCCATTAGTAGTGTGTAATAGTTGACCTCCATACATTCCCCAGGCGGTGAGCGAGCAGGGCGCGGCGTGGGCGGCGGGGCTGCGCGCCGGGGACCTCATCACGCAGCTCAACGGGGAGTCCGTGCAGGGCCTGCTGCACACACAGGTACAGTTACACATGCACACAGGCGGTGAGCGAGCAGGGCGCGGCGTGGGCGGCGGGGCTGCGCGCCGGGGACCTCATCACGCAGCTCAACGGGGAGTCCGTGCAGGGCCTGCTGCACACACAGGTACAGTTACACATGCACACAGGCGGTGAGCGAGCAGGGCGCGGCGTGGGCGGCGGGGCTGCGCGCCGGGGACCTCATCACGCAGCTCAACGGGGAGTCCGTGCAGGGCCTGCTGCACACACAGGTACAGTTACACATGCACACAGGCGGTGAGCGAGCAGGGCGCGGCGTGGGCGGCGGGGCTGCGCGCCGGGGACCTCATCACGCAGCTCAACGGGGAGTCCGTGCAGGGCCTGCTGCACACACAGGTACAGTTACACATGCACACAGGCGGTGAGCGAGCAGGGCGCGGCGTGGGCGGCGGGGCTGCGCGCCGGGGACCTCATCACGCAGCTCAACGGGGAGTCCGTGCAGGGCCTGCTGCACACACAGGTACAGTTACACATGCACACAGGCGGTGAGCGAGCAGGGCGCGGCGTGGGCGGCGGGGCTGCGCGCCGGGGACCTCATCACGCAGCTCAACGGGGAGTCCGTGCAGGGCCTGCTGCACACACAGGTACAGTTACACATGCACACAGGCGGTGAGCGAGCAGGGCGCGGCGTGGGCGGCGGGGCTGCGCGCCGGGGACCTCATCACGCAGCTCAACGGGGAGTCCGTGCAGGGCCTGCTGCACACACAGGTACAGTTACACATGCACACAGGCGGTGAGCGAGCAGGGCGCGGCGTGGGCGGCGGGGCTGCGCGCCGGGGACCTCATCACGCAGCTCAACGGGGAGTCCGTGCAGGGCCTGCTGCACACACAGGTACAGTTACACATGCACACAGGCGGTGAGCGAGCAGGGCGCGGCGTGGGCGGCGGGGCTGCGCGCCGGGGACCTCATCACGCAGCTCAACGGGGAGTCCGTGCAGGGCCTGCTGCACACACAGGTACAGTTACACATGCACACAGGCGGTGAGCGAGCAGGGCGCGGCGTGGGCGGCGGGGCTGCGCGCCGGGGACCTCATCACGCAGCTCAACGGGGAGTCCGTGCAGGGCCTGCTGCACACACAGGTACAGTTACACATGCACACAGGCGGTGAGCGAGCAGGGCGCGGCGTGGGCGGCGGGGCTGCGCGCCGGGGACCTCATCACGCAGCTCAACGGGGAGTCCGTGCAGGGCCTGCTGCACACACAGGTACAGTTACACATGCACACAGGCGGTGAGCGAGCAGGGCGCGGCGTACATTTACTGTTATATCATTTACTATCATAAGGGGGCAGGTTTGAATTCTTGGCCCCGTATCTATGTGTTCAAAGCTTACAAAATTGATGACATTTCATAATTCATAAGCACTTAAATAAATAAAGTTGCAGCTTAACGTTACTGCTTGATTTCGCAGTAAAACTGTATAATGACGTCACAAATATATAGCGCGCTCGACGACGCTATGTCAGTCTTGTAAGTGACGTCATTTTGAAGCTTATTTTTTTAGAATGGAAATTATTTGAAATTTGAAACTACATGAAACCTATTTGTGAGTTTCCCTACAGTTGAGTGTTATCGTAATTAACTTGTATATACGAATATTTATGCAATATAATCTTTATTTCACAGGTGCTAAGGTTATTATTGGCTGCTCCACATGCGACGTTGCGTGCCACACCTTTGGATCAGACTACTATCCAGGTGAGATCCTAACCATATTTTATTATTCAAGAAGTTTGTATTGAAAACAACTTGACTCGCTACTTAACTAATTAATGTGTAATTCGGGTCTTTGGCTCAGACTGAACCGAAGAGTCAACAAGACCAGAATTTCGATGACATGGTATGAAATAAGGCGATGAAAGCTCAGTGATAGTGACGTCGAGTGCCGTGACAAAGGTCGTGGGTTCGATAAGCTTGAGCTTTTAATGAAAGAAAATATCTCGAGGAAACTAGTACGGTGATAGGGTACTTTGTAGTTCCCGCCTGGCTGGCAACTATCCTTCGAAAATCCATCCTAAAAGGGTGAAATGTTTTGATGAGAAAAAATATTTTGTTTGGTATGAAATATGCAGGTACACTTTGTTTGGACGGGTTGGGTAAAATCTTTTCTTAGTACACTGAATACTTTATAGTTTATTTACATTTAACTAAAGTATGTAGGTACCATTTTGTTCGATAACTTTTTGCCATCTTGTAGGTAGGGACATGATCCCATTGCTATAGAAATTTTGGGACTTCTGATCAAAATACCGCGACAAGTGGTTTTGGCAGTCCTCTCGTGATGACTTGACTTGACACTGCCTAAAGAATTCTGAAGAGACCGAGACAGGTGGAAATCTGAAGGTGCAAGGTCAGGACTATACGGCGGATGCATTAATACCTCCCAGCCAAACTATCTTAATTTTTGCTGAGTGGCTAAAGATGTGTGAGGTCTAGCGTTATCATGATGAAAAACCACACCCCTTCTGTTGATTAATTCTGGCCGCTTTCTCTCAACTTCTTGCTTTATCTCATCAGTTGTTCGCAGTAGAGTTCAGAATCGATGGTCCTGCCTGGTGGTAACAGCTCATAATGAATAATGCCCTTCCAATCCCACCACACCCACAGCATCACCTTGTTGCGAGTTAACCCGGGTTTCGCCACAGTCTGTGATGCCTGACCGGCCTTTGACCACGACCTTTTTCGCACGTTCTTGTCGTACGTGATCTACTTTTCATCACCAGTTATCAGCTTCTTCAAAAATGGTTCGGTTTCATTACGTCGTAATAAAGAATCACAAATGAGTACACGGTTCATTAGGTTTCTTTCAGTGAGCTCGTGAGGTACCCAAATATCGAGCTTTTTTGTGTAGCCAGTTTTTTTCAAATGCGCCAAAATTGTTTTGTAGTCAATTCCCAGTTCTTCAGCTACGTCGTAACTACTGATATGCCGATCTTGCTCCACTTTTTCAAAATTGGCATCCATTTTATCCGTAATAGGGCGACCAGAGCGACGTGCATCTTTGACATCAAAATTTCCGGATCGAAAACGCTTCAACCAAATTTGTGCTACTCTCACAGACACTGCACTAGGTCCATAAACATCGCAAATTTTTTTCGCGGCTTGCGTTGCGTTTTTACCTTTTTTGTAGTAAAATTTGAAAATGTATCGAATTTTTTCATTAGATTCACTCATCTTGACGATACGAAAAACAATTGAAAATCACACATTTTCTTATTTTGAATTCGGAATTATCTTCTAATATATAAAATTCTTTGCTATGGGGTGCGTGGTTGAACTCCTCTGAAACGGCTCGACCGATTTTTATGAAATTTTGTGTGTATATCGGGTAGGTCTGAGAATCGGCCAACATCTATTTTTTAAACCGCTGTACGAGTGAAACCGCGGGGGACAGCTAGTGTTCTATAAAATTTAAACTTTCAACGATAGTATTATTAATTAAAATAAAACAATGACAATATTAAAAATATTTATCAACATGGCATTTAGACTAACAAAACCGGTCAGATACTAACAGTATAGCCAAAGAGATTTAATTTCAAGTTCATACATACTGTAATGCGAAAAGACTTTTTCCCCAACCTAATATAATAACGCACGTGTACGTGTAGGCGGGCGGGCGCAAGCGCGCGGGCGGCGGGCGGCGCGCGTCGGCCCCGCCGCGGCCGCGCCCGCGCCGCCGCTGCTCGCTGTTCCGCAGGATCTCCACCAAGCGGGCCTCGCAGGAGATGCACCAGGTACCCGACGCCCTGACGCACTTGCCGGCTCTTCTCAGTTGATGGCCCCTTCCGAACCGGTGGTGACTTCGGTCACTTTGACGTTCATGAGTGCCATTCTACGGCCTAAACTGAATAAATAACTAAAATAAAATATTTTTTATTCAAATAGGCCTTTACAAGCACTTATGAATAGTCTGACTCTAACGCTCGATTCGGAAGGTTGCTTTTACTGAGAAGAGCCGGCAAGAAACTCAGCAATTACTCTTTTCAAACCCAACTCAGATTTATTACATTTATTTATTTATGTTATAACAAAAAAAGAAAAGAAACAAAATGATGAGTGACTTAGTTAATAAATAGCAAATTTAAGCAGACCAGCCCCCACAAGCAGCACCCGTTCACAAGTATGACGCACGTGGCAGCCATCGGCCTCCTCGCACATATAAAGTTTAATACAACATAGTCATAGCAAACAACCATACGGTCCGCCTGATGGTAAGCAGTTACCGTAGTCTATGAACGCTTGCAACACCAGACGTATCACTCGCGCGTTGCCGACCCTTCCCCCTCCCCGATGAGCTCTGGCGACCTTGCTCACGCGCAGGAACACAACTATAAGTTATTTGGCTGCGGTATTCTGTAAGGTGGAGGTACTTCCCCAGTCGAGCTGCTCTTTGAGCGACATATCGCTATGCTCTACCTCTCTAAAAGAAGCCTTCAGCCTTAAAGCTTCAAATCGATGATTATAATAATGGTGATGTGTGTAGATGGTGTCGGGTGATTGCACGTCATCACCATCACCAGCTCCAGCCTCTCCAGCGACCGACAGTCCACTGCACACAACAACTACCACACACTACCAACGGTATGTGGATAATTTTATACCTTATATCGTAGAATTAAGGTTGATTTTGGCACATGTTTCTAATGGTACTGTAATCGACATAGATATAAAAGTTGATTCTTATTTTCTTTATAGTGTTACATTAAAAAAAAATAATCTTATGAAATAACGATTGTAACTTTGAGATGAACACCTAGTCCTATATAATACTATGTTCGTAACATCATAAAATTACAATCAATACTTTAAGAGAAAATCTCAGCTAAGAGTCTATTTATACCTGTAACTTATCAACTGTTTTATGTTGCAAGGCCGTCGTCCCTCCACGGTCTGAAGCACAAGTTGGGCGGCGTGGGCGTGGGCGTGGGGGTGGGAGTGGGCGTGGGCGTGGGCGCGGGCGCGGTCCCGGCGGAGGTCCGGCGCGGGTCGCTGCAGCACATGCCGCTGTCCCCGCTGGCCCGCACGCCGTCCCCGCAGCCGCAGCCGCTGCCGGCCGCTGCGCCCCAGCCGCAGCCCGCCTCGCCCACCAGGTGACCTATAATAACTCATTAAAAAAACAAAGACCTAATTCCATAATTAAATAGGTATTCACTGATTATATACCTAAACTGATTGTTATTAGTTTCAATAATTTTTAGCGGATAGCCAGTTTCGTAGGTGCCTGATAGCTCGTTCAGACAGTGCATCTTTCTTTCAAAATTAACAGAATAAGGCGGCCTGTAAAGATAATCTACCATATAAACTGAAACAACTTCTGATTCGATAGAAATATTACGTTGTTAAGAATGATGACTAGGATATAACCGGTTTCTAATTGAAACTGATTGCATCTGATTGAAACTGATTGCAACTAAATATAACTGATTGCAATGGATTGCAACTGATTGTAACGGATTGCAACTCATTGCATCTGTTTGAAACTGACAGAAACTTATCGGCAACCTGTGAAATTGGTCCTAATCCTTGTCAATACGAGAATAAAGATGGAATGTTGAATATTATTATACAACAGGTCATAAATTTCAATTCATTCTATATTACATTAATTTCATTGGGTACAAAAACACTGCATTCATGGTATCATTAATGTTATTAATCTATGTTTCATGTTATGTTCCGTGGCTCTATCGATATTATTATTGCTTGGGTACTATTATATTAGAAATAACAGTATAAAGTCATTCATCGAAATTGCTGTTAATATTTTTTTGATTTATAGAAGGCAGAGAAAAGTCGATATTTTGTAATCAAGTCGGCCAGGCTATAGCCCGACCTCTTAGGCTGGGAATACACGACAGATTTTTTCGGATAGGCGTTGGAGCCGATAGTCGACTATCGGATGAAAAAATCTGACGTATATTCCCGGCCTTAACTTCGACCGTTCCTTAGGTAGGTGCGCGGTGGGGTGGAGTGACACTTGTCACTTGTTGACGTATCTGTGAGCTCTTGCGTCACCACACCCCACCCGCACCGTACAGCTACCTCACAAACGGTCGAGGTCAAGCGGTTAGGCTATAGTACTTTTTATAATTAAAACACTGATGTATCAAAACTTAAAGTACCAAGCGAAATATTGTCCAGTTGAGCGATAGATTGAGTACATACTACCGTATAGATCGGCAATCCTATAACTAAAGCTAAAAACTAAATACACCAATGTGCGTGTAATGTATCCGAGCACTGCACACGTAACAATTATAATTCACGTAAAACACTAAAAATCTAATATTTTGCAAAAATAAATGGGATTATATTTGACGCCCGGTCTAAACGGGGCCATAGTGCGCGTTGTTCATCTTCGCATGTCCAATCTAACGGTAGTACACTAAATCTATGTGTCGGGCCACTTGACCCCCGTCATCCCCTCGCCCTGTGACTAACTGCCCCATTGTCCCGCGGCTGTGGTACGTGTCCGTCGGTGTCGGGTGGCGCAGTAGGTGCGAGGCGCGCAGCCCGTCCCCGCTGGCGGCGTCGTCGTCGTCGTCCCGCGAGTCCTCCCGCCGGCCCTGGCCGCGCCGCGACCCCGCCTCGCCGCTGCTGCGACGGGCGCTCTCTCCCGACAGGTACCACATCTGACCCACACTGACCCACACTGACCCACACCCCACATCTACCATATTAGATCCAGGACTTCAAAGAAGAATTGAGTACTCCAAAGTTCTTCAAAATTTATTAGTAACGGCTGATCGGCCCCGTGTCTAACTTCTACAGCGAAAGATTTATAATCAAATAAAACCCAGATTTTAAGATAGCTCCGTCTTGTTTTGTTAGATGATGTTAGAAAGTGACGGATATATTTAAAACTTTGATTTTACTAAAGAGAAAGGTTTGCTGCGATTGCTGTTGAAGCTAAACACAGGACGCAACATTTTTTTCTTCATTATTATTTGCTGTGTTGTCTATGCCTGCCAGGCCACAGACTATAAGGAGATCGACACATACCTATACACTTATTTTATGTCCTGTGTCTAATATGTTAACTCATGTGCTTTATTCTTAGTTGGACATAGTGGCCCAGGTTTCTAGGTAGATGGAGTAGCTAAATAAAATAAATGACAACATAGTTTTATGTTTTTCAGGTACTGTTTCATTTAACTAAATCATGCTCTATTTGTTTTTGTGCTTTACGTTCATGCATGCTTACTTTTTTTTCAGATTTCTTGTTTGTTAATTTATGAATCCATAATTTAGACGCTTTTTATGTTTTGTGTTCATTTAATTATTTATTTGCTTTATGTTTGTAGGGTTTTTTTTAAAGTGTTACAATAAAATTGTTAAGTCTGACCAGAAAAATAAAACACCTTGCCATAAAGCTACACGATTGTAAACCGGGCACCAACCAACGTTAAATAGAGGTCATTGAGTCGGCGATCTTTTAGATGTAGCGACGTCTATCCGCTATCCGTGTATAGATGGCGCAACAAGATTCTACATCGCGCTAACAACGAACTCTGAGTACTTGGCAAGATTCCAACATCTACAGTTAGACCGCGGTCCCCAGGCACGATGACCTTGTCTAGTGAAAAATCTTCCCTTTTCAAACATAGGAGGTTACCACATTACTCCTCCATATTGGTGATCCCGACGTGATAGCGTTATAAAAGTGTTCCAAGCCGTTTGGTTTTCCAAGTGGGTCGTCAACTCAACGGCCTGTATTTGTCCTCGACCGATTAGCAACCCCCTTTAGTATGACATGAAACTAGATTGCAAAATTATGGTTCTAACAAAGCTGTCCTTATACCAAATAATAAAATTGATACCGTCGCCAGATTGCATCCTCGCTCAGCGGAATCGAAATGCTCAATATCCCCACTGTGCTGCGGCGGCGTGGGGGGCGCGGTGACGGTGGGGGGCGTGGGCGTGGGGGTGGGCGTGGGCTCCGGCCGGCGGGGGGTGGTGTGGCGCGCGCCGGCCCCCGCCCCCCCCACCCCGCCCCCGCAGGACAAGCCGGACGACACGTCCGCGCCGCTGCCGAGGATTGCCGAGGAGAAGGACTCTCCTACGCACCATGCGAGGAATTTGACTTATAGGTACGTACGAGTATCTGTGTGATTGAAGATTTTTTTGGCTTTTATTGAGTAAGCCTGTTAAGTAAGCTCAAGGTTACATACGGGGCTATTTTAACTGTTTAGCTTTTCGAGGTCGAAAGTACTCAATGTGAGTAAGTTTAAGAGAGGTTTCCCCATATCGTTTTCTTTGCTCAAAGAGCAGCTCGGCAGGGGAAATACCGCAGCCAAATAACTTAATGTTGTGTTACTGCGCGTGAGTACATGGTTAAAAATAAATAAATAAATAATAAAGTAAAGTGACATACGGAAAATATAGTTTATAATATCTCCTTATATGTTCCAGAACGCCAGCAAAACAAACTCCCCCGAACATGTTCACGTCGTCCCCGATGGAGGTGCGCAAGCCGTCGTGCGAGGCGTCCTCCTCGTTCATGTCGCTGTCTCTCTCTGACGAGTCCTACGTGGCCGACGCCTCCGCCGACTGCACCTTGGACACCACCAGGCTTACAGAGGGTAAGTGTTCAGTGTACTATTAAGAATGTCGAAGAAAAAAAAACCTTATATCCTTACAATAAGGTGTATCTATGTCAGCACACAATATACAATTAATTTATTAGATTGATCTAATTGTAAAGCATTAAAGATAATTTTTGTGTAACATTTAAATAGAATGTAGGTGCAAAGTCCTATTCTATTCTATCATATACTACTAGTGTTATAAATGCGAAAGTTTGTTTGTGAGTATCTTTACTACCAAGCTCCGTACGGATTTTCATGAAATTTGAGGTCCTGGAATTGGACATAGGGTAATTTTAATCTCGGGAATGCGGTAAAAACCGCAGGATATAGCTAGTTCCTTATATTTACGCTTTATTCCAGATGATAGTCGTACAAGTACAGACGCAAGCATCACATCTGAGGAACTATTGAAAAAACTCATAATTGTCCAAGAACCACCGACCGCAACCACCGAACAACCGAAAGCAAGGAAGAAATCAGATTCCAGTCTCAAAGATGAAGACATAAAAGGAAAAGAGAAGATCAAACCTAAACAGGAGAAACCTGAACTGAAGAAGCAGGATTCAATAAAGAAGATAGATATTAAAGAAGAGAAGGTTCCAGAAGTTAAGAGTGAAGAAAAGAAAATTGAAAAGGTACAACTCATTTATTCATTGATATTTCAGGCTCAAGAATAGTGTCACTTACGCTAAGGTAGTAGTAGATTGCGCGACTGAAATGAATTTTAAGAGAGCTAGAGCATAGCGATATGTCGCTCAAAGAGCAGCTCGACTGAAGAAGTACCTCCACCTTACAAAATACGGCAGCCAAATAACTTATATTTGTGTTCCTGCGCGTGAGTAAGGTCTCCAGAGCTCATCGGGGAGAGGGGAAGGGTCGGCAAGCGTTCATAGGCTAACCGCTTACCATCAGGCCGTATGCTTGTTTGCCGACCACGTGGTAAAAAAAAAACGGCGTTTCACGATATATGTGAAATTAGTTTCGTCTTGTCATTGTAACGCGTCATTTGTTTACGTTATAACACTATAGCGCCTCTAGTGGGAGAAATTGGCAGGACAAAGTCAACTATCCGCGAAGCAAAAAGTCTATTTGTTAAGTATGTGTGATGGATGTAGCCGTGGGTGATACAACAAAGCCTAGTTGGGAACTGGGCTCTCAATTGCAGCTACCGGAATACACCAGTAAATGCTTGACGACAGTTGTTCAACTTGAGGGTGGTAGCCAGCAAGGCAAATTACCCAACCACCGTGCTATGGTTTCCTCACGATGTTTTCCTCGAGCTCGAGCTTAATGTAGGATTCGTAACCCACGACTTACGGCGCGGCATTTTACATTACATAGAGGTAGGTTATGGACCGGAGGGTGAATTAGGCTACCTTTAATTCCGGGAGCGCTGGTGAAACCGCCGAAGCTAATCTGTATATATAAAACTAGTTCCGCCCCGCGGTTTTACCCGGTTTCCCGAGGGATCTTATGTTTTCCCGAGATAAAAAGTAGCCTATAGCCTTCCTCGATAAATGGGCTATCCAACACTAAAATATTTTTTGAATTCGAACTAGTAGTTCCTGAGATTAGCGCTTTCAACCGAACAAACAAACAAACTCTTCAGCTTTATAATATTAGTATATTATGGTGAACTGACTGACTGATGATATATTAACGCACAGCCCAAACTGCTGGACCTAGAGACTTGAAATTTTGCACATAGATACCTTATACAGTGTAGGCATTTACTAAGGAAGAATTTTTGGAATTTTAACCCCTAAGGGTGTAAAATAGGGGTACGCAGATGAAACCACGGGGCGGATGGCTAGTCATATAATACATTTTAGTGCTAGGTTTCCATCATTATATTCATCAAAAATATCAATTATTTCTTGTAGGCTATGGAGCGAACAGGGTCAGTAAGAAAAGTAGAGAAGCAAGACAAAGAAGCGAAGAAGATAGAGAAGGCTGAGAAGAAACAGGAGAAGGTGGAGGCGAAGAGAACAGAGTCTTTGAAGAAGATCGAAGGGTTGAAGAGGCAGGAGTCTGTTGACGCCATGAAGGTAATTATAAATGAATTACCTCGCTGACCTACAATATTGGTACATCTAAGATTTGAGGCGTTGGGTAAAAAAAAACAATATTTAATTTAAGCTATTTAGCTTGTAAAAATGTAAGAGAAAATATACCTACATAATATAAATAAAGAAAAATATTTATTTAAACTCAAATTGACTACAACGTATAGAAAAAATAAACAAAAACACATTACACGATTAAAAGCTGTGAGGCCAAAAGGTACCCATCTCAGCGTATGCTGCAGCGCATGATCTTAAATAAAATGTTCTATACATTTTGGTCGAGTAAGTGAACTTTGTATGAAAAACTTTGTTTTGCACCTTCAGAGTAGGTTACATAGAAAAACTTGTTTGTTTTAATACTTTTAATGCAGTAAGTTTAGCTAGGTTATCTGTCTATGCATATAATAAATCTTAAACCAGCGTGTCTGTAGGGACATTATACTTGGTTAGTGTGGGAGTGTGGTTAATGTAGGAAGAGTGATAGAATGCAAAGAGAGTCTGTTTGAACTCGAAAATTTTCTCTTCTGTTTGAAAACCACTAAATGGATTTTCATGAAGTTACCACAGGTTAATGCGCTTTGGCTTGGCGCTTCGAATAAGACTTTATTTCATCGAAAAGGAAAGAGGAAAGGAAGAGTTATAGATAATTTACAAAGCCTGCGCGAGCGCAGCCGTAAATAAACCTTTATATTACAAAAACTTACCAAAAACCTAATTTACCAGTTACCAGAGCCAGAGCCCTCGAGCGGTGACAACAGAAGCAAGAACAACAGCACCAACACCGGCACGAGCACCAGCACCAGCATGGTGAGCAAGCTGCTCGGAGTGATGGGCCGGAAGGGCCGCGAGCGGGACGAGCGCGACGAGGACCGCCCCAAGGGGAAGCAGGACAAACATAACAAGAAGAAGGTATGTGGTGACGATGTGTGACGTCATTAAGCATCCAGTCTTACTCAGTTTGAGCTTTCGTTGATGGAAGCAAATATTGCAGTGGTTTGGTTTTGTACCCGACTGGGTGGCTGCCACCCTTAGATTAAAAATCTATAGAAAACCCACCTAGTCATCCTTCCCCTCTTTGGGTGGACCAAGAAATATCCTGCGTAAATAAATGCGAATGTGAGTTTGTTACCTTTTCACGCTTAAACCGCTGATCCGATCGCGATGAAATTTGGTATGCAGATAGCCTATGGTATGGAGAAGGACATAGGCTACTTTTTATACTGGGAAAACATAAGATCCCTGGGGAACGCGGGTGAAACCGCGGGGCGGAAGCTAGTATCTTATATTTGTCGAAATATCTGTGGAATTTACAAGGATTTAACTATTTTAAAATGCGTGAAGTCATAATCTATATTGAAACGTTCAAGCTCATCGCATACATATTTTCTATGGTGACATAGACTTTGACGTCACAAGTTGATCGCTCCATGCAAAATAAAACTGTATTATCAGATTTTATTTTAACTTGTTTTGACTCTTTTATTAATAAACACTGAAATTGATTTATCTGAATATTTGCATATTCCCTATTGGCACACTCCACCAAATATATCCACAAAAAATATATATTAGCTTCCGTTCCCGAAGGCTCTCATGTTTTCCCGAAATAAAAAGTAGCCTATGTGTTATTCCAGACTATAATCTATCTCTGTGCCAAATTTCATCCTTATCCGTTCAGTAATTTTTGCGTGAAAGAGTAACAAACATACATGCAGACATCCATACTCACAAACTTTCACATTTATAATATTAGTAGAATTTTTAGTTATTCGTATCTACTTGCCTTTTACTTCGATGCTTCCTTAATTTAGTATATGTTTACTTAGTTCCACATTTTAGAACGAACTGCATCTCAAGTGCAGCTGCCAGAACTTACCTAATTGCTTGGCGGCGGAATATCAACTTAACGGTGGTAACCAGATAGACTACATTGTACTCTACCACCGTGCTATGGTTTCATCACCGAAAGTTCTAGCACATTTTAGGATCCGAACTCTCAACCTTCGCCAAGGAATTCGACGTCATCACCACTGAGCTTTCATTGCTTTAAATTATCATCCTATCATCAAAAATAATTGACGGGCCGGTTGGCAAGATACTCACCCAATCTATCACACCACAGGTCGTGGGTTTGATTCCCACGCAGCACAGTGTTTTTTTTGGCCAAAAATCGGACATGTAGTTTTTATAATGCCTTAGTATAGAGTATTCGAATACAAATGCATGACGAAAACTCCCGTGCGGCCATTTTGTACAGTTTTTATTTAATCGCTGTTCGAAAGTTGAAATCCCGGAATTCCCAAATATGTGAAAAAAATTCTAACGCGGAAGTTTTATGGATAAAACAAAATTTTCTTTATTACATTAAAAGGCCCCAAGACAAGGCATATTTCAAGCCATTCCCGACTGTCTTACGACTTACCGATGTCAAATAAATCACGATAATATGATTTATGATTTTATTTTTTTTTGGCCTCGTTTTTCGTTTTGGGAGGTTGCAACTTGCATTAATCAGAAGCTTATATGTATGCCCAAATAACAAAAAAAAATATTACTTCCCTAAGCCGCGGCCACAGCGAGAAAAGTGACATTGAAAAAATCCCGGGATCCGGGATTTACTACATTTGATTTTGAAAAATACATTTTAATGTGTAATGTAATTATAGTTCTATAGCCTAAATTTAAAATTAAGTTCAATGTATACAGGATGATGTTTTTTAAGAGTGAGTCTTAAAGAAAGGTGTGAGAATATTGAGAACTAAATGTTTTGATTTTAACGGAATTCAAAAAAAAAAAAGATTATCAATTCAACATGTACATATGTATGTAATATTATTGGAACTGCAAAATATTCACCTATGATAATCTATTAGGGCTTCCAAACAAATATACATTTTATAAGTGTATGTATGTGTTTGTCCACGCATTTCTCCGAAACTAGAAGTCGGATTGTGATCATTCTTTTTAATTTTACCCCGTTGACAATGACAATGCATTCGAAATCCATTTATTAGCATGCAGTGCCGCCCAACATCAAGAAAACCATAAAAACCGCTATATCTCGTAAAGGAAGCGAGATAGAGCAAAAATAACACGTTTTTATGGACTTCTAAAGGAATTTCACTTACTCAAAATACATCGACTGAGAGTTTCGTAAACCTGAAAACATAACCTATTTTTTTAGGATTTGCTTTTAACTTTCAAAAATCTTCGTAAAAAGTATGAAGTAACCTATACAGTGACCTTTTAGTCTGACTCATCAATATGAACAATTTTTACCCTGAGACTAAATATGAAAATGAGTGTGTGAATTACGATTACTTGCGGTCGGCATATTTCCCAGAACTTACTAAATAGGTAGGCGCAACAGGAAGTTTTTACATACTACAATGAACTAAGCAGTTATCGATAATTTGGCGAACAGAAGCAGTTACATCCCTAACTGCCACATGTTTATCAATATAAGTATCTATAGCTCACCAGCCTACGATAGTACTGGGCGAACTGAGCGATACACGTGTTCTATTTTTATGATAACAAAGTAAAATCGCAAGATAAAGATTATTTTTCATAATTGGAATCTATAAATGATACCTTGTCTGTGCAACTTTTGGTCACTCTGAAAAAACATCATTCTGTATACATTGAACTTAATTTTAAATTTAGGCTATAGAACTATAATTACATTACACATTAAAATGTATTTTTCAAAATCAAATGTAGTAAATCCCGGATCCCGGGATTTTTTCAATGTCACTTTTCTCGCTGTGGCCGCGGCTTAGGGAAGTAATTATTTTTTTGTTATTTGGGCATACATATAAGCTTCTGATTAATGCAAGTTGCAACCTCCCAAAACGAAAAACGAGGCCAAAAAAAAATAAAATCATAAATCATATTATCGTGATTTATTTGATATCGGTAAGTCGTAAGACAGCCGGGAATGGCTTGAAATATGCCTTGTCTTGGGGCCTTTTAATGTAATAAAGAAAATTTTGTTTTATCCATAAAACTTCCGCGTTAGAATTTTTTTCACATATTTGGGAATTCCGGGATTTCAACTTTCGAACAGCGATTAAATAAAAACTATACAAAATGGCCGCACGGGAGTTTTCGTCATGCATTTGTATTCGAATACTCTATACTAAGGCATTATAAAAACTACATGTCCGATTTTTGGCCAAAAAAAACACTGCGCGCAGGACAGACATTTGTGTGCATGTACATGTCTGCTTGTCCAGTCTGGGTGTAATCTAATATATTAAAATCTCGTGTCACAATGTTAGTAACCATACTCCTCCGAAACGGCTCCACCGATTTTTATGAAATTTTGTGTGCATATCGGGTAGGTCTGAGAATCGGCCAACATCAATTTTTAAACCGCTGCGCGAGTGAAACCGCGGGGGACAGCTAGTTTTCTATATAAGTATATATTTACAAAAGAAAACTAGTATAATTATGTAGTATATCAGTTATCTGGCTTCCATAGTACAAGCTCTGCTTAGTTTGGGGTCAGATGGCCGTGTGTGAGGAATAATGTCCCAGAATATTATTAATATTATTATCTTTCAGGGTGGAAACCAACCCCAATCCACACCATCAAAACCTGACCCGCCAACACCCCAAGAGAAACCTGCCGAGAAACCCGATAGCGACGACAAGAAAGCGAGAAAGGGACGGGGGAGGGCCTCAAGCTCCTCCTCCGGGGAAAAGTGAGCAAGACGTAACTATATTTCTGTAATATATCCTAGGTTAATTGTGGGAGCTTTGAGCTTGAGCGTGGCTTCGCGTTTGTAGCTGAAAGGGGTACGGTATTTGAAATGGGTTTAAAAAAAATCTTTATCTCCATTCATTATGTCTCGACTCTAACACCGGTACGTAAGGTTGCATTTACTGAGACGAGCCGGTTATAAAATCAGCAATTAGTCTTTAAAAAAAATTAGATGTATTAAATAAAATTTTATTGTTAATTGGTATTTTTATGGATTACTTTGGGGTAAGATTAATGAGATATACTCTTTTGGGATTCTTAGTTACCCTATTTTTAAGGTTTTGCCATATGGGAATGTACAGTCACGAGCATAAATCTGTATATATAAAAGGAAAAGGTGACTGACTGACTGATCTATCCACGCACAGCTCAAACCACTGGACGGATCGGGCTAAAATTTGGCATACAGATAGCTATTATGATGTAGGCATCCGCTAAGAAAGGATTTTTGAAAATTCCACCCCTAAGGGGGTAAAATAAGGGTTCGCGGGTGAAACCGTGGGGCGGTAAGCTAGGATAAATATAAAAGGAATTTTCTTAAAGTGTTGATTTAAATTTTAATTTTAATGTCAAAGTTGCAATCTTTTTCACAATTACACGCTTTCAAATTTAACTAATTATGCGCATGACTGTACTTGTATTATATGTAATTCAAACATGTATGCGTTTTGCCCATTTCAAATACCGCATCCATAATAATTTTGAAGTTCGCTGGCGTGTTCAAAATAGTTAAGCGTGTGTGAACGAAACAGGTATACACAATCATAGTGAGATGAAACGAATAAGATATATTTTGATCAATTCGTCTTTTAATCTGTATTCTTAAATCTTATCGAAACGAAAGTTGGTATCGTAAGTGATAATAATTTTGGGAAAATTACAGTTTTAAAATTTTTCCTTATATAATAAGTAGATGATCTCAATTCGGCCGTTTACAGAGTACAATGCGGTCAGCCCCTCATTAAAAGGTCCCTATTAAATATTACCCGAATAGGGTCCTTAGCTATGTCACGTGAGATCCGATTTTCGTTTCCCAAATTCGATATTAGGTGTTGTGAATGAAGTAATTTGTAAAATAAACAAATATTGTCGCTGTAAGCTTCTTGACTGTGTATTAGTTAGTTATAGAATAAAGAAAGAAGAATATCGCTTCATAGTTTCGTTTTGAAAATCAACGTTTTTGTTCAGTATTACAATATTGAGGCGCCAAAAGAAAAATATTTTATTTGTTAAATTATTTTTTTAATTATCGGTATTGACTTTTGGGATATTTACTTTATGTTAATTTTCGGGTAGAGTTTACCACCTTCCGCCACGTAATCACAGTGATGTGAGATTGTGGTTCTGCGTAATGTAAATATTACGGAATTCAATGTAGATTAAGGTTTAAATAAAAAAAAATATATAAAAACAAATCAAGGAATTGTCGCGTACACGCTTGTAATGTAATAAAAATAATTATATTAAAAAAATAATACTTTTAACTTTGATAAAAGTTAATTTGCCTGTAACTAAAATAAAATTTAGATAAAATCATTAAAGAATATGGCGTGAAAAAACATGTACCTATTTTTCAAATGAAATATTTACTAAAATAATTTTGCTATCGACATAAATCTCATTTTTAGTTTTAGTGATTAGTTTTATCTAAAACATGTTTTCCATTTTTAGCGTAACGTATTTGCGGAGTGGAGTATATTGTGATATATTTTTTTAATGCTTCATAGTGTGTTTGCAATATTTTTAGTGTTCCTTTTTGTTTTTTTTTTTTAACTTTAACTGTATTTTTTAAGCTGTTTCTTTTGTATCGTTTTAGTTCGTTATATTGAAATTATTAAGGTCCTACTACTAAATAAAAATATTTTATTGATTCTGTCTCGCTTTTAAAAGATCAATGATGAAATCTCCTAATTAGGTCCGTATTTAAATATTCAGTCAAAGCATAATATTAAGTCGAGATTGAAACAATTAAATTGTAGCCCTGGACCAAGAACATAAGGTTTATTTGCGATAAAACAATCTATGGCGGCTTCGCTAATTCCCGTTACCATATGGACCTTATGGTGTTATAATACCATTTTTATTGGGACTATGTATGAAATATTTCAGATATAACGGACCATGTTTATTGTTTTTGCTGTTCATTTTACTACCTTAAAATAATTAACTAATTTTAAACTTTATTTTTAAATACGAATCGATTTATAATCGAATGAAAATATAGAAAACGATTGAAGAATCAACATTTACTTCTACACACGTAATTGTTATCACAGTATTAACTGAACAGTAGTCTCGTATAGGTTGAACAAATCGAAACTCGGTTAAGATCTGCATGATAATATCTTATTGTTAACTATTATTTGCCAAATCACAGAAGTGACAGCCAACTCAAAAGGATTTTGATATTCGGTAATATTTAAATAACTAATATAATTACAGTAAAAGTATTTGATGATCATAATAATTTGTGTAATATTGCAAAAAACGTTGCAAAATTCAGGGATGTTGGACTACTGTTTATAATTTATACTGTGGCTATAATAAAAAGAATCGTATGATTTTACATCAGTGCCATATCGAGCCTTTTTTATTTCAATACCCGAATAAAACATGATGAAACCCAGATAATATAATTGTATAGGAAGTCTCAAAAATGTCTTCCAACTTATTCTCAAAAGTTGAGTTTAATTGTTTTTTTTTTTTAATATCTGTTGAACATAAATACTGATGCCGTTTGTAAAATGTTGATTTATGATTTGGGAGCAGTTTAGAGTTAAAAATATATAACGTCGATCTCATGTTTTAACTGCTTCAGTAAGTCACTTAATTGATGAAAGCCTATAAAGATAAATATTTTTTTGATCCAACATTAAAATTAACTATAAAATTCGTTTTCTTGTCCTTAAAATGGTAAATTTGGTGTCGTATCTCAAAGACATACACTTAAATTCTTACATAATTTAAGCATATTTTAAATAATTAAATGTTAGTAAGATGGCGTTCACCTCAAACATTCCAAAACGAAAAAAAAAAATGAAAAAAAATTACAAGTTCTCTATTTGAAATTTTAAGTATAAAATGTATTGTATTGTTGTAAATGAGGTTACTTATTTATTCTTGCATGTTTGCAAGAAAAAATAAGTGAACTATTTATTGGAATTTCATGAAATTAGAGTACAGTAATGATTTTAAAAGTATTTTTATTCTGGAAATGTAAATGTGACTGTATTTTTCACTAAAATATAAACTATGTCGTCTTTTCATAATAAGTTATATACTTTAACACGATTTTTTTAATTTTTATTTTTAATCGTCATCCCCCAATGCTTTTAAATTGTTTTAAATACTCATTGGTTGATTAATTTGTAAATTATTTTAAAAAAATGTGCATGGTAATACAGGGTAGATATATTGCCCATGAATAACTTAAAAAAAATGGTATTCGGTTTATTTAATTTACGACAAATACTATTGAAGACCAAAAAATAACAATGAATTTTGTATAGATTTGTTTGTATGTATATTAGTAAAGATGAATTTGTTTTTTGGACCATGACTTAATAAAATTAAGATAATTTTGCGGTAATGTAAAACTTGATGCCTGTTTTTTTATTTGAGTATGCTCAAAGAAAAAGAGCTGCGATCGTTTACCAGCTACCTAACTGTAATTAGTATTACTTAAATATCTCACGTATTAATTGTGTAGCATGCCATATTAAATACTGTAACAGCAGATTTGAACATAGCGTTTAATGTTCCATGTGATTAAAAAATATAACAAAATATCTAGATAGTGTTCAATGGAATATTTTCAATAGATATATGTGTATGAATTGATATGGATATGTAATAAAGTCATGATTTTAACTGTTCCTATATCTTGTTTTATTTTTTTGTAGGTACTTATTCTGTAAAATAAATGAGGATCAACTAAGGATTAGCATCATCATCATGTTGGCCACTTGCTCAGAATGTGGGGTTTGCAATAGAAAACCAAGGATTTATCTTTAAATACATATATTTGTTTTTATTTCAAGGTTTGAAATCACATTTAATTTAATGAATTAAAAATCAATAAGTAGGTACTTACGTATTTCAACTGTTACCGTTATTATAATTATCACACCAGTATGTTACCTTAACAGTACGCAAGCAACTCAGTGATCCCTTAGCTTCGGCGTCTCGAATAGTGTTGAGTAGGACATACAAGAGGCGGTACATTTGTCCCGGACATGACAAAATAATGTAAGAGCGGTACGAGATTTTGACATGTACTACTTCAAATTTAATGTCGCGGTACTCTTTACTGTTTCATATGACGTGAACTGTGAGTGAGAGACAGAGAAGCATTACATGCTTCATTTCAATACGAGTCTTTTTATTCAACGACGGACATTTACGCGACCGTCCGAGCGAGAGCAACAACATGACGCGTCCAGTTGGCGCCACCAAAGAAGTCCCGTGGAATTAAAGAAAACCGATCTAATTTCTTATGCAATAGAGGTGGACTTTCAGGACTTTTTTTAACTCTATTATATTTTTGTATGTATTGCATTAGTGACTCGCACAGGTGACTAGTGTGTGTGTTATTGCCGAGTTTATTTGTCAAACGGTTTGATTGAAGTAATAAACGAACTTATTAGGTAAGTCATTGTACCTAATAACTTTGCAATTAGGCTTCATTTCATTAATGTCTCTTATTATATATAAATAAACTACTTAAGTAAGTCATTGTAGATAGGAGGAACAGGCTCAGTGGCAAAAAAGTGTCACGGATTTTATTTTTAAATTTTAATTTGTAGTCACGTCATAAAATCGTACAGTTTCTATTATCATTCACTTCTTATTACTTTGAGATAAGTATTACGTCAATCACAATAACACTTTGTAAGGTACGGCATTGGGCAGTACAAATACAAAGACAGCAACACTAAATGTCATACATACTCTTTACTTCAAATGTACTACAAAGCTTCACGACACCTCGCCTCATTTGAAGTGGGACATTGTACTGGTTCAGTACAAAAAAGAGGCTACTCTTACAAACTCATTTTAAAACCGTGTCCTACTCAACACTAGTCTCGAACAAGAATTGTCAAGAATGCCGTCAGTGTCCTGAATTCCAGAGTATATCAAAAAGAGGAAAAGAATGATGAACGAATGATTGACTGATTGAATAAGTGTTCTGAAATATTAGGGTTACCACATACAAGCTAACAATCACTTGATAGTTGTAGCACTTGCTACTAAATTTTTATTTTAAATTATAGCGTAGGTAGGTGATGACGTCACAGGGGTCACAAACCTCGCGAAATAACAATCGTACGATAAAACTAATATTAGATTCGGATAATACGTACTACAGTTACCTAAATTCAAACATTAGATAAAACAATGTATTTGTTATTAAGCCAGAATCTTCATTTTAAACATTGGTGAATAGTCAAAACTGTTTTGAACTCAAGCTCGTTTTGTACTGAACCAAATTTCATGTTATTGGTATCTTTAGAACCGCAAAAATTCGCTCTTTCATTTGATAGTCGTTTTATAGCTCAAAGCGGAAATTAATTTTCAGTTTTTCAAATGTCACACAGTTTTCAATCTACCGTCACAATCCGACATGATTTTAGAGGACTGACATCCGAATACCTTTATCGATTTATTATTAAAATCATTATTAATCAGTAATTCAGAGGTTTATAAAAAGTCTAATTACACGCATGTTTAGAGGATTCAACAAGGTATTTTTCAGACCCTAAAGCATAAATTAAATGTCTAAAAATGTTTTATAGATTTTTATCGTATCGATCTAAAATCGACTTTTTGCAATGTTGGTCATCCCCTAACGCACCCACCCGCGTCTCGGCGGTCGAGAAGATGTTACCGCGCTGTATTGCTAATCGCATAGCGATACGCACACAAAAACTAGCACAGTTACATGTGCGTAAGTTGACACTCAACACGCAGGAGCCCTAGGCCTCCGTGATGGTGAGGGCTACATCCGGCGGTAGGAAAGGCGGGTAGCGCGGAAAAAAAAGTGAGACGAGAAGCGTGCGTTCAGCGCGGTAACATCTTCTCGACTGCCGAGAGTCGAGACGCGGGTGGATGCGTTAGGGGATGACCAACATTGCAAAAAGTCGATTTTAGATCGATACGATAAAAATCTATAAAACATTTTTAGACATTTAAGTTATGCTTTAGGGTCTGAAAAATACCTTGTTGAATCCTCTAAACATGCGTGTAATTAGAGTTTTTATAAACCTCTGAATTACTGAGTAATAATGATTTTAATAATAAATCGATAACGGTATTCCGATGTCACTCCTCTAAAATCATGTCGGATTGTGACGGTAGATTGAAAACTGTGTGACATTTGAAAAACTGAAAATTAATTTCCGCTTTGAGCTATAAAACGACTATCAAATGAAAGAGCGAATTTTTGCGGTTCTAAAGATACCAATAACATGAAATTTGGTTCAGTACAAAACGAGCTTGAGTTCAAAACAGTTTTGACTATTCACCAATATTTAAATGAAGATTCTGGCTTAATAACAAATACATTGTTTTATCTAATGTTTGAATTTAGGTAACTGTAGTACGTATTATCCGAATCTAATATTAGTTTTATCGTACGATTGTTATTTCGCGAGGTTTGTGACCCCTGTGACGTCATCACCTACCTACGCTATAATTTAAAATAAAATTTTAGTAGCAAGTGCTACAATACACCCCTTGTGAGCAAAGAGGTTAACTGGGAAGTTAACCGAGGCAGCCTGCGCAACCGGAAAAAAAATCTGTTCTGGAAGAACAATTGATTTTTTACAATAATTTTAACTAAATACAAAACTAACCCTTATGCTATAACATATCTCAACCTATCTACTAACTATCATTGTTACTGTACTAACTATCATTAAGTGTCCTTGCGCAAGGATTTCTAATTAGCAAGCACCTTACAATTTATATACTTACTTTGAAGTCATAAAAATAAATAGTATAGTTTAAATTACTATATTAGCTAGGGTCTAAGTCTAACTTAAATGTGTATCGGAATACTAACTCTTAGCTTAATATCTAAGAATATGCGCATCCTAAGATGGCCTACGGACTCAACAGACCAATGGTGCTGTTGAAATCCTTGGCTTCGCAATATACCAAGCGCATCATATGCATGATGGTTAGGTACTATTATTATAAATAAGGAATAAGTGTGAAAAAATTTCACTACTTAACTCCAAAAAAAAACTTATTTAATTTTTTTTGAAAAAAGCAATAGACCAATTGGTTTCAAAATAGGGTTTTAATGTTCCTAAGAACATGTAGGAACAAGATCATTTCGATTTTGTCCTAAAAACAAAGTTGTCATTTCGGCCGAAAAAAATTACAAGTGAAAAAAACTTGTTTTCAATTGTTTTGAAAACTATATATATATATATATATATAAGTATATATATAACCCTGTATATATATATATACAGGGTTATATATGTTATCACTGGTAATACTTGCAGTCCACCCCTGCAATGGTTCAGGCCCTCCGCGAGTCTTGGCAACCACATTAACATCATCTCACCTTTCTCTTATTGTCAAACACGATTTTACCCTTTATATTAGTACACCACTTCAAATTACCATCCCCCTTTTTTATACATGACAATCATAAGTTTTTTTATATGTGACATAGTATAAAACAAAGTCGCTCCCGCTGTCTGTCCCTATGTATGCTTAGATCTTTAAAACTACGCAACGGATTTTGATGCGGTTTTTTTTTAATAGATAGAGTGATTCAAGAGGAAGGTTTTTATATATAATTTGTCTTCTACCCGTGCGAAGTCGGGGTGGGTCGCTAGTTTTAAATAATACCTTTGTAAACTTGGTAGGTAGCATATTTGGCTTTCAGTGCCAAGTTTAGACTTATAGTGGGTAAGGAGAAGTAGAAATACTTTAAATAGTATTATGAATACTAATAAAAGTGCACAGTCTTTTTAATTTTTTATTTAGGTGTCCATTTTGATGTAACAACTGAAAATTACCACACGCTATTATAAACCCGTAGCAAAGCTAAATCTTGTTATAATTATTCTGTAATGGAGGATTTCTAACTATACACCAGGGATGGGCTTGTCTTATTCTCGAAATTATTCGTTCCAGTTTCATTTTATTGTGCGCAGAAAACAAAAAAACAATAGTTCTATAATAGGAGCTTATTATATAAATGAAAACAATATTCACTTATGTGAATTTACATCAATTCTAATCAGACCATAAGTTATGTATGGGTGACAACAAAAACACGATTCATATTTATAAACAAAATTATACATTAATCATGTCTTAAACAATTATATAGACTAATTAACTATAATTCTATATATAAATCTTAAATCTGCTATTCATTGAGTTTCATATTAATAGCATTCTTGAAAAGCGCCCACATACTATTCAGGGCTGTTTATAATTATTTTGGTGTGATATTCTTGATAGACAGCCCTATCAGTTATAAAATAAGCAAGTAGGTACTTAGAATGCTATAAAGATATGCAACTCACAAAAGCCATACAAAATAATTTTAAATATGTGAATATTAAAAACGTAAATAGCTATATTTGATGGAAGGATGTAAGATGGACTATTATAGGAACTAAATATACATTAATACTACACAAATATTTAGTTAATTACAAAAACTTTAGTGTTTCCACATTTTCTATGAGCAGTTAATTTGGTATCTATTTGGGTTTCTTCAATGGTTTGATATTTATCTGCAAGATAAAGCTAAACACATGTTTATCTCCTGATTTGATAATGTATACTATGTGGTGTGAAATCAATTCTGCTTAGTTTGGGATCAGATGGCTGTGTGTGAAGATTGTATTATTGGTTTAACTATTCCTGATATTTTAGATTTACTAGCAGATAAATCCCATATAAGTCATAAATTTTAGTTGTTAGTAAAAGAAGCATCTCAGAAGTCAATTACAAAATCATTACTTCTTTTAATAATACCCTGTTTCTACTTAATTCCATACAAAAAATCAATTAGTAAAATATTCAATAAATTAATGTAAACAAAACTTAACAGCAATAAAATATTTTAAACATCAATTCGGTTATAAATAACAGTATCTATTATACAGCTTAATCTTAAAGTATAACTTGAGGGACTTCAAGTAACTTAAGTGAGCATTACTTGAAGAATAAAGATGGTGGCAACATTCAATCACATTTAAAGAAAAATATTGACAAAGTGATGAATGAAAAATACTGAAGGTCAAGTCACACTGCGGCGGATCGGTAGGAAACGAAAGCGAAGCGAATTTTTTGCAGCAAATTTGTATTTTCAATTTTATTTTAATTTTGTCAGAAATTCTCGAAAATGCTCATCACGCAAAGTACCTACCCGTTTTTTGTCTCGAATTTGAATCGTATGTATTGTAGATTCAAAATGCAATGTACTAAATTTTTGTCAAAAAATTTGCTTCGCTTCATTTCCGCCGCGATGTGAATCGAGTCTATGAATTTAATAATCAGCTCGCCCAAAACATTTCTCCCTCACTCTTTTTATTATATTATCATCTGGAGTGAGTTTCCAATCGAGAGACCTGGGGTCATCTTCTACATCCTGGGATTGAGACTCGAACAAATCTCTCGAATGATGACGGGGTCTCTCAACCTTTTGTTTTTTTAATGCAGGTTTATCGCTATCATGACGCGGTCGTGGCGTCTTCCAAACATGATCGTTAGACTGTTTCATCATCATATTAGGTGGCGAGAAGTATGAGAAGAAAGGGCTGGAAACCTTTTCCTTTTTAGATTCTTCATTTGGCATTTCGAGGAATGAAAAGGTGTAATCAGCGTCGTAAACTTGCTCCCTCACGTAAGAGGTTACGCGGCGGTTAACGTTTTCGATATTCTGCCGCGGTTCAGCCAATTTAGTCTGAGATTTCTTTACAAACATAGTAAAATTGTAATACCTCTCGATATTTTCGGCGCATTTGTAACATATCGTGTTCATAATGTCAGTCTCCTCGATCACAATTTTCAAACACACCAGTATTTTGTCCACCATATTAGTTTTGCGACAATAATTCCCGAATAATGGGGTGTTGAATTCGGTTTCCGTTAAGCACAGACGGCAAGATTTGCGTGATATTTCCATTTTATTAGAATTATTAATATTGAAAACTTATCCTAAGTTTTTATTATTTCCCGCTAAAATTTTGAAATGACAGGTGTCAAGTGGTTGGGTGACTGAAAAATAGTTATATTTTCAATAATAATAAGTCAATGAAAGTTATTATTTAAAGAATGTTTATTTAACTCAAAAGTATCTTTGCCAATAAACACTACATTGGACGGCATTTAATTGTGTTGTGTAGGTATACTTTGCCCTTGTTGTTTTTATTATGTAGTAATTTATTTTATTTGTTTTATATCCGTTTGAAATTAGAATTACTATTTCAGTTTTTGAAAAAATCTGTCAATTTATTTATTAGACGTAGAATGTAAACTGTTTAGTTTTAATGATATAATTATGACCTATTTATTTATATTTTGGAATATGATTTTTGACTAAAATCCATTGTAAATTATTGGGGTTAAACTTCGCATGAAAAGCTGATAAAAAAAATGTTTTTGATCATATTAGGTTAGCTTAGGTTTTAAGAGCTCATTTTGAGTACCTGCGTACAATATCAACATTGGAATATTTATCTAGATACATGTCAACGATTTAAATGATAAAAAAAAAATATCTTTATTCAAATAGTTGAACATAATTAATTATTTTGGGTGATAAAGTTTTAAGAAGAATATTTTGGATCCTATACTATAAGTATTTAGATCAAATTAGTTCAAATATCATAATAATTACATAATAAATTAAATACACAATTTTTTAATTAATTACTATTCATCTCCGACCAACTCTACTATATCACAAGCCACCACACTCCTATTAAATAGATAGTGATTGTATTGTATTGTAAAATATTAAATTAATAAATAAATATTTATTACAGTCATTTTTATAAAGCGAAGCTTTTTTTCTTGATTTTTTAATCAGTTTTAAACACATTTTTTTCTACTTTATTTTATTCTTTGTCATCCTTTTACTGTAAATTGTGATAATATTCTAGTCATAACTTATCGTTTTGAAAAGTAAATTAATCAATCAATTTTATTTTTGACATTTCTACGTTAATAATAATTTCTTTACAAGTCACCAATTTATTCATAGACATGGTTAATGTTGATGATTGATTGGGCAGCAGGGGAGTGGTTTTTTATTTGATTGGTCTACTGACTACTAGACTACACACCACAGCCACGCTTAATTTATCCCTAAGATAAAAAAATGTCTAACATTTTTCCTTGCCTTCACAGGTTCTATTGTCATTACACTATCGATCGCTAACAAAGTATTTGTAAATCAAGGCACAAAGGCATTTCAACTTTTATGATGGACTTGGAACCATACTGAACTAAGTTCACCATAGCTAGATTACTCATAATCTATATCCTCTGGCAAATACTATTTTTTGATATCATGTTTGTTCCTAGCTCTCAACTGCCATCATAGCTAATTATAATGATGATAGTTAGAGGCACTTACTAAACATTCACGACGCTGGTGACATCCTGGAACATTGGCTCTTAGTCCACTAATGGCAGTTCGCGGCTGTATCTATATTTCAAAATCTTTCTTCTACACCTGATAAGTAGTTCTCTATTTAAAAATTACTTTTTATTTCTAAATATAAATTGATGGCATGTCTTCACTTGTATATTGAATAAAGTAAACTCTTGGTAGAGACTTTATATATAAATATATAAATTGGTAATTTAACTCATTTTCTAGGATATTTTATCCATATTTAAAGTCTAAAGCAAAGGCGTTCAAATTTTATGAGTTCTAATCTCCTCACAAAGAAAAATCATGATGTTGATATATTGCCACAATTTACAGTTCAAAGAGTCTAATTTCGAATCGACTAAACGGTATCCTCTTCTTTTTTCCCCCAGAACTTATCAAACCTCGTGCGGGCTCTATCCAATACTTCAGCAGCAGTAAGGCCGCCTGTCGGCTCATTAACAACAGTTGTGTCAACCACTCCTGGTGCAATTTGAGTTGCTTCAGTCGACTTCTTGATTAACTCCTTCTCTTTGATAGGCTCCTGAGTTGGTGTTTCAGGAGTCAGTTGATTGCTGTTCACTCCATTGATACCATTAACTTTGTTCATGTCTAAAGCCTTAGTCTCATCGATGGGGGTAAGGCTGATTGGTGTAGTTGGTGTTTTGTCGGTACGTTTGCTCAGACTTGTTGGTGATTCGCTCTTTTTCAACGAACGTATCGGAGACATTTGCTGGTGATGGATTGGAGCGATTTCTGTAACAGTTTTGTTCATTGATTTTTGATTGTAATGTTCTTTAGTTTTAATTTAATATATAGACTTTAGGAGTTACAATTACACCCGCGAGTTAACACAAATCAATTATTAATATAAATTATTGAGACACATTATATTTATAAATATTCAATAATTTGAATATTTAAAATGTTGAATTCCCATTTCATTTGTAATATCTTTAACTTAAATGTATTTCGTTTCGATACGAAGCGTCCCACGGCTATGTCATAGCTATACAATTTCAGCTGTAGTACTTATTTAAAGAAAATAAATCATTCAGTATAAAAAAAAAAACTACAATATTTAAAGTACTTTCCCTCCATATGGTATAGCCGTGGAACGCTCTGTATGCTGTTTTTTTTTTTTTACAATATTTGTAACTCCCAATAGCACAACAATTAAGCACATATAGTTTTTCTTTCGCTATTTCTAAGAGTTTCGATAAATTATTTTAAATATAAATAATTTGGCAAGTGTCAATATTGTCTTTGAACCCACTCTTCCAGAAGAAATAGTGAGAGATGTCTTTATGTTATTAATATTTCCTAGCCATGTACGGTAGTCATAATGCATTGTTTTTATTTATCGCATTACAAGTACTTACCTATATTTCCTTGTATGATAAATAATAAATTCTAAATTATCTAAATGCTTATTAAATCTATTTTATGGATTCAGAGGTACTATCGAGAATCTTTCGAAATTTTAGTTCTCTAACTCTCAATGTCACTTATAGGTACATGCTACCTTCTAAATGTCATATCAAACGTTAATTTCATTAAGCATGCTCTTCTTTCCCTTTACAGTCAATTCTAAATATTCACAATTTATAGAAGGAATCATGCAAACTATATGCAATTTCGAAAAACGCCATGGTTTTATGGATAGACATGATATGTGTTGCTTAGCAGTTGAACTAGTCTAGCCAATTGTCCTATTTCAGATTCAATCATAGAACTTTATTCGAAAAGATGCTTTTAATAATAATAGTCTAAACAGTATAATTAAAGTTTGTGTACCTTAATTTAACTACAAAGAAAATGGATTTTTTAATGTGAAAATAGACACTGGAACAGCATCTTTCCGAAAACGGAAGGTAGCAGGCTGCATGCAAAAGTGAACGATTATGAGATGGAGAAAAATAAAATAAAAATTCAAGTGCCATACAGTGACAGTGTACGCAAACATCGAAACAGACACACACACAGACAAGTGTATACATACGTGGTCGACGCCTCAGCGGAGTACGGTCAAAATAAATAAAAGCATCTCAATTATTGGATTAACACAATTTAATCATGAACTATTTCAATAGATATAATTAATATAAAACAGATTATTATATTTTTTCTGGTGTCGATCGTGTGTCGTGCTTATGTGGCAGTGAAATCTATTTTGGACTTTGAGTCGTTGTCGTAAGAGTTCACTGTCACATTGCTGTCTGTCACACTCATTAAAACGTGTGTATGGCCGATGGTCTAGGCGGTGGCAGTGTTCGTCGTACCTGCCGATGCCGGCTTCACGGTGGCGCCCTCTTCAGCTACGGAGCCACCCTTAAACTCAGAGCTAGGGCGCTTAATGCTCTCATCTGAAATATGGTGAGTGACATATGGTAGGATGATGTGATGTAATGTTACGTTCTACGTCCATAGAAATTGACATTTATATTTTTTTTATAACTATGACAGGAGCAAAGGAAAATCTTAGTTAAACAGCCAAATCTGGTAGACTAGAAAAATGCGCATCTTTTTAAAGGTTTCTTCGAACAGGCACACTATGTATTCACTTAATTAACCGAGCTTGAGATCAAAAGTATAACCTTACACCAAGTTTCTAATTTACTTTGAACTTCCTTATTCTTAGATATTTTTAGCGATACGTAGGTAAGTTACATAATTTTAAAAAATCCGAAATCATTTTCTAACTAAAATATGATTCTATTAGTAATTTTTATTTATAACTAGCTTTTCCATGCGGCCATATATGTATTGTTATTAATAAATTCAATGTGTATTCTTCGTTGGAGTTCCATTTCCCGTTCTGGGAAACTCTGTATTGAAAAACTAGATCCTCTAGTTTCTATGGATTTAGAGCGATAAAATAAACACAAGATGGTTGAAAATAAAAGATTTCGTGAAATGTGTTGTGATATATATTTTAATGAGTGTTTTTTTTAAACATGTCTTCCTTTCTTTAATTAACGTTGAAAATGTACATGATTTTATTGTGTTTGATTTTCGTGTCAGTGTTGCAAGCTCTACGTTGTTTTTTTTTCATCTAAATTAAGGTGGGTCATCACATTTTAAGTAATGATAGATTATGAAAGTATTTGTAAATCTAGCACGTGTCAATGACATGAAAGTGTATTTAGTTTGGCTTTAAAATTAAATTAATCCTCTCACTTAATTTATTATTTAACAAGACTTATTTTATAATACTGTATTTATTTCAAGAGCATCTTATTCCTTACAAAACGCACATCTAAATTCAAAATAATTATTTAACATGGCAACCCATCACCAAATTAAAATAGTGCTAATAAGGATAAGTAATGGAAAGAAAGAGATACTCTTTTGTACAGAATTTATTCATTTACCTATACATATAGGATTGATTTTACGAGTTCTTCTCCTGATAGGAATGCTTTTCATTCATGAAACGTTTTTATAATTATTTAGAAGTTAATTTAAATTGTTCATGGAAGTGTTAATTTTAAATTTTATATCATAAAAATCCTTAAAGTTGTTTATCAATGAATTCAATATAAATATTAAGACGTATTATTAGCAAAATTGACTATTACAAAAGCGATAAAAACTTTTTCAAAAATAGCAACACCAATCGTAAAACCAATCCTGTCAATGCCCACAGACTAAAAACCGAGCTATTAATCTAACTACTTTTACCGCCAACCAACCGGTACAGGAGGCCACACTCACCGCTTTTCACGTTCTGCGTGACCGTAAATGTCTTCCCTGTGTCGAGAGGCACGGTCCAATTGACCGGGTCTGGTGACCTCATGTTCATTTGTTCCGGGGACTTGACCCTCGTCGGTTCCGGAGGGGACTTCACCACAGGGGAATCGTCGAAGAAATGGTCCTTCGCTACGGAGGCACTACGATGCGCTGGGATATCTACGTCATCTGGTTACAAACAATATTTTTCAGACAAATTTGAACTTTTATATGACTAACGTCTCAATTTTGCAAATTTGTAGGCATATTTAACTATTTTTGGTCAATTAAGTCACGAGTAGAGAGTGTGCTGTAATATTGTTAGTGTAAATGCATAGGATAATTAGAAAGTATCGTCAAATGCAAAAATCTTATTTGCAGCAATAGCGACGTCAAAAGTGAAGGAAGAGTCAAGTGACAGACGTCAAAAGACCAAGTATTTTATGTCACTTGTCAAAATAATGGGGTAAAGTGGGTCAATTAAGGGCGCTGAGTTTGCCCCACTAGGATTTGGCCCCGACTAAATAGTGATATAAAAATTAACATTCTAAGATACCGTTGTGGTTTGTGGAGTAATTTTTATTTTTAAAAGGAGTAGCTGGTGCCTATGTAGATTATTGAGATTTCACAAACTACATAACACTAATAGATAAATCACCACAGGATGGTAATTATTTTGAAGTTTAATTGCATGCAGCTCTACCTATTAATAAATGACGTGATTGGATTTCGGGAAAGAAAATGCAAATAAAAATTACAATCTCATCTGGCCTATAAAGTTTTTATAATTAAATTGGATTAAGTTGCATATTAAATAATCTAATGATTGGAGTGAACTAGGTCTCACTAGGTGCTTCCCGTGCGCTTTCGATAACACCTACACTATAACGTTTGCTTTTTTGCTGTTTGCAACATTTTTATCATTGCATGTTAAACTTATTAGATGTCTTATTAAAAGAAGTAAAAGTTCAACGTGAACTTCAAATGCCGAGTATTCATTTATACATTTAAACCACTACAGGTTACTGATATAAAAATAAAGTAAGTAGGTACGAGTTTCTGCGACTCTTTGAAAATTAGATAAAAGTCACGCATGCATTGAAGGAGATTCAGAAAATACCTAGCTAAAAAAAACATACGAAAAAGTTCTTAATTCAAATTATACAAGAATATTTTACATAAACAGAAATTCAAGAGTTCAGTACTAAAACATTAACATTGAAATCATTATGTCCATTATTGGCCATTAATTTGCATGTTTATTTTATTTATTCAAATACAAAAATGTTTATTTTGAATTGTTATAGGTACACATCTATGAGACATACACGTTATTAATTTGGCTAAAGCTTTCTCCGCAAATTAATGTCCAATAATGTTAATTACTACAAATACGTATCACAACTATTTTCATAACACACACACGTTTGCCAATCAGCTATGTTATAAAACAAATAATGACATTGCATGCAAAATAAACACATTGTGAAAACGTCACTGTTGCTAAATCATGACATTTACTAATTGAACACTACTTACATCATTTTAAATGAAAAATTGATAACTTATTTTTCAAATAACTGGGTACCTAAATAGTGACCTACCTACATTTATTTGATTTTTATTTATACATTATAATTTTTTAAGTATTTCATACCTCAATTAAGTAAGTAGTAAACTATTACCTCGTTTACTTAGATATAACCTAAATATTTGTTTTGTAACAATTTTTTGAATTATTCAAGATGATGAAAGTAATAACTTTGCCTTGATCTTTTAACTAATAGGTTAAATTTGAATGATTCAAGATGATGAAAGTAATAACTCTGCCTTGATCTTTTAACTAATAGGTTAAATCCAGACCGTGACAAATGTTGGAAGCAGGGCCGTAGCTAGAGTTGAATTTAAAGTAGGTAGCGCAGCGATGCCGATGAGTCGATGGTTTCAGGTAGGGCACTACTCAGAGTACTTTTTTTGGCACTACTATAAATAAACTACAATACACCACAGATAACAAATGTTGCATTTTAGTTTATCAGGTTTATCTATCATATTATACCTAAGTTGATGTTATTTTAAGGTTGGGCATTGCCCCACAATGCCCACCCCTAGCTACGGCCGTGGTTGGAAGTCAGAATTTAAGAATCGCAAAACATACGTCAAAAATCTTTGTCATGTTGCTCCATTTATAAAATACTACGAAGCGGAATTCGCATTGCATTTTTGTAACTTCAGTGGTGATTTCGCTTCGTGGTTGTTTCATAAGCAACAACGCAATCAGATTTCCCCAAAACCTATGAACATATAACTTCTAAATCGTTCACCTAGACGAACACAACTACGTGGTATGTGTGCACAGTGTAACACACGGACAGATACATACAAACAATCACACCGTGTGATGTGAAGCCATTCCCATTTAATTTCGGTGCCAAGGCGTTCTCTGTGACTTGACGTTGCGTAGACGCACTGGTTAAGTAAACTTAAAATTTTTGATGAAGAAAAGAAAGCGAAAGAAAGAATTATAAGCTGTTTCATTAGATCAATTTAATTGAAAGGAATTGTTACCATTATTTTGAAACTAAAAAACAAGAAAAAAAACTTTATAAAATAAAGTTTGTTTAACTTTCACGACATTAACACATTGTCATATGATAGTTTCTTAATTGCGAAAAATAAATTATATTATGTAAATGGCATACTTAAAAAATAATTCAAATAAAATGAAGATTGTAATATTTTTGTTACGGATTTATGGCTATTTCACGGCCATTTCTACTCCTAATAATACGATTCCAATTACAAGGGTAGATGAAATAAAAAAAGATACATCCGTACAACGAAAATCAAGACATCAAGAAGCTGTAAGTTTTAAAATGGCAAAAAACAATTCCAAATAACGCACATTTTGAAGCCACAAAGGCTGCATAACTAAAGGAACATAGCCAATTTCGAAATAAGAAAGCGTCATACTATAAAGCGCGTTTGCATCAAAAATTATAAACACAGAGCGTCGACGCAACTGTCACCTGATTATGTGTACGCACCCAATTTTATGCCCACTTTTGTGACGCTCCGACTGCGGCGGCCCCTCGACGCCCCGATAGCCCCGACTGCCCCTGGTGCGACTGCCCCCGCCCCACTTTTGCTCGGCGCTGACGGCGACCGTCCGCCCCGCGATGATGACCTAACTCTACAACTACTTCCTTTACTCAACGGCAAACCTACAGAAGAAATTTTGCTACTGAAGAATTTTGGCTTTTGAGAAATTGGCTCTGATCATTGTGTAGTGTATCATAATATTTGAAAATTTTGTTTATTTCTTATTTCACTTTATGAATCTGTCAATAAATTTAGTACATAATAATATATGGTTTAAGAATAATTCTGTAATTTTATTATTAATTACCAACTCTTTAATATGCATATAGAGTTTTTCCCAAAAACCAACCAAAAAAAATTAAAAAAAAAAAAAACCACACTCATTTTTACTTCTATGGAGCCATATTCTCATTATCTAGCCGTAAGGATAGGGGTCAGGCATCAAGCAGGCACACGACTAGAGTAAATTAACTAATTAGACATCGATTTGAAATTATACCACATTGATAATAGGAACATTTAAAAGTTTTAGAAGAATAATAGATTATCAAAACTAATTTATTACTGCTAATTGATTAATTTGAGTGAAAATGTACGTATAATTATTATTTATTATTTGAATCTATATCAACTTTTTGGTGAATTTTTATCATAAAGAAGTGACAAAATATCAAAAATCAAATCAAAAATTGGCGGTTTAATAGGATTCATCTTGTTTTATTTTAATATTTAAGATTAAGAAGACACATAAAACCTTATCAACGATGAGGTTCTAAAATATGCGAGCCGGGCAAAAGCTAGCATGTACAGATTTGGGAAGGTGGATCTGAAAACTATTTTCAGACCCAAAACAGTCTGCAGACACAGTTACAAACATCCATTTAAGCACTAAGTAGACTCACCAGTAGGCTTGATTGGCCTCGGGCTGGGCTCGTGTCCATTCGTGAGTTTGACGGCGTGCGCGGGCGCAGGCGCCGGGTCGGCGGAGCGAGGCCGACGTCGCGGCGACCGGAACGCCGATGAATCGCCGGTTTTTACACCTGGAACGTTTGACCAGACATTTTTTAAGAGATAAAGGATTTAAGATAAGATGTCTGGTTCTTATTGCATAGTTTCAGACGCAGATAAAGTTAGTCTTAGAATATTAATTAACAAGCTTTGCGCCCCACAGTTTTATCCACTATCCTCTATTTTACCACCTTAGGAGTTGAATTTCTGAAAATCCTTTCTTAGTACACCCCTACGTTACAACAGGAATATATCTACCAGTTCAATTACCTTCCTGAGTAGCACCTTCATCGAAGCTATGCCCCTGGAGCTTCTTCCTCTGCTTCTGTGGCGAGGTCTTGTGAGGCGAGCGCTCCAAAGCCTTAGTCTCCTGGAGCTTGGCGTGGATGGACTGGTGAGGCGCTGAGCGGAAGGATCGGAACTTCTTGGGGGAGTGACCCTTGGATTCCTTGCCGTCTTTCTCGTCCCGTGGGAGAGCCCTGGGGATGTGTTAATCTGTTAAAAGTTGGTGAAGTAATAGTTATTGATCTCGATTTGTGGAAAAAAACTGTTCGAGATTTAAAAAGCCATATTTATCAACCTATATTCATGTATGTAGAGATAGAGAGAGATAGCGTCTTGTCCAATGTGGATTTTTTAAATCTCAAGTTACATTCTGGGTACATGCTTCTTAAGGTTAGAGAACAGTTCAAGATGCACATCATTAACTGTCTAGCAGTTGGTTATTTTTGGTGTGTCAGTAATCCAATCAATGATTCGTAAAATCCTCTGAAAAAATAATAATAAATTGATATGGCAGGTGCTTTTATAATTATATTCAATAAATAAAGCAATTGATAGTAGTTATACAGTTTTTTAATATCTCGGATTAGCTTCAGCAATTTCAAAGCATTGCGTACTAAAGCGTGACATCAATAATAAAATATATTGTTACATAATATTATTTATAGCGCAAATAACAGGTAACTTAAAAACATAACATTTTTAAACTAAAATTGTATGGGAAACCACAACTCTCCAGTTTTTAGTTCCACATGATGGCGGATTCAGCCTTCCTAGGTATATTTTTTTAAAATTTTCTATGTTAACTCGTTTTATTACAATTCATAGCTTCTGTAAGCTTTTTTTGACTTATCAATAAAATAACTAAATATAATTAAACTAAATTCGGCTGGTGAACAGCGCTTAACTACTTAAATATAAGCATGTTTACAAAAATGGCTTCACCTCGCTCCATTCAAGCCATTCTTTGCTCTGTACCAGCCTTATTGCCAATTATACTTATGGTTATATTGAAGCGAATTGCGTTTATCCGACTCGAAGGACCATAACCTCAAAATTTTCTTTCAATTAGAGGGTAATTGAGACATTTAATGGTATTTTTGGGGCCAATAGTAATTTGATTTATCTATCACAGTAGACTTTGGAGTTTTGACCCCAAAATTATCTCTTTTTATGGGTAAACTGGCCCTCAATTAGGGAGTTAATGAGTCCTACATGAACATAACTGGTTTATCTACTATATCTGTTAAAGGTTAAAAATTTGTCCATAGAGCAGTTAAAGCATTCCGCTTCAAATAAACGAGTGCATCACTTACTTGTGATTGGTGGAAGCGAGTGATAATGCCGACAACGAGGACCGGCGGGACACTTGGTACCAGAGTTCGATTTGCTTATTATAGAGCTGTGTGATGTGCTCGGGAGCCAGTTCGGTACCCCAGCCGCGGTACTGTCGAATTAATGGCCATTTTGAATATGAAAGCATGATTATGGTTAAAGCAGATTGCTTACTTTATGGTTTTGTGACAATAATGATTTTACAAAGGTAGATGCTTTTTCACAACGAAGAGTTTATTGGGATATGATTCATTGATCAAAGGTCCTTTCCGACCATAGCGTGTTTATTTTCTTATATATTTCATAAAGGGTTTCAATATCTGTATATTTTCCGTAAGACTCATTTTAAATTGAGTCAAATAATTTCTATCCATTACTTGAGGCTAGATGACTTTTGGAATACACCATTGAATCAGCAATACTGCTCATAGAGTACCCAGATCTCATCACCAACCCATAAACCAAGTACAGGGATTTGGGTAACAATATTTTCGAAGAAGGTATATTTGGCCGCAGACCTTGTACTCGCCGGCACGCTTGCGCAGATCCAGCACCTCTCGGTACCAGGAATCGCCCTGCGCCAGCCCCAGCGGTTGCAGCCCCGCTGCCTGCAGCGTGGTGGCACTGTCCTCCCCAACACCCTCTGTAGCCCCCGTCCCCACACCCGCCCCACCCCCTTGCTCTTTCTCGCCTAACATCCTCTCGCTCGCCTCCTCATTCACCTTCCCTTTCCCCCTGCATTTCGTAAATGTCCCTTTAGACGCCTCGTACACGTATTGAGAGAACGGTCTAAATTTCTTTTTGTACTCGCTTTTGTATCGTTTTCTATTATCTTTGTTACGATCCTCGCCGTTGGATATGAGGGCCGATAGCGCGTTACGGAACGTCGATTTTCTGGAAAATTCCATTTTAAGTCTTAGACGCCTGGTCGTTTCGTCTCAGCGTTGATGATGCGGCAACACAAATAGCTCGCGCCGAGCCGAGTTAGTAAGACAGACATGCTTCAAATAATTGTCAAGCTCGCAATGGTGAGGTTAGAATGTTAAAACGTAGAAGAGTTCTAAAAGGACCGACAAGTAGTGCGGGCTCGCCCGTGACTTCTCACGTACTCAAAGTGTTGGGAGTGTGGTGATACATCGACATACACTAATCAATAAAAAACATTTTGTAATGAAACGTTCACATCGACAAAAGTGCAGGACACATTGATTAATTAAAAATACTATTTAGCTGTCATTCCGTACTAATCAAAGTTTTTGTCTAAAACTACATTCGGCCTAGACACCGCCACCGTGAGGAGAGTTGAGATGTTAAGCAAATATCAAAAACGAAATTTAGACTTAGTTCTGCTTTAATTGTGTTGAAGAGTTGTGGGGCAGAACAGGGGCATGAAGGAAACCTTCACCGTTATAGTCTAGATTCTTTCTCGATCCTTAGACTAAACAGAAATAAGTCAAGTTAAATTGATCTTAACCAAATGAACAGTAGATCATAATATCGGGAGTTAACTAATTGGTTAAGTTTAAGAAGTATGAAATACTAACAGACAAAAGTAATATCTTTATAGAAATACTAACAAATTTGCTAATGATAAAGTTTATTTGATTGCAAAGATGAACTAGGCCTCTAAGTTAAGAAATTATTTAAAAGTGATGTTAACTTAGTAGGTTAAATTGTAGAAAGGTTAAGTGGTGTTAGTTGTGCAGAAGTTAGGAAAATATTTTAGTGGATTATTTTTTGTTACTATAAAGTTGTTACCAGCTAAAGAATATTACGGAAAAGGTTTCCTTCATGAGGTTAGTACATAAGCTAAACACATACAAAAAGCTAAGGAGCATGTTATTAAACAGAATTAATATTTCTTCACCTGAAAAAATTTACGTTATTACTTTTTACAATTTCATTCAATATTTACAATCTACTTTAAAAGGTATTTTATTTTATAAAATAAGTATGTTTCTACAATATTATATATTTTTATTGTAATGTTGTCCGGAATTATACGGGTTTTGAGATATAACAAATTTTCATTCTTTAACAACATGATTTGTGTTTGTGTAACTCATAGAAAACTTATGGTGTTTCTGTGTTCAATGTTAATGATTAGGGGTTGATTATACATAATATTTTTACCCCCAATAATTCTGTAGTTAATGGTGTTATTTTTGGCAAAAAAGCAGCTGCTTTAGCTGAAGCAAAAGCACTTCTTGTGATGGTTTTTAAATACAGTGATGATAATTTAGTGATCACAAATTATTTACAGACTGTTTCAGTTGATTTTATTGAATTTATTGATAAGTAAATAGTCAAATAGCATGCTATTGAAATTAAAATTAAGAAATAAGAAACAATCTATAAGTTTAAACTAGGAGATAATAGAAGCGTTAAACATGAAAGATATGATAAAGCTGAAGCTAAGGATCAGAATTTTTTTACACATTTTTATTAAAACAATATTATGGATACAACAAAATATGTAAAAAGATTCTAAACATAATTTCGGTATAAAATATACATTAGGTCATCAGCTTCATAAACAGTTATTTATATTGTAAATAATACATATATTATATTTCATGATATAAATTCAATGCTACTAGTATTTAATTCGTTTTTTCGGAAGATTCTTAAAAAGTAACAAATTACAAAACTGTAATTCCTCAATAATTTACAAACCAAAAATAGAATTTAATCATTTGTATTTTTGAAAGTCCTAAAAATTACGTATTGTCATCCAAATACTATTTATGAAGCAGTTCGATTATCTTAAATTTATAAAAGGAGGTTGTAAAAGTATGTAACCTACCTCTGGACTCCTGGCTTCTGTCCATTCCACAGGTAGTCTTCAATGTACCGTTTAGGAACATCATCGTGGTCACCATCGACGTGATTCATCAATGGTTCAGCTTCTACTAACCCTGGAATGTTATGAAGATGCATATTTTGTAGACAATCTGGTGAGTGGAAAGTGATTGTTCATGCTGGAGCCTCTTATCCTACTCATATTATAAACTAGCTTCCACCCACGTTCCCCTGGGATCGTATGTTTTCCCAGGATAAAAACTAGCTTATGTCCTTCTTCATACCATAGGCTATCTGCATATTAAATGTCATCGAGATCGGTTCAGCGGTTTAATTGTGAAAAGGTAACAAACAATCCAACAAACAAACAAACTCACTTTCGCATTTATAATATTAGTTAGGATTATCTATAAAAGTAAATACATTTCAACGATAAAAGACAGATTCTTTACTTTTAATATACAAAAAAATATCCGCGTCAGTCTGTACATTGATACATTCGCCTCATAATATAGCACTGACAAGCGTGACTGTAAAGTGTAAAGTGACATAACCCGTGAAGTGATGTAACATGACTGTCACCTGATCGTGAATCGTTGGATATATATTTATCTAGAACTTAAAGGTCATTGTCGAACGGTTGAGTGAGTTGGTACTTCTTGGGGATAATAAATATCCTGGGACATTCCTCACACACGGCCATCTGACCCCAAACTAAGCAAAGCTTGTATTATGGATACCTGATACCTAACTTAGTAGTAAGTATATACTATATAATAGTATACTTATTTTTCTTCTTTTACTAATAATATAAGGAATTACACAAAATACAACATTAGATGAATTTAGGAAAGTCAATCTGGAACAATGACGTCGTCCTCAAATGTCAGTCACAGCCACCACACTTCATGGCAGACATTTTCATACAGCGTATGACTGATCGATGACGTACTGTTACCCTTACTGCTTAAACTGTCACCTAAATTACATCACATTGTGAATGGCAATTTTGTGATCGTTTAGTTTACTTTGATGAGTTAAGTCAGTAAACTGTCTACAGTGCGGTCGTAGAGATAATGCGCTTCTATAAGTAAATAATGGGCTAATTACAGAAACGGCTAATCCAATTCGAAAGGATTTTCGCTACAGTACGCCTAAAAAAAAATATAATAGCATTATTGGAAATAAAATATATATATTCTGGGATATTATTCCTCACACACGGCCATCTGACCCCAAACTAAGCAGAGCTTGTACTATGGAAGCCAGATAACTGATATACTACATATACTACTTTTTCTTTTGTAAATACATACATATATTTACAACCAGAAATCAATTGAATCAATTGTGAACGATACAAACGGTTCTTTGGGGATATTATTCGTATTGTAGTAATATTTCTTCTTCTTAATTTTCTATATTATTTATCCGCTGGAAGAAAATCATAATTTTACTTATTTAGTTTCATTGATTGCTAATCAATATGATACAAACGTATGAAAAGAGTATGCAAATCTTCACAAGAGCCAAATGTAAATGAATTTACGGAGATTGTCGAAAACTTTAAAATACAGTTTGAGAGCGATGCAGATTACCGAATTGGCAAGCATTGACGGCTGCGCAGAAAATGCGCAATCGATTATTATTCCAAGTAAAAATGAAAAATAAAACGGATTATGTACTAGGTATGTAGCGTAAGAATTTTTCTGTTCTGACTACTGTCTGAACTCCAACTTATGTCGTTTATATAACAAGTAGTTTTACAAAGCAAGTTATTTACGAGTTAGTATATTTATTAACATAACTTTAGCCGTAAAGATCGGTTTAGATTATGTATGTTTTATTACCAACATGAGGGTGACCAAGTTCATATACAAATATGCAAGCATATGTAACTATGTACTGTAACTGTAAGAACAAGGCATACACCTATTGCCTTGCTGAGTTTCTTGCCGGAGTCTTCTCAGTCCAAGTGTATTCCGAACCGGTGGTAGAGTCAATTGTAACCAGGGTTGCCAACCGTCCCGATTCTGCCGGGACAGTCCCGATTTCGATGATATCTATCGTCCCCCATCTATTATTCCTTTTTGATGACCTAAATTGGACTGAAATCCGACCGTCTCTGATAGATAATCATCTGATTGTAACGTTCATATTAGGTCCTAAACTGAATAAATGACTTTGAGTTTACAACTTTTCAGGTATTTTAGCTTCTTGATTTATTATTATTTTTCCTAATATGTAACAATTATTTATCAGATTCAACTTGAGAGTGATAGCCTACCTACCACTATGATAATATGGTTTTACTAACGATGTTTTTCTTCAACGAATGCTCAAGCTTATAAGATTCGAACCTAGATCTTCGATACAGGATTCGATGTGACAACTACCTAGCTATAAAACTAACTTATATATTCTTATTTTTTTGAAACCAAATAACTATTCGGGCACAAAAACTTTGCCTTAAAACATTAAAAAGTAATTTGTCGAATGTTATAATAGGTAAGCATGTCACGACACGAGAGACATGTCTAATAACGATCAACATTAGTTTGTATGTTTGTTTCAGTCACGAGTGACATTCTAAACTTCGTATTACAAATCGAGAGACAAGATTCTATGATAGATTGTGTCAATCAAAAATAAACCCTATCTATCTATAATCTATATATAATCTATAATCTATGAATTAGGTAAGTATAATTGTTGCTATTTTGTGTTAAGACTTGACCACTTACTAATTTCTAATATCGTTATTTTATACTTTTTTTTTCTCTGATCGAGGATATCCATATCAATAATAATTATCGACAATATTGAAAAAGATATTTCAATCGCGATATTGGTGCTCCTTTTCGTTGAGGAATTCCATCATATCCTCGTCCATCATATCGAAGTCCATGATCAGATCATAATAAAATTTATATGGGACTTTTGAAGTATGATCTACCAAACAAAAAAAGAATCATCAAAATCAATTCATAATTGGCGGAGTAATCGCGTAACAAACTTACAAAACAAAAAACACATACAGTCGAATTGAGAACCTCCTCCTTTTTTTTGAAGTCGGTTAAAAATTAAAAGACAAAATTATTATTAACTTAGCTATCTAATGAAATTCATAATAACTACAAGAAATCAACAAAAAAATATACAAATTCAAACCAACAAAATTCCTATTAAATTAGAAAAAATCGGGTCTTTGACACTGAACCAACCGCCGCACTACAGTAAAAACTGAATAGCTCTTTTTGTGAAACGTTTCATGGTGTATCAATAATTCAAAACAGTCCATTCGCTCCGTACAAATATACAGACGGAATGGAAATGACTCGTTTATCTGTTAAAATAACGTTGTATAGTTTATATTTGAGTAGAGCTCATTAAATTTTAAACGAAGCTGGTCGACGAAGCTCCAAATATATGTCAGGAATTGTTATTACCGGATCGAGGTATATTTAGGAAGGATGTAGACTGAATTATGGAAAAGGTGATTTTGATGCATGAGCGAATAATGTATGTACGTCATTAAAAATATACCAATACTACCAATAGTTAAAAAAAAAACACTTTAAATTTCCAATATTAAAATATTGGAAATTTAAAGTGTTTTTTTTATATCCGTGTGTGAGGAATGTCTCAGGATATTTATATATGAAGAAGAAGTCCTGACCAATTGACTGATAATCAAGGAAAGTCTAAACCGCTGGTCCTAGAAACAAAATTAAGAGGGAGTACCAATAAGAAAGGTTTTCCAAAATTTAACCCAGCGTGTAAAATAGGAATTTGCTGGTAAAACCGCGTGACAAAAAGCTACATTATTTAATATGATATTATTTAAATTGGAAACAGAAAAAAGATCAGATATAATTTTATAAGCATCGATTATAGAAAAATATATAAAACTGTCGATGGTAAAGAACTTTTGTAAATTAATCATTAACGAGTGTGAAAAGAAAAGTGAAACCCTAAAGAAGTGATCTCCCAGATACATATCAGAAGACACATAAAAAATATTGTCATTTTTTTTATGTAATGGTAATTTGAGAGCTTTGCCGTCACTTTTGGACCACAGAATATCCCAGAACTCATAAAATATACAATACTCGCGATATCACGCAAAGCCTGCATTGTTTATACGACAAGGTTCCAACGCCAAGTTTTGAGTTATTCACTGAAGTTGGTAACAGTACCGTGTCTAAATTAAAATGAATTCTTGAATGGGGACCGAGTTGCTATGTACTGGCTTGTAGATTTAGGCCTTATTTACTCGTAAACGCTTTTCTTCTCATATACAGTTACGTACATATGTAACATTGTTAAAGAATGAAAGGATCTGTATACCTACATATAAAAGGAGAAACTGATTTTTTTCTTTACTGACTGACTGACTGATTGACTAACTCCAGGGTATAGAAACTTTTAATTTTGTCCACAGGTTTCTTATATAACGTAGGTACATACGTTATATCTGAAAAAGAGTTTTTCAAAATTCAATCCCCAATGGAATATAGGGGAAAGCTAGTTTATGATAAATATAAATAGTTTATCATTAACGCCATTAGTTGATTAAGTATTGATTGCTATTGTAAGTCGCTACCAAAGACATTTAAAGTAATATATCTTGGTCGATATTAAATATGGTTTCCATGACCAAATTAAATGTCCAAAATTCTAAAAGACTAAGGTTTCCCAAACCGTCAAAATTGCAAAATAAGACACGAAAGCACTCACTAAAAATGCGTGACACTTGAATTCTGAACCTGGTGCCGATTTGTCGCTATCGCCGAATATCAGATTTTTTCGGTCCCTGGTTCGTAAATTATAAAGATTTTAAGGTTGCCACGTGCCTGTTCTAGCATGGCCACCTGTATCTTAAGGTCTGGAGCACTTAGCGCAGATCTTTTTGAATTGTCGGAAATTTGTCACCAAATACATATAAAAAGATATTACTAAGTAATATAAGAGAGATATCGACAATGCTATGTCATGTTAGGACTTAAAATATCTTCGTTGATATGTAGGAGTACTAAAACTTCTACCTACCTTTTGGGCGATAAAGTGAAAAGTAAAAAGAATACCCTATGTTAAGAAAATTACGGAGCCAAGTTTAGTAACACGTACACAAGTTTTTACATTCCTATAGTGTAGGAAATACTTAGTATTAAAATCCTTACCTTCAGCGACAGCAGCTTTCTTGAGCGCTCCCATGGAGATGCTCTTCCTTGGTGCATCAGTGGTGTCCTTAGGCCAGGCGAACTGGTTTCGGTACTCAGTGCTCACTATCTCTGGTTCTTTGGCAGCTATTACATCACCCAGTGCTGTTGTTGCCTGTGGTGATGTTATTATAATAAAAAGATTAGGGTCTTATAGTATTTTTATAAGTTAAGTCGACATTTTCTTAGTTCACTAACTAGCATGCAGCTTGTATGATGAAAACCAAATTACTGATTTTTTATTACATAAATTGCTTCCGCTCTGAGGTTTCACCCGACGAAAAAAATACTAGATTTTTTTTGTAATATAATCTCTATTATCCTTTTCTAATAATCATTGTCTAACTTGTCTATCACGCCGCAGGTCGTGGGTTCGATTCCCACTCAGGACAAACATTTGTGTGCATGAACATGTCTGTTTGTCCTGTGTCTGGGTGTAATTATCTATATATGTATGTATTTACAAAAGAAAAGTAGTATATGTAGTATATCAGTTATCTGACTTCCATAGTACAAGCTCTGCTTAGTTTGGGGTCAGATAGCCGTGTGTGAGGAATAATGTCCCAGAGTATTTATTATTTTTTAATGGGCTACAATCGTCTATGGATATAGCAATACCATGGGGATTGTCAATGTGTTGCCGACCTTTATCAACCCCAGAATGCAATTGAATCTCAATGGTAACTGCCGGAACACACAGGTAGGTACTTGGCGACAGATTTTCAACATGATAGATGGGTACTACAAACCAACGTGCAACATGTGTGATAATCAAATTGAAATTCGCTTATTCAAAATTCAAAAATAACAATCGTTCAAATTTGTGGCGCAATTTAACTTTAGGTACTACAGTGAAGGTGCTATAAGTTACCTTCGGCTCCACGGTGTCAGTCCACCTCGGTTGACGAGGCCCCTCGGACTTGCTGCGTCGCCCGGCTCGGTCGGATTCATTCCTCTGCGCACTCTGACAAACAAATTATAAATAAGTACTTTTTGCTGGCTTGGTGAAAGATAATGTTCACTGAGTTGAACACTTTAGATACTGTGACCAGACCCATCCACAAGTCTAATGAAGTTTATATAGTAGCCCCACTTATCAACTGATAGGTCATACAGTAAGGCACACTTCACATTCCTAGCGCCCCAACACCAGGGACCATCTGCAATAAGAGCTGCCGCCACAATCTCTTACGGTACTTATACGAGTCGCTCGTGAGTTACCCCATTTACGATAAGCACCAGCACCAGGGACCATTTGCGATAAGTTTTGCCGCCAGAATCTCTTACGGTACTTATACGAGTCGCTCGTGAGTCACCCCATTTACATTTGTCCAGAGTAGTACCAGAGCTGTTATGGTCGCACTGCAGACACTGTGACCATTATACGTCTGGTATTTATTTTTCTGGGACATTTCTTTAACACAAGTAGTGGTGGTGAACCTAATGGACTAAGGTCCCAGTAACCCCAGAGCTATTAGCTAGCTTAAGACCAGGGCTTTGGCAGGAAACAGTCACTTGAAAGGTGTTATTTTTGCCATGTTATGTTAAGTATCAAAGTTAGTTTTTTAATGTCTTACAGAATAGTATGACCGCTAGTTTCTGAAAGGCCAAGCAAAGTTAATCTATGATCAAAAGTATCGTCATCTTTGTGACTATGAACTTTATCGACAGTGATCGGTATACTTTTAACATGAGATTAACATTAATCAGGCTTCTAGAAACTGGGAGTAAGTGACCTATAAAGACTATTGCTAGATGCTTTCCATGGTTCTTAGCTTTTGTCAGACGCATTAAAGATGGATGAATAACTAATCGCAACTTATCATAGTATTTTTGGAAACAGACTGGTAGATGTTTGACGTCTTGAGGTAGCCACCCAGGCGGATCTTTGTAGTCATGTATTTACGATTTACTTCTTCGAATTAATAGTGTATATCAATAAATACAATATAATACAAATACGCACTGACAAAGTTCTCTGTCAACTTTGCATATATACAAGATTCCAACAACTACAGTTGGACCGCGGTCCCCAGGCACGATGTCCCAGCCTGGCGGAAGATCTTCCCTTTTCAATGGAGGAGTCTACCACCTTGCTCCTCCATACCCTTTATGTTGCTTGATTCTTGACGGACGGTTGGCGTGGTTGGTGAGATACCTTATCTATCACGCCGCAGGTCGTGGGTTCGATTCCCACTAAGGACAAACATTTGTGTGCATGAACATGTCTGTTTGTCCTGTGTCTGTAATTATCTATATATGTGTATTTACAAAAGAAAAGTAGTATATGTATTATATCAGTTATCTAGCTCCCATAGTACAAGCTCTGCTTAGTTTGGGGTCAGATGGCCGTGTGTGAGGAATAATGTCCCAATTTTTTTTTTTAAAGATATAATGAAAGTTTAATAAGAAAGAGGACATGCGCGCGCATTGCCTCGTATTCGAAGGTCAAGGTCAGGGTAAAGGTCAGCAGGAAAAAACATTCACCGTGCTTCACAATTGTACATAGAAATAGTTTTTCGGTTTCATCGATCGTACTAATGAATAAGTAAATACCAACCATTTGTTCAAACAAAGCTACATAATTATCTAAAATTTGCCAGCGCAGTATCGAACAGTACAAAAGTAGTTACTTAGTCACATTAGTAAATGAAATGCAATATTTTATTCATTCAAATAGGCCTTGGCAGGCACTTATGATTTATCAGACTCTAACGCACGGTTCGGAAGGTTGCTTATGCTGAGAAGAGCCGGCAATAATCTCAGCAATTAGGTACTCTTTTCAAAACAAACATAGATTTACCTATTACATAAAATGTATCCAAGATGTAATAAGAGCGAGGGCAACATCCAAGCATTGTCATAATTTAAATATTCATTAATGTTAGTGTCTTTGTACTAAAAAAGACTAACACGTTCCGAGAGGTAGAGTTCTAGATACTAAAAGGGTAGAGCATAGCGATATGTCGCTCAAAGAGCAGCTCGACTGGGGAAGTACCTCCGCCTTACAGAATACCGCAGCCATATAACTTATAGTTGTGTTCCTGCGCGTGAGTAAGGTCGCCAGAGCTCATCGGGGAGGGAGGAAGGGTCGGCAACGCGCGAGTGATACGTCTGGTGTTGCAAGCGTTCATAGGCTACGGTAACCGCTTACCATCAGGCGGGCCGTATGCTTGTTTGCCGACAATGTTGTATAAAAAAAAATGAAATAGCAAATTTAAAAGTAATATGTCATAGTAATCAAATCGAAATGTGTAATATGACACGGTAGTAAAGGGATCAACTTTTGGGGCTGACCGTGTATGCGAGGACGTTACGCTGCAGAAATATGCCGTGCAGAAACTGACCTAGTCTATGTGTCAGCTGATGCTGAAACTCGAAGCATAGAGCTCGAGCTCAGAGCCTTGACGTAAATTGTGGACTAAGGATATAAATGTCCATACAGGATAAACGGTAGTTGGTTTCTCTGAAGTCATCAAAGAGGATTGAATCGCTAGCATTTTTCGGATTGCGCGTGGTGAGCGACTTTTAACAGCTCCGAATTCTAGATAAATGGTAGTGGGGCAACTCGTGAGTGACTTGCATGAATACCATAATGAACCTGTGGTAACAAGACCTACCGCAGATGGTCCCTGATATTCTATATAGAAGTGCTAGGAATACTGTGAACCTTTTGGTTGTGTAAGGCTACTATAATAAATCTCAGTAGTTTTGTGGAAGGTTCTGCACCCTCTGATGCCTTACTCTATTGAAGGTCACTCACCCTAGCTCGGTCGAAGGCTGAAGTCTGCTGCGGCCTGATGTCATCAACGGGCGCCGGGTCAAACAACTCGTTCGTCTTGTACGCCACGCCGGGGTACTTCTTGCGACGAGGCATTGCTGGCTCCCCTGGCCCTGATCAAGAAGAATTTACCATTAATTTATTTGGGCTTTATTCTAGATGATTTGGTCTAATGAAATACTTATAAAACCCAATCCGTTTGTTGTTTGCTCTATTGAAACTAGATATGCCAAAATTCGGTATAAGTTCCCGTAGGCCAACAAGTAGAATAACATCATTGTTGAGAGAAAGGACAATTCAGATTTTATTATCCTTTTGGTTTGGATTAGACAAGTGATGATCTAACCGAAGGTGATAAGTTCATGAATAATACCAAACAATGCTAAGTGACGGCTTAGTTTCCTATGTTGTAGATCTCAATATGTGAACCATATAACTTACCCCGTGGTATAGGCAAGGCGGAAGGTGGGGTGGGGGCCGGCTGCTTCACCACCCCCTGCTGCTGTTGCTGCTGTTCCTTGTACTCGTGCCATCGGTATGTGCTGCGGTACTCAGAGTGCAGCTGTAACAAGGAAACCAAGATGTGAAGTTAAAGAGATGGTACAGTAGAAGAAAGTACTCGAGGAAGTGAGTAGGTGAAAAGCCTAGATTCAGGTCCACGCGTTAATCCCCTGGTTTCTTTATTCGATTATGTTTAGATAGCGTTAATCCAAAAGCATCTTGGATCCACCACTGCTGGCATACAGAAAAACATACATTTGAGTGGATTAAGGTAGAAATAGTGGTGATTTATACAAAGGACTGTACATAGCAACCGATCGCAGAGACGGTCTACGACGGACGACCCAAACCACTGGTCTAGAACCTAGAAAATTGTAGGATAGCTTCTTCTTATTGTGTAAAGTTGAACTAAAAAAACGTTTTCCGAAATTCAACCCCTTAGGGGATAAAAATCAGGATCACAGATTGAAGAGAAACTTTTTAATGTATTTATTTAAACACATGTTGTACAATTAATATTAGTTTTATTAAATGAACTGTCGTTACATATAAAGTACAATTGCCGTCTTAGAAAAGAGAGAGACAGAAGATAGAAAAGGATAATGATATGATATTAACGGGCCGGTTGGCGTGGTTGGTAAGATACCCACCCTATTTATCACGCCACAGGTCGTGGGTTCGATTCCCACTCAGGCATTTGTGTGCATGAACATGTATGTTTGTCTTGAGCCTGGGTGTAATTATTTACATAAGTAAATGACAGGGAATGACTCTCATGCCCTGGAAGTTGGGACGACCCTTGGTTTGGGATGCCACCTGCGTTGATACCTTGGCGCCGTCTCATCTTCAAGGCACATCAGAGAGAGCCGGCTCCGCAGCAACATCAGCGGAGTGCCTCAAGCGGCGCAAGTATGCACATCTCGACAGAGGGTAAATGTGTGAGTCGTTTGGGGTAGAAACTCTCGGCCCGTGGGGGCCAGGGGCACACAGTATATATAAGGACTTGGCGGAGCGGGTTAAAGGAACACACGCGTGACCAGAACGCTGGTTTTTATTTCGGTCAACGGATAAGCTTAGCTATCCAACGTGGAAATGCAGCCAGCATTCTGGGCACGCTCCCATTTGGTGACGGTCTTCCTTTTTAGTTGTAATTGTTTATATTTTTATAATGTGTAGGTAATTAGTTTTTTGTTTAATTTAAATTATTTGGATGTGCATAAGTATATATTTACAAAAGAAAATTAGAATGGCACAAGCTCTGCTTAGTTTGGGGTCAGATGGCCATGTATGAAAAAAAAAGTATTTCAATACTAAACACAGATGAAACCGCAGGGCGGAAAGCTAGTCCTACATTCAATAAACAAAGCATTTATAAAAGTTACCCCCGCGGTTTCACTCTCGTAGCGGTTTAAAAATAGATAAGAACCTATTCTCAGACCTACCCGATATGTACACAAAATTTCATAAAAATCGGTCGAGACGTTTCGGAGGAGTATGGTAACTAACATTGTGACACGAGAATTTTATATATAAGATTTACTGTAAGGATAGAAAAGATTCCATCAGTTTGGGCGACTGGACTGTCTGATGGAATCCCCGATGTTGCGGAAAATCGAAAATTACAGTACGATGAAGGATATGCACTATGTAACTCATCTTTATACATATCTCAAAGTCAAAGCCATTTATTCAGTTTATGCCCTAGGCCCTAGGCACTTATGAACGTCGAATCTACTGAAATTACCATCTATCTATACTGGGTGTTTTTTTTTTGTCATTGGCAATACTTGCAGGGGTGGAAGTACTCATCAATACGCATTTATCGCTACGGCATTAATCAACACGATGAGAATGTGAGTTTTTTTGTTTCTTACCTTTTCACGCCTAGCACTGAACCGACCGCGATGAAATTTGGTACGCAGTTAGCCTATGGGATGGTATGTGAAGGATATGGACTACTTTTTTCTCGGGAACGCGGGTGAAACCGCGGGGTGAACAGCTAGTCTTGGAATAGCTTCGGCGCGAGTTGGAGTTATTCAATATGGCTTAATAATTAAGTGATATTGAGTAACTCTAACGCAAACAAACATCAAATAAAACTACCTAACCGCATAAGGGCATATTATTCCCTCGGAGAGTAATAAAATCAATTGCAGTGATAGTTAATTGAGGTGGATAGATAGGTTTCCGCATCTCGCCATCCCGACATCGATATTGCCTCGTATAACTTCGTTTAGTGCTAGTGTTGTGCAACTTGGTATCGATTGAAAATAGGAATAGGATTCCTATTTTTGGAAGTGACGAGATGCAACATCAATATTTACCAATATTGCAATTTTAAATTGTTAATTTCGTAAACAAAATTTTTAATCTACCAACGTATATCCGAATGATACGAAAATAGTGTGCAAAGTAACATAAATTGGATTTTTTATCGATCACTAAGCAGTAAAATCGATTCATGTACAAATATAAACAGTCGCAGCACGTGGAGTCTATCAAACGATGCGAACGACTCATAAATTTATTCTGCGCGTTCCTCGGACACTGCGGCTACCATGTTTTTATGCTTTTCAGAAATTCATAATTGGAACGGTTATTAAATGGCAAATTAAACGGTTTTGCATTGAGATTTGAACATTATTATACTGTTTTTAATATAGTTGTATACATATTTAGATCGAGTTTCAGTCACACTATTATGAACTTTGAACATATAGGCACAGTCTATGTAACTCTTTCTTACAGTCGGCTAACGGACACGTCTAGACAGAGCAATCGTGTGGGGCTTGCGGGGTGAGAGAGGGGCGGTAGCGAGCCCAAGCTGCTATACACTCGCTCGGGACACAATCGATGCGATATAGGTATTTGATTTAAATAAGACAAACAAATATTTTTTGAAAATTTAACTATGTCGATTTCAATTTTGTATGAATAACTGACAACTTATATACCATAGAAACTCAAAAGAAAAGCGTTTGATCCGTTTTTTTAATATCTACAGCGATTATCTCCAGTAAGTTACCCTTTGTCAAAGCCAAAGGCGTAAAATATAATGGAAAAAGTGACATAGCTTTTGGGTTGCTTCCTGCACAGGTGTCGCCTTCTTTGAGGCTTTCTAACAAAGGTAACAATGTGGAGAAATGAGTTTTTAACGTGTAAGCTTCCATCTATTTGTTTCTTTTCATTTTGTCACAAGCTTTTAAAGCTGAAGATGATCTAAAGGTATTTTTTTATAGATTTTAGGTCTGGCTTCTTATTACTTGTACATATTAGTAACTTACACTCTTGTATTAGTTTGTTGAGCATTGTAGTATGGTAATGTTCTCAATAAAAACAACATTATGAACTTGTGTTAGAGTCTATACAAAAATGTCAATTGATACATATCTCAATAAAGATATTTCATTAAGAATTTTGGTATAGAAAGCGACTAGTTGAAATTTTAAGTTACAGTGATACCCACCTATGTGAGATGCACACCTAAACTACGTAAAAAAAACAGCTGCTGTTTTTTTTTTTGACTTATTTAGTCACCAGGGTAAATAATAATGTAGCTGAAGGTGGTAAGCACTTAAAGTCTAGACAGGAAATGATGGGTGGACTATTTGGTTGCCATTATTTCAGGTCATCAACACTTAGTCACCTAGTCATATGGTTCACCTCATGAACTTTAAAGGTTAAAGGTCTGCACACCCTAAAACTTGGTTGATTGGTATGAGACTTAGCTAGCTTGATCGATTTTTTCCCCCGCAAACCTTGCAACATTCATCGAAATCGTTAGAGCCACAATTGCTCGTTTAATGTTACAACTTATAAGATAATGATTACAAATTACACGTAAAATCTGACGAAATATAATTTTAAACATGAAATAGAAGCAGTTATCGTTAAAGTTACAGTTCAAACCATTAGTGATGTTGCTTGTATTCGAGATAAATATCAATCAGTAACCAGAGTTTAAAACATCTATAAATACATGGAAACGTCGATTATTTTGTGAACTTTATTTTTTCTTCAATCTACTCCAAAAACAGTTTTGACATCACAATTTAATATCTAATACAAAACTCCTAATAAATATCCAATTTAACATGTCGGTCAACATCCCTATTACAACAATCTAATTTCAATCCTGACATAGAGTTTATTTTTGATAAAACAATCTTTTAATTTATTTGTCCATGCTGATTTATAATTTATGGTCACCCTCAGAGCATTAGACCGTTCACATTCTCAATTAATATCCCAAAGGTGGCACGGCACGAGATACTGAACTAATAACCCGCTTTCCATGAAAATGAATATCCATTTATAAATATCAAGCTAAAAGGCTGGATTTTGATCTAATTAACCTACTGTTTAATTTTACTCTAATTAATTTTACTCCCTTAGGGGTTGAATCCTTGGTGGATGCTTACACTGTATAACAGTATTTTTCAACCTTTTTCATGATACGGCCCCTTTAGTATGAAGAAATATTTCGCAACCCCCACCCGTTGCTTTTTTTTCATGTATTTTATATTGTGACAAATATTCAAACCAACATATTTATTCATTATTATAATTAGGGTTTGAATAAATACATAATAGGATCTTTATTTACATATTTACAATTAAAGTAAAAAATACAAACTATGATATATAGAAAACATCCTCAAAGCCCTCGCTGCTGTCGATAGGCAAGGTAATACATAATTAAGTACGTAATACTCATTTTTTTACATAGAATGGGTCGCCAATAGATAACGCAATTTACGCGCATACTGTAATGATTGAAAATGGATAAATTTCTAAGAAAACCAAGAGAGTCATCAACTTCTAGCGGGAGTGATGAAACTAAAATCGGTAAAGAAAAAACATCTTTATGACGACAGTTATTTGAATATACAAATGGTTATGTGCCTTAGTTAACATTTTTCTTAATAAATCCGTTTAAACATTATTGTTTTTTTTTGTTGGTTTTGAAAAGAGTAATTGCTGAGTTTCTTGCCGGCTCTTCTCAGTAAAAGCAACCTTCCGAACCGAGCGTTAGAGTCAGACTATTCATAAGTGCTTGTGAAGGCCTATTTGAATAAAAAATATTTTCATTTTCATTTTCATTTATTATTTTATTTTGACCCCCCAGGGGGTCGCGACCCACAGGTTGAAAAACACTGCTGTATAAGATATCTATCTGCAAATGCTATGGATTGGGCTGTGCGTTGATATATTAACAGTTAGTCAGTTAACCACTTTATATAGATTTTAATAGGTATTTTTATTTTTGAATATCACTGTGGTTTGTGATGATGTGCTCAAAGATGAGTACAGAAAGCCTATAAGGGATCTAGTGATTAAGTTCAGTTGCCGGTACACGTTCATGGTGATAAATTTTCTACAAGATAGCTACTACAGCCAACTACTGCACAACTACTGCACTACAGCACAGTGGTTTTCTTGCGATATTTTCCTGAGATGATTATCAAAACTTAGATTTGATGTCACTAATCCTAAGAAATCATCGTTAAAAATAGGTATGAGTTATAGGAGAGAGCTGAAAAATAAAATGAGAAAGGACGACAACGTATCCAAGGTTGTTACGGAGATTTACATTCAACTTTTGGTATTTTATTGTAGAATAAACATTATGTTGATTTTGTTATGAACTTCAAGAGTTCTTGGGAGTCTAGACGCCTCGATTCAAGATATCACAGCAATTTGAGGATGTTTTTGTAAACAAAACATTAATGTTTGTTTTTAATTATGGGTACCAAATAGAGAAAATGAACATCTAAGTTAAAATTAAAAAGTATATACAGTAGGTATAACATTTAAATTAAAAGAATGTTTTGCGAAAATAAATTTCATTAAAAAAAAACCATTTGGATAATACCAAAGTAAGAAAAGTGTATGGTTCAAATATAAAAAGAAACAACACAATAAAAAAATATTGAAAAAGCACTAGCAACCTATAACCATGAAACTTAATGAAAAAAACTTTCAACGAGTATTTATCGATACTCGATACTAGTATCAATCGTAGGTGACATCACTAAACCTCTCGAAGTTGCCAAGGCGGGTAAATTTCGTTGCGGATCACTTGAACCTCAATAACCTCTCGTAGAACCTACATCACTTACGTCATTGAGACGTAGGTAGGGTTTCATGTGTTATGTACCTACTATGTCTGGGTTTAATTATTTTTTTTAGTGCTGATGTGGCCGAAGGTTGTAAGCATAAAAAGCCTGGAATTAACTAGCTTGGTGCTAGGTTTTTAACTTGAGGGTGGTAGTCATCATCCTGTATATTGGACCTTTTATTTTTAAATCACAATACCGGGTGATTTTTTAGTCACTGGCAATACTTGCAGGGGAGGAAGTACTCATCAATATGAACAACTTTTACTATGGGATTAAGTGTGAAATCATGAAAAAATTATCAGCTGTTCCATACAAAAATTCAATACCTACTCGACCAAAATGTATGAAGCAACCGTTTAATTTTACGCGAAATAGAGTTAGCCCCATAATAAAAGTTGTTCACATTGATGAGTACTTCCACCCCTGCAAGTATTGCCGGTGAAAAAAAAATCACCCTGTATAATCTGACAGGCCGGTTGGCGTTAGTAAGATCAATCAAGCCGCAGGTCGTGAGTTCTCCCAGGACAGACATTTTGTGCATGAACGTGCCTGTTTGTCCTGAGTCTAGGTGTTTTTAATTATCTATATAAGTACATATTTAGAAAAAAAATACCGATAACGCATTTAACCTATCAGTTATCTGGTTTAGTACAAGCTCTGTTTAGTTTGAAAACGTAAAATGCCGAAAGTACTAAGTTTATTTTCAAAGTATATCAATTTCAGACAAGCATTCCAACCAAAAAGTATATTAGTATCTAGTCTAAATTTTGTGTTAACACAAGATGGGAAGGACCAATTGGTAAAATAAGTAGAGGACGTCCAAAGAACAGATGGATTAACGAGATAATAGCCATAGCAGGAAAGGACTGGCGAGAAAAAGCTAGAGACAGGGAGGCCTGGAGTAAACTGGAGGAGGCCTATACCCAGACTGGGGTTCCAGCACCAGATAAATAAGAAATTACCTAATATTAATTTAAATAAGTTTGCATGTCATTTGTATAAAAGATTCTAGTTTGTAATTATAATTTGTTACTTTTTTAAGGTGTTGGAAATAAATGGGCTTTTTATATTATATTATATTAGTCTAAATTTGGACAATCGAAGATCCTATATCAAATGTAATGGTTTGGATTACCATACCAATTTATATTCCATCTTTAAGAACAAAGATATTACAGAATACCGCAGCCAAATAACTGATAGTTGTGTTCCTGCGCGTGATTAAGGTCGCCAGAGCTCATCGGGGATGGGGGAAGGGTCGGTAACGCGTGAGTGATACCCCTGGTGTTGCAAGCGTTCATAAGCTACGGTTACCGCTTACCATCAGGCGGGCCGTATGCTTGTTTGCCGACAATGTTGTATAAAAAAAAAATCATTTCAATTAAATTCATTTCTATATTCAGATGAAAGAAACGTAGCAATTGACTCGGTTAATGAATGCCTCGGTTTTATCAATAAATTATAACTGATGAGAATCAGGAAAGTTTAACTGTAGTCCGACGTTCAATTAATACTCGAACGGTCAGCAACATAAGTAGCTGAACAGATACAAATTTACAAAACATGTGTATACTAAAACTATCCATGATGTAGGTATACATTTATAGTATGTAGGTTTTTGAGGACATACATTTTTAAAACACCACTTTACTTTATTTTTCCATATAATGGATACTTATAGTGTACAAGTTCTTTGTAAATTTGTATCTGTTCAGCTACTTATGTTGCTGACTGTACATGGTAAGTTATATACGACTAAAGCACGCTAGTTTCACAGTAAGTCTAGATAATCTAGAGCTGTGTCTAATTCTAGTGAACTGGGATAAATCTGATATATAATTTGTAGCTAGCTTAATTGGGTACACTCAACATTTATCTAACGATTCAACCGACATACAATTTTATAAAGATCAATAAAAATATATTGAGATCACAGTTAGTTCTAAAAGTTTGTGGAATAAATCATACTAGACATACTAATATCACAGTATATGTAACTCTTACAGTCGGCCAACGGATAAGTCTTGACAGAGCAATCGTCCTTGGCTTGCGTGATATTGGGTGAGAGAGAGCCGGTAGCGAGCCCAAGCTGCCATACACTCGCTTGGGACACAATAGAGTAATTACGAATGCCTATACAAAGCGGCATTTCGCGTGACTTCAAACGCGATAGACCACTGTATGTAATTACGCTGTGCTAATATTATAATGAAGAAAGATTTTTATTTTTGTATGTTTGTAACGAATAAACTCAATAACTACTGGACCGATTTCAAAATTCTTTCACCATTAGAATGCTACATTATCCCTAAGTAACATGGGCTATATTTTATCCCGGAAACGCGGGTGAAACAGCGCGAAAAGCTAGTAATATTATAAAGAGGTAAAGTTTGTGAGGTTGTAGGGGGGTAATCTCAGGAACTACTGGTTCGAATTGAAAAATTATTTTAGTGATGAATAGCCCATTTACTGAGGACGGCTGTAGGCTCCATTTTATCCCGGGAAAATATAAGATCCCTCGGGAACGCGGGTGAAACCACGGAGCGGAAGCTAGTCAAAACATATAAAAAGAAAAGTCCAACCTAAAGTCCTAGAAAATTGGTACATATGGTTCCTTTAAAATGTAGACAAGGAGTAAGGCCGGATTTTCCGAAATTCAACCCCTAAGTGGGTAAAATAGGGGATCGCGGGTGAAACCTCGGGGCGTAAAGCTAGTAACAATATACTTCATTTGTATAACACATAGTAAATACAATTGGAACAGGATAATAGTGATTACATGGTGTAATATAGCCTAAGGTGGCAGGCACACAAAACATAAAAGGATATCGACTCAAGTGCACCTTCACTGTGAATAGACCCGATGAAAATACTAAAAAACATACAGTTGTACACACACGCGCCACCGGCCACAACCACAAAACAGACCCGATGAAAATACTAAAAAACATACAGTTGTACACACACGCGCCACCGGCCACAACCACAAAACGCCTTCTTCGTCAGAGTCACTCACTCACTCACTCACTCACTCACTCACTCACTCACTCACTCACTCACTCACTCACTCACTCACTCACTCACTCACTCACTCACTCACTCACTCACTCACTCACTCACTCACTCACTCACTCACTCACTCACTCACTCACTCACTCACTCACTCACTCACTCACTCACTCACTCACTCACTCACTCACTCACTCACTCACTCACTCACTCACTCACTCACTCACTCACTCACTCACTCACTCACTCACTCACTCACTCACTCACTCACTCACTCACTCACTCACTCACTCACTCACTCACTCACTCACTCACTCACTCACTCACTCACTCACTCACTCACTCACTCACTCACTCACTCACTCACTCACTCACTCACTCACTCACTCACTCACTCACTCACTCACTCACTCACTCACTCACTCACTCACTCACTCACTCACTCACTCACTCACTCACTCACTCACTCACTCACTCACTCACTCACTCACTCACTCACTCACTCACTCACTCACTCACTCACTCACTCACTCACTCACTCACTCACTCACTCACTCACTCACTCACTCACTCACTCACTCACTCACTCACTCACTCACTCACTCACTCACTCACTCACTCACTCACTCACTCACTCACTCACTCACTCACTCACTCACTCACTCACTCACTCACTCACTCACTCACTCACTCACTCACTCACTCACTCACTCACTCACTCACTCACTCACTCACTCACTCACTCACTCACTCACTCACTCACTCACTCACTCACTCACTCACTCACTCACTCACTCACTCACTCACTCACTCACTCACTCACTCACTCACTCACTCACTCACTCACTCACTCACTCACTCACTCACTCACTCACTCACTCACTCACTCACTCACTCACTCACTCACTCACTCACTCACTCACTCACTCACTCACTCACTCACTCACTCACTCACTCACTCACTCACTCACTCACTCACTCACTCACTCACTCACTCACTCACTCACTCACTCACTCACTCACTCACTCACTCACTCACTCACTCACTCACTCACTCACTCACTCACTCACTCACTCACTCACTCACTCACTCACTCACTCACTCACTCACTCACTCACTCACTCTCACTCACTCACTCACTCACTCACTCACTCACTCACTCACTCACTCACTCACTCACTCACTCACTCACTCACTCACTCACTCACTCACTCACTCACTATTTATTATTCATTTATTCATTCATTCATTCATTCATTCATTCATTCATTCATTCATTCATTCAATTCAATCACTAAGCTATAAGCTTGGCCATCCAAAAAGGGAACGCTGCCAGCCTCTTGGGAATCTTACCTATTTATTTATTTATTTATTTATTTATTTATTTATTTATTTATTTATTTATTTATTTATTTATTTATTTATATTTTATTTATTTATTTATTTATTTATTAGAAAGTTACTCTGTCTGTCTGTCTGTCTGTCTTTACCATTTCACGCCTAAGCCGCTGAACCGATCGCGATATTTGGTACGAAGATAGTTTATACATAGTATAGAGAGGGACATAAGCTATATAATGTAGGATGTCGAAATAAAAAAATCATTTTCTTTCTTTCTTTACAATACTCAGTATCCATTTCATTAATTAAAACCACTTTCTAAAATACTGATATATTTTAATATATTCTATCATATTTAAGAGCTCTATTCGAAGTGTTTTTCCTTCTATTTACAGTATCTAGGTTCCCATGACTTTCGCTTGCAGACAGACAGCCAGTGAGTTAAAATTATCCATTGTTTTCAAATAATAGACAAAGCCTTCTCAGATACATTGTATTTATACTTATACTGCGATTCAGTTTACGAGTAGCATTGCTTTGTATAAGTACGTACCTACTTGTACTTTCAAAACCTGTATTTGGATAAATAAGTGGTACTACATGGTCAGGATTCACTTAAAAGGTGCAAAAACAAGATCTAAATATAGATCAGTTCCTTAACTATCCATACTAATATCACAGCGTAATTACATACAGTGGTCTATCGCGTTTGAAGTCACGCGAAATGCCGCTTTGTATAGGCATTCATAATTGCGGCATTGTGTCCCAAGCGAGTGTATGGCAGTTTCGGCTCGCTACCGCCTCTCTCTCACCCCGCAAGCCCCGCACGATTGCTTTGTCTAGTCGTGTCCGTTGGCCGACTGTAAGAGTTACATAGACTGTGCTAATATTATAAATGCAAAAGTAACTATGTCTGTTACCTTTTCACGCAAACCGCTGAATCGACCGCGATAAAATTTGGTACGCAGAAAGCCTATGGTATGGAGAGGGTATAGGCTACCTTTTTTCAGGAACGCGGGTGAGACCGCGGTGAACAGCTAGTAGGTAGTTGTACAATCATAAATCTAGACATCTCGTGATGTTATTTATTAAAGGTAAAAACAAAATGTCCGCTTCATTACTTAAGGTTTTTTCTTGCAAAATGAATCATAAAGCAAAACAATCGAACTGTCTCGTGGTTGCTATATAACAAAAAGTAAAACCAACTTCAAAACTGGTTTGCACTAAAAAGTATAAAATAACGATATTAGAACTCGTTTTGAAGTCAGCGAAAGAATTTGAGATACTGGAACACGTGCTTCTCTTTCCCTTACCGCCAATTAGGCGGAGTAAACGCGTAACAAACGTATACAAAAAAAAACATACAGTCAAATTGAGAACGTCCTCCTTTTTTTTGAAGTCGGTTAAACATACAATGGAGAGAATATTAAAGCGAATATTAAAATAATGTTATTTAAATTGTAAATAATTATAATCATTCATGTATGAAATATTCGTTCAGTTCAGGCGTACATTGCATTATCGACTCCGAAATAATATTTTAAATTAGTTTTCGCCTCGCGGTTTCACTCGTATTTCCAAGATAAAAAGTAGCCTATGTCATTCTCTCGTTCATAAACTATCTGTATGTAAAAAAATCAGGTCGTTCCGATGCTCCGTTGCCGCGTGAAAGGACTTTAAAAAACCTTCTTTATATAGTTTATATGTAAGACTAGCTTTTTCGCGCGGTTTCATCCGCGTTCCCGGGATAAAATATAGTCCATGTTACTCAGGGATAATGTAGCATTCTAATGGTGAAAGAATTTTTGAAATTGGTCCAGTAGTTTTTATGTTTATTCGTTACATACAAAAATACAAATCTTTCCTCTGTATAGATTACTATAGATATAGAAGTAGGCAAGTTATAAAAATATGCAATATTTTTTTTCTTTTTTTCTGTCCACAATTTGCAATACACATACATATAAACATACAACGTCTTACATATAAACAATTGTCTTATAAATTAATTAAGGTGGCATTTACTCTTGTTCTTTTATATTTTAGAGCCACCACAAAATTAAGCCTGTTGATTGTCTGTAGTAAATAAATAAAATAGTTCTATCGGATCTTTACTAAAATACCCAACGTTGTATAAACAGTCCATCAAAACTGCGATACTCATAGCTTGAACACTAGAAATAAGCACAAACTCGCTGTACCTGTAACTCGGCTCAGCAAAGTGAGGGACTCATTTAAGGGGCAATGTATACGTTTCTAATTCAAGAACTATCTACATAAATAAAAAAGAACAAAGATCTATAAAAAATGTCCCTTGCTGAGTTACTTGCCGGAGTCTTCTCAGTCCAAGTGTATTCCGAACCGGTGGTAGAATCATTTGTAACGTTCATAAGTGCCTTATTAGGGCCTAAACTGAATAAATGATTTTTGAATTTTGAATTTGAATTTTTGAAACATCGATAATAAACTATCGATCTGTCAACATCACTATATTTTTACAACACCGCAATAAAGCAATGGATTCGTTTCATTTCATCAATGTCTGCGAAAGTCAATTTGCACAACAATTAATTAAGAATTACATTGCCAATCCCATTGCGAATACAAAATGACAAATGAAGGTTAGGATTAGCGTTAGGTCTTCTCAATTAATATTGGTGCTCATTCTGTTTTATCTCTTATCTTTTTCTAACAGAAAAACATAAAGAAAAGGATGCAAGAATTTTAGTCCTGTCAAATTAGTCCAATTGAGTACTTGTTTTCAACGTGAATTTAGTCAACATGACAACTTTAAGTATGTTCTATCCTTTTTCAATAATCATAATAAGAAAGAGCTACGACTATTGTCTAGAATAAAAAGGAGGGAAATTAGATGTTTTAATCCAATTTTTTTTTCTAATAATTAGATAGTGATATATTATACCAAGTTTATTCCTACGTTACATCGTTTCCAAGAAAATCCTCTATGATAGACGGACGGACACAAGAGTGATCTTATAAGGATTTTACATCTAAGGTACGGAACCCTAACAACGCTAGAAATACAACATTGACATTATAATGCTTACTATTATTTGTGCACTAAAAAAAAAATAGAGCAACTAGTCACGTTGGACATAAATCACTCAGCAAGTCAGCAAGACCTTCACCGACTTGCGAAATGTTAGTATAATGCTTTATTTGTTGTCGTCAGCTTTACATTAAGTATATTGTCGTCTATTTAAGTGGGTTAGTTTACTTTTTTTCTTTAAACACAATCTCACTATGAAGTGATGAGTGGTCTTAGGACGTAAGTAACCAAAGCCTAGAAGGAACTGGCTCTCAAATGCAGCTATCGGAACACACCGGTAGCTTTGGGGCAGATTTACTGACAATGGTAGCCAGGCGGGTACTACACAGTACTCTACCATTGGTTAGGCCAGTGAGTTGGAATATTTCAGGTTAAATTTATTTTGTATTAAATACTCGTAGCTATCCAGTAAAATGTCTTTGGTTTGGCTACCTGTTTTTTTCAGAGGTTAATGTCATTGTGTCACTAAGTATACGTACGTCACATACGCAAATATTATTATATAATTAAAATAGAAATACATGAGCGTGAGCAGCATTCGCCCTTGGGATTTGCAGGTTACGTCCAAACCTTTGACTACATCTGGTACCGCTACGAGTTGAGTCCAAATTCAAAATCGCAAGAATACAGTCCACTCAAGGTTTACCAAACCCATTAGCCATTCCAACCATCATGCTATGTTTCCTCAAGATATTTTCCTTCACCGAAATCTCAAGCTTATTGTAGGATTCGAACCCACGACCTTATTAAGATAAGGCATTTATGAACGTTACAATTGACTTTACTACGGTTCGTAAAAGACTGTGTTCACGCCATTTTAAATAATCATTTCACCGCACTCACGTTCTTTCCCATACCCTTCCCGCTCCCGCACAGTACCTTTGAAAACATAGAAACTCCTTATAATGACATACAATGGATACTGGCCGCCGCGTCATCTATGGTGTGACAGAAGAAAATTAATGTCATTCTGAAAATTTACTTTGACACCGCTTGAAGAAGAAAAATAAAAATATACAATAATTACCCAAATTGGAATCAGAATATATAAATCCGCTACCGCAAGCCGCTTCCGGCATACAAGTCCAAGAAAAAGGAGCATGCAGCTGCAACTGAGGTAGGTACTGTGCATCCTAATCCTTACCACCTCGGAACGTGAGCTCGGTATTTTCTTCCTGTGATTCGTAAGGCCGGTGGTCCTTCACTCTTCTAAAATTCCTACGCATATTGTTGGTCCTTCGAGCCGGATACTTTCAGCGCTATACTTTCCACTAAAATACAAACCATCTTGGTTTACCGCTACCGCTACCGCTCTATCTACATATCGCTTCTTACTGGTTCAAACCGGTTATGTCAAAGTGCATACTACATATTATACCCTGAAATTATAACTAATTTGGTTACATATTTCCGCTTTACTGATAACGATTTTGGGTTATAATAGTACATACTCAATCTAATAAAATTACTCGAAACCAATAAGCCTAAGAGCTTGGTTGAACCGCTTACCTACTGTTATTCTCTGATAAATGTATCCTAAAATACCTATTGGCTTTGCTTAGGGTTAGGAACATACCGCATCGCTATTATAAATAAATATAATAACATATCTACCTATTACATAGGATTCTAGAAGATTCTTATTTCTTCAAACAAAAGTTACCTTACTAGGTATACGCGTACTGTACTTGTACTACGGTACTAGTTACCTGTTATTATATAGTGTCGTAGTGCCATTCAGACGTACTCGTATTACTTACGGGGTGCATAAAAACTTATATAAATTATATATTTACGTAGGTGTGTGTACCTATACGTGCAGTCGTATAAATATATTTAATTATTTAATTGGTATTTTAATACGTTATCCATTATGGAATCTAATATAAAGTTATTGCAAGCTAAAAATAATTTTATATTCGAACAAATGACAAAGAATTACAATTCTTCAAAGAAATTAAACTTGTCTGAGATCGATACGCGTTCGGTTGAAGCATTTTTAATAGATACTGAAATGATAGATACTTTTCGTAATGAATATATTAGTAATTTGGATTCGATTAATATTTCAAAAATGAAATTAGATCCCGAGTTTGATCCTAATTATCAATCTCTTTCCGCGTTTGAAGATATTTATAAACTAGTGAAACGATGTCGAGTAAAATTGAGTGAGAGAAGCAATTCATCGTCAATTGCTGGTACCGCGACCGCGTCAAAACCTACGTGTCTGGTTAAATTACCGCCGATTAATATCCCATCATTTGATGGTAAGATTGAAAATTGGTCCGTATTCTATGAATCTTTTAAGGCTAATATTCATCTCAATACAAACTTATCCGATTCGCAACGCATTCAATATCTAGTAGGAAAACTTACTGGTAATGCATTGAATATTACATCGGGTATTATACCGTCAGGTGAAAATTACAATTCCTTATGGGACAGTTTAGTACTTAAGTATCAAGACAAAAGGGCTTTAGGTTCGCATTATTTATCGATTTTAATTAATATTAAAAACGCTTCTGACAATAGCAAGTCTTTAAATAATTTTATTGAATCCTTTGACGCTGCTGTTGCCGCATTACAACAACTCAAAATTGATGACATCATGGACTTTATTTTACTGAATCTCGCTCTTCGTAAAATCGATTCTAATACCGTTCAAGCATTTGAAATGGTAGTCCGCGAAAAAGAAATTCCTACTTATAAAAGTTTGGTAGATTTTATGAAGAGTCAAGTTAAAATATTGGACCGTGCTAGTAATAGTAATTCATTGAACTGTGCTCGTACATCAATGTATAATAATAATAATAAAAATGTATCTAACATTCTTAACCGCCCAAAAAATACTTCTCAGTCCTTTGTAGCCCGCGATCATAACAATATATCTTGTTCTATGTGCAATGAGTCTGATCATCGTCAATTATATATGTGTCCCTCATTCAAATCCCTGACCGCACAGGGTCGTTTTGATTTTTTGAAGTCGAAGCAAGGTTGTATAAATTGCCTCAGTTTGTCGCATACTTTAAAAAGATGTAACTCATCTTATACTTGTAAAACTTGTTACAAGCGTCATCACTCCTTATTACATTTAGATAGGGTTCAACCAGCAACGTTTAATGATGGTGCACCTGCTCCACTACGGAGTCACATCTCGAATCACGAGACCGCGAAGCACGTCAACTACGTTGCGGCCGCGACCGCGCAGACTTCCGCACCCGCACAATCGTCTACATCGGATAGTGCAATACCCGCGCCTCCTGTCTCCTTTTGTGCCCGCGTACCTACTGGAACAATATTCGCGCCTGTCGCGCCACCGGTGGGCATAAAAATGTTGCGGACAGACTTAGCCGTTCGTAGTGAAGTACTTCTTTCTACTGCGTCCGTTTATGCATATAATAATAATTGTTATAAAAATAAATTAACTATAAGGTGTTTGATAGATAACGCATCTCAGAATAATCTTATAACTACAGATTGTTGCGAAAAACTAAAATTACGTATAATACCGCTTTCGAACTCACTCCTTAAAGGTGTTGGCTTATCGTCACAACCTATTAAAGGATATGTGAATTTGAATATTACCGCAAGATATAATAATAAATATGATTTTGCAATAAATGCGTTGGTTATTGATTGTATAACCGATCGTCTCCCTATAGAATACGTTGATACGTCGATTATAAATCATTTAGTCGACTTACCGCTTGCTGATCCTCACTGGCATATTCCAGGAGAGATTGAATTGGTTCTCGGTGCACAGCTATTCCCTATCCTTGTCTTAGGAAATAAAATTATTGCACCTCCCGCGCCTGCCGCTATTGAGACTGTATTTGGATACGTTCTCATGGGAAACGCTCCCACTGCATGTAAGTATAATCACACCGCGCCGTCTTATGTTTCTTTCTTTACTAGTTTAGATAATAATGTTAACGATTCTCTCTCTAAATTCTTTGAGTCAGAAGAAATTCCCTCAAAGAAATATTTAAGTCCTGAAGAGGAGGAATGCGAGCAAATGTACACGTCTAGTGTGTCGCGTGATCCTTCAGGCCGGTATTGCACCGATTTACCCTTTTGTAAAGATCCTAGTGAACTAGGGAATTCTATGGCAGTCGCTCATAGACGATTGCTATCATTAGAACGCAAACTCTGTGATCCAGAGCTGCGTATTAGCTATAATGCTGTTATTCAGGATTATTTAGATAATATTTTTTTATCTGAAGTACCGCCAGAGTTTGATAACTCAAATGATGGATATATCATACCACATCACCCTGTGATTAGACAGGATAAACAAACCACTAAAGTACGAGTTGTTCTTGACGCTAGTGCTAAATGTCACAATGGTGTGTCGTTAAATGATATATTACATACGGGACCTAATCTCCAAGCTGATTTGTTCTTACTTTTATTAAATTTCCGCATCTTCCCAATAGCTTTAACCGCAGATATTAAACAGATGTATTTGCAAATTCTTGTCAATAATGAACATAGAAAATATCAAAAAATACTTTTCCGTTTCAATCCTACAGAACCGATTCGTACGTTCCAATTCAATAGGGTTACGTTTGGTCTTAAATCAAGTCCTTATGTCGCTATGCGAACGGTCCGCCAACTTTGCAAAGACGAACGTCATGCGTATCCGCTTGCTGCCTCTATTGCAGAAAAGGAGCTTTACATGGATGACCTGGCCACATCCATCATGGACGAAGATGAGGCGATTGAGGCTTCTTCTCAATTGATCAATATGTTCAAGTCTGGTGGGTTTGATTTAGTTAAATGGTCAAGTAATTCTGAGAAAGTTCTAAAAAATATACCAGATTCACTTAGACTAACACATCAAGTTGAGTTTGATAAACATGAGCCGCTAAAAATATTAGGATTGGAATGGAACCCGCCTAATGATACATTCATTTTTAAAATTAAAAATGATGACCGCTTTTGTACGAAACGTACTATACTTTCTATAATTGCCCGCTTATGGGATGTCTTGGGTTTTGCAGCTCCTGTGGTGCTTTATGCCAAACTTTTAATAAAAGAACTATGGCTTCAAAAGGTTGGTTGGGATGATACGCCACCCGCTAACATAACTACGCTGTTTGATAAATTTAAAACACAGCTACCTCTTCTTGCTAAGTTGAGTATACCGCGACATTTAGCTGTTTCTCAAGGTTCTTTAGTAAATATAGTAGCCTTCTCGGATGCTAGTCTTAAAGCATATGGTTGTGTAATATACATACATGTTACTGATTCTAGTGGAAACATCCATGTGCGTTTGGTTTGTGCCAAATCAAAGGTGGCACCCGTTAAGATTGTCTCGCTTGCCCGCTTAGAGCTTTGTGCTGCCGTATTAATGGCCAAGTTAACGAAGTTAATTTTTGATACATTTTCCGCTCGAACTTCAATTCAAAATGTTTATGCGTTTTCCGATTCAAAGATTGCGCTTTCGTGGATACACTCTTCGCCACATCGATGGAGCATCTTTGTTTCCAACCGGGTTGCTAAATGTCAGCAACATTTAGAGCCTAAACATTTTTATCATGTGGCAGGTAAACATAACCCTAGTGATTGCTTATCTAGAGGCTTACTGCCTGAACAATTATTATCACACGATTTATGGTGGTATGGTCCATTGTGGCTAAGCAGTTCTGTTTCAATGTGGCCATTCAAACCATTCAAACCTGACATAGGTGATGATAAATTACCTGAATATAATAGTAAAACTTTTACTACAACCGCATCGCTTAAACCCGAAGAGTCTGACCTTTGTGCTCTCTCGCTCAGAACTTCCTCCTGGAATAAATTATTGAGAATAATCGCGTACGTTTTACGTTTCATGCGTATTATTCCCCGCACTATATACATAGGATCGGATCAAATAAGTATTGCAGAAAAATATTTAATTCGAGCAGTTCAGTCCGTTCACTTCGCATTAGTTATAAAAAATATAAAAGCTGGTATCTTACCTTCCGGAACTTTACGTAAACTAGACCTATTCATTGATGAAGATGGTATATTAAGAATAGGGGGTAGATTATCAAATGCGAACTTACCTTTTGAATCAAAGTACCCCGCTTTATTACCAAAACGCGATCATATTACTTATCTTCTTATAGATTATCTTCACCGCGTACATTGCCATACCGGCGCCAGTCTTCTTAGCTCGTTGATTAGGCAAAGGTATTGGATTTTATCCGCTAGGACTGTTATAAGACAACGTGTACACGCTTGTAATTTTTGTTTCAAAAATTCACCATCACCGCTTAGCCCAAAAATGGCTGATTTACCCGCCTTTAGAGTTCAAGAATCTAAGGCTTTTGTACACACGGGTGTTGATTATGCAGGTCCAATTAATGTTACACTATGTAGGCGTCGTGGTCAAAGGACTCAGAAAGCATATATTTGTTTGTTCATTTGTCTCGTGACTAAAGCCGTTCATATCGAACTAGCTACCGACTTATCATCGGATACTTTTCTAGCCGCGTTTAAACGTTTTATATCTCGTCGAGGTCCCGTCTCATGTCTCTATTCCGATAACGGAACAAATTTCATTGGTGCCAAGTCTCAGTTAGATAATCTATATAATCTTCTAATATCAAAAACATATAACGATACGATCTCTTCGGAACTTGCTAATCGCCGTATTAATTGGAGAATGATTCCACCCCGCTCTCCTCATTTTGGAGGAATATGGGAATCTAATATTAAATCGTTTAAAATGCATTTATACCGCGTAATAGGCAATCAAATATTAACATATGAAGAGTTACTAACTGTACTCATTCAAATAGAGTGTATATTGAACTCTCGCCCGCTCTGTGTTCTATCTTCGGATCCTCATCCTGAAGCTATAACTCCCGCACATTTTCTGATGTCTACACCACTTCAATACTTACCTGCCGCTGAATTTGTTCCTAATGATCGTATTTCCTTATTAAATAGAAAAAAGTTATTAGATAGCTTAGTTCAATCGTATTGGAGGAAGTGGAGATTAGAATATTTGCACAATCTGCAAGTACGTTCGAAATGGCAAACTACTTCTGAAAATATTAAAGTAGGAACCGTCGTTCTTATACGTGAGTATAATGTTCCTACCTTACGCTGGCCAATGGGTATAATTGAGAAAATTTATCCAGGTTCGGACAATATTGTACGAGTTGTCCTAGTTAGAACCCAAAATGGTTCCTATAAACGCCCTGTCGTTAAATTAAGCCCTTTACCCTCTCAGTAGGGATTTTTACATGTTTTAAAAATAATCTTTTCTTTTTTTTTTTGAGAAACTGTACCTCAAAAAGGGGGGGAGGATGTTCACGCCATTTTAAATAATCATTTCACCGCACTCACGTTCTTTCCCATACCCTTCCCGCTCCCGCACAGTACCTTTGAAAACATAGAAACTCCTTATAATGACATACAATGGATACTGGCCGCCGCGTCATCTATGGTGTGACAGAAGAAAATTAATGTCATTCTGAAAATTTACTTTGACACCGCTTGAAGAAGAAAAATAAAAATATACAATAATTACCCAAATTGGAATCAGAATATATAAATCCGCTACCGCAAGCCGCTTCCGGCATACAAGTCCAAGAAAAAGGAGCATGCAGCTGCAACTGAGGTAGGTACTGTGCATCCTAATCCTTACCACCTCGGAACGTGAGCTCGGTATTTTCTTCCTGTGATTCGTAAGGCCGGTGGTCCTTCACTCTTCTAAAATTCCTACGCAGACTGCGATAATTCTTTGTAAATATTTCATTTCAATATGCATTTACATAACTTGTTATTGTAAGAAATAACCTATTTTTATTTTAGTTTACCATACAAACTCTAATAACTAGATTAGTAATAGAATACTTACCACTTAGCCCCATTTGGGGGAAATATGATACGGAAAAGGGGTGCTTCTATTGATTTTATGGTTAAAGGGGAAAGTGTCAGTCATATTATTTAGGTTACTAAGTAAGCCACGTTTATTATTAAACTTAAAATCCTATTTTATTAAATGAGAAATATTTGTATATACGAGTATACAGAGTGAATTTTCCAAGTGGGCGTGGATGGCCAATTCCTAAACTATAAGGAATAGCGAAAAATACTTAAAGGAGTCTCGAGCTCGATTTTGATGAAAACTAAAACTGCATCATTGGATTTTTGAAATAGAATATCCTAGCTAGGAATCGAACCCGTTGATTTAAAATAAAAATAAAACTCATACTGTGTTATTACACCATCCGATAGTGTTGCTAATAAGGATCACTTTGTGAGAAATGATAAATACATAACAATACATTTATATTGCATCGCAAATCGCAACGAATCATGAAAAGGTTGCAAAATTGTGTTAATGACTCAGTCATTGCGTAAATTGTTTGTTTCTTTAATCATTCTCTTTAATATGACATGTGTTATTATGCAATGTGTGTTAATTTAAATTAACGGTTGTAGCACGGGTTGTAGGGTACTTTGTAGTACCCACCTGACAGCTGACAGCCCTGGCTTGCTCTTGAAAGCAAGTTCCCATCTAGACTTTCGGCCTCACTGAGGCAAATACATTCACAAAGATTGGATAACGACATAGGATAAGTCTCTGGTATAAAGGTAGGTGAAACTATGAGAGATGAAAGATGTGAGTACCGATAAAAAATATTTTAAATTGTGCTCTCTCATCAGAGCAATGTCTTTTTAAACAGTATTTCAGTATAAGTAAAATTAAAAAAAATTGCTAGCTCGGGCTTTTTTAAATTGAAAAGGTTTCCAAATCCATCTGGGCCTAATTTGAAATATTCGGGCGAGCGAGTTTCCCGCAAGGTTTACCGATACGGCAATACATTATGTACAAAAGTAAGTAAATCTCCTCTTTTTATTTCTATTTATTTTATATTCTATATACGTATAACTGCCAGCTCGTTTTCAATTAATAGTTCCAGGTCCAATTTTTCTCCATCTGTATGAGAGATTCTAACGAACAAACATGGCCGACAACAAAAATTCATTTAGCCGTAAATAATAAATCAGAAATAATCCACGTCTGGCAACCTTAATAAATCAAGAGGATTTAGATATAGTGTATTATCTATGATTTAGACTGTCCGAGATTGTTGCTATTGTTTTATAAGATAAGCTAGAATTATGTACCTACTCGAGAAAGATAACATTTAAAGTAGGTATACAACAAGCCAAATACAGACATACATTCACTTCGTATTAATAACCATAGAGGAAGACAACAGTGTTTTTTACACGCAACGTAAAGTCAAAGGTCACCGTACATTCAGCCACTGTCTACGATACATTAAAAAAATACTCACTTCAGAAGCCCAGTGAACATTCCTCGACTCCGCCAAAACACTTCTTTCCATTATAAAAGAACCAAGTAGAAAAAGTTTAATCACACCATTTCACAACACTATGCCAAAAAAATAGATTTATTAAACACTTCGAAATTTAAAAATAAACCAATCGATTCAGATTCACTCGGATTTCGAGAATAGGACTCGGTTTGAAAAAGTTGTATCGTATGTATCGTTTCGTTTTCTAGACAGAAGCGCGGTTATCTGTTTTGAATTTAGAAAATTACCGCAAAAAGTGTAATTGCTCGCGTCCGCACCGCGCTTGCGCCTGCCGCCGGCTCTTCTGACTCACTATAGCACGGTTTGCTATTAGCTACCTCTATGACGTGATACTATGTAAATTTACATGCATTTTTCTTCAAGTTATCACGAAAAAACAACCACTATCTGACACGGCCAGCGGCTAACAGCTGATAGTTAGGTAGGCAACAAGAAAAATCTGTTATTACGCTCGATCGGGTTAGTATGCCAGCCGAGACGGCGACGTTGGCCGTCTTGCTCGCACTAGAGGGGACAAGATAAGTGGCACGATAATAATTTGCATCTGATAGTCGGCTGATAATAATTTCCTTTTTTGCAACTTATTGTTATAATGGAGCGTCACGGTGAAAGCACTCAACTTTTAACGAGATTGCAGTTGCAATCGCTCATTTATTTTTAATCAGCATCCGGCTTGTTATGTTTTGTTCACGTGTTTATTGAGTTTGCCTATGGATAGTTAGTTAGTTTTTGAGTTAAAAATTCAGGCGAGTTTAGTTACGCCCGTCCCCAGTGAATAACTCACTCATCAACCGCGCAATTATAAAATTTAATGCTGTGAATTGAGGTAATGTCAGACATCCCCAGATCCAGGCCAACGTGAGTCACCTCAATGAGCGCACAATTAAGAACGAAGTGTTACCGACACTTTTTCAAACACTAAAATCTAATAGTCTGTTACTCACGACACACCGACCGCAATAAAAAATTTACAGGCACTTTATAGAACACGTGATTAAAAATATATTGTGAAAAAATTTGGCTGTATCGAACACGCAATCGAACGCGGCGCACGTTCGTATTTCAAACGCGCAAAAGCCGCGAATTTTGACAGATTGTTTTCTTTCTAATTGGGACTTTTATGTTATTATTTTGAATGGTTGTTCCGTGGCGCGGGGCGATGGCCGACTAGAAGAAAGAAGTGGAGCGAGTGGGAGTGGTGGTCCGCAGGTGGTGGTGGGATCAATACCACAGTCTGGGGCGCACGCACTGACCGCTCGCGTGGCGGCATCGCTTTGAAGAATCTATATTTGGACTGTAGGATAGCCACAGCTCATGATGGGTGTGGGTATTTTTTGTTGCTGTCAATAAAAATATGGGATTGTCGATGGCCGCATGCGTAATAAACAGGAAATTATGGCTGTCATAAATTTGATACGTGATAATTTAATAAGGTGGTTATCGTCGTTAGGAAAAAAGAAAACGGAAAGTTGTGTCATTGACCTTGCACTATTGAGTTTGACAGGATTGAGTTTACACTATCGCAACTTGCAATAAAACTAAATGATACGATAGTGTGAATAAGTTATGATAATTTTTTTCTTACTAAGCTTTTACTTAATCTTATCACAGTAAGTGATGATGCAACCGAAGGTGATAAGCACATACGGCTTAGAAGGTTATTCGGTTTCAAGTGCTGCTAGACAGTATTTAGTCAATGTTCATGGTACCGCATAAATTCTACGTCAATCTTATTTTATGAGAGGTAGAGCATAGCGATATGTCGCTCAAAGAGCAGCTCGACTGGGGAAGTACCTCCACCTTACAGAATACCGCAGCCAAATAACTTATAGTTGTGTTCCTGCGCGTGAGTAAGGTCGCCAGAGCTCATCGGGGAGGGGGGAAGGGTCGGCCAGTGATACACCTCGTGTTGCAAGTGTTCATAGGCTACGGTAACCGCTTACCATCAGGCGGGCCGTATGCTTGTTTGCCGACAATGTGGTATAAAAAAAATGAAAAAGAAGTAAACCATCGACAAAACCTGGATATATAATATAAGATATAACTAATTATAATAGTTCTTTGAATAAGTATATACATAAACAGACATCCTTAGCCCACACAGGATTTATCCCATAAAGGAAATTTAGATAGGTTAGGTAGGTACATGGAACCGCTCTCATAACATTTATCTAGCCATAATAGAGAAACAAACCGTTTCAAATAAATACTGGGTGATTTTGTTATCACTGGCACTAGCACTGGTTAGGGGTACAATCGTCAGCAGTACCTCCACGTGAGCCCATGTGGTCTTGTCATCGGGAAGGAATCTCATTCCCTCCGGATGGAAAGGCTACGGGCCGGTGTACCCTGGGCGTCGGTTAGCGACTTTTGGTCCCGAAGATATCGAATACTTGTGTTCGATGTCTTTGGGATCAGATCTCTCTAGCCGAGGGCCAAATCTGCTGTCTCCAATCCAAGGTGTTATTCGTACCGTGCCGATGGATGCGTGGCTGAGGGGTAGCTCAGTCATGAACGGTGTCTCCTCGAAACCGGGGCAAATCGGGGAGTATTTTTGCCCTTCAACTGGTAAGCGGGGCTCTGCCAGTTGTGACTTTTAGTTCCCTAGCTTCTCGTGGGATAAGATATGAATGAAGCTAATTTGAATATGAAGGATATTGTTTCCGCCCTGGATTCCATCCAGGTTAACTTGTCCGAAGGGTCGGAGGGAGTGCTCGAAGCACCCCAGACGCCCTCGACACCAAATCCTACCTCCGCTGCTGTGAGGCCGAGCTGTGAGAGGGATGGAGGCTTAACTGACTCCAGATCAATCATGGTGCCGATCTCTAGTGGCAAGGTAACAAATCCCGGCAGACTCAGAATGTCGGGAGCCGCTCGGAAAAGGTTTCAGCGACTTAAAGCGGCGAACGTGGGAATAGATGAAGCCCTCGCTCTCTGCCGAAAGCCCTGGACTGAAATCCCGAAGGACAAACTTCCTCCCGTGGACTCGCCTAAGGTTAAATCCAAGGCGGTAAAAAGAACACGGTCGGAAGAAGAGTCCCCCAAGGAGCAAATTAAGAAGGCTCCAAAAACATCCCTGGAAGGAGGATTAAAACCGACCTTCAGGGAAATTGCTGGTGCCTCGCGAGTGGGAATCCGTAATGAGAGTCCCATGAGTGAAGATCAGATGCGCTTGGTCCGGCAAGCCATAAACTACGCCATCATTAAGATGGGCGAAAGCGGTGTCGGACCAAGATTTCTAGGTCTCTCTCATAAGCCGGGCTGGCTCCTGATAACTTGTGAGAATCAGGACAGCCAGAACTGGATCGAGAGGGAAATACCAAAACTGCTGCCGTGGCCTGAGGCGAAACTCTCCATAATACCGGAGAGCGAACTGCCTAAGCCCACGGTCAGCATAGCATTTATACCCAAGGGGGAGGTGAGCACAGTTGAGGATGCCCTCCACCTTATAAGGGTACAAAATGCAGGGCTTCATACGGAGCACTGGCGTATACTAGCCAGTAAGGAGGACAAGGCCGGCTACACTGTAACTATGGCCTTGGACGAGCCCTCCGTTGAAGCTCTCAAAGAAATGGAATTCAGGGCTGTCTTTGGTTTCAAGAGAGTTATCTTTAGAATCAAGGGCAGCTCTGATTCCACAAAACCGCCAGCGGAAGCACCTACAGGGTCTGCAGAGCCTTCTGGCACAATTGCCCCTGTAGCAGTCGCTGCCCCAGCTACTTCTGTCGCTGGGAGCGGGGTGCCCCAACGCCTTCCGGCGACACGGCCCCCAATTCTCCCTAGGCAGACTAGTGGCTCTCGGGGCGGGAAAAAGAAGTCTGGGAGGGCTCGGCCTGGTCGTGGACGTACTCGTCCGCATCTAGGAGGAGCGCAGCCCGGACCTTCCGCTGCCAAATAAATGGCGACTCAGGGAGAATCGGCGAGGATCCTCCAAGCTAACCTCCATCATGCCGTGGCTGCAACTGCGGGTGTGGAGTGCTGTCTTGTTGAGGGTCGCGTAGATCTCGCCCTTATTCAGGAACCCTGGGTTCGCAACCAATCTATTCTGGGACTCAACGCTGCTGGCAAGGTACTATACAACACCTGTGGTGTAAAGCCCAGAGCCTGCATAGTGTTCTCAAAACATGTTAATTTTCTACCTGTTCCAGAGCTTTGTTCCGACGACCTGGTAGCAGCGTTTATTAATCTCAAAGGGTGGAATGGGTCTAGAGTAATTATGTGCTCGGCCTATCTGCCCGGAGAGAAACTTGACCCGTCTGAAGGGCTGCGATGCGTCGTAGACTACGCAAGGCTTCATAGAGCAGAGTTAGTAGTAGGATGCGACGCAAACGCTCATCACTGTGACTGGGGCAGCACCGACGTCAACAATCGGGGTGAGTTATTATATGACTATCTTATTCAAAACAGTCTCCAAGTGCTTAATGTAGGATGTTCTCCAACCTTTGTTACAAGCAACAGACAACAAGTTTTGGATATTACCTTCGCCACAAACAAACTGGCCTCTCATATTTCTGATTGGCATGTTAGTGACGAAACCTCTATGTCCGATCATCGGCATATTCGTTTTCAATTCAAAGGCCTTCTGGCCTATGAATCGATCACCTATCGGAACCCCAAGAAGACCGCCTGGAAAGACTACAGGGTCAATCTAAGGCGTAACCTGGAGGACTGTCCGAAGAAAATCAAAACACCTGAAGAGCTCGAGATGGCGGCGCTCATCGTCTCCGAAGGCATCACAAATGCCTTTGAAGAGAACTGCCCGCTACAAGAGAAGACTTCAAAAACTGAAGTGCCCTGGTGGAACACAAAACTTAGGAAACTAAGGGAGAAAACCAGGAGACTATTTAATAAGGCTAAGAAGACAAAGGAATGGGAGGTCTACACGAAAACCTTAACAGATTACAACAAGGAAATTAGGAAGGCTAAGAGAGCTTCCTGGAAAAGGTTTTGCGAGGACGTTAAACACACGCCTCAAGGAGCTAGAATTCACAGAATTCTAGCCAAAGAAAAACCTAGACAAATAGGTCTTCTCCGGAAGACTGATGGCTCCTTCACTACAAATGAGAAGGAGAGCTTGGAGGAGTTAATTTCCGCTCATTTTCCTGGGGCTGTGGCTGTGGTTACAACCAATGCCCATATGCGTACCTGCAAGAGGCCTCATAACGAGGACTGGCGCAGAGCGGCGCAAATTATCAGACCGCGACAGGTCAGGTGGGCGATAAACTCCTTCAAACCATATAAATCAAGTGGTGCGGATGGTATCCAGCCTATTCTGCTTCAGAAGGGATTGGATATACTCATCCCCTCCTTGATCAAAATATTTAGAGCCAGTCTAGCCCTGGGGATGGTTCCTGAACCATGGACCAAGGTGAAAGTGCTCTTTATACCTAAGGCAGGTAAAAAGGACTATTCTTTACCAAAGTCCTTCAGACCAATAAGCCTTACTTCATTCATGCTTAAAGCTATGGAAAAAATTATAGATAGTTATATTAGGGATGTGGTTCTGACCACGAACCCTATCCATTGTACTCAACACGCTTATCAATGTGGCAAGTCCACTGAAACTGCTCTACTCAACTTAGTTGACAGGGTAGAAAAAGCGTTAGAGGACAAAGAAATTGCCCTATGTGCATTCTTAGATATTGAGGGAGCTTTCGACAATACCCCTATTAGCAGTTTGGTTGGGGGCCTAGAAAAGAAAAATGTGGACCCAACCACTGTCCAGTGGGTTAAGGCCATGCTCTCCAATAGATCTAATACTGTATCTCTGCACGGCACTTCTTTGGAAGTATCTGTAGTGAGAGGCTGTCCACAAGGGGGTGTTCTGTCTCCCCTACTTTGGACACTTACCATTGACCAACTCTTATATAAGATGGCGGATCTTCGTATAGACATACAGGGGTACGCTGACGACCTTGTAATAACTGTTCGTGGTTTCTGCCAAAGTACTATATCGTACCTTATGCAAAGGGCACTCAATACTATTAGTAAATGGTGTAAGGAAAACGAACTATCGGTAAATGCCGACAAGACGGTTCTGGTACCATTTACTAAAAAACGGTCTCTTGACAAACTAGTCATGCCGACACTCAACAACAAAAGTGTACAGTTTTCCAAAGAAGTCAAATATCTGGGAGTAATCATTGACCAGAAACTGACTTGGAACAGCCATGTTGCTAACATAATACATAAGGCGAAAATCGCCTTAGGAATATGTAGCAGGATGGCGGGTCAACGTTGGGGACTCAGACCTCAAATGATTCTATGGCTATACTCCACTATTGTGAGGCCGTTGATAACATACGCCTCTGTAGTTTGGAGTAAAAAAGTCAATCAAAAAACTACAATTGCCTCACTGAGCGGCATTCAGAGAACCGCCTGCATTATGGCAACTGGAGCCATGTCAACCTCGCCTGGAGCGGCTCTTGATGCCATATTAGATCTAACGCTCCTGCATCTACATGTAGAGAAGGTGGCGAGGACTACCATGCACAGGATACACGCCCAAGTGGGAGGGAAATGGCTTTCCCAGGCACTAAACTCCCTTCAGGACTCAGTACTGGAAACTCCTATTCTGAACATGATCACAGACTCGATGGTCCCTCAGAATATTTTTCGTAAGTATTACGTTATCGAAATTCCCACACGTGACGACTGGCTCAATGACAAGATCACGTGGTTGGAAGGTAGCCTCAAGTGGTATACCGACGGGTCCAAATCAGGATCTGACGTAGGCTGTGGAGTTTATGGTGAGCGTCCAGAAATAGGCAAACAGCTAAATATGGGAAAATACGCCTCCATCTTCCAAGCAGAAGTTTACGCCATCTTAGAATGTGCTGATATTAATCTGCAGAAAAACTACGTCAACCATACAATCTACATTCACTCGGACAGTCAGGCAGCTCTTATGGCGCTGGCCTCCGATTCAATTAACTCTAAGCTAGTTAAAAATTGCATGGACTTACTCAACCACCTGGGTGAAAAGAACAGGGTCGTGTTGCGGTGGGTTCCTGGACATACAGGAATCGTTGGCAATGAAAAAGCTGACGAACTAGCCAAAGCCGGAGCTAAGGGGATCCCTTATGGCCCAGAGCCAATCTGTGGTGTACCTAAAAGCCTGGCAAAACTAACTATGAGGAACTTATATGTAAACTCATCTATCGATTCCTGGAATAAGGCTCCAGGAATGAACCACTCAAAGGCACTTGTAAATGCCTTTAACAAGAAGTCTACCCGGGAGATACTATCTCTAAGTAGAAACGGCATACGCATATTAGTAAGGGCCCTAACGGGACACTGTTTATTGAACAAGCACTTGTTCACTATCAGCGTTCAGAACACAAAGGCGTGCAGATTCTGCTCTGAGGCAGATGAAACACCAATACACCTCTTGTGTGAGTGCTATCCACTTATGCCTAAACGTAATACTCATCTGGGGAAACACCAATTACACCCAGATGAAGTAAAATCACTTCCTGTCAAGTATATAGTACAGTTTATTATAGCTGCAGGTCTTGGCAGTGAAATTTAATCTGTGTGGCGATCACAATAGATCTAATCTGGTCGCAGTGATACAAGCTCTGAAAAGACTTGAAATAGCCACCTAATCCAAATAATAATAATAATATCACTGGCAATACTTGCAAGGGTGGAAGTACTCATCAAAATGAACAACTTTTATTATGGGACTAACTGTGAAATCATGAATAAATTATCAGCTGTTCCATACAAAAGTTCATATACCTACTCGACCAAAATGTATGAAGCAACCATATTATTTTACGCGATATCAGAGTTAGCCCTATAATAAAAGTTGTTCACATTGATGAGTACTTCCACCCCTGCAAGTATTGCCAGTGATGACAAAATCACCCTGTATAAATAATCACGTATACCTATTTTGTAAAGCACTACCCTTCCGCCCCGCGGTTTCACCCGTGTACCCTTATTGTACCCCCTTAGGGGCTGAATTTCCAAAAATCCTTCCTTAATGAATGCCTACACTGTATAAGGTAACTATATGCAAAATTTCAAGTCTGTAGGTGCAGCGGTTTAGGATATGCGTTGACATTAGGGATGTTACGAATGTCATATTTTTCAATGTTTAGGGTGCGAATGTGTGAATGCGAATGCGAATGTTTAAGAATAACTTAAAAAAAGAACTTAAATCAACATACCTAAGTCATTATTTTTATTACTTATAATAGGAATATTAAAAAATATTAGAACAGTATACCAGTTTTAAAACTATATTTGTAATAAGCTCAAGTTTTATTCCTAGTACTAAAGTTAATACCGTAACAAACCTGGACTACTTAGTCCTGGTTTAAACTATGGTTTATATAGTTTTTTGTAATAACACCGATACAGTATTTATATCTAATAGTCAAAGTTCAAAAGAGGAATATTCAGGAAAAGTAAATGCCGCCTTTTCGCCCATGAGGCGATTTCTGAAGCATTTCTGTTACTCTTACTCAAAATGCCACAGCAATCTCTTGCTGTGCTATGCATCATAGGTGCTGGCAGCGATGTTAAATCTGAAGTACCGTTAGACGCTACCAATCAGTCGTTCGCTACAATCGCTGTCGAGATATTGGCAACGTTCACTGAGAAACGCAAGTAGGAGGCAATTTTGGCTGCAACCAGCTAGGAATTTTCCAAATTAAATTGTTCTTTTAGTTTTGGATTGAAGATTTGTGTCAAGATGTTGGTCCGCGGTTTTATTTTCAAAATTATACCGGGTACGCGGGTGAAACCGCGGGAAAAAGCTAGTAATATATAATTTATTCTAAACAACCTATCATTATATAACAATAAAAACAAGAAGAACTTAACTTTGAATCGCCCAAATAATAGAGATACTCAATTATATAATTATTACCGACACAATAAATAATTAAACTGATCTTTATGCTAGACTAGCGACCCGCCTCGGCTTTGCACGGGTACCATTAATATAGAATAGAATAGAATAGAATAGAATAGAATAGAATAGAATAGAATAGAATAGAATAGAATAGAATAGAATAGAATAGAATAGAATAGAATAGAATAGAATAGAATAGAATAGAATAGAATAGAATAGAATAGAATAGAATAGAATAGAATAGAATAGAATAGAATAGAATAGAATAGAATAGAATAGAATAGAATAGAATAGAATAGAATAGAATAGAATAGAATAGAATAGAATAGAATAGAATAGAATAGAATAGAATAGAATAGAATAGAATAGAATAGAATAGAATAGAATAGAATAGAATAGAATAGAATAGAATAGAATAGAATAGAATAGAATAGAATAGAATAGAATAGAATAGAATAGAATAGAATAGAATAGAATAGAATAGAATAGAATAGAATAGAATAGAATAGAATAGAATAGAATAGAATAGAATAGAATAGAATAGAATAGAATAGAATAGAATAGAATAGAATAGAATAGAATAGAATAGAATAGAATAGAATAGAATAGAATAGAATAGAATAGAATAGAATAGAATAGAATAGAATAGAATAGAATAGAATAGAATAGAATAGAATAGAATAGAATAGAATAGAATAGAATAGAATAGAATAGAATAGAATAGAATAGAATAGAATATTATTTATTTAACAGCTATAAGAACATATATACACAATTAGAAAAAAAAAACAAATTAAGATAAATTAAGAAGTTACTTAAATATTAAACAAAAATAAAATTAAAAATGAATCTGCTGTTAAAATGGATACCGACTCAGCATAAATTGTGGCGGGTTACGTCACAAAGCTGATTTTCAGCGGTACCCTACATGAGATGACGCTTGGACCCCAGTGAAAATAAAAAACATAATTTGCCAAGCTTAAAATTTAACAAACTATTAAATTTACATAATTATTTAAACAACAGAAACAAAAAAATAAATTTTTACAATTATTAAATAATGTGAGATCAAAAAATAAATAAATACCATAAACAGAATTGATTATTGAAGATATTTCATTCGACCAAAGTAACCAATTGCTATCACACAGAATGGGAGAACCAAATGAGTCGATACGCCGGCACAATGTAGCTGTGTTTGTATTTAGAAAGCAGAACGAGATGTACAGAACATTCTGTACTTCATTTTAATATACACAAACCTTCCTCGTTTATCGCTCTTTCTATTAGTGAAAACCGTATCAAAATCCGTTGCGTGGTTTAGAAGAAGTAAGCGGAGAAACAGACAGAGGCAGATAGCGACTTTGTTAACTATTTAGAGATAAACCTATACCTAGTCTATATAAAGACTAAAAATTATTTATCAGCGTTCAAGCCAAATATAATTATGTTTCTTATTAGAATGATTTTTTTTTATTTACAATTATTTACTGTAAGTAATAATATAAAATACAAACTATAACTTGTGTTTAACCACAATCTCACTATGGTAGGCGATGATGTGGCCGAAGGTGGTAAGCACACAAAGCCTAGAAGGATCTGGCTCTCAAGTGCAGCTGCCGGAACACACCAATAGGTGTTTGGCGACAGATTTTCAACTTGAGGGTCGTAGCCAGCCAGGTGGGTACTATAAAGGATCCTACCACCGTGCTATGGTTTCCTCACGAAGTTTTCCTTCACCGAAAGCTCAAGCTCATTGTAGGATTCGAACCCACGACCTTCGCCGCGACATCTGACGTCACTACCACTGAGCTATCATCGTCTTAAATAACATACGTTATTATTTAATTAATTAATATTCCGCCGCTGCCGACGGGAAAGGTTCCCATCAGGCTGGCAGTAGGTACAGTCAGCAACATAAGTAGCTGAAGAGATACAAATTTACAAAACATGTGTATACTAAAACTATCCATGATGTAGGTATACATTTATAGTATGTAGGTTTTTGAAGACATACATTTTTAAAACACCACTTTACTTTATTTTTCCATATTATGGATACTTATAGTGTACAAGTTCTTTGTAAATTTGTATCTGTTCAGCTACTTATGTTGCTGACTGTACTCTTTGTATGTCCAAGTTAATGCGTTGGTGGAATAAGCTCTCAGCTCATCGGTCTCCCGAAACCTCGATGAGCTTAGATGATAAAATCCGAACGAATTGGCGAGCCTCGGACCCACGGTTTCTGCCGCAATAGGCATAACAAATAATTTAGATCTATACAAGCGTATTTTTTGAATTTTGTTTTAGAATTATTAACTATCAGTAAATACGGTTGAAATACCAACATTTCTTTTTACGAAGTCAAATACGAAATGCCACAAGTTATCCAATAAATAAGTTCCACAGACTACAATCAGATAGGTTATATGTAACATAATTATCTTCAATCCCTTGAAAGCTATAAATCTTTCATAATAGGTAGATGTCTTAGATGGGTAATATGAAAAGGAAATATTTTGGAAAAACTTAACACATATTTTATCGAAGGAAATATAACTATTTCCTTACCCACGTCCAATAAATGGTCTGGAAATTGGTTAGGGGGCGGGACTGTCCTTTACATTACAAATATGGTTTTGATAAATGGTTACGACGGATTATGAGTCTTGAAACTTTTTTTTTACTTTGTAAGTATAGTATTTTGTTTGACTACAATCTCAATATTGTAAGAAAGAAATAAATAAATATTCTAGGACATTATTCCTCACACACGGCCATCTGACCCCAAACTAAGTAGAGCTTGTCTATGGAAGTCAGATTAACTAATGTACTACATATATTAGTTTTCTTTTGTAAATTATACTTATATAGATAACTAGCTTCCGCCCCGCAGTTTCACAAGCGATCCCGAGGGATCCCCGAGGGATCTTATGTTTTCCCGTTATAAAAAGTAGCCTGTAGCCTTTTTCGATAAATGGGCTATACAAGACTAAAGAATTCTTCTCATGAGATTAGCGCGTTCAACCAAACAAACAAACGTTTTATTTTCGTCATATCAGAGCTGGTCCCATAGTGAAAGTTGTTCGCATTGATGAGTACTTCCACCACTGCAAGTATTGCCAGCTACTAAAAATCAGCCTGTATAGTTTCTTGACATTAGAAATGCATTTTTTTATTTTACATAAATATACAATACAAAAGCATGACGTGATTTTTTTGTGTGAAGAAAAATGTACTTACGGCGAGTAAGTTAACTATTAATTTTAAATCACTGTTTATAACTTATATATAAAAAGAAAAGATCTGTCTCACTCAGAAGTCTGTGAGTGAGACAGATCTTTTCAGAGCGTTGATGAGTCATCAACGCTCAGCCCAATCCCTTGATCCTAGAAACCTAAAATTTTGCACAAAGGGTTGCCCTTTATGATATAGACAAGGAGTAAGGTCGGATTTTTTGAAATTCATCCACCTAAGGGGGTAAAAGGGATTGCGAGTGTATCCGCGGGGTGGCAAGCTATAGTGTTTATAAAATGGCAGAAAGAAATCGACGTTGTATCCAATGCAATGTGTCCAACAGGAAAATAAAACCAAACGAACATAAAAGACGGATCTACTACAGAACCATCAAAGCAACATATTTTTATTGCGGCAAAGTAAAATGGTAATAAAAAAGGCCCATTCTTGAAAAATTACACAACCGCTGACTCAACTATGATATTTTTTTAATTTTTAATTCTCTCGGATCACGGGTTTTTGCCGAGAGCACAATGTAAACTTTTTTTTACTATAACACCGAGACGAGGTTTTTATTAGACTACCGTGACGTTTTTTTCCTGAAATTAAGTTTTAAACGTCTATTTTTACTATTTGTTACAAAAAATATAAAATAATTTACTCTGTAATTTTCAGAATCACACAGCCTTTGAAGTTTGAAAATGTGTCAACAAAGTGTTCCAGAAAATGTCAAAGGTAAAGTCCGCCATATATAATATCATGACGTCATTGTAGTCTTAACCTTTGACCTAAGGACACTCAAGATCAATACAAATCTATTGAAAATATATTTATTCGAAGTGATTGAATAACTATACAATATATATATACTGTATAAACATTCGCATCTATTCACTACCCACACGATGTAACTGAGATAGCAATATGCTGATTGGGATAGGAGGTTGTGTATGTTTGTTTGTGTTATGTCTGTTTCCATTTTCCTAAAAAACGACTAAACCAATTGTGGTTTTATGCACTGCGTAAGTATTTATACTAATGTTATAAAGCTGAAGAGCTGTTTGTTTGAACGCGCTAATCTCAGGAACTACTGGTGCGATTTGAAAAATTCTTTCAGTGTTGGATAGCCCATTTATCGAGGAAGGCTATAAAGCTACGTTTTATCCCATGAAAACATAAGATCCCTCGGGAACGCGGGTGAAACCGTGGGGCGGAAGCTAGATATGTATAAAGCAGATTCTTAGATTTGTTTTACTGCTATGGCCAATGGGGTGAGCTGTTATATAGTCTAGAATTTATTATACAGGTTTTTTGAGAAATGTTAATATAAGTTTATTATTAAGTATTAATTCTTTATAGAACTAAATAAGGTAACAAAAATCATTGATGGGTCTAGCTCCTAAACTATCTGTGAAAAAAAAGTACATATTTTTTATGTTTGGGTGTCTATCTTAGCTTGCAATTTATATTCAGTACCTAATTAGACAATGTAGAAACTAAGAGGTAAGTAAATACTAAAATTGAGTGTTAGAACTGCGTACACCAAATACATGAAATTTGTACTCGACAGATTGGCCTTTCCTCATTTAACTTATCTTTTAAAAATAATAATAGCCCGAGAAAAAAAGAACAATAATCAAATAGAAACATACTCTTTATGATTATTCCGTCGTATGTGCTGTGACATAAGACAGCAAAAAACGCGGGAAGACAAATGTCACGTGACACGACCAAAAATATCATTATGTAGAAGGCTCGGATGAAAAAAAAAACCAGCCAAGTGCGAGTCGGACTCACGCACGAAGGGCTCCGTACCATTATCTATAAAAACGACAAAAAAATCATGTCTGTTGTATGGGAGCCCCCATAAATATTTATTTTATTCTGTTTTTTAGTATTTGTTGTTATAGCCGCAAAAGAAATACATTATCTGTGAAAATTTCATCTGTCTAACTATCACGGTTCATGAGATACAGCCTGGTGACAGATGGACAGACAGATAGACGGACGGACAGCAGAGTCTTAGTAATAGGGTCCCGTTTTACTCTTTGGGTACGGAACCCTAATAAAGTGTGCCTTTGGGATAATGCCCTATCATACCAAAAAATACATGAAGTCATTATGAAAATAAATACTTGTGTACGTTGTCCATAAATAGAGCTTGTTTTTTTTAACGTCTCGAAAGTGTACGAAATAGAATGATAGTGTTTGCGACTTTATCGTAAGTAATTCATTGTTAGGCGATTGAAAGGCGATGCTTTCTCCTCTATCTAGTACCTAGATATCCTGGAACATTCCTCACACACGGCCACCTGGTCTCGAACAAGGCAGAACTTTTTTTTTCTAAATATATACTTAAATAGTTAATTACGCTCAGACTCAGGACAAACAGACATGTTCATGTACACAAATGTCTGACCTGGGTGAGAATCGAATCCACAACCTGTGGCGTGACAGATAGGGTATCTTACCTCAGTTTATGACAGCATGACATCCATTTCGGCTAAGTTCACGCATAGACAATTTAAAAGCCTCTGTGATTGACGTGAGATTGACAGGTATTTAAATAAACCGGGGCGTGACAGAAAAGCCACCTAATCCAGTTCAAAAGTTCAAGGCGAGAATTCGCATGCAAGGTTATTGCTCCCAATAATCGACCAATGGGAGCGCGGCGCCGCATCGCAATAATGGTACACCTACCAATCAGCGTCCCGGGAGGCGCGCTCGTATTGGCTAATATCACAAAAGCGAATTGTGTGCTGTGAAAAGCGGGAACGTGGAAAATGTGAGGTTATTATATGAATTTTTCTCTCGATTGCTTTCTTTGTGATATATATGTAAAGCTGGAATATTTTTCAGATAAATTATTAATAGTACCTATGCTTGATAACTTTGGCTTTATTTAATACTAGCTTTCTCCCGCGGGGTCAACCGCGTTCCCCAGAAAAACGTAGCCTATGTATCGCGATCAATTCAGCGGTTTAGGCGTGAAAAGGTAACAAACAATCAAAACCTCATTCGCATTTATTATATTAGTTAGGATTAGTATTAACGGGCACTTATTCATCAGGAAGGGTGTGAAAAGTTTTATCAGGGTCAGCAGGTATGGCAATGCGGGTGTGATACCTACCCCTGGTGGGTATGCGTAGTGAGGGATGTGTTTTTATCCGACAATAGGTTCGCTACATTAGATCTATGACGTGCTAAGTAGGTAACTGGATGACCGAGCTTTGCTCGGTATTTTTTTTTAAACGACGTTTTCTAAAAATGAAACCTAGCTAGATATTTAAGTTAGTAGCACGTTATAAACCCAAGGATTTGTCTAGTCTATCCTCGGAAGCCTTACAAGTCCTAACGCCTAGCCGTAAGTCCTACCTAAATATATTCGGCCTAGTGAGTCGATACGATATATAGTAGGTAACTTGTTTCGCATTTAGACTAAGCCATAAACAGAATACTGTTGGTCACCTAAATAAGCAAAGAGTCAGCGAGCTATGAAACGAGCAATGCTCGGAATTTCTCTACGCGACAGGGTCCGAAATGAGGACATCCATAGTTGAACAAAAGCGACGGATATAGCTTGTAGAGTCAGCAAGCAGTGGTATGGCAGTGGGCAGGCCAAATCACTCGAAGAGCCGATAGCCGATGGGGAAGAATGTTCTCGAGTGGCGACCATGTACAGGACAGCGGCGAGCGGGACGACCTCCCACCAGGTGGAGAGATGACCTGGAGTTGCTGGGAGCCGCTGAATACAAGCGGCCCATAACCGCTTATTGTGGAAATCAATGGGGGAGGCCTACGTTCAGCAGTGGACATCCTCGGGCTAAATATGATGATGATGATAAACATAATATGAGGTACCTCCTCTGAACCAAGAAGAGTGGAAGGGGAGGCTTGTGCTGCAGTGGGTAAGTTTGAGATGTTAACAAAACAAAAAAATTACCACGAAGGATGTTTGATCACAATCTTTCCATGGTAAGCGAGATTATGGTAAAATAAGCAGCCATGAAGCCAATTATTTATTTATTCAGTTTCGGCTCTAGAAGGCACATCGAGTATTCTGTACAAATATGTAGGTGGTTAGTTTGTCCTTCTCTCCCATACATTACAATACGTCACGGTCAATTCTTCAACTGTAAATGTAAGTTTGTAGTAAGTATTGTTTTTATTAAAATTTAATTTATTTGCAAGTGTCAAAATATGCAGCAGAAATGGCCGTATTTTTTAATACGACTGACTGATAGTCAGGCAGCAAAGGAATCCTAAGGGTTCCTTTTCCTTTTTGAGGTAGGTACGGAGCTCTTAATCAAACAAAAGAGCACGCCTGGCTGGATACCAACTTCATATAATACTTAAGAGTCAGTTACCCTTTACCTATGGGCTTACCACCTTCGGCCACATTACTGTCACCACACAGTCAGAATGTGAAGCCGAGCCAATACCATAGACAATACGAAGTATTCCATGTAAAAATCGACCTTACACCTTCAAAATATGGTTGAATTTCGTCACTGATAGATGCACAACGGATGTTTAATTAAGTTTGCTTTAAAGTAATTATGTTTGACATCAATTTAATTACGCGTTGTTATTAGCAGAGCATTGATACGATTACCATAGTTGTTGAGTGGTATCAAAGTCGATTAGAGATTAATTGGTCCTGGATTGAACCCGGGCCGGGCAAGGTACGATCGATGATGATATGACATGTCAAATTGACATTGACACTATATGTCACATTGGTACTTGAAATATCTTTGGTAAACGTGTATTGTACAGTCAGAAACATAAGTATTTGATAGTTAATCCACAATGTCAGCTTTTATAAATAAACTAGCTTTCGCCCCGCGGTTTCACCCATATTCCCGTGAGATCTTATGTTTTCCCGGGATAAAAAGTAGCCTATGTGTTAATCCAGGGTGTAAGCTACCTCCATACCAAATTTCATCAAAATTGGTTTTGCCGTTTGAGCGTGAAGAAGTAACAATCATACAAACACACACTCACAAACTTTCGCATTTATAATATTACTAGCTTCCGCCCCGCAGTTTCACCCGCGTTCCCGTGAGATCTTATGTTTTACCGGGATAAAAAGTAGCCTATGTGCTATTCCAGACTATAATCTATCTCTGTGCCAAATTTCATCCAGATCCGTTCTCCCGTTCTGGCGTGAAAGGGTAACAAACATCCATCCAAACTTTCGCATTTATAATATTAAGTAGGAAGTAGGATATAGTGTGATAGTGTGTTATTATTATATTATTAGTGAGTGTGATTCCATGTTTTTACATTTAAATAATTAATATTAATTTTAATTATACATAAAGCTTGCTCTACAAAAATAATAAGTCATCACAGATCTAAACCTTTTCACATTGGCAGTACCTAGGTACAAAGGTCATTGCACTAAATTCCTTCCGCTCCGCGACCGCCCGCACTTTTCATTCCCATAGGTTATTGGCTCTTGTTATATCCTGCCCATAGTCATATCAGCTAACTGACTCTACTCTTATGTATGCGACTGTTCGGTCACGCACGAAGTGTAATTTAATTAAAATATTTTTAATCTAAATAGTTCGCCGCGAGTATTTGTGAGAAACGGGTCAAAAGCCTTGTACTACTTATACTGTGCTATATAATGTGCTATTGGAAAAATGTAGTATGCTTAACAAATCTGTACCGACAAATCCTATGATAAGGTCGAATTTTAAACGCTTTCTACCTGACGACGTACAACTGTTTTTTAAAGCTTATTTCTTACGCGTCTTACTTATACGTTTGTCTGTCACTATCCTGGGAAATGACAACAGGAAATGACGCAGAAAGCGGAAGCGAAAACCTTGTTCTCTTTTACCTATATTCAAGCGCTTTCCAAGAGTGTATTTGTGTGCGAGTTTTGAAATCCATACCTTCTAGAAATCGATTCAAAGCTTTTAACAGCATTTTTAAAAGCTAAGTAATTGGGTTTCAGAATCTGGGTAATGCATTTTGAATCTAATTCCACCTAACATTAATCTGTTTTTGGGATTTTATGAGCTCTTGTTTTTTTTTTAATTTATTATTTATACAAAAGAATACAGGATAATTCATATTAAAGTAGCTACAGAAAACCACTATGGTTTAAACTTGTTCTATTATTGTGTTGTGGTGATTACGTACCAGAATTTGTTCATTATCTTAAAATGTGAAATAATTTTAATACAGACTTGTAGATAGGGTTAATTAATATCTCATTTAAAAAAAAACATTTTTCGCAAAAATGTAGATGTATCTTCTTTGCTGCCATCGATTTAAACCTGAAGCGCTTAGAATTGCCGGTTACCTAAAGAGCTTAGGAATAAAAAGTATATAAAAACATTTTTATATACAAATGCAACGATTTGAAAAAAAAAAGTTAATCCATTGACTAGTTTTTGAGTTTTCCGAACACAAACATACGGTTGCTGATTTTTTATTCATAAAGATGTTATTACAAGTATTGAAGCCAGTAATACACATCACGGCTAATTCCGCAGCGTGGACGTGATCTTGTTTTTGTATAGGACTTATAGGAAATAAACTAAAAAGCACTTACCTTATCAACAGGCATGGATGGGCACGCACGGCACAGGTTCCAGAATGAGCCGATCATCTGGGCACAGCCTCCGAGGCGGGTCTGCTGGTTCAGGGGCTGGAGTCTACGCCCTACCGAGGCCGGGCTTCTGGGTCATTCGCTGCTGGAATGTAAAACATCTTTATTGGAGTATAGCTAGCTAAGCTATTTTCATTTTGCAAAAAAGAGCGGTGCGAGCAATTTATAATTTGAGTTCTCGAGCTTCCCTCAGAGATAAGTTTAAACAAATTAGTATCCTCACAGTAGCATCGCAGTACATTTATGCAAACATATTATTTGTACAACAAATTATAAGTCTTTTTGTAAAAACAAGTGACATGCACACTATTAATACTAGAAATAAGCATAAACTTGTGACCTCTGTTTATAGACTCCAAAAAGTGCAAGGTTCATTTTTGGGACTGAGTACACGCTTCTATAATAAGGTCCCTCCTGCACTTTTAAATTTGCCATTACATAAATTTAAGGAACGTGTTAAGTCTATTTTAGTACAAAAGGCATACTATAACGTTAATGAATATTTAAATGACGACAATGCTTGGGTGTAGCGCTCGCTCTTGCAGGATAAATTTTATGTAATAGTCTAAGTTTGTTTTGAAAAGAGTAATTGCTGAGTTTCTTGCCGGCTCTTCTCAGTAAAAGCAACCTTCCGAACCATGCGTTAGAGTCTGACTATTCTTAAGTGCCTGTGAAGGCCTATTTGAATGAATTAATTATTTCATTTCATTATTTCATTATAAACTTAGTGCTTTTTACAATAAAAAAAACATTATTTCAAAGATACTAAGTAGAATAAGACTTATTATTTTGGAACGATCAGAGAGTCGGAATGAGATCATTTTATTTAGAGATCATTAGGGGAGGCCTATGTCCAGCAGTGGAGGTCTTGCGGTTGAAATGATGATGAAGAGAGAGTCACAGAGTGAAACTATTCACGGTGGTCCGTCAAGCTGGCCTGTCACACTAAAGAGAGCTGACTTCTAAACCGGTAACTTCAGCATCGATTTCCAAAGTGGGTTATTTTCCTGGGATAAAAGTACACTGTTTTTATCCAAGGTTTATCTATAGGTACAAATAAATAAAATTGAAGTCTGTTTGTTATTTCAAAATAACAGCTTTTTACTAAATGAATTATATGAAAGTATATAGGTTCTAGGCTTTATAAAGGTCGGCAACACATTAGCAATCCCACTGGCATTGCTAGAGTCCATACGCGACGGTAGCCGCTTACCATCAGGTGAACCGAATGTCTACTTGCCAACCCTCTGACATAAAAAAGGTACCTACCTTACTTATAACAAAATATAAATTTAAAAGAAACTGTCTGTTTCTTCCGGCTAATCTCCGAAACGATTGAACTAATTTAGACGAGAATTTCACTGGCAAATAGCGGATGTTATAAACATTTCATGATTGAGCTCAAGAGTGAACATAGATTGTATAATTTTGAAGCTACCAAGTTTCCTAACCCGTGTAAAAATATTCCAACCACAAACTCAATAGTACAACGTCGCCATTTTATTAACAGTATCGTATTCATTGTTTAATCGTCATTACATCAACGGGCGCACTTACAAAGCGTATGAAATATTTTTCAGGAAAAAAATTGGCGACCGTCCAACCAAGCCACTGCAAACTAAAATTTTATAACCTTCCAATAACATAACCATTCAGAATAACCTCGTTCTGATGTAGTTACTTGTGGAAATATTGTTAAAATTCCTTAAATATAATGATGCTCTATAAATAGTGTTTCTGTTTAAAATAAAATTGATAAATATTGGGAGGATAAAAATAAATAAATATTCTGGGACATTATTCCTCACACACGGCCATCTGACCCCAAACTAAGCAGAGCTTGTACTATAGAAGCCAGATAACTGATATACTACATATACTACTTTTCTTGTTTTCCTACCCCACCAAATTTATATGGGATCAATTTTGGGGCATGCCTACCCTTTTCCAATATTTTTTCTTATCAAAATCGGCCTTCTTTGTAAAAGTTATGCATCTTCGAGTTTTTTATTATGAAGTAAGCCCAACAAAGGGTTACTGCTGTAAATCGTTGAGGAGTTCCCTCGACTGTCTATGGTCTCATCAGACCTGTAATGGCACTTATAACCCATATGGGTGCAAAGTTCTCATCAATAGAAATGAATTAAGTCCAAACACAAGGTAGCTATTGTAAAACGTTGAGGAGTTCCCTTAACTGTCCTTAGTCTTCATCATCAGACCCCTAATGACAGTCACAACCCATCTAGGTGTAAAGTTCTCATCAATACAAATTAATCAAGCCCAAACACCAGGTAATTGCTGTAATCGTAGAAGATCTATGTCTGTGGAGAGTTCCCTCGACTGTCTTTCGGCTCCATCATCAGATCGACTTCAGACCTTCATTAAATAGTAGTGCTTTAAAATACTTGATAATGAATGAAAAAAACGCACTATTCGCCACTTCGATCTCACTATTTTCGAAGCTTCCCCTCGATATCTCTGGGATGCCATCATCAGATCCTGGTTTCCTTATCATGGTACCACCCTTGGAATATCTCCTTTCCAACAAAAAAAAAAATCCAAATCGGACTACTCTGGAAAAAGTTATACGTGGTTAAACATAAAATATATATTTATATACGCGTCGACTAGAGAACCTCCTCCGTTTTGTCGTCGGTTAAAAATAAAACCATCTTGTAAGCTGTGATCATTTAAAAAAACCGGTCAAGTGCGAGTCGGACTCGCGCACGAAGGGTTCCGTACCATTATCTATAAAAACGGCAAAAAAATTACGTTTGTTGTATGGCTCCCATACAACAAACGTAATTATTTAATTTATTCCCTTAAATATTTATTTTATTCTGGTTTTTAGTATTTGTTGTCATAGCGGCAACAGAAATACATCATCTGTGAAAAATTAAACTGTCTAGCTATCGCGGTTCTTGAGATACAGCCTGGTGACACACAGACGGACAGACAGCGAAGTCTTAGTCCCGTTTTTACCCTTTGGGTACGGAACCCTAAAAAGCTTATAACTTAATTAACATTATTATTATTTATTCATCACGAAATAAATACATATATTTAAAAAATATTTTTTATCAATATATATTATTTTTACCCGCGACGGAACGGAGACCGTATATGCGTTTGAGGTGAGAGGATGATTGTTTGTACAAATCAATGTTGCCATTTTTTTATAAAGACTTCCTTTCATACCCATTCTCAAACATTTATTCTGAAGTAAAAGTACAAAAGTTTAGATGGAACGCAGCCAAATTACTATCGGTTAGGACATTACTTGTCTATATTGATATAATATGGATAATAAAACAGTATATGTAGTTTCGATCTAACTATTAGATATGTGAACTTTGGCTTATCTGACAAAAGTTCTAAGAAGTCTATGAATAAAATCAATCAGCAAAAGCTGGGAGGAGGTACCTCCATGAAATGAAATGAAGTATTTTACTACATACGTCCTTAACAGACAATAGTCTGACTCTAACGCACTGTTCAGATTTATTAATAAAAAGCTGGCCGCCGTGATTTCACCCGCGTTCCTGAGAAAAAACGTAGCCCAGTTCCATCTTCATACCATAGGCTATCTGCGTACCAAATTTCATCGCGATCAGTTCAGCGGTTTAGGCGTCAAAAGGTAACAAACTACATTCGCATTTATAATATATGATGCGCTACATCTAAGTATTGTCGTCATAAAAAAATCTTACTCCGTCGCTTATAAATATTCTGGGACATTATTCCTCACACACGGCCATCTGACCCCAAACTAAGCAGAGCTTGTACTATGGAAGCCAGATAACTAATATACTACATATACTACTTTTCTTTTGTAAATACATACATATATAGATAATTACACCCAGACACAGGACAAACAGACATGTTCATGCACACAAATGTTTGTCCTGAGTGGGAATCGAACCCACGACCTGCGGCGTGATAGATAGGGTATCTTACCAACCACGCCAACCGGCCCGTCAATGTACCTCTTACCATAATGTTTTTGAATCAGTCAAAAATTCATCTACTATTAACTATTTAAAATGCCAGACAAGGGAGGCTAAAAAGGAAGCTCGAACAATATTGCGAATGCAATTAATTTTTCCGAATTTACGGTAGATTCATTAATACCAAATCTTTTATCTCTCTTTTTTGACGAGCCGGTTGGCGTGGTTGGTATGATACCCTATCTATCACGCCGCAGGTCGTGGGTTCGATTCCCACTCAGGACAAACATTTGTGTGCATGAACATGTCTGTTTGTCCTATGTCTGGGTGTAATTATCTATATATGTATGTATTTACAAAAGAAATGTAGTATATGTAGTATATCAGTTATCTGGCTTCCATAGTACAAGCTCTGCTTAGTTTGGGGTCAGATGGCCGTGTGTGAGGAATAATGTTCCAGAATAGTTATTTATTTTGTCCCAGAATATTTAATGAATAAATCTGTATATATGTGACTATTTTACATAAAACATATTGAAATAAGTAAGATCTGAGGAGAATTCGAAGAATGAATTGCATTAGCAATATTGCTTGAGCGGCCTTTTTAGTGGGCAAGTTGCTTACTGCAGATCTTGGCTGGGAGTAACAGGAGTGAAAAATTGGCAAATTTCCAATTTACTTTCAAGTTATTTAGATTTAGAAGGACGTTGCACTTTAACTATGAAGTTTAGTTTATGTAATCTACATATATAAAAGTAGAAGTCCTGACTGACTGACTGACAGGTGATAAATCAATGCTGAGTCTAAACCGCTAGTCCTAGAAACACTCGAAATTTGAAGGGTATGTTCCTTTTGTAACGTAGGATTGCACTAAGAAATAGTTTTTCGAAAATCAACCCCTACGTTGGTAAAATCTCACGGGAGCGGGTAGGATGCTAGCTTGATATGAAAGAGGGTGCTTATTACTTGCAGAAGCCTAATCAATGTAATTCTCTTGTTAAAAGTATACCTGTCACTGTCGATGACGTATATAATGATAAAGACAGTAATAGCTTAAATCATAGATTAATTTTGATTGGGCTTTTAGAGACTGACGGTACCTAACTTAGTCAGATTAGGGTAAATTGTTATTTAATGCTTGTTTTAAGATGGCGGCAGTTTTGAGTGTGGTAGCCAGCCAGGCGGGTACTACTAAGTACCTTACCATCACGCTATGCTTTCCTCACGATGTTTTCTCATTATAGAATTCGAAACCACGACCTTAGTCGCGGCATTCGATGTCATTACCACTGAGGAATCATCGCCTTTTTAATGATCTGAGTATTTTGGTTATTATAAAAACTACAGTAAGCCCGACTACGCTTCGTTGTGGCTTTCATATATTTTTTTTATTGATAACTCGAATAGCGACTAAACAAACAAAAAAACTATTCACAAACAGAAGAGGACCAAACTATTTTGTTTTTGTATATAAAATTCCCATGTCACGATGTTGGTCAGCTAAAAACTTCGAAAGTACTTATCCGTGGGATAGTTTTTATCCCGATTATTTCCTTTTTTTATAACAAAATACTAGTTTATACTAGTTCATACTTACTACTGTTTATTATAGGGAACAACTAGTTTAACTATATCTGTACTAATATTATAAAGCTGAAGAGTTTGTTTGTTTGTTTGGTTGAACGCGCTAATCTCAGGAACTACTGGTTCGAATTGAAAAAAAATATTTCAGTGTTGGATAGCCCATTTATCGAGGAAGGCTATAGGCTACTTTTTATCCCGGGAAAACATAATATCCCTCGGGAACGCGGGTGAAACCGCGGAGAACTTATACCGCGGGATTTATACATAAATATATACTACACTGGTTTTGGTATTTACAATTTCATATTCAAAATATTAACTTAACTTCGTTTTGTATAGAGATGACAGTATTTTTTATTTATTTTTCTTTTTACTTTGTATAGGCTTGTTGACCACAATCTCACTATGGAAGGTGATGATGTGGCCGAAGGTGGTAAGCACACAAAGCCTAGAAGGATCTGGCTCTCAAGTGCAGCTGCCGGAACACACCATTAGGTGTTTGACGACAGATTTTCAACTTGAGGGTGGTAGCCAGCCAGGCGGGTACTACAAAGTACCCTACCACCGTGCTATGGTTTCCTCACGATGTTTTCCTTCACCGAAAGCTCAAGCTCATTGTTGGATTCAAACCCACGACCTTCGCCGCGGCGTCGGACGTCACTACCACTCAGCTATCATCGCCTTAAGTATTTAAATCTCCTGACAACTGAGGACTGTGTTTATCTGTCAGTCTCATTTCACGTTAGAAATGTTTATATCAACTGTCGACGTATGGTAATTAGTTTCAATCATCAGATAATCCATTATAATGATTGGTAATCAATAGAAAATAGATTATGAGTAATTATTGTAGTCTAATTTAGTTTGTTTGTGTGCAGTTTTATACTGTATAGAGTTTTATCCATCATCAAATAGGTTATGGTAAATATCTATTGAATTTTATGATGTAGTGGGTTCGACTCCCACGTAATGTCTGGAGCATTATGTGACGTAATTTTTTACATTATAGCCGTTTTGTATGGGAAAAGTTATTCAGATTTTTTTAACAAATAATAATTTTACCTAAACTAATTACACATTTAGGATAGTTTGTCTATGCCTATCATGTAAAAGTGTATTGCACGGGAATCATTATAAAGGCGTTATTCATTGCCGCTTTAAAATTAATATTTTTACGTTACAAAATCATCAAAACTTTTAAAATAGACTCTATCTCTTCCACCATAGTGGCCAAACCTTTCGGAGCTTAGATACATTTTTGCGAGGTAAAAACTTTGATTCCCAAAAGGCAGATAAAAATATCTTATATAAAAAGGCTTCATCGAGTCCCATACAATTTAACAGAAGGGACATCAAAAAACTGGCCTTAAAACGGATAAATTTATTTATGTTAAAAAAAACGGATTGAATTTCCCACACAAAACGGCTATTAAAATTATTATATAAAAAGCTTTTATCTTGAAGATGGATTACTGGTTTATGTTTAATGATTTTTGAATTTAGAAAACGCAAGAATAGACGCTATAGAAAGAAAAACTACACATCTATCCAGTCATAAATAATATTGTTCGCAATTTTACCATACGCGTTCTGAAATCCCATGAGCTGGGCGAAATAATATTATTATCATCCTTTATTGTGCAGATAAGCTTCCTGAATTTCGCAATAGGTTTTAGGAGAGGTAAAAATTAAAACGAAAGAATCATGCTTACGTTAGCAAGTCGATAGTGCATATGTCTTAGGGTTTAATCCCTTTTCTACTTATCGGGTTGTCATTCTTTCATTCAGCAACGGAACGACGTGATGTTTTGCATAGAGATAGTTTATGAACTGGAAAGAGACATAGGGTTCTTTTTGTCACGAGAACGCAGGAGAAACCGAGGACTAAAGCTAGTTTTTAATAAAAATATCAATCTATAAATTCAGAAATTATTGAAAATTAACTGCTCTTAGGATTGAGGACTAACCATTGTCATCTTCCATAGAATTAATCGTCTGATCATCAAAATGTGTGATGAAACACGTGATACCAAAAACTGATGAAGATATACCCAACAAAACCCTCAATATTGAGGAATAAACGATGCAAAGAAGAAGTGAATGGGTATGTGATGCTGTAGGTATCTGCTAGTCTTCAAAATATTGGAGATTTCTGAAGAAACAGTACTAAAGTATGATTCTTTATGCTGGATGTAGGTCGGCCAAGACCGGTCTATTGGAGATCCTTAGGGGAGGCCTATGTCCAGCAGTGGACGTCTTGCGGCTGAGATGATGATGATCATGATAATGATGGTTCTTTATCAAATTACTATATAAAATTAATTACTTCATGGGTAGAACCAATGGGATCCCACCTGGTCGGAGCTACAGTTAACCAAGATATGATAGAAGGTTACAGAATCATTGGTGTAGTCATTTCTAGCTGTAAAATTGTTGGTTCTTCCTTCAGCTATGTCTCTTGTAGTATTATTCGGCACAGACCTATAAACTAAGTCGTTTAAGCCACTATCAACTTGAAAACGAGGAGTAATATCACTAACATCCCCCAGATTAATTATCATGAATGTCTTTTGAAATGGTGTCAGCGTCAACATAATTATATGCGAAACTTTAATGGGACCAGTATGACACCATCCTCTGGGATATTCACAAGGACTTGTGACGTCATCACCACTGGAGGCATGGTGCTAACGATCTATGACGTCACGACATCTCCGCAGAAAGATTTGTCCTTATGTACATTACCCTATCGATTCATGGCTTAGAATATTCTGTTCCATATATAGACAGCGATGTATACGCATCATTGCGAGCAAATCAGTGGCTGGCCAACGTTTGAGTGATTTGAACGTGCGATAAGATTCCTTTTTTAAAATAAGAATAAATTAAAAATTAGTGACCATCGGCAAAAATGAACGTGCATCACAATGTAGCAAGAAATAGATTGTTTCGACAACGGTTCGTTTTGGATAAATTGGTAAGTACTTTTTTTAATATTGTTCGTGAATTATTACTAACAGGCTTAAAATATACTTTAGAGAAATCATTTGTTTTTTAACTTGTCATTTATTTCGGCGGGGGCGTGCCGATCAGCTGATGGCCATTAACGACGAAAAATTTCATCCACGACGACAATAAATCTTATTTTTAAGGCATAATGCAATGAAACACCTCAGAAAATGGATTAAAAAGCCCTGAATGACACACAAAACTCATTTAAATGGAAACATGCAATAAAAAATGACAGATACGAATTAACACTTACGAAAAAAGAATCCCAGCACTAAAACTCCACTCAAACAATTATCCGAACGTATTTACCAATGTTATAATCGAAGATGCGTATTGATTTTGAATTTTCCGATTAAATTATGTCTATTTTTTGTACGCGAGCGCGATTCGGATGTGTTTTTCGCGTAGGAGACCGGCGTGTCGGACGACTGCCGCAAACTCCACGAAAAATCAATAACTACCCCCCCGACTCGTGTCCGCATGCGGAACTTGGCTCAAAACCTTACACTGCTCACCCATTTCCGTATTATGTAACGGAGATAGAGAGAGACGGTAATAATTCCGTCCGTTCACCGCCCAAACAACCCTGTAGAGCGCGCCAATAAGCTCGCACAAAATGGCGGATGACGTTTGACGTTTCAGCGCGAAAACTGTCATTCTCTACGTGATAATTCGATTTTGAATTACCGTTTTATCGATTCAATTACTTCATTTCGATCATAAAGTAACGGAAATAATGATTTGACGAGTCGGCGGCGTATCGATTTGTTGATTTTTCCTTTCTGTAACATGACGAACAAAACTAAGTATCATATTCTTTTGAAAATGGAATCAGATGATTTTTTTTTGGACAAAAAACAGCCTTCGTTATTTTGTGCTGTAAAAAGTTTAAATTTAAGTTTAAGTAGGTAAAGACAGGCAAGGGTTAATGGCACCGACTTGTATTGTATTTCTTATAGCGTTTTAGTATTAACAAAATGCTATGGGAATGTTTTGGCGCATTGCAGGTTGTACTGTAACCGCTGCAGTGGAGTTTTGCTCGACAAATAACGAGGCTTTCATCAAATAATGTACCAACACGACCGTGTCCATTTATGCCTTAATTATTATATTTTGAATGTCATTTAATTAATGGCCCGTAGGCTTTGTCTAAGCTATTGAGTCACCCGTTTCTGTCGTGGAAATTAATTATCCAGAATCCTATTTATAACTACATACAGAACGGGTTAATATTACAGTATAAATGTGAACCCTAGTGGTGATTAGGAAAGTATCTAATTGGTGTCATAGATACCTACCTACCTATTTTAGTCCGGCTACAAATGAATCTTTTTGTGCTGAGTTTCTTGACGTTTCTTCTCAGTTTCAGATTCGACCTCCTAAATTGCTATTGCCTAAACTGAATAAAAATGCCATTGACATATAAAATTATAAGAGAATTAGAATTTTACATTGGAGAATTGTTTGTTTATTTTAAATGCATTAGATGGTTTACTTTAGGCTGAATGTCCGTCTGCCAGTGCGCTAATTTTAAGAAAACTTTGAATGACATGTTCATAAGTATTACTTTTTGGCGGGAACTTGTATAATGTCGTTGCGTTTTCATTTTATTTTATTGAAATTATAAATTTTGAAATTTTATACCGGGAAAATTATAAATCTAGGATGAAGCTGCAGGATAAGATAGAATCTAGGCTTTCATACAAATCCTAACTAATTATAAATGCGAATGTGAGTTTGTTTGTTTCATTGTTACCTTTTCACGCTTAAACCGCTGAACTGATTGTGATTTGTAAATTTGGTACGCAGATAACCTATGGTATGGAGAAGGACATGGGCTATTTTTTTCATAGGATCGCGGGTGAAACCGCGGGGCGGAAACTAGTAAACAATTTAAAGTTTTTCTAGCTATTTAATTACTGCTAGTTAAAAAGGATAGGCCGCAATTTAAAAAGATAAATGTAAATATTTAATTTGCACTGCAGGTAAGTAAATAAACTCGGTCTGCTTTGTTATCCGCTTTGTATGCAAAGTAGAGTACGTGTTTAAAGTTACTGCTGGTCGAAATATTTCCTACTGATGTAAGTAGGACTAGCTTTTCCCCATCATCTATACATACTAATATAATAAAGAAAGAGTTTTTTGTTTGTTTACCTGAAGGCAATACCTAACAATCGGATTTTAAAAAAATATTTTTTCATTTGATAGCCCAATTCATGAGGAAGGTTATTGGCAATTTTTTATCCCGGGAATGCGGGCGAAACCGCGGGGAATAGCTAGTAAATGTATAAAGGAAGAAACGGTTGCGATATATTTTTTTAGTCGTCCTTTGACATGAAAAATGAATTGAAACTATAAAGTGGTTATACTGGGTGATTTTGTTATCACTGGCAATACTTGCAAGGGTGGAAGTACTCATCAAAATGAACAACTTTTATTATGGGACTAACTGTGAAATCATGAAAAAATTATCAGCTGTTCCATACAAAAGTTCAATACCTACTCGACCAAAATGTATGAAGCAACCATATTATTTTACGCGATATCAGAGTTAGCCCTATAATAAAAGTTGTTCACATTGATGAGTACTTCCACCCCTGCAAGTATTGCCAGTGATAACAAAATCACCTGTATAATCGGTGAATGTGTGGGTTTTAAATCGTTCTAATTACCTAGTTAGGGTGCATGAGTTGATTGTGCGTATGGCAATGCTTTAATTATCTACTTAGTTATGGTTTGTAGCTGTCTGTAAATGATTCGTTTCATGATTTGCGAAATCTAATTTAAAAACAAGAACCTATTTTTTTCTAACGGATTTTAAATACAATGTGTGATTGAATGAAATATGAATCTTTTTTTAAAATTATTCTACCGTGCTTGTGTGAAAAAATATATATTTTTAAACTAAATTATCCTACTATTGAGCGCATGGGGGCTATCGCGTGTGGATTCGCCGCTAGAGGCGCTAGTGTAGCGTGAGGTCTTCGAAATGTCAAATTTCACTGTTTCTGGGTGGGCTACGCGGATTTATTTCTAATTAGAATAATGTTGTGAGTATTTTTCAATACCTGAGATTAACTAGGGCAAATATGAGTTACGAATCAATGAATTTCAGTGCTTTGAAACAGTTTTAACTTTCGAAAACTTTTAACTTTTAACCTTTTTTTCCGAACAAAACGGAACTGCGCAAAATTGAAGCTCGATATTATTATACGGTTTTAGCTATTAAATATGATTTAAATGTAAACATCGTTTTCACGCCCGTAATAACAAACTTTGATAGTTATACTTCAGGACCTTACTCGACAGTGGCGCCAGCTGGTGAGCACAAAAACGATAGAGCTTGTATTAACATTTATTTGCAACACGCGACAAACTCATTTGGAATCCCATAGAATAAAGTTTCATTAAGTGACATCTATTGCAAAGACTTGGTACTAAAATGGAATGAATAATGGCACAAGTTCGAGGAAAATGGCAAAGCGCAACACGCATGAAGTAGTTCCTCAAAAAAACATAGATGGCATAGCTTATTATACTGTTCATTGCTTTATCAACAGATGTCACTGTTTTAGAAAGTAATAGATCTGAATTTATTTTATTTTTTTATTTTATTTAAGGATTGCCAAGAGATGATACACACATATTATACTTATGACTAACTTTACACAACTTTTTTGCTTGGTGCTCATCCAATTACAGGCAACCACAACATACACAAATAATTACTGACATAGTTAAATTAATAAAAGAGATACTTAACTACGAATTTGTTTTTAAGCAAACAAAAAAAAAAGAAAAATACTCAAATTAAACAATAATTAAAATAGAATCGTAACATAAATCATAAACAGCTCAAATTTAACAAAAATTCTAATGAAATTAAATAAAATCAAAATTACGAGTTGAAAAGGAGTAGATAATAATAATTAAAATACATACATTCTGATATAGAATAATTATAAGATTCACGTCTACAGACGCCATTAAAGTCAAGCAATCTTCCACGGACATTTCACAGATTCTTTTATGTCTATAAAAAAGTTGATTAACAACCGAATGCCTTGTAAAAACTCGTAAGCTTTAATCATGGGTACCTACATACCTATGTAGTGTACCTATGCGTTGATTATTTACGCCATCTTTTTTAATGGGAATGACGTCATGGGATGTTATAGGTGCGATGCGCCTGACCGCAACATTAATAAAATTTTAATATAAATACATTATAATAACAAAAATAGGTTACGTTTCGTAAAGAATTTTCCAAACTTTGCGAGTTTTTGTGTGTCTATGTTTATTAAAATAAGCTGAATACTTTTTTTTTATACTAGGTACATAGGTGGCAAACAAGCTTACGGCCCACCTGATAGTAAGCGGTTACCGTAGCCAATAGACGCTCATAACACCACGGGCAACGAAAATACAATATTATATTTTCCCTGCCAGGGGTATCACCCACTTAGGCTAGCCTTATGATCAAAATCTATGGCTCCAATGAACCCTGATTTGAAAGGTTGCCTCTGCTGAAAAGAGCAGACAGTAAACTCAGCATTAACTTTCTTTCAAAACACCAATCCTACTTAATATTATAAATGCGAAAATTTGGACGGACGGATGGATGGATGTTTGTTATTCAATCACGCCTTAACGGCTGTAAGTTAAGTACTTATGGATCTGGATGACGTTTGGCACAGAGATAATAAAATTACATTAAAATTATTATAATTATTTAATTAAAATTAGTGAAATTACAGGCACAGGAGACTTAACAAGTACATGTCTCAAGGTAGGCAACGCGTGAGTGATACCCAAGCAGGGACAGTATGATATTGTATTTTCTTTGCCCGTGGTGTTATGAGCGTTTACAGGCTACGGTAACCACTTACTATCATATCGGCAGTAAGCTTGTTTGCTACCTATCTATACTGATATTATAAAGAGGAAAGATCTGTATTTTTGTATGTAACGAATAAACTCAAAAACTTCTGGACCGATTTCAAAAATTCTTTCACCATTGGAAAGCTACATTATCCCTGAGTAACATGGGCTATATTTTATCCCGGGAACGCGGGTGAAACCGCGCGGAAAAAGGTAGTGTAGTATAAAAAAAATATAGATTATAGTAATAGCACATACCTACTTGCTTAGGGCACTTTTTATCTCGGGAAAACATTAAAATCTCTCGGGAACGTGGGTTCATAACTCATAGTCATTTCGGGTCGTTAACCTCTCACCAAATAGCTATATATCTATATATTATACTTTTACATAGAATTATCTATTTAGGTACCAAGCCGTCATCTTCATCCATAACGCGATATTTACCTCTTTGAGTTTGTAAACAAAAACATGCGAAAATGAGCTTTATTGCTCGTTGATAGAGAATCACATCTTGGTCAAGTAGGGTTGTAAATTTTATATGCCATGTAATTGATTTTGTCAACACATTTTATAGAAATACTATCTGTCCCCTGTATTTCAGCCGCGTTCCCGAAAAAAAAAAAAGTTGCCCATATCCTTCTCTATATCATAGGCTACCTTACCTACTTACCTTTCATCGCGATCGGTTCAGCGGGTTAGGCGTGAATAGGTTACAAACAAACTTACATTCGCATTTATAACATTAGTTAGGATCTTACAAAAATTAATTCGATAGTAGCTGTGGTAGGGACGTCTAAATGCTGAAGCGACGGTCGTGATTCGAAACTTACAATGAGCTTGAGCTTTCGGTGATGGAAAACATCGTGAGGAAACCATAGCACGGTGGTATGGTACCCGCCTGGCTGGCTACCACCCTCAAGTTGTGTAACACTTGAAAGCTCTTCTAGGCTTTATATGCACCTTTGATCACATTATCATAATTTACTATGACAGGCCGGTTGGCGTGGTTGGTAAGATACCCTTATCACGCCGCATGTCGTGGGTACGATTCCCATTCAGCACAAACATTTGTGTGCATGAACATGTCTGTTTGTCCTGAGTCTGGGTGTAATTGTCTATATAAGTATATATGTACAAAAAAAAATTGTATATTGTAGTATATCAGTTAACTGGCTTCCATAGCACAAGCTCTGCTTAGTTTGGGGTATGGTGGCCGTGTGTGAGGAATAATGTCCTAGATTATTTTTTTTAAGGTGAGATTGTGGTCAAACACTGCCTGTGTTTGACATCTTTTAAAAAGATGATAAATTTTCGGATTCTTTCAAATTTTTTTATCGACTAAGCTTTACCTTTAGTATGAAAAGTTGAGATATCCACCCGTCATAACTTAAAAGCTTTATCTATACAGGGTGATTTTTTAGTCGCTGGCAATACTTGCAGGGGTGGAAGTACTCATCAATATGAACAACTTTTACTATGGGACCAACTCTGATATTGCGTAAAATAAAATGGTTGCTTCATACATTTTGGTCGAGTAGGTATTGAACTTTTGTATGGAACAGCTGATAATTTTTTCGTGATTTCACATTTGGTCCCATTGTAAAAGTTGTTCATACTGCTGAGTACTTCCACCCCTGCAAGTATTGCCAGCGATTAAAAAATCACCCTGTATAAGTATATAAAATAAAGTCGGGTGACTTAAACTATTTATAACTCAAGCAAGGCTGGGCCGATTTTAAATATATGATTTCTTGGATTTGTCTCCTCCCCGAATAGCAGAAAAATTAATATCGGAAAAATTCACGAAACTAATTTTTATACCGGGAACGCGGGTGAAACCGGGTATAATAGCTAGTATGATATAATACTTTCTACATGACTACAGAACTTTATAAAAAAACATACTTACTTCAAAATGTAACTGTAAATAAAAATAGATTAAAAAAAAAGTGTCTTGCGTGACATTTACCGTAGTCACGTTTCATCTTCACTTACGTGTTAATCCTGAATCACTGGTCAAGGTATGACAACAATACTGACAGTGGAACTGTTGGTTCTCACCACCTTATCACATCAGTTTGCGTGAAAAATCTGTGAGGATGCGGTGAGTTCCAATTGGAGCATATAATGTAAATAGGCCTAAATGTCCCATAATAATAAAAAGCTAGCTTCGCGGTTTCACCCGAGTTCCAGAGGGATCTTCTTGGAATAAAAAGTAATTTATAATCTAATCTGTGTGCCAAATTTCATGTTAATCCGTTCAGCCGATACGGAGTTGAGTGGTAACAAATATTCAAGTATACAATTTTTCACATTTATATTAATAGTAAGGACGTATTAATATATTCACTCATTTTGTTTGATTAACTGGAGAATTAATATCTGATATACTTATTAATCTTACTTTTTTTTTATACAACATTGTCGGCAAACAAGCATACGGTCGCCTGATTGTAAGCGGTACTCGCGCGTTGCCGACCCTTCCCCCCTCCCCGATGAGCTCTGGCGACCTTACTCACGCGCAGGAACCTAACTATAAGTTATTTGGCTGCGGTATTCTGTAAGATGGAGGTATCCCAGTCGAGCTGCTCTTTGAGTGACATATCGCTATGCTCTACCTCTCTTAAAAATTCGAGGTATTTAAAATATTAATAAAATTGCTAGTAACAAAAAATATTAGTTTTACAACGGATAATTCGATTTTTAAATTTTATTTTATAAAGACCCGTGTTTGAATACAATCTCACCAAGGTAAGTGATAATGTAGGCTAAGGTACTAAGCACATAAGGCCTAATAGGAGGCTCTTAAACAATTCGACTACCATACATTTTAATCGATCGAAGCCTATATCTATGTACGGTGAAACAGCTGACTAAATGAGCATTGGCCACAAAAACAAAGTCACTTTGAACTCACATAAACACGATACGAGTTTCTATAGTAACCTAATGGCCGCCAACGTTTTGCGTGTCCGTATCATCCGGGAGTATTTTCAGTAATATTGCAAGTGCTAGCGCGGACTACGTAAACGCCTGCGAGTCTGCCAGCAGACTGGCGCGTCTGTGTGCATTGTGCGCCAAAGAGTTGTGTTTTATAGAGAGTGGTACAGTAGGTAGATATATATTTTTCAGCTGGTTGTATTGAAAACTAGCTTTTCCGCGCGGTTTCACCCGCGTTCCCGAGGGATCTTGTGTTTTCCCGGGATAAAAAGCCTATAGCCTTCCTCGATAAATGGGCTATCCAACACTATAAATTTTCAAATCGAACCAGTAGTTCCTGAGATTAGCGCGTTCAAACAAACAAACAAACTCTTCAGCTTTATAATATCGGGAGTATTTTCAGTAATATTGGTAACAATATTTTTGTATCCGTGAACGTTTTCTTTATTTATCCTATTTTGATTAGTTTTCGAACTGAGGTGGATTTGCAAGTCAAACATTCAATCATACTTGGCATCAATAACTTTATAGGCTCGAAACCTTGATGTTTCACAGTAATTAAAATATAAGAGGCATTAATAGGTAGGTTTTATTCGAATAATAAATGTTGTTTGCTGAAAAGAAACTCATAATCTTTGCCAGTATCAATACTATGCATTGCGCATGTGTGCGTGGCGCCGTATCCCGCGGATTCTAACCTAAATTCGAATTTCGAGCTACGCTTTCCGTGGACGCGCGCGCCCGGCCAACGCTAAATAAATTTAAAAATAAAACATTTTTCTTTACGGCCAGCGCCATACAGCCGCGTGCGACGTGTCAATATTTTTTTTGTATTTTAATTTATTTTTTAATTAAAAAATTGTTGTTTCCCGTAAATCGGTAATAATGTTTAAAAATAGTGTACACTCGTTACGTGCGAGACTTTATGCAGACGGCTGCCTCGTCGTATTTCGGTGACAAATCGTTTTGGATTCGGGTCGTGCCGTATATTGACAGTGTTATGGCCTGATTTTGATGGTACTTTAAAAAAAAAAGTGTGTTCTATGATTGTTTGTGAAATGAAAAGGAGAAAGTGATTATTAAATTGGATTTTATAGAATAGTATTGGAGATACAAAAAGGTAAATTTTTCTTATACTTAGTTGTTGTTAAACGTGTAAAAAAAAGTATTTTCCCTACTTAATGAAAAGGTGACAATGTTTAACATAATGCATAGCCTTGACCTATATTGTTACTAGAGCATTCACTAGTTTCAGCTGAGCTTGTATCTATGGTAAATATAAAAAAAATGTGAAAAATGAAAAAAATATTGTTTTCATTCGAACACTATAAATGACTTCTATAGTTTTTCTAAAATACGAGACTACCAACAGTAATTAAGCTCTATGGATGATGGTGGTGATGTAAACTATAACTCCATAATTTGTAATATTAAAAATCGTCAAAGAAAACATACTTTTTTATAAACAAATTGTTTTTTGGTGTACCAAAAACCAAATATATGTAACTTACTTAAGTTAAGTTGTTTTTCAGACATACATAATCGAATTATAATTGCGAAGTGAAGTTATTTTGCCAAAAGACACATTTGAGTAAACTTGATATCTTTAATGTTATGCATTGGATACAAGTCAGAGACTTTCGATTTTATTTTTAGGGTCATTGTCATTTTTATGTAGGTTTAATAGTGAGAAATATTTAGAACTACCTTCTTATATTTACTTATTAATATTTTAAACTCTAACACAGCGAGAGTACATTTAATAACAATTAGTTTAAAAAAAAATGTGTCTAATGTCACGAAATAAGGGATCCAAGTTATCCTAAATATTATCTTTTTTTAAATCTCGGGAACGCGGGTGAAACCGCGGGTAAACAGCTAGTATCACATAAATCTATTTTCCGATGATAATTGAATGTCACTCTTTCGTCGCCATCAATCAACGTCACGGTCTTTGTTTGAGTAAAATGACGTCAGAAGCAACGAATCAATAATTAGGACATGGTTGACAAAAATCGTTTGAAAATCTCCTCGGCTCCTTTCAGTTGAAGGTTATTCAAATAACATGATAAATCATAATATGATAATTAACAATTCTCAAAAAAAAACGTGTACATCTAAGTTAAGGACAATTTTAGAGACTCAGGTGTTCGTGTTAAATCTTACCAACATTACACAACAGTAGTACTTTTGGATCGTGGTTTTTATCTACATTAAATATTACGGCTCCTCGAGGAAGTGTCAGTTTTGACATCTGACGTAATTGGGAATGTGACAAACAGGTTAATTAACGTTTTGTCATCATTTTTTATTGGCAGGTCAGTGGGCAAACCCATTTAATATTAAAAAAATATACAAATCAACCTAAATATACCTACTCAAGAATTTTTATTATTATTTAGTTAGTATTTTTTTATAGTGGAAATAAATCGCTTACAAGAATCCTAAATGTTATAAAATGTTTATATTTAGGTAAACTAATTTATATATTCACTAGGCATACCTAAGTACTTATTCAATTACTTTTAAAATCAATAGTTTTATACATTTAACATAAAAAAAAAATATTCATATGCAATGACTAAAAATAACTACGGAACACAATCAAATAATCGGAATGTTATGCTTTGCTTTTCTATATTTATTAAAGAATATCCACCAGCCTAAAGTTCTTGGCACAGTATAATACCGTTGTTCACTACAATACTGAATATTTATGTCTAGAGGACCAAGGGTGGCCATGGAAATATAAATGACTATTTAGAACTGGCCTTCTATCCTCATATTAATCTATACTAATAAAGCTGAAGAGTTTGTTTGTTTGAACGCGCTAATCTCAGGATCTACTGGTTCCATTGAAAAATTCTTTGAGTGTTGGATAGCCCATTTATCAAGGAAAGCTATAGGCTACTTTTTATCCCAGGAAAATACAAGATCCCTCGGGAACGCGGGTGAAACCGCGGGGTGGAAGCTAGTTGAGTAATATGTCAAAAAGTTGACAAGTAGACTGTGTGCTACTGACCATAGACCGATGTCTTAGCGCTACCGGAATACCGTAATAGTTAGCTAATACTACATTTTAATGGTTCACAATAGAAATATCCTATTTCAATCCAACTTCTAGAACATGAGGATGAGCTCTGCATCATCAGCGAGCGGACGGTGAAAGGAAACTAACTAAATTAATTCCTTTGTAGTAATAGAACAACTGCCTATTACATACTATAGAAAACATATATTTCGAATACTTCCAACTCAAACCTCATGTTTACGCCCTGATAAGGGTTGAACGTTACAATTGACTACCGCCGGTTTGGAATACACTTAAACTGAAAGTTCTATGTTATTAATGATTCTGCATAATGGAATTCACTGACTTTTCAAATAACAATAATTCTTCATCATTATCATGAACAACAATTTTTATATTATATTATATCGAAAACTTTATTACGTAACTTGATTGCAATCAGTTGCAATCACTTTCAATTAGAAACCGGATAGATATAGGGTTTATCTGATTAATTTTGTACGTTCAGATTTTTAACTGCATATGCAAAAAGTGTTTCATTGCAAATGGACTCATTTTCGATAATGTAATATTTCTATCGTAAGATGTTTCAATTGGAAACTGATTGAAATTTATTGCAAGAAAGTAACGTTCAGTTAAACTCTGTATGTTTAAATACATAGAATAGATAAATATAATCGTTATTGTATGTAATACCTATTATGTTTACCCGGGTGGAATCTTGCAAGTTGAATTTAACCCACTTCCAGTGGTCGGATTGACTTGGTATTTGGTATATATAAGTATATTGGAAGTGCAGTCAACAAAAAGTACAGTCACCAAAAAAAGCTTGTATTAAAAATGAAATTCTGAACAAAAAGTTATTGTAGGTTAGGTAATGCTATGCCACTTCTATTCATATCTTGTTAAGATTTCTTTGGTTATGGGGTAGGACAAAATGGGGGAATATTTATGATCTTAATGCTCTAGTTTAGTTGCTTAAACAGTTTTCGATACCAAGAATAGATTCGTTATTATTATATATATTTTCGTGATTAATTACATAATTAGATTGAGTGGCTTTTGTTAGATTAAGATAACATAGGACGGTGGAAGGTCAATTAATGAGTGTCTTTAGTCTTGAAAGTAACTTGAAGAAGGTTTGTTAGTTCTTATTCATTTTATTGATATTTTCTATCAAATATTTTTCCGGGTAGGCCTATATATTATTCCAAAATATGATTTATCTAATCGATTTCGATCAAAATAGGCACGACCGAAATCGATTCGGCTGTTTTTTTTTGTTGTGTTTTTGTAGAAAATAAGATCCGTAAGTTGATAAGTTTCCTAGAAAATTTATAAACTCGCAGATCTTGTTATTTTCCGGTGACATATACATGATTAGGCTGTGTGGGCTAGGAACCCTTTGCCTTCCCAAAATAAGGGAAAACAAAAAAATCAAATTACATGAAGTATTTACTTAAGTACAATAATAGTATAAAATACATATTATAATATAACAAGAAAATTTCTTCAAAGCTCTCGCTGCTGCCGATGGGCAAGGTTCCATATTTTTTTGCTTCATTCATTCATTCATTCTTCATTGGTAAATTGCACCCGTATGAAACGGGACTCTAGTAGGTAAGTATATGCAATACAAAAAACTATTGTGTGTTGAGTATAAATTTACTTCACGTTATTTGTAAATAATCTAAATATAAATACCTACATTAATTTTCACACCCGCCAAAAACTCATTTGTATACAAAAAACCACATTCCATTAAATGACGTAAAAATACCACGTGATAGAAAGAATCCAATAAATATAACATTGAATTATATTATCATCAGTTTACCTACTGTTTATTTTAACTCGTTTACACCTGGCATGTAGTGGTGTAGTCAATACGGCAAGTTTCGGGATTGGGGCGTAAAATGTGGGACATTGAACCATTAGAGATAAAGCATTAGAAACAATTTCGAGATTGATATACTTAGTACTTAACCTTGCTGAGTTTCTTGCCGGTTTTTCTCAGTTGAATGAGGATTTTCGAATCGGTGATAAATTTAGTAAATTCGGCCTTCACAAGTGTCTTCCTAGGGGCTTAATTTAATAAACGGCTTGGACTTTGACATAGATATAGAGTTGTTCTTCATAAATACTATAGGCTTTTACAAAGATGATTCTTCTGAGGGTAATAAAAGCTGAAAGAGTATCACTATAAGTGATTGCTTAGTGCTCTCTGAGGCCTTCAACCTAGTTCTTTTACAGTTTTTGCGTGAGAGAGTAACATTCCTTTACTTACATCATCTTTCACACAATCTATCTATCTCTCGTTTTACATCACACTGTATACCAAAAAGCGGGATATTCCAACAACACTACTATTTCCGTTAGTTAAAGAATTAGCTGTCAGTTAACTGGTGTATGTCAAAAGTCAGCACGTTTTGGAGGTCATTGCTCTTTTGAACCAGCTAAATGTTAGGCACTTGAGTTACCCTTTCTGTATCTTGTTTGAAGTGAACATAAATAAAAGTAGTTACTTGGTATGGAGCTCCTACATTTTTTATATAGTATATTTTTACCTACAAAATGAGTGTGTACTATATTAGTGAAAAGTTATTTTATTTTTATTTAAATTACTAGCTGTCTAGAAAAAAAGTAGCCTATGTTCTTCTCCATATTATAGGCTATCTGCGTACCAAATTTCATTGCGATCAGTCCAGCGGTTTTAGCGTGAAAAGGTAACAAACAAAGAAACAAACTCACTTTCGCATTGTCTTCTGTGATTTTAACTGTCAGTTTTTAGTCGTAAGTTAAATTTAAGAAATTATCCTACTAATCCTACTAATATTATAAAAGTTAATGTTGCTGTGAAGTGGATGGATGGATGGATGTTTGTTACTCAATCACACCAGAACGGCTGAATAGATCTGGATGAAATTTGGCACAGATATAGATTATAGTCTGGAACACATATTTTTATCTCGGGAAAACATAAGATCCCACGGGAACGCGGGTGAAACCGCGTGTAAGTTAGTATAATATTATAAATGTAAATGTTTGGATGTACTGATGTTTGTGACTCAATCTCGCATAAACGGCTGAATGGATTTGGATGAAACTTAACACATAGATAGATCATACCCTGGAACAACATATAGGTTAATTTTTATCCCAAGAAAACATAAGATCCCTCGGGAGAAACTAGTAGTTTAATAAACGACGATTCATTAATTCAACTTAATAGTATGAATTCGTGCTATATTTGCTAGAATAAATCATAGGGTTATGGTCCATATAGATATGACGTCTAGACATATTATGCTATATCATCCAATAAAGGCTTTTATAAGATACGCGCTTTGAATATAATATTAATGCGTAGGTACTTCACTACGCATCCATGTTATTTCTATAGAGAGCTAACTTAAAGAATGCTTATGGCTTTACCAGATAATATTATATATCTCTCCTAGTGGTCGCCCGTGGTCATAATTCGACCACAATTAAACAAAAGAGTGTATATTAAGAATGTAAAGAAAATCACTTCAATTCATATATGAACTCTTTTCTTTATGTTTGTCTTTGCCACATAAATAGTATTACATTAAATAGTAATAAATCATGAACAAATAAATTAATTTCATAACGATTTTTGTGTAGTACCCGCGTAGCAATACCGTAGCGTGCGTAGCACCTCTACGCGCTACGAGAATTTTTGAAGTGTAAACTTCTTTTAGCGCGGTACGCATATTTTTAGATGAAGTAAAACCTCTGGACTCGCGATACCGAGACGCGGTTTGACGTTTAGTTTATATTTTTTCTCCCAATAAAATAATTGCGGCCAGTAATGTCGCTAGTCGCTGTCAGTAGTTTTGGCGCCATAACAAAACAAACTCACTCAGAAAAAAAAACTATTTTAGATTGTAATAATTTTAATGACAATGATACAAGAGCTCAATCTCAATCTCTCAAAAAAAAAAAGTGTTCACTTTCACTTTTTTTAACAAATAACATTTTGTCACTGTACAGTGACGTCAAAACACAGTGGACACTTATTTATATTTATTTTTAAACTGTGATGCCTACCGCGCATCTGTCGGTGACGGTATTGTGTTGTTTTGAATTTTATTCTACACTTTGTAGGGTATGACGCTATTTTAGTAAAATAACTCAGTTTTAAATATAAAGTAGGGTTCATAATGCTGAATTTTTACCATAAAACCAGCTCTGATATAGCTATATACAAACATTGATTTTTAAGCTATTGTATAGCTTTTATCGCGGGCTTTGAGCGCGGCGACCGAATCAAGAAATTCCGTAACGGAAATAAAACCTAGGACGAGCTGCTCCGAAATCGGACGAATACGTAAGCAGCTGTTCGTGAGAAAGTATATAGAAGTATAGGTATCTATTAATATCAAAGAAAAAAACTTGAATTAATATCAAAGAAAAAAAAAAAAAGAAAAAAAAAACTGCATAAATAAATAAATAATTATAATTGCATAAGTTGATAAAAAATGCTATGCAATAGCTTTACCGCGGCAGTCCCCGAGTGCCACACGTATATTATTTTTTATTTCTAAAAGGGTAATTCTTTGTCGCTATTTTGCTGTTGATCCCATAGGAAAAGACATTTGTTTTTCAATAGAAAAGCTTGTGTTTCTATCACTTGAGATTGTCAATGATAAGTGATGATGAGACCGAAGGTGCAAAACAGAGGGAACTGGATGTCAAGTGCTGCAGCTGGAACAACTGGTAGGTGCTGACGACAGTTTTTAACTAGAAGGTGGTAGCTTAATCTACCTTACCGCCGTACTGTGGTTTTCTCACGTTGTTTTCCTTCACTGAAAGCTCGTACTGTATGATTCGAACCCACGACCTTCGCCACCCTATTCGGTTTTAGATCCTGTGATTTTGTGAGTGAAATTTGCTTTTATATGTATATCGAAGTTTCACCCACGATCCCCTATTTTAGGGGTTGAATTTCGTGTCAATGTCATAAAAGTACCTCTGTGCAAAATTTCAGCTTTATAGGTCTAAGAGATTGTTCTGAGTGTTGATGAGTCAGTCAGTGAGTGAGTCAGGGCTTTTCTTTTTATATGTATAGATATATTAATACGTGAGCAATAACTTTGTACGAAAATTACACGGATGGGAGGGTATGAAAGGGACAATTAAAGTTTACATGTTTAAGGAGTGCAGAAAGCTATATAATATGTATTATATAAAATTCTCGTGTCACAGTGTTTGTCTGCAAACTCCTCCGAAACGGCTTGACTGATTCTTATGAAATTTTGTGTGTATATTTGGTAGGACTGAGAATAGGTCGTAGGCTATTTTTTATACCACTACGCGGGTGAATACGCGGGGGACAACTAGTCTAATAGGTATATAAAATTCTCGTGTCACAGTGTTTGTCTGTAAACTCCTCCGAAACGGCTCGACCGATTCTTATGAATTTTTTGCGAGTGAAACCGCGGGAGACAGCTAGTTTTTTTTATATAAAATGCATTAGAAATAAATGTAATCAATAAAAAAAAACTTTACACACACTACCATACGTTACCTATGTCACCTATGTCAGTTGTGATAGCTCTATGCTTCGAGGATAACGCGGCAAACTAACTTAATGAAATATGAGTGAAATGATTTTCTTTACACTTTTGTTTAATTATAATCGATTTAAACAAAAACAGCCGGGAGCCGGTGAAATTACAGGCACAGGAGACTTAAAAACTTCATGTTATATTTTCCCTGGCAGGGAAAATATAATATTGTATTTTTTTTGCTGGTGGTGTTATGAGCGTCTATAGGCTACGGTAACCGCTTAGCATCAGGTGGGCCGTAAGCTTGTTTCTTGTTTCGGGGTATCAATCGCGCGTTGCCGACCCTTCTTGTAAGGTGGAAGTACTTCCCCAGTCGAGCTGCTTTTTGAGCGTCATATGGCTATGCTCTACCTCTCTTTCGACCGCTGACCACTGATTTTGACCACTGGCGACCAAACTAGTGAGTATGTATAGATATATATATGTATAAACTGTGGTATTTCATCGGAGGCACGTTGACGTTATCTTATCTATTCAACATCGCTGTACAACATTCAATGGAGGTCGGGAACTTATCGACCCTTGTAGACAAGTTATCTGTCAATGCGTTTAATTTGTCGAGTGGTGTAAAGAATGGCCTGAGGTTATGGGTTCGGTTCCCAGGCAAGGTTAATTGTTTCATTGTGTTTAAGGCGATGATAGCTCAGTGGTAGTGACGTCAGACGCCGCGGCGAAGGTCGTGGGTTCGAATCCTACAATGAGCTTGAGCTTTCGGTGAAGGAAAACATCGTGAGGAAACTATAGCACGGTGGTAGGGTTCTTTGTAGTATACCCGCCTGGCTGGCTACCACCCTCAAGTTGAAAATCTGTTGCCAAACACCTATTGGTGTGTTCCGGCAGCTGCACTTGAGAGCCAGATCCTTCTAGGCTTTGTGTGCTTACCACCTTCAGCCACATCATCACCTACCATAGTGAGATTGTGGTCAACCACAAGCCTATACAATGTAAAAAAAAAAAAAAACTATTACATCATCACTATTGCCAGATTGTGCTAAAATACATTTTTATCCCAGTTACTAGTGTAATATCGGTAAAATTGCCGAAAAAAATATCTAATCTTACTAATATTAAAAATGCTAAAGTTTGTGTGTTACTGTGTTACACGACACACCTAGAATATACCTTGGATCAGTTAAAGATACTTTTTATCCCGAAAAAATGGCTGATTTATATTTCTTACAAAATCACCTTTTTTAACATTATCCATTCAACCATAACTCCAAAGTAGGCCACAGAATACTAAAGGCGGATTAAAACCATAACTCATAGAGTTTACACTAACTGAACACGCAACATCAGCTACACCATAAATAGAGTGAAACCGGGTCAAAACACTAGCGAGTACGGGTATATATATAGATTTATTTGATGCATTCCGTTTATAGTAAAACAGATGTCCGTGTATTGGTGAAACACGGCGGAAATACTCACAGTGCGCTTGCGCAGGCCTTTGTATAGTTAAACGGTGACTCAACTCGATTGTAACATTCACATTGGACATACATAATACTTGAATTTATCTTCAGCGATAAATCCATCTTTAATTGTTTCTGATTGCTCATCGTTTTTCCACAGTAATATGTTGTTGATGTGTTTAATTTTAAAATAGTACTCTGTATATATAAAAGGAAAAGGTGACTGACTGACTGATCTATCAACGCACAGCTCAAACCACTGGACACTGACACTGGATATTTCTAAATCTAAATTTGCATGCTTCTGTTCAATTTTGAATATACCTTAATCCAAGACACCATCTTCACGAATTGTAAGGTAGGATATTATTAGCACAGATGTACAGTTACCTTCTGAGATACAGTCTCAACTAGTTCAGAAGGTACGGTACCGTACCTACACACCTTAGTTTTAGAAGTATAATGTTACGTGCATACTCCCTGTATTTCATTTTTTGTTAATAAAGAATTAGAATTAGGTAGAATTTCTGGCACCAATGACTAGTTTTCTTTAATTTAATAAAAGAGAAACAAAACAATTTTCACTATAGGACTATCTTCTGCCTCTCTTTCCCGAGGGATCTTAAGTTTTCCCGGGATAAAGATTACCTTAATTTTATTCCAGGGTATGATCTATCTATGTGCCATGTTTCATCTAAATCCATTCAGCCGTTTATTGAGTCACAAAAAGATCCAAACATACAAACTTTCTCATTTATAATATTACTAGTTTACCACCCCGCGGTTTCACCCGCGAACCCATATTTTACCCCCTTGGAGTGCAATTTTCAAAAATCCATAATAACTATCTGTATGCCAAATTTTAGCCCGATCCTTCCAGTGGTTTGAGCTGTGCATTGATAGATCAGTCAGTCAGTCACGTTTTCCTTTTATATATACAGATTTAATGGACTTGTGTTTGTATCGCAATATCACCGGTGGGTAAGTGATGACTGAAGAGTGAATGAAAGATGACGTTCGTGTGCTGACTCACGTATTTTTTTGTCTGTATTTAATCTAAAATTAACTGTGTCTACGTCAAACAGTCTAATTCTGTCCGCTTTGGCTTGGTAAAGAATAAATAAAACGGCCATTGATTTGGTACTGCAGGGCTATTTTCATATACCTAATTATGTATACAATATAGCCCTGTATTGTATACATAAGTAAGATATCATTACTTCCCAGAAATTGATCCTTATTAGGAACACCATCGGATGGTGTAATAATACAGTGTGTGTTTTTTATTTCAAAATCAACAGGTTCGATTCCTGGCTAGGAAAATTGATTTTTCAAAATTGCAATGATGCAGTTTTAGTTATCAAAATCGGGCTCGATACTCCTTTGAGTATTTTTCGCTATTCCTTATAGTTTAGGATTTGGCGATCCACGCCCACATAAAAAAATCAACCTGTATATAGATGTCACATATGGAATCACATACCTTTGTCCCTCTAGACTATAAAGTAAAGGTTAATTCAAGTAACTATTCCCTTTGTCCAAACCCCATTTCAATCGGTCATTGAACCTAACCAAGGTCACCATAATATTATACCCTTGAATACAACAGAGTAATGATAATAATATTCATCCAGGCTCTATGATAAAATGAACATAGAGTAATATTCTTTGATAGCATGATGCAGGCAAATAATTTGTCATTTACTCTATTTACTGTATGTCCTCACTGACCCCATGAGTCCCTCTCCCCTCTCCCTTAAAGGTCATTAAAGGATGACACGTATACGCAAATTGCTGATTGACTGACTGATTCTAAATTAAGTTTTTCTCTGTATTCTTTAGTGCAAAAGAGTATGAAAAGTATATGTTAAGCTAGATTATGCCATGGAACGATATTTTTTTTAATTAAAAATATACTTTTAATGAAATAACGTCATAATCAGAAACAAATCGACAATATGAGTCTTTATAAAATTTAAAATTATTTTTCTCCTATTTTACCCATCTAAATAACTTGAAAACATTAACAGATATTCTAAGATCTAATAGAAAAGGAACTATTTTTTACTCTTTAAAAAAAATATGTCTTTTTTACTTGGAAATAGCCTTTGTTCCTTCTCTCTCTCGTTATTTCAGTACGGGACAGGATTATTCGTGTATTTCGTCACCATAAAAGAAGTTTAGGTATCAATTTAGTTTTAAAATTAGAGAAGAATAAAGCACTTAACTTTTCTATCGTAATAAAACTGGTATTTTATATAAACTTTTTAACCGACTTCTTCTCCTATATGAATGAGAATTATCTGGAGTGCGATCCAACTGTTAGTGATAAAAAGTCCATAGTTTGCTTTCAATATCTACACAAACAAACACACAAACAATATGCACATGTTGGTGTTTAGGGTACTTGGCAATAAATCAAACGCTATCGGCCAGAGCTCTTTCATTTACTGCCATAGAACTAAGAAATCTACGTGGCATTCTCTAGAACAGTGGATGTTAACGTATAGTAATTTGGAACCATTTAACAAAATGTCTGTCCTACTATGGACCACCAACTGTTCGGAGGTAATATACAGTATATGTAAATGAATAAAGGTTTGTTACTAAGACTCCGCTGTCCGTCCGTTCGTCTGTCACCAGGCTGTATCTCATGAACCGTGATAAATAGACAGTTGAAACAACAACTAAAAAACATAATAAAATAAATATTTAAGGGGCCATACAACAAACGTGTGTTTTTTGCCGTTTTTATAGATAATGGTACGGAACCCTTCATGCGCGAGTCCGACTCGCACTTGGCCGGTTTTTTTTTTCGGATGGCTTTGCACTTCGTGTGCTTCCAGGGACCACTAGGGTCCGCGGAGCACCGGTTGAGAACCACTACTCTAGAAGGAGAATTGATGGTAGGGTGTGGTCTGTAAGTTCGTTTACTTGTCCAAAGTCGTCTGCATCTTTTTATGCTATCTTCTTCTAGACGTTATTACTAAACGAAAGAAAGAGAGAAAAGATATACAGGATGATTTTGTTATCACTGGCAATACTTGCAGGGGTGGAAGTACTCATCAATGTGAACAACTTTTATTATAGGGCTAACTCTGATATCGCATAAAATAATACGGTTGCTTCATACATTTTGGTCGAGTAGGTATTGAACTTTTGTATGGAACAGCTGATAATTTTTTTATGATTTCACAGCTAGTCCCATTATAAAAGTTGTTCATTTTGATGAGTACTTCCACCCTTGCAAGTATTGCCAGTGATAACAAAATCACCCAGTATATTTTTTCCAAATACATACAAATTAAGTGATTGAGTGAGATTTATTTATTAGGACATCCAACAGCAATTTGATTGATCTTTTGTATTAAATATTTGTAACTAGCTTCCGCCCCGCGGTTTCACCCGCGTTCCCCAGGGATCTTATGTTTCCCGGGATAAAAAGTAGCCTATGTTCTTTTCCGTACCATAGGCTATCTGCATATCAAATTTCATCGCGATCGGTTTAAACGTGAAAAGGTAACAAACAAACAAACTAACTTTCGCATTTATAATATTAGTTAGGATTAGGATTCAGGATTTTTCCCATATTAAAAGTTGTTGAAGCGATGATAGCTCAGAGTAGTGACTTGGAATGCCGTGACGATTGTGTTGAGTTCGAATCCTACAGAGCGTGAGTTTTAAGTGAAGGAACCATAGCTCGATGATTGACTGACTATCACCGTTATGGTGAAAATCTGTGGCCAAGCAACTAACGGTGTGGTCTGGTAGCTGCATTTGAGAGCCAGTTCTTTCTAGACTTTGTGTGCTTACCACCTTCGACCACATAATCACTTGTCATAGTGAGATTGTTGTTAAACACAAGCCTAATCTATACATACATACAAATAAATAAAATTGAAGTGTCTGTTTGTAATGTGAAAATAACAGCTTTTTACTAAATGCATATGATATACGGTACCTATAACGAAAGAATTTGTTTTTGTCTGTCTGTTTGTTTCGGCTAATCTCCTAGGCTGGACTGATTTTGACAGATCTTTCTCTGGTAGGTAACTGATATTATAAGGAGTAACTTACTACTTTTTATACCGGGAACGCGGGTGAAACCGCGGGGAACAGCTAGTATTATACATAGTAATAAGTATTGCAAATGAATTACAAATAACCGTGTAAATAAATGAAAAACTCTTTCTATGATGGCTGGTTTTCTTACATCTATGTCCACTGCATACAAACATATAAACAAACAGTTCTTAGAATAGCATATTACAATGAGTTACGTATACAATGACGTCATTGAGTTGGAGGTTGGCCGGTATCTTGTTATGGTGATATCGTTTTTCCTGCTTCCACTACACTTTTGGGTATTTGTGTCCCGTTTTAACTTCGAATGAAATCATCTGAAGTTACAAATCAGCACTTAGTGAGAAGTGATTCAGTACATTTATAAGTTGAAATGATATATTTTACAGCAATGATAGCTCAGTGGTAGTGACGTCGGACGCCGCGGCGAAGGACGTGGGTTCGAATCCTATAATGAGCTTGAGCTTTCGGTGAAGGAAAACATCGTGAGGAAACCATTGCACGGTGGTAGAGGTTGTAGTATCCCCTCAAGGTGAAAATCTGTCGCCAAACACCTATTGGTGGGATCCGGCAGCTGCACTTGAGAGCCAGTTCCTTCTAGGCTTTTTGTGCTTACCACCTTCGGCCCTATCATCATTTATCATAGCCTAGAAAGGAACTGGCATCATCATACATCTCTTGTATCAGAAATTCATCTAGTTATCCTGAAAGCTAATATTATAATCATGAAACCATAATTAATTTTCATTTATATGCAACTAGCTTCCGCCTCGCGATTTCTCCCGCATTCCCAAGGGATCTTACGTATTTCCAGGATAAAAAGTAGCCTATAGCCTTCTTCGATAAATGGGCTATCCAACACTAAAATAATTTTTCAATTCGAACCAGTAGTTCCTGAGATTAGCGCGTTCAAACAAACTCTTCAGCTTTATAATATTAGTATAGATTATAAATATTTATAACTATACAGTGGAAGAACGGTTTACGGTCTAGACGACGACGCATTGTATACAGGGTGTGGGGAATTAATTGTTATAAAGGCGGTTCAAATTTCTTATTAATTGGGGTTGTAACTACCTATTAGTATGGTTTATAATCTGTAATTATCGTTTATATGGAATCTTTTAGTACATAATAATAGGCAACATGTAAAGTAACTCTGAGATAAATAAAAACATAAGTGGTATGGTTCCCTCATAATGTTTTCCTTCACCGAAAGCTCAAGTTCACTGTAGGATTCGAACTCACGACCTTCGCTGTAGCATCCGACGTCACTACCTCTGAGGTATCATCGCCTAAACCGTTGGTTACGGTTACCGTGATTACACAAACCAATAAATAAAAAATATGTCCACTAAGTCGTTATGCAAATGGTTTTCCAAACCATAACACAATACCTTTATTTATAATAATTGTATAAAATACAAACTATAATATATAGAAAATATCCTCAAACCTTTATTAGATATAGCTTCCACCCCGCGGTTTCACCCGCATTCCCGAAGGATCTTGAGTTCCCGGGATAAAAAGTAGCCTATAGCCTTCCTCGATAAATGGCCTATCTAACATTGAAAAAATTTTTCAAATCGAACCTGTAGTTCCTGAGATAAGCGTGTTCAAACAAACAAACTCTTCAGCTTTATAATATTAGTATAGATATATTAATTCCCCGTAGGCCATCGTCTATCTGTACAGACAGATAGAAGTACAGACGTCACAGTAGATAATCAGATAACAAACACGCAACCGGCACCTTGTTAGTGAATGAAATTAATGAAAAAGTTTAAATATGGGATTGGCATGAAATATATAGAGGTTCTTTATCTATAAACTAGCCTTCTGCCCCGCAGTTTCACCCGCGAACCTCTATTTTACGGTTAGGGGTTGAAATTACAGAAATCCTTACTTAGTGCTCACCTACAGTGTCAATGAAACACACATACAAAATTTCACGGTCCTAGCTCCAGAAGTTTGGGCTGTGCGTTGACATGTCAGTCAGTCAGTTATTCTTTTATATATAGGGTTATTTTTAAAACACCGGCAGTGCTTTAGGGGGTGGAAGTACTCATCAAAAGTAAAGCATGTACTCATCGTGAAAAATAAAAACAAACTTTTCATATATTTTGATTGAGCAAGGTTGATCTTTTGTATGAAAAGTTATATATTTTTTTCGTGATTTCAGGGTTGGTCCCATAGTAAAAGTTGTTCATATTGATGAGTAATTCCACCCCCTAAAGCGCTGCCGGTGTTTTAAAAATAATTCTGTATAGATAGGTAGAATAAAAATTATTCTTTAATTACTTTGTTGAAATGTTATCTGTAATTCGTTTAATTTTCTCTATCATATTTTTCTTAATGTTTTTTTTCACCCTAATAAATGAATTTGTGATTAATCAGTTATAATAATTTATTAACAACAACTAATACGTTGCACTTATCTTAATATGAACCTCGGAGATCTATAATCAGTTTTTATTACATTAGCTAGGTTCTTCGTCCATACATTATAATATCACTTGTAAACCTGAATCTCCTTATAGAATTTGATCCCTCTACTTTCATTGCGCCATCCGAAGCTACTGTTACTGAGCTATCGTGCACCTACCAGAACATACAAGTTTGTTTGATAGCAGATTTTAAACATTAAGGAGTTTATTTATTGAATTCAACAGCGTTTAAAATATATATATTATATAAATAATAGGCTAAGAGTCGTAGAGCATGGCGATATGTTGCTCAAAGAGCAGCTCGACTGGGGAAGTACCTCCACCTTACAGAATACCGCAGCCAAATAACTTATAGTTGTGTTCCTGCGCGTGAGTAAGGTCGCCAGAGCTCATCGGAGAGGGGGAAGGGTCGGCAACGCGCGAGTGACACTTCTGGTGTTGCAAGCGTTCATAGGCTGCGGTAATATATGCTTGTTTGCCGACAATGTGGTATAAAAATAAAAAAAAAATTACTATAATTATAGTCAATATATTTTTTAAAGAGCTTTGCTTATATTTGTTTATTATTTGTAATTTGTCAGTAGTAAATCAGTGATAATTACATGAATTCGCCAAATCACTTGTACAAAATATCAATACGAGCAGATTAAAACAAAACTATTACCAGTTCCCGGCGATGTTTACATCAGACGTATTTAGAATAATCCATTAGTCTGTGCGACAGAGCGTGTGATCTTGCAATCGGTTAAGCTTAGCCGTTTTTAATTAGCGATACTCAGTTTCATATCGATAAAGAACTCGGAACTAATCGATTATTGAAAGCCAGCCAAAAATCGAGATATTTTTATGATATAGAAAGTTACAAAGAATAATTTTGATTCTTTCAATAGTGCATGCAATCAGGGGTAGTAACTCAGTAGGCAATGATCCTGTCGCATCGTCGAATGCTGTGACTAGGTCGTGGATTCGATTAATACACATATACGATGCTTAATCATAAACGACCGTTTTTAGGAGTCTTGTCTGTCTGTCTGGAAGTTTGTCTCGAATAGGACGAATGGATTTCAATGAAAAAAGAGATTTAAAACGCGGAGCTGAAGCTAGAAGTAAATAAAATATCCAATATAATTGCTCAAAAGGAAGTTAACGTAATACTTAGTAGTTAATTGGCTTAAAATTATGAAGATATATTACGATCCCAGAACTAGTACCCGAAAAACAAAAGATTCTTTACTGACTGGGACAATTTCTGCTTGCAGTTTAATTTATTTTTGTATCATTTAAATAATAAAATCTCTCTATAAATAAAAATGAAGCACCGAAATGTTTGTACGCGCATAACTTCCAAACGACTGCACCAATTTGACTAATAATTTTTTTGTTGTGTTTGTAATTGTCAGGACAAGGTTTGTATTAATGAAAAAGTTTGAAAAATCGTAGATCCTCGGGAACGTGGGTGAAACCGCGGGGCAGTTATTTATTACTAGCTATAAATAAATATATTGGAACGTTATTTCCTCACACACGGCCATCTGCCCCCAAAACTAAGCAGAGCTTGTGCTATAGAAGCCAGATAACATATATAATACTTTTCTTTTGTAAATATACAGGATGATTTTTTTACTCACTGGCCATACTTGCAGGGGTGGAATTACTCATCAATATGAACAACTTTTACTATGGGACCAACTCTGATATCGCGTAAAATAAAATGGTTGCTTTATACATTTTGGTCGAGTAGGTATTGAACTGTTATATGAAACAGCTGATAATTTCTTCGTTGTTTCACAGTTAGTCCCATAATAAAAGTTGTTTACATTGATGAGTACTTCCCCACCCCTGCGAGTATTGCCAGTGATAAAAAATCATCCAGTATACTTATATAGATAATTACACCCAGACTCAGGACAAACAGACATGTTCATGCACACATATGTCTGTCCTGAGTGGGAATCGAACCTGCGGCGTGATAGATGGTATCTTACCAACCACGCCAACCGGCCTGTCATCATTGATGAAATTTTCTATGGTAGACAGACAGGACAAACCTAAATGATAAAGTTGAGACCTATTTTATATGTATCTCTTTCCCAGGGCTTTTATTTGGCTTTGATCCAATAGAGTTGAGTGAAATTTATGAATGGGTATCGTCTAGGTCGTAGACTGTGTCGGCGGCCATTTACATTGTCAGTAGAGCTCGAGTAGCACATTCTAAATTATTAGGACTTACTAGCTGTGGCCTCGGGGTTTTACTCGCGTTAGATGCAAGTATGTAATAAAATATTTACAGAGTTTTAAATACAAAAAATGAAACTACAACCTATAACCTATATTATTTGAAAATAAGTAGATATTTGATTAGTGGTTGAGGTTTGTGGTTTTCGCCATGTAATTAGTAAGTACTATGTACGTAGTACGTATATTTATTACATGGTTTTCACATATGTTAGTTTTTTTTTAAAGCGTTTTGATTGAGATAGGCTCAGTCAAAAGTAGTTTTGACTACTACTGTGACATATACAAGAATTGCTCGTTTAAAAGTTAGTACCTGGGTTTTTTTTAAAAGACGTTTTCAAAAAATGAAACCTAGCTAGATCGATTTATCGCCCCCGAAACCCCCTGCATACAAAGTTTCATGAAAATCGTTGGAGCCGTTTCCGAGATTCAGATTATATATATAGGTATATATATACAAGAATTGCTCGTTTAAAGGTATTAATATTAGATACCTAGGTTTTTTTTTATGAATTCATGAACCTATGCACACAAATAAACAAATACTAGGCTTTATACAAATATTAGTTTCAACTCTGGTCAAAGATTAATGATATAAAAATATTTATAACAAGCCCTGCTTCTGTCCCGCAGATTTACTTCCGAGGGATCATATGTTTTCCTGGAATAAAAAGTACCTTATATGTTATTTTAGCGTATCATCTATTATACACTAGTTTCACCCGCGTTCCCCAAGGACCTTATGTTTTCCCGGGATAAAAAGTAGCCTATGTTCTTCTCCATACCATAGGCTATCTGCATATCAAATTTCATCGCGATCGGCTCAGCGGTTTAAGCGTGAAAAGGTAACAAACAAACAAACACACTTTCGCATTTATAATATTATATAGTTAGGAAGTTAGTTACGTTTAGGATTAGTAGGATAGTAGGACTTTGGCTAAATATAAATTGAATTCTCCTAGGTATCTAACAGTTATAAATTTTTAAGGTGGTAGATAGGTAACCATCCAGACAAATTCTACAAAGACCATTTACTGATACTTCAAGATATTATCCAGCTTCAACTGAATTTTCAATTTTTTTATCAAATAACTTTAAAACCATAAATAAGCGACCTTGATGTCTGGAACAGAAATCGATCGACCTTGCATTAGGTTCTGAAATAATCCAAACAGGTATTTTAGTATTTAGTGAGCATGTTTTGATGACCTAACAATTTTTTGGCATGAATTTGGTATACAAAGCTATTATAATGCAGGGTTGCCTAAAAATTTTAATGGTAAACTGACTTATATATCAACGCATTGCCCAAACCGCTGGACCTAGAGACTTGAAATGCATGTGCATTTCAAGTCCCTCTTAGGGGTTGAATTTCCAAAAATCCTTAGTGGATGCCTACACTGTATAATGTATCTACATAGATAAAATAGGTAAAATAGGGGTACGCGAGTGAAACCGCGAGGTGGAAGGCTAGTGCGTTATAGGGGAGCAAAGGGCTACCCCGCCAGACTAGGTCATCGTGTCTGGGGATTCGGTACAATTGTTGATCTATAGAAACTCGAATATATGCCGAGTGCTGAAGAAACTTTTGATAGCGCGATGTAAAATCTTGTGGCGACATCTATCCTCAGTTATTGAAAGTTCCTTTTGTAATATGGTTGATAGATGTCGCTACGTAGTTTTTTTTTAATCAATTTCAAAACAAATGAACAACACAACACGACGAGCCGGTTGGCGTGGTTGGTAAGATACCCTATCTATCACGCCGCAGGTCGTGGGTTCGATTCCCACTCAGGACAAACATTTGTGTGCATGAACATGTCTGTTTGTCCTGTGTCTGGGTGTAATTATCTATATATGTATGTATTTACAAAAGAAAAGTAGTATATGTAGTATATCAGTTATCTGGCTTCCATTGTACAAGCTCTGCTTAGTTTGGGGTCAGATGGCCGTGTGTGAGGAATGTCCCAGAATATTTATTTATTTTAAATGCAAGCTTTACTAGTGATTAACATACACTTGTGTCCAAAAAAATGATTATTAGAGAACATTATTTTTTTTAACAGAAAAAACAGTACTAGACTCTGGCAAACGAAAGCGTGATCTGGATTTTTTTAAAGATTTAATATGGCTACAATAATGTTCGTCAAAGTCTTTGGTTAGAGTTGTCATTATTTTGTTTTTCCTAATAGTTAGTAATAATACCACGATTTCTCAATACACGCTTTCGTTTGCCAAAATTAAAGTACTTAATTAATTCCTAAAATGAGATAAGTACCCCCTAATCAGCATTTTATGGTTTTTCGCGCAAACCTTTGTTTAATGTCAGTTTAATTTTTTAATAGTTAATTTTAACAGATCAATAGCCCCATATCCATTAGTATATTAACATCCGTTTCATAATATACTATGGTATGATAAAGCAACATTAAAACAAAAAATATGTCTGCGTATTACAACGCCTTAACTATATAAACATGGTGGATAAGTAAAAGAAATCCGACGAGCTTTGTAAACATTATCTAGTTAGGTGCGTACGTATGATAGTCACAGTATGTTTTTTGGGACCAGTAATACAGTTTTGGTCCTCATTGAATTGCATATTAGAAAATGGTTGATTAATTAAAAATTTGATAGTGAAATCTATTTAGTTAGAAATAAAAATATAATTTACATTTTTTCATCCAAGCTAATCGAGGCTTCGGGAGACGGGCTGGGAGCTTTTTCCGCCAACGCATAAGCTTGGCCATCCAAAAAGGGAACGCTGCCAGCCTGTTGGGAACCTTGCCTATCGACAGCAGCGAGGGCTTTGAGGATGTTTTCTATATATCATAGTTTGTATTTTAAACAATGATGGTAAATATATTACTTGTTGTATTTACATTGTAATTTTACGGAGAGTTTTAGCATAGGTTTTCTGCTGTAACGACAGTTAACCAGATAGCTTGCAGGAAGCTTGAAATTGCAAAAAATATCTACTGCTCACACAAAAATAATTCAATTCAAATGTATAAACTAGCTCACGATTTCACACTTGGTCCCATAATGAAAGTAGTTTATATTATAAGTACTTCCATCCCAGTAACAAAATTATTCAGTAAAAAAAAGGCACATTTATGAACCTCAGTTACTGCCTTAGGTCGTACACGTACTGTGGAATAATATCAATAGACGATGCCCCGCTGCGAGTAAGTGGTCTCGCTCACTCTCCAGTAACATGTTTATTGCATTAATGATTATATATTACTCAATTTTAGTCACAAGCTTTTGCTTGTATTGATTTTGGACGATAACCTACATTGAATACAAGCTGATAACATACAGAAAGGCTGTATGGGTGTAAGGATGTAAGGATGTAAGGGTGTATGGGTGTACTTAATGTTTCGATTACAATTAACATGCTAGCCAAAAAACTACAAGGTTCATGTTCAACTTCTACGATAAGTATGCCTGCATTTTTATCACATTTAATTGGATGAATTTTACAGTTTTTTTTATAGTCCATGATTTTTTTTTGTTTACATAGCTTTTTGTCGCAGTTGGGGTTTTTTTTATTTTTGTTTATTGACGTCTTTAAGTATTGAGTACCTCATTTAATCTACAATCACTCGCTATACCTGGCAATGTAGACCTTACAGTTTGTGCGTAGGTACATACTCTTGTAAAAAATCCATTAGAATTTTGCCATGTTTATGCTCGTGTTTGTAGTCATAGCTACTTAAAGTAGATATATTTTGGCGACGTACAATACTTAATCTAATAGAATGGATCCCCGCTGTGTTAAAACTCTTTTAGGGCTCTTTTTCACTATGGCATTTAATCCTAACTTTTTTATATTATAAATGCGAATGTGCGGGGCGGTAAGCTAGTTTTTTCCGAATAGAAGATAGAAATTGGAAAAATAGACCCATTGAGCAAAGCTGTTAGTGATATCTTATGAGCTTGAGCTTTCGGTGAATGAAAACATCATAAGGGAACTATAGCATAGGAGTAGGGTACTTTGTAGTACCCACCTGGCCGTATACTACCCTCAAGTTGAAAGTCTGCCGCCAAATAACTGCCGGTTATTATTGCAGCTGCAATTGAGAGCCAGTTCCTTCTAAGCGCTGTGTGCTTACCACCTTCGGCTACATCATCACTTACTATAGTGTAGATATAGTAAAAAAAACCGGCCAAGTGCGAGTCGGCCTCGCGCACGAAGGGTTCCGTACCATTATCTATAAAAACGGCAAAAAAAACACGTTTATTGCATTGGAGCCCCATTAAATATTTATTTTATTCTGTTTTTTAGTATTTTTTGTTATAGCGGTAACAGAAATACATCATCTGTGAAAATTTCAACTGTTTAACTATCACGGTTGATGAGATACAGCCTGGTGACAGACGGACAGACGGACGGACAGCGGAGTCTTAGTAATAGGGTCCCGTTTTACCCTATGGGTACGGTACCCTAAAAACGATTAAGTACACTACACGCATCTGTTTGTATCACCCGAATCGGGACAGCGCCCACACACTGCATATTTTTGAATAACACCGCATTATGCGCACTCGCACATTAATGCATCGGACAAAACTAGTAAACAAATAAAATTTGAACATGAAATATAATGGATAAGCGTTAGTGCTTTAGAGAGGTTGTTAAATCTGTGATACAGGTCTTCCTAGTACAAACACTAGTGTCTCATAAAGGAATGAATGAATGAATGAAATATTCTTTATTGTATTCACCATATACATATATGTGAAGAAAGGACATATAAAATACAATCTAGGCGGCCCCAGGCAACCGAATGTCATCTAATACTGTATTTGTTGACGTGCCGGTTGGGTTGGGAGAAATAAATACATACATATCAATGTAAAAAATTATTAATATGTGAAGCAATAACATTATACCCCTTTTTACGAAAATTAAGCTGTCGGAGGAGTATGAAATTTGGTACAGCTAAAGTTTATATGGAAAAGGAATTCAGAAAGCTAATATTTTTATATAATATGCATTGGGATAAAAAAAAATTACACACCCACTGTCAGCACTGTCCGTCGTAACATCCCCCCGTATTATTCTACTCTTTGGTAACATCTCTATGCTTTGTAGATAACGCGGCAAAGACAATCTTAAAGAAATGAGTTCGGATACCTATGAGTGAAGTGATTTTCTTTACATTCTTAATTTATATACTCTTTTGTATAATTATGGTTGAATTTTGACCACAGGCGACCACTACTTATTATTATTAATGCTTAGGTAATTAAATTCCAATGAATGAATCACCCAAGTGACCAAGTGTATACTAACATCATGAAAGCTAATGAAGCATTCGATTGGTAGTCGAACTTCAAACAGAAATGGCACAATAACTGTCGAAACGGCCATTGAATAATTTATGAGATATTTTCGTACAGTCCCTGTACAATTACACAGAAATATAGCTGATGAAAATTATGTTTAATCTATAACAATATTATAAAGCTGAAAATTATGTTTAATCGCAGGATGCCATTGGTATTTTTTGTGATCTATCCAAGGCCTTTGACTGCGTTGACCACAGTACTCTGCTCCTGAAGCTTAACTATTATGGTATTCGTGGAACTGCTCATGATCTTGTTTTGTCTTATTTAAGTAATCGCCAACAAAAAGTAGAAATTAGTGGTACGACATCCAAGGGCTCCCTGGTCAAAATGGGGGTACCCCAGGGTTCGATACTAGGGCCTTTTCTGTTTCTAGTTTATATTAATGATTTACCCTCTGTTGTAATTGGTCTCTCAGATATCGTCCTGTTTGCTGACGATACTTCATTAATTTTCAAAGTAGATAGAAAAGACAAAGAACTTATTAAAGTGAATGATACTTTGTCACTAGTCTCCAAATGGTTTGCTGTTAACAATCTTTTACTAAATTCTAAGAAAACTAAATGTTTAAGATTCTCTCTTCCAAATGTAGCGCAAGTAGACAGCCAGATATTAATAGATGGCAGCAGTTTGGAATTAGTCGATAAAACTGTATTTCTGGGCATTACATTAGATAACAAACTACAATGGGGTCCTCATGTAGAATCTTTGACTGGTAAATTAAGTTCTGCTGCATTTGCTGTTAGCAAATCAGACAGTTGACGAATGTCGAGACGGCCAAATTAGTTTATTTTGCATATTTTCATAGTTTTTTATCTTATGGCGTTTTACTGTGGGGAGCTGCAGCAGATATAGAATCTATATTTATATTACAAAAAAGAGCAATTCGTGCCATTTATAATATGGGTCCTCATGAATCGTTAAGGGAATTATTTAAAGATATAAACGTTATGACTTTACCTTCACTATACATTTATGAAAATATAATGTTCATACGTAAAAATATAGAATTGTTTAAATCAAAAATGGAGGTACATAATATCAATACAAGACAAAAAGATAAATTAGTTGTTCCGTATTTTAGATTAGCCAAAGTTAAAAAGTCATTTCTTGGAAGTAGTGTACGCTTTTATAATAAATTACCTCTCTCAGTTACCAAGATGACTGATTTCAAATTCAAATCTCACATTAAGAAAGTTTTGAAAGAAAAAGCCTATTACAAGGTAGCTCATTACATTGAAGATAAAGATGTCTGGAAATAGCTGCACTCTGCACAAGTGCACCTTGTTCATACTTATAAAGAAGCCAGTACTTAGTATTTTAGAGATACTATATTTTTTTAATTTATTTTTTATAAATTTGAAATTGTTCAGGTTATTATTTTTTATTTATTTTTCTTGTTGTTTTTTTTTTCATCTTTTGTGTTTATGTGTATTATATTTCTTTAAAAATTGTTAAAAATTTAATGGAAAAAAAGCCAACATTGTCAGATTGTCCAAAAAAAAAAAACAAAATATATAAAAAATGTAACCTTGCTGAGTTTCTTGCCGGTTCTTCTCAGTTGAAGGCGACTTCCGAATCGGTGGTAACTTCAGTAGTTTCGACGTTCATAAGTGCCCTCTTAGGGCCTAAACTGAATAAATGGCTTTGACTTTGACTTTGAATCTATCCCAATTCTTGAGGAAGGTTATAGGCTACTTTTTATCCCGAGAATGCGAGTGAACCCGCGGGGAACAGCTAGTAATATTACAAAGCTGAAGAGTTTGGTTGAACGCGCTAATCTCAGGAACTACTCGTTCGAATTGAAAATGTATGTTAGTGTAATAGGATCCTTCGGGAACGCGGGTGAAACCGCGGGGTGGAAGCTAGTTATGATATACTAGCTTTTCCTATCGTATTATCCTCAGAAAAACCTTAAGTGACAAAGCGATTACGTGAAATAAAATAAAATAATTTATTCATTCAAATAGGCCTTCACAGGCACTTATGAATAGTCAGACTAACGCACGGTTCGGAAGGTTGCTTTTACTGAGAAGAGCCGGCAAGAATCTCAGCAATTACTCTTTTCAAAACAAACTTAGACTACTTACCCAAGCATTGTCGTCATTTAAATATTCATTAACGTTATAGTATGCCTTTTGTACTAAAATAGACTTAACACGTTCCTTAAATTTATATGGCAAATTTAAAAGTGCAGGAGGGATCTTATTATAGAAGCGTGTACTCAGTCCCAAATATGAACCTTGCACTTTTTGGAGTCTATAAGCAGAGGTTACAAGTTTATGCTTATTTCTAGTATTAATAGTGTGCATGTCACTTGTTTTTACAAAAAGACTTAATATTTTGTTGTACAAATAATATGTTTGCATAAATGTACTGCGATGCTACTGTGAGGATACTAATTTGTTTAAACTTATGTCTGAGGAAATCTCGAGAACTCACATTATAAATAGCTCGCACCGCTCTTTTTTGCAAAATGAAAATGCCTTTCTATATCAGCGGCCTTACCCCAAAGCAAAATGCTCTAGGTCATAACACTATGAAAATAACTAAAATAAACTAAACGAGCTGTATCTACATCTGTTAGCTGTCTAATTTTTCTTACTGCATATGCAGCCGAACTGAGCTTCCCCGCGAGACATGATATTTGGGTGCCCCATTGAAGTTTTGAGTCTAAAGTAATCCCTAAGAATACTGTTGACTCAACAAGATTGAGAGATTCATTATTTAGCACCAAGTTACAGCCTACTCTTTTTACATACATACCCTATGTATCATGCCACAGGTCCTGGGTTCGATTCCCACTCAGGATAGACATTTGTTTGCTTGAACATGTCTGTTTGTCCTGAGTCTGGGTGTAACTATCTATAATATTTACAAAAGAAAAGTAGTATATCAGTAATCTGGCTTCCAGCCGTGTGTGAGGAATAATGTCCCAGAATATTAATTAATTTATTTATTTTATTTGTCACCTGGTATTCTTCACAGTGTTTATACCCTTCCCCAGGTTATCAAACCACCTGTATCTAACGCTGAGTATAGGGTATTACACCCATTTTTAAAAAGTGTCTCAATTCGTTCCTAAGGTGCTAATAAACCACAAAAAAAAACACAAAATTTTTATGTCATAAAAATACATTGAAATTTTACATTTTTTATTTTCGCTCGTAATTTGATAAAAACGCTTGACGTCATGTTACTCTAAGGTGTGTGTAATGACGTTATTTGGTCTCTTATAAGTAAATAAATGCGCTGATATTGGTCTCAATTGGAGTTATCAAATTTTATAAATTAGCTATTGTCCTTTTCATTGGTGTGCTGTTCCTGATTGCATGAATACTAGTGTAAAAATAATAATAATAATACTTCAGTTGACACTTTTAGTTTACTTCCAGCACCGTATGACGTTATTATAATGGCTGCTACTGTTTCGCTTGTTTAGAAATAGATAAAAAAAACTGAAAACTTTGAAATGAATTTTAAAATTAATGAAATATATTTACAATTAAAGTAAAAAATACAAACTATGATATATAGAAAACATCCTCAAAGCCCTCGCTGCTGTCGATAGGCAAGGTTCCCAACAGGCTGGCAGCGTTCCCTTTTTGGATGGCCAAGCTTATGCGTTGGCGGAAAAAGCTCCCAGCCCGTCGGTCTCCCGAAGCCTCGATGAGCTTGGATGATAAAATCCGAGCATTTTCCGACTGCTTATTGCCTAAGCTATATAAATTGTATATTTTTTGATTTTTTCTCACATAGAGTAAAATACCCTATTCCAAGAGGTACAAAATGATATAGGTACTCATTTATAGCACATCCCACGTGGCGTATTCAGCAATTTCATATCCCCGTCCACCCACCCACATTAAGATTCACTTGATCCAATACGTTTATGTCTATATTTTATTATAGGTGCCGTTGTTTTGACGTTAACGATATTTTGGGTCGTAAACGGCATTCAGATTGATCTGTGACGACTGACAACGGCTGTTCCTATCAGGCTTCCAGCGACTGAGACCGCAATAAAATGGATCCCAGCTACCAGATTCATTTAATTAGATTTTTTTCTTCCGGCAACAAGGACCACCCATAAATTAATAGTTAAATTATATACTAGCTCTCATCCACAGTTTCACTTGCGTTCTCGGTATAAAAATTGGCGCATAACCTTCCTCAATAAACTGGCTATCTAACGCATAAATATCTGAGTCTTGAGTACATAATTATAAAATTTCCATGAAAAAGTTAATTTAAAAACGCATTATATTTATTGAGATTTTCATACAAAAATATATTGTCCAAATATCCAAATACTTGCGGTGGATTTAAAAAAAAAACATAAAAAGTTCATAATGAAAAACAAATAATAGGTCGAGCAGTTCTCAAGTGATGCTATATAACATGCGGCAAATGATTTTAATATAGGTAAGGAGTAAAGAGCGATGATATTTCAGTGGTAGTGACGTCATATGCCGTGACGAAGGTCGTGGGTTTCAATACTACAATGAGTTTAAGCTTTCGGTGAAGGAAAAAATTGTGAGTAATTCCTAGCACGGTGTTAGGGTAATTTGTAGTACCCGCTTGGCTGGTTACCACCCTCAAGTTGAAATTCAGTCGCCAAGCACTTACTGGTGAGTTCCGGCAGATGCATTTGAGAGCCAGTTCCTTCTAGGCTTTGTGTTGGCTTACCACCGCCACAGTGAGACTTATGTAGTGCTGTTTTTCTTGCCGTTTCTTAGCAGTAACGGCTGACTTATCCGGTGTTAACTGCATAAGCTTTGACCTTCATAAAGTGCGCTCCTACGGCCTAAACTGAATGAATCGTTTTTATTTTGACTTTGATAAAATTCAACCATAAGAATGGCTGATTGTTTGACATGATTTTTTATATAGTAAGATGTTCTGCATTACGTTTTTTATAATATTTTACAATCACATAGACTTCATACGTTCTCGAATTGTCCTCAATCACTCAGCAGGAGACTGAACTGAGAAGTTTAAGTGGATCCACATCGTTTGCTCTGTAACTGGCTGTTACACCACCTTTTCTATTTTGGGTTTTAGCTATTACATTCGTATTAAAGATCAAAAAAGTTGTAGTTAAATAAATATGTAGGTATTTTTTTTTTTTTTTATAGTAAAACAAATAATTTATTTGAAATAAGTGATACAATATTAAATATCATAAAAATTACAGTGCCAATAAATAGAAACAAAAATATACTTGGATAAATATTTTGTCTACGTATATTGTGTTTTGATAATGATGCTCATATAGATCTGATGTAGCAACACACTCCAATCCTAAAACAACCGCATTCTCCATTTGGAGAATTTTACGACAAAGACATTTTAAAGTTTAGATTTAATCGCCATAAAACCAGCACATCTGTCGTCGCCTTTACATAATAAAACTATTGTTAAGCAGATATTTTCTCACAAATAGCAGAGCACCTGTCTTGAGACGTCATGGTCGTGTGATTCTTTAAATAACTCCGTTTAGAATACAAATATTTTCGCGTAAACATACTTGTAAGTCGAGTCGAGCAACCTTTATAATCTTTATATTTTTGTTCCCTTTTATTCGGATATTATTGTTTTTACAAGTGTGGAGTTGAGAATCATGTTAAACTAGGCAAGTGACTAATTTTGATTCGAAGATTCGCCACAGAGTTTATCGTGGTAGCTGTCATCAAATCAACAAATCTTGAACATGTTTCTTTATTTATATTTGGGTAAGCAAGCAAGCAAATAAGATATTAGATATTTCTCTGCCAAGAGTGACACGTTTCCAATCCAGTAGGTACTTATCTTAGATATACGATATAATGGTAATTCTGTTTCAATTTTAATCTTCGAATTACCATAATTTTTTGTACTAAATGCTAACAATCTCTTCCAGGTCAAAATGTCCACCGACCAGCCCCAGCCGACTGAGGCCACCACTCCCGGGGCAGACAGCGTGGTGGACCCCACGCAGCCAGTGGTGCCAGCCCCACGGAAACAGGCCAGGCCACGAGGGAAGCCACAGCCCGAGAAGCCGAAGAGGAGCTTGTTCTGCCTCGGCCTGAAGAACCCGCTGAGGAAACTTTGTTATGATATAGTAGAGTGGAAGTATCCTTTTTTAATTTGTTGTCTGTGACGGTAAAATCTAATAGGGAAGATGCCTGTATTCAAAATAAATTATCAAACACTAACCAATGTATAAAACATCTAAAATAAGGGGCGAAACTACGAGTATTTTATTAAATTTATCCTTTTCATGATTTTAATGACCAATCTAACCATAAAAAGTAAAACTTTTGATGCATTATAATTATGACGTCATAACTAATATTTAATACAAACTCCATAAAAACCTATCGTTTTGACATTTCATAAAAAGTAGCTGATTTGATGTGTCAGTCATCATCCCTATTCGAGCTGCAGAGTTTGTAAGGGGAACACTGCCACGCTGAGTGTGGCGGCCCGATATATGTCATGTCTGGCAACACTGGTCAGAACTCTGGCCGACACACGTTTGGCTGTTTAGAAGAGACTTGTTTTTCGCGCCTTTTTGTAACAGCTCTCTCTAGAAAATAGACTTAGATTTTAGATTAGACTTCTGACAAAAGGAAGGAGATTAAAATAAGTTTACACCTACGTTCGCCTTTCTGTTACTCTCCAACCAAAAGTAACGAACCCCCAAAGTGGTGACCCCGACGTGATTGGAATTTCCATCTCCATCACTTCCAAGCCACTACCTGGTCTCAGCTCAGTCACACAGCAAGCCAGCTTCGCCTCAATCAGTTCCAACGCAGCCGACGCACCGTGCTACCTGGTCCTGCAAGGCACACTCCCAGCGACAGCACTCATCGCCTGCACAGTCCACCGCAGCCCACGTCCGGATCTTCATCGGCCGGCTCCTCACTCTCCGGCGTGGCAGTCTCTGCACACGTGGACTACCATGGCTCAACCCGTCGCAGCAACCCCGCTCAGTCTCGACTCACCGCAGACTTCTGAGCAGCACTGGCACTTGCAAGCTACATCAGCAACGACGCAGCAACAACAAATCGACCTCTGGTCTAGGAAGGGAGTGATGTAGCGACATCTATCAAGACCTCCGCTATCCGTACATCGCACTGACAAAGTTCTCTGTCAACTTTGCATATATACAAGATTCCAACAACTACAGTTGGACCGCGGTCCCCAGGCACGATGACCTAGCCTGGCGGAAGATCTTCCCTTTTCAATGGAGGAGTCTACCACCTTGATCCTCCATATTGGTGACCCCGACGTGATACTGAGGATAGAGGATCTATATCCAGGACAAAAAATTGAAAGTACAATATCTATCAGTAATACAAACAAGTTTGGATAGATGGCGCTGTAATGTGGTTGATTTTTTTAAAATATTAATCTAATCGGATTTTTTTAATTACTTTTTTTTCTTATTTGAGACAGTGCTGGTATTGTATGTATGTGGTAAGTGTCGAGGAGTAGTTAATAGGTATATTTATGATAGATCGTTCCCATTTTGAATTTTGAATTAATATTTCTTACATTTAATTTATTATGTAATTTTATGATAAGCGCCTGTAGCGTATGACAATTGATTTATTACTAGCTTCCGCCCGCGGTTTCGCCTACGCCGAGGGATCTTTTGTTTTACCGGGATATAAAGTAGCCTATGTGCTTCCAGACTATAATATATCTCTGTGCCAAATTTCATCTGGATCCATTCAGCCGTTCTGGCGTGATTGAGTAACAAACAACAAACATTATCACTTTTAATATTAGTAGGAAGTAGGATTAGTAGTTACATTCAAAATGTTATACAACTATATTTTTTTTTTTACAAATGTCCGGTATTTATTGATAACTAGCTTCCGCCCCGCGGTTTCACCCGCGGTCCCGAGTGCTCCGATCGCCACCAAACCTTACAGGATTACCCGCGGGGCTAATATGAAGATTGTCTGAAATATTCATAGCGGTCGGTTCAGCGGTTTCGGAGTACTTATATAAGGAACATACATATATACATACATGCATACTTTCTCTTTTATATATATAGATAAACCAATCTATGATTTTAACTAATTAAAGCATAAGTAATACATACAATAATTCATTGCCATACGCCTTGTGCGCGAAATTTAAAACACGATAAAAATCCGACCAAACCCCGGCTCGATGGAGCCAGTGATAAGAATCCCGACTGGCTAGAGACAGCTATTTGAATCTACTGCCAAATAACAAAGTAATGAATGTTTATATAATTTTAAACGTGTATGTTAAGTGTTAAACGTTTACAGATGATAAGTCTGGCACTATTTCTGTATTTATATCAACTGACCTATTTTAATTAAAAATACATAACAATACTTTTTTTTTTTATTTGAAAGAAAAAAATGCTAACATAGGCAGATTGTCCAAATAATGTAACCTTACTGAGTTTCTTGCCAGTTTTTTTTATGTCAGAAGTCTGACAAGCAGGCTGGCGGTCCACCTGATGGTAAGTGGCGACCGTTGCCTATGGACATGAGCAATACCTGTGGGATTGCTAATGTGTTGCCGACCTTTATAAAGCCTAAAAGGCAACTGGCTCTTTAGTGCAACTGCCGGAACACACCAATAGGTACTTGGCGACAGATTTTCAACTTGAGGGTGGTAGCCAGCCAGGCGGGTACTACAAAGTACCACCGTGCTATGGTTTCCTGACGATGTTTTCCTTCACCGAAAGCTCAAGCTCATTGTAGTATTCGAACCCACGAGCTTCGCCGAGGCATCCGACGTCACTACCACTGAGCTATCATCGGTTCTTCTCAGTTGATTACTAACTTCCAAAACGGTGGTAACTTCATAAGTGCCCTTCGAGTCTAAACTGAACGGCTTTGACTTATCTTGAGACTTATCTGAAAACTAAGCACAGCTTGTACTTTGGAAACGAAATAACCGATATAGATAGATAATTATATATATATATATAGTATTATTGTTAATATATGTTGTAAATAAATTTCAATAAAAAAAACATAGATAATACTTTATTGTTATACTACACAGTAGGTATGTATGATTGGAGTTGTAATAGAAAATTTGACTAGCCTTGGGTTCGAGGCTCGCCGATTTGCTCGGATTTTATCATCCAAGCTCATCGAGGCTTCGGGAGCTGGGACGGGCTGGGAGCTTTTTCCGCCAACGCATAAGCTTGGCCATCCAAAAAGGGAACGCTGCCAGCCTGTTGGGATTCTTGCCTATCGACAGCACCGAGGGTTTTGAGAATGTTTTCTATATCTATATATATATAATATATATATAATATATCATAGTTTGTATTTTATACATTGATTGTAAACACTTTTTACTCCCAGGGTGTAAATATTATAATATATATGTTAGTATTTGGTGGAAAACGGTTTATTCGAGTGGCTGTGAGTTAATCGGAAATATACTCAAATTGTGCCGCGCAAAAGTTCATAGTCGATGATCGGGCACAATTTAATTAACAACGTAAGTGGCTTGTCCAATTGTGTCGTGTGGAGCAGGCTTTACTACAGTCAACCAGCCTATCGATTTAATATACATTGGGATCAGTATTTTTCGAGACTATTCTTTAGTATTATTATTATTATACGTTTCAAACAAATATATTTCCTGAATACAGTTACAGACCATTTGAATATATGATATTAACAACAATTTTCGCAAATTGTATAGCTTTAGCAGTATTTACGCCATATCCGTCCGGTGACACGAATAATACTAATCAAATTTTGGTGAGTACTATTTTATTTATGACTTTAAAAATAGCTAAACCCGGCCATAATTCGATGTGGTTTTTCGATTTTTTTATTGATCGGCAAAAGATGAGATACTACATTCATGGTCAAAAGCTACTAATAAAAAAAAAACGATCCACAAACAGAAGAGAAAATGGTACCAAACTATTTTGTTTTTGCTTACCTATTTATATACAGATTTTTTAGTCACTGGCAATATTTGCAGGGGTGGAAGTACTCATCAATATGAACAACTTTTATTACCGATAAACGATAAAAACCATTTTGTCGTATACGCCCTTTCCGTTTACGCGGGTTTTTTATGAGAGATCGGCCCCGCTGTGTCTTTAGTGTAATTTCAGATTTTTAGTTTAACGCGGCGTCACCATTTTGAGTTAACGATACCACGATAGTTTGCGTAATTTTTATAATTTTTTAAAACAGTTAATTTCTACCACATTTTGAGTTAACGTAACCACGACAGTTTGCGTAATTCTTATAATTTTTTGAAATAGTTAATTTCTACCACATTTTGAGTTAACGTAACCACGATAGTTTGCGTAATTCTTATGTCATTGACTTTTATCTTTTTTCTAGGAAAAAGTGGAATGGATATTTATGGTAATATTTACTGGTGAGTGCGTGATGAAGATCATAGCCTACGGGTTCCTGTTCCATCCTGGCGCCTACCTTCGGAACACGTGGAACAGTCTCGATTTTACTATAGTTACAATTGGGTAAGTTTATGTTCACCGGTCCTATTGAAGATCCTTAGGGGAGGCCTATGTCCAGTGGACGTCTTGCGACTGAGATGATGATGATGTTCACCATGCACATGTAGATTTTTGTATGTCAGAAGGCTGACAAGCAGACGAGCCACCTGATGGTAAGTGGCTATCGTCACCTATAGACATTAGCATTGCCAATGTGTTGATGACCTTTATAAAGCCTTGAAGGCAACTGACTCTCAAGTGCAAATGCCGGAACACACAAGTAGGTGCTTGGCGACAGATTTTCTACTTAAGGGTGGTAGCCAACCAGGCGGGTACTACAATGTATCACTGAAAGCTCAAGCTCATTGTAGGATTACAAAACACCAGGTTCTGGAGAGGGAAAACATCAGAAACAGTGCGTTAGTATAGTACCTACCTACTTTTTAGTATCCACTTGACTGGTCACCATCTTCAGCCTCATCATCACTAACCTTGGTGAGATTGAGGTCTTATATGCAAAAAAAAAACCGCCACGTCAAAACAATGTCAAAATAAGATAAAATATTCATTCATAATCCATTTACCATCTGTTTCTGATATCATTATTGTAATTGAAAATGATAATCAGAAATGCAAAGTGTATGCAATAAAATATTTCGATGAACAATTTATTACACGACTTGGCAGTGAATACACTTTTAAAGAGTCCATTGATTCTTCAGAAGTATTGATAAATATTGTTTGAATGAATGTTGATGTATCAATACTTTATATTTATTGTATGGCGCATAACCTTTCGCTAATAACAAAGATTCAGTCAAAAACTAAATTTTTCGCGGAGCGGGAAGAATTTAGTGCAATGATCCGTCATTACTTGTCTCTGTCGCTCGCGCACAAATATATTACCGTCGTGCTCGCACAGTGCAGTGACCGCCGTCATCACAAATTTTAAACCTTTTTATCATTGGCAGTAGGCTAAAAGGTCATTGCACAATTTTTTTCCTGCAGCTCCGCTACGGCACCCGGACATTAGTTCTAGCACATTGAAGATATTATAAAAGTCTTGGTGTGGTTTTTACGCATGATTCATAGAGGGTCAACATCCACAAAAGCCCATCCAGTACGCCCAAACTATTTTCTTTCATCTGAGCTCGTCATCGGATCTTATAAATATAGCTTTCCTTCTTTTGAATCGTACATCATTGTTTTTTTTATTAATAGGCTTTGTCGCTGAGCGCCCACATCACCTAATAAATCATAAGTACAATGATATAACAAAAATAATAATATAACTTTTTAACTTTTATGAACTAAATCCTAATTTTAGTAAGGCGCACAATATTTTTGCTTTGTCGAACGATGGATAGACTAAAATGCTATTAAAAATACCGATGTCACTACTTCTATCCACATTAAAATGAGTTTTTCTAAAAGTTGCATGACATTTGTAAAGATTCAATCATCTTTTTACTCCTTAAAGAGCTATGGTCATATTCTGATCCTATAAAAAAAAAATCTGGATCTATGCTAATTTCAATCCACATAATAAGAAACTTTTGTTACAGTATAGCGAGTATGGTGCTACAGTATATTTCTAAGGATTCTTTTGATGTAAAAGCTTTAAGAGCTTTTAGGGTACTGAGACCTCTTCGTCTAGTATCGGGTGTACCGAGTAAGTATATGAAGCTTTCTATGAATTTGCTATTATCATTTCTTACTTCGTATTTTCAATAAAAGTTTTTGGATCTATTTCTTTACTTGTCTGCTGATACAAAAATTTAAGTTAAAATTCCTGTTTTAATCCCTAAAATTTTCATTAAAAACCGTTGAGCCGTTTTGGAGCCTAATATGGACAAACTTTCACAGACAGAGGAATAGATAAAAATTCTAAAAACGGGAAGTTATGTTTAAGCATTGTATAAATAGCAGTTTTTGCTACAAATTGGGCAATTAGATTTTTTAAAATCACAAACTAAATTAAATTTTATCTATACTACAAAGAAGCTTGTTATTAATTTAATAAAATAAACACACATAATCTTCGTCATCATATTATTAAAAGTCATATTCGTCATTCATGCCCCGCGATGTCCAGTAAAATTTTAAGCTTAAGCCATTTATTCAATTCAGGTCTTCTTTATTCGGCACAGCCTCTTCAACATTTGATGTTTAAATTGTAAATCTAATGGAGTTAGAATATTTAAAAAAAAAAAATTATGAATTAATTTCAGGTTTACAAATCGTATTAAATTCCATATTAAAAGCCATGGTGCCACTATTCCACATAGCCTTCTTGGTGTTGTTTGTGATTATCATTTACGCCATCATCGGCTTGGAGCTGTTCTCTGGAGTACTTCATGTGACATGCTTTTCTAATGGGACAGGTAAATATTTTTTATACTATATTATTATTATAAAAAATTATGACGCTATTCGTAAGGCGTAGCAGAAGATCATGCAGCTAATTGACTCTCAGATATTAATTTGTTAAAACAAAATCAAACATTGATGTCTCGGTCGCAGAAAAAGGTTTAAACATAGTCACACTTACTTACTTTAGATATTAGAAGCCGAAGAAAATATCACAGATTTAGAATTAATTTTTAGTAATTTTTAGAGGAAATGATGGAAAATCCGCATCCATGCAGCAATGAAAGCGACGTCGGCTTCAAATGCGCCGCAGATCAGGTTTGCAAGGGCCACTGGGAAGGTCCTAATTTTGGGATCACCAATTTTGATAACATCGGCTATGCTATGCTTACTGTCTTCCAATGCATTACCCTTGAGGGATGGACTGACATTATGTATGCTGTAAGTACATTAAGGTGTATGATCGTATTTATTTGATTATCATGACATTAACTCAACATAAACGGTTTTATTCATTAACTTCAATATTTCAGGTTTCAGATGTAAAAGGCAATACATGGGCGTGGATATATTTTGTGACTTTAGTTATTTTTGGTAATTTTTTCGTTATGAATCTCATTCTTGGTGTGTTGTCTGGGTAAGTGAAATATTTTTGATCAGCTATGTTATTCTGTACTTAAACTCGACGGTGAATTCACGCAGCGACTATTCTTTGACGCACTCCTGAATTCACTGTCGAGTTTTAGTACAGAATAACATAGCAGTTTAGAGTTGCTTTTTAAAAGATTTATAATTGCAACTGGAAATTTTGGTAAAAAATTACGAAATCTTAAAGTGGCTTTTGTGTATTTCAGTGAATTTTCAAAGGAGAGAGAAAAAGCCAAAAGCCGTGGTGACTTCCAAAAGTCTCGTGAAAGACAGCAATTTGAAGAAGATATAAAAGGTTATCTTAACTGGATTACGGTAGCTGAAGAGTTGGATTTGGAAAATGATCAGGGCCAAAAAGAAGATGATCAAGATTCTCAAGGTATTTAGCATACCAAAGATAAAAAATAATAAAATGCATTTAGTACTCGATTTTAAACAAATAAATATTGTAATTAATTTTTTCCAGGTAAAAAAGAAAGAAAGAGTAACGATGGATCACAAAGCAATGTCAATATAAATGGTGATCAAACTCAACTTAGTGCTTGTAAAATTTATTGGAGGAGGTTCGACAAGGTAATATTTTTGGACCCACTCTATTCTTTATACATATTATTAACATATTTTCAAGAAATGTCTAATTGTAAAATGCTACACAGAAGTGCCATGCGTTTCTATAAAGAAAAGTTCTAAACATGATTTAGCGACTTAAACCAGGGCGCCAGCTGGATTGATGCTTAGTGAATCTTCACCTTCAGTTCTCAGAGATGTGGCCCGAGCATTGCTACTTCAATTTAATGTTTTTACAGCAGACATCAATTATTACAATATGTAATGCACAATGTGCAATTTCACCAACCAACAAAAATAAAGAGTAAATAAACAATGATAATCTTAATTGTCAGGTAAATCGAAGATTGAGAAGAACGTGTAGAAAAGCGGTAAAAACACAAACGTTTTACTGGGCTATTATTATTTTGGTGTTTCTTAATACACTAGTGTTGGCAACTGAGCATTTTAAGTAAGTATTTTTTTTTATTATAGCTAATTCAATTTTACAGTTAAGCAATTTCTTTTGCGGGTTATTATATATTACATATTGAATTTATCAGCTTAATTTAGGCTTCAAATCTTTCAAAAACACCTAAAGACCAACCACTTGCATGCAATCAAAGAATTTATGAAATAAATAATGAATTATAGAAACATTTCGCTTTTAAAATCAGCTTCCTGTAATATATTTTAATTTTTGCATTACAGTCAACCAAAATGGCTAGATTATTTCCAAAACTATGCCAATTACTTGTTTGTGGTTCTTTTTACGATGGAGATGTTGGTTAAAATGTATGCATTGGGATTTCAAGTAAGTATTTATTATATTATTTACTTTTTAAATAAGTCCAACTAAAGAAAAAATCTGTGAGTCAGCTGAAAAAGTTGAAGCTCAATCATAAGTTATGATTAATCTTCCATGAATGCTAGGTTTCATAGGGGATGATTTTGTAAGTTGAATTAATGTCACAAACTCGATGAAACTGCGCTGAAACTATGCTATCTCTCTCGGTGACTAAGCAATCACATGAGAAGTTATGCGAACTCCTTGATGTGGTAAAGAATGAAAGGGTTCATTCATAAGTAATACTCTCTTCTTTACCGATTTCAAAAACCTCAGTGAAATCAATCTGATTAGTAATTTGGTTACTTTCCAGGGCTACTTCGTGTCTCTCTTCAACCGCTTCGACTGCTTTGTCATGTTTTGCTCCATCGTGGAGCTGGCTCTCACTCTCACTGACACAATCCCACAGCTGGGCATATCTGTGTTGAGATGTGTCCGTTTACTGAGAGTGTTTAAAGTTACCAAGTAAGTATGTTTTTTTATCCCAAGTAATTTTATTATGGACTATGTTTTCCGTGCGGTTTCACCCGCGTTCCCGAGAAATCTTGTGTTTTCTCGGAATAAAAAGTAACCTATAACCTTCCTCAATAAATGAGCTATTCAACACTGAAATAATTTTTCAAATCGAACCAGTAGTTCCTGAGATTAACGCTTTCAAACAAACAAAATCTTCAGCTTTAGTATAGATTAAATTATGAAGGCAATGAGAGCTCAGTGGTAGTGATGAGTTCTGTTGCGGCGAAGGTCGTGGGTTTCAATCCTACAATGAGCTTGAGCTTTCGGTGAAGGAAAACATCGTGAAGAAACCATAGCATGGTGGTAGGATACTTTGTAGTACTCATCTGTCTGGTTACCACCCTCAAGTTGAAAATCTGTGGTCAAACACTAACCGGTTCCATCAGCAGCATTTGAGTGAAAAAAAGACGTTTCCTAATTTCACACTATTTTATTCTTCAAATACGTACAAATTATTTCGGTTAAATACTTAACGATTTACGTAAGTTTTTCCTTTTACTTCCAGGTATTGGCGTTCCCTGTCCAACCTCGTTAACTCTCTTCTCAATTCGATACAGTCCATCTTCTCCTTGCTTCTACTTCTCTTCTTGTTTATCATGATCTTTGCTCTGCTTGGTATGCAAGTTTTTGGAGGAAAGTTTGACTATGCACCCGAGGAAGAAAAAGAGCGACATAATTTTGATTCTTTTTGGCAAGCTGTGCTGACAATGTTTCAGGTAATATTTTTAGGGGATAATATAATGACCACCAAAAATAAAGTTGTGACCATAACCTCTATCACCTAAAATGTGTATTATGAAACCAGATTTAGTAAGTTGATCACCAAATTACATACATTGTGAAAACATTGCACATGTAACTTAAAATCTCTTCTTATTCAGAAACGACCCGGATACTTTAGGTTAGAAGTATGTCCATTCACTTCATAATTATTTTTTTAACTGCACGGAAACCCTTTTTGGATTAAACAGTCATAACTTGGAACTGGTTGCTTTAAGTAGGATCGCAAGTTTTTGTAAAATTTTTGGTTCTAATTTCACGCTATTAATTTTGGTGATCATTTACTATTTTTGGCAATATAAAGTGATTTTTTACCGTTACATTTTATTAGATCTGGTGGTTAGTGAAACATAAGCCATATTTTTTTTATACTACATAGGTGGCAAACAAGCTTACGGCCCACCTGATAGTTAGCGGTTACCGTAGCCTATAGACGCTCAATAAAATAATAATCGTGATTGCGGCGTGGTCGCTCACTTTCTACTATACTGAGTGGATGTTCTGAGATGGCAATCATTCAAAATCTATGTTAAGTTCGACTAGCTGAACATCTTTTACGACTGCACCAATTCTGAATTCGCGAAAAATTAAAGTTTTTAGAATCTTGGTTTCTATATAAAAATCTCGAAGCTAAGTATATCTATTCAAATAATTGCAATTAAAAACATATTGTCAATTCAGTTCTTCAATAGCTTTTTCGATGCTAAACTAAGAAGTAAATTATGATAATCACAACCATGATGAAAGTAAATTGTATTGATTAAATGCTGATCATGTGCTAGGATATTTAAGATCGAAATAACAATATGACAAAAACGTTATGTCTTGTAGCGACATCTATCAAGACCTCCGCTATCCGTAGATAGATGGCGCAACAAGATTCTACATCGCACTGACAAAGTTCGTCGAGTACTTAGCATATATACAAGAATCCAACAACTACAGTTGGCCCGCGGTCCCCAGGCACGATGACCCAGCCTGGCGGAAGATCTTCCCTTTTCAATGGAGGAGTCTACCACCTTGCTCCTCCATAGTCTTTTGTCTTATACACAAATATATTATCAATATTTTATTCATAGTTAGAAGGAATATAGTTATCATATAAATCGACAATGCACGATGTTTTACTATTTACTCATATACCTTTGTTTAGATCTTAACAGGTGAAGATTGGAACGTAGTGATGTATCATGGTATAAACGCGTATGGAGGAGTGGGCTCACCAGGCATGCTGGCTTCCATATACTTCATAATCATTTTCATCTGTGGTAATTGTATCCTTTATATGAATATAACTAAAAATACGAAATGTACCTTAATCATTATCATTACTGCTCAAATTACCTTTAGTAGAAATGTATGTTTTTAATGGATATAATTCAATATGAATATAGCCAAATTTCCTTAACAAAAATAACTAGATATTCTTCTGAACGTGTTCTTGGCCATCGCTGTCGACAATTTAGGAGATGCTGAAGAAATGGACGAGATACAAAAGGAAAAAGAGGTGAGAAAAGCAAGCAATTTTGGCCCAGCTCAAAGACTTGATTTGTTATTTTGTGATGGTGCAGGTTACTTTTTTTATTTAATAGTGGACTGTAAATATTGACCTGAACAAAAGTAATCAATATTTTATGAAAATGAGTTATAGCCACTCACCTAACTTGAGCTCCTGGAATCTAAATGGCTTAATTATGATTAAATAAGTTCGATGTGAGATGAAATGAGGTGTTATTAGTTCAGTGGAATTTAAGACTGTTACAGCCACTAGGGATGTGGCCAAATCGGTAAGACGCGGTGTTGATGTTGCACAATGCCGATTTGCTTCCATCATTGCGAGGGTGTTTCAGTTATAATATATAACATTGTAGGAGTGATTAAATCGTCTCAATGGCTTTAAAAAAATTATATAGGTAGAGATAATCATTTATTTTTGAGAATGCTATTAAGAATGAAATAGGTTTTTCTAAACCTTTAGAAATTAAGCATAAGATAACGTAAGTGAAATCTATCTATCAATCTTTATATATAAAAATTACGTGACATGTTGTTTGTCCGTGATGGACTCCTAAACTACTGAACCGATTTTAATTTTGATTTACACACCGTGTGCAATTTGATCCAAATTGAAAGATAGGATAGCTTACATCTCAATTTATAGTCGCAATATTATTTTATTGCAAATTATTTGTCTATTATTTGACAGTTACAATTATCTGTTAGCTCCAAACGATTCTAACAGATGGTGATATCTGTTGACTGGATTGAGTAAGTATTCAATAGATGGCGCTATAGCCTATGGTATTGAGAAGAACATAGGGTACGTTTTATCCCGGGAAAACATATTTTCAGGAAGCTGAAAATGCTGAAGCTGCTGGTATTCCCCAGTTAGATGAAGAAAGAGGCGAGACTGATGATGAATATGTTAATGAGGAAGAAGGATATTCCAGTGAAGGGTGAGTACCAATATCACTAGTAAAAGTTTGAATGTTTGAATGAAATTTGGCACACAGACAAAATATATTCTGGATTACCATATAAGATACTTTTTATCTCGGGAAAACATAAGATCCCTCGGGAACGCAAGTGATAACGTGGGGCGTAAGCTATATGATCAAAATTCACTGTTTAAGTTTTTGGTAAAATAAAATGTTAACTCCATTTATTGTTTGTACGTAGCCGGCCTTATAAGAAATATAAGATGGTACCAAGGTAAGTACCTTATTATACAGAATAGCAGACCTAGCTAATATTTTGAATTCCATTGATAATTTTATGTAGTTAATAAAAATAGAAAACGTTCAATATAAGCCTGCCGTAGCAAGAACGTTATCATGCAAAGAACTTAACAGTAAAAGGGTTTGATGAATTATTTATAATACAAATGATTTATTGGTTTAATTACAGATCAGACCATGAATATGAAGAGACGGGTTCAGAGGAAGAAGTAGAAGAGCAGGAACAGGAAGAAGGAGATAATGTTAATGAAATACTTGTTACTACTGAAAAGAAGCAAAATGGTAGGTTTAATGCACATAATACGAGTAATTTGATTTTACACTTTAAAGGGCTAGTTATAGGAAGTGTTTTGGGCTCGCAATTTTAAGAGCTCTCAAATAACGTTTGATAAAAAAAATTACATACTGAAAGTGCATAATTAGTGGAACGAATTTATGTTCCATAAATAGAACCTTAGTTGGTGGAATGAATTTACGTTCCACCAACTAAGGTATGCATAAAATATTTACAGGAGACATAAAAAAAGAACCCTCACCCCCGAAAAATCAGCCAGCGATGTCAGCCAGACCACGACGATTGTCAGAAGTGGAGATCAAAAGCCAAGAGAAGCCAATTCCTGATGGAAGCAGTTTCTTTATATTCTCCAAGACAAATTGGTAAGGCACCTTAGATACTAATTTCATACTAATATTTTAAATGCGAAAGTAACTCTGTCTGTTACCTTTTCACTCTTAAACCGCTGAACCGATCGCGATGAAATTTGGTACGCAAAGAGCATATGGTATGGAAAAGATATATATAAGCTACTTTTTTCTGACTGACTGACTGACAGATCAACGCAGAGCTCAAACCTAGACTAGAAACGTGAAATTTTGCACACAACTTGTGTGCAAAGTTTCCTAATAACGTAGGCATGCATTAGGAAAGGCGTTTTCAAAATTCAATTCCGCGGGGCAGTTCTATGTATGCAACTATATTTTTAGATATTTACAAAAATTCTTCAACCTTTTACATTTTGATAGTATATCCTTAGCTCATTGGTGTTCAATATTTAACCTTCAGGTTCCGAGTGACTTGTTACAAAGTTCAAAACAACTCCTGGTTCAGGAATTTGATTCTCATTTGCATTTTGGCGTCATCACTCATGTTGGCTATGGAGGACCCTGTTAACAGTAAAGCTAGTGAAGGAAAGAGCGAGGTCAGTATAAAAACTTATGTCTTATTTTGAAATATTAATAACTTTACTCATAAACGATATGTTTCGCAATTATATTGACATTATCAAATATTTAGAGACCTTCATTAAAAGTTAAATAGTTACATTAAATAAACAAATATATTCTGGAACATTCCTCACACACGGCCATTTGACTCTAAACTAAGCAGAGCTTGTGATAGCCAGATAACTGATATACTACATGTTATACTAAACTAGCATCGTCAAGTTGAACAACTTTAACTATGGCCTTATGTAGTAAAGAAACAAATATTAAAAACGAAACCTGTTTTGTTTTGTCTTGTAAAACGTACGAATAACAATACACTACTTTTTAAGCAATAATTCACAATCTAACAATTACAAAATCTAACCAGCAAAGTAAAGAAACACGTGCAAACAAAAAATATACTAAAGAGTTTATAGTACATACTATTATAACGTACGTTAATTATCTCTTATTTTCAGATCCTCCGTAAAATTGATTACTTCTTCACGACAGTTTTTACCATAGAGTTGCTGCTTAAACTTATCACATACGGTTTCATATTACATAAAGACGCATTCTGTCGCTCTGCATTCAACCTTCTCGATTTACTAGTCGTCATTGTCTCTCTTATCTCTTTGAGTGGGTAAGTTATCTTCGTCTGATCTTATTATATTTTCATCCATACATTAATAACTTTGTTTGATCATCTATAACTAAGCAATATCTCTGTAAATTCTATACAGGTCAAATTCAAATAACGTATCATTCATAAAAATTCTAAGAGTTTTCCGTGTATTGAGACCTCTAAGAGCAATCAACAGAGCAAAAGGATTGAAGGTCAGTACTTTTGATGTTTAATTTATACAGAAAAATACGTAATCTAGATTAAAAATTGTAAAAAAAACATTTTTATCAATTTCTAGCACGTAGTTCAGTGCGTGATCGTTGCTATTAAGACAATTGGCAACATTTTGTTGGTGACAAATCTTCTACAGTTCATGTTTGCAGTCATGGGGGTGCAAATGTTCAAGGTAGGGAGATGTAGAATCTAAAACCCTTCTTTAAATATGTTCTGAACGACACCTTTGGGTCAATTTAATTTAGTATTCTCACAAATGTTTGTGAAAGTAAGTATTTAATGCACTCTATAAAATTCGATGCACTATTTTAATTTTTTTTTAAATCATCTGATTTCGTTTTCTTACCTGTGTGAGGCTTTTATACGTGCAGTTTTAAAGATTTTTTTTTAGTCTACTAACTGTTTTTTCGCTTTCGCTCGTGGGTCCAAAAAATTCGCTAACTTTGCATGCTTCGTCTATATGTTTTTCTTTTTTTTTGTTGATTTTAAAATTAGCCCAAAGGTGTTGTGTGTTTCATTGATTCGAGATAATTGTGATTTTTTGGACTCAATTACAGCTTACGTGTGTTTACTTTGCACATTCAGCCCTACCTTGACATTTCACTCGTTTACTAGGAGTGAGGTACTTGGTTTCATAGTGTGTCTACGTTTTTTTTTATTGTTTCCCAAAAACCCCATAGTCAGAACAGGACACTGGCATATTATAATATTAATTTTTTTGTCTCAATAAATACGAAGGACTAATGCGATGTAAGTAGGCATCCCGATTGAATTTTGACTTTTTGTTAATTTTAATTTGTTTTGCATTTTTTTTTGTTACACAAATATATATACATCGTGCTACATACACAACTACACAAACGCACATTTGGACAAAAATGGGTGAATAAATAAATAAACAAATAAAATAATAAATAAATAAACACTGCAAATCGGTAACGTTTTTGTTATTGTCGCTTTAACATAATATTGTTTTTGCATTACGCTTTCGTAGTATGTCGTTAAGTGTGTTTTTGCTTCGATCAAATCCATCGGAAATATTTTTGTCATAAATCATATGCTACAATTTATGTTTTCTGTTGTGGGCATACAATTGTTCAAGGTAATTATGATCAAAATGCTTATTAAAATCTTTATGTTCATCTTCGAAATCTTGAACAACTTTGGCTTTGTTATTGATAGTCTCGATTCATTCACATTCATTAAACATCCAAGATTCTATTCTTTTTAAATTCATTACTGATTATGAACAAATTGTAAGGTGTTAGAACTCTTAGTGCAGAGTTCGCCCGGGGAAGTACTACCACCATATCTAATTCCGCCGTGAAATAGTAGTGCACTTGTATTACTGTGTTTCGGTTAGGAGGGTATGGGAGCCGGTGAAATTACAGGCACAGGGGATTTAACAACTTCATGTCTCAAGGTTGGCAACGCGTGAGTGATACCCCTGGCAGGGAAAATATAATATTGTATTTTCTTTGCTGGTGGTGTTATGAGCGTCTATAAGCTACGGTAACCGCATACCATCAGGTGGGCCGTAAGCTTGTTTGCCACCTAGTAGTATAAAAAAAAAGCATTATTGTTATCTTTTTTAAAAAGGTAACCGTCATTTCTTGAAAGCTCAATCAAAGTTAATCTATGATCAAAATTATTGCCGTCTTTGTCATTTTGTACACCGTTGATAGTGATGGGTATACTTTTAACAAGAGATTAACATTTATCGGACTTCTAGCAATTGGGAGTAAGTAATGTGTTCAATTTCTGAGTAAAACTAACTACTCTATAGATTTAAATTCAAATTTCAATTAGGAAATTTGGTTTAAGATCAAATAATAATAAAAGAGTTAGTAAATATTTAATTTTTCTCATAAACATGAAATAACAAAGAAGGTGTCCAATTTGTCAATGTCTGTGTAGTCGTTGTGAGTCGTATATCAATGTAGTTAGATTCAATTTGCAATGTTTTAACATGGAATAACATTTTTTTTACTTTTGGTACCGTGTGCTTTGGCTTCGGCTTACTTTGAAGCGAGGTCAGGTGATTTGATTGTATATTTCTTTGAATGTATTTTAATTGGTAATAATACATTATTAATTTCATTGAATGGTAAAGCAAACACAGTTATATTATTGAGGATAATTTATGGGATGGCTCTAACATATTCATAATTTCAGGGTAAATTTTTTAGATGTACAGATATAACAAAAGTAACCGAAGACGAATGTCGGTAAGTATAAACACAATATCAAAATATTCCATTAAATATATATCAACCTGTTAATCTTCAATAAAATCATGTTTGCAGGGGAACTTACCTTATATTTGAAAATAAGGAACCAAAGATTGAGAGACGTATATGGGTTAAAAATAAGTTCAATTTTGATGATGTTCTCAATGGAATGCTAACTCTATTCACCGTATCCACATTTGAAGGCTGGCCTGGGTATGTGGTTTACTATTATTGTATTAAATTGTCATCAGCTAAATAAAAGCCAAAAAAAATATATAAAAAATGTAATCTTGTCGAGTTTCTTGCCAGTTCTTCTTAATTGATTCAGTCAATTCAACCATCATAAGTGCTCTATTAGATCCTAAGCTTTGACTTTAACTTTGAGCCCACATCTACTTACTGCTGAGTATAAAAGCCTAGCCAGATTTTACTCACCCTAAATCGTCGAACTACCAGGTTGGTGGTCTATCACATAATCGTTGTTCACCTCCCGGTTTCTCATCTCACGTGATGCTTTGCCCACTTCTACTTTATCTCGTGACCCACTAATCCCCTTCTTTGACCTTTGTTCACCATCATCATCATTTTTCGGTCCACTTCTGAACACATCTCTTAAAGCACGCCACTTCTTCTGGTTCCTCACCATTCATATCCAGCCTAGTCCGTCTACCTTTTTGAGGTCGTTAGTCCAACGGGGTGAGGGGCGAGCATTGCGCTTTTGTTTGAATGCTGCGCGACCTTTGTTTGATGCAGAATTTCTATATTTTGTATGCGGTCCATGAGCCTACCACCCATATTGAATAGTTCTATAAATTACGCTAGTTCAGTAAAGGTTAGTAGTAATCATATTAACACAGTACAAATTGCATCGAAAAAAATATATGAAGCAATATTAATTTGCATTGATTTCAGTATCAATTTTTGTAATGAAAGTGATCGGGTCACGGATAACTGACGTGTGTGGTCAGGCCTTGATGAAAATGACATTTGTTTTTGTATTTTTTTTTAAATTTTAGATTGCTATCAACATCAATGGACTCAAACATGGAGAGACACGGTCCGATAGAGAACTCCCGACCACTCGTCGCGTTCTTTTATATCAGTTACATTATTGTCATCGCTTTCTTCATGGTGAGTTTATTCAATACATGTGGTTCTTTATTTAGATATGATTGATAAGATATGATGTCTTATTATTACTTAAGTTATTATATTTATTTAAATCTCAATAACACTTAAATCCACTTGACAAAAAGAAAACTTAAAAGTAAGAAGCTTATATAAAATAGTCTAAATTAAAAAAGTCCACTATCAGAAGGCAGCGTACCCAGAATGCTGGCGGCATTGACACGTTGGATGGCAATGCTGATTCTCTGACCAAGATATAAGCCAGTATTCTGGTCACAAGTTGCTTCGACCAGGCGTTTGGATATTTCGCGATATGATAGTCTTTATTTGTGCACTGTGGATAAAGATTTTAAAGGAAACGAATAGTCCTTTACGTCTTATATTTCGTGGCAATCAGGGCTGTTCAAATTTCACACAGCAAAAAATGGTTTGTGTGCATGTATATGTCTGTTTTTTCTGTCTGTGTCTATACCGTATAATTATCATAAAAAATGGCAGAATCTCCGTTAAATTTTTACCAATCGCTTAGGTTTGGAATCTGATAGTCATGTCGGAAAAAATGGCCGAGTTTTTTATTTATTAAATAGTACAGTCATTAACGTTTGTGAATTGTATTGTGATATATATTATTTCAGGTAAATATCTTCGTAGGTTTCGTTATAGTGACATTCCAGAAGGAGGGAGAACAGGAGTTCAAAGATTGCGAGCTCGATAAGAATCAGAGGAATTGCATAGAGTTCGCTCTGAAAGCCAAGCCTGTTAGGAGGTAAGTATCTACTTTAGTGAAGAGTGCAGTGGCTGCCACATGCGTCAAAATTCATATCGAAAGTTTCATGATCATCGTCATCATATCATCAGCCGCAAAACGTCCACTGCTGGACATAGGCCTCACCTATGGATCTCCAATAGGACCGGTCTTGGGCGGCCTGCATCCAGCGTTTTCCGACAACCTTTACAAGGTCAATCCGTCTACCTTGTAAGTGGACGTCCTACGCTGCGCTTGCCGGTCCGTGGTCTTCACTCCAGAACTCTTCGGCCCCATCGGCCATGCGTTCTGCGCGCTATGTACCCTGCCCATTGCCAACTAAACTTTTATCTAAATTTTATAGTCTAGTATAGGTCTGTCGCTTAACTTAGTCCATTCTTGAGAGTCTACGCCGTAAAACAATACAACCAATATAATTGCACGAAATTTACATCTTACTATCGTATTGCTTAGTACCTATCTATTTAGCATCTGCATAGTATTGCTGCAATTCTATTTTTTCATATTTCAAAACGATGATCGGACTATCGTGTATCCTTTTTTGGAGAAGATACTCTGAAGAGTGTGATAGTTTGGTTTAGTGCTATAGTGCTGTTACATCTATTACCCCTCCCGCACCGCGCACTTACCTCAGGTAGAAAAGGCACGCCAGTAGCTTGATAGCTTTCTTTTGTTTTAGGTACATTCCCAAACGTCGCATCCAATATAAAACGTGGTGGTTCGTCACGTCACAGAGGTTCGAATACTTCATATTTTTCTTCATTGTGCTGAACACCGTAGCGCTCATGATGAAATTCCATGGTGCCTCCAGTGAGTATAAGAAGGTATGTCAATTAAAACTTACCTAATAAAAAGTTAGTAAATTTATATTTACGTAAATACATTATTTAGTTGTGCAGCCTATTTGGCTTGTGTTTGACCACAATCTCACTATGGTAAGTGATGATGTGACCGAAGGTGGTAAGCGCACAAAGTCACTCCGAAGTCACTACTAAGATATCATAGCTAGATTGTCAAAGATTAAATATATGATTTTATGAGAGGTAGAGCATAGCGATATGTCGCTCAGAGAGCAGCTCGACTGGGGAAGTACCTCCACCTTACAGAATACCGCAGCAAAATAACTGATAGTTGTGTTCCTGCGCGTGAGTAAGGTCGCCAGAGCTCATCGGGGAGGGGGGAAGGGTTGGCAACGCGCGAGTGATACCCATGGTGTTGCAAGCTACAGTAACCGCTTACCATCAGGCGGACCTTATGCTTGTTTGCCGACGAAAATGTGAAAAAAAAAAAAAAAAAAGATTGATACGTTTATGTTCAGAGTGAGTTGTTTGATGAGTAGAGAAGATTACATAAAAATGTCGTATTTATTATGTAATTTTGTCAAATACATTTAAATTAACCAGATTAATATTCTGTTTACAGATTCTCGACTACCTCAATATGATTTTGACAACAGTTTTCATGTTAGAGTTTGTCTTCAAATTGGCTGCATTTAGGTTTAAGGTACGAACTTATTTTCCAATTTATAAGATTTAAAAAAGAAGATTGTACTCATTTGACGGGCCGGTTGGCGTGGTTGGTAAGATACCTTATCACGCCGCAGGTCGTGGGTTCGATTCCCACTTAGGACAAACATTTGTGTGCATGAATATATATGTTTGTCCTGAGTCGGGGTGTTAATCTATATAAATATATATTTACAAAAGAAAAGTAGTATAATTTAGTATATCAGTTATCTGGCTTCCATAGTACAAGCTCAGCTTAGTTTGGGGTCCGATGGCCGTGTGTGAGGAATATTGTCCCAAAATATTTATTATTATTACGAGTATATGCAATGTGTATCGTTTGACCATAGACCCATTCCATGAGTGAATGACGGACACGATGACGTTTTCTCAAAAAACGCCTATTGACTCTTACCTAACCTCAGTAATAAATGTCAAGGTTGAATTTTTGTAAGGAGCTTGCAAGGTGTTGCTTTTCATTTTATTTTTATGAAATGACTAGCGACCCGCCACGGCTTCGCATGGGTAGCATATACGCCTACATTTCTTTTTAATAAGCATAATATATCTCTTCTAGCTTCCGTGCCGCGGTTTCACCCGCGTTCCCGAGGGATCTTATGTTTTCTCAAGATAAAAAGTAGCCTATAGCCTTCATCGATAAATGGGCTATACAACACTAAAATAATTTTTCAATTCCAAGCAGTAGTTCCTGAGATTAGCGCGTTCAAACAAACAAACAAACTCTATAATAACACAAAACAAGCTTTATAATATTAATATAGACTAAGTACTAGATTCCGCCCCGCGGTTCCACCCGCGTTCCCCAGGGATCTTATGTTTTTCCGCGATAAAAAGTAGCGTATGTTCTTCTCCGTACCATACGCTATCTGCATACCAAATTTCATCGCGATCGGTTCAGCGGTTTAAGGCGAGGCCTTGAAGATTTTGGTTGCAAGGATACCGATTTTTCTCAACAATGACTAAAGCGAACGAAATTAATTTTATTGTAGGAATTTATAATGTATTTGACTTTATTTTGTCCATTGCATAACACGATTGGTTAACTTTTATAACACAAAATAATTAATCAAAAATACCTCTTGAAATATATTTGTAGTTTTTAAATTATTCAATAAAAACCTTTTCGGTTTTTAGGAGAGATCGGTATAGTAGGGAGCGGGACACATAGGATATAGGATTAGATAGGATAGGATTAGGATTCGGATTAGTATAGATTGGCTTTTGCGGGGCACGTCAGTAAAGCTCTCAGTCGGCGTGATTTTTTCCAACATCTTCAACTATCTTCGTCATATTTTAGCCGATTCACACAAAACCTTGATGAGCTATGTATATACTTGAACCGTCCTTATAAATTACTCTATACATTGGTGAAAACCATCTGCAGATTACATTTAAATCTTGAATTTGCAGAACTATTTTGGAGATGCATGGAATACAACAGATTTTATTCTCGTAGTCGGAAGTATTATTGACATCGTTGTGACGCAAGTAAACGAGAACAAACCAATGGATGCAAGCCAAATATCAATGATAGATGTAAGTATATTACTTCTTATATTTTTGAAGTGAAAACTTCTTTAGCCGCGTTCAGCGATTTTTTGTATGCTAATGACGTGTGTGCTAGAGTTGAGACTGGCGACGCGCAGCGGCCAGTTAGGGTTGCCATCTCAAAAATCTGCGAACCAGGACAAGAAGCATGAATACCCCGGATTTAGGAGCTTTTAACCCGGAAATGTCAGCAGCTTTTTTTTTATGTTACTTATTTAAGTAATTTTTTATGTTTAAAATAAAAAAATATTTTTATTGTTATAAATCAACATATTTTTTTATCCCCGTATTTCATTCCGGCAACATTAAACTCGGACTACAAATGAAACCCCGCCCGAATGCTCCCCGGAAAAATCATCCTGTATAGGCCTATGTTTAACCACAATCTCACCAAGGTATTTTTATATTCACTGTAAGTTAAGATAACAGCTGATTTAATATTATTATTATTTATTTTTAGATTGAATCCGACGCAAGCCCACAAAGTAAAGAGGTAAGAATAACTTAATGATTTATTTTTATTGTGACAGCAAGTTAGCTTAGAACAGCGTGTTCAGACAGACAGATAGACAAATAAATCTATTTGTATTCTGTTACTATTCCTACATCATCCCCAATAAGTTTTTGGTAAATATATTCAACTAGTTATCCCCCGCGGTTTCACCCGCGTTCCCGAGAAAAAAGTACCCCATGTCCTTCTTCATACCATAGGCTATCTGCATACCAAATCTCATCGCAATCGGTTCAACGGTTTAGGCGTGAAAAGGTGAGTTACTTTCGCATTTATAATATTAATATAGTATGGACTAACTAATCCCCGACTTGCGTTGTTTTTTTTTCTTAGAGGACAAATATACAAACAAACCTTTATTTTTATATACGAATAAATTATCAGCTGTTCCATACAAAAGTTCAAAACCTACTCGACCAAAATGTATGAAGCAACCATTTTATCTCAGTTGGTCCCATAATAAAAGTTGTTCATATTGATGAGTACTTCCACCCCTGCAAGTATTGCCAGTGACTAAAAAGTCATCCATAATTCAGTTTTATTAGGATTAATATATAAATTGTAACCATCCATCTGTTTCAGGGTACTCTTCTAAAATATATAACATTCTTCAGACTGTTCCGTGCGATGCGTCTGATCAAGTTACTGTCCAGAGGGGAGCGAATCAGAACTTTACTGTGGACCTTCATAAAGTCTTTCCAGGCGTTGCCATACGTAGCACTGCTCATTGTACTACTGTTCTTTATTTATGCTGTGGTTGGGATGCAGGTACATTATTCTTTAAAAAAATATATTTATTTTATTGACTTATTCTTAAGCTTTTAAAGCGGATGCTTTACCGAGGGATCTTGTGCTTGATAAATTGGCTATCCAACACTGAACGAATTTTTCAAATCGAACCAGTAGTTCCTGAGATTAGCGCGTTCAAACAAACAAACTCTTCAGCTTTATAATATTAGTTATAGATTTAAAAATACAATGGACAGAGCCGTCTTTTAAAGTAAAATAATACCTGTGTTAGGAGACTCCGCACTTTCATAAAGCACCTGCTTTTAAGATTGCAACAGATCTACTTAATAATATAACACAAAAAAAAAACAAAATAGTCAGATCATAAAAAAAATTATCTTGCCAAGTTTCTGCTCATGATCTTGTTTTGTCTTATTTAAGTAATCGCCAACAAAAAGTAGAAATTAGTGGTACGACATCCAAGGGCTCCCTAGTCAAAATGGGGGTACCCCAGGGTTCGATACTAGGGCCTTTTCTGTTTCTAGTTTATATTAATGATTTACCCTCTGTTGTAATTGGTCTCTCAGATATCGTCCTGTTTGCTGACGATACTTCATTAATTTTCAAAGTAGATAGAAAAGACAAAGAACTTATTAAAGTGAATGATACTTTGTCACTAGTCTCCAAATGGTTTGCTGTTAACAATCTTTTACTAAATTCTAAGAAAACTAAATGTTTAAGATTCTCTCTTCCAAATGTAGCGCAAGTAGACAGCCAGATATTAATAGATGGCAGCAGTTTGGAATTAGTCGATAAAACTGTATTTCTGGGCATCACATTAGATAATAAACTACAATGGGGTCCTCATGTAGAATCTTTGACTGGTAAATTAAGTTCTGCTGCATTTGCTGTTAGAAAAATCAGACAGTTGACGAATGTCGAGACGGCCAAATTAGTTTATTTTGCATATTTTCATAGTTTTTTATCTTATGGCGTTTTACTGTGGGGAGCTGCAGCAGATATAGAATCTATATTTATATTACAAAAAAGAGCAATTCGTGCCATTTATAATATGGGTCCTCGTGAATCGTTAAGGGAATTATTTAAAGATATAAACGTTATGACTTTACCTTCACTATACATTTATGAAAATATAATGTTCATACGTAAAAATATAGAATTGTTTAAATCAAAAATGGAGGTACATAATATCAATACAAGACAAAAAGATAAATTAGTTGTTCCGTATTTTAGATTAGCCAAAGTTAAAAGGTCATTTCTTGGAAGTAGTGTACGCTTTTATAATAAATTACCTCTCTCAGTTACCAAGATGACTGATTTCAAATTCAAATCTCACATTAAGAAAGTTTTGAAAGAAAAAGCCTATTACAAGGTAGCTCATTACATTGAAGATAAAGATGTCTGGAAATAGCTGTACTCTGCACAAGTGCACCTTGTTCATACTTATAAAGAAGCCAGTACTTAGTATTTTAGAGATACTATATTTTTTTTTATAAATTTGAACTTGTTCAGGTTATTATTTTTTATTTATTTTTCTTGTTGTTTTTTTTTTCATCTTTTGTGTTTATGTGTATTATATTTCTTTAAAAATTTAATGGAAAAAAAGCCAACATTGTCAGATTGTCCAAAAAAAAAAAAAAACAAAATATATAAAAAATGTAACCTTGCTGAGTTTCTTGCCGGTTCTTCTTAGTTGAAGGCGACTTCCGAATCGGTGGTATCTTCAGTAGTTTCGACGTTCATAAGTGCCCTCTTAGGGCCTAAACTGAATAAATGGCTTTGACTTTGACTTTGATAGGTTCAGAATTTTCATAAAACTAAAAACCAACTGTCATATTTTCAAATTGTAGTGTTTCTGAACTCATCATGTTACAATATAATTAATTTAAAAAAAATGTACTTTCAGCTCTTTGGTAAGATCTTTCCGGATGGTGAGATCATCACGAGAAACAATAACTTCCAAACTTTCGGCGGAGCTCTAATGGTGCTGTTTAGATCGGCCACAGGTATAATATTATTTCAAGGCGATGATAGCTCAGTGGTAGTGACGTCGGACGCCGCGGCGAAGGTCGTGGGTTCGAATCCTACAATGACCTTGAGCTTTTGGTGGAGGGAAACATCGTGAGGAAACCATAGCACGGTGGTAGGGCACTTTGTAGTACCCGCCTGGCTGGCTACCACCCTCAAGTTGAAAATCTGTCGCCAAACACATATTGGTGTGTTCCGGCAGCTGCACTTGAGAGCCAGATCCTTCTAGGCTTTATGTGCTTACCACCTTCGGCCACATCATCACCTACCATAGTGAGCTTGTGGTCAAACACAAGCCTATACAAAGTAAAAAAAAATAAAAAATGATATCCTGGGATAATCTTCACACACGGCCATCTGTTCCCAAACTAAACAGAGCATGTACTATAGAAGCCAGATAACTGATATACCTACAACTTTTCTCTAAATAAATAAATAAACCGATAAATACACCCAGACTCAAAGCAAACATACATGTTCATGCACACAAAAGTTTGCGTAGCGTGATAGGTCAGGCGGGCGGTATGTTTGTTGGCCGCCTTAGTGGTATAAAAAAAAAATCTTACCAACCACGCCAACAGGCCTGTCAAATATATGTCATATCTCAAAGTTCTTATATTTAAGTTTTTTTTTTGTAATTTTAGAATAGAATAGAATAGAATATATATTTATTTGCGACATCACAATGTATGTATATTATAAGAAAAAATAGAACAAATTAATACTAGGACAAAACATGCAATTGTCACAAATTGGCTCCAACTCAGCATAATGCCAGCTGGTCGCCAGCGCTGATCTTCCGTTGGAGTTTAGAGCCTATTTTGTGCAATGTAACATTGAAACTCATTTATGAGAATAGCTATAAAAGTTATCTGATTTAATCTTGATCTGATATTCACCACTTCTCAACTATATTATACGCTAAGCCGTGTTTGTCATTCACTTCGCTTTGGACCATAATTCTTTGACATATTTAATCGTCACGCAAAAAGATAACTCTTCATAAAACTTTCATACCGGCCTCGTATGAAAAATTGATTCTTAAATTCTTAAAACAATTAAAATAACAGGTGAGGCATGGCAAGAAATCATGATGGCATTGTCACCAAATGAAGACCAGAGACCGGGAGAGCCGATGCACTGCATTAAATCAGAATTGGATGAGAATGGAGAACAGGTTCCGGACGCAGAAAACTGTGGCACGTGGATGGCTTTCCCTTACTTCATATCGTTTTCACTCCTCTGTACTTTTTTGGTAAGTTTACTCTATAATGTAGGAGGAAAAGATTTAACCGTCTATGGTGGTTTGGTGGATTGGATAGACTGGAGGCCTACCTTCAACATTTATAGAATGCGACTTTGGTTATTCTGAATTGCTTTTAGGGAATACACAATGTTTTCCTTCACACATTATTGGGCGTGACGATATATTTATATTTTTTTATTGAGTGCTTCATTTTAGATCATCAATTTATTCGTCGCCGTCATTATGGACAATTTTGATTATCTGACCAGAGATTGGTCCATTCTTGGACCTCATCATCTCGATGAATTTGTCAGGTAAACCATAAAAAAATAGTTTTTTTGAGCACCTCTCAACAAACAATTATCAATTAATATTGTTAACGATTTTGTTTTGCAGACTTTGGAGTGAGTATGATCCAGATGCCAAAGGAAGGATTAAACATTTGGATGTTGTAAATTTGCTACGAAAAATTAGCCCGCCTTTAGGTAAGATTAAAAAAAAAACAAAAGAAATAACTAAATCTATACTAATATTTGAAAGCTAAAGAGTTTGTATGGTTGAACGCGCTAATCTCAGGAAAATAATTTTAGTGTTGGATAGCCTATTTATCGAGGAAGGCTATCGATTTTTTATTTCAATACACATCAAATCAGATACACATAAGATCCCTCGGGAACGCGGGTGAAACCGCGGGGTGGAAGCTAGTTACGAATAATTGTTTAGTGATTAAATTCATTGGATAACCTCGCGTTTTCATGCGGTTAGTAATCAACATAAGCTTTTGGTGAAGGAATATATCATAGTGAAGAAATCATAGTCTCTTACTACTGTAGATGCCGTAGTGTTCATGTTCAAAATTTGTCGAAACTTTCAGAGTTAGTTCCGGCAGATAAAAGCCATTTCTATTCTAGAATGTATCTTATCTCTTTCTCTTCATCACTTTTTATAGTGAGAAAGCGGTCAAACACAAAGTTATAAAAAATAAAATGTTTCATTTTCTTTGTAGGTTTTGGAAAATTGTGCCCACATAGGACAGCGTGTAAAAGACTGGTATCAATGAATATGCCTCTTAATTCAGACGGCACTGTTAACTTCAATGCTACGTTGTTTGCTGTTGTTCGAACACAATTGCAGATAAAAACGACAGGTTAGTAACATTAATATACTTGTACAATTGTCTTTTATAAACGTACGCCCTAAGTAAATTAACTATCAAGATCAAGTGGAAAAGAGGATAGCTCAAAACTTTCTAAGTAAATGGTTTTGTAGGTTGTAAGCTAACTGACAGACAGACAGAGAGATAAACGCATTAAATAATACACTATAATATGTTGGTAGAGAAATATTTAGCTAAATAACTTAGGAGATTTTCTTTTTGAAGCTAAGATCTATTTAGATCGTAGCTAAATTAACTATAGACCACTGGCAACTGGCATTCATTTAAATATCAAAGAGCATCTGAAATGCTGGACTTTAAGTGCACGCCACACACGTGATTATTATAACTCATCCTTTAGATGACTGAAGTGGATTTTGCTTCTCCCTCTTTTTCTAACAAGTAGATGTAATAGTGTCTCACTCTACACTATTTATAAGTAAAATAGGAACAGTCAGTTAAACTTAAAAACCCGCTAACATGATGATAACAGGAGTAATCGACGAATGTAATACGGAACTCCGTGCCATTATCAAGAAAGTTTGGAAGCGTACTTCACCTAAACTCCTGGACCAGGTGGTGCCTCCACCAGGAGACCCTAATGAGATCACTGTGGGCAAGTTCTACGCTACTTTCCTTATACAGGACTATTTCAGAAGGTTAGTTCATTATGATCTCCATAATACTTAGTTATGATAAGTAAGTCATCTAGATACACGATTTTTTTTAACTTAAATAGTAAAATAAAGTTGTGTTGATGACAGATATCAATCTTAAACACAGTCAATTATGACCATTAAACGTAACATTTTGTTGGTGAAATATAATTATTCTTCAAAAAGTTTTATAATCATGAAAATGTGTTTAACGGTATTTGCCAATAGCCTTTATATATGTCCAAAAGATTGATATTTTAGTTCTACCACTCATATAGACCATTTTATATAATATATTATAATCGTATCTTTATTCTCGTGTATTTGTATTCTTATCATTTCAGGATTCTATTCATCAATATTTTTTATATAATATAATATTTATGTACCTATATCCGATCATTCATGTTATGTGAAACACTAGCTAATATTAACATAAATATTTCTATTTTTATAGGAACCATGCGTAAGTCAATACCCAAGTTCTAAGCAACACTATCAAGGATTTTATTACGCTGTATTTTACGCTTGCTCAATCTTGGCTCAATTACAAGTTTGTCCATAGCCAAAAGAGTCGCTTGAAAGATTTTTTTCCCTTTTTGTCCAGAAATTTCATATTTTTTAATGATTTTCACCTCCCACACATAGAAACTTCAGGATCGTACAATTGTCTTTTGTAAACATACACCCTAATTAAGATCATAATGAGCAATATCATTGTAAATATTGTCGATAATTGTAAGATCCTTTCGATTTTTAATTTTGTTTTCAGCTTCTCCGCATTACACGGGTTGTCTATATCACAGCCATTGCATTTTTTTTACCGAATCTTTTGACAGCATGACTATTTTTTTCGACGAAATGCTCTTTTTTTTCAGAATATTCCAAGGCATGTTTCCTCCGTGCATAACTTAACTTCATTGATGTATTTACAATCACTTGCTTAAAGTGCACTTTACAATTCTTTCTTCGGATCTTTTTTTGAGTGTTACAGGCGTGATTAAGTTTAAGTAACTTTTTTTGTTTGTAAAATTGTTTTTGCATGAACGAAAAGTAAGCGTTTTTCTTTCAATTGGCTTATTTAACAATGTGAAATATTTTCGAAGATTTTTTTGCAATTGGTTGTAAGGTTATTGACACCGAGAAGACATGTTATTGGAAAAAAATGAAATTTTGGTGAGCCTAGCATATTAGTGGTTGTAAAAAAAAAACTATTTTTTTAATTTTTGATACTAGCCCATAATTGAACTAAGAAAATAATAAACATATTAGAGAACTGACTAGATTCATTTACATTATCCACCCTAGTCCACCTATCACAGGTACATACAATTTTCTAAATCTAGACAAACAATATTATGACTAATGTAGATAGTTTGAAGTTTACTAGAAATAATATGTAGTTTTCAATTGGATGCGGACCAAATAAAAAAACTTGAAATTAATTAATTTCCATTAGCACAAAATGAAATTATTCTTAACTTTGAATACAAGTAGGATGTATATCACCATTCCATCACAATACCATAGGTTCCGAAAGCGCAAAGAACAGGCTGCTGCAGTGTCAGTACAGAAGACCCTGCAAGCTGGTCTGCGAACCCTGCACGAGGCTGGACCGGAACTCAAGAGGGCTATATCCGGGAATCTGGATGAAATTGTCACTGAGCCTGTGGAGCCTATGCATAGGGTAAGTATATCCTACTTTATATTTATAATTTTTATAAATGTGAAACTTTGTGAGAATGGATGTCTTGATGTCTGGATGTTTGTTACGCTTTCACGCAAAAACTACTTAACGGATTTGGATGAAATTTGGCACAGAGATAGATTATAGTCTGAAATAGCACACAGACTACTTTTTATTCCGGGAAAACATCACTACCCTCGGGAACGCGGGTGAAACTGCGGAGCGGAAACTAGTTTCTTAAATAAACAAAATAGCCCCGATAAAATATTTGATGGAAAATTTAAATACGAGTTTGAAGGTTTTCTAGGAATGCAAGCAGTTAATTTCATTCTCATAATTAGATATGGTTTGCCTACATCTCTTTGACTTCCGCGATAATTTTCAAGTAAGCAAGGTTTGGTACATTCTTTCTTCTTCAAGTTGGCAACGATTTTAAACATCTTAAGTGTAGAATATGTAATACATAACGGAATATAAATAAAGCTACTAGGTACCGTTTTGGTTTGCTAGCATTACCTAAGTGACAATGAAAATTTGGATAATGTGATCAAAACTACTGTCTTTTTAGCGTAACCATACACTCTTTGGCGCTGTATGGACGAGCATCAAGCGACATGGACGCGAGAGCTTATATGGCAGGGACAGGAGACCACCACCTCCAGCTACTCCACTGCCTCTTAATAACTCAAGTAATATATTTATACAGTTACATATTTAAATGGGTTTATCATTAATTGAAACGTTCACGCAAGCGCAGAACTAGCAATCTTCCATAAGTTATATATCAACGCACGCAGTATGTTGGTATTACTAGAAATTGCTGTTTATTGCATTCTAGGAGCAAACATGTATTTTATGTAAAGAAACGATGTAGTACTAAATAAAACTGGACTATTTATTGACTTTCAGATGAAAAAGGCACAATGCTTAGTTCCTTGATGAGAAGAGAACTAGGTATGGATGGGAAGATACCTGAAGAAGACGCGTAAGTGTACACGTATACTTGTTTCTTATACTGGCATATAATTTTAGCTTATAATATTTATTTGAGATTTTGTTGTTATAAAGACTATTGTTTATGCCTGTGTTTTATCACAATTTCACCATGGTAAGTGATCATGTAGCCAAAGGTGGTTAGCACTTTGGTGTTCCTTCTTGTTCTCACGGGGCCAGGCCTCCACTTTAGATTAAATATTATGTCTAGCTTTAACTATTTGTCAGCTACTGGGTCCATTAAAACCAGACTTAAAGAGAGACTTTTTCACGAGATGGTAATAAACTTTGGCCATATTGTTTAACTTATACTTTTATTCAGGAAAAATGATGACGACAATCAAAGCGAACCTGAAGAAGAAATTGCGATGCAGCCGCTTTTACACGGAAAGGACTCTGAAAGGATATTCAAGGCAATTGAGTAAGCTATCTCTTTCTTATGTTATACATCTATCAACCATTAGATTCAAATATAGTTTCAGTGCTTTTATTTTATTATATCCTTTTATTTTATTTCGTGTCGTGTTGTGTATTTCATCTTCATTTAGAATCATGGCACATTAAAATTTATATGTAAATGATGATCTCTTAAAACGTTATACAGCTGCCTGAAAACTATCTCAAATATTATCTAGATAAAATAAGTTCAATAAATTACTTCTCTTCAATTTCTTTGTAAAAAGGCAATAACACGTTTGTAAATTTTGATAACAACGCCATCTAGTTTGTTTTGCTACAATTAATGAAATATTAGGCTAGGTATTATGCTTTTCTTTCTAATGGATTATATTTTTTGATTATACTGTTTTGAATACAAAAACTATGTGGGTGAATAGAAATATTAAAAAGTATGGCACAGGTGGGATTTTTTAAATAGAAACTGTCTTGTTGCAAACTCTGGGTAAATTATTTTTCAAAAATGTCCAGAGATGGCACTAGTAGCTTTATTTATACATTTTGGGAGGCGACTGTACAATGTTTATTGTGATAACATTTACAGACAAACATCCAACGATTTAATGCAGAGTATGAGAAAAAACTGTAAGTTTGTTTTAGTGTGTTGTGATTGTGTTATTTTTCTTATTTATTGCATGTTGATATATTTTTTTATTAATTTTGCTGTTGGAGCATTTACCATAATGACGTCATTAACCATTAATTAACGTTATTTCTTTAGCTTATAACATTAATTAATATCTTTTTAACAAGTGTGTATGAATAAAAAATTCAAATGATAATTTTTATTATTATCATATCCAGTTTTATCATTTACCTGAACCATGTTATTTACTTCATTTTATCATTTTAATGATAAGATATTTTATTTATATATATTCACATTAAAGTCTTTGTTAATATACAGATCGTGACAAACCAACGAGACAGAACAACAACGTGCCTTATTGTGTAGAGAATCCAGCGGAGAATCTTATTATTCGAGTGAGTATCATACTACTCTACTAATCCGAGTCATTTATCTTCTATTGTTACATAGGATTATTATATGTAGGTATTGCATTAAAAAAAATGTTCCTAAGAAAATTTTGGGTAGAATATGATTCAAAATAAAGAGCTGAATGCACCCACCATATCAGTTTGTGGAAGGCTGTCCCTTACATCCTGTATATAAAAGCACATAATAAGAAATAATACCTACCGATATAAGGACAAACTGACTGACTGACTGACATAAGCAAAGCGATGATAGCTCAGTGGTAGTGATGTCGAATGCCATGACAAAGGTCGTGGGTTCGTAAATGAGCTTGAACTTTCGGGGAAAACACCGTGAGGAAACTATAGCAGTAGTACTAGCCTGCCTGCCCACCACCAATTTGATAGTCGAAAGCACAAAAGTGTTATATCTACTCCATGCTACTTTTTCTTTAATCTTTTTTTTGCTGTTTCCAATTCTGAAATCTCCATTATAAAATTGATATAATCAGATAATGTTATGCATGTATGAAATGAAATAATTAGAAAAAATACCTGTAGGTATCTAGTTATAGAATTCACACACACTCGTTTTGTTATAATAGAAAGAGATAGGCAGAGAGAGAAAGTCGCATGGAGTAGAAATGTAGAAGAAACGTAACATTTTTCCATAAGTGTCCATTTCTGCCAATCAACTCCTACCGCAAGCCGTGAAAAGGAATTTCGTAATAAATAATTAAAAACTTGATATTGGTACAGGTACTGACGGAGCAGGGCCTCGGCAAGTACTGTGACAAGGAGTTCATACAGAGCACCTCGCGCGAGATGCAGGAGGCGCTCGACCTCACTCAGGAGGAAATGGACACGTGAGATACACAAATACACACTCACACACTTACATTCTCACACACTCACAAAAACATACAATTAAACATTTTCACACTCTCCAACAGTTGCATATTCTTAGCGTTCAAGCACTCGATCGATCATTTTAAAGTCATTTTATGTATTATTATTTTTAAATTTGGTATATATTTTTTTATAAATTACTTGTTTATCTGGCGTGTATTGCAATGCCTCTTTTTTTGTGGGCGTGCGCACAACTATCACTAAATTTTCATCGCAATAGGATGAATTGTATAGGAGCGCATATATTACGAATAATTGATTTGCAAAACGTCTGAAAGCAAACAGAAACCCCAAAAAAATATTCACTTTGTCACGGAAATTATATACATAGTATGGTTCTCGCGTTTTCGTTTTTTTTTTTATAGATTAACTATAATCGTGTAGTGTTTTTCCCGAAATCCACTGAAATTGAATTCACGGTTCCTTACAATTAATATCTCTATATTTCAGACTACGAAAAGTTTTAAAACATTCTATCAAAAATAACTATTTTCTTTTACAGCGCCGCTAATCAAATTATACTTCAAGAAAGAATTTTGAATGCAGCACAGACCAAGCCAAATGACGTGGTTAGTATTATAAAAATAAAATAATCCTACTTCTTACTTATAAATGTGAAAGTTTGGATGGATGGATGGATGTTTACTCAATCACGCCAGAACGGCTGAACGGATCTGGATGAAATTTGGTAGAGATAGATTATAGTCTGGAATAGCACATAGGCTACTTTTTATCTCGGGAAAACATAAGATCCCTCGGAACGCGGGTGAAACCGCGGGGTGGATGCTAGTCAATGATAAAATAAAAACACTCCTTTCATAACGAAGTAAGTAACTAAAATTCTCATCCTTCAATGTGCACAATTTTGTTTGTTTGTTCATTTTTTAATCACACAATAATTGATGAATATATTAGATGAAATTTGGCGTGTTATTACGCTCTGGGTTAGCATGCTTTTTCCCGGGAAAACCAAAACTGTCCACTAAAATGGGGATTAAAATCGTACGAAACTTAGTATAGAATATCTTTATTTTTTCAGGAAAGTATATTGTCAAGACAGTATCACCCATTCCACCAACCTCCAATGCAGACACCGCCAAGGAAAAAATAAAAAAATAAATACATTTCGTTTTGGATTCATTTTCACACCCATAGTGGTTGACAACCATTATGGGTTTTTTGTCCCCAATGTGGGTTTTCACTTTAGGCCTCGGGAGGAGGAGAAATGAATTTTTTGAAGAGTATTTTGTATATAAATATTTAATTATGATGAATAAGCAAAAATTTCCTTGGCTTGAAATTAAGTATTTATAAGAAAGAATTATATTTTAATTATTAATTGATTTTTGCCACGGAAAGTTTTGAATGGATTCGACCCATTTGGGGCGTATCGAACATTTTTTATCGATTAAAGAAAAATATTCCTTTTTTAATATGTGTTAGTTATGATTAGATATTTATGTGATTTTTATTTTTATTTTTGGGCCACAAAGAATAATTGTAGTTTCCTTATTAATATAAAAAATAAAATCATAACATGCCTTGCCAAAACGTTGATATTTTAATCAAATTGCCCGACATTTGTGCTGTTTCGATATTCCCCTTTAGTATTTTGGTATGAATTATATATTTTGGGAAATAAGGTTTAGTTAAACCATTTTATTATTTACTAGCTATCTCTTGCGGTTTAATCCGGACTTACGGGATATAAAGTAACCTATAATCTTCCTCAGTAAATAGACAGATACTTCCTGAGATTAGCGCGTTCAAACATACAAACCTTTCAGCTTAATATAATCATATTGTAGTAAATACAAGTGTAGTATGTATTCTTTATAATTAATGTTGATCTGTTTATAATACAAGGTCAAATGTAAAGCCTTCATTAAAATTTCAATAAATTAATTGATGTCAGTGCATTAAGCCCCATAAAATATAGTCTTAAAATGACCCACTGTGGGTTAAAATGAGACATTACGGTTTTTGCCCCATATTTAATGTAGGTATGAAAGATATTTTTACTGAAGGTTTTTAAGAAATACAAATAGATTAAAATAAAGAGAAATATAGTTGTATAAATGGCAATGTGCCTTATTTATAAAAAAAAAATATACTGTGCCAAATATAATTAATGCCTTAAATATATAAAAAAAAGAATTCTTGCTATTTTTTCCGCTATTTTATTTATTAATATGTAATTACAATCATTAGTAAAAATGTATTTATTGATTATTTTAAAATCTGAGTAATTCTAGTCAAAATATATGAGAATGTCTAAAGATCGCTTGCTTCGAAATCTTTTAATGTGAATGTAAATGTATAATGAAGAATGTTTTAATGATGTACAATATTTTGTATGGAAATATATTTGTTATTGTGAATAAATTGTTGAAATGGATTTCTATATAAAAAAAAATATTCCTTTGCCTTTGGGTTCCATGTTAGGTTCCATTAGCCGAATGACATTTGGAGAATATGGAACCTTGATAAATTCGTCAAATCTGATGAATTAGACGAGATATAAACCGCTCCCGCTACTATTCCTCCCCTCATTCCCCCATGTCATCAGATTTAGACGCTACTAAAACTCGCACTGGTCGCAAGTCCTACGTTGTACAAAATCTAAATTTCTGGCCCAAATTGTCTTAAGAGTCTAAATTCTAATCAAGTAATACAAAATGATAATTATGATAAATTGTTTATTATATTTGTATAATTTATTATATCATGGTTTCTTCGGCAAATTATTTAAAGGTGGTCCGATATCAACATCTTTCAAACTCTCAAGCTTCTCATTAATTTCTGCTTTCAATTGATTAATAAGTACATCTATTTCTTCATCGTTTACATCGTTATCTAACTGAGGACTTGAAACAATATTTTTCATTTCTGATATTATATTTGGATTTTGTTGAGATCCATTATTTCTTAGTAAGTTCGATAGTTCCTCAGGTAGATTTATTGATTTGTCTGTCACATTCAAGACATCTCTTAATATTATTGGGTAGACACTAGAAGTTTCATTTGGATCCACGAGTTCTACTATATCTGTTTTATCTTCATTTACTTCTGGGTTTTCTACAATAGACATTCCACTTGGTTTCGTCATTATTTCAACCAATTCAAGTTGCAGTCTTTTAATCAAATTTTCCAAATCAGTTATTTGTTTATCAACATTATGTGCTGAATTATCATCACTTTTATGTGCTTTAGATCCATTAGTAAGTTTCCTTCTTAAAGAATCTGCGCTAGGATGTTTGTTACTAGTTTCTGAATTGTTATCTTGATCCATTATTCCAAATACCTTTTCATTCTGTCTTTACATTCTTGTTGTTTCATTTTTCTCCGGTATGCTTCACAAGGGTCGTATGGTGGGGGTGGGGGTGGGGGTGGTGGAACGACACAACTAGGCCAAGGTAGTTCAGGATGTGCTGCTTTTGCGTCTAATATCTCATCACATCTAGCTGTTCCAGTTTTTTCTCTTTCAACGATACAAACTATTGGATCGTTTGAGGCCCGTACTTTAACATCTGGGTTTTTGATCTTTTCAACACAAAGACCTAGACATTCCGGTGGCGGAGGAGGTTGTATGATAGGCGGTTTTGGACAGAATTTGACACCAGCTTTCTCCTTTTGTCTAATCCGTTGTAACTTACAGGGGTCTGGTGGGGGCGGTTCAGGTACAGGTATTACAGTACATTTTTTTACGTTCATGGTACATATGTAGTTTTATGTCGCATTGACATTTTTAATTTTGGATGTTGATAGACTAAAAGTAAAAATAAAATATTTTATTGCATCGGTTGTCACTTGCTTGTGAATTGCTTTTAAAATTTTTGGCGAGCCAGTTTATGATTGTGAAAGAAGGTTTAATGTAGACATTTAAACAGAAAAGTATATAAAATATTTATGGTAGGTATCTAGGTAGTAGGTATATTCGTAGGTTCACCGTTCACCGCTTGTTAATTCCTAATATTTATTAATAAAAAAGTCTAGATAGTTTTTAATCGGCTTCTTCTGCCATGACCTCATGATTGAGTATCAAAATAATAATATATATCTACACAAACACTTTCATTTTAAAATTAGTACCTGGATGACCGCTTAGCTTAGCTTGGTATTTTTTAATTCGATGTTTTCTAAAAATTAAACCTAGCTAGAACGATTTATCGCCCCCGAAACCCCCTGCATACTAAAATCATCAAAATCATTGGAGCCGTTTCTGAGATTCTCATTTTATGTAATAGGTATATATATACAAGAATATTGCTCGTTTAAAGGTATTATTAGATATATAGATAGATAGATATACCTTTTTTTTGTAAGAAGGATAAAACTACGTCTTGATTTCTTTTCACCGATCAACTGTATCCTTTTTGGTAAATAAAGGCTAAAAAAAAAACTACCAAACCATTTTTTCATTGACTTAGTTGCGACTTGATATTTGGCCTTCATGAAAAAGGACTATGATATGATAAACTACTATGTACTTCTAGGTTTCGTAAAGACCGCCAACACATCGAAAATCACCCTGGTATGGCCTTTCCAACTTTAGGCTTATCATCAGTAGGACCACCTGCCTGAATTTCAGCCTTGCCAAAAAACCTTATCAAAAAAGGAACTTAATGGACCACTGACCGTACGTAAAAGGTCTGAGAAAAAAATGGTTTTGATGTAAATCGTAGATTAGGTACCTACGATTGGTAATACATTTTACTTAATCTCAAAGTAATCTCTTCTGTAAGTCACAGCCATTATATTCGCAAACTATTCACATTACAGGTCGTAGATTCGATTCCCAAATGTAGCTTGGCATTTTAGTACCCTTTCATAATAATCCAATGATATTTTCTTGACAGTTTGTATGAAAATTATGAATTGTGTAATGTGACACGGTACTAAAGTGCCAAGATACTTTTGCCGCTGACTGTACCAAAGATAGGACACCACCTGGCGGGAGAAATTTATACTTCTCCTCCCCATAAAAGCCAGCATGAAATCAATTTATTTTATACATTGTATATAAGCATGTCTTCGATCACAATTTCACTATAGTAAGAATGACGATGAAAAAAAACTGAACTTACAGTAAACACGAGTCACTTTCGTTTGCGGAATAGATATTTAATTATGCATTTTGGAAAATTATGTAAAACATGTTGATATAAAATGAAAACGTATTTTATAAAATTATTCATTCACACAAGGATCTAGAATGAACCTTTCATCAGGGTTTTTAACTCGTTGTAAACAGAGGAAAGGCATGTTGCATGGTCTTTTCCTCGGTTTCAGCGTACTGCAAAGTGGAAGAGGATCACAGGGATGTGGAGGTTCAATTCTTTTACAGGTCCTCGCGTTCAAAAAATTGCCTGGTTTACATCGTGCTGAAATATATTTATTATTAGAAATACATGTTGTAACTTTGCGAAGTAGATACAGTCTTAAAAGCGAGATCATTACATATACATGAACGCTATATTGCGGTTTATAGGGTACCGATTCATTTACTATCGATTAGAGAAGTTGTACATCCTCTCCAGTACACGCTAAACTGATACTTCCAAAAAACTAGCATATGATGAATTTAAAAGAAAAAATAGCACTGGTATGTAGGCTTTACTAGTTTACGAGCAATAGTCGATTGTGAAATCATCGTGATATTTTGTAGTGTCCTTCTGAATAGCTACATCTATTGCCAAGCACCTACTAATGTGTTTAGTGTGGGTTTGAAAGCCACATTCTTCACTCGTGTGCTTACCACCTTCGGCTACATCTTTCATGAGATTGCTAGCGCAGCTGCTATAGCTAAGCTGAATGTATTCCAAACCGGTGTAGAGTTGGCTTAAGCTGAGTTTTGAGTTTGAAGAAGAAATCTTACTTATTTCTCCAGGCAGCGCAGGATTCTTAAGTTTTTCAATACAAATGGTTGGAAGATGCCGTATACAATCTTGTTCCTCACTTTTTAAATTATTACATGGTATTGGAGGATCACAGGGATGAGGTGGGGGGACCTTAACGCAAGATCTTACGTCAATGCGGTTCGCCATATTGCTGTGTAATTTAATTAATAATATGATAGTCATTGTGTGCATGAATGAACATGTCTGTTTTTTCTAAGTCTAAATGTACCTAAAAAAATAACTGAGCTCGTTCTTTAATGAATTGATTTCCTATTTATGATTTAATTATTGATTTAAAAAATTTATTCAATCTTTCAAGATTGTTTTTGTAACATGGATTTATAGCCCAAAACTACTTATCGCTTTTCATGTGACTTTTCTCTACATTATTAGAGGGATTATACAGGGTGATTTTTGTATGCAACAAATAAATAGTATTTAGAGGGCGTAGAGGTATTTATGTGTCAGTCACTTCTAGGCCTTGTGTGCTTTTAACAACAACACTTCTCTAATAAATTTGTCCTTAAAACTCAAACCCATATAATGGCTAAAGATTAGCTAGCAGAACTTACCTAAGATTACTCTCTGACCCTTTATTTATTTACTTGTGACCAGTTTGGTTATCATTTTCGCAGCAAGGTTTATTCTCTGTACAGCTACAATGCTTCCCATTGCTTTTTTCCTGTTGAACATGGTGTTTGTCTGTATTTTCCATGGGAAGTTCTGAGCATGGCACGCATGGTAAACATTTATTTTTAGGTTTCTTGCAATTAAGACAATTAAGGTTATCAGACATTATTGGTTTTTACATTGTTTACTTGAATTTTTTAGTTCGGTGATGTATTGGATTGCAGAATTTTGAACCAGTTTTGAATGACGGTTTGCGAAAGATTTTTAAATTCAGAATGACAGAGATGTTAACTGGCCAATAACTATTTAATAGTTTTTGCGTCAGAAAATAAATAATGAAAAAAAATACAAAAGAGAATCGAGTAATTTTGTATATTTTTTTATTAGTGTTGATTATAAAAATTTCATCTCTTCTAATATCCCGGGACATTCATCGCACACGGCAAATTGATCCCAAACTAAGCAGAGCTTGTACCACAGTCTATGTAACTCTTACAGTCGGCCAACGGACACGTCTAGAGAGAGAAATCGTGCGGGGTTTGCAGGGTGAGAGAGACTCGCTTGGGACACAATGCAGCATTTCGCGTGACTTCAAACGCGATGGACCACTGTATGTTTTTTACGCTGTGCTTGTACTATGTATGCTATGTAACCGATACCTACAACTTTTTTTTATAAATATTCAATATAGTAGGTACTTTATATAGATTACATACAGATTCAGGACAAACAGACATGTTCGTTCATGCACACAAAATTGTCTATCATGAATGGGAATCGAACCCACGACTAGTGGCGATAGGTAGGGTATTTTACCAACCATGCCAATCGGCTATTATTATTATGAATGCGAGTGTTTCTTGGTTTGTCCTTTTTTCACACAGTAACGTTATAACGGAACAAAGTTTTTTTTATAAAGATAGTAAGTATCTAACACAATCAAAAACAGTTGGGTTCAATAAATGATTTCTGTATGTGACTTTAATATTATCAGCATCGCTGATGATCAGCTGACACTTTCGAGTGATATCACGGCCTAAAGTTAATACATGGAATATAGAAAAATTAAAATATATAAATTCACTACATACGAAGTTTAATTTATATTCGATCAATAAATACTTGTGTGTGTAATGCTATTAAAATATTATAAAATAAAAATAGTAATTTAAAAACGTCATATATGTAGTCAGTTTGCACGCCGCTGCAAACGTGCTAATAGTATAATGTCACCATTTGTTGGTTATCTGGGTGAAACCGCGGGGCGGAAGCATAGAAGAGGAAAATGAAGCGAATACATGATGTTATATGCGTTTACTTTCATTCAATTAATCATTTTAAAAAATTATCTACATTACTGTCTCCATCATCCACGCTACCTTCTTTATCAGATCGTATTGATGCCGGTGATAAGCTAGAATTTGAAGACTTAGGTGATAAGGAACTTTTTTTATTGACATCCTTGTCGGAAAACATGGAACAGATCCTTGATTTTATGGCTGTGAACATATTATTGGGTACAGTTACAGGCGGTGTCCCCAGCGTGGGCACTTGTGAAACATCCTTTGGAGTTGCGGCACCATTGCACGACGGAGTCTTAGCAAAACTTTGTTTTAACGCTGGCATATTCTCGTTTAATTTCTCACCTATCAAAGATATAACTGAATCAGCATTATCAATCGCCTTAACAATCATATCTGTAGGATTACAATTATTATTTGATTCTTCACCCTGAATTTTTTGTCGTTCAATAATTTCCAATAAATTTAAGCCGGTTACTGGTTCAGAGCTTCTATTTTCTACTACTTCCTTTGGTTTATCCTTTGGTTCACAAGATTTATACGATCTTATATTTTCCAGTTGTTTTGTACTTTCGTCTGTGATTCTAGTAACAGCATGTTGAGTGGAACTGTATATTTTGCCGAAAAAATCTTCCATAGCTACTTTTATAGTAACCATAGTGTCAGAATGAGCATCAAACATCGCTTTTTGTGTTGGTATAGTGTCAATGGTCTTATTGATTTTACTTTCATAATCTTCTATTTCGGTGTAAACAAAATTTTCTATTTCGGGACTATTGGCTGGTATTGTTGGTTCAATATTGCAAAAACTTGAATCAATATTTTGCTCCAGAGATGAATCAATGTTGGAAATGTTATCATCTTCCATAGGTTGTTTTTTTGAATTACATCTAACACTTTCTTTAGATTCCACCTTATCCTTATCACAAGGATCTGGAGAAAGCGAACGTTCTGTTTTTTGTTCTGCTTCTAATTCTGATATTGGTTCTGATTTCTGATCTGATTGCTTATTAATGTCTTCTTTTCCGTTACATGTTTTTTCGGGATTTTTCTCTTTCGTACAGGGCGTCTTTTTTTCCATATTTAATTTATAAACACATGTGCTTATGTTGTCAAAATTTTCTTCAGAATTAGGCTCCATTGGCTCTAAACCTCTATGAATAGGTATTATTTGGCAGATGCTTTCAATTACTGCTGCGGTTCTACAATCTGTCATCAATTCGCGAATACAGTTTTTATCATTAGAAACTTTGGTATCACTTTCAAATGGACAAATACTTTTTTGATTTTCAAAATCTTTGGATTCTTCATAAAGTTGACAAAAACCTTTTGTAATTTGCGTGTTCTCGTTATTGATTTTATTTGAGCAATCACTTTCAATTTCTGAATCCTCGCTGCTAAATGATGGACAAGTGTCTATAGAATAAGGATTAAATTCAGGTTTTGGAGGGCGGCAAGGTACTTCTTCTTCTTTACAACCAGTTATTGCTGGGCAAACTAGTTTTTTAACGTCTGTATTTTTGCAATCAGGTATTGGCAAACAAACAGGTTTTTTTAATACTCTATCTTTGCAATCAAGTTTTGGCAAACAAACAGGTTTTTTTACTTCTGTATCTTTGCAACTAGGTTTTGATGGACAAACAAGTACTCTAATTTCTGTATGTTTACGATCTGGTTTTACTGGGTAAATAGGTTCTTTTACTTTTGTACCTTTGCAATCTAGTTTAGGTGGGCAAACAGGTTCTTTTACTTTTTTATCTTCGCAATCTGGTTTGGGTGGGCAAACAGGCTGTTTTATTTCTGTGTCTTTGCAATCTGGTTTTGGTGGGCAAACAGGTTCTTTTACTTCTGTATCTTTGCAATCTGGTTTGGGTGGGCAAATAGGTTCTTTTACTTCTGTATCTTTGCAATCTGGTTTAGGTGGGCAAACAGGTTCTTTTACTTCTGTATCTTTGCAATCTGGTTTGGGTGGGCAAACAGGCTGTTTTATTTCTGTGTTTTTGCAATCTGGTTTTGGTGGGCAAACAGGTTCTTTTACTTCTGTATCTTTGCAATCTGGTTTGGGTGGGCAAATAGGTTCTTTTACTTCTGTATCTTTGCAATCTGGTTTAGGTGGGCAAACAGGTTCTTTTACTTCTGTGTCTTTGCAATCTGGTTTGGGTGGGCAAACAGGCTGTTTTATTTCTGTGTCTTTGTAATCTGGTTTTGGTGGGCAAACAGGTTCTTTTACTTCTGTATCTTTGCAATCTGGTTTGGGTAGGCAAATAGGCTGTTTTATTTCTGTGTCTCTGTAATCTGGTTTGGGTGGACAAACAGGCTGTTTTCTTTCTGTATCTTTGTAATTGGGTATTTTCGGTGGGCAAACCTTTACTTTACTTCTTTTTTCTTTGCAGTCAGGTATCTGTGGGCGAATATTTTTATTTACGTCTTTGCTACTACTTTTAGGTAAACAATCACTTTTTTTATTATAAAGAGATATCAAAGGGCAAATATTTCTTTTAATATCATCAATTATTATTTGTGGGTTGAATAAAGGACACTTATTGTTAGCTTCCGAGTCTTTGCAATCAGGTTTTGGTGGGCAAACAGTTTTTTTTACTTCTATATCTTTGCTGCTGGACTTTTGTGGGCAAACAGACTTTTTTAATTCTATGTCTTTGCAATCAGGTTTTGTTGGTGGAAAAACAGGCTTTTTGATTTCTGTATCTTTGCTATCAGGTTTTGGTGATAAACAAACAGGTATTTTAATCTCTGTATGTTTTTTTTCGGTCTTTGGTAGACACACAGGTTTATTTACTTCTATATCTTCACAATCGGGTTTTGACAAACAAACAGGTTTTTTTACTACTGTATCTTTGTAACCAGGTTTCAGTGGACAAACAAGTATTTTAATTTCTGTATATTTGCAATTTGGTTTTGGTGAGCAAACAGATTTTTTAATTTCTATATCTTTGCAATCAGACTCTGGTGGGAAAACAGGGCTTTTTACTTCTGTAACCTTGCAATTTGGTTTTGGTAGGTAAACCGGCTGTTTTACTTCTATATCTTTGCAATTTTGTTTAGATGGGCAAACAGGTTCTTTTACTTCTGTGTCTTTGCAATCTAGTTTAGGCGGGCAAACAATTTCTTTTACTTTTGTATGTTTGCAATCTGGTTTAGATGGGCAAACAGGTTCTTTTACTTCTGTATCTTTGCAATCTGGTTTGGGTGGGCAAACAGGCTGTTTTATTTCTGTGTCTTTGCAATCTGGTTTTGGTGGGCAAGTAGGTTGTTTTACTTCTGTATCTTTGCAATCTAGCTTAGGTGGACAAATAGGCTGTTTTATTACTGTATTTTTGCAATCTAGTTTTGGTGGGCAAGTAGGTTTTTTTACTTCTGTATTTTTGCAATCTGGCTTAGGTGGACAAACAGGCTGTTTTATTTCTGTGTCTTTGCAATCTAGTTTAGGTAGATACACTTGTATTTTTATTTCTTTTTCTTTGCAATCTGGTTTAGGTGGGCAAATAGGTTTTTTTACTTCTGTATCTTTGCAAACAGGCTTAAGTGGACAATCAGGCTGTTTTGCTTCTGTATCTTTGCAATCTAGTTTAGGTGAGCAAACAGGTTGTTTTACTTCTGTATCTTTGCAAACAGGCTTTGGTGGATAAACAGGCTGTTTTATTTCTGTGTCTTTGCAATCTAGTTTAGGTGAGCAAACAGGTTCTTTTACTTCTGTATCTTTGCAATCTGGTTTGGGTGGGCAAACAGGTTGTTTTACTTCTGTATTTTTGTAATCTGGTTTTGGTGGGCAAATAGGTTGTTTTATTTCGGTATCTTTGCAAACAGGCTTAGGTGGGCAAACAGGTTGTTTTACTTCTGTATCTTTGCAAACAGGTTTAGGTGGACAAACAGAATGTTTTACTTCTGTATTTTTGCAATCTGGTTTTGGTGGGCAAGTAGGTTGTTTTACTTCTCTATCTTTGCAAACAGGCTTTGGTGGACAAACAGGCTGCTTTATTTCTGTGTCTTTGCAATCTAGTTTAGGTGGATACACTTGTATTTTTATTTCTATATCTTTGCAATCTGGTTTAGGCGGGCAAATAGGTTCTGTTAATTCTGTATCTTTGCAAACAGGCTTAGGTGCACAAATAGGCTGTTTTATTTCTGTATCTTTGCAATCTGGCTTAGGTGGGCAAACAGGTTCCTTTTCTTTTATATGTTTGCAATTTGGTTTAGGTGGGCAAACAGGTTCTTTTACTTCTGTATCTTTGCAATCTGGTTTAGGTGGGCAATCAGGTTTTTTTACTTCTGTTTCTTTGCAATCTGGTTTAGGTGGGCAAACAGGTTCTTTTACTTCTGTATCTTTGCAATCTGGTTTGGGTGGGCAAACAGGTTGTTTTACTTCTGTGTCTTTGCAATCTGGTTTTGGTGGGCAAACAGGTTGTTTTACTTCTGTGTTTTTGCAATCTGGTTTAGGTGGATACACTTGAATTTTTATTTCTATATCTTTACAATCTGATTTTGGTGGACAAATAGGTTGTTTTGCTTCTGTATCTTTGCAATCTGGTTTGGGTGGACAAACAGATTCTTTTAATTTTGTATCTTTGCAATCTGATTTTGGTGGGCAAACAAACTGTTTTACTTGTGTATCTTTGCCAACAGGTTGTTTTACTTCTGTGTCTTTGCAAACAGGCTTTGGTGGACAAAGAAGATCGAGTTTTAATGGAAAAACTTGTGTCTGAATTTCTGTATCTTTATTATCGGGTTTTGGTTGGCATACAGGTTTTTTTACTCCTGTAGATTCACAATCTGGTTTTAGTGAACAAACCTTGCTTCCTTTTTCTTTGCAGTCAGGTCTCTGTGGGCAAATATTTTTATTTACGTGTTTTAGGAAGGCAATTTGTTTTTCTTTTTTTTTTTAAGTCGTATAAAATATCAGTATTCAATTATTACTTATGGGTTGAATCAAGAATAATTATATTTTGATTACCATTATTTGTAATCGGGTTTTGGTAAGCAAACAATTTCATTCCATCTGTAATTATGCAATCATGTTTTGAGGGGCTAATCTTTACTCTGCTTTTTTATTTTTTACTGGTCTCTGTGTGATTATTTATTTCTTTGCATTCAATTTTTGGAAGACAAACCACATTTTTAGTATCTTTATTATCACACTAAATATAAATGGGCAGAGTTATTTTATATCTTCAATAATTATTTGTGGATTAAATAAACCACAATAATTTTTAGGTTCTGATTTTTTGCTATCATGTTTTTATGGGGAAACAGGTTTTTAATTTTTGTATTGTTGCCGTCAAAAGTTATGTCTTCGTTAGGCAAATGTCTGTATTTACTTCTTCGCGGTCAGTATTGGGTTAAAAATAACGTCTATAAGTTTTTTTTATCATCAAATATAAGTGAGCTAAAATTTTTCTTTTTAGGGACATATAAGGTACAATTATTTGTACTCGTTTTCGAAGCTTTACGATCTAGTTTTGATGTAATTGTTTTAAAATTTACAAAGCTGACCTTGAGGATGTTCCTTTAGACTCTAAAGAAATACTTACAAGTTTATCCTGAGATGGACTGGGCCCCTCGGTTTTTGTACCAGCGTCGCAAAGAGCTTTTTCTTGGCTATCAGTAGTTTTATTTGAACTTTTATCACCTAAATCTTTGGTTTGTGCTGCTTTATTAATTGCTTTGAATACTCTATCTAAATCACAATTATCGAATGAAATTTTTTCTGGATTCATAATACAATTATGAATCAATGTTATTTATTGGTTTCCAACCATTATTTACATCAACTTGCATTATTTATATTGATATTTTGCTCTTTATAATTAAAATTTCATAACAAAGAATTTAGATAAATTTACTAACTTTTCATGTACTGTCACATTTGAATTGACAGTAAATATTTTATGACAATCATAAGCACAATGACATGCTAGTTTATCTTCTTTTTCAAAAAGATTACAACAAACGACTGACACCTCTCGTATCGGTTGATTAAAAAATTGTGGCACTGTTTTTCGTTTCGAGGATATCTCTTTTTTTAGGGTTCCGTACCCAAAAGGTAAAAACGGGACCCTATTACTAAGACTTCGCTGTCCGTCCGTCCGTCTGTCCATCCGTCTGTCTGTCAGTCACCAAGCTGTATCTCAAGAACCGCGATAGCTAGACAGTTGAATTTTTCTCAAATTATGTATTTTTGTTGCCGCTATAACAACAAATACTAAAAACAAAATAAAATAAATATTTAAGGGGGCTACCATACAACAAACGCGATAATTTTGCCCTCTTATTTCTACATGGTAGTTTCCGTTGACCTAGAATCACGAAATTTGGCGAAAAGCAAGGTCTTACAGCACAAATAAAGGAAAAAATCCAAAAAAAAAGAAAATTAAAGTCAAATATCATAACTATGTATGTCAACATACATAGTTACGCCAATTAATAAAAACCTCCGAGTTGAATCGGCGCTCATACAATTTTGAGGTCTAGCTTAATTGGCACCAAACTCAAATAAGGTAAATAAATAAAATTGTGCATTTCCCGTGATGGATGAACGATGGACGAAGTTTGTACGGAACCCTCGGTGCGCTAGTCCAACTCGCACTTGGCCGGTTTTTATTACATGGATGCATACGGGTTGTCAAAATAGATAGTTAGATAGATAATGGTGACTTTTATTATTGCACTAGCTGTTCCGCGCGGTTTCACCCGCGTTCCCTGTATAAAGATTAACTCATAACCAATAAAAATACCCTTAGTTACTCCTTACAACATCAGCTATTTGCCAGTGGAAGTCCCGTCTAAATCAATCCAGCCGTTTCGAAGATTAGCCGGAACAAACAGACAGACAGATACAATTTTTTAAAACTGATTTTTGTTACAAATACCGTATATACTTTCATATGGATTTAGTAAACACATACATACAATTTCATTGACGGGCCGGTTGGCGTGGTTGGTAATATACCCTATCTATCACTTCACAGGCTGTGGGATCGATTCCCGCCCAGGACAAACATTCCCTGGTACCTTATACAGGGCGGTAGGGATAGTATGCATTGCTATATTACCTAAGGTTGGGTAAGAGCCGATACTAAAATAAATTTCAATAGGGAAAAGAGCAAGGGTCTGTTTGTGGGTCAATAAATAGGTTTTCTTGCTCTTTTTACCTAGGAACTCTCTAAATTTTTATAATTTTTTACTAACGCTTTTTTGAAGTGAAACTTCTTTATCGACGTATGGGAGAAATTTTTGTAGCAAATCGTCACGTTTTTCGGTTACGCACCATGTTGCTTTTATTATGTTTTCCCGTATTTTGGAAGGCAAAGGGTCCTAGCTCATACAGCCTAGCCATTTATCTTATTTATCTTCTTAGTTTTGAATTAATGTCTGACATCTTAAAATATAAAGGTATGAAGTTAGCTAGCGAAAAACATTGGTTGCCATGGCAACCAATGTTTTTTAGTAAGCGTTACTTCCGTCAGAATTTTAATCAGGGACTTTTCAGAAGTTTCACTTCTACCATGTGTGACTTGCACACACACACACTTTTTTATTTTTTACTAACGCTTTTGTATCATCATCATCTCAGCCGCAAGATGTCCACTGTTGGACATAGGCTAATTACACCATAGATGATACACTTAAACTATACAATAATACCGTTTGGTCTAACCGCAATCATTTTTTTAAATATAAATGTATGGCAGATTTTTGGCTTTACCTCTTTTATATGTTGCATCGGTAATATTAGTTGCAGCAAGTAATCTAACGCCAACTAAAAGATAAACACCAATGAAATTCAAGCCTTATTGCTTTACGTTTAGATTTAAATACAATAATAACAGAAGACTCATAATATATTTATCAGTTTGGCAACCAATAGCAGATGTTATGCGTGTAACAAACAAAATTATATCTACACCGGTAGATATATCGATGTAACTTAAAGTGGTATCTCCCTCGATACCACTACCTACTTAATCTAAGTTTACTTTATCTAATAATAATCCCATAGTAATAGAATACTACCCAATAGTCAAAAGTCAAAACGGTGCCAATGTTATGAGTGTTTATTTTCATTCAATCAATATGTCAATATTTTTTTTAAATTTAATCACTATCCTGTTTAACATGTATTGATGCTATAGACGAGCTAGAAGTCGACGACTTGGAAGATAACGATTTCTTGGAACTTAGATCCTTGTCAGAAAACATCGAAAAGATCCTAGATTTTATGGCTGTGAACATGTTATTGGATGCCTGTACAGGCGGCGTCCCCAGCAAGTGTACTTGTGTAACATCATTTGAAGGATTCGCACCATTGCATGGCGGTGTATTAGCAAACGCGGGCATCTTCTCGTTTAATTTCTCACCTATTTCAAATATAACTGAGTCTACTTTATCAACAATCTTAACTAACATATCTGACGGATCAAAATAACTATTTGTTCCTTGATCGTCAATGTTTTGTTGACCAATAATTTTTAATAAATTAAAACTGGTTACTGTTTCAGCACTCTTATTTACCGATACCTTCTTTGGTTTAGTTTTAGAATCACAGGTATTATATGACTTTAGAACCTCCAAATGTTTCGCACTTTCGTTTGTGATAGTAGTAACAGCATCTTGGGTAGACTTGTATATTTTGCAGAAAAAATCTTCCATAGCTAACTGTATAGTTGCCATAGTCTCACAATGAGCATTCATCATGGCACTTTGAAGTTTTGTTGTATTCAGATCGATTTTATCTTCACAAATTTCTGTTTCAGTAAGAATATAGTATGGCTTCTCATCGGGATTTTTTGGTGCTTTAATCCCTATTGTTGATTGTATTTTGCATGGACTCTCTGGCTCTAATGCCCTCACGATTCGACAAGGTTCATGTTTTTTCTCTTTTTTTGCCTGTGGTTTACAAGGATCTTCGCTTGCTGTAGGTTTAGATTCCAACTTGCAAGGATCTATAGGAGGTGGACATTTCGATTTATTTTTATCGTTTTTTTTTGTGCTACTGGCAATTTCGGATGTTTTGCCTTTAAGACATGGGCCTTCTGCCTTTTTCTCCATTTTTGTATTAGCCTTTGAAGTAAAAGATGTATTTGTGCTTATTTTGTCAAAGGTTTTGTCTGGACTCGGTTTATTTACTTCTATACCTACGCTATTTGGTATTAATTGGCAAATACTTTTGATTGAAGCTGAGTTTTTACTTTTGGTCATCAATTGGCAAACACTGTTTTTATCATTAGAATTTTTGATATCACTTTCAGTTGGACAAACTCTTTTTGTGTGTTCCAAATCTTCACATTCCTCATATAGCTGACAAAAGTTTTTTATAATTTGCGTACTTTCGTTATCAGATTTGCAAAAGCAATTGCTTTTGTCAACTTCTAATTCCTTCTCGGAACAAGCTGGATCTATAATATCTTTAGAATCAAGCTTTGGAGGTTTATAGGTTTCTCCTTTTATATCTTTGCTGTCAGGTCTCGAAGCACTATTATTTTTATTTGCTTCTTTGCTATCAACTTCATGAGCAGGATCTTTACAAGGCTCACATTGAGGATATTCCTTATTCGCAGACTCTAAAGCAATACTCACAAGTGTATCCTGAGATGGTAAGTCCTTATTGGATTCTAATTTGATATACGGTTGTATAACTTCTTTACTGTATCTGTATCTGTTAGAAGTACCATCACCAGTCACAATATTATCGGGATGATTCCGTATATCTTCACTGAGATTTTCTCGTATGATTGTGATGGATGTAGGACTTTCAGAGTTTTGTAAGATTTGAGTAAATTCTAACACTGTGACGGACCCCTTCTCTTTTGTATCAGTATCACTATGAGATTTTTCTTTACTATTATTAGAAAAATCTGAATCGTTATCACCTAAATCGTCAGTTTGCGTTACTTTATGAATGGCACTGAATACTTCTTCCAAGTCACAATGTTCAAATGCTATTTTTTCTGGATTCATAATATAATTAAGATCCAATTTTTTTATTTGTTTGTCTCATAATTACATTTTGACATTGTTTTCTATAAATCAATATGTTTAAAAAGAATTTTGAAAAAAATAATAGAAGTTTTTCACTTTCCTTTCATGTTTTGTCAAATTTGAAAAAAAATTGGCAACCAATATTTTTTAACAATAAAATGACGACCTGTTTGTATTTTTTCCTATTGCAAAGAGTTTTTAACAAGCAACTTTTTCCTTTGAGGAAATAACAAACGAGTACGAATACCTTAGACTGGATTTAGTTTTAAAACTACATAACTTTAAAATAATGCACACAAATTAAAATTATCCGTTGTATGAGACCATGGACATGTCTCATACATGGACTTAGACTTAACTGCAAATATAACACGGTTAAAAATATCATCGTGTATGTATTTCGGTTTCAAATTTTGTGGAGAAAGGTCTCCTGTTATCTGTAAAGATAAGTAAATAAAAATATTGTACTAGAATTAAATACTCATCAAGGCTAGTGAATTGTGAAATTTTTGCATATATGAGCAATGAGGTGCGTCTTGTTCATCGTTCGAGGTGGCCTCGGCTCATCAAAAGTAATATTGGATCTACCAAAATATATCGACGACGTCGTCATGGAGTAAAGTAGCAATAGTTAATGTTAAATTTCTTCAGTTGAATAGAGGGTAGTTAGGAATTCACCGCCAAATCTTGATTTGTCGATGGATGCGGTGAGAGAGTCACTATGAGGTTTGCGCGTTGAGAAAGAAGGACGTTTTCATCTCCTCTAAATTGTCATATCCTAAATTCAGACGTTCTGAACTTATGTGTACTGTGTTTGTGTTTATACTCTTCGCCATGCATGCCTAAAGCTGTTCTTCAGCCCTGGAAGTTGATAGAGGTAGGTGGTGTTGGAATAGTCTTCTAGGAGACTGTAGGAACAAACATTTACCACTCAGAGATATATATACCGACATTCATAATCAAAATACGTGCCTTCATAATATTTCTTAAAAGGATTGTAAAAACTGTACAGTTTATTTATTAACTCCTTGGGTGGCTTTTTAGTGATCGACTACAAAATAGGTTTATTTGTTATTTTTTATGGACCAGAAGTCTTCAGTTTTTATTTGGTAAATATTTTCGATTTATATTTATGATTAAGCCAATCTCGATTAAAATACTTTGGTTATGATATGATAAATAAAAAAATATATTTATAAACTCATTATGCCTTTATTTCGTACTGGTGCGTTTGCCTTAATATATAAGTACTTATTACAAATTAAACAAAAAAAAAATCTTTCTTTATTGATCTACTATTAAAATGACGTGAAATTGTATCACGTAAATCGATATGCTTTTTTAAATAAAAAGCAACACAAAATAAATAAGAAATTATAATAATGCACAGTATATAATGTTTCATTAATATAAAATTGAGACGATTTATCCTTTATACAGCGGGGCCTATTTACGATTCATAAATATTAATTAAATGTGAATAACAAGAAACAAATGTATTTTTTCTTAAAAATATATATTAGTTTATTTTTATAAAATTAAAAATAAATTATTTACGTATAATTTACAAATAATGTCCGATTAATCACTGGTCAAAATCTTGAAGTAAGGTAAGTAAGTACAAATATGGTAAAATATGTTTTTTTATAATAATTACTGAATTTAAAAAATAAAGGTCCCGCTATGTGTATCTTTGGTGAAATATTATTGCTCTATCATCGTTCTCTATGTCAAATATAGACTATTATAATAAGAACACTGGGTTGTTATGTAGGACGTTACAATATTTTGTCTTTGGCGTTCCTCTAAACTGTATGACGGATGACATTAATAAAATGTATTTAAAAAAAGCCTGTTTTCTTTTGGACAATAAAAAAACTGAGACAAAACGAAACTTTTTAAGTACTAGGCAATATTTACATTAAAAAAAATCCTAATTTTTAATAAAAAAAAATATATATTTTATAATAAAAATTGGACGGAAACGATAAGATTTGCAACGAATACTCATCATAATAATATACTTATAAAAAACAATAAAAATTGTGTTCCTAACAGTTTTGAACATATTATGTTGTCTTCACATTTCATACAACATATTTAAACACGCCGTATAAGATTAAAACTAACCCCTTTTTTATAAAAAAGTATAAAAAAAACTCAAATAATCTCACAAGTAATTTCAAAATAATCTAAAATATAATATACATAGGTACTAAACAGTTGACTTTTATATCATTAAAATGTTTCATTTGAAATTTAATAGTTTCATTTATTTTGATAACAATATTATATGAAATAAGTTAGATAATACATATAACGTGAAAACTGATAATGGAGCTACAAAATTGTGCATTAAAGACAGCTTTAATAAATTAATAAAATAGAAAATACAGGCTCAAAATAAAAAAAAATACTACTATATTTGTAACTACATTGAGGTAAAAATAATCAAGAGAATCATCACCTTACATTCTAAATAATGACATTAAATGAATTACATTTAGTTTCATTAAATTACATTATTTACACCTTAGACTTAATGAAGTTTTATAAACACTTTGGCTCTCTCATTTAGTTAAATACTACTTCATTCAATTAAACATAATGAGTATAAATGAAATTGGTGTAATTACAGAAAAAAAATTAAATGAAAGCAATAATAATTTTGAGAAAGCAAAGATAGAAGCAATTTACTGACCTCATTAAAAAAATAACACAAAACTAATTTAACCGAATTGTACATAATTATAATATAATATTAATGTATCTACATAACATGAGATTTCCGAAAAGGAATTAATAAAGATATTGTTTTTAACTAAAAAATTCTCACAATTTATCGTTTTTTTTTATTATTTTAGTGTCCGTTCTCACTTATTTTTGTTCGTTGTTTCTCGCCGACAGCTACTGCTCGCACGGCGTCCTTTGATATCTGAAAAATTATAGGTTTTAAAAAGAAACAATAAAAGCAGGCGGTTCATATAAGGCGCAAAAGAGACAACACGTCCGTTCTAGCTCTTTTGCACTTGATGTTAAGTCACCACTATAAAATTTATATGGCTCTCCGAGGTAAAAATTAGGGAGTAGATTTTTTCATTACTTAGTATAGGTTTACGTTTTACCACAATCTCACCATGGTAAATTATTATGTCGCCGAAGGTAAGCACACAAAATCTATAGTAGGAACTGCCTCAAGGCAGCTGCCTGCCGGAACATACCATTAGGTGCTTGGTGTAATCAAATCAATCTATAATATCTAGCCAGGCGAGTACTACAAAGTGTACCGTGCTATGGTTTCCTCAAATTGTTTTCCTTCACCAAAAGCTCAAGCTCATTGTAGAATTTGAACCCATGAAATTCAACGTAGACCTGAGCTAGTCTTGCATGCAGTGGGACTACTTCGACAGAATTTAATAATAATATAAACAAAACTCCTTTATAAGTCACTAGCTGTCGCCCGCTTTACATGCATTCTTGGGATATAATGTACCTTATAACCTTCCGCAAGAATTGGGCTATCAAATGCAAAAATATTTTTTCAAAGAAACAAACAATAACTCTTCAGCTTTATTATAATATATTATTTTTCAGCATAGAGCCTCTGTAGATGATAGAGCCTTGTGCAATAATGTAAGGGCATGGTAGAATTTAGTAACTATAAGCGTTTTTCATCTACAATGTTTTATAATTATACCTTATCTTTTATAATAGGGGTTGAAATTTTGGTGATGAATAGCCTTGTGAGGAAACCGCACAGTGATAGAGCACATCTACTTGCTTGGCTGGCTCTTTCAAGATGAAAATCGCAAATTGCATTTTGTACTGGTTCCTTTTTTAGCTTTGTATATATACTATATCGAAATTACTACCATTATTATCACTTTTTACAGTAAGATTGTGGTCAAACAAGTTTGTCAATAGCTAGCTTCCGCCCTACGGTTTCACCCGCGTTTCCGAGGGATCTTATATTTTGCCGGAATAAAAAGTAGCCTATAGCGTTCCTCAATAAATAGGCTATCCAATAATAAAATAATTTTTCAATTCGAACCAGTAGTTCCTGAGATTACCCCCTACAACCTCACAAAATCAAAAATGCACCAACAGTTCTGTACCTTCCTTAGAAGTATAATATTAATGATTTATGTACCTACTTATCTAAAAAGTTAAAAAAAGAAGTTATTGCAGGCTAGAATTTAATGGATGAATCCGACTCCCTCGTATCTGTTGATAATCATTATATGTAACCACTAGACCAATTATTCTACTCGACTTTGCGTGAGAACATTAAAAATTAGAATTATCGTTTAGGTTTTCCTATAAAAATTAAAAAGTATCAACTCTAGTAGTGAGAAAATTGAAATTATTTCATGTATTATTATTGATGAGAATGAAAACACGGTAAGTAAGTATAGGGTATGTTTATGTTATAATCTTAACGTGTTACAACTACGATTCTTAATTTATCAGTAGTACTTTTTCCTCCATAAAGTAGCCCAGTAATTCCCCTTCACCGGCGTAACTTTAAAAGTGTTCGTCAGAAGAATCACTTAAATTTAATGCCCTGCAAGTTATTCCCTGCCTCGTGGGACAATACCCTGCCCTTTGTCAGTCGGCCCCAAGGGACTGAAGGGACAGGTCGACAAATGTGCGAAAGCACACCAGTCTATTGTGTTTCAATTGTGTTTGTATTTGCTTTTTTGTTTGTTGTTTAATTTGTGTTTAATAAAAATAAAATGGCATGTAATTATATTGCAACATGGTGTTTTTTTATTTCAATTTATCATGTTTGTAAAAATCCAGGGTAATATCCTGGATTTTTAATCGATTGTACATCATTCATTATTGTACATGATTCTTTAATTGGCAAAAAAATTGTGACCGACTCATTGACTGGATTCACTGATTGACTCACTGACTGACTCATCAAGGCCTAGCCCAAACCCTTGGACTAAGAAAGCTGAAATTTTGCACAGAGGGTCCTTTTATGATTTAGACAAGGAATAAGAATAAGCCTGAATTTTCAAAATTCTTCTAAGGGGGTAAATATCCCCAATTTCACCGCGGAGTGGAAAATTAGATATAAATAAGATTCCTAAGCTTTAGTTAAAATAACCATCGAGTACCTAATTATTCCAATTGAAACCGATTCACCAAACAAATTCTTTTTGGAGTGAAACATAATCAAAAACTGTTCCATTCGATGACATCAAATCCTATTGAAATTGGCGGGAAATCCAACTCCCCATATGATAACTAAAACCAAAATTTATATTGCCATCGTCAAAATAAACAATGTATCTAATAGTTGTAGAGTTAAGAGCTAAAATCGTATGAAACTAATGTCTAATGGGAGACTGATCTATGATATATCCCTCAATTCAGAGCTTTGATGTATTATCGTGGGAATAGGGAATTCATATCTAATTTGATACTAGAATCAAAACAGTAGTGTTAGAGTGATTCTCTTTTATCCTCGATTATTGAATTTTGATACATTTTTATGGAGAGGTGAAGGTAAAAAAAGTAAAATAAGTACGTAAGATATTTTTTTTAATACAACAAACATGGTTACTTTTTATAAAATGAAAAATAGGGATGTTAGTTATGGTTCTTTTCTATGTCAGAAAGCTGACTAGCATAACAGACAGTCCACCTGATGGTATGTGGCTTGCGTCGCCTGTGGCTATACCAGGATTACCAATATGTTTGTCGACTTTATAAAGTCTAAACGGCTTGGGTAGGGCTGATTTTAAATTACCTATGAAATATTTTGTGTTAATTATTATAAAATCATTTATTTAATGAAAATACAATGCAAATTACGCAAAACATTTAATTTTCCAATCGCATCGAAAACAAAGAGTACAGGTGCTAACATATCTCCCCGAGGCACACCTTTAAAGCCATCCTGTCCAGCGGTTCGCAGTGATAAACCGTTACAGATTTATTCAGTACACACAAAGCCATTTGTTTTTCAGCGGTTGTTAAACGGTCGAACGTTTTAAAGGCAGTAAAATCTGTGTGAAAACTTAATGTATCGTGTGGTGATTGCGGTCGAAGGTTTCTGTTGAAACTGTTCTTAAGGGAATTTAGACGGGCGTATTTAATAATTGTGAATTCCCAGAAATTAATTGTTATTGAAAACACTTGTATTAATATAAAAAGTTACGATGTTTCGGTGGTATAATGTATCAAATTGAGGGGGCAGGTTCAAATCCCTGAGGTATAATTAAACTTTGAAATGTCAACGTAGGAAAATATTGCTAGGAAATATAGTAATATTTTTATCCATCACATTAGAGAATTTAAATTCAATGGAATTTTAAATCTAGCGATCCGCACTAACTTAGTCCTGTTTATAAGGTGAGGTTCATGATTCTCAAACAGTAGGAACATACATGCGTTATATAATATTCATTTATACTCAATCCATGTTTTTTACTATGACCTTACATAATTATGATTTTAACCACAATCTCACTATGAAAAGTGATGATAATTTTTTGCACTTACAATGATCATACTGAAATCATGTTTCTGACTTATAAATATTAGTAAACTGTAGACTCACCACTTGGACAGCAATCCGGTGGCAGCGGAGTGCGAGTAAGGACCGCCGTACGGCGAGTATTGCGAGTAGGGTGCCGCGTATGCATACTCGCTTGCTAACGTTGTCGTGCCTGAAAAAAAAAGTTAAATATATGAGATTTTATAATTAATAATATTTACAGAAATATCAACATTGTCAAATAAATTACTTTAAAAAGCATTTAAATGAAACTTAGAACATTCGTTGCATTTTATCGAAATACTAAACTAAGACACGCCTAACAAAGACAGGAGGGCGACACTATGTATATTATTTAACACGCCCCCTTGCACGCAGCATAACGAGCTTTATACGCGTAACCACTCTCAAATATAGCCCCCTGCACCCCCTAAGAGTGACAGTTTAATATTTATAACCGAAGTGAGCCTACAAACCCGTTTGAAGTACTCAGAACCACTTCTGTCGCATCACAGACTCGTGTTGCGGTTCGTTACCCGCTCCAGACAAAGCCCCTATGATCCCCCAACCACCCCCCTCTGAAATTATTTGCATAGAGCCCCGAATGAGCTATTAAAGATGTCTGCTCAACCCCCCAACCTCCCCATCCCGAGATAAGCAGATTGCGGTAGATTAAAGACCAAAAGCATAAAGAGAAGTGGCGCTCCCAGAGCGCACCCTGCGGCACTCCATTCTAAAACCTCGCTTTAATATGCATAAGTGCTAAATTTCAGTGGTTCCGTATGAATTTTATGATGTTATAATACAACGCGAGGAGCGGGGTCCGAGGAGAAAATTAGATTTCCCTCGGAGTGGCTCAGAGTGCTGTGCTCGACTTTGTCGAAAGCTTTTCTCGGCTCGCTTTTTTATCGTGATTCTTCAACTGTTTTTCTGTTTGGCCACTTTTGTTTTAGCGCTCATTGTTTTATTGCGGTGCGTGGATCTTTATTGTGTTCTTAAGTTGCGAATGTTGAGTCAGAATGAAATTAGCCCGTTTTTCTTTGCACGTTTTAGGGGAATTCGTGTCTCAATTTTTTTTGTATTTGTTTACACATCGTTTATTATTATGGGGCAATTCAATTTTTATACTATGTACTGAGGATATGTACCATAGGTGCGTTAGGTGGATAAGCTATTGACGACTTTTACGTATAATATTTTATGACTTCAAATCAAATACTATAAAATTTACACTTTTTCTATTATTTTATATTTCTAAGCTTATAAATACACAAAACCTACACACATGTTGATCATACGCCTGTTTTAATTTGATAATTATAATTCCTGTTTTCTGACTCGACATAAAACCTAGGTCACTTTCTTTATACAATAATACATTTTATATCTCCAGATCGATTACCTATCTCCAAACTCATACTTACCATCATAATGTGCATACGGAGGGTAGGGTGGCGCTGGCGGTTGTAATACTACGAGTGCTGCTGCATCAGGACTCGCAGCCGCCGAGGGAGGTTCCCCACCAGCACCGCCGTTGGAGCCCGTCGAGTCATTTGTGGCTGTCGGCACGACAACTATGTCATTAGTGATGATACAGCTCTATGGTAATTTTATTATTTGACGTTGTAGAAATACTGTTTTATAAATGTACTAGCATTTGCTACGCGGTTTCTCCCACGTTCCCGGAATAAAAAGTAGCCTATATAAATCTCCGGTCCATAAACTATGCAAAAAATTTGGTCGATCCGCTGCTTTATTGCTGCTGCGTGAATAAAGGACAAATCAAAAACACAGTTTCGCATTTATAACCGTGTAGTTGACTCAATATGGTCTAACTTACAGTTTTTTTTAAATAAATTTAGTCAACTTTCAGTCATATCTTATACAAGATAATAATATATTGTTTCTCTCATCCCTAAAATTTCAGCTAAACAATTAAAAATCACCCTGTATCTGTTTCTCTCCATTATAAATGTGGACTTTCCTAGAATCCTACTCAAAATAGAAAATTCCAAACAATCATTGACTACTTTATTTGCCAAAATGCGACTTCTAGGCCAAAGCCTACTATCAAAAGCACTTACTAAGGCAGGCATTAAACGTAAAGTTACAGAAGCTAACGGATACAAGCATACCATCATCGTCGTGGTAAATACCATCAGTCGTCGGAAGCACCATCATTATACCATTACTTGTCACGCCCTGAAAATTGTCTGCGGTGACAACCCTACGATGGTGTTCTATGGCATTCTAATTGTTTAACTGTTCCTTTGGGACTGGCATACATTTTTGTGGCTTTTCATAACTGTGTTAAAAGATTTGGATTGGTAAAAATCCTGATATAGTAGAAGGGGCGTGGAATTTGCAGTAATATTACAAGAAAATAATTGAAATAGTAATGCGAAAGTGAGTTTTTTTTGTAAGGTACTTTGACTACCTACTACAATAGAGATTATATGATATAGCTGGTCTGTCCCTCGAAGTTTCACCCGCGTTCCTCAAAAAAAAGGAGTCCATGTCCATCTCCATACTGTAGGCTATCTGCGTACCAAATTTCATCGCGATCGGTTCAGCGGTTTAGGCGTGAAAAGGTCAACAAACTCACATTCGCATTTATAATATTAGTTAGGATATAAATCGATTAAGAAATCGTTTATAATAGATACCTACAATACACCTGACGCATATCAGTAAAATTGCAGTGTGGTAACATCATTTCGACGCTTTTTTTTCATGTACAGTCAGGGTCAAAAGTAGATTGGCACTTTAGTACCATGTCACATTACACAATTCATAATTTTCATACAAACTGTCAAGAGAATTTCAATAGATTATTATGAAAGTGTACTGTACGTACAGGCCTGTGTTTAACCACAATTTCAACATAGTAAGTACTGATGTAGCCAAAGGTAGTAAACACACACCATCTATAAATACACCGGTAGTGCTTGGGTGATAAATTTTCAACCTGAGGGTTACCAGCCATGGAAAGTCTTTTACAAAATTATACTCCCAAATAACTAATACTTCCTTATCTATTCTCATATAAACAATAGTGACCGCAAAGACTGTAGAAGTAAGCGAACAGGTTGTCACAATAGAACCGAACTAGATCAATTTGATCTCCGTATCTCATTACCGGCGCATACGCATCTAATATTACTGAGAGGGGCAGGCGAGATTCATTCACACAGGAGGATGTGGTTTAAGTTCGATTCTTTGTTGAGATTTCTTTTTCTTGAGTGAATATTGATGGTATTTCTTTGTCAGTATCATAATAATTTACCTATAAGTGCATCTTTTAGCTTTCAGTATTTTTGTTTATTGTTTTTACGTAAGTACTACCACCATATCTAATTCCGCTGTGAAATAGTAGTGCACTTGTATTACTGTGTGTCGGTTAGGAGGGTATGGGAGCCGGTGAAATTACAGGCACAGGAGACTTAACAACTTCATGTCTCAAGGTTGGCAACGCGTGAGTGATACCCCTGGCAGGGAAAATATAATATTGTATTTTATTTGCCGGTGGTGTTATGAGCGTCTATAGGCTACGGAAACCGCTTACCATCAGGTGGGCCGTAAGCTTGTTTGCCACCTAGTAGCATAAAAAAAAAAAGTAATTTTTGGTTTGTTTTATTAATTAAAATTTATTCGTTTTTTTCTAGAATTATTTATAAGTCATGGATATTTGTTATAATGAAGATAAAGAGGAACAAGCTATTGTAATACGGCAGCAAAACTTGAAGGCTTTTTGTGCATACCACTTTTGGTCATTGCATTATTTATTATAGTGGAATTTCAATCAATAATAAATATATCTATCTAACAAACTTCTTTACCAATCTCAAATAGAAGCATTATTGTTATCGAATAAATGAAATGAATGAATATAGGACGGGAAGTATTGGTTCCCATGGCAACGGACCTTCTGCCAATCTCAGCTCATTTTGCGGTTTCCACAACACGATCATCGTAATGATGTCATTTTTTTATTTATTTGTTTTCAATTATTATCACATGGGATGAATGCTTTTGAATTATAAAATATCTAAAGTAAGGCTTATTTGTATTCAGCTTAGGTTACAAATTTCTATATATCTAAATTATTACAAAAGAAAACCACACCTCTATAATCAAATTCTTAAATTAATCGATAATAATTAAAACAATATTTTATAGGTACTAGTGCCATATGGTGATGGAATCTCTAGTAAAACGCTTGACGAGTATTTTTTCCAGAGTTTTATCTATACGTAGAAATAAATAAAATGATATGTCTGTTTGTATTCAAAATAACAGCTATTTACTAAATGCATATTAAAGTATATACAGTACATATAAAAAAAAATGTTGTCTGTCTGTCTGTTTGTTCCGGCTAATCTCCGAAACGGCTGAACCAATTTTGACGGGACTTTCACCGGCAGATACCTGTTATTATAAAAAGTAGCTTAAGCTACTTTTATTTTTTATAGGTTAATTTTTATACCGGTAACGCAAGGAACAGCTAGTTCTTTATCACTAAAGTGGGAAGTAAGCATACGGCCCACCTGATGGTAAGCGGTTACCGTAGCTTAATGTCGCTTGCAACACCAGGGTTATCACTTATGATAGCAGACTTGTAACCATAGCAACACAAACCAGGCTAACAACTTACCAGAATGTGGAGTGTAATGTGGATGGGCGGCGTGCTCGTAAGGTGCGTCGAACAGCTCCCCGTAGTACCCCGTCGCACCCCCAGCCGCTCCCCCGAGCTCTGACAGCAACTTGTACTCATCTTTGAGACTCCATTTTGATGATGACCATAGCTGGAAAAAATACAGTCGTTAAACTAACGAATTGTAGTAACAGAATATTGTTTTTTTTTTAATTTGTATTGGCTTGTGTTTGACCAAAATCTCACTATTGTAGGTGATGATGTGGCCGAAGGTGGTAAGCACACAAAGCCTAAAAAGAACTGGCTCTCAAGTGCAGCTGCTGGAACACACCAATAAGTGTTTGGCGACAGATTTTCAACTTGAGGATGGTAGCCATCCAAGGAGGTATTACAAAGTACCACCGTGCTATGGTTTCCTCACGATGTTTTCCTCCACCGATAACTCGAAGCTCATTGTAGGATTCGAACCCACGACCTTCGCCACGGCGTCCGACATCACTAGCACTCTGAGCTATCATCGCCTTAAATATAGTTTACTAGCTTCCGCCCCGCGGTTTCACCCGCGTTCCCGAGGGATTTTATGTTTCCCGGGATAAAAAGTAGCCTATGTGCTATTCTAGACTATAATCTATCTCTGTGCCAAATTTCATCCAAACTTGTTGAGTAGTTTTTGCGTGAAAGAGTAACAAACATCCATCCATCCAAACTTATTTAATTGAATTTGAAATTTGAAAGTTGCTTAAAATGTTATCACACTAATCTTATAAATGCGAAATTTTGTGAGTTAGTATATTTGTTACTCATAAAATTTGGTATCGAGGTCGCTGACACCCTGGATTAACACATAGGCTACTTTTTATCCCGGGTAAACATAAGATCCCTCAGGGACGCGGGTGAAACCGCGGGGCGGAAGCTACAATACGGATAGCTACAATAAAATAAAACAGCTACGTGCTTCCAATAAATAAACAATTTGGCAAAACGTATTTAAATTGAAAGCTTGCAAATATTTCAGTCGACATCCGTTCAACATACGTATAAGGTGTAATGGCGGCCGGAAGTGACGTAATTAGCGTGCACCGCCACTATTCGTCACCGGGACAAGATGGCCGACCGAATTTACGCGCCAAATCACGCCGATTCGCAGCTGTTTCGAATTTACCGCCAACTGGCTTTGGTTAAATTAACTATTTAATTTACCGATGTAGTTTAGTTTGAGTTGGTACCAATAAACTATATCTAATAATAATTTAGTAATAAATTAAGTATACCTACACTATATTATACTCATAAAATGTGTATGTTTTAGATTCAAGATTATAACCTCATTTTTTTTTTATTGTTAGATTTTACTCAGTTTTGCGTGCTAACAACTTTCGACCTTAAAATATAAACTACTTATCTATGTAGGTACCTAATTAAAAAAAGCTTAAAAGTCTTTATCAGCTAGAGAGAAGAGAGTGTTTACCTGTGGTGTTTACATTTCTATATATTTTCATATTAATTTTATAAATTCTAATTAAACTTACGTTAGAGTATATTTGATCACCACTATAATGACTTCTCTGTCTTTTGACGTCGTCTTCTGAATGACTGTTGAAATCCCGGTTTTCATCTGTGAACAAAAATTCCAATCAAAACATTTAATTTTGTGCCTGTTGAAAAACCTTCCTAGCTCAGTTCTGATCGTTAATACCAACAATTATAAAAGTGCTAATTTAAATCACTGGCCCATACTATCTGTATTAAAAGTTTAAGTACCTATTTAATACTGTTTTTTTTTAATACGCTTTTATTAGCTTCACCTGTAACTATCTATGTAAAAAATGTCTTGGAAATGTGATCACTTCCCGATTTCCGATTGAGCTGAAGCTTACACTAGTTAGGTTGACAATGCATGATTAGCTAAGTGACGTCATTCTAAATCCAATATGGTGGACAATTTTTTCTTATCTACCATCATGATTGGTTAATGAAAGGGTTAGCTGAGAATACGAAAAATAAAATGACGTCACACTAAATTCAATATGGTGGACATGCCAAGAAATCAGCGTGTGGAAATCCGAGGCCGAGAAATCATAGGCTTTGGATTTGAATCTACAGTTCCGAACTAGTCGATTGTAAAAAATAACGTATTGTATCATCGTTAACCATCACCATTAGGTCGACAGTCTGTTTGTTTCTCAACATAATAATTAAAATGAGTCACAAAAAGAGCTGAACTTTTAACCTACTCAATATTTTTTACCTCTTAAAAGCTACTATCTACAAATTATTCGAGTAAAACGGTTCCAAAACTTAGTCAAGTTCAAAGTGGAATATGAGAGAAGTTATTATAACGCAGCGATTTGTGCAGTAAATTTAATAGATCAGTAAATCTTAGCCGTTACACTCAGTGCCCGCCAGTATGGCTGTAAGGGCTTAGGGATGTATTCGTGTGCAATTCAGCTCGTACCTCGATGGAATTTTATCGATAAGTTTGGGTCAATGTATGAAGAGTAGGTATAAAATTGTGCTTAGGTTTTGGGGTATTGGTATCAGTTTGTCTTATATTTTTTAAATTTATAACTCAAAATTAAAGTATAGTTGACATCTGAGGCACTATCAAGTCTATCAATTTTAAATCGGTATCTGGCTGTATTCATTAATCTACTAATATTAGATTAGAGAAACATGAATTTATTTTGTGCGTACTATTTAGGTACCTACTATAACATATACCACAAAATGTACATATAACTATTATAATAAATTATAATTATTTACTATCCAATAATCGGATAATCTTAATATATATATTTCTTGTGTGCGTGTGTATGTGACTGAACTCCTCCTAAACGGCTGGACCGATTTGGATGAAATTTTGTGTGTATATATGAGTGGGTCCCTGGATGGTTTGAAAATACAATTGGACCCGGTAGATGGCGTCGTCATCGAGTTTGGACAGGACAACGTCTGTTGGGTCCGCTAGTAAAGCTATAAAATCCTACTTACTTTTTATCGATAAGACCTCATCACTACTTACATTTCAGAGGGCACAAAATGTGACTCAACGGTGGATTCTGCAAGTTATTTGACTATACATACTTTACGTACATTACTTATAACTTTTACTGCGCACACTTAACTTAAGATCATTACATACGTAAAGACACCCGGGTGGGTATTAAAAGTACCCGGGTGGATTGTAAAGGCGCAGGTTTTGATATAGGGTTCAAACAGGCGTATAAGTTGGGGAGTTTATGAAAAATTTATGAAAGAGTTATGGTAGAATACATGTAATAAAATTTTCATATCTCTATAATCTGTTCAGGTATTGTCCTTATTTATAGTCCAAGAGGATTTAGATATACTTTTTAGGGCGAAGTGGTTATTTTTCTTATCTGAGCGTGAGAGTCATTAGAAACTAACCAAGTGTACCTCAAATAAAATTAAATAATTTAACTACACAAGAGGCAATTTAAAAATATATATAACGTATTTGTCATCGTTTGAGTGGAACCGGTATAAAAGTCAGTTGCAAGATTTTATACACACATACTCAGGTGAAGTTAACTTGACATGAAGCTCAACACTCAACGAAATCGCCAGAATATAGAGAATCAATCTTAAATTACCGGAATTTGATTTCTGATATCAATAATTATTTATTTTATTGACGTTTTGATAAATAACACGAAAGTAATTAGTTGGTAAAATGAATATTCTGTATCTGGATCTGTATCAGGTTCAGTTTTAATTTAAATACAGGGCAAATTTTAACAGATAAGACAACTGTATAGATTGCCTAAAAACCATAAAATTTCACCATGCTATAAAAACTTTACAAACCCTGGTCTTCATGCCGTTTCCTCTTCAACCCTGTCGCGTTTCCATTGTGTAGGCCCACTTGCTCGATGCCCAGGATCCCGTTGATGCTGTAGCTGCCTGTATTGGTCACATGCTGTTCCGTCGTCGGTGATAGCACGTCCGTCGTGCCGGGCGCATTGCCCGCGTGGGTAATCACCTGGGAGGATGAAATTGTAATTACTATGTATGTTTTGTGACGGAGTAGAAATTACATTACGAATAGTGTGGGAGTGTGGCAGTGTGAGAATGTAGGAAAGTAGTAGTGTGGGAATGTGGGGGTGTGTGTATAGCGGTGTATGTATGTATGGGGTGTGAGTATCAGCAAGCTAAATGTTCAAGAAAATCTTATATGAAAATTAAAGGGAATCATATACTGCATTGGGAACATTCTGAAATTATAATGTTGATCTTGATAAGTATACTAACAGAAACAACGCTGCCCTGCGCGGAGCTGATCTCCTGTTCCTGCTGCTGCTGCTGTTGCTGGTTGTGCGCGTGTTTCGCCTTCTCTGCAGCCTTGTTACGGACAATCCTGAGGACAACAAGTCATCATTAATTAGGGCTTCGTTATCATGCATAGCTGTCACGCAGCGGCATCTTCTTTTGTCGAGACAAAGACATAAAACGTGTTTTGTATTGTAATCAAATTCTCAGCTGTAATTGATTTTTTTTTCAATTTGATCGCATTTTTAGTTACTTGGTAGTAGTTTTATTAAATATCTATAAAATTTACAATGATTCTCCAATATTGACTATGATAAGTAGTCTACGTTGAAACGAATTTGTATGCGAGTACCGCATACAAATTACTATGCCGGCATAGACTTTGATATCACGAGTCGATCGCTCCATACAAAACAGTTATATTTATCTAATTTATTGATTTAATTGTATATTTATTTCTTTCACATTCGCTTTGACTCTTTTATTTATACAGACGGGCCGGTTGGCGTGGTTGGTAAGATTCATTTGTGTGCATGAACATCTCTGTTTGTCCTATGTCTGGGTGTAATTATCTATGTATGTATGTATGTAGAGTATATCAGTTATCAGGCTTCCATAGTACAAGCTCTGCTTAATTTGGGGTCAGATGGCCGTGTGTGAGAAATAATGTCCCAGAATATTTATTTATTTTGGGCAAGGTTCTCAGCAATCTGGCAGCATTTCTTTTTTTTTGAAAATGCAACTTAGATTTGTGACAAGAGGTGTTTGAACACTATGGTAACTTGGTAAGTGATAGTATGTGTGATGTTTACCAAAAAATCCATTATTATTATAATAAATGGACTGGAAGTAGGTATACGTACTATCTATCGAGACAATAACTTATCAAAGTAACAAAAACGTTAAAAACCTTTTTACAGCCATAATGAAAAGTAACCGATATCACCTAAAATAGGCTTTCTATTTACAATATTCAGCAAAAACTCAATTCACTCCAGCCATCAGATAGAGCAATTTGCCGAAAAAAGGCCGCGCGCACACGCGACGACTTTTTTGTCGCACGACGTAAACAATGCGACGTCGGAAGCGTAGCAAATCGCGGCGGTCGTTCGGTATATTGCAAAAGGATGTCTCGACGCGTGCCCGATGATTCATTGCGGTACAAAAATTATGCGAATTCTGTACAGTACCGCAGTATGTACCGCATTTTTGGGGTTGCACTTTTTATGGGGTCGCGTGGAAATGGATTATTCATGTCATTTGAGAGTAATTGAGTAGTTTGTTGGCGATGATGAGAGGTTATAAGATTAGCTTTATGATATTGGATAAGAAAATTACAGTCTCATATTCTCTCACAGTCATGTAAAACTCAGGTTTTAAGATAAGACGGGACATCTTAAAGTTTAATTTAACTTTATTATAAGCCTTATCCACAGAATCAAACCTATCAGCTAGTCAAATAAATATTATTTAGATCTTCTTAAATGATAAAACCCGCTGATTAATTACTATCAAACAAAGGAGGCAGATTGCAGATCTGGGCAGAATCAGTAACGGTTAGGTGAGACGAGTTCTTGAATGGAGACCTTGACTGTTAGTTTAGTACAGTAGGTACAGTATGCCAAAGTGGAAAACAGGAATTCTAAGTGTAAAGATTATCTGCAAAGTTAGTACTTACAGTTTAAAGTCTATCATCACATAGTAAAAGCAGAGGAATTCGATATTCAATGTATATTTATGTATAGTCCACCATTATATCCTCCATCAAATCATTTTTTTTATGTAATACTAGCTTTTTTGTACAAAAATTTGTTTGTTTATTTTTAAAGTTAAGTGCTTATAATCAGAAGTGAATTTCAGGGAAGAAATATAATTTTAGTTTCTGCCCCGCGGTTTTATCTGCGTTCCCGAGGGATGTCATATTTTTCCGAGATTACCTATCCTATGCGACCAATAAAATCCGTTTACTCATTTACAGCGTGTTTGGGAATGGGCTTTGTAATAGTCTATCCTTTATGACTTTTATTGAAGTCAAATAAAATGGTAGAGTTATGTGCTATGGAGACATTTTTATATTATTTATTATTAAATACGTAATACATGATTGTTTGTAGAATACACAGGAAAATCGTAACCAAAATTCTAATTTACAATAGCAGATAGACCAGCCATTATTTTGTTTCGCGGCCATTTTGCCAATGTCGCGAGGTTGACAGTTCATTTCCCGCCATGATGGATAGTGGCGCGCTAACACTGAATTATTGCCAGTGCCGGCCGGGTTGACATATGCAAAAATTGTTTTGCAAACTTATCAAAAAGGTCGGATTATGAGTTTAGGGTGATCGTAATAGACTCATCACTCTTAGGTGTGAATTTTTGAATGATTTATGAGTTGTATATGTATGTATATGCATTTCTGTCTCTGCTCTTTTACTCCCAGAGACAAAAATTGGCTTTTGTTCATGTTATTTGTTCATTGAAGGAGTTTTAAAACAAACCAATTTTAAGGAAACATGTTTTGTAAAAAAATGATTTTAAACATTCCGAGAGATTTCCTCAAATAGAAAATGAAGATCCCATTTAATTTTATTAAATAACTAACTTTTCCGCGCGGTTTCACCCGCATTCCCGGCATAAAATATAGTCCATGTTACTCAGGGATAATGTATATAGTCCATGTTACTCAGGGATATTCTAATGGTGAAAGATTTTTTTTAATCGGTCAGTACTTTTGAGATTATACTTAAATACAAATCTTTCCTCTTATAGTAGGAAAAATACATTAAAATCATGCTGTAGGAAAATCGAATGCCGTGGTGAAGATTGTGGGCTTAGTTATCTACCTAAAGAAGAGTTTTCGGTGTAAGAAACCAATCCCTGCACTGTGGCAGGGTACTTTGAAATACCCACATACATAGTTCTATGTACTATGTCCTTTTGGAAAACTGTATTCAAGCACCCTTTTTTTACTTTTACAGGCTTGTGTTTGACCACAATCTCACTATGGTAGGTGATGATGTGGCCGAAGGTGGTAAGCACACAAAGCCTAGAAGGAACTGGCTCTCAAGCGCAGCTGCCGGAACCCACCAATAAGTGTTTGGCGACAGATTTTCAACTTGAGGGTGGTAGCTAGCCAGGCGGGTACTACAAAGTATCCTACCACCGTGTTATGGTTTCCTCACCATGTTTTACTTCATCGAAAGCTCAAGGTCATTGTAGGATTTGAACCCACGACCTTCGCCGGCGGCGGCCAGATTCCTAAGAGGCATTTATTCGAGTAATCAAGATGAAAGAATAATATTTCCAAACAACCTACTACATAATGGTAATTTATTTTAAGGAAAATGGCCAGAGACCTATTATCCAACAAATCCGCAAAAAGCAATGTTATGATATCCGTTTCCGGTCGGAAGGGTTACCAGCTTACCGTGTATTACCCTTATATTTTATTACTCTTCTTCAATATAATGCAATTGTATGTTGGCAGCACTTAAGATTTATCGCAATGTAGGTTTTTGGTATAGATTCTTTCTCCGTACCCAATGCTCATAGAGTAAAAAAACTCTATTGCCATGGTCTATAATTGAGCCAACTATGTTTGTTTGTCTGACCATCTGCTATATTATAGATACTGAAACAGTCAATGTTTAATTTAGAATTTAAAAAATGCTATTTTCAGGTTATAACTATTATTTTTACATTGGGAAGTCTTAGATACCTACCTACTTACATTATAATTGACCTTTCAGTTCTTTCTATAACATTTCATACCTACACCCTTGTATAAAATTTATCCTATCCGACAAATTATTCAGTTGGCGCGCGAAAAAAAAATCAAATGTCAAATTGGGGTTGCCAGAGTTATGGCTTCAATTACCCAGCGGCGGGACCTCGATTAAAATGTCTTGACGTTGTGCAAGCTTGCTGGTTTGTGTTTTTTTTTATTTCGCAAGGGCTCTTTTTATGGCCATTGTTTGGTGTTGTGAACTTTTTATATGAATGAAAAGTGAAATAGGCATTTATTATATATAGGTATTTCTATTTTGTTCTATTTAATGTATAAAATAAAATATTTTTAGTTTTGATAGATAAATTATATCTTGGAATATACTACAAAATTTTACCTCAGGAACATAAAATAATAGTTTAAAATAATACGGATTTTAAAAAAAGCGAGAAAAGTGCCTTTATCACATACATCCAATTAACTACCGTTAAATTCAAATTACCACGCAATAAATCAAATTAAAAATTAGCACCACAGATAATCTAAACGCGAAAATTCCCAAACTTCACGAGTCAATTTTAAAGTCATTCCATACTCAATACAAGGGTGATTTCCACCCCTAAGTGATACGACACGTGTCCGACACGTGCACGTAATGTCTGCACTACGGAACTCTGAAATGTGGCCGCATGACGGATAAATAGCGAGGCTATTTAAGTGGAAGTGAGAAGTTGGAAATATCGTTTAGGGTTGTAGACGTGATGCATAGCACAGTTTTTGAAACAGAAAAGATTGGGATCTTTTTTTATTACTAATTAGATATTACCTCATGCAGCAATTGTTTTTTTTTAGGCCAGAAGACTAACAAGCAGGCAGACGATCCACCTGATGGTAAGTGGCCATTATGGCAACTGGCTTTCAAGTTCATCTGCTGGAACGCACCAGTAGGTACTTGGCGATAGAATTTCAACTACAAAGTGGTAGCCAGCTAGGCGTGTACCACAAAATACCTTACCACCGTGCTATGGTTTCCTCACGATGATTTCCTTCACCCTTCAAGCTCATTGTAGGATTCGAACTCATTACCTAATGGCATCCAACGTCACTTTTGAGCTATCACTTTAAAATTATTTCATAAAAAAAAATGTATCTTATTCAAAAACTCATTCAAATTGACTTAAAGCAATACGATTGAAAGTACCCCTAGTGGAATGCAATTGTTTATTGATACCGGTAATCCTGGTTTATTGTCATCTAATGGACCCGAGTGTGGCCCGGGGGCGATTGTAATGGACCCGGGGTGCACTTAGCCGACGCTTGTGTTGAGTGTATTTATTAGGAGCAGTGAGATAGCTTTGACTGAATTTTTGATGATATTTTTGAGTTATGACGATAAAATATCTTTGTTCGTTTGTTACATTTTCACGCCTAAATTGCTGAACCGATCGCGATGACATTTGGTACGTAGATAGCCTATATTATGGAGAAAGATAGGGGCTATTTGTTTGAACGGAACGGAACGGAACGCGGGTGGAACCGCGGGGCGGAAGCTAGTCGATTGTAAATTCGATAAGATATTCAAAAGTAACGGAATAATAAAAAGAAAAACAAATAAAATCTGTGTAATCATTATATTAAAGAACCTAAAATGATCAAAAGAAGGCTAGGTTCGATACTTCCTGATGATGATCATCTTTTTTAAATGGTAGTCCTAGTTAAGATCATAGATCTAGAAAAAAAGGCGGACGCCACCTCATAAAACAATTACTGAAGCACCCACAGTAAGCCAGCTCGCTTAAATGCATACACGTCCGGCACGCACACATTCACACCACACTAAGCCGGCCGCCCCTCATTACGCTCCGAACCACACACACACACACAGTTACGTGGCCACCATTTTGGTGCTTCAATAGTTTCTTAGCGGCCATCTGTCCGCCTTCTTTTCTAGATCCATGGTTAAGATTAGCTGTCAATTCTACAGTGACAGTCATATTAAGTATCATGACTCCCCTAAATTAATAAACGGTAGCGTTTTTAGATAAAAATAGCGATAAATGTCAACACGCGACGGCAAACTAATGAAATACTACTATAATATCTGGGACTTATCTAATCTGGCAACACTACGCGCAATTAGACGCGTGGATTTGTGAGCTGGCAACACTCGAACTTGAGTGTTTGTCGTGTATTATCTGTTAATTACGCGTGATAATGGATTCGTTAACCTAGAATCATTGTTGAAGGTTTGAATTAGATATTTTATTGGTTATTAATGTTTAGGTATTTGTAACATCCATCTTCCGCTTTTATTTCAAATCTCAACCACTTTCCATACATTTTGATCTCTTAAAGCACTGCAGGTGAATTAAAAATACCCCGCTTTATTTCACGGCAAACACTCGACTATAACGATTTATCTAAAAAAAAAAAACTCACTTTTTACAGTAAATAATAAACACACCAGACTGTCTCAATATCAAAGTCAAAGCTATTTATTTAGTTTAGGTCCTAGTAGGCCACTTATGAACGTCAAAGCTACTGAAGTACTAGCCATAGATAGACTAGAAGTACGAGGAATAGACAGATTGACAGACGTAATAATAATATTATAGTTCCAATAAAAGATCATTAACAAAACTAATCGAAATACCATGTCCCAATTGCCCAACAATAACCAAAATCATAACAACGAACAAAGGTACATAAAATCAACTTTTATGCGACAAAGACAGGAAAAAATCTGGAGTTGCCATATTATTATTATTTGGTAGAATAGTAATAATTCAATAGGATCGAGGTCGGGATGTCCGGCGCGCGTAGAGCACGTGTCTCTGCTTCCGGTGACGCCATCTTGGCTCCCTACCCCTCCAGCTTCCTGTGCTCTTCGTTCTGACACGCAACCCCTTGACGGGCCACGAAATGAGAGGGTGAAGCTACATATCTTATCATGAACCTTATTTAGGGTTCAATACTTTGTTTTAACATTGTTGTTTGAAGACCATCTGACTGAGTAATAATAGTTTCTAAGATGGTGAGCACACAAAGTCTACAAGAGTACTGGCTCTCGAGTACAGCTGCTGGGACACACCAATTGGTAGATGCTTGACGATAGATTTAACCAAAATAATGTATTCAAATGCTTAAATATGATTATAGAGTATTATTATGTAGGTAAAAACCTGCTTTGCTTCTAGAAATAATGAATTATTCTTTTGAAAAATTTAATTAATTGCTTTTGATGCGATAACTGACAGTGCCCAACAAGTATTTACTTATTATTTTCAGTAAAGATGCAACTATTAAGTTCAGGCTATTTGCTCTTGTGCTGAAGGACTAAGCACGAACTTGGTTATAAACTTGTCTTTGCTGGTTTCGATGAAGATACACCACGTAAAACTTTCCCCTCTTGTTTCATAGCCCAACCAACTATTTTGCCTATAACTCGATGAACCGCACAAAACTATACCTTAACATAATACAAAAGGGTTCGAATTACAATAACTGTCGGAGAGTTTCTCACAAAGTTTCTCACTAAAAGGGGATTGTTCTATTTCTTGGGAACATTTCGTGCACATAATGTCAAGTTATTTTGGACCTTTTGAGTAATAACAATATGTCTGTATTTATTACGTATCCAATGAAATACTATATTAAACTATTCGTATATTTGTTTCCTCTATAAACATCACGTTGACACCATCGTCTGTATCAAAAATAATTTTCCAATTATTTTTATATACGGAAACAAATGTTCGCTATGTTATTCTGTACTAAAATTCGACGGTGAATTTTCCAAGAGACTATTCTCTGTCTCACTCGTGAACTCCTGATTACCGAGTTTCACGAGCGAGACAGAGAATAGTCGCTTCGAGAATTCACTGTCCAGTTTTAGTACAGAATAGCAGAGCTGATTATTTTTAATTCACATTTTGATCGAACCGCGATTTCAGTGTTAGTCCTATTATATATCATATTAAATATCCTGTTCATATTGATGATCTTCAACCTTTAGCACTGCAGGTGAAAATACAAATAACCCTGAAGAGCCTCACCGCAAATGCTACAGCGAAGTAGAGAAAGTGGGAGAAGTAGAGCGGAACATAAATTCAAAAGAGAGATCTTAAAAAAAATCTTGCTGGGTTTCTTGCCAGAGTCTTCTTAGTCCATGTCAATTCGGAGTATCGGAGTCGATGGTAGAGTCAATTGTAACCTTCATAAATGCCTTATCAAAGCCTTTACTGTTAATGCTAAGCTATTTTACCCCCACATCTACCTAAGCGCTCGTGGCTTGATTAGCCGTTCTTAATCGATCGGCAAAGTTAAGCAACGTCTAGCCAGACCGGTACCTGTATGGGTGATCGCCTAATGGCATTTCATCTTGAGCTTTTCCATCCTTCGGAAGGCATGTAAAGCCATTGGTCCCGACTATCACTTAATTGTGATAGTCGTTAAGCTAGTTGGATACCATCTAGGTGGCTTGAAAACTCCAACAGTAGGTTAACCACTGGGATGCCTCCACCAATCCTCAGTGGGCATGCGTGGTGGAGTATTTGCCCATTCCCTTTCACCCTTATTCTGTGCTCAGCAGTGGGACATATAAAGGCTGTAAAGGAATGAAGGATGGAGACACGGCACAGCATTTGTAGTAATTCTATACTTAAATTCTTATTAGATACTTAAAGGTATACTCTATTAATAATTATCCAAACTCACCTATTAATACTGGATACAGAAGGCACATTATCCTGGCTGCAGATGCCCTCACTCAGGAGTCTATCCCTGATCTCCCACGCGAACATGGTGGGGTTCTCCCGCTTGTACGCCGCGATGGCGTCAACCACTGGAGGCGTTGCCACCTTCGGCTTGGAACCTCCAATGACTCCGGCTTTGAAGCTTCCCGTCTCGTAATACCTGTAATGAAGGCTGTCGTTAGAATTATAAAATAGAATGAAATTAAAAAATGTATCTCACATAGAAAAAGAAAAAAAAGCTGAGATTTGTGATTCACGATCGTCGCATACGCACTAAATTCGTTATATAATAATATTCAGATTTTGAGTATTTACAAATAACGTTTCGTTTGTATAGAAAATGGATTCTAAAATGCGTCGACGCAACACGAACTTCAAGAGTTTATTTTACAGTTATAAGTACATATAGTAGATTATCGTAATTTCATCCATTTTAATCAAGCAACCTGTATAATATTTTATACAGAATTATTTACACGATGAAATTAATATGTATCATTTTAGAAAATTATATAAAAAGAGAAAATCGGTGAGAAATCACACCATATTGCTTCACAATCGACCATAGATTCCGTATATTCCCAAATTAACCATAAATTAAATACACCCTATCAAACAGTACATTTCATTGACAATCGACTCACTCCCATCTTCTCCTGTGGGACATGGCATTAGTATTGTAGAAAATTAAATTTCCTCCATAAAATAATGGGAGTGTATTATGACAATACGATTATGGACACCCTACCCCTTTTTGAGTGGATTGCAGTTTTGTTAGTTGATTTATTGAGTGGATTTTTTGTCGACGCTACGATTTTTGATTGGATTTATGGTAATTGAAATTGGTATATTTTTTTTAAATTTCAAATAGGTATGAATGTAGGGTTTATATTTGGATCGTAGACTTTTTAGCTTTATGTCTGAAAAATAAACTAAATGAAAATGTTAGTATAACGGGTAAATAATTTGAGATGTTTTTTTTATTATTTAAATACTTAAAGGAATTTCAGCGGGAGTTAAATAAAAAAAAAAGTAATTAAATAAATTCTAACAGGATTGGACCGCACTCAACTAATTTGGTGTAAGGGCGGGAGTACACTGCTCTGTTTTGTAGAATTATTCACAAATGCCATCGAGATAAGTCAATTACAAGTGTGATCACACCCTAAGTGAGAGAACATCGATGTACAGTTGTGGAAAAAACTAAATTAATTTAATTATTTAACATTACAATGCTTCACATATCCTAGTGATATATCACTATATTGTGATAGTCGTTAAGCTAGTAGGAGGCCTCTTAGGTGGCTTGATAACTCCAACAGTAGGTTGACCACTAGCCTACCTCCACCGATCCACAGTGGGCATGCGTGATGGAGTATTTGCCCATTCCCTTTCACCCTCATTTGTGAAAGGAGGCCTGTGCTCAGCAATGGGACATAAAAGAGGCTGCGAAGGAAGGAAGGATGTACTAGAAAACTGATAGACTTTATTTTAATAAGTTTTTAAATAGTTAAGCTATTTTTTTTTCTGGAAAGTCAACAAATTTTCAGTTAATTTCATTTATTATCTAGTTTAATAAATAAAAGGAGAATGCTGTGTAATTTTTTTATTTTATTTGCATTGGTTTAGCTAAGTTGATTTTATTTTTATATTAAGCCACATCCTGTAGTTTTCACAGCTTGTATATGAACCTACAGTTAACTATATTGATTATTAAATAAACATTTACAGTTTTTTTTTATTTTAACTTCATAACTGATCTCCACTAAAAAGAATGCCCAAAAGAAATGTACTTTTCTACGCAGTTGTACCAAAGGGTCGACAAAACAAGGGTGCCTATGTTTTAGGGTCCGTAGGGAATAGCGCTAACATTATCGTAATGTAGCGTAGGGGCCCGTACTCATGGCATTAGGGTTACGCAGGCGAAAATAAAAAAAACGTCTTGAAATTACAACAATGGAGAATGTAAGCGACCTCGTAGTAGGTAGGTATATACAGTAATCTAAATACTGTAGATTGCAAATCAGAATGGCGATGATATCGCAAAGGTAGTGACGTCGAATGCCGTGAATGTCGTATAGGTTCGGATTCTACAATGAACTTGAGCTTTCGGTGAAGGAAACCATAGCACGGTGGTCGGGTACTTTGTAATGCCCACCTCTGGCTGGCTACCACTCTCAATTTAAAAAATGTATCGCCTAGCATCTAACCGTATTTTGGCAGCCACACCTAAGAACCAGTTCCTTCTAAGATTTGTATACTGATGATTTATTGATTTATATGTATTGATTTCATAAAGTCGTTCATATTGATTGAAAAGCAAACTTCGATTGAACATAAAAATGTCTGCATATCAATAAATAGACAATATATTAATCGTACACTTATCAGGGCTGGTGTAAAATCAATTTGTCCCCGTTACAGAGTATGGAACATATTGACAATCAAGATAACATGGGGAATGGGGGACATAATGGGCTTATCACGGCTTACCAATAAGCTTATATCGAGCTTACTTTTACACTCATACGCAGAGAAATTGTGTTTTATTTAATTTATATGTTTCTTTTTCAATGGCTGAAGATTGACAAGTATACAGACGTTACAGTCATAAAGCTGACTTCCAAAGCCGGTGGTCATCATCATTATCATTTCAGGCACAAGACGTCCACAGCTGGACATAGGCTTCCCCTAAATTGGTAACTTCAGTAAATTCGACCTTCATAAGTGCCCACCTAGGGCCTAAACTGAATAAACGGCTTTCGCTTTGTGTCAAATTCGAAAGCGATTTTATTGTATAGGTTCGGAAATACTATGTTCGTAATACCTACTATTAATTTCAATCAATACATCATATAGAAAATTTTTAATTTTGTTAACTGTTCCATAAAATATGACACCTAACGATTCTATATAAATACTAGCTGTCCCCCGCGGTTTCACCCGCGGAGCAGTATAAAAAATAGCCCACGACCTATTCTCAGACATACTGAATACTATACACAAAAAAATATCATAAAAATCGATCGAGCCGTTTCGTAGTAGTTTGCTGACAAACACTATGACTCGAGAATTTTATATATTAGATGTATGACACTAAATCAAAAACCAAAACTATGAAGATTGTATTTTTACTGTACAACAAACATAAACGTATTCTCCCAAATGAGCGCAAGAACGAAAGTAGCACGCGCACTGTCCTAGCGCACACACTGTAATAATAACAATAGTTTTTATTTCTGACCATATACTACATAGGGCGAACTGTACAGTAACTGTCCATTGCTATTATAGCTCATAGGGACTAAAATCAGCCTCTCTATATAGGGTCTACAACGTAACAAAACCTTAACACTGTGGTAGGGTGCTTTGTAGTACTCGCCTGGTTGGTTACCCTCAAATCTTGAGAGCCAGTAGCTGTGGGTTCCATTTACACCCAGCACGAACATTTGCATGTATGTCTGTTTGTTCCCATTTATAAATAGTATATAGTATAGTATAATAATAGTAATTTTCATAGTACTAACTCTGCTTAGTTTGGGATCACATATTTATTCAGATATAACTATCGATCGTTAAGTTGTAATTTAAAGGAAAATGTCGTCGCAATTCATGTTTCAAAATTTCGAAGTGCCCAGTTATCATCAGCGGGCAGTTACTGTATCGTCTACCCTGATTATATACTACACACAACGGTGAGGCGGCAGAAAGCGTGACCGCCGGCACTTCCGTCGGTGTTTGCGTTTTTATATATGTACATAATGATAGTTATGTTATTTTGATTAAGTTATTATAATTAGAGAGATTTTTGAGGATAATTCATTAGCTTTGGTATACAAGAGGATGATGGATTAGGTTGAAAACTAGAACACATCCATATTTTGATTGTTTTTTTTGTACTTATGGGGTCATTTTGATGGTTATAGTTGGACCCGGTAGGTGGCGCTGTTGTCGAGATCCAAAGGGTTAGTAATGGCTAGTAATCTATATCTATACTAATATTACAAAGAGGAAAGATTAGTATTTTTGTATGTAACGAATTTTTATTTCACTATTTTTTAAATGAGTCTTTGAATTTATTGTTTTGTCTTTCACGCAGTATTACACTATTACACTAAAATATAGATATATATATATAGATGCGAAATGTGTGTATTTGTATGTCTGTTACTTCTTCACGCTCAAGCGGCTAGACCAATTTTGATGAAATTTGATAAGGAGGTAGCTGACACCCTGGATTAACAGATAGGATACCTACTTTTATCCCTCGGGAACGTGGGTGAAACCGTGGGCGGAAGCTAGTTGGGTATATGACTAAATTAAATCTTAATTCATTTTGTTAAAAAACAAACATGAAATGTCAGTTTAATCCAAATTACGAAAGAATATCTTTCAAATTACATTGTTAGTTATTGGAAGACCTTTCTTATTTGAGAATACTAAATCATATTTTTTTTAAAACCAGTTAGCTATACTAACTGAAACCTCAAAATAAGCTTTTTCATCTAATTAATTGTAAGAATAGCCCACCATAGTGTTGTCTCATAAAAGCATTTATAACCTGCAATCCCGGCATCGGAAGTTCAAAACAAAACACTGGGGCCGGAATGGAAAGCGCGGGGCAAATAAATTGGAAATCAAAAGCGACTGTTGCTATTCAGACGAGTGATGTCCGCTGAATCCCGGGGGAATAGTGACGGGGAATGCCGGATGGTGGGAGGATTGATATTCACGGGATATTTGTGTTGAATGCGATTGATTTTGGGGAAATTGGATAATTATCTTTGTGTTTCTTTATAGTAGACATTTATTGGTTTATTTAAAACCATTTAACCAATTAAATTATAATTTTAAAAAGATTTTACTTACTTAGTTAAAAAAAAAATATTATGCCAGAAGGCTGACTAGCAAGCAGGTGGTCCACCTGATAGTAAGTGGCCACCGTCGCTTATTGACATTTTCGCTGACCTTTATAAAGTCTAGAGTGCAACTGGCTATGAAATGCAACTGCCGGAACACTAGTAGGTGCATTAGTTTTTGGATATAGTACATACAGTATGAACATTATTTAATATCAGCAATTTATATGCACAAACCTTCCTCATTTATCGCTCTGTCTATTAGTGAAAACCGTATCAAGATTCGTTGTGTGGTTTAGAAGAAGTAAGCGGAGAAACAGACAGAGGCAGATAACGTCTTTGTTTTTTTCTATTAAGAGAGATTGGGAAAAGTGAAAAAAGCCATCATATTGTTTGATTCTTCAAGAACTGTTACCAATCCTTTATTTCCCGTATTCTGGGACTATGTGAACATCACTAGTCAGGTCAGTTTTCAATTTAAAATAGACAATGGCCTCTGTCCACTCGTCCCCATGCATTTATATTATTGTGTATTTATATTGAAATTATATCTCTTACATATCTGTATACATTGTACTATTACCCTCTATTGGATAAATCTATCAAGCTTTTGACAAATAATATAGTTTACGTTTAGTTCCATCTGGGCTTTGTGTGCTTACCACCTTCGGCCATATCATCACTTACCATAGTGAGATTGTGGTCAAACACAAGCATATACGAAGTAAAAAACAAAAAAAGTTTAATGTAACCCGCGGTTTCAACCACGTTAAAAAGAACATGCCCGTTTGTCCTGGTTGTAATTATCTATATAATCCCATAGTAATAGTTGTTCATTTTGATGAGTACTTCCACCCCTGCAAGTATTGCCAGTGACTAAAAAATCACCCAGTATATTATATAATATCCGATTCCAATTTTTTCTTCAATTAGGTACTCATCAAAATTGGTTCAGTGGTTAATTCAATACCTTTTAACAGCATTGTACACGCGTATTGGACAGGTATGTGACCACTCGGGATAAAATAGCAAATAACTGTCTTTTCTTTATGAAGCGCAAACTAAAAAGCTTTTATCTAAACAACTTAAATGTTACCAAATACAATTTAAAAGATAAATATTATTCACTTCACAGTACTGTACTGTAGTTCCTGTCGACTGCGAACGATCGACCGTGCCACATACAGATAAACCCTTTTGAGGTTTGCGCATGTGGTTATATATGTATATTGAGTGTTTCTTTAAAATCTATGGTGAATAAATGAGTTAAAAAAAAAAAAAGTGTATCAAAGATAGCTCTTGCTATTGTATTACTAGATGTTACTTACGGTTTCACCCGCGTTCTCGGTATAAAAATTAAACTATAACCAATAAAAGTAATCTAATCTACTCCTTAAATATCAGCTACCTGCTCGCTAAAATCTGTTCAGCCGTTTTGAAGATTAGCCGGAATAAATAGACAAAATTTAAAAAAAAAAAAGATTTTTGTAATTGTAATAGTGTCAAACAAGAAGGAAATAGTAGACCTGCCTTTCAAGAATTTGATTGGCACGTTAATGTTTTTGGCTGTGGCTACAAGGCCAGATATTGCATTTGCAGTAAGCTACTTATCACAATTTAATGACTGTTTTGACGAAACGCATTTCAAATGTGCAAAACGTGTTCTACAGTATCTGAAGGGTACAAAAGATATCGGTTTAAATTTCAAGAAGACCGGAAATAAACCATATGTCATGGCCGATGCTGATTGGGGGTCATGTAAGATAGACAGAAAGTCCCTTTCCGGATATTGTTTTAAATTTGCTGGAGCACCTATCAGCTGGGGGTGTAGAAAACAAAGAAACATTGCGTTATCCACAGCAGAAGCCGAATATGTCGGTCTAACAGAAGCTGTTAAAGAAGCAGCGTATCTTCGAGCGTTGTTCAATGAAATGACAAGAAAAGATACTAATATTGAATGATAATCAAGCGGCACTAAAGCTGTGTCAAAATCCAATAGTATCTTCGAAGTCGAAGCATAAAGACCTCAAAATGCATTATATCAGAGACTGCATCAAAGAAGGAGTCGTGGAACTCCAATATCAACCTACAGAAGATATGGAGGCGGATCTGTTGACGAAAGGATTACCAGGTCCAAGACTTGCAAGTTTAAGAACCAGTATGGGTCTACATTAGGTGTGAGAAGGAGTGTTGAATCGAAGCAAATCGATCTTCCCTGCTTGCCGCTCCCAACTCCAACAAATGGTAGTAATAATGCATTTAGTATAAAGTTGTTATTTTGACATTACAAACAGACACTTCAATTTTATTTATTTGTATAGATATTGGGAACAAGCCAAGTCTGAATTCCCAAATATTTTTTCAAGACTACAGTGACAAACTGTTTGAGGAAAAAAAATGCAATCTAATTTTAGTAGGTATTTCTATCTTGCTACTTAGATAAAATCGAAAAGATATGGTACAAGCTTCTCGAACGTGGACCGCTGTATCATTTACTCTACAGTCTAAGTTTGTGTCAGTAATTGTCTAGACATCAGTTACGCAATTTGAAGAACGTAGCCATAGCCTCCTCTTTTCGCCTTAATCTAAAATCTAAATTACTTACTAATATTAATTATGCGAAGTGAGTTTGTTTGTTCTCGACGGTGTCGTAACAGAGCAAGGCTATCTTTTATCTAGGAATGCAGGAGAAACTGCGGGACATATGCTAGTAAAGGTCATATGTTTATTCAACCGCAATTGAAAATAATAAATAAAAAAAACCATTAAAAACAGCGGTTTGTGACCCCATTGTAATTCAAAGAAAATAATATGCGTTTAGTTTATAATGTAACGGGACGACTACGATACGAAACTGGGAATGAATTAACAGCTGCACCAACATTTACTTTACATATACGACAAATCTAAGATCATAAAAATCGGTCTAGCTGTTCTTGAGTTATAAATGGTGTAATTAACCCGACTTTGTTTTATATATGTAGATAGAGTTCAACATTATGATATTACAGGAAAACAATATGTAAGCTACAACGTTTAATTCCGTCGACATATAAATTTGCTTTTTTACTGTGTTGCAAATATATCTAAGAATTTCGTCAATTACTGCAGAGGATAAATTGGTGTGTTTGAAAGACAATGGGTCATACAGATTGAAGTCTGAGGGTAATATGTTCAAATCCAAGATTTTGTGCTTAATAAAGTAGTGAGTGATGAAATAAAGTTATTTCAATTAGGCTAGTTGTTAAATAGCGGTTGAAATAACTGTATTTCATCATTCACTTTTGTATTTTTTTTCGTTTCTTATTTTATTTTATTCGTTTGTCGTACATATTGTAACCAAAATTGTCAATTCTAGGTCAACCGGCAGAAGCCCATAGGTTTTGGGTCGAAAACCTATATAGTAGTTTCCGTTGACCTAGAATCACGAAATTTGGCAAAAATCAAGGTCCTACAGCACAAATAAAGGAAACATTCCAAAAAATAAAAAATATGAAAATTAAAGGTCCCCATACATACATAGTAACGCCAATTAATGAAGACCTCTGAGTAGTATCGGCACTTGTACAATTTAGAGGTCTAGCTTAATTGGCACCAACCTCAAACAAGATAAATAAATAAAATTCTGCTATTTCCCGTGATGGACGAACTATTTACATACCTATAAGTTTGTACGGAACCCTCGGTGCGCGAGTCCGACTCGCACTTGACCGGTTTTTTATTTATTTCTACTAGAGTAGACCCGGCTATGGCTTATCCATTTATTTTAAATTAAAAGTGAAATGGAGTACCTAAGTACCTACCTGGGCGACCGAGCTCTGCCCGGGTGAAAATATAAATATATTTTTCTAGGATAAAAAATATCCTTTGTTCTATTTCAGGATAATGATCTAAATATGTGCAAAGTTTCATTCATATCAGTTTAGCCATTACAGCGTAATTGAGCACCAAAAACCTGGTAAATTTTTCACATCCTACTAGAAAAAAATTGAGCTTTAGCAATAGGTACGGGTTGTATTGATTATAACCTAAAGAGTGGAGGCCCGGTGACCTGAAATACAGGTATTCGCCTAGTTTAGGCACCAGTCTCCCATAATACAGAGTTATTTTTAAAACACCGGCAGTGCTTAAGGAGGTGGAAGTACTCATCAATATGAACAACTTTTAAGGCAATGATAGCTCAGTGGTAGGGACGTCCGACGCCGCGGCGAAGGTCGTGGGTTCGAATCCTATAATGAGCTTGAGCTTTCGGTGAAGGAAAACATCGTGAGAAAACCTGTGGTTGGTAGGGTACTTTGTAGTACCCGCCTGGCTGGCTACCACCCTCAGGTTGAAAATCTGTCGCCAAACACCTATTGGTGTGTTCCGGCAGCTGCACTTGAGAGCCAGATCCTTCTAGGCTTTGTGTGCTTACCACCTTCGGCCACATCATCACCTACCATAGTGAGATTGTGGTCAAACACAAGCCTATACAAAGTAAAAAAAAAACTTTTACTATGGGACCAATCCTGAAATCGTGACAAAAAAAAATCAAACTTTTCATACATTTTGATTGAGCAAGGTTGATCTTTTGAAAGAAGTTCACGAGTGAGTTAAAGAATAGTCACTGCATGATTTAACCGTCGAGTTTAAGTTCAGAATAGCCTACCTGCATGTAAACTTAGTCTCTAATTTGCGGTAAACCCTCGCTAAACTACAATAACTCACGACTCAAGTTAACCAGACCGCAGTTAACTTAACTATGGTTAGGTTAACGTGATATGTATGTATGCTTTACCATACCGCGGTTTACCTACGTTCTAGATCTAATAGTTTATCATTTCATTACGTAGAATCTACTAATATTGTAAACTAGCTTCCGCCCCGCGGTGCTACCCGCTTTTCTGACCCAAATTTCGTTCAGATCCTTTCAGCCGTTCAGCAGGCTTGCTCTTGACTTTAATTCCGATCGATTGGCATTGGATTTTTACGTTTCCTACTCTCTAATTAAACACTAGGGCCAAATTATTTCAAGATTGCGATTGATAACATTTATTTGAAGAGTACCGAATCAAGTGACTCAAATTAGCATAGAAATTGGATTAGGAGATTGAAATTAAAATTGGTTTGAAGAGTAAGCCTGCTGGTGTGATTGAGTAAGAAACATCCATCCATTCAAACATTCACATCCAATCCTAATCCTAACTCTAATGTTATAAATGCGAAAGTGAGTTTATTTGTTATTTTTTTTGTTTGTTACCTTTTGCACGCTTAAACCGCTGAACCGATCGCAATGTAATTTGGTATGCAGATAGTCTATGGTACGGCGAAGAACATTGGCTACTTTTTATCCCGGGAAAATATAAGACCCCTGGGGCACGCGAGTGAAACCGCGGGGCGGAAGCTAGTCTATAATATTAGTAGGATATTCACCTTCAAATCTTTTTGAATTTTATCGATATAATTAGGTTACCATAATGATAAATAATGACTATTTTGTTATTATGCAAATCTAAGTACTTATAAAGCAGACAATACCGAACCATTTTTCGTAAAAACTATTTCAACAACAAAATTATAATGATCTTAGAACGTACAACATTGCCACTTACTTTATAACGATGTCAATTATACTGTAACATAAAAAAAATAACGGTCAAGAGCGAATCGGTTATGTGTGCTCTGGTTCCTTAAGTTATAGATGGTAGGTATAGAAAACTGTAAAGTATATTTCTGATTTAAATAATTTATTGCATCTTTAAATAATGAATTACTATCCACATTAACGTGCATATTTTCTACGGGCCTTTTAATATTTACATGTTAAAATTATTTTTCTCTTGCCTAGTTACATACATTATATCACTTGGCAATTAAAAAAAATAAAAACCAGGACAAATGGATGATTAAATGGAACATAGCAACCTTCCGAACCGAGCGTTAGTCAGACTATTCATAAATAGGTACTTGTGAAGGCCTATTTGAATAAAAATTATTTTCATTTCATATTTTTTTCAATGTCTAAGATATCATAGGTTACTACGGTACCCTAACGGAATAGTCTGGTCTGTTACACAGAATCCGAGAACAAAAGAAAATGACATAAGTGTATTGTCTACTAGCGGATGCAAGATCACAGAATCGCGCGCACGCGCCGCGCCGTGCTTATTGGCCGGAACGGATTCACACACACACATACTACCCCACTGGTATTGTACTAAACTAACACTGTTAGGAAATAGGTAAGAAAGACCGCTTTAGCGCTAAATAAATTACTAAGCAATTTGCATGTAACTTGTTGGGTTACGCCTCGCGGTGTTGACGAAACAAAATGTAATGTTCCAGAATCAATGAGATTGACAATTCGTGCAGGATTTAAATAGAGATATGAAATAAGAATAATTTTGACGAAGACATACGATGATAAGGAAAAAAGCATTTTAAAACCCCAGTTTTAAGTATTATATTACCGTCTCTTTTTTGTTACATGACGTTAGAAAGTGACAAATATATTTAAAGTCTCACGTAATAAGGGAATCTGAATCATATAGTAGCCAGTATCCACAAAATCAATATTTATAACAAACTAGCTGTTCCCCGAGGTTTCACCCACGTTCCCGGTTTTTTTTCCATCAAACATTTTCTTTCATACAAACCATGTCATTACAAACACATAAAAGAAAGATTTATCCAATTTAGTGCAGTCGTTTGGAAGTTATGCGCGTACAAACATTTCGGTGATTCATTTTTATTTATATAGATAATGCTTGTGACTTGATAATGCTTGAATTAGGAGATAGGCTACTCAAACTTCTGTTAGTCAGAACTAACAGTGGTGACTACAAGTAACTACTGTAGATTTTAGCTATTTAGTGGAACCGCCAATGAAACGTGATGTCCCACTTCATGAAGTCATGGGTCAGCAGTCAAATAGCAGATATCACACGTATATAGGTACTGAGGACTTGACCAAAATCAAGTTTGTTTTCTTTTACTAATCATTGCTTGTACTTAACAGCAATTTCACTGGAAAGTGATGATGAGACTGAAGATGGTAAATCACACAAGTCTAGAAGGGTGTGGCTCTCAAAATTAAAGTCAAAGCCATTTCTTCAGTTTAGAGACTTATAAAAGTTGAATTTACTGAAGTTACCACTGGCTTGGAACTTTAACTTACTTACTTACTTACTTACTTGGACCTTTAACTGAAAAAAACCGGCAAGAAACTCAGCAAGTCTATATTTACGATTTTTTTTAAATTGCAGAATCTGTTGTTCTCAAGTATAACTATCGGAACTGCTCCGTGAACTACAAAACCCAACCACCTTACTATAGATTCCCTACATTTTCCACTGAACTATCATCGCCCTATCCTTCAATTTGCTCGCAATTCAACCGCTAAGTAAGTAAACTAACCTGGATAATATTTTGGAGACGCACCCATGCGATACTCGCAACTGACGACTGATGTCACAGGGTCTGACGCCGCTGTGCGCCAGCTCCACTATCCGTTGTCGAACAACATCAGGTAGGGGCCTTCCATTCACGAACACGCCACCTAATTGGTTGACGCCACCGTGACCTGCAAGAAAAATTTACAATAAGAAGTAGCTCCTCAATGGTTTGTAATGCTGATTAGGCCATAAAGCGTAAGGCACAGGAATATTTCGGAAATTATTTCAATGATTTTGTGGTCATAGGCATGAGATCTCACGGTAAGCAAGGACTGATGGCTTGACGTGAAATATTTATGATGGTCCAATAAATTAAAGATGCAGAAGACTAGCTACTAAGTCAATTTTTGGACAAGAACCTACAGGTGCATTACAGCATTTGCTTTTGAGCGCCATTTGACTTCTAGGCTTTGTAAACGTCAACTCAACAAATCCTTGATATTCCTAATGTCCATAGGCGACGGTGGCCACTTACCATCAGTTGGACCGTCTGTCAGCCCAGATGGAAAGCAAACTCCAGCAAGGCCTGAGAATCTATAAATATAGAATACATTCAAAATTTCCTCAACCTCAACCAGTGACGAATAGAAAAACAAACAGATAATTAAAACCCGATAATTTTTAATGAACCGGTCATGGGCCGTGTATCGACCAGCCGAGTGTAACCGGGCGTGTTGGACCGAAAACCAGACCCGGTCGATGTAACATCAATCACGGGCAAATACTTGACCGGTTTTAATGGTTACTTTCACTTGGATGCAATAAACAAGTGATTTTCTCTTATAAGATGAAATGTGGCGAGAAAAATATATTTTTACGTACATTTTAACTGAATACGTACGGATCCATTAGGCCTATATTAATTTTCTATTAATATACTACTATTACTAATGTTATAAATGCGAATGTTTATGTGTTTATATGCCTTTACCTTACCTTAGTAACTTAAAGTAACATTTCAAAACGTAAAATGATTATGAAACATTTTAACTCTACTTGAAATCGTGCATTTGACAATGTGTTCAGGATAAAGTATGTTACAATAAATAGGAATGAGAAAATCCATGAATTTTTTTGTCCAGCAATTGTGTTTTTCAAATACTACGACAGGTAATTTGACAGTTGAAGTTAAAATCCTCTATGATCACGAATTATTGGTGGGAACCTGCGAAGTAATTCTTGTGATTTATTTTTATTTTTAAACGTCTTCAAAAAAGGAGGAGGTTCTATGTTACACTGTATGTTTGTTTTTTATGTAATCGGTGTACCTATGTATTTCAGACATTTCAGTTTTATTCAAAAAAATCGGTGATGTTCAATGGAGATCAATCCAAGTGGAGTGAAATGAAATGAATGCGTGTATGGTTCAGGTTGTCTCAAAAAGTACGTGAAAAGTTTTAGTAGATCGGCCACCATTAATTTGATTGTGCCTAAATCAGACTTGTCATTGGCATTTATATTTTAAGATATTATCAGACATATAAGAAAATATATTTGAAAAGGCTGTATGGTTAAAGACCCTTGCCTACTACCTAGGTACATAGGTACTCTCTATGATCACGGTCAAAACCAAACGACTTGTTACCAAAGACAGTTTATTCTATTACCTTTTACTAAATGACCCGTAAAACGCGAACTAAAGATCAATTCGCAATATCAAAACAAACAACCGGCTACGGGCAACCGAGCCGGGTATCGATTCATCCGGGCACGGGGCGTGACCGATCGATGCCGTCGTCACGCCTCGTGCCCTCCCCACCCGGGCACACCCGGGTATGACGAGAAAGTGTTGCCAGTGAGATGGTATTTTTAGGCATGTTACGGTTTGGTTTTTGGAGTTGTTATTATAGAGGCATGAGAAGACATTATTTTTAAAATTGTTATTTTAGAATTTGAGCTTGTAACCTAATACCTGCGATTTTTAAGAACAAAAGCGGGGCCTTTAGAGAGCAAAGGTATCGTAAAAAAACCTTCCTCTTAGACCTTGGACAAAAACTACATTCATGGCTTAGACAGCATCATAATTTCATATTATCTATGGTTTTATGAAATAAATTCAATAGATAACATGATAATTACAGGTTTTGTGCAAAAACAAAAAAAAAATGATTAAAGAATTTATGATTACATTTACAATGGTGATACTAAATATTATAATTAAATAATTAGTCGACTATTTACACGAGACCAAAAACTACTATATTTATTTTATTTATTTAATTTATATAAAGTTTTTATAAAATTATCTTGAGAGCCAATTGCCTTCTACGCTTTATAAAGGTCGGCAACACATTGGCAATCCCACTGGTATTGCTAGTGTTCATAGGCGACGGTAGCCACTTACCATCAGGTGGACTGCCTGCCTACTAGTTGTTAGCCTTCTAAAATGAAAAAAATCTAGCGAAAGTTGAAAATATGTCGTCATCTGCCTACCGGTGTGTTCCGGCAGCTGCCCTTTACTACTTCTAGGCATTGTGTGATTACCACCTTCAGCCACATCATCACTTACCAGTGTGAAATTGTGGACAAACACAGGCCTACACTTATACAAAAAAAATGCCTTATCATGTACTAGATTTCGCCACGCGGTTTCAACCGCGTTCCCATGGGATCTTATGTTTTCCCGAGATAAAAAGTAACCTATGTGCTGTTTCAGACTATAATCTATCTCTCTGCCAAATTTCATCCAAATCCGTTCAATAGTTTTTGCATGAAAGAGTAACAAACATCCATCCATCCATACTCACAAACTTTCGCATTTATAATATTACTAGCTTTCGCCCCGCGGTTTCACCCGCGTTCCCCAGGGATCTTATGTTCTTCTCCGTACCATAGGCTATTTGCATACCAAATTTCATCGTGATCGGTTCAGCAGTTTAGGCGTGAAAAGGTAACAAACAAACAAACAAACAAACTCACTTTCGCGTTTATAATATTAGTTTGGATTAGTAAGGATTGACATAAAAAAGTAAGTCAGTCGATGATCAAAACATGATGTAGGTACCAGAAGGTGATAAAACCTTTGTTACTGCTCCCTCTTTGTTGAGAAAGCGTGAAGATACGTATGTAGTACAAAAATAGAACCTCCCTTATTTCAGGGAGTAATTAACCTTAATGGGAGACAAGATGGCGGGCCGGAAGCTGGGGCTCGGGTACAGTTGGCCACGTAAATAACAGAGGGATATGAATCTTATTAGTCCAACTCTTACTTAATGTCCTGCCTCCTTACTGAGAACTTCCTAACTAATATCCTAATCCTATTCTACTTCCTACTTCCTACTAATATTATAAAACTTAAAACTAATATTATAAATGCGAAATTGAGTTCGCTTTTTACCTTTTCACGCCTAAACCACTTAACAGATCGCGATGAAATTTGGTACGCAGATAGCCTATGACGTGGAGAAAGACATACTTAGGCTTTTAATCCTACGAAAATGTAAGTTTTCTCGGGAATGCGGGTGAAACTACGGGGTGGAATCTAGTATAAAATATAACAATGAGATAAATCTTTATTGTAGAAGATTAGTTTTAGGTTAAGTAATAGATATAAGATTATAATACATTTAAGATAAATAATTATATATGATAAGATATAATTATTGAGCTGAATTTTTTTATTTTACTAGGTGGCAAACAAGCTTACGGCCCACCTGATGGTTAGCGGCTACCGTAGCCTATAGACGCTCATAACACCACCGGCTTAAGGCTTCTATGTGCCTGTAATTTCACCGGCTCCCATACCCTCCTAACCGAAACACAGTTATCTAAGTGCACTACTATTTCACGGCGGAATTAGATATGGTGGTAGTATTTCCCCGGGCGAACTCTGCACTAAGAGTTCTACTACGTTCTAAATCTATTCCAATCTTCTTCTCTATTTCTTCTAATCTATTCTAAGAGATTAAATTGGGATGTTAATTAAATCAATATAATCTAATCATTCAAACCGAATACTTTATTTAATAAAGTTCAAAAACGGATAAAACCATATAATTATGATACCTCTCCAAATTACTACCTTACACAAAAAAAGAGAAGAAACTTTTCTGATGATGACCAGAAAATAAAATTATGTATCGAATGCAATTAATTAATTTAAATTTTCATAACATTTATTGAATTTCTTTCGTTGCTGACTGTACCCCATCTAAGGCATTTCACAGCAGGTGTCCGGCACAGCCGTTATTCTATTTTCCTCCGTAGATTTTTTTTTATAATCCTGTGAATATGCCTTTAGCCTTAGGATAATGAGAAAAACTCCATAATTCTCTTTTGATTTTATTTATGACTAGCCTTCCACCCCGCGGTTTTACCCCCATAGGGGTCGAGTTTCCAAAAATCCTTCCTTAGTGGATGCCTATACACTGTATAAGGTATCTATGTGCAAAATTTCAAGTCTGTAGGTCCAGCGGTTTGGGTTGTGCGTTGGTATATCAACAGTCAGTCAGTTTACCATTTTCTATATACAGATATAAACTTTATGTTATGATAAAACAATGAAACAATAAATAACATAAAACTTTTATTTCACATTTAAATTAATATTTCAATCACATGCGTTAAAACCAGTAAAACAAAATCACGGACGAAATCATTCACAGAACTTACCCATATAAAATTAATGAACTAAACTATGGGTTCTTGTTCACTATGGTCCTCGCAATTAACTATAAATATGTACCCCAAGTAAAATATATTAAAAGAATCACCGGACATAGCTAATTCAAATTAAATCGAGTGGGGGAGACCATTTCCTGTCAAACTTCCGCAAGGGAATTTAAAATGTTATAATAGTCGCTTTGATTTATTCAATGGCTAATATTTTTGCCATGTATTCGAGAATGTGATTTTCAGCCATAAAAAACAGACTAATATTATAAAGCTGAAGAGTTTGTTGTTTGTTTGAACGCGCTAATCTCAGGAACTACTGGTTCGAATTGAAAAAAATATTTTAATGTTGGATAGTCCATTTATCGAGAAAGGCTAGGCTATTTTTATCACGGAATCAAGATCCCTCGGGAACGCGGGTGAAACCGTGGGACGGAAGCTAGTCTATATTATACTTACCTAATATGTAAGTATAGTGTAAAGCATTACCAAATCAGGTTATAGTTGAAATCCCCTTATTTCTAGTAAAATCAAAGTGAAAACATTATCATAATCATTCTTGCACTTATGTACGAAATTTACCGAAGTTACCACTGGTTCAATAATCAGCCTTCAACTAAGATAAGATAAGATAAGAAGAGATTAATTCAACTACATACTAAAGTCGTCACAATCTAATATGCCAGTTTGGACAGCCCATATACATCCATATGACAATAAGAGACAATAAATATATATTATATTGTATTTTCTTTGCCCGAGGTGTTATGAGCGTCTATAGGCTACGGTAACCGCTTACTACCAGGTGGGCCGTAAGCTTGTTTGCCACCTATGTAGTATAAAAAAAATCAAAAGACTTTGATTTTTACCATGGTAAGTGATGAATAGCCAAAGGTATGTGACTATTTGTAGCGACTATTTTACTTTTGAAAAATCAATTGTATTAGCAATATTGCTTGTGCGGCCTTTTTAAAGGGCCTGTACAAATCTTCACTAATAGCGCGTGAGAATCTGTCTATCTGTATCATTTTTATTTTCACGATTAACCTACTGAACCGTTTTTGATGAAGATTGTTAGAGATGTAGTTTGAACCATATAGATGTATCACAGCGTAATTACATACAGTGGTCTATCGCGTTTGAAGTCACGCGAAATGCCGATTTGTATAGGCATTCGTAATTGCTCCATTGTGTCCCAAGCGAGTGTATGGCAGCTTGGGCTCGCTACCGCCCCTCTCTAACCCCGCAAGCCCCGCACGATTGCTCTGTCTAGACCGTGTCCGTTGGCCGACTGTTAGAAAGAGTTACACAGACTGTGGATGTACACGCAGTCACAACTAGTCCTACTAATAGGTATTATAAACGCGACAGTTAGTGAAGATGGATGGATGTTTATAACTATTTCACGCAAAAAATTCTGAACGGATTTAGATGTAATTTAGCACACAAATAGAATATATTTTGGATTAACATATAATATACTTTTTATCCCCGGAAAAAATAAGATCCTCGGGAATGTGGGTGAAACCGCGGGCCGGAAGCTTATTTTCTATAAATAAATGCAAAGATCACCCTATATACACCCTAGCGCAGATCGAGGCCGAAGACCCTAGCGCAGATCGAGGCCGAAGAAGCCCGCAAACAAATACAGATGCGAAATCGTCAACCTAGATTTCGTCCTCGCCGGCGAGGACCGTCGCGACGTCCTTCCCAGTCTCGTCCCGATTAAGCGGCCCGAGCTGCATATTAGCAATCCGACCGATCCCCAAATAATATATTTGCATGCTAAGTCCTCCCTCATTCCCCAGGCAACGTCCTGAGCCGAGGTCGAGCCCCACAGGGGGCACCCTCAGGCTACCGTTGCCCAAAATTTATTTAGTTTTAGTTTTAAGTAGCGGTTGAGAGCCCTCAGCGCTCACCGCAAAAGTCCGCGTAACGGTGGAAGAAGGTCCCCTGGACCCACCACCTTCCTGTTCCAGTCAAAAAAAAAAAAAAAAAAACCCTATATACAGGTGCAAGGATGGCAAGTCACGCGCCGGCGCACCCCCCACAACTAACATGTTATAAACCTGTGACTTTTAACTTGAACCTATGTCGTTTAACTGCCAGTTAATTAGAGCTTTTAACCTTTATTACATGCTATTTATAATTGTAGAGGTCTTCATTAAAATTTTGATCTATGTCTGGGAAATAATTTTGGAGCAAGTGGCAATGATAAATTGTGACTGATTTTTCATTGAAAAATTTACTCTGGTTATAAAGATGGCTGAGCAAAATATAAATCGATTAACATAAATAGAAAACATTAGTTTTTTAATAAAACAAATTACATGATATATTTCTCTATACTAAAACTATAAATACAATAATCACTTTGTTACATAAAATAGTCTAAATTAAAAAAGTCGCTATCAGAAGGCAGCGTACCCAGAATGCTGGCGGCATTGCCACGTTGGATGGCAATGCTGATTCTCTGACCTAAATATAAGCCAGCATTCTGGTCACAAGTTGCTTCGACTAGGCGTTTGGATATTTCGCGATAAAGATGGTGAGCTCTCGACCCCCACGTACCCAGAGTTGCAACCCCAAACGGCTCAAATATATAGCTTGTATCTATGTTACTATATTTGCGCCGCTTGAGGCTCTCTGCTGATAACGTAGCGCGGCCAGCCTTATTTATTGTTTAAACATTTTTGTAAATCACTAAGATAACAAACAGCATACGGCCTCCCTGATGGTACAAGTATAAATCTGCCATATCAGTCTTCAGAATTAATTTAGGAACATCCTTAGTACTAAAATATATATATATATATAGATTTAAAGAAACCTTGCCTATCGACAGCAGCGAGGGCTTTGAGGATGTTTTCTATACAGGGTGATTTTGTTATCACTGGCAATACTTGCAGGGGTGGAAGTACTCATCAATGTGAACAACTTTTATTATAGGGCTAACTCTGATATCGCATAAAATAATACGGTTGCTTCATACATTTTGGTCGAGTAGGCATTGAACTTTTGTATGGAACAGCTGATAATTTTTTCATGATTTCACAGTTAGTCCCATAATAAAAGTTATTCATTTTGATGAGTACTTCCACTCAAGTTGCAAGTATTGCCAGTGATAACAAAATCACCCTGTATATCATAGTTTGTATTTTATACATTGATTGTAAATATGTAAATAAAACTAAGTAATCTATAATATACATAATAGAGAATGTATGTATGTATGTATGTTCCTTATAGACTCCGAAACCGCTGCACCGATCGCGGTGAAATTTTCAGACAATCTTCATATTAGCCCCGCGGGTTATCCTGTTAGGTTTGGTGGTGATCGAAGCACTCGGGACCGTGGGTGAAACCGCGGGGCGGAAGCTAGTTAAATTATAAATGAAAAACTTCCACAAACTCTGTTGGCAGAGTAATTAGCATGCTGGGGATATCGTCTCACTGATTCGCCAAGCTTATTATTTGAGCTAAGTAGTTTCCAGCTCTGGAGTCCTGAGTGGTTTCCACCAAGATAAGAACTTTAAACAGGTGCTGGGCTCACTGACCCAAGGCTTTTAGGGTCCCGACACCCAACCGGCTCAAACAGGTATTGGATAAACCGCAATATTTGAGTTTGAGGTTCTCTGTGTCATTATAAAAAAAAATAACAATGTTCGGAAGGTTATTTTAAGCCACAGGCTTGCTTTATCTTTATAACCATAGACAAGCTGTCTTGAAAGTACGTAACGAAGGAAATTGATAGAGATATTATTCCCAAAATAAATTATTAATAGATTTTATTTTCCTAAAAATAATCATAGGTACACATTGTAAAGTAAAAGCAGCTGAACAAACAAATAAAATAATAATCACACGTAATATTCCTTACAGGTAACGATATCGTTCTCACAGGAATGTTCGTACAAAAACCATAAAACTTTGCTGACATGTAGGCGCTGGGGCGGAACGCGTGGGGTAACACTACACTGATGGTATTCGTCCTTCGACTTTAATGCAATGGTATTTTATTTTTAATTCTGCTTTTATTACAGGGCAATGATAACTCAGTGGTAGTGATCAAGTGATCAAGGTTAGTTCCGAAACGGATGGACAGATAACGATTTTGACAGGACTTCCACTGGCAGATAGCTGCTGTTATAAGGAGTAACATTGGGAACGTGGATGAAACCACGGGGAACAGCCAGTTAAATGATTAAAAGTCACAATGAAATCAGTTGAAATTAAAAATGCCTATCATAAAATAAAATCTTGTCACAATTGATAGATACCATATTATTATGTAATATTACCATATACGTCCTCAATACTCGTGCCCATGTCTGATGAATGATGACAATCAATCAACGTATAGCCTAAAACGTAAGACTTGAATCATGTGAAATGACAAAATACTACTTAAAAGTACGAATAATATGAGAAATACAAATAAAGGATTAGAGTCCTTAGTCCAGTTGTTGGACATAATTTCTCTAATTAATTTCAGGTAAGTACAAGACTTTTTTTTTTTCTACTAATTATAACATTTCTGTCTTCAATAAAACCCAGTGTTTATTAATATACTTAATTGCCCCTTAGATCCAACAAAAGAACTCCAAAACAAAGGGATAACCCAAAAAGCATCCAACGAATTATGGCGAAGTTTCCGAGATAGCTTCACACAGAGAGACCAACGTCCGAAGCAGACAGGAAGTGGGATTACCATACGCGGACCGGATGCGCGCCCGACGCCATTGTAACGTCGCGTCGCCATCTTGTTTTTTTTAATAAAAGCTTGTGTACATCATGTTTATTTTTAAGAATCGCTTTGTATGTTTGGGCTAATTTAAAATAATGATTAAATGTATCTACCCATTAAAACTTTACCTAATTTATTAGCTAGCTTCTGCCCCGCAGTTTCACCCGCGTTCCCATGGGATCTTATATTTTCCCGGAATAAAAAGTACCTCATAAGTTATCACAAGGTATAATCTATCTATGGGCCAAGAGTCATCCAAATCCATTCAGCCATTTATGCGTGATTGAGTCACAAACAACCAAACATACAAACTTTCACATTTATAATAATACTAGCTGTCCCCCGCAGTTTCGTCCGCGATCCCTAGAAATAAGTATATCCCTAAGGAGTCTGTGGCTTTACTAATTTCCACGCATAATTTTTTTTTTAAGATAAGTTTTTATTGATGAGTACATCCACCCCTGCAAGTATTGCCAGTGGCTAAAAAATCACCCAGTATATGTTTTATTTGTCATTTACCCACCTATTTTAAATGTGTATTTGTCTTTTACTATAAGTACTTACAGGTGCGGTATTGGTACTACTTAGCTCTACTTCTCTTTGATACTTAGGATATTTGATTATTTCTCAGAGTTCTTTTTCTAGATTTGAGTTGGTCAACTTCCGTAAGATCAGATCAATCCATCGGATCTTATCAAAAAAAAATCATTCATTATACAAAAACTGCACTTAATATTATTCTAACGTTATGATGTGGTAGATCCCCTGATGGGGTACCTTCTCCTTCTAGGCTTTGTGTACCTTCGACCACATCATCATAATAATATACCATAGTGACATTGTGGTCAAACACAGGCCTATAGTGATACCTACTAAGCACTTGTAGGTAATTCTTAGCAAATTTACTGTGGTATGTAGGTATACATTAAATAACCCTATCAGAATCTATCACAAATTTCCATCGTGTAAGTTTTATGTTTGTTGTCGATTTACGACGTACTGCCCAACATCACATTAGATACTTTTTTATCAACAAAAGTTAGGATTACATACAATAATGAGGTAGAATCAGACAGACAGTCAAGCCAAGAGTCAGTCATTTCATTATATGCCATAAATTTTCAAACTGAAACTCAAACTCATTTACTCAGTTTAGGCCCTAATATGGCACGTATGAACGTTACAATTGATTCTATTTTACAAGGAAGACAAGGAAATAGGATGGAATCAAGATTAAGTCCTGCGATTTGTAAAAAATCTAGCAATTTTTTTTTTGTTAATAATTATAATTGTTAGTAGTTAATATTCATTAATAAATTTGTAACCTAATACCGTTTGTATGTTACAGTCTAGGTATTCAAATGAAATATTTTAATGTATAAATATACCTACGGAAAATACAAAACTCTGTTTCAGGATCAAAATTGTATAGGTATAGTTACAAAATAAACAATTATAAAATTCAACTCATCTTTTTAATAAGTACGAAAAAACTTGGAAAAATTAATTAATCTTTTTACATAACCACTATGTTAATTGAACCCCACTTAGATTTGATGACTACGCAATCACCCAACCAGTCGGTGTTACAACAGACCAGCCTGTTAGACCACCTTTCTAAAATCTCGACAATTACCCTGCAAAACAGGTTTCAAAACGCACCTATGTATAATGTTGTATGTGCTTGCGCTCGCGCACGGCGCAACGGCCAATCAGGAGCGAGCGCTGCACGTGTGCGCGACGTCACGTTACACACACGATATCCTACACCGTGCTATATGGCGCTTTATTTGTGTGCGTATGTAATTTGTCTCGTATTACAACCACGTTTTGTTTGCGTTCATCTTTGAGGAATTTAAGCTTTATTTTTAATAACATAAGGGCTTCTGACTTGAAAATATAAGTTAACAAAGTAAATGTCATTCAACCAATGTAGGTGCGTCTTGTTTGTACGTATGTATGTAAGCCTATTGTTAAAAGTGTAATTTTCTCGTGATCTATGCTCGGAGGTGAGTCAGAGAATCGTTTGCTTTTTTTTCCTACATCCATATGTCACAGGAAGTTGTATAAAATGTCTATGTTTTCATTGTTTTCGGTGACATTACTGTGGTTTAAATTGTTGGGTTAAATAGTTGACTGTCGTTTCCTGCATTAGATAGATTGGTTTTAAAAAGTAGATTAAGTTTTTATGCCTATAGAGTAAAGTGAGTCTTTGTCTCTAAGTCAGCCTATGAGGACCATAATTCAATTAAAATCCTACTCTAATCGCTTTGGTGTTTGAAAAAACAAAAGAACATCAAGCAGACGAATCAATAAACTGATATGGAAGTAGAAAGGATTACCTATTAATATTCATCATCGACATCAGCCTATTTCAGTCCACTACTAGACAAAGGCCTCTCAGAAATCTGCATTACTTAGAGCAAAGGTAACTCCAAACTTTACCTATTATAAGAGAGCCAAATCAAATAACTAGAATACCTATTCGGAACTATTCAGTACTGCTTTTGCGCATCTTATTTCAGATAACATACCCAAATCTAGTCTATATAGTAAAATTCTATATTACAATTTATATCCTATCCCTACCCTATGCATGCAGTCGATCTGAAACATGTCCGCACAGTTTATGAAATAAATCAGTATATTTTAAACTAACTGTTCCGCGTTCCCGAAAAGAAAAATACAGATTACCTTTCTCAATAAACGAGCTTTTTAGCGTAAAAGATTTTTTTAAATCGTATCAGTATTTTCGAGGATTACCTCCTACATCTAAACTTACAAATTATACCTCTTTATAATATTAGTGTAGATAGTGTAGATAATTTAAATGTATTTATCGATCGATCGGAACCTACCCAGGTATAAACCAAGCAAGCGGCAAGCGCAACATAGAACGTCCGCTTACAAGGTGGACAGACGACATTGTAAAGGTCGTCGGAAAACGCTGGATGCAGGTCGCTTAAGACCGATCCTATTGGAGATCCTTAGGGGAGGCCTATGTCCAACAGTGGACGTCTTGCATCATCTCAGGTGCAAGACGTCCTCCGTCTTGGTCTTGTCTTGAGATCATCACGTAATAAAAATTCTAGATGCTCAATCTTTATTATAAGTTTGTAAATACCAAAAATCTGTTATGAAAAATTGACGCTTTTTAAAACAACGCAATGCGCCTTATTCAAAGAAAGGTAACATACATTTTTATTTGACAGTTTTAGTAATTTCCAATCCTATTAGATGCAGTCTTTATTACTTTGGACATGACACTGAATCTCAAGGAAACCTAAGTTTTATTTATTAAACACTAGCTTACCGCCCCACGGTTTCACCCGCAAACCCCTATTTTACCCCCTTAGGGATGGAATTTTCTTAGCGGATGCCTACGTCAAAATAGCTGTCTGTATCGGTACCTATGCCAAATTTTCGATGCCGATCCGTCCAGTGTTTCGAGCTGTGCGTTGATAGATCAGAAGAAAATTTATGATCTACGAGAAAAAATTAAAAAAATAGGTAACTGCATTTGGATAATTGGGATCTGCAAAGCTTTGCTTCCCATGACTTTCGTTTTACTTCTTAAAGTCTGGGCCGAGTAAATGTATAGTATTTTTGAAACATATTTTCTGGGAATTCTCAGAACAAATTCAAATTCGTTTCGTCAGATATGATAGCTAACGGTAGTTTTTCCTTTGTATAGAACTATCTAGAAAAATATTCTGACGAGAGGATACTAAATTTATAAATGCTCAATATCACAAATTGCTTATTAAAGTAGTAATGAAGATTCCAAATTGTATTGAAGATACTTTAACTATAAGGAACATTTTAAGAACCCGTCAACAGATAACATAGCCTTAACAATTTTGTAACATATACCTAGTATAATTTGTCCTTCATATCTCGCCACCGATCTCCAATTTGCCTTCCATACATTTGACACATGTACCAAGACAGCGGCATAAAGCTATACAGCCTCTCAATTAAAACCAACGCATGCCCAGTGTAATATCCAAACGCACTCACCCACACAAGTATACCACGCTCCGCCCGCCAATACGAACAGCCAATAGGAGCGCTCCGTTGTACCTCCCGCGCGTTTCAAGCCCCCCTATTGGCTTTTACAATAACGATCTTGTTTTCGGAGGGAATTTTTCGGGTGTTTTATGAAATCTCGCAGATGTTACTAGGTATTTTATAGTGGCGTGATTGTATGCGGTTTTTATGTTTGTCGTCGGGCGTAGTTATGATAATATTGTTATGGATGGAACGTTCGTTGTTTTTACATAATGCTGTATGTTTTTTTTTATTATTTGCTTGAAAGGATGGGTTTTGGAAGGATATGAAGATGAAGTATGCTTTATAGAGGTTATTTATGTAATATTAGATTCTGAAAGGGTAGAACGATGTTTGTGTGATACACAAAATGTAATTCTGTTTTATGGAGATAAGAAAGATACTATCTCCGATATGACGTTCTCTAATCCACACGTTATCGCGTGATGTAGGTACCTACCTAAATAGCCCTGCCAGATTCCTATCCTTAGTCGAGAGGTTTTACTTCATCAGCCATTCATAATCTGTCTATTTATCAGATGGTTCTAATTTCAAATTATTTATGGTAGAAGCCTGAGAAACAAGCAAACAGCACTGATTGTGGTCACCGTATACTATGAACATTAGCATTACCAGGGAGATTGCCAATATGTAGCTGATCCTTGCAAAATTGAGAAAGCAAACTGCCAAAGCCAAAAATGTAAGTTGTACCTACATCGTACTAGTCTGATAGATTACACTGGATCATTCTAGCAGAAGGTACATATAGGGCTTAATAGCGTTGGTATATAAAGAACTAATGATGAAAAGATAGCCGAAAACCTTTAATATAGTTTTGGAAAACTAGAAGATGGAATTCACGATAAGGTATTGAGAGTAATACGACATCGATGCAATGAGAATTGACTAGAACTAAATACCTAATTGATTGCAAACCGGTATATAGGTTCCAGCAAATGTAGGTAGGAGCTTATATATGTATCAGTAGGAGATTGGTAGAATTTGTTTTAATATCAAATCACTTAATAGATTTCTTAATGAAGTTGGTGAAAATGAGTTTGAATGCCTTATGAAATGCCTTAAGAACTGCTGATTTTATTGGTATCGTTGAGGTATAAAGTTAGCATGACAAAACAAAAAAACATTTAGAACGTACATTAATTCCAAAATTATCGCTAGAAGCTAGTATTAGGTAGGTAACTTTGATTTTCGATGTAACATTAGTTCATA